>OY728167.1:152658414-155085444 GCA_963277665.1 Viscum album
ACCGACTCTGCTTAGGTATATGCCCATACATATACCTAAGTCATCAATTAGAATACGCTCCAACCTCCGAGCCCAAGTACCACTCAGTCCACGCAGGAAAGTATACGTATTCCACATAGGAAAGCAAAACATAATCCACGCAGGATTGCTCAACATAATCCACACAGGAAAACAACAGGATTCAGCTCACACAGGTATACTTCTTCAAGGACGATAAAGATGATCACTGATCCATCTAAGTCGTCGGACCCACGAAGGATCGATAGGTAACTAACCCCCGCAGAAGACCCACACAGGATCGGGCTCACACAGAACCTGTAGGCGCTGGCTCACACAGAACCGCTGAGCGCAAGGACCCTACACAGGATCGGGCCCACACAGGACCTGTAGCACTGATCCACGTAGGATCGCTGAGTGCTGAAGTCGTCGTCGTCGAATCCACATAGGATCTCTGTACTGTCGTCGTCAAATCCACACAGGATCTCTGTACTGTCGTCGTCGCAGTCACAGTAGCAGTCGTAGCAGTAGAACAATCGCAGCCAGCACTAGGGTTCCCGCACACAGCAAACTCGTACGGAGGGTCCGCTCCACGAGCCGAGAGGCTGATACATCAACTGTCACGAAGACCGAAGTTGATGTATCCAAAAGTTCCGTATCGTCAGTAGGAACTCAACGTAACAGAAGGCGCGTCGATCGGATGCCCGGTCTGAGAGTTATTGGCATTTTCGTCTCCGGGGCCCGGTTGGTTTTTAAGGCAAAACCAACCCGACCGTACTCCACCTGCGTCCAAACCTCGGTCGGAGTATGCCAAAAGATCCGTCTCACTAAGAGGAACACAACGCGACTGGCGGCACGTCAATCGGACGTCCGTAGCTCAAGATATGAGCGTTTCCGCTCCGAAGGCCCGGTTGGTTTCGTGAACGAACCAACCCGGCCGAACTCAAAGTTAACCGAAACCTTGAGTGCGATATATCGAAACGACCGTCTCGATCCAAGGATCGCGTTTCCACAAACGGTTCGTCGATCGGAGGTCCGAGGCTCAAGTTATGAGTGAAAAACCAAAACTGGTTCGAAACGGGGGGGTCCGGGTCCGGGCCGACCCGGCCCGACCCCCCCCCCCCCCCCTTGGGCGGCGTGGTGGCCGGCGGCGGCGGCGGGCGGCGGCGCGGCGGCGCGGCGGGCCGCGGCGGCCTGGCGCCGCGAGGTGGCGGCGCACGCGGGGGCTAAGCCCCGCGGTTTTTTGAAGGGCGGCGCGGCACAAGGGCCGCGCCCCATTTTTTTAAAGAAGCCCCCCCCCCCCACGTGGGGGGCCTGCTGGTGCGGAACCGAGGGGGCCGGCTGCCCCCTCCCATTAAAAAAAAACCGCCCCCCTCTTTAAGAGGGGGGTTTAGCCAGCTGGCCGGGGAATTAATTCCCCGGTTTAACGGCATCCGGCCGGCCAGCTGGCCGACCGATTTTCTCCAACGGGACCGGAATTTCCGGTCCCCTCTTCGGCTTCCGACGCCGGTGGCCCAGCCGCCGGTCTTCTCTTCCGCCGCGGCCCGGAACCGGCCGCGGTCTCCTCGTCCCGCCGCGGCCCGGAACCGGCCGCGGCGTTCGTCATCCGGCGTGGTGCGACGGCACCGCGCCCCTTCGCCGTACTTTGATTCTTTTCAACGCGGCGCGACGGTGTCGCGTTCTTGAAGTTTCTACCTCGGCATGGCGCGACGGCGCCGCGTAAAATAAACGTACGGTAATCCGTGTGGTGCGACGGCACCACGCCACTTTGCTTCCACCGCAAGAATTAAACAAGAACGATGGAGGGGGGGGGGGGGGGTTCGGCCGTGTTCGTGCGGTCCGGCCCCCCTCGCGTTAGCTATAATCACTTAAAATAAATATTTCAAAGCCTCATGTAGACATGCGATCCACGAGCAAGAAATGAAATAATTTAATAATTAAACAACAACCCCTACCTTGGTTTAAGGTTCGAGATTCGTCTACGTTCCGCGGAAGACGGCGTCGCGGAGGTCGGGCGTCGCGGTCGTCGTTCGTCAAATCCGTTGACGAAGTGTTATGCCCGAAGAGATACGTCGTTGGCGAATCTTCGTTTGCCGACGAAGAAGGTCCGAGGAGGAAGCGGCGTTTCCTCTTGTTGACTCCGAGGATGAAGAAGAGAGGCGTCGTTCTTCGTCGGAGTTTGAGCGTTCTTCGTTCTTCGTCAGAGCTTGAAGATGAAGAGGAGCTCTCAAAAAGACAAACAAAGAACTCCAAATAAAATAAGACTACCTCTTATTTTATTAACACATAACACAAAAGAATTTCAAAGTTTGAAATTCAAAAAGACTTAACTCCCATAATTAAATAAGAGTAACTTAAGCCAATTAATTAGGGGTTAAGTATGTTGAGAGAATTTGAAAGGTTTAGGGGCTCGTGTGGGCCCCACCACACTTAATCCTCCCAAGGGAGGTTAAGTGGGTGTGGGTCCCACTTCCAACCTCCTTTGATAGGTTTTATCAAGTTAAAAATAAAATTGTTCTACACAATTTTATTTAACTCAAACTAATAACCCCTAAAACTAACTTTCAACCCGCAACAAACGCAACTCCTGAAAAGGTCTCTTTAAGCGAAAATCGGCGCTGCGAGTTCATCGGTGCCCTCGGATTTCAATTCCGAGCACCGGATCAAAAGTGAGGAATTCCCGCTCGTTCGTTCACTGAACGTACCCGAGCCAAACTTCGGAAATTAATTCCGGGCACTCCGGGCCTCGGAATCAGGTGCCGTCTGAAACCGCGCTCTTGTAAAATTCTAAAGAAATTTAAGAAAAAATTTCCCTTGAATTTTACGGGTCTTTACACTAATAGTCTGGAATGAATTCTCCCACTATGGAATGGAGTATGTTGACAAAGGGGGGGGAGAATATAAAACCTTTTCAAGAAATGATAAAACTAAAATTTTTCCTTAGAAGTGGGATAATAAGTATCTTTCTTAAAAAATGAATCTAAATATATGGTTTATCATAAAATGGGGGAGAATGAATAATTGATAGAACCTAACTGAGAAAGATGTTATCTTAACATGCACATAAATTTTCTAATCATCAAGGGATGGAATCCCTTAAAAATCACTACTTTATCAAGTAGTGTGATGTCAAGACCTTCTCTTTTAGAAAGGCTATGTTATGGTAAAAGTTGAGAAAAAAATGTTGTTATAAAAATGAGTTGTAAAAATTTTAATGATAAAAAATGATGAGTTATGAAAGTTGTAAATGAATATAATCTAAAAATATAAAAGGGGAGATTAAAGATAATTTTTGTTTTTTGTTAACAATTTTTTGAATTTTTTATAAATTAACTTTTCTTAAAAAAAATTTATTAAGATTGTTTTCGACTGTTTGTGAAGAAAAATTATTAAGAATTTTTTATTATAAAGTTTCTAGAGAAGATTAAAGTATGAAAGTTTGAAAGTTTGAAAGTTTAATTTAAATTTATAATGAACTTTATATCTAAGTTATATGATTCTTTTCGGATATCAATGGAACTAATATCATGGAAAACCTTATGATATAAGCTTTTAATCAAAGGGGGAGTTAATGATTTCTAGATATAAATCTTTTGGATGAGCTTTACTAGACCAACATTCCAGAAAAATAAAATTGATAAAGTTTTAAGATATGTATCTTGAAATAAAGTGAAAAAATGAAGAAGTTTCTAAATAAATGGGTTATAGAAATTTGTACATCATAAGGAATTTACCAGATAATCCCATCAGTCCAAGTACTTGTTACTGATTTTTTGGAAGGAAATAGAAGTGTAGCTGATTTCTGTTCAAAGAATACTAGATGTACTAAATGATGTTTTCTGAAATAACATTCCATATATACATCTTATATTAAGAGAATAAGAACATACAATGTTGCTACGAAACTATTTAGGAAATTATTTCACAATGGTCTTGGGACAAACCCTACCAGAAAAACCAAACTGGAAAAACATTCTAAAAGTAAGTTCACATAAAGGTTACTAGAAGAATTTTTCCCATAGCTTTCTAAAGTATAATGGTTGAATGAATTAAATAGATTTTATATGAGAGGTTTCAGATAGTGGAACATTCCAAATTTTTTAAATTGACCATTAGAAGAACAACATGTAGATGTTTTTCTGAGTTGAGTCATCGGTCAAACTTTTCATAAGAAGTTAATTCTTTTTCATAAGACATCCAAAATTATGATCTTCAAAAAAAAATTTGAAAGGATGAAAATGTTTTTTTTTTGATTTTGTGCAGTTTCATGAAATGAGGAAGTAATTAAGAATGAATATTTCAATAAAAATGAGGAGAAATGAAATTTTGTATCTATAATTTTGAGTTGAAGAGGTTGCATGAAATTGGATATAGTAGGAGTTCCAATAATGTATTCAAACATCTTAAAATAATTTTTTGAATAATTTCAATGGGTTAAGAGAAATGAACAGATTGCTTTTATGAAGTTTAAAGAGAATAGTTTTTTATAGGATGAAGTTTTAAGTTTATGATGTTAGGATGTGTGCTACGGAAGAAATTCTATCAGATGAACATTCATTTAGGAATTTCACAAAAGGATTATTTTAGAGAATATAAACAAGTTGTGATGTATTAAGGTGACCTTAGCTAAAATGATCAGATGGAGAAATTTTGATTAATCAAATGGAGAGTTCTTAAAGAAGTTTCAGACAAACATTTTCTAGCTAGATTTGATTTTGTAAAGTTTGAAATTTTCTATAATGAATTCATACTTTTAATTTTTTTTATATTTTAGATCAGTTTAATAAAGTTTGATAAATGATGGAATTTATAGATAATTTATGTGGTTTCATGAATATTTGAGAAGACTTTATAATTCTTGAGAACAATTCAATGAATTTTTTTGAAAATGAAAATTGGTTCCCACCTTTTCCATTATGGGAGTACTTATATAAAGGGGTGAAAAGTATATCGTACTTGTGAATTATTACATATAAAAAAATTGAATCATTATAGTACTTGTGTCATAATTGAGTTTCCAATAAAATATTAGTTTCTTGTTGAAATTCTTTTTTTGAAAAGATAGATTTTAGTATAGAAGTATCAGAAAATGTTTCATTTCAGATAATTGGATTGATAAATTGGATAAATTTTACATGTAGAGTTTTTAAGGAATTGGTTTTATTAATCATAAAAAAATAATTTATAAAGAGACATAGATTTTAGTGACGAAAAATGGATGGAATTTTTTAGGAAAATAATGGGTGCACTAGATATAAATTTATGGATATAGGAAGATAGTCATTGAAATCTAGAAAAAATTTTAGTGGATCTTATTTTATAAAGTTTCACAATTTTTTGTACCTAATATTTTTTTAAGAAAAAATTATTAACTAAATATATTAATTAGAAACATACCTATCAGGAAATAGAAGGAGTCTAATGAGACTCTTCTCATAAATTTTTATTCACTTACTTTTAATATTTAATTTAAATGGACCCATGGTAGTGGCCATGAAAAGGATGCAGGTTCTAATACTGAGGCCAGACCTTGTAAATATTTCATTCCTTGTTTAATTTCTCAAATTTTCATTCTTGTGAGATTTTTATACAATTTTATAAGGAAAATAAATCTAACAAGTTACAGGGATTAAATTCCATAAAGTTGAAAAGTTGTAAAAATTCCACCATTGACTCAACCACCCTCCTCACTGATTCAACAATCCTTAGGAACATCAAACATGAGTGCTAACACAAATATAACAAAAAAAATAGTCTATTAATTGTGAAAAATACTCTGTAGAGTGAGATAGATGGACTTTTTCCATAATTATTTTAAATGAATACCTATTTTATAACTTGGGATGAAATTAATTTTGGGTTTTGAAGTTTCTAAAGAAACTTGTAAAATATAGTGAATGAAATATAGAAACCCAAATGCAAGATTAACCATGTGAAAAACTAAAATAAATTATAATGTAAATGAATAAACTGTGTAACTTTCTATGAATATGGCCACTTTATTTTTAATGACCCAATTTTTATTAGTAATAAATGTTTCTTTAATTAATCTGTGTTGTATTATGTTATACACTTATTAAATATAGAGAAAACAACAATGAGTCTATTTCATTAATAAATAATATTAAATTAATCAATAATTAAACCAATTAAAATTACAAATATTACAACTGTAAAAAATATATAAAATATAAATTCTAAAATGGGAAAATATGGATCACCCAAATCTACTATAATCATCGCCCGTAGTGAAAACACTATAGAAAAAAAATATATTAGTAAACCAATAAAAAAAATTTAAAATAGAAATATAAAACCATGATAGGGAATGATTTGAGTATTAATTTAATGAATGAAATATTATATATAAGAGTTAATGTGATCATTGAAATATTAATGTGATCGTTGGAATAGTAACATGACTATTGGGAATAGTAACCTGGCCGTTGGGAATAGTAACCTGACTATTGGAATAGTAATATAACCTCAAAATAATAAATTATTATATAAATAATATTTATCATAATTATTTTAATTAAATATAAATATAATAATTTCAAAAAATAAGTATCATATTTAAAAAACTCAAAGAAAATATAAGCGCATTTTTAATAAACTCTATTATAAAAGTTTTTTGTAAAAAATATTATATTTATGTTAAAAATTAAAATTACCTACATTAGAAATTTATTTTGACAAAGTTAATATCATAATTTAAATCATCATGTCAATATTTTTCCAAGGGTGAATTATTTGGTAATTTTCTAAAATAATTCAATTTTCAGGTAAATAGTAAAAATACAATTCTTTCACATAAATAATGTATCTTAAATTGCGTAATTTTTGATGTAATAATAAAATAATAATTTCTAGAACGTGACTTTATTCTATAATATATTTTATTTCATAAATGAGTCATGAAAATATGAAAAAATTAATTTCCAAACCTAAAAAATCTTTCTGAATCCTAAAGTCAAAAGTGATTCCTTAAAAGAACAAACTTTATTTCTTTCCACTTAACATTTTAGTAAACAAATGATTTGGAATTATAAATGGAATTTGAAGACTCAATCCCATTATATAATATTTATATATTATTTATAATGTAAAAATTTCACTATTACTTTTTTTACATTTTATATATTATTTTATTCAATATTTTGTCCTAAAAATACCCCTCTCCTCAACTATAAATAACCCCTCTCCCTTCCCTTGGTAAACCCCTCTTCCCATCCATTAAAAATCCCAATATATACAAATATAATCTCAATCATACCATTATAATACTTAGGGACATTATTTATAAATCCAAATCTAATCACCAAAGGATTTATTGTGTCGTACAAATGAAGCTACACTAAGGAGAGAGTAGGTCTTTATTACTCTTCTTTCTTTTCTTTATCTCTTCCTTATTTTTTCCAATTCCTTTCAAAAACATATAATATAAAATTAATTATTCAGTAATTTAACATTATATTAATTATTTTAACCTACTTTAAATATCATATTCATGAAAAATATAAATTTCATACTTCCCTTTCCCACTCTTTTGTTAACATCCCATTGAAGGCTACTTAACCACCTATGATAAAATTATCAAGACAATTACTATAAACAAATTGATTGATGGATAGTACTAATTATATATAATATATAAATAAATATTTAAATTTATTATAATCATATGGATTTTATCCTAATTTTCTTTAAATGAATTTTAACGAAAATAGAGAAATCAAGTGAAACGGAAAATTCTAAAGTAAAACTTGATATCAAATGCTTCAGTTTCATCAACAGAAATTAAGAAATATAATTAAATTATTATAATTGATAAATATTTGTATAAATTCATATAATTAATTTCTATATCAATGTTTTAATAAATATAATTTTATCATTTAGGAAGTGTAAAAGCAAAAAAATAAAGAGGGAATTAAGGTAAGGGGATTATCAAAGCCAAATAATTTTCTTTGGGTTATCCCTCTTTCATGACATCATTGGTATGAATATTCCCTTAATGTTCCTTAAGTGTTATTTCATTTCCCTTAACTTTTATTCTTGGGTATATACATGTTTTCCAATTTATTTTAGAAAAAATATAAAGGTTTCTCATAATAACTCTTCCTTACATAACACATCATGGACTCATCTTGAGTTATTTTTTCATCATTCAATAATGATGATTCTTATGCCAAATATTCTTATACCTTTTTAATTTTTTTTACTCCAAGTTTAATCATGAAATCATTATTGATGAAATCCTTATTAAATCCATTCATTTCCATGGGTTAATTAAAGACTATGATTATAATACGTTCTATGTGGCACGCATGATTTTGTAAATATTATGATGTGACATTTAGCCCAGAATTTTATATCCAACCAATGCATTGGGTAATCTGATGTATCTCATGAGGTAATGTGTATTATGCGTAAACATGATGATATAATTTTTCACAAGATGATGTTATGATTATGCACATATGTTATGTATGAACATTATATTATCTTTGTTCACAACTATGTGTGGTATTTGACCACTATGACATGATGTTTCATTTTTATTCATAGAAACTTTTCATACCATTATCCAATTTTACCATCATGATGTTTATTTTGATCCTATGATTATCATATGATTATTATTATGATTATGATCACACATGTTATATTTATTCATGTTCCTTATTCATCCTCTTACTGACATTGTTTCTCTCCCCTTTCATTGATTTATATCCTCAGGTGATTATATGTACTAAGGAGAAGGTGAGATTTTTGAATGATAAATAATATGTATTTAAATAAATGTTTATGATTTATTATGTACAAGCTATGTATGAACCTAATTTTCCCAAGACACTAAACTTTTGGATCCTGTATTTGTAATGTTATTATGTTTTTTATCTTTAAAATGATTTAATATTCATGTAAGAAAAAGTAGGGTTTTTATAGTTGTTTTGAGAGAACGATTTAGATAATTTGGTTATTATAATTAGAGAATTTTAGTGAAACCCATTAGGATAAGACTATGTATATATAAACATCAAAGAAACATTATTTTGGAAAAAGGATAAACATAGGGATCCCATAAGATATACATTTAGTGTTAATTGAGTAAAAGAATAAATTATTCATTATTTTTTTACTTGATTTTTGTTCAAAACTTTTGTATTTATGAAAATGGGGGGAACCTGGACAAACCAAGCCGACAAACCATGTGAGGGATAATGTAAATATTTCCCGAACGACATCCCCAATGTCAGTGGATGTGGATTTAAAAACTTAATGTAAATGAATATCCATTTGTATTATTTTGTGATTAATAACCTAAACCATGTGGAATGTCCAACTTCACCCAATAAGGATCAAATTTATATTGAGTCCTTTATGTGGTAACCACCTTCGACATTTAGTGTATCTTCTGATCCACTTGTCCTGGAATAGTGGATTAACTTAATGGAAAAGATGTATTCTATGAACCATTACTCTAAGAAGGATAAGGTGAATCTTTCAATTTATCATTTAGAAGGAGAAGCCGATCAATGGTGGGAATTGATAAAGAATACTAATCTAAAGGGTAAAATGGAATATATGGAGTGGAAAGATTTTAAGAAAATATTTATTACCATGTATTTCCCCCAAACTCTTTAAACAAAAATGGAGAGTGAATTTATAATGTTGAAGAAAAAGGAAGGTAAATCTATCATGACTTTTGAGGAAAAAATCACTATGCTTGCAAGATATACCTTGGGATTTGTTATAAAAATGATATAAAAATATATAAGTTCATTAGTGGTTTAAAACTACACATTCAAAAGACTCGAGGTATCCAAGACACTGGGAGTTATGAAGATGTGTTTTGATGTACACTCAAAGTAGTGATGGAGTTCATAGATTGGTCCTGTGGAAATTATGATAAGGAGTTTCAAGTTGTTGGGTCAAATGACAAAGGGGGAAAGAGAATCCAACTACCCACATGTCAAAAATGTTGGAAGAAACATCATTAAATTTCCTAAAAGTGATGGGTTAATGATTTATGTGTAGAATATAAGGCCATCAAGCTCATGAATATCAAAGGGACATAAAGAAGATGGACAGCATGATGGAGGAAATGAGAAAACCACCTAATGCATCACTTATAGTTCAATGACTCAATTTTATGGAAAAGGGAACTGTGGAAGATAGTTCACTAAACCATGGGACCTTGTGGGTAATCATCATCAGCAACCAGCAAAGCCAAAGAAGAAATGAAATCTTATGCCATCACTACTACTGAAATGGAGAGTTAAAATTAATTCATACAAGGTACACATCATATTCACTTAAGAATGGAAAATGTCTTTTTTTGATTCTGGTTTTATGCATTCATCTATATATTTCATGTTTTCTATAACTATTGAATTGAACCTCGATACCTTGAAATAGATTTATCCATAAAGACTCTTAGTGGTGCGATCATTGAAACCCAATTATTGGATTCTTCTCCTATAATAATTTGTGGAAAGATTCTTCCAGCGGATCTCATGATACATCTCATGGTGGAATTTTATATTATACTTAGCAAGGATTGGATCTCATTATATAGAACGCACATCAACTATAGGGAAAAGGAAATATCTTTTCATATTCTGAACCATCCAATTCTATTCCGAAAATGAAATTAAGATCATGAATCTTATTTTGTAAATCCATCAATAGTGTGGGTGTTAATACCATGTGGGGAAGCATTCCTTTCCTAAATGGTTGAGTTAGAGGAAGGTATCAACCTGGGTGAAAGGTCCCTTTTTAGGGAATACACTGATGTATTTACTAAAGAGTTACCTGGACTTCCCCTAGACCATGAGGTAGAGTTCTCAATAAAGCTCATACCAAGAGACAATATTATCTAAAAATTCCCCTACAAGATATCCCCAACTGAATAGGAGGAGTTAAATAAGTGGTTGTAAGATAATTTGGAAAAAGGGTTCATATGACCTAGTGCATCACCTTGGGATGCATCGGTGCTCTTTGTCAAGAAGAAGGAAGGATCAATGCAGCTGTGAATCGATTATCAGGAACTCAACAAGACCGCTATAAAGAATAAGTATCCTCGACCAAGGATTGATAAATTGATCGATAAACTATGAGTAACTTAATACTTATCATAGTTTGATATTCATTCTTAATATCGTCAACTAAATGTAAAGAAGGAAGATATTCCGAATTCTTCCTTCCATATAAGGTGTGGGGAATATGAGTTCATAGTGACTCCCTTTAGAACTTACTAATTCTGTTGAAATATTCATAGATATAATTAATAGATTCTTTAGAGACTACCTCAAAAAAATTGTGGTAGTTTTTATTGATGATATTATAATGTACTTCAAGATAAAGTTGGATCATGAAGATCATCTAATTATTGTTATGGAAACATTAAGGAATCATAAAATGTATGATAAGTTCATAAAGTGTGACTTTTGGATGAACAACATCACATTCTTGGGGTACATAATCACACATGAGTGAATTTATGAGAACCCTTCAAAGATAATGAAAATTGAGGAATGAACTAGACCAACTAGTGTCAAAGAAATCCATAGTTTTCTTAGAATATCTAGGTACTACTGATGTTTTATAAAAAAAAACTCTCAAATTTCTAGTCTGATAACTATTTTAACATGGAAAGGGTTAATGTATGTCTGAAAGGAAGAATGTGAGGAATTATTTAAGGAGGTAAAGAAGAGTCTAATCACTACGGTTGTACTCACACTACCAACAAGTAGATAAGGTTTTGTGATATACAGTGTTGATTCAAAGAAATATTTGGGTCTATTACTCATTGATAATGATAATTTGATAGCCTACACCTCACACCGGTAGAATATATATGTGTAAAACTTCCCAACACGTGATCTAGAGTTAGAAGTTGTGATCTTCGCTCTAAAGATTTGGCGACACTCTCTCTATGGTGATAAGTGTGATATATACCATTTATAAGATTTTGTAGTATATATTCACATAGAATGAGGTCAAATGTATCAAATAAGATGTTTATAGATAATAAAGGAAAATGATTTCTCTATTAACTACCATCCGGGGAAGGTGAACAAGGTAGCTGATTCTCTTAGAAGAAAAGAACCTACTACTCTATCCATGATGAGGATTGAGAATGACCTTATCTTCATGGATACTCAAAGGAATGATTTGGAAATCATAATAGAAAGGAATAAATCATACCTTAACATAATTATTTCCTAACCATATATCTAATAGAAGATCAAGGAGGCAATAATGGATGATATGAAGCTACATAAAAAAAGTTAAATCATTAAAGGAAGGTATCCTACATGAGTTCCACATCAATGTGATTGTGTGATTCATTTTGGAATGAAGATTTGCGTGGCTTCATCACCCAGGATAAAGAAGGTGATATTTTATAATGAGAAGAGCTCACCATTCCCCATCCATCATATAGGTACCAAGATGTACCATGATCTTCGAGAACACTTGTAACATCCTAATATTTTTTGAAATATTTGTTTTTGAATTAATTTAATCTTTTGGATATTTTTCATATCACACAAAACTAAATATATTATTCATTTATATATTAAATAGCTAAGTTTGGTTTTCATAAACTACACACAAGACTTATATTATCTTATACTACACACAACACTAACTTGGCTTGCATTACAAGAAACACTGAGTTTTTAAGAAACTTCATTTTATTGTTATAATTATTTAAACGAGATAGTAATAAACTAGAAATTAAACATAGTAATATTAGTAGTAATAATTCCTTTTTAAATTTTACTTATTATATTTTCAAATATATAAAACATATTTATAATGAAACATATAATTTTTTGTAATGTTTTTATATGTATAAAAATTCTATTTTCATAAAGGAACTGATTTTTATGTCCTTATGTAAACAATAATTAAATTAATTTTATACACTCTTATAAATTTAATTTGATAAAATAAACTTCATTTTTAAATTAATAATTTCAAATTTATCTTATGGTGATTTTTTGTGATATTTCTAAGAGACATTGTTTTTAGATGAATAGTGAAGAATATTGAATTTTAACTCAAAAACTGGTTTTTCGTCTAATTTATTTATATAGTGCAATTATATATTAATTTGGTTTTAAAGTCACATTAGATAAATTATACATATATTAATCAATTTAAGTTCATTGTAATCATTTTTATATTTAATTTAAATATAAAATATTAATTAACTTTTGAACATTCTCGCTTTAAAAAAACCCACTTTCTCGCCACGTCTATGGGATTAGCCATAAAATTAATTTTTCCGATTCTATGAGTTGAATTTCAAAAAATTGACATAAATGATTTAAATTATTCTTAAATTTATATTCTAATAATATTAACATAATTTTTTATCAAAATTATTAGTGAAAATGATTAAAATTAATTATAGTGATTAAGATAAAATTAAGCTTAACAAGGGACCAAACCTTAATATTATGGAAGAAAATGACCTATAAACTTGTAAAAAATCTATTTTATCGACATATTTCATCCAATAAACCTATAAGGTTCTATAATTATCCATTTTTACACTTTTGGAATAAGAAATACTTGGGGAACACGCAATTCCTTTCAAAAAATACCAAGTGTTTCCTTTCCCACCCTTATAAAAGGCTGCCACCTTTCCCCTTCTTCACACCACTAAAACCACATAGGTTGACCATGATCAACCCAATGAACTTCATAGAATCTATAAATTACTCCTTGAATCCTTAATTTGGGAAGAAATCCATCCATGGAATCACTTTAGTGAAAACCAAATGGAGTTACAAGAACAAGAGGTAACACCATCCCTCAAGCTATTTTATTTTATTTTAATTATCCACCCCTTTAAATATCATTATTAAATTATTATATAATAAAAAAATTATCCTAAATATAATTATATGTTTTTATATTATTTTCCTTACCTACACTTACACACACTTCCACCTAATGGGTAACAAACTTACAGTTAATTTGTATAGCGAACTACCGCCTCACGAAATGATGATTGTTCATTTTTTTCCTTTACCAACATTCATGGTTGGGAATTATGATGGAAACACAATTTATATATAATATATATAATATTTATTATGTATTTATTCTTCTTTAATTATTTTATAACACATATCATTATACTTTCCATCTTGTATAAATATGATAACATCCTTTGTGGACATGTGGACTACCGCCTCCTCAAAGCAATGTGATACGTTCACACACTACATTTTATGTATTAAGGATGGTTTTAATTAAAGATATTTGACATACAAATATATATAATATTAATTAAATAATCACCTTTATATAGATATAATATATAATTATCTTTATTACTCTTTTCAGAGACAAAAAGTGATATCGTCGATCATGGACGTGTGGACTACCGCCTCCTCAACGCGATGTGATTCCTTTTACAGCATAAGAAATATATATAATTATATATGATTAAATAACATTTTTTTATTATATAATTATCATTCTAGAAATATATATTGTTTCCTACCTTATTTCCATAATTATTATTGAAAAAATGGGAATGTTACTCATGTGTACGTACAACCTACCGTCTCTATGATTGTAACATTGGTTCATTTTTCCTAACCATAATTCATGATTAGTTTTAAAATTTTAATTGATGTATAAATATGATAATTATTTCATTATTATTATTGTTTATATGTTTATATAATGACCCCTTTGACCATAGTCAACCAACCAAATTTGTTTTTAACACATGAACCGAATTTGGTCAAAACACCCGACTTAAACTTAATTATTTAAGTAGTTTTATAAAATAAGGTAATAAGTGATGTAAAAGTAATAATAATATTTATAAAGATTATAAATAATTTAATTAATTAACATGATCATATTATTCATGAATATAAAGACACATGTGACAAGTCAGGCTCAAGTTAAGGTTGTTTCCTCGTCTCACTTTTATTTTTCATGAGACACAAGCCACATACACCTCTTATTTATTATATGTTATGAATAAAATGACCATTTATGTATTAAATAATTATTATATTCAAATTTATGGTTATTTTAAAATCCATTTTATGGTATTTCTTTAATAGGTTCTATATTTCAAAAGTTACCAAATCTGTAATGTGACGTTTTCTCAATTTGTCTTCTTTGAGAAACATGCCTTATTATGCACCTATATGTTTCCATGAGGTTTATATACTAACGTTTACTTGTTATTTCATGAAAATAATTTTTTAAATTATATTTTAAGATTAATTTAATGTTATTGTTTCTATTTTGTTTTGATTCAAGTTACCAAATTTGTAACGGTTTATAGTTATTATCTCACAGTTTAACAAGATTGTTAATGATTATGATCCCATTGATGAAATGTTGTGATCCATATCTCAATAAATATCACTCTATTTCTTACCATATGGTTTTTAATTTTATATCCAATTAATGTTACCATTTCTTCAATAAAACATAATATGATCAAGAAAGTGTTTTTAAGAAATTCTGACTTTATCTCTCTATTTGGTCAGAAATCTGTGATCCTTCAAAACCATGTTTTCTAAATAAGTTTCCAAAAATATTATACTATTCTCTTATGATCAATTAAATAAATTTATTCCCATTTTTTACCTTTTTAAACAAAAGGGTTTTAAAAAATAAATCTTCTTGTTCATTTGGGTCCATGCACTTTTCTAAACTTTTTTACGATATAAAAGTAATGTTCTGTATCTAGAGATTTACCCGTCGTCATAACCATAATTACCTTGAAAATTCCATTACAATATTACAGAGTTATTGTTTCAAAATAAAATATTTTCCAAATATTCTTAAAATTCCTTTTTCTAATGTGGTTTTCAATGAAAAGGTTTTTCAAAACTATTTTATGTTTAAAATTTGTTTTAAATGATTTTCCAAGATCTTTTTATATGTTTTGAAACTATTTTTAATGAAATGGTTTTTAAAAAGTTTTCATGATTTATTTATAATTTTTCTTTAAATTTTTAAAGGAATATGTTTTCAATTTGTTTCAAATCGTCCTTTATAAGTTTTTAAGTTTATTTTCATGAAAATGGTTTTAAAAATGTTTTTACATTTTAAAAAGAAGTTTCCAAATAAGAAAGGATATTTTTATGAATAAATGATTTTAAAATATATTTCAAAATTATTTTCGATATAAGAGGAAATATGTTGGTGTTACTCATGCCTTTCTGGGAAATGATCCAATGGTTCCATTCATAGTCTTTCTCTGAATCATTTACATTTTGTTGACATGATGTTTATTAAAATCTGTTTCTATTTCATGGGTTATATATTTATGAAATCCATTCCTCTTCCATGGGTTATATGCTTATGAAAACCATTTCTATTTAATAGTTTATACCATGATAAATTCTTATGAAACCCATTTCTTTTCAATGGGTTATACCATGATAAATGATTATGAAATCTATTTCTATTCAATGGGTTATACATGACAAATTCTTATCAAGCCCATTTATCTTCAATGAGGTATACCATTATAAATGCTTATGAAACCCATTTATCTTAAATAGGTTATACCATAAAGAATTATTACAAAAAAATTCTTCATTTCATGTTTTATTATAGGATTAAATGATTATGAAACCTATATATTTTCCATAGGTTATGATATGATTAAATGTTTACGGTAACTATTTCATTTCATGGGTTATGATATAATGTTTATAAAACTCATCTCTCTTATGGGTCATGATATGATGAAAGTTTTATTTTCTTGTGGCACATGAATATAGTTCTATTATTATATGGGTGGGAAAAATATCTCCCTCCAATGAATTGGGTAATGATAAATGTTTTATGAGATTAAAGGGTACACAAGAGGGCATCACAAGCCTGAAACAAGATGGTGCATGAGAGGGAATCCCATGCCCAAAAAAAGTGGGTACACAAGAGGGAATCCCCTTCCCGAAACAAGAGGGTACATAGGGAGGAATCTATATCAAAAAAAAAGAGGGTGCATTGGATGAATCCCAAGCCTGAAGTAGGTACATGGGTGATTAGCCCAAGCCTAACATGATATGAAGTTTTTAGTTGGCATCCTTGACATGGTTTTTTATATTCATATGTGACTTCCATAATCCCATGTATTATTCCTATGTCATGATTTCATGGCTTATGTTATTTATTTCCTTATGATTCATGTCTTATGAACTGATAATCTTTATTCCATGACTCATGTATATGCTCTTTGATATGCAGGTTATGATCTTGAAATGTTATTCACATGTTCTCATACCCTGATTCTCGTGTTATCCATATGTATCTCTTTTACCCATACTAAGCATCTCAACTCATCCATTTATTATGTTTTCTTTCCCAAGTTATGAAGAAATGTTTTAGGAAGAATTACTAAAGGGGCAGATCATTGTTGTAAACATTGTAGATCTTTTACCAATTTAGAATATTTGGTTCCATGCTTCCAAAGACACTAGACTATTACGGTCCTTGGGCATGTACTTTTTATATGTAAAATATTCATATAAATTGATGTAATATCCATATATGTTAATATTGGGTTATTATAGCTGGTGACAAAGGAAAGGTTTAGTGAACCATTGGAAACTAGGACAATAAAACTTTATTGAGATCCCTAGGTATATTTTTAAATATATTTTTATGTATTTCTCTAAGGATAAGTATAAGGATGAGTTAACTTTTAGCAAAATGTATAGGAGTTCTGGTGAAGGATAGAGTGAGTGGTTTCCTAGAAATATATCCTTGTATGGATACTACAAGTGGATGTGGTTCTATCATAGATGTACCTAGGAGTAAAAACTCTAACAAGGTGTTTCAGGTCTCACTCTGCATAACCTGGTATAAGAAAATAGGCCTTATTGCACACCTATTTTAACACTCTAGGGGGATATGATTTGGAAATTCAAAAACTCTTAATTAACCATCTTGAAGGATTCAAATATAAGTTGGCTATGAATAACCTAGGATAAACCAAAGGTGTCATAGATTAAGGAGGTTTTCATATCTTAGACATCCTATAAGTGAACTTTCATGATTATGTGGTTCCTCGTTACGATAACTATTTATTACTCTATGATTTTGATTTTCGTTAATGGATGGAACCTGAATAAAGCATGTTAATGGTTATTGTTATGGAAAATGAAATGATTTTCATCCCGAGAAACCAAATTATATGGGAGAAGGAATGAAAATTTTCATTTTTATACTCAACCAAATTTCTCAATCTATGAACCATGATGGACTCCAAAATGAGAAAAGTAGGGAACAATATTCTGTTGTGTCCTTCATGAGGCAACATCCACCTTCTTTCATTGGGTATTCTGATAAACTTGTTTCTGAACAATGGATCCATACCAATGAAAATATATTTTATGTTCTCAAATATTCTGAGCGAGAGAAAGTCATTCTGTTTCTTTATCAGTTAGAAGGTGAATCATATCAATAAAAAACTCTAATCAAGAATATAAGATAGCAAGATGAAATTGACTCCATGGATTGGGACAAGTTTGAGAACTTATTTTTCAATAATAACTATCCAATGATTCTTCATAAAAATATGGAAATTTAATTCCTAATTCTAAAGTATATGGTTGATGAATCTGTTTGTACCTATGAAGAAAATTATACAAGGCTCACGAGATACTCTTCGTGTATCAATATTCAACCCAAAATAAAAATTGATCAATTCTTTGGTGGATTGAAACCTAGTCTTCGAAATGCCTTGGTTATAATAGACATTAGTATCTTTGAAGAAGTTTTTAGATGTACTATAAAGGTGGAAATGAATGTTGTATTTGTGTATCGATCTCATGGTTTTGATTAGAAAAGGAATATGGGGTTCAAAGGAAAAGATAACAACAATGGTGAAAAGAAAATAAGCCTTCAATTATGAAGGATTTTTTTCAAGAAATGTGGAGGGAACAGTCTTAAGGGGACTACTAAAAGTTTTAAGTGTGTAAGGTAAGGTCGTCGAGTGGATGAATGTCAAAGTGATGGGATGAAGTTAACTAATTATTCGAATAATGAGAAATCCCCAAAAAATTCACCTTCCACACTTTAGTGTTTCGATTGCATGGAGTTTGGACATTATAATAACATGTCCCCCAATCCATGGACTAATTTCAATGATAATCCAAAAAAATCTCTCAATATAAAGGAAACGGGATAATCTTATGCTATCAGAATGGATGAAGTGCACAAAGATAATTAAGAAATACTTATCCTTCAATCCTTAGTTGGGAATCTTATGTTTTATTTTGTATGAATAATCCCTAAGAAAGTATTATTTTACATCCTTTGGTGATATTTCATGTGATTATCTTCTCCTACATGGATTATTTAAGTAATAAATGGGGAATTATAGTTTAGAAGGGTTGCAAGGTTAACTATTTATTGAAATAGTATATTAAACATCAGATAAATTTTGTGAGATTAAAGTATTATCATGACATATGTGGATTTATACATATTGGATAACTTTTCCTTACAGTTTTTTAATGATAAAGATAGATGGAATGATCTATCATTCTGTTTATGGATCTCATGATCTATTAATGCTTCATTAATAAAAAATTCACCTTTATTTATTGGAATAATATAATGAGTAGAAGTTGACCAAGGCACCAAAAAGGATGATATTGTTCTTAAATCAAGTAATTATGTCTCCTTGTGAAAATTCTTAAACATTAGGAAAGGATATTGAAATAAAAAGGTTGTATTCTTGTCATTACTTATGATAATATCAATAACCTTTTTCGAGATAATTTTGGTTCTGAAGTTGATTATTAACTTTCTCTTAACCATGTTCTATATAACTCTCCATCAGAACTTGATGGTCTGATTTCGTTTCCATGTCCAAGTTTTCCCTTCCCACCTATGTTCTCCTATGTTGAAAACTAGTTATGTGTTACTTTGGGTAACCGTTATGTTCCCAAATTTATTTTTAAAAATGATTTTTTAGTGTTCATATATACAATATGGATTTATATTAATGGAAAATTAATGTATTAATCCTTTGATAACATACATGAATTTCGAGGTTCAAATTCATTTTAAGGGGGGTAGAATGTAACACCCAGAGATTTTGTGAAATATTTTTTTCAAATTTAATTAATATTTTTCATATTTTTTATTTCACATAACACTGAGTAAAGTGTTTATATATATTAAGAAGAAACATTTTTCTTCATACACTACATTTAATACTTATATTACCTTGTTCTACACGCAACACTGACTTGGATTTCATTACACACAACATTGAGTTTCTAGGAAACATCATTTTATTATTTGAAATATTTAAAAGATATAGTTATAACCTAGAGGTTAATCTTAGTAATATGAATAGTAATAAAAACTTCTTTATGTTTTACTTATAATATTTTCAAATATATAAAACATATTGATAATGAAACATATAATTTTTGGTAAATGTTTAATATGTATAAAAATGTTATTTTCTTAAAGGAACAAGTTATTGTATCCTTTTATGAAAAACAATAAAATTACTTTTAGACGCTATTAGAAATTGAATTTGGTAAACTAAACTTTATTTTTTAATTCAAAATGTCAAAATTTTCTTAGGGTGAATTTTTGGGATTTTTCTGAGAAACTTCATTTTTTAGATGAATAGTGAAAAATATTGAATTTTAACTCAAAACTGCTTTTTTGTCTAATTTATTTATATAGTCAAATTATATATTAAGTTGGATTTAAAGTAAAATTAGATCAATTATGCATTTAATAATCCAATTTAGTTCATTAAAATAATTTTTATATTGAATTTAGAGATAAAATCTTAATGAACTTTTGAACATTCTCACATTAAAACCCCTCTTTCTCGCCATGTCTATGGGATTAGCCTTAAACTTAATTTTTCCACTTATGTGAGTTGAATTTAGAAAAATAGAAATAAATGGTTTTAAAAACTATTATATTTATAGTTTAATAATATCATCTTAATGTTGACTGAAATGATTAGTAAAAGTGATTAAAATTAATTATAGCGATTAAGGTAAAATTAAATTTAACAAGGAGATAAACATTAATCCTAAGGGGAAAATGACCTATAAACATGTCAAAAACATATTTTATGGAAATTTTTAATACAATAAACTTATATTTTTATATAATTATCCACTTTTAAACTTTGGTAATACATACTACTTGGGTAACACACAATTCTTTTAAAAAATACCAAGTGTATCTTTTCCCTACCTTATAAAAGGCGATCACATCTCTCCCTTATTAACACGTCTAAAAACAACTAGTATTGGAAAATATCTACCCAATAAACTTCAAAAATTTCGCACCCCGACCTATCTCTTATTTTATTTTATAATTTTATTTAACTTTTTAAAATTTTGTTGGGGTTCGGGTTGAGTCCCGGACGAAAAACTTCTGAGTTATGTTAAAAAGTGCTCCTTTTTCAGCTGACGTCGCAGAGCGCACGAGCAGAGCGTGTTTTTGAGTTGACGTTGATGGGCACACGAGTAGGGTGTGTTTTGAAAACCTCACGCAGCTCCGCCCAGGCTTCTCCATGATCCTCCTGTCTTAGGAGATTTTAAAATGAATAAACTTTGTAATTTATTACATTAGTTAGAATTTTCATGGTTACTAATAATTTTAATTATTATTATTAGAATGAAATGAGTACTTATATTATTTATATTCTTATCAGTATAATTATTATTATTCTTATTATTTTTATTATTAATAAATATTTAATACAATTATTGTTATTGTAATTGAGGTATTATTATTATTATTATTATTATTTCATTATTGTATATGTTATTGATATTATTATGGTTATAATTATTATTATTGTTGTTGTTATTATTATTATTATAATTTTTATTATTATTATTATTTATATTATGGCTATTTTTATTATTTTTGTTATTTCTGGTTATTATTATTATTATTATTGTTGTTGTAATAATATTATTATAATTATTTTAATAATTTCTTTAAAGGGACCCTAAAACTACCCCCTCTGTTTTTTCCCTTACCCTTGTTCCGTGCATACCCCCTCCGCGCGCACCGCCTCCTCCCAGTATCCCCACCCTGCTTCCAGCCGCCACCCTACCTTTTTCCTCCACATACCCGGCTCTCACACACAGCCTCCAGTGATCCGACCCCCAGCCCTTCGCCTCCTTGCTTCGGCGCAACAACCCCCCTTCCCCTAGGTCTGTTGTGCGAACCCACCACCGCCTTCTACCCTGTCTACGCACAGCACTGCTGAGCCCCCCCCCCCCCCCCATGGGGGCCCTCTCCTCGCTATCGCAACCCAGCGGCCGATGTCCTCCCCCTCGTTGGCGCAACACCTTCTGGCCAGCGCATCATAGCCGCGGCGCCCACTTTTGTGCGCACCCTATTGTGTGCCACTATCCCTTCGCATGCGCGACCTGGCCGGCCACACCCTTCCTTTCCGCATCGCACAATCATATCCCCCCCTAGCCGGTGCGGACTCCTCCGGTGACGTCCTTACCCCTTACCGGCGTCCTCCTTCTGGTGATATCCCCCTCACCTCGGATTTTTTTTTTTGTTTACGTTTTTAAAAAAAAAAATTCCAGAAAACGCTTCCGGCAAAACAAATTTTAAAACTGCACCTCAAAGGCGGCATCCGGGATGCCGCCTTTGCATTTCGGGGCAAGGCGGCATCTGCGATGCCGCCTTTGCGCTGCGGGTGAAAGGCGGCATCGCGGATGCCGCCTTTCTCTTAAAAATATTTATTTTTATTTTTTAATTACATTTATTCATTATAATTTTTAATTACATTTATTCATTATAATTTTAAATTATTAATTAGTAATTATTAATAATTAAATATGTCATAATTAATTAGTTAATTAGTAATATTATCATTAATTATATAATGATTAATTATTAATATAATTATTACATATATAATAAATATTTAGTTAATTAGTAATTATTAATTATTAATTAGCTAATTAGTAATATAAATATTTATTATAATTATTCATTATAATTAGTAATTAGTAATTAATAATTATTAATAAGTAATTAGTAATTATTAATTAGTAAATTAGTAATATAAATATTAATTATAGCTATTCATTAAATTATTAATTATTAATTATTACTCATTAATTATTACTTATATAATAAATAATTAGTTAATTATTAATATAACTATTAATTATATAATAATTAATTAGTTAATTAGTAATATAATTATAATCTTTCAAAGTCACGTACTTGAAACAATTTTAAGTTTCAAGTAGGCGGTTTTGAAAGCTTATAAATTATTTTTCATTAACATTTTTTTGTAAATTGCTTTTGTTTTAAACTATTTTTTATATGTTTAATCCATGTTTTAAGTTTCATTTATGTTGGTCTTCTATTTTATGTTTTATGGTCTTTCAAAGTCACGTACTTGAAAAATTTTAAGTTTCAAGTATGCGGTTTTGAAAGCTTATAAATTTCTTTTCATCAACTTTTTTTTGGAAATTTTTTTTGTTTTAAACTATTTATTATATGTTTAATCAATGTTTAAAGTTTCAATTATATTCGTTTTATAGTTTATATTTTACAGTCTTTCAAAGTCACGTACTTGAAACATTTTTAAGTTTCAAGTAGGCGGTTTTGAAAGCTTATAAATTATATTTCATTAACATTTTTTTGTAAATTGCTTTTGTTTTAAACTATTTTTTATATGTTTAATCCATGTTTTAAGTTTCATTTATGTTGGTCTTATAGTTTATCTTTTATTGTATTTCAAAGTGACGTACTTGAAAAATTTTAAGTTTCAAGTATGCGGTTTTGAAAGCTTATAAATTACTTTTCATCAACTTTTTTTTGGAAATTTCTTTTGTTTTCAACTATTTATTATATGTTCAATCAATGTTTAAAGTTTCAATTATATTCGTTTTATAGTTTATATTTTACAGTCTTTCAAAGTCACGTACTTGAAACATTTTTAAGTTTCAAGTAGGCGGTTTTGAAAGCTTATAAATTATTTTTCATTAACATTTTTTTGTAAATTGCTTTTGTTTTAAACTATTTTTTATATGTTTAATCCATGTTTTAAGTTTCATTTATGTTGGCCTTATAGTTTATCTTTTATTGTATTTCAAAGTGACGTACTTGAAACAGAATCCCACATCGGAAATGCAGAATCTACTGCACAGTAAAGATAGAACCTGAATTCCACATCAAAAATGCAGAATGATTTTCAGGGAAAACCCTCTTATAATGAATAATTATAATAAATATTTATATTACTGGTTAACTAATTAATAATTACTAATTACTAATTAATTAGTTATAATTATTAATTATATTTCTAATTAACTAAGTATTTATTATATATGTAATAATTAAGTATTATATAATTGATAATTTTATTACTAATTAACTAATTAGTTATTATATAATTAACGATTAATAAACACTAATTACCAAATTACAAATTATATACTAATTAATTAGTTATTTCGTAATATAAATATTAATTATATACTAATTAAATAGTTAATTAGTAATAGAATTATTAATTATATAATCTGTAATTAGGTAATTAGTAATTATTAATGTTTTATTATTATGTTCGTATGGTTATATAAATATATATAAATAAAACCTAATTTACCCCCTCCTGAGATTCCACTCTGACCAACAAGTAAAAATAGTATTTTGATTTCAGTACACATAAAACATGTAAACAATAATGTACAATCAATGCATATGTCTGTGGCGAGGAGATTCCGTCCCACATGGTGGTCTGCGAATAGGACGTCCGCGTCGAGTGCGCAGTGGAGTCTGATGACCTGGAGAAGGCTGATCCTCGGGCACTGAAACGTCGACTGTCGCATCCTCCATTTGTGTGTCAGTTGGAGGAGCTGTCAACTGCATCTCGTACTGCCATTCAGATCCTTCTCCCACTAGGGTGGTAGAAGGACCTGCGTCCATCGCAGAGGGGAACGAAGCCTGTGATGGAGCTATACCCCAAGACGACGACGGCTCTAGAATCCAAGGCTGGGAAGGATCTGGAACCCAAGATGGAGAGAACTGCGGATATCCTGTCAGGAAAGACGGATCCCATGCCACCTGAGGCACATCCTGAATAGGCTGATCCTGGACTACTAGAGGCCCGACCTCTGCCTGTGGAACAGGCGATGCCTCACGTGCAGCACGACGCTGTCTACGTCGCCGTGGTCGTGGCTCCTCAGCACCAGCAGCAGCTGCAGGATGTTCCTCTGGGGCAGGAACCTCCTGTCTCCGAGCCAGACGCGTGAAGATGCTCTCGGAAAGCGCATGAAAAGATGCCCTCGCCTCTAACGCTGTAGCATGGACGGCTGCCCGGCTAAAGACCCCCTCCTCCTCTTCATCGCTCATGCGAACAAGCTGCTCTGTGTGACTTCCCTGTAAATAGATTCAAATGGAATTAGAAAATAATTCAATAAACAAAGTAATAGGAATTTATTAACTTACCATCCTCTGCATCTCTATGCCAGCTTGGGTAAAATACAGTATAGATTTTAGTCTATACCAGGGCGCATAGTCAACCTGCTCTGAAAGAGAGAATCGATTTGTAGGAACACCTTGAATACGTAACTCTGCACGTCTGTGCCAGCAGTCGATAAAACTCGCATGTACTTGGGACCAGTCATCATCCTGCCTCCCTGTCAGCTTCATCCCATGAAGCTTGTCTGTCTGTCTAGATGGTAATGGAATCGGCTGAGTACGAAAAAATTGGCGCATGACCCTGTCAGGCTGCTGCCACTCAATAATATGAAAGTGAATGAGGGGCACTACAGCCATAGCATCCTCAAGACCAACAGTGCAGTATGCTGGCAACTGGTCCATAATACTCCAGTATGGAAGCCATGAAATCTGAAATGACAAGTGATTTTGTCAAAAAAACACCCAACTAAAAACCAAAATTGATGTTATTATTAAAAATGTTAGACAGTGATAGATTGTATATACATACCTGGTCAGGTAAGAGACAGTCCAACTGTAGCCGATATACGCCCAAATGCTGTCTCGGAACCACGTCGAAATTGTGTCGCTGACACCACCTGTAAAATACAACGATAATGACAAATAATGAGAAATTATAGTCAATAACTCATAGTAGAATAAAAAACCAATAGAAATGACTTATCATACCAGCGTCCACGCGGAGCGTCATGCAGCACCTCCATCTCGACCGGTGGACCAGCAAGGTCAGGGCGGAATGATGGGATGCGCTCCCATGCCCACATCTGAATAAGGATGATGCATCCTCCAAGACCTGTACGGTCCCTATGGGATAGTCTGCATAATGATCTGTACGTGTATGCCAAGCAGGCTGATCCCCAACTGTACGTCCCAGCCCGATCAAAGTCCTCTAGTAGGGGTAGATACATCATATGCACGTGCATCCCCGAGTGATCAGTACACATGGTCCCACCAATGAGTCGTAAGATATATGCACGGACGTAACGCATGACGGTCTGCTCATCATCATCATCCTGTAAATGTGGAATCTGCGACTCCAACCAACGCATAGATATGGACGATCCATCTGTATCCCTACGGTCGGACAAAATATCAACGCCTAACAAGCGTTGAGCAAGGTCTGGCCAAGCTGCACGAGTGGGTCCAATAACGGGTCTCCCCTGGATAGGAAGACCGAGAAGAACTGCGACATCCTCGAGGGTGATGGTCATCTCCCCCTCAGGCAAGTGGAATGTGTGTGTCTCTGGTCTCCATCTCTCAACGAGGGCAGCAAGTAGGTAATGATCTACAAATGTGAAATCTGATACGGCAAGGCCATAGAAGCCAGCACGGCGCAAGTAAGGTCTAATGGCATGTGGAGGCTCCATGTGATGAAAATGGTGCGCTCGACACACCTTCACAAATCGATCTGGATGACCCTCTAACACGGCCTGCGAAATATGGGTAGGCTGCTGAGTGAGTAGTATGGTATCATCCATCTGCATATAAACAAAGAAAATGAGTCGTAAGTGTAAAATGTAAATATAACATTAATGGGTTAACTGACATACACATTTCAATATGGGTTAAGTGTTCCGCTTTCGGAGTTTTGAAATAAATTCTATTATTTCATATTCAAAGTTATTTCTTGAAATCATGAATATTAATATGAAATAAGTTATGTTATCTAAAATATTGAGTCTTGAATTTGGTTACACATATTTTGGGGGAGCTTTGTGATTAACTACTTATGGATTGGATTAAGATAAACCATGTCAATTAGTGATGATGTTTTTAGAATTTATCTATTTGTATGTATTCAATATCTTATGCTAATTATTATGATACTATAAATTTGTTGTAGAACAGTTTTCTAAAATATCCTGCATGTTTAGATTGAGGTTTAGGTTGGAGGGTTTAGGGTTAAAATTTTTAATATTAACGTCCGGGAAATATGTTAATGGGTTAACTGACATACACATTTCAATATGGGTTAAGTGTTCCGCTTTCGGAGTTTTGAAATAAATTCTATTATTTCATATTCAAAGTTATTTCTTGAAAGCATGAATATTAATATGAAATAAGTTATGTTATCTAAAATATTGAGTCTTGAATTTGGTTACACATATTTTGGGGGAGCTTTGTGATTAACTACTTATGGATTGGATTTAGATAAACCATGTCAATTAGTGATGATTTTTTTAGAATTTATCTATTTGTATGTATTCAATATCTTATGCTAATTATTATGATACTATAAATTTGTTATAGAACAGTTTTCTAAAATATCCTGCATGTTTAGATTGAGGTTTAGGTTGGAGGGTTTAGGGTTAAAATTTTTAATATTAACGTCTGGGAAACATGTTAATGGGTTAACTGACATACACATTTCAATATGGGTTAAGTGTTCCGCTTTCGGAGTTTTGAAATAAATTCTATTATTTCATATTCAAAGTTATTTCTTGAAAGCATGAATATTAATATGAAATAAGTTATGTTATCTAAAATATTGAGTCTTGAATTTGGTTACACATATTTTGGGGGAGCTTTGTGATTAACTACTTATGGATTGGATTAAGATAAACCATGTCAATTAGTAATGATGTTTTTAGAATTTATCTAATTGTATGTATTCAATATCTTATGCTAATTATTATGATACTATAAATTTGTTATAGAATAGTTTTCTAAAATATCCTGCATGTTTAGATTGTGGTTTAGGTTGGAGGGTTTAGGGTTAAAATTTTTAATATTAACGTCCGGGAAACATGTTAATGGGTTAACTGACATACACATTTCAATATGGGTTAAGTGTTCCGCTTTCGGAGTTTTGAAATAAATTCTATTATTTCATATTCAAACTTATTTCTTGAAAGCATGAATATTAATATGAAATAAGTTATGTTATCTAAAATATTGAGTCTTGAATTTGGTTACACATATTTTGGGGGAGCTTTGTGATTAACTACTTATGGATTGGATTAAGATAAACCATGTCAATTAGTAATGATGTTTTTAGAATTTATCTAATTGTATGTATTCAATATCTTATGCTAATTATTATGATACTATAAATTTGTTATAGAACAGTTTTCTAAAAAAGAGAGAACAACATTTAGTTTACAATATGGGAATGTCACAATGAAGACAATACATCATTATGAATGAGACTGTGAAGTCGACCCAACAACGTTAGGGCATCGCTTCCGGTTATGACCTTCTTTATGACATATTATGCATCGCAAACTCTGCCCTTGTTCTTAAGGCCAGTCCATCTCATTACGCATCCTACTCGCCTTTGGTCTCCCACGAGGACGTAACCGATTCATGTCAGGTATCACTATCGGCTGGCCTTCAGGCATTGGGAAATAACGATACTCCCCAATAGGTGTCCATGGTGCAGTATAACAGTTGGCAATGATATCCATCTGGTACACTGGATCAACATATGCTTCCCATGAGATGTTCACAGAGGCACATGCTGCGATGACGTGTGTACATGGAAACCGTAAGGCCTGAAATTTTCCACATTGACATTGCCTTGTTTCCAGTAATACCACCATTTTTTCACCGACGTGATTTGTGATGGGGTCTGAACGCTCTTGAACTTCAAATCGGGAGTCTTCTCTTCGAAATAGACATACGTGATAACCAGAAGCTTCTTCAATATTTTTTTCAATCTCTCGTTGAAAGTGTATTCCATATCTTATCCCTTGATGTATTCTGTCTGATGCTAGTTTTTGTCTATCCACAAAGTACTTCACGCATCGATATAATGTCTCCTGAACTAATGCGGTTATAGGTAGCTTGCGAAGTCCTTTGAAGATACCATTGATGCACTCCACAATGTTTGTCGTCATGTATCCGTACCTCTTTCCCCCGTCGTATGCCAATGTCCATTTCTATTTTGGAATCCGCATCATATAATCATAAACTTCTTGATTAGCCTGACGAATTTGTTCAAAACGTTCTTCAAATCGTCGTTGGTCCGACTCATATGCTACAAAACGTAGATGATATTTCACATAAATTGATTTTATATTTATATTGAAACAGTAAAACAGAATGAATAAAATACGTACCAAGCCTCGTGATTGCCTTCTTCATCGGTTCGTTGTGGAATTTTTTATGTACATTGCTAGCAATGTGTCTAATGCAGAACAGATGATGTGCATTTGGGTATCTCCATGTATCAGGATCTGCATTGATTGCCTCATTAATTTCTCGATGACGATCAGATATCAAACAAACTCCCTGAATGTTGGTGAAATGGTTGCTGATACATGCCAGAAACCAACTCCATGATTCATAGTTTTCTTTCTCTACAATGGAAAAGGCAAGCGGAAGAGGTGAACGGTTTCCATCTTGGGTTGCCGCAATCAACAATACGCCCTTGTATTTTCCATACAGAAATGTTCCATCAATCTGAATAAATTGTTTGCAAAAACGAAATGCAGAGATACAAGGAAGGAATGCCCAGAACAACCGATGAAATTGAACACGAGATGGATCAAGTCGATTATCAGGAGACACATGTTCGTTTGTATCCAAATGGAAGACAACTTGGTTATGATGCCTCAGTATGGCTAGCAATTGCGGCAATACTCGATATGAGTCATCCCAATCACCATATACCTTCACAATTGCCTTCTGTTTCGCCATCCATGCCTTATTATAGGAAATATTATAACCGAATGTCTGTAGAATCCTCTCTTGCACAAGGGATATTGGAACATCTTGGCATGTCCTAATCATCTCAACAACAATAGATGACACAAATTCTGCATCCAATGAAGTATGATCTTGTGTGAGACTTGGCTGAACGCAACTATGAGCCGCCTCAATCCTTGAGATTCTCCAACCTCCAAAGGTAATGTCTGGAATAGCCCTTAAGCGAAATCTACAATCATTCCCATACTTCACGCACCGTATAACATATTTACTACGGCATGATTCGTGAACTACATAGTTGAAGTTTCTCTCAATATGAAATCTCTTTAACGTGCTTTTTTAAGGCATCTTTACTGGGAAAATGCCTTCCAATATATAAGGTTTTGTCCACCTCACTAAACCTATCTGGTACAACTCCAGGGAACTCAGTTGCCGTTGTGAGAACAGTATTATCGAATTCAGGCACGCGTGTCATTGCTTCTGACCAAGATGAAAATAATGGTGGATGATTTATTGACCGAGGTTGATGTACAACAACTGCATTTCTCAAAACCTCCTCTTTATCTTTTGTTGGTCCCTCCTCATCAGCACTGTTGTCGCCATCCGATCCATCATTACGAAACTCCTCATCAGAAGTCGGATTGACATGTATATCCGGAAGATCATTTAGGTTGTCCTCTTCTGCTGCATCATTTGGAATAGGCTCAATGTCATGAGGTAGACTGTCTTCAACCACTCTTGTATTTCTACGTCTTTGTACAAGTGGACGTTGTTGTTTTACAGTAGCAACAACAACGTATAACTCCATCATGGTACCATCTAACCGTTGAGAAAATAAATTAACTGCTTGGACCCACTGCGCATCAGCAACCAATGGACAATCTATATGCCACATTGTTGTTGGAAATTGCAAATGTCTATAGCTCATAGACATTATCTCTTGATCGGGTCCCAAATTTAAGGAAACATGAATTCTCTCTTGAAGGTAACTTATGGTAACACAATCCACTGTACTAACCACCGTAATTGGTTGTGTACTGTAAGAAGCTCCTTGCTCAGTTTGAATAATCTCCCCATAACAGTACACACAGACATACATGGCTCTCTATGTCAAAAATGTGTTCTTTCATCAAAATTATGATAGTGTAACAAAATATTAACAATTATGTTTGACGATATGATGTTTATTATAATGTAATTTTATTGCGCCTTTCTATACCATAAACTATGCTACTGATGTTTCACCATATGATATTTATTAGAATGTAATTTTAGAGCGCCTTTTTATTTAGTTTGTTTGTTCTTCTTCATTTCACTTTATATGTTCATTAGTATCGTTAGCTAATCATTATATGAATTCATGTTTTAATCCTATGTTATTTATTAATTATTCTAAAATTAACTAATAATAACTAATCGTTAATTATTCTATAATTAACTAATAACAACTTTAATTTGTCAATTCTTATGTCCTTATTTGATTCTATAACATTATACTTATCATTTATCATTGATAAATATACTGATCATTAGTATCGTTAGCTAATCATTATATGAATTCATGTTTTAATCCTATGTTATTTATTAATTATTCTAAAATTAACTAATAACAACTAATCATTAAGTATTCTATTATTTTATAATTAACTAATAATAACTTTAATTCGTTAATTCTTATATCCTTATTTCATTCTATAAAATTATATTTATCATTTATCATTGATAAATATACTGATTTGCTTTTTCTTCTCTTAGAAATTTTAGTAGTTTATAAAGAAAATATGAATCATCTTAAGCATATTCCCCGGGAGTGTCAAACCAAGATGCAGCAAGGCCCGTTATCGTGCACCAGTTCCCGTTCGAGTCTAGCTCGAAGCGGTGTTTTCGGGTTTTACCCCTATGTACATCTGTGCCAGAGCCACATCCACTTGTTTGTATCCAGACAGGAATTTAATTGCGTAGATAACCACATAATCTTTAAGCTACCAAAATTTCTAAATACTTAATCTTAAGTTAATCTTAAGTTAATCTATACTACCTAACAGTAATTATTTAAAACTATATATAACTAATTACAAAAACTAAATAACCAAATATTAAGAACTACCTAAACTGATTAACAAATGAAAGATTTAAAACTAAACAAAATTAAATTAATTAAATAAAAACATTAAATTAAATAAAGAAACATACCTCTAAATGAAGCTTCGTAAAAGCTCGCACGGCAAAAAAAATTTAGAGAGAGAGAGAGAAAATTGGAGAGATAAGTTGCAATGAACAAGTGAGGAGAGGGGGGGTGGCCGCCCTTTTATAGGGACTTCAGGCAAAGGCGGCATCGCGGAAGCCGCCTTTCGCCTCTGCGTATGGCCAAAGGCGGCTTCCGTGATGCCGCCTTTCGCCTTACCCTGAGCCGAAAGGCGGCCTCCTCCCGGCCGCCTTTGCCATGTCATCGATCCGGGCCAAAGGCAGCGCGGGGGAGCAAAGGCGGCATCGCAGATGCCGCCTTTGTGCGCTAATACAAAGGCGGCATCGCAGATGCCGCCTTTGTAGCGTATTTTAAAAAAAAAATTGACCTAGGCCGTTTTTCAGAAATTTTTTTTAAGAAAAACGTAAAAAAAAAAATCCCCCTCATCTCTGGTAGTTTTCCTCACTCCTTTAGTGGGGTTTTTATTTTTATCCAAATATTAGATTGTAGGGTTTAATATCTATTTTTTGGTCCGATGTTAATGTTTAGGGTGTTTTTGGATTCTCGTTCGTGTGGTTGCGGTGAAAACGAGGTTTTGCAATGGTTCCAGGATATCTATCCATGTTCGAGGTAGGTTTTTCTGCTTATAAATGTTGTTTGATTAATTAATTCACCCATTAAATTAATTTAGTATATTTATTTATCATTTTTCTTGGTGTGAATATGTTTTTACTTGATTTTTAATATTTTTTTGATGTGTTTAGCATCGTGGTTATGTGATATGAGTGTTTTGTTTTTCTGGAAACCCATGTTGAGCCATTTGTAGTGTTTTATAAACTGCGTGGTTGGTTTATTAAAATGTGAAAGACTTGCAGTTGTGTTTTGGTGTGATGTCAATGTGAGTTTAGTTATAAAAGAATTTTTGAGCGTGTTTTGATATTTTGAGTCATGCGACACATTTTGAAATTGTTTAATAAATTTTCTCATTTGTTTATTTAATTGTGTAGTTAGTTTATTAATCTATGCGAGTGGTGCTAATTGTGTTTTTTATGTGGGATTGTGTACGTTTGGTCATTAAAGAAGGTTTTGTGTGGGTTTAGTGGGTAAAGCCAGGTTATTTGTTTTAAAAAATTTATTTATGGTTTATTATATTATCTGAATGGTGCAAAGGTGTTTTATAAATGGTGTAAGTGTTATATTAAACTGTTTATGTGGTTTTTAGTTGGTTTTTTCTATGAAAAACCACGGTAAACTACTCAAAATAGTTTTATAATTTTTTTAAATGATTTATTAAATAATATGGGTGATGCGAGCCTGGTTTTGAAAATGTGTTTTGGTGCACGTGTTTTTAAATGTTGATCACATCGTGTCATGTGCTTTTTTTGGATTCTTAAAATGGTCTATTGGATCTTTAAAATGATTAGTGAGTTTTTTGGTGTTGTGAGGCTTTTGTAAACACTTTGTGGATTTTAAAAGGGGTTTAGTAAATAGTGTTGTTGGTGTATTTTGTGTGTTGAAAACCTTCGAGGTGGTGTTTGCGTTGTCTTCTCATTTGGATTGTTTTAAGTCCGTGTTTATGTACCTTTGTTGTTGTGCATTTATTGAAGTGTGTTGGAGGGGTAACCCCACGCTACTGCGATCATCGGCTTGTGCGTGCTTGTGCTCTTGTGCGAGGAGTGTCGCGTTGTCGTGTTTGAGCTATGAGTCGAGGTAGGTCCCCCACTGCACTTGCCTTTAAATTTGGAATTTATTAATTTCTTGATATTTTAAAAACATTAATAAATAATAAATAGTATTAGATGATAAATTTTTAAATGATCACTTGATGTAAAAAGAGCCGTTTATTTTATACATGACACTTGAAATATTTTCTTGATGAGCGGACACCCAGTAGTGAAAGAATGCCTGTTTTTCCTTTAAACATAATTCACAGAATTTTAAATGTAGTTTTGGTTAATTGATAAATGATTTATTTTGAAGCGCAAACAAGTGTTTTGGTTCACTTGATAAATGAGTATTTTCTTTAAAATTGGTGAAGGCCCGTTTGGCACTTTAATAAAATGAATTATATTGGAAAACTCTATTTGGGGGGACTCAGATGTGATATTTGGTGTACATTGACTGTATGATTTTTGTGTGATGTTCGTACTGCTTGATTGACTTTGTTGACTCACCCCTTTCATGTTTATTATATGTTTTGACATGGGAACCTGACATAGTAAGTGAATCTTCTGAGAACGATTGATGCACTAGTTTAGATTACGCACTCGCTAGTGGACCTTAGTACGGATGACACTCTGCTAGGGGATTGGGCCCCTCAGTTAGGCCATGTAGGGAAACATCGAGCGTTAGGGCATTACGATGCCATCGAGAGTAGGCATTCCTTCAGGATGAGTCACATGTATAGTACATTTTTTATTGTTCACGAGCTCCTAGGTTTGACCCATGTTTCTTCTGGTGTTTATTTGTATGTGTCGAACGAATGAGAGGTCTAGTTCGGTTGTTGTCCCCGTGTGCCATTTTTCAATTTCCCTTAGTGTGTGTTGTGTGTTGTGTGTGTTTTCCATTTGACCAACAACTAAAATTTGGATTTCTCAATTGTTTGAAAAAATGTTTTAAAATGAAATTCACTTGTTCCTTTCAAACATTAAACTTTTTTTTGAATTAGGCAGGGAAATGGACTGTTACTTGTTTTATAAATTAATGTTTGTGTGGAAACTTATATTTTATATCATTTAGTTCACACCTGAAATTAGTGAATTCTTTATTTAATGGTATGTGCATTGGTAATAGAATTATTCTGGCCTACCTACTGAGTTTTAATGCTCACGCCTATAGTTTTGTCCTATTTTCAGTTTTTGTTGCAGGTTTGACTTGAGTTTGCTCATCATGGGTGAGAGTGGTTGTGGATTGGCGAGCGACTCTCGGAGTCACAAGGAGTTTTGGTCGTGGTCATGTTAGTGTGCTTTTGTTGGTCGTGCTTTTCCTTTCCTGTCGTTTATCTATCTTATGCAATTCTATTTTACTTCTGCTGCTTTATTTAATTTATTTGGGAGAAATCATTCCCCCTTTCTCTCTATTGATGCCCCGGCACTGGTCGCCAGCCTGGGAGGATCAGAAACGCCTCTCGGTCCATGTCACGGACCGGCTCGGGTGATCGGTTATGGGTCAACCCGGGTTGGTTCATGACAAAATGGTATAAGAGGAGGTTTTCTCTTGAGAGGACCCTGTTTTTCAGAATGACTATCATTATTTGCGGTTGTTATGGTAGGAGTAGAATTATTGGTACTCGAGGCATAGGGAAGAGAAGGACGTCATGAACCGTTGCTCATTCCGAACCTCGGGTTACCATGGTATGTCCGGGCATGTTGGTGTCCTTTGATTATTGTGAATTGTTTTATGTTGGGAAATGAAATGGGAGCTAGGAAAGTGACCTCTATGAGCTCGCATGGTCTGGAAAGCCATGTGGAGCTAGGGACATTACCCTAGAGTGATCCTTGTGATGGTGGCGTAATTGGAATATGGCCACCAACCATACATCTGAGTCACCAATCGGCACTAGTTTATATTTGTGGATCGTTTGGGTCTTCTTTACTTCTAAGATTTGTTTTGTAAAGTTTTATTTTAGAGAGTGTGAAAAGTAGAATTTAAAATGGTGTTGACTATGTTTTGATTTTGTTCTTTGTTTCCTTGTTCCTTAGTGTTCACCCCCCACAACAGTTTGATGGATGCCCAAGGTGTAGCTTCAGGTGGTGCATCCTTAGCAAATCCTTCAGTTGATCAGTCCGTGGACTACTTCCTTGAGTTTCAGAAGTTGAACCCTCCCATATTTTATGGTCAAGCAGATCTAATTGAGGCGGAGGAGTGGTTGTAGAAGATTGAGAGCAACGTCGATTTTATTTAGTTTCCTGAGTCGTTAAAGGTGATGTTGGCTACCTTTATGCTTGAAGGTCCAACCTCTAAATGGTGGAAGTCTGTGTCTCATAATAAACCACAGAAAGATTTAACATGAGAGTTTTTCAAGTCATCATTCATCCAACAAAAATTTTATAAGTTGAAAAGCTTGAGGAAGAGGATGGAGTTGTGTTGCCTTCAGCAGGGCGTTGAATCGGTACTGGAATTATATCGATGTTTCATAGACCTAGTTCCGTATGATCAGTGGTTTGTTGCGAATGATCCCGGGAAGGCTTGGCAATTTTTGTATGGACTCTGAACTGAACTGCGATCGAAAGTGCCAGAGCTCAGCCTAATTACCTTCTCGGATGTTGTGGGAAAATCCTTTTTGGATAAACTGGGAAAGTAGGAGGACTTGAGGGGGAAAAATCCTCCAGCTTTGGGAAGCAATGTAGAGGATGATGAGAGGAAGAATGAGAAGCGCCCTGATACTGGTGGGTATACTAGAGGAATTAAGAGGCCTTCAGACCTACAATAAACACCTTCAGAGCATAACGTCATGATCTGTCACCAGTGTGGTAGGGAGGGTCACAAGAGGCCGATGTTTCTGAGTGTTCCGTGACTCTTCCACACTTGTGGCCATTGGGGTCACCTGCAGGGATTCTATCGAGGTGTTCCAAGAAGCGCACTGAAGCTAGACCTGGCTCGTCAAAGGCCACCTCAGCCCGTTACCAGGAGTAGGGCGATGTTTGGGGATTAGTTTGAGGTTTTCTCTTTGTAGTGTTTCTTGGGTGTAGTAATCATCTAATGTAGCATTTTTCGGTGTTTCTTTTCTTTCAGTTGTAAGAATGGTTGTGGTTTAACCTTTTTGAAACTTTTTTTGTTGGAAGTGTGTTTGGTGAAATTATGGTTTGTGGGTTATGTTTGTGAATTTCTGAAGCTTGACTACGTGGCGGGAGATGCTTCAATCATCGGTGCTCCAGCCATAGGCCATGAAGTGAAGCTGGCGTGTAGTCAGGAGAACCCCAATGGTGGAAAAAGGGCCTTGGTCTTATCATAGTCTTTAGTGCATCATAGTTTGTGCTCTTCCGAGGGTATGTTGTTGTTAGGGTAGCGATGACGTTAGTTTTGATACTCTATTGGTTGGGTCCTTCCTTTCCCTCCCCTATCCTTATGGTGGGGTTTTTGGTTAGTGGGGAAAAATTTCATGTTCGGTTAATCTTGCCAATCCTTATGGTGGGGAGACCCACAGTGGGTCTCGCAGAGTCACATCGGAAGTAATTTAGTGTTAGCCTAGTCCTTATGGTGGGGAGTCTATTCGGGCCTTCCCATGTCAGTACCAAAGTTTCTTTTCACGTATCGTTTGGTGATAGGTGGTCTCATGCCGAACCACCTAATCCTGAGTTCGTCCTCTCGAGTAAAGGTTGAGATTGGAGTACACCCAACAATTTTGTTAGACTAAGATTATTGGAATAAATGTCGGAGGTAGTTAAATTTGTTCATTCCTTGGTTGAAATAGATGGTTTGGGTTCTACTTGGTGACAATTAAGGTGATTGTGTTTCAAACGATGAGTTGTCTGTCATGGGTTTTCAGTGTCTGTTTGGATCGATCGACTGGAGGCGTTTAAACTTTTGGGGGTTAGTGACACTTAAGGAGTTTCATCATTGGTCATGATCATGTTTTGGCTTTCCGAGGGAGGAAAGCATTATGGTGGGGAGAATTGTCGCACCCTGACATATCTTTTATTTTATTTTATAATTTCCCTTGAATTTTTAAAAAAAATTGGGGTTCAGGTTGATTTTGGGATGAAAACCTTTTGAGTTATGTTAAAAAGTGTACGTTTTTAGCTGATTTCACAGAGAACATGGGCAGAGCGTGTTTTTGAGTTGACGTCACTGGGCGCACGGGTGGGGCGCATTTTGAAAATCCCACGCAGCTCCGCCCAGGCTTCTCCATGATCCTCCTATCTTCGATGATTTTAAAATGAATAAACTTTGTAATTAATTGTGTTAGTTAGAATTTTCAGGGTTACTAATAGTTTTAATTATTATTATTAGAATGAAATGAGTATTTCTATTATTTATATCCTTATCAGTATAATTATTATTATTCCTATTAGTGTTATTATTAATAAAGATTTATTAAAATTATTATTATTGTAATCGAGGTATTATTATTATTATTATTATTTCATTATTGTATATGTTATTTATATTATTATGGTTATAATTATTATTGTTGTTGTTGTTTTTGATATTATTATTATTATTATTATTATTATTATTTATATTATGGACATTTTTATTATTTTTGTTATTTCTGGTGATTATTATTATTATTATTATTATTATTATTATTATTATGATTGCAATAAAATTATTATAATTTTTTTTATAATTTTTTTAAAGGAACCCTAAATCTACCCCCCCCCATTTTTTCACTTACCCTTGATGCATGCATACCCCCTCCGCACACGCCGCCTCCTCCCGGTCTCCCCTCCCTGATTCTGGCAGCCACCCTGCCTTCATCCTTAATGTACCCGGCTCCCGCACACAGCCTACAGCGATCCGGCTCCCAGCCCTCCGCCTCCTTGCTTTGGCGTAGCAACCCCCCTTCCGCCAGGTCTGCTGTGCGAACCCACCCCCTCCTTCGACCATGTCTATGCACAGTGCTACAGAGCCCCCCCCCCCCCCCATGGAGGCCTCTCCTCACCGTCTCAACCCAGTGGCTGATGTCCTCCCCCTCGTTGGCGTAGAACCTTCTAGCTAGCGCATCACAACCGCGATGCCCCCTTTTGTGCACACCATGTTGTCGCCACTGTCCCCTCCCCTACGTGACATGGCCGGCCACACCCTTCCTTTGCGCATCACACAACCACATCCCCCCCTAGCAGGTGCAGCCTCCTCCGGCGACGTCCTTCCCCCTTACCAGCGCCCTCCTTCCGGCGACAGCCCCCTCATCTCTGGTAGTTTTCCTCCCTCCATTGATGGGGTTTTTATTTTTATCCAAATCATAGATTGTAGGTTTTAATTTCAATTTTTTTGGGTCCGATTTTGATGTTTAGGGTTTTTTGGATTCTCATTGGTGTGGTTGCGGTGCAAATGAGGTTTCTCACCGGTTCTGAGATGTCCGTCCACATTCGAGGTAGGGGTTTCCTCTTATAAGTGTTTTTTGATGAATTAATTCACCCATTTAATTAATTTAGTATATTCATTTATCAGTTTTCTTGGTGTGAATATGGTTTTACTTGATGTTTAATATGTTTTTGATGTGTTTATCATTGTGGTTATGTGATACGAGTGTTTTGTTTCTCTGGAAACCCATGTTGATCCATTTGTAGTGTTTTATAAAATGTGTGGTTGGTTTATTAAAATTTGCAAGGGTTGCAGTTGTGTTTTGGTGCGATGTCAATGTGCGTTTAGTTATAAAAGAATTTTTGAGTGAGTTTTGATATTTTGAGTCATGTGACACATTTTGAAAATGTTTAATAAATTTTCTAATTGGTTTATTTAATTGTGTAGTTAGTTTATTAATCTGTGCGAGTGGTGCTAATTGTGTTTTTGATGTGGCGTTGAGTATGTTTGGTCCTAAAAGAAGGTTTTGTGTGGGTTTAGTGGGTAAATCCATGTTATTTGTTTTAAAATTTTTATTTATGGTTTATCATATTATTTGAATGGTGAAAAGTTGTTTTATAAATGGTGTAAGGGTTATATTAGACTATTTATGTGGTTTTGAGTTGGTTTTGTCTGTGAAAAACCATGGTAAACTACTCAAAATAGTTTTATAATTTTTTTAAATGGTTTATTAAATAATATGGGTTCTGCGAGCCTGGTTTTGAAAATGTGTTTAGGCGCATGTGTTTTTAAATGTTGATCACATCATGTCATGTGCTTTTTTCAGATTCTTAAAATGGTCTATTGTCTCTTTAAAATGATTAGTGAGTTTTTTTGGCGTTGTTTGGATTTTTTAAACACTTTGTGGATTTTAAAAAGGGTTTAGTAAATAGTGTTACTGGTTCATTTTTTGTGTTGAAAACGTGTCAAGGTGGTGTTTTCGCTGTCTGCTCGTTTGGATTGTTTTAATCCCATGTTTATGTACCTTTGTTGTTGTGCGTTTATTGCAGCGCATTGGCAGGGTAACCTCGTGCTACCGCGATCATCGGCTTGTGTGTGCTTGTGCGCATGTGTGAGGTGTGTCGCATTGTCATGTTTGAGCTGTGAGTTGAGGTAGGCCCCCCACTGCACTTGCCTTTAAATTTAGAATTTATTAATTGCTTGATATTTTATAAACTTTAATAAATAAGAAATAGTATTTTATGATAAATTTTTAAATGATCACTCGATGTAAAAAAGAGTCGTTTATTTTATACACGACACATGAAATATTTTCTTGATGAGCAGACACCCGGTAATGAAAGAATACTCGTTTGGCCTTTAAACATAATTCACGTAATTTTAAATGTAGTTTTGTTTTATTGATAAATGATTTATTTTGAAGCACAAACAAGTGTTTTGGTTCACTTGAGAAATGAGGATTTTCCTTAAAAATGGGGAAGGCCCGTTTGGCACTTTAATAAAATGAATTATTTTGGAAAACTCTATTTGGGGTAACTCAGATGTGATATTTGGTGTACGTTTACTACATGATTTGTGTGAGGTGTTTCTACTCCTTGATTGACTTTGTTGAATCACCCCTTTCTTGTTTATTATATGTGTTGACATGGGAACCTGACATGGTAAGTGAATCTTTTGAGAACGATTGTTGCACTAGTTTAGATTATGCACTGGCTAGTAGCCCTTAGTACGGATGACACTCTGCTAGTGGATTAGGCCCCTCAATTAGGCAATGTAAGGCAACACCGGGCATTAGTGCGTTATAACGTCATTGAGAGTAGGCATTCCTTAAGGATGAGTCACATATATAGTACGTTCTAGATTTTTCACAAGCTCCTAGGTTCGACCCATGTTTCTTTTGGTGCTTATTTGTATGTGGTGAATGAATGAGAGGTCTAGTTTGGTTAGTGGCCCCATGTGCCACTTTTTCCATTTCCCTTAGTGTGTGTTGTTTGTTGTGTGTGTTTTCCATTTGACCAACAACTAAAATTTGGATGTCTAAATTGTTCGAAAAAATGTTTTACAATTCAATGCACCTGTTCCTTTCAAACATTAAACTTGTTTTTGAATTAGAAAGGTCAATGGACTGTTACTTGTTTTAGAAATGAAAGTATGTGTGGAAACTAATATTTTATATCATTTAGTTCACACCTGGAATTGGTGAATTCTTTATATAATGGAATGTGCATTGGGAATAGAATTAGTCAGGCCTACCTACTGAGTTTTAATGCTCAAGACTATAGTTTTTTCCTGTTTTTAGTTTCTGTTGCAGGTTTGACTTGAGTTTCCTCACCGTGGGCGAGAGTTGTTGTGAATTGGCGAGCAACTCTCGGAGTCGTGAGGAGTTTTGGTCGTGGTCAGGTTAGTGTGCTTTTGTTGGTCATGCTTTTCCTTTCCCGTAGTTGATCTATCTTGTGAAATTCTATTTTACTTCTAATCCTTTATTTAATTTCTTTGGGCAAAATCATTCCCACTTTCCCTCTATTGATTCCCTGAAGCTGGTCGCAAGCCCGGGAGGATCGAGAATGCCTCTCGGGCCATGTCGCGGACCGGATCGGGTGATCGGTTCAGGGTCGACCCGGGTTGGTTTGTGACAAAAAAAAACATCCCTTATTCCTTGAATCATCCATTTGGGTATAAATACATCGAAGGATTCCCTTTGGTGCAAACCAATAGGGGTTACCTGAATAAGAGGTAAAACCCTTCCTTAAACTCTTTTATTTTATTTTCATTTTCCACCCTCTCAACTCTACTTATTCAATGATTATATAATTAAAAAGTGTTATAAATATAGATATATGTTCTTATATTAATGTTTCTACCTAAAATTACACACACATTAATCTAATGGGAAATAAATAAACTATTTATCTGTACAGAGAACTACCGCCTCAAGGAACGTTGATTGTTCATTTTTTCCTTTACCACCTTTCATGGTTGGGAATTGTAATGGAAATGATATTTATATATATTATATATATAATATTTATTTTTTATTAATTCTTGTTGAATTATTTTAAACCTATACGTTTATACTTTCCATCTTGTGTAAATATGATAACATCATTTGTAAACGTGTGAAGTATTGTCTCCTCAAAGTGATGTGATATGTTCACAAATTACAAGGTTTGTATTAAATATGGTTTTGATTAAACATATGTGACACACACAAAATATATATTATATTCATGACATAATTACCTTTTTGGATATAAAAAATATAATTTTCTTTAATACCCATTCCACACACAAAAAGTGATAGCTTTGATCTTGGACGTGTGGACTACCGCCTCCTCAACATGATGTGATTCCTTTTATATCACAAGAAATATATATATAATTATATATTATTAAATAACATGTTATTGAAAATATATTTATAATTATTTAAATACGTAGTTTTTCTTTCCATATTTACATAATGATCATGTTAGGTCCACTAGGTCAAATACCCTAAGAGGGGGGTGAATCAGGGTATTACAGATTTAAACAACTACCCTTTTTGATCTTGTTTCATTTAAAAAAAACTCCCTTATCTCTATTTCCCATAGTAATGTTTAAATAGAAATTAAAGAATGAATAGAACACATTGGTTTTACTTGGTTTTCCCTCACTGGGCTATGTCCAAGGAGAATACAGTCGTGATGTGCTGATGTACCAATTCCACTAAAAGTAAACTATTGTTTACAAAGATCAGAGCAGACTCATTGTCCCTCCTGGTTTACAACCAATCATAATTTGAAAGATCACTGCTCTCTCAACTGAAGTGTGCTCACTACTTATTTGGAATATACAATCACATTTTATAGACTTGTACATACCTTCATTATATCTAATGAATTCATCCTACACTATTTGTAGCTCTTCTATTGATTTTCCACTTTCATCCACTGATGAATACCTCTTTACCACAGATGTACTGGGCAACTGAAATTATTTTGTGCAACCCTAACTGCGTCTTGCGGACAACTTTAATGCCTTGTGCACAAGATTCAACTTATTTCACGAAACACCTATTACGCTCAACTTCAATATTACACACAACTCAAATCTTACACACAACTTTCTTAGCTTTCATGCAACACTAAATCATTTGTGAAACTCCCTTTTCACGAAATTCTTACGTGATCCAGAGCTCGGATTCTCTGTAAGTGTTGAGATCTACTGAATGAGGGGGGTCACCCATTATTTATAGGCATCGCTAAACCTTGTGCGGAAGATTAAATGCATCGCACAGGATCCCCTATATTCACTCAAAACCCTATTTTATGTCCCATTAGGCTCACAAGATTCTTTCGCGCAACCTCATCTTTCGCACACATTTCCATATCTTTCACGCACTTCATGATTTTTACATATTTAAATGTTCTGATCCTGAAATGGTACCTTGAGTGCAAGTTAACATACCATCTTCAATATTTCACCCAACATCCTTTTCCAAAAAAATATCTCCATTTTCCCAATTTTGAGGCCCAAAAATTTGGAATACACTGGAAAATAGTGCCACCTTGTATGTCTTCTTTTTGTACCGCCTCCAGATCATCCATTCCTTTTTCATGATTCTTTGTCAACATAGGTTTTCAAAAATATCTCTGGAATTACACAACTGAACAAGGAAACCCTCCTTTTCAACAAACACAACCAACCCAAAAATGCTTCAATGTTACCTTGTGAGATTTTTTCCTAATAGATCATTGAAAAAATGAGAACATTAACCATGCGTATATACGGCCTACCATCTCTATGATTGTAACATTGGGTCATTTTTCATAACCATCATTAACTATTGGTTTTAAAATTATAACTTATGTATAAATATTATAATTATTTCATGATTATTATTCTAGATATGTTTATATAATAACCATTTTTACCATAGTCGACCAACCAAAGTCGTTTTTAACACCTGAACTGAATTTGGTCAAAACACCCGACTTAAACATAATTATTTATGTAGTTTTATAAAATATGGTAATAAGTGAAGTAAAAGTGATAATAAACTTGAAAAAGGTTATGAAGTAAGTAATTAATTAACATATGTTTATTATTTAAGAAGATAAATACAAATGGGACAAGTCGGACTCAAGGTAATGGTTTTTCCACATCTCACTTATTTTCCATTAGACACAAGCCATGTAAACATCTTATTTATTATATGTTATGTATATAATTTCCATTTATGTATTACTTGATTATTATAATTAAATTTTTGGGTATTTAAATATCCATTTGATTATATTTATGTCATGGGGTCTATGTTTCAAATGTTACCAAATCGGTAAAGTGATTCTGTCTCAATTTTACTTCATTGAGACACAAGCCATGTTATACATCTATATTTTTACATGATGTGTATATACTACCTTTTGACAATTTATATCATGAATATACTCATTTTACTGATATTTTAAGCTTCATTTAATGTTATTATTTCCATTTTTTATGATTTAATTTTGAAAATTGGTAATGGTTTATAGCTATAATCTCACTGTTTGTCGAAATTGTTTATGATTATTTTCCCATTGATGAAATATTATGATACATATCTCAATAAAAATCATCTGTTTTATTACCCTCTAGTTATTCATTATATATCCAAGTAATGGTACAATTTTTCCACTCTTGGGTATATAAGATGATCAAGAGTGTGTTTTTAAGAATGTCTGACTTTACCTCCCTCTTCAGTCAGAAATTTGTTATCTTTCAAAACCATGTTTTCTAGAAATGTTTCCAAAAATATTATACTATTATCCTATGATCCTTAAAAGACATTTTAACCATGTTTTACCTTTTTAAAATAAATGGTTTTTAAAATGGAATCTTTTTTCGTTTCTCTGGTCGAGGCACCTTTCTAAACTTTTTACGGTGAAAAAGGAATGTCTGACATGTACAGATTTTCCCACCATCTTGATCGCCATTCTATTAAATATTTCATTAAAAGATTACAATGTTATATTTTAAAGGAACCTTTTTCCTAATATTCTAGAAATTAATTTTTCTAAAGTTATATTCAATGAAAAAGATTTTAAAAAATGTTATATGTTTAAAAATTATTTTAAATTATTTTCAAAGATTATTTTAAAGATTTAATTGTATTTCCAATGAAATGTTTTTCAAAATGTTTTCAAACTTTATTTATAAGTATTTACAAAGTTTCCAAAGGAAGAGGTTTTCAAAAAAAAATTCAAAGAATCCTTTATAAATTTTCAGGTTTATTTTCATGAAAATTGTTTTCAAAAGGTTTTATGTTTTGAAAATTATTTTCCAAAGAAGAAAGGATATTTTCCTACAAAAAGGATTTTAAAAGTTATTTCAAAATTATTTTCCATCTAAGAAGAAATCCATTGGTGTTACTCATTATTTTCTGGGAAATTATACAAAGGTTTCATTCATATTATTTATCTGAATGGTTTATGTTTTGATGGCATGATATTATGAAAACCCATTTCTCTTTCATGGGTTTTATGTTTTGGAAACGTGTTCCATGTCTATGTGTTATTTTCTTATGAAACCCATTTCTATTCATCAGGATATACCATGATAATTCTTATGAAACCCATTTACCTTCAATTAGTTATACCATCATAAATTCTTATGATACCTATTTTATTCAATAGGTTATACCATGATAAATTCTTATGAAACCCATTTATCTTCAATGGGATATACCATGATAATCTCTTATGAAACTCATTTCTCTTCAATGGGTTATACCATGATGAGTTATTATGAAACCCACTTCATTAAATGGGTTATTCTAGGATAAAATGATTATGAAACCTATATATTTCCATAGGTTATGATGTGATTAAATGTATATGGTAACCATTTCATTTCATGGGTTATGATATGATGTTTATAAAACCCATCTCGTTTATGGGTCGTGATATGATGAAAGTTTTATCATCTTGTGGAACATTTATGTATGGTTATATTATGAGATGGGTGGGACCTATATCTTCATCTAGTGTATTAGGTAATGATAAGTTTTTTATGATTTCAAAGGGTACATGAGAGGGAATCCCATTCCCAAAATAAGAGGGTACACGAGAGGGCATCCCATGCCCAAAATAAGACGGTATATAGGAGGGAACCCCAATCCTGAAATAAGAGGGTAAATGGAAGTGAATCCAAAGATTGAGGTAGGTACATTGGTGATTATACCAAGACTAACATGTTATGAAGGTCTTGGTAGGGATCCTTGACATAGTTTTTTATAAGCTTATGTGTCTTCCACAATCCCATGTATTATTCATATTTCATGATTTCATGGATTATATTTTTTATTTTCTTATGACTCATGTCTTATGAACTACCAATATTTATTCCATGACTCGTGTATATGATCTTAGATATGCATGAAATGATCTTAACATGTTATTCACATGTTCTGATACCCTTACTCTCATGTTAGGCTTAATTATCTCTTTTATCATTATTGAGCATTTGAGCTCACCCCTTTCTTATGTTTCCTTTCTCCAGGTTATGAAGAAAGGTTTTAGGTATAATTTATAAAGGGGGAGATCTTTTTGGTAAACATTGAATATATTTTATGAAATTATAATATTTTGTTTCAATTTTTCAAAGACAGTAAACTATTACGGTCCTCAGGCATGTACTTTTTTAATATCATGAATATTCATCTAAAACTATGTAATATACTTTTATATTAAGCCTGTGTCATTATAACACTTCTGATTGGACAACATAAATAATGATATTATGGATTATATCTCAAAATTTTTGGTATGTTAGTAAGTTAAGACATAGAGACAGATGTCTAAGGGGATGATGTAACCATTGCCTAAACCCACATGGAAATGGTAGAATGTCACAATGGAATTTGTCACAGGTCTCCCAAAAACATCCAATGTAAACAATGTGATATGGGTTATAGTGGATCAACTCACCAAGACTACCCACTTTATCACCATTTAGTAATATTTATCACTTGAAAAAATTTACAAGATATATGTGAAGGAAGTAGCAGTGTTGAATGGGGTTCCACTTTATATCATCTCTGATCATGATCCAAGGTTCGCCGCTAAATTATAGAGAATTATTTAACATGTTTTGAGTACTAAATTGAATTTTAGCATTACCTATCACCCCCAAACGGATTTCCAATCTGAAATTACTATTCATAATCTTGAGGACATGATATGAGCTCGATCAATGGAATTTAGAGGAGGATTTAATCAAAATATTTCATTGGTTGAGTTCTCATATAATAATTGATTTCACTCGACCATTCACGTAGCTCCATATGAAGCACTACATGGGAATCAATGTAGAACTCCAACTTGCTGGGATAAATTTTGGGAAAAACTTCTTAGACCTGATCTTGTGAAAGATATGAAAAATAAGGTACAATACACCAATAATATATAAAAGATACTTTGAGTCTAAAAAAGAGCAATACTGACAACCGTCGAAGGTTCATGGAGTTTGATGTTAGAGTAAAAAATTTTCATTCAAATATCACCCTAGAAGGGATTCATGTGGTTTGGAAATAAATATAATTATATCCCAATGTATATTGTCCCCTTTGAAATCCTTTATCGAATAGAAGAAGTGGCATATCATCTTTCACTTCTTCCATGTATAGATAAAGTTCATGACATGTTCTATATATAACTCCAGAGGAAGTATATACCTGATCACTTATATGTACTAAATATTGAGGTTGTACAACTAGAGAATGATCTGTCATATAAAGAACTACCTATGAAGATCTTGGACCATAGAGATAATGTTATATATAATAAGACAACTCACTGGGTCAAAGTGATGTGGAGGAACCATAAGTATGAAGAGGCGACATAAGAACCAGAAGAAAAAATGAAACATAAATACCCTCATCTATTCTTAATTGAGAATATGACTTGAAATTTCCAGGATGAAATTTATAAAGGGGGAAGAATGTAACAACCCAGTGTTTATTAGTAATATTTATTTCCTAAATAAATGTGTGTTGTATTATATTATTCACATAAAAAATATAGAGAAACCAACAAATTTTATTTCATTACTAAATAATGTTACATTAATCAGCAATGAAACCAATTAAAATTCCAAATATTACAACCAGACAAAAACTATAAAAGAGAAAAGCTAAAATCAGAAAATAAGGATCACCCCAATCTACTAGAATAATCACCCACACTACAAACACTATAGAAAAAAACAAAATATTAGTAAACTAATCAACATATTAGAAAATGTAAATATAGAACCTTGAGAGGAATTGCAATGAATATTGAGTGAAATAATAAACTGTTTTATATAAGAGATAACATGACCATTGAAATAGTAATATGACCTTTGGAATAGTAACCTGACCATTGGGATTAGTAACCCGATCATTGGGAATAGTAACATGACCGTTAGAATAGTAATTTTACCATAAAATAATAAATTTTGATATAAATAATATTTATCACTATTAATTTAAGTAAATATAAATATTATAATTCCAAAAAATAAATATCATGATTAAAAAACTCAAAGAAAATATAAAAACATTTTTAATAAACTATAGTTTAAAGTATTTTTTAAAAATAATTATTTTTATATTAAAAATAAAACTAAATTGTTTATAAATGTATTTTTATGAAATTAATATCATTTTTGAAATTAGAATGTTGAAATTTTCCATGGATTATTTTCTGTTAATTTTTTGAAATACTTCAATTTTTGGGTGAATGGAAAAAATACAGTTTTCAGGTAACAAATGTATCTTAAATTACATAATTCATGATGTAATAATGAAATAATATCTCCTAGAACATGATGTTAAGCCATGATATATTTTATTTCATAAATGTTTGATTAAAACATGTTAAACTTAATTTACAAACCTAAAAATAACTTTCAAAACCTAAAGAAAAAAGTGATTCCTCAAAAAAACAATTTTTATTTTTGTCCACTTTTCATTTTAAAAAACTAATGAATCAGAATTACTAAGGGGGTTTAAATTATTAAAACCATTATATTATACTTATATTTGATTTATATTTTAAAACATTTAGTATTACATGTTTTACCTTTGGTATAATGTTTTATTCAATATTTTATTCTAAAAGTACCCCCTCCTCAAGTATAAATAACAACTTTCCCTTACCTTAGAAAACCACAAAAACCACCCATTAAATAGGCAATATATAGACCTAGAAAATTAAAATGGGTGTATAATATGAAACATGTCTCAATGAAGTGAAATCGAGATGAATAACCCTTACCTTTTACTCTCAAATTTAATGAAAGCCCTTTAAAATCATGTATAATAAACATAAACATATTAATAAGTTATTACATAACCTTATTAATTTTTATTACCATTTATATTCTTCAATTATAATAATTCACTACATATATATTATTATGGAAATGTGTATTTTCATCATCAGATGTTAGTAATTTCAATTGTTTCATATGTGTTTAGTAATTCTGATGTCAGATCCCGTAATTTGATACAATTTTCATTATTCATAGATTATAAAATAATGTGAATTTTTTTTATTTTAGTAATTTATGTAGATTCAAGTTCATTTTATGGAAATTATGGGTATGGTTTGTGAGAATATAATCTATGAAAATATTATTTCAAGAAATTTATCAACATCAATATAGTACTTTATAATGATTGATAATTATTAGGTTATACATTCATGGAGTTTGTAGTCTACACATAACATGAGTGATGCTTTAATTTTTTGAATGGTTAGGAGGAAGGTTAAAAATTAATATTCCATCAACATAATAACATTTTATTTTTCCAATTATTTTTTTGTAATTAATTTAGTATGGATATAATATATTTGGTTGAGGTTTAAGAACAATAAAAATAATATAAATGAAAAATAAGGGATTAGTAGTTCTCAACTTACTCCTTGGGAAAACTCCTTGAGTCTTCTTAGATTAATTTTTTGGTGTTACCATAACCTCTTGAATGTGGATAGGAGTTTTGGGGATGAATATTTATAGATATCTATCAAACTAAGAGGCTTTATCTGTGAGGATAAATGGGATTATCAATGGATCCTTTTATAAATGAGAGGGGTGACATCTTGTAAAATACTCATTACTTTATATTAAATTAATTTCACTTTAGAATGAAAGTGTCACAACCCAACCTTTGAAATAATTTATTATATTATTATCTTACTTATGGATCTTTTTTTTTGATGTTCGGATTGAGTTCTAGATTAAATTTTTGAATTTTGAAAGTTCATGGTGAGTTTTTGGTTTGTGCACATTTTTCACACCATTTAGAGAAACTATGCACCCTCACCTAGGTAATCATGCAGACTATTTTGGGTTCTATGTGTAATGTTCATGGGTTCAACATGGTTTGGTAAATCATGTGGAAAATGTACGATAGGTTCTGTCCATTTGGAGGGTGGCTACCACACGGTTTGTGCACAGCTTGGAAAAACGTGCGGCAAAACCATGCGAGATGCCCATATTTTTTAAATTAGGAAATTACAATTTTTTTAAACCCTATTTTTATCCCCTTTTGGGATTTCATCCCATTGGGTTATTTTTGGTGCATAAAAAGATCCCCCAATCCCTCTCCCTCTGATCCTCCTCCTCCATGGGTGCTCCTCCTTCAGATCAAAGGTGAGTCTCTAGGGTTTTGGATATTTTTTATTCTTTCCATTATCCTCACTTAGTATCCTTGGATTTCCTTGGTGGGTTCTTGTTTGGATTAACCCTAAAGATTAGGATTCATGTGTTGGGTTTTTTTCGGATCTTGGGCATGCAGATTGTCCTTTGGGCTCGTTTATTCCTTACCTTGAAGTTTCATCGCATCCGCACTCCATTGAGGTAGGTGTATCTATTCATATCCATTCCAATGTATTCCATTTTATGCGTGGGTGTAGGTAAGTAATTTATAAATGTGTGTCTCATGCTTGTGATGCGATTTTTTAGTTTTTTGTGGTGATTTTTTTTGTGTAATTCGATAAAAATGGTTTTCAATGAGATTACTTAAATATGATTATGTATAAATACACTCAACATGTTAGTTAAAATTCCAAGTATCCCTTTTTAAATAAAATCAGGTATATTTAGCATGTTTTTTTGGTTTATTTTGACGGAATTGGTTGATTGTGATATGAACATTATGTGTGTATTGTGGTAAATTTTATGGTTTGTCACTTATGTATGGCTTGTTGTGTTGGTGATGGATCATGTTTCGTTACATTAAAAATGTTTTTGGGTAATTTCATGAATACTTATGGTCTTCCATTGGATGTGGGAACATCTATGTGTGCACGGGGTTCACACATGGATGGGAATATAAATAACAATGGTCTTAGATGAACTTACTCAACTTAAAAACCTAGATATCAAAACACTAATCCATCCTCCTTTTATCCTTCTTCAAACTCATGATTCTTTACTAACGTTATCCTAATTACAAAATGACATGAATTTGCTTTCAAATTATATTCAAATTTATGGACCATTTTCTAATTTGAAAGACGATTGGATTCTTACACGGAAGTTTGAGAATGTTATGAGGCACGACCTCCAATCACAGGTGAACATCTTCAGGTTGACTTCGATATCCTCTATCATCAACCAAGTGTTGATCACAAAGTGCAATCTGAGGAATTCTGGAGCTGTGATCCAGGGCAGTTTGGCATCCAGAGTTATTATTTCTCCTATTGATAGCAGGAAGCGTCACAGGGAGTCTGAACGAGGAGATCAGAGTAGGCAGGATGCATCTTCTGGTATCCAAGTGGTGTGCTACTAGTGTGGGAAGAGTGGGCATACAAGGCCACATTGCCCGAGAGACCCAGTGGAGTTCCAATCTTACGGCAAGATGGGTCACCTTCAGTGTTTCTATCAGCTCTTCTCACCAGCAGCTGGTGACAAGGGTTCTTCTATGACCCCGCGTTCAGGAACAGTGCCACCAATTTCTCACCAGTCAGGGAACTAGTGTTCTTCCAGCTATTCAGGTTGAGGTGGTGGTCATGACTATGGTGGCCAGTCGCCATCCCTTCAGCAGCAGTAGGGTGGATCACCTCAGAGTGGTCAAGAAGGGTCACAGGGCCATGGAATAGGTCAGACTTTTGCAGTGGAGCAGACCCAGCAGGAGCAGGATCCTGGAACCTCTACAGTTCAAGGTACAATCTTAGTAGCCTTGGTTTTATCTTCTACTCTTTTCAATATAGGGGCTTCCCATAGCTTTTTATCTATTGTTGTTGTAGAGAGACTTGGTCTCTGCATCTTTTCCTTTATCGATATCCTGACACTAGACACTCTGTTGGGGAATAGAATGGCTAGTGTATTTTAGTAAATGGAGGTCCCTCTTGAGGTTGGTGGGTGTCACTTTCTATGGGACCTCTATGTCTTAGAGATTATGGGCTATGATTTCATTCTCTGGATGGACTGTTTAGTTCCCTTCCAGGCATTCATTGATTTTTATCGTCGTAGGGTGAGTTTCGTATCACCATAGGGTGGATCCTTTCTTCATAGGGGTGAGTGGGATGTCTAGGAGAGCAGATCAGGACCTGAGCATCATGAGTTGAGAGGGGTTACAACCCATATTTCTAGTCTATATCTAGATGACCAGGGGACATCATAGTTAGACTTTCCCCCAGTGGTGGACCGTTTCAGAGATGTCTTTACAGAGGACTTTTCAGGTTTTCCTTTGGATCGTGAGGTAGACTTTTCTTTTGAGCTTGTGCTAGGAGTGGCATTGGTGTCCATTCCTCCTTATAGGATGGATACACCAGAGTTTCAGGAGCTCAAGAAATAGTTGGAGGAGTTGCAGGCAAAGGGTTTTATCCGACCCAGTACTTCTCCTTGGGGTTCTCCTGTCCTTTTTGCGAAAAAGGCAGATGGTACCCTCAGGATTTGTGTGGACAATCGGAAGTTGAACCAGTTGATGGTCAAGAACCAATATCCCTTACCTAGAATTGATTATCTCTTTGATCATCTTTAAGGAGACTGTGTGTCCTAGAAGATTTAATTGAGGTTCAGTTACCATCAGTTGCATGTTAGACCATCATATATACCTCTTACAACCTTCCAGAGTAGGTATGGTCTATACGAGTATATGGTTATGTTGTTCGGTCTCACGAACGCACCTGTAGTTTTCATGGCACTGATGAACCGAGTGTTCCATCCATACTTGGATTATTTTGTGGTTGTCTTCATGGATAATATCTTGGTGTACTCTCACACTCGACATGACCATGCCACCCATCTTGAGATTGTTCTGAGTACACTGAGAGAGCATGAGTTATATGCTAATCTCTCAAAATTCCACTTTTTGATGGATCAGATTCACTTCTTGGGTTAGGTTATCTCAGAGAAAAGAGTGTCAGTAAACCTAGAAAAAGTGAGAGCAGTAGTTTCCTGGGAGCATTAAAAGAACGTATTTGATGTGCGGAGTTTTCTAGGGATGGCTGTATACTATATACATTTCATACAAAACTTTTCGTGCTTAGCAGCACCACTGATGAGTCTGACTAAGAAGGGTGGAAAGTTCTTGTGGTCAGATTCTTGTGAGTCAGCCTTTCAGGATCTGAAATGAAGATTGACTTCAACACCGATACTAGTATTTCTAGACTCAAGAAAGAGCTATATTGTTTACTATGATGCATCAGTTATCGGGTTGGGAGCTATGCTTTTGCAGGGAGAAGGTGTCGTTGCATATGGGTCTCAGCAGTTGAGACCACATGAGAGGAATTACCCAACAAATAATGGAGAGTTGGCTACAGTTGTTCATGCCTTATGCTGTTGGAGACATTATGTTCTCGGGGAGCATTTTGTGCTTTTCACTGACCACAAGAGTCTCAAGTACATCTTCACGTAGTATGATCTGAATTTGAGACAGCGAAGGTGGGTAAAGTACCTTCAGTCCTTTGATTTTTATTTTTCCTATACACCGGGAAAAGGCAACGCAGTGGTTGATGCGTTGAGAATGACTCATATATTGGCAGTTCAGGAGGCCAGCAGTGAGTGGTGGCTTATGGATCTGTTCTCTAAGATGCATTTGCAGGTGCATGATAGACATGGGCAGACTTTTCTTTATTCTGTACTTTTTACCTCTACCCTTCTTGATCGAGTGAGAATGAGGCAGCTATCGGATTCAGGAGGCCTAGTCCAACGAGAGAGTGTGTTAGGAGAGTACCCTATTCCTGTATGGATATTAGGCAGGGATGAGATCTTGCATTTCCAGTGGCGTGTATGGGTGCCAGCAGATATACGTGAGGAGCTGATGCGGGATTTTAATTCCTTAGTTTGGGCAGTTCATCCTAGAGTCACCATGATGTATCACGATTTACACTGTCAGTATTTGTGGCCAGGTATGAAGAGAAATGTTGCTGGTTTTTTCATGAACTGTTCCACATGTTAATAGGTGAAGGTGGAGCATCAGCGACCAGTAGGTATTTTTCAGCAGTTACCCATTCCTGAGTGGAAGTGGAATGATTTCGTGATGGATTTCGTAACAGGGTTTCCGAGGTCGCCTCGAGGGAATGATGCAGTTTTAGTTATCATTGACAGGATTATGAAGGTTGCTCACTTCTTGCCGATCAAGGATACCTTCAGTGTTGATGAGATAGGACGGTTGTACATCTGTGAGATTGTACATATTCATGGAGTTCCACACTCCATTTTTTTAGACAGGGATGCACGTTTTACTTCTCGGGTCTGGAAGGGGCTTTAGAAGGCTTTGGGTATACAGGTACTTTTGAGTACAGCTTACCACCCCCAGACAGATGGCCAGTCCGAGTGTACGATTCATGTTCTTGAGGACATGATCCGAGCATGCATCTTGGATTTTGGAGGTTCATGGGAGAAGAATATACCTCTTGTGGATTTTTCCTACAACAATAGTTTTCAATCAACTATTCAGATGGAACCTTATGAGGCCTTGTATAGTAAGCCATGTTGATCACCCTTATGTTGGCTGGAGGCAGGAGAGGCAGCATTTCTAGGACCTCGTCTTGTATAGGATACCACATAGCAGATAGAGTTGTTTCGAAAGAGGTTGGCTACTACACAGTCTCTTCAGAAGTCTTATGCTGGTTAGTGGAGACAACCTCTGGAGTTTGAGGTCGGGGATCAGGTTTTCCTGCATGTTGCATCGAGTTTGGGACACAAGAGGATTAGGAGACAGGGTAAGCTTTTCCCAAGGTACGTTGGGCCGTTTGAGGTGTTAGAGAGAGTTGGGCCGGTTTCCTATTAGTTGTAGTTACCTCAGAGGTACTGGGCTATGCACGTTGTTTTTCATGTTTCCCAGCTCCGACGTTACTTTTCATACTCGTCTCATGTATTTCAACCTGAGGAGGTTGAGCTCGATGTGGATACGTCGTTTGAGGAGCACCCTATCTGAATTGTAGATCGCAGTAAAAAGGTTCTCTATGGCTGGTCTGTTCCTCTGGTACGAGTGCTATGGTAGCACGGGTGGGTACAGGATGAGACTTGGTAGAGGGAGGCAAATGTACGAGCATAGTGGCCAGAGCTGTTCTGGGTTTCTTCTTCTACGCCACGCTAGGGAAATTCGGGGATGAATTTATTTAAGGGGGGAAGTTTGTAAGAACCCGGATCTTTTTTTCAGGTATGTTTTTTCTTTTCCGGTCATTTTTTAGAAAAAGAGGAAATTCTATAAATTTTCGAAGTACTCACCGTGTACTTTATGAGTACACGCCGTGTACTCTGTTACTGCAGGTAGCCGGGTGTTGGCCGTGTAGCGGCCATGCACATGGCCGTGTAGCGGCCATGCACATGGCCGTGTGGGCGTGAATTGGAGGCCTCCTGAAGAGGAGTACAAAAACGGTGAGTACACACCATGTACTTCAAAAGTACACTCCGTGTACTTTATTTTTTCTCATTAAATGCATCGGGGTCACGTCTAATCTCCAGAACCTTATTCTTCTAGGTTTTCTTCATCTGAGAGAATATGTACCGCCGTGATACTTCTCCAAGCCCCTGATCCTCCATCTAATCTCTGATTCGACCGTCATCTATTGCGTTGGGATTGCCTTAGTAATCTCTCTCTTCTGCTTGATCTTTGTTTCATGATTCCACTTCTTCCTCAAGTTATCCTCCGTAGAACTTTTTAGACGTTTTTGTAGATACTAAAAGTTCTAAGGTGATTCAAGCCTCTAGTTTCACATATAGTGATCTTCCAACTCCAAGGTAGGTGTTTTGTGCCTTTCCGTTGAAATTATTTGAATATTATGTGCAATTTTGACCAATACCCTTGAACGGGGTATTCTGTGTTACCGTTTAAACCCTTTTGACTACCTTCCATTCTTTTATGCTTGTGTAGAAGTTAATTGGATTGTGAATAGGGTGAATTGTTGTGCTTTGGATGTGTTGCCAAGCATGTTTTTCCTGTTTTGACCTTTGGGTCTAGTTTTTCTATTTGGATGTTGTTTACTTTCCCATGCGTAGTATTGTAGGATGGTGTGACTGTTGTTTTGATATGCTTGATATGTTGTAGACTGGTTAGCCAAGTAGTTCTGTAGGTTTACTTTGGCTATATTTCATTGATATGCTCATTGGCCTACACAAGGCCGTCAGATACTGGTGTAGTAGAATATAATGGTAATTGACCGAATGAGCTTCCTCAGAGTGTCCTTGACTACTTTAGACTATAAGTGGAATTGACTGTGTGAGCTTCCTCAGAGAGTCTTTGAATTACCTAAATGACTTTGGGCTATAAGGGGAATTGACCGAGTGAGCTTCCTTAGAGAGTCCTTGAACTTGGTGCTATAAGGGGAATTGACCGTGTGAGCTTCCTCAGAGGGTCCTTGACTACCCTAGACTATAAGGGTAATTGACTGTGTGAGCTTCCTCAGAGAGTTGATTTATATATTTTTGTGATACAACCAGAGGGGTTAGACTGAGTGTACTGCCCAGAGGGTTTCTTGTACTTGTTAGGTAGTACTGGAGGGGATGGGCTATGAGTACTTCCCAGAGGGTTACCTATTTGTGTTTAGCTACTTGTTTAGCTGTTGCTTGATATTGAAAATATGGATTGTTTACTGCTGAGTACTTTCCTATTTACTGCTTTCTGTACTTTTTCCTACCATATGTTCACAGACTATTAGGCACAGATCTTTGAATGGTTTCCTACTGGGATTTAGTCTCATACCCTATTTGGGCCATGCTTTTGGCCCAAACAGATTATATTATTGTAGGTATAGATAAGGGAAAGATCCCTTCTACTTTAGGAACTTGACTTTCTATGGAGCTAGAGAGCATGAGACCAAGCTTAGGCTTGCGATGCTGAGGAGCTGTTTATCAGTTTCTTTTGTACTTTGGTTTAGTACTTTTTTTTATTCAGCAATGTGACTTGTTTGGTTGTTTTTATAGACATATATATCATGGATAATTTTATATATATATATATATATGTGTGTGTGTGTGCTCCAGTTTTTATTATCTCAGTCTTCCGCTATTTACTGTTGTTGGATATTTACGGCTTCCGCTTTTGTATATTTGTTTCCCTTCCACTGTGTTACTCTGCCAATGAGGGCATAGTTTCCCCACTATCACACCCAAGGCCCTCACTACTAGTCGGCAGCCTCTGGAATTCGGGGAAATGTGCTTGAGGCCATGTGACCAACTGGGTATGGGGCGCCTCTAGGTGGCTTTCGGAACCGGGATGTTATAACTTATGCATGTGAAACTCAACAACACAAGCACCACATGTGCTTTCACACCTATTATACATAACAATACCTCTAGGAATATACTACATATATAATAGTACCTCCCATGAATTAATCTCAAATTTAAAGCATCCACCCATTCCTCTCATCCCTAAGGGAATTCAAAATCTTGGTTAAACCCTCTCTCGGGATATCCTCATATATTACAGCTCGCCTTTCTAATAACAGGACAATAACATACTATTGTATGATAACATCCGACTCAATAAAATCCAAGGTCATATATTAATTTTACTAGTTTTTCCCACCTAATCTATAACAATATCCCACATAGGCCATTACTAACAGGACAACAAGTCTTATGTCATCTCAGGTATCACAAGATAACTCGCATGACACCACTTCTAATTAAAGTTTCTCATATACTTATCGAGTACCACATACGCAATCCAAAACCCACTCTAGGATACTAATCCTCACCATGAATATATACACTGAACTATCCCCTCAAGTATTATGATCTCATACATGTTCACATATAATGACATTACCCTACGATGATTCATAATGAGTGGTCATATTCATGGTTTAGTTAAATGACACACCATTAAAAATTTATGGAAGAAAATATGTTATAATATACTAATGAAAATTTATTTAATTGATACTATATGATATATATAATGGCCTCCCACTGGTGGAAATTAAAAATTACATGGATTTGTTAAGTGGAAACCTGCAAGAATCTATATAGAAAATACCATATAGGTTAATATTAACAGTTTAAGTAACCAGAATATATTTTATTTCTTTTATTTTTTTTCCTTTTTCTAGATGAAATGTTTAAATATCACTAAATCATACAAATATCATGTGAACCTGCATTTATGATATGATTCCTGAACACGCACTCTCTTTCCACCACATGACAATAGAAAAAAAATCTGAAATCAATAAATCCATAAAACCATATTAAATAATAATCAACTGAACTATAACATCGAAAACTAGGAACATCAATCCCAACTTCTTGGTAACATGGGATTTATCTCATGTTGGTGTTGTCCAAACATGCGACATAATGTCCATTCTATTCTTTGACCAGTCCTTTCTCTTTTCTACTATGTCACAAATAATAAGAAAAATAAAACAACACTCTGATATCACTTTTTAATTTCCCAACACTATAACACCCTAATATTTTATTATATATTCATCTATAAATAAATTTTATTTATTTGATTGCTTTCATTACATGCGACATTGAGTTTAAAAAACCATGTTATATTATTAAAATATTATTATTTAATGTGATAGTTACTATTTAGCCATTGGGTTGGAGGGAATGAACATGACTAACTAAGTTATAAAAATTTATGGTTTATAATGTATAAAACTAATTCGTTGGTTATCAAGTGAATATAAATGAAAATAAAATCATTTGAAATTAAAAAAGTTGTTTTTTCAGAAAAACTAGTTTTATGCGTGAAATGTGGTTTTATATTAATAAATTAAACTAATCACTATTTATAAATAATTTTAAAGATATTTAAAGACTATATATTTAATAAAATGTTTTAATATTCAAAAACTGGTTTATATTAGTCATGGGATAATAATAAATCTAGTTTTTTAAGTATAAAAATGTATTTTTCTAAAAAATAGATTTTGTCACAATTTGAACACTTATTTGAATATGAATTTTTACCACTTATAGAAATAGAATATTGAAAAATGGATTCCATATTTGGAAATATGAGGATAAAATTTGGTAAATAGGTCCATTTTATTTTTGTTCATTATAAATAGTAGTCTTAGTAAATATTTTTCAACTTGGTAAGGGTAAAACTAGTAAAACAGGTAAAACAGGGTTCAAACATTAGGATATGGCTATAATGTTTCTATAAAACATTCCTTTATCCTATTTTATGAGAGGAGTTTGTCCAATTAAATCCATGTTTAAAAAATATGTCATCTTTATTCCATTTATATTTGATTATGACATTTATATTATTTTAAGAAAAGGAAAAATACAAAATGTCACCCTATTGACTTTAATATCTCTAATATTTTTTCATAAGGATAAAAAGTTGATAATTTAAGTTAAAAATATTTATTTGAAATATTTATTATTTTTTTCTACCACCAAAGTTTATTTATAATTTTTAGGGTTTGAATAATTCCCTTAAATGCTCATGCAATGCTAACACATTTTTTATTCAATTAATAAAAAATAAAATTAAATATTTTAAAAATATTAAATGTGATACAATTTGCATCAATTATTGTGTTCAAAAAATTTTGAAGATAAATATAACACATTATGGATATTTGAAATGTTTACATTAAAATTCCATAACTATATTGATGACTTTAAATTCAAAGTAATTGAATAGTGTCAAAAATGATATTAATGATATTTTAAGAAAAATTAAATTTTATTAAAATATTTAAAAATCATAAAAATATTTAAATAAGAAAATTATAATTATAAATTGACTAAAATTCCATACCTTGTCCATTTATGAGTAAATTGTTACCTTATAAGAAAAATTATAACCCTTTATGATTAAAGAATTTGATACTGCAGATAAGGTTAAAATTGGTTTATTAACGGGTTAAACCAAAAGATAATATATAAAATTATACAAAAACCTATCTAATTTTCATTTTATGATGATATTTAAACCATAGGATCTTTTACTTAAAATTAATGGATATTTTGAAGAATTATATGTAACACCCCAAGACTTTACAATATTTTCATTATTGAATAAATTTAATTTTGTTGTTATCTTTCTTTATACATAGCACCATGTTAAGCTTACATCAAACACAACAATGGGTTTTCTTGTGTTGCACGCATGGTCGTGTTTTACCGAACAAAAATATATTATTAATATATTATTATTTATTATAATAAGATATAACCTAGCCATTAAGATGGTGGTTATGAACAGTATTAACTACCTTATGAAAATATTTGGTTGAATTCATTGGTTAAAAATTAATTATAAATTAATATAGGAACCAAATGAATATATAGGAATTTTTTTAAAAAAGAACTATTTTTATGCTCACAAAGTTTTTTTATCCTAATAAATTATATTAATTATAATTAGTGAGTGATATTCATGTAATATATATATTATATATTCAATCAAATATTTTTTACATTCATTCAATATATTTGATAAGCATAAGATAAAAACAAACCCAATATTACACAGAAAAATCAATATTTTTATAGTGGTACTTTTACCACCTTTTAATAGTGAACCTATTTTAAGCACAATTTTTGATAATTTTATATATTTTATTTATAAAAATAAAATTATTATTTTAAATAGGAAAACAAAAAAATTACATTGGTTTAATTTTTTGTTTCTTTTTTATAAGTTTCATGATTTGATGAATATTGATAAAATATTGCATTTTAATTTAAAACTACTTTTCCATAAAATTTATTTATAGAGTTAAATTGTATATTTTAATATTTTTAAAGTTTAATTAGATAATTTTTTCTTTCCATCCATCATAGGAAACTGTAATAAATTTTTCACTGAATTTGGATAAAAAACATTTCAATTGTTTGAACATTTTCGCTTTTAAGACTTGTTTTCTCGTTCAATCAACGCGATTAATTTTAAATTAATTACTATAAATTATGTGATTTGAATTTTGAAAAATGGATTCCATATTTTTAATCATTGAGTTCAAATTATTTAAATAGTTTTTTATTTTTTGGAATATGAATAGTAAATTTAGTAATATTTTAATTGCCACATTTAAGGGTAAATCAGGTAATTATGGGTAAAAATAACACAATAAAGACTATAAAATTACTATTAAACATGTCCTATTTTCTTTTTATGATTGTGTCTCAACCAAAATCATTATTGGGATGATATTATGACCATTATAAGCCACTTGTATGAGAGTATGATATTTACAGTATTATATTCAAAGAAAAGTCAATTTTATCATGCTTTTGTTTTTAACAAGTGAAAAATATTTAATATGTTGTTATATAGAGGATATGTTAGAATATAATTATTCATTGGAAATATAAATAATTTAATTGCATCATGATAATTTATTTTTAATTTTTAGGGAAGAAATAATTAAATTAAAGGCTTTCATAATGATGATGCAATAATTTTTTAATTAATGGACATATCAAATACATGTTATTAAAAATATTAAAATAAAAATAATTAGATATAATTAATGCTCTCCAGGAATTTTATAAATTACCTAGTTATACTATTAATGTATTAAAAGTTTTTTTTGATTTTATCTTGTGTATTTATATTTTTTTTAAGTCCAGAAATGATTAATTCCAAAATTGACATTAATGATATTTTAAAATAAATAATATTTTATTAAAGGATATAAAATTAAAAATAATATAAAATTCATAAAAAGTATTGGTAAAACGTTGATATTTTCATCCATGACTCATTTATGGCTCTTTTGGCATTTTATAGTTACTATATTAATCCTTCAAGAGTAAAAAAAGCCAAGTTGTATCGATAAGAGATTGAGGGTTTAACTAAGGGTTACAGGAAAAAGAAAGGATTATAATGTGACATAAACTTGGATAAAAATTATTTTTTGATTGTATTTAGACCCACCATACTCTTATATTTTAACTAACTCACATTGGATCAATTTTTAGTTGAAAATTAATTTATATTAATTTAATATTTTCACTATTTCTAAAAGTTCCCCTTACCTCAATTATAAAAGGGAACCTATTCCCTCACACCACTTTGAGCCTTCTATATTGACCAAAACTTATCAAATTAATCTCCTAAATTTCCTCCTCTCATCCTAGAAGCATATATTTTGGCATAAATCCAAATAAGGAAGGGTTTTGGTATAAACCAGAAGGAGTTACCCAAATAAGAGTTAATGTTCTTCAACAATCACTTTAGTTTTATTTATTTTTCAACTCTTTTGTTTCTTATTATTACATTCTTATATAATAAGACAAATATCCTCAATATACTGAGTATATTTTATTTTAATTTTTATTCCTACACATACACACACTTCCATCAAATTGGTAACTAATTTATTGTTCGTGTATGGCGAAATATCGCCTCATGAAATAATGTCGTTCATTTTTCCTTTACTAACTCTCATGGTTGGTCATTGTGATAGAAAATATGTTTTTATATGATATATATGATATATAAGTTTTTTTATTACTTCTTGAATTGTTATATAACACATAATTTCATGCTTTCTATTTTGTGTAAACATGAGAACATCGTTTGTGGGAGTGTGGACTACCGCCTCCTCAAAGCGACATGGTTCATTCAGACTATACATGGAACATATAAAGGATCAATTTAATAAGAATATGTGATATATATGAAATATATATGATAATATAATTTTAATATAAATATATATCATTTAATTTTCATACTTTTACTATGGAAAAGAAATGAAAGTAGCATTCATGCGTACATACGGCCTACCATCTCCATGAACGGCGCATTTTATTTCATATCTCAAAATTTTATGGATTATTATAAATATATATATAATATATATGATATATATGATATTTGAATAATGATTTACATTCTTAAAATTATTAAATCATTATCTAAGTAATAGGATCAAAAAATAACAAGTCAAAACATACTCGATCAATTAGACAATTAACACCAGAAATAGTGAAAATGATGAAATATTATTAACCAAAGGGTGATAAAATAACACTCATAAAACCATTATACATGAGGTTAAATGATGATCACCCAAAATTAAAAACAATGTAAGGGATTTCATCTCAATTTATATTCTATTGAGACTTATTTGTTGTTATACACCAATTCACTTTCATATGTTGTATATACTTCCCTTTAACACATTACATCATGAATACCTTATTACAATGATATTATAAGTTTCATTTATTTTTATTATTTACTTTATATCGTGATTAAAATGTTTGGAAGTGGTATAAGACACTTTGTAATTTTTAAAGATTATTTTCCTCAAATATGTTTTAATTAACTTTAAATGGTATTTCCATTCATAGATTTCAACAACCCTTGTTGTTACCTAGACTCCAATGGGGAATTATCCATAAATATGTATCCTTTATTCAATACGGATATTTGATAAGGCACATTTTTTATTATTTTAATTGATTATTCGATATGAGGAATGCTTTGGACTGGTACAACATGGTTGCGGCCCATTTATAGATAGCCCCTCGTTGCATCGATAATCTCATGAGATGAATTTTTTTACTAAAATAGATGGGTTTTTACCTAATATGAATAACCTTCTTATGAAAGGTATTTATGGTAAAGGTTCCAGGTACCGATCAAACATGACTTCCAATAATTAAGAATCTCCCTCATTTATAATTATTCATTATTTATCCATGATATTTTTCATCGACATATCTATGGATGTATTCTATTATCATTTTATTGATTTAGATGTAATTTATTTCAGTTAATTACCTTTCTATATTGATATTTCCTTATCTAGTTATTTGAATGGCATGTGTTATTAGTTATTTACCTCTCCATGTTAATTTATTCTCATTGATTAATTATCAATTCCTTTTTGCATACCCTTATTGAGAATTTGAGCTCACCCTTATTATTTTTATTTTTCATAGGTTATGAAGAATATTAATTTTAATGATTTTTAAGGATGTTTTTTATTTAAATTTATTATGTATCTTGTTTTATTTTCTTTTCTCAATGTATTATGGGTATCATGTCTATAATCTGGCTTTCCAAAACTAATAAATTTATTAGTCTATAGGGATTTGATTCCTTTTAATAATTCCAATTTAATAAAATACTACACTATCTCTGAGAATCAGGGGTCGGTGCATTACAATATACTTTTCAAAGGCATTAATTATATTTAAATCTTTTAAGTAATCCCAAGTGTGTCATTTCACTCCCTTATAAAAGGACAAATCTTCTATCTTTTCTTTAAAACACTTTGAACCAGAAATATCAACCAATAACTGCCAAATTAAATTCTCAAATTCACTATACATGAATTATTAGTGATTTATTTATTAAAATTCCATTGCAATGGTCCTTAGGAAGGGATATAAAGGAGGCCTATAGAAGAAGAGGTACTCTTCTTTCCTTAAATCATTCAATTTATTTATTCTCCTACCACCTCTAAATATATGTTAATCATAATAAAATAGTAACTTAATTATAATAAATATAATGAAATGTTATTATGATTATGTAATAACCATTATATTCCCTCTATTCTATAAAATATAAAGTGGATTTATCACTCATGCGTACATGTGGACTGTCACCTCTACGTAACGATACAATTCGTTTTCTATCACCATATTCCATGGATGTTTATTATGATCAGTTTAATGTTAATATATAATATTTATGATATAATTATTATTTGGGAATTATAATATCATATCTTCCTTCTTACCTTTCAATTTATTGTAAAATGATAACATCACTCACGCGTACATGTGGACTACCACATCCATGAAGAAATGTGATTAATTTTTCATTTTTTCTTTAAATATATGGTAATAATGGTATATTTAATGAATATATATGATAAATATTATATAATAATGATTCTTTTAAGGTTAATTATTATTTACCTTTCTTTCATTCCAACAGTCAAAAAGTGAAAACAATGTCAATGCGTACGTATGACCTACTATTTTCATGAATGGTATAATTCATTTTTCTATCTCTATAATTGATGGAATAATATGAATATATATATATAATTAATATATATTATATTTATATAAATATTAAAATTCTTGTGATAATGGAACCATTATCAAATTACAAGTACAAAAACCACTAAATCGAAATATTCATGTAAAACAAAATAATTAACACCAAGAAACAATGATTTTAATAAAACATTATTAACAAATTGGTGTTGAAATAGTATAAGTGGATCATATATGATATTATAAGTATGTAAATTTTTCTAGTACATAGTTATAATAAATTTAAATTTATTAAATTAGAGGTTAGAGTGCTCTTGATGAAATTAGAACTTGAGGTAAGGGATTTATGTTTCAATCTCATTTCAATTAGGATTGTTTATGGTTGAATTTAAATTAAAGAAAAGAATATGATCCTTTTATAATAAACCCATGTAAAATTATTATCCTCTATTTATTTATATAAATTACATTTTTTCCTTTAATTTTTATCTCTCGGTATTCAAGATATAGGAAAATTATTTTTAAGGAAATCATACTTTATTTCTATCTTCGGTAAAAAAATCATTTTTATTTCATGTACATGTTTTCTAAAAATGGTTTCCAGAATATTTTTACTATTAGCTTATTATCTTTTAAATTAATTTTTACCCATTTTTTTAAATTTTAAAAAATGGTTTAAAATGAATATTCTTGTCATTTTATAAATAATTTACTTTTCAATTTTTACTGAGAATGTGAAGAGAAACATAATTTTAACATATATGGAATTTAAAAAATTTACTTCCCTTGGGACCTTTCAATTATTTGAAGATTCCTTTATGTGTTTATAAGGTTATTTTTGATGAATTGTTTTTCATATTATTTTGACAATTTTTAGATTTTAAATTAGTGATTTCCAAGTGAAAAGGGTATTTTACTCAATAATGTTATAGCGATCTTTTAAAGGAATTTTCAACTCTGATAAAATCCTTTGATATTGTATATGATTTTTCAGAGTTATATCCAATTATACCATCCAATTTCATTCATTGGATGGATTATGATGATTTATATTTATGGATGATTCTATAAAACTCATTTATTTACCAAAGGTTAATAATTTATGATGAAGAATTTATGAAAATGGTTTCTTTACCACGGATTTTTCTATGATAATATGATTAAAGTTTTATGAAACCTATTTCTTTTCCATGGATTATGAAATAATGAATGTTTTATGATCTTTTGGAATAAATAATTATGATTTTTATTATGTGATAGGTGGGCCCATAATTTTAGAGTCCTACAATGCATTGGTAAAATTTGGATATCTCATGAGATAATAAGGACGAGAATAGAGAGTGAAACTAGTTTATTAAGGGACTCTATCCAATATTATAGTCTTGGGAGTAAACCTTGAATAGGGATATGATAGAATAGTAAGCGAAAAAAATCCACTATGAAAGTCTTGGAATTGATCCTTGACTAAGGAAATTATTTTCTATGCTTTTTTGTATGCCACAAAATTATATCTTATGCCAATATTTTTCTCTCTTGGATATTGTTCTTTGATTATTTTATGGTTCATGTATTATGAACTGGAAAGATTTATTATATGACTTGAGATTATGATCTATGATATGAAAGGTAATTTTTTAAACTGTTAATATTTTTTTCTCATACCCTTATTATCATGTTATGTTGAATTGATCATTGATATCTCCCATGTCTACCCTTACTGAGTATATAAGATCACTCTTTCTTGTGTTTCCTTTCCCCAAGTTGTGATGAATGATTTAAATAATGATATATCTAATAAGGGTTCTAGTTATGAAGAACATAGTGGGGTATGACTTAGATATCTTATGAACCAATTGTTTATGTATCCATGTTTCCAAATACAATGAGCCTATATGATTCTATCATGGATTATTATGTTACATATTTAATATTAATATAATAATATGTAATATTTATGTAAGTAAATTATGATCTTCTATAAACTCGAATCACTCTACAAGAATAAAAATAGTTATCTATGTGACCTCAGGAATGTATCCTCATACTACAGAGTCTTTTGACAAACAATGATGGTCTAATGTGATATCTTGGGGATAATATAATCTCGTATCAGAGTGAAGTAAAAAAATGGATATAATATTCAATAATTAATCAAAAAAATCAATAAAATAAAAAAATAACATCATGGATAATGCCAATCAAAGATAAATAGCATACACATGCTATAATAAATGATCTATCCATTATGTCACATGATTCAGGAAAAAATCATCTTGATCCATCATTGGAAGATCATATACATTCCAGGATAAAATAAATTAATCAAAACTACCACAACCCAGTACTAATTCCCTACCCAATACCCTCTTCTAACTCTATCTAATTTATTCAACTAAACCTTAAAATATTAAGCCTCTTCCCCAACTATACCTATAATTATGAGGCTTGATTGGGTACCAGAGTTCTAGGGACACCCAAGTAAGGCATGAGTAAAGATCAGTAATCCACCACTAATGGTGTCCCTAACATAACTAGTGAATACATTGTATGCATAATATAAAATTATCCATATAATAAAATAAATCACATGAGTAAAATAAAATAAACCAAAATTTATCCGCATGTTCTAAAGTGACATCCGAGATTGACTTTACGTTCTTTAGCTATCATCATATGTCTCAAAGAAAGTCACACAACCATTAGGGGAACCATGAAATGCCTTGGAATCATAATTCTCATTGTCATCTAGGAGGTCCGATATCCCACCAAAGAAGTAAAAGTGACATATAATTTGGGGGTTTCACCTTACCTAGGAATCATTATATAATATCATCAGGAAATTGGGAGGCATTTTCACTCCCCACTCTGGAAACATGGGATACATTTTCAGTAACTGTATGGAATATTCACTCCCCACCCTAGAAATAAACATTATGTTATCAGGAACCCAGGGGCATACTTACTCCCTTCCGTGGAAACATATATCACATGGTCAGACACTCAAGTGGTATACTCCCTTCCTATTATAGAAACATATATCACATTTTCGAACACCCAAGGTCATACTCACTCCCCACCCTAAAAATAAACATCTTCTCATTGAATTGGAAATGTGACCCACCCTAGAATCATATATTGTGTATCATATCGGGGGGAAGTGTATCCACCCTATAATACTTTTATGTACCATACACCATCCTCGTATGGGTTATACACTCTCCCAAACATGGCACACAATTTTTAGGTCTTCTTATCAATTTAACAACTTATTCTTAACATTGTGTTTTCACTACGCTACAACTATAGTAGCCCTCAAGTACTAATACAACTCAAATTAAACTCAAAACTAGGCTACCCTCTATGATCCAATAGGTCACATCTTAGCCATGAAAACCCACATGGAATAAAATCTTACATTCCATGTTCTATGGATAAAACAATCATTTTATAAGTCATTACATCCCTAAACATAGGCATGATGACATAATTTCATTATCAACTTCATAGGAAACACAGTATGAATCGAACACAAGGGAGTGGCATAACATTTACCACCTTTGAAACAAAAATAGTTCGGTCCTCTCAATGATACTACACACACTCCTCTCCATGGAATCCTGATTAGGAATAACACACATAGTAGTGGGGGAGTAACACTCTACCCATTCCCAATCATCTTTCTGGGAGTCTCTCAAGAATTTCATAGATCCATATAGTCTACCCTGAGACCAACCATTCTAAATCTATCTCTCTCCCTTACATGAGGAGGTATAAGGGAACCTAACCAATGTCAAATGTGTTTATTTTATTCATTTATACCCACTTAGGTTATTAATATCACACAAAACATATATACAGTTTAACCCTTGACAATCAATGAACAAGGTATCAAACTAATGTCTAAGGGTCTGCCAAGGGCTAAGACACTTCCATTCATTCTACAAGTTTGTATATGAAACCATTAATTTTCAATTTAATATAAGATCACCCACAATTGTAGAGAAAACATATCACACACTCATAAAAAAATTCATAAACTTAAGGGAGAGTTTTAGGGACCACCTACCTCATTCAATGTTATCTCCCTTTGAAGAGAAGCTCAGCCACCCATTTTTGTGTTCGTCCAATCCCAACCGACAATCAACCATCATCATGAAGCCATAAATCCATCAACAATAATAAAATATTAATTATAAAATAATTATGAATAATTTAAAATTTTAACTAAAAAAATATGTAATTATGTTATTGGAAGTAAATAAATAATAACTCCCCAAGAAATGTTCCATGGATAAAACCTTAACCAAAGGGTGCACACCATCCTTGACATCTAAGTTGACCTTTAGAACAAAAATTCCCCAATTTTAAATTACAATACATATATCAATTTATAAAAAATGATTGAAAACCCTAAATAAGTAAATATAGTGACACATGTCTTTGAATCCACACAAAAACTAGTGCAATCATATTTTGGGGATCTGGTTTAGTTATGAAAAATAATATCCCCTTCACATCTATAACATTCCACCATTATTTGGTAGAATCATCATTAAACCCTAGCTCATGTTTCAAAAAATATGTAATAAGAAAAAGTGGGAGAAAATAAGGAATATTCAAAGTAGAGATATAGATTTACCTCAATCTATGACCCAGATCAAATGACACTCAAAGTCGTTAAGGATCGCAATAGAAACTACCTTGGAAGAGGAAGGATTAAGAGGGGTGTTAAGGGAAGAAACTAAATTTCTGTAAAAAAGTTAGGATCCTTGTCATGATTTTTAAATAAAAAATTCATTTATCTTTTTATAAAATAACAATTTTTATTTAAAAATCTATACATAATGTTTTTTAATTACCATATGTAAGGCTTTTAACTTAGCCGGAATTCCATATATAATATTATACCATACATAATATATATATAACCCATATGTAGTATTTACCCACCTATGTAAGGTTTTTACTTTATCCAAATTTTTATATGGAAAATTTTTACTCAATTCATAATATATTTCATCAACACATAAGGTTTCTTTCTTTGGTAGAAACCTATACATAATATTTTCTCAATACATATCATATTCCCCTTTATCAATTTCTAATATGTAATGTATATCGCAATACCTAAGATATTTTTCGTAGAAAAATATCCTATACGTAATATCAACTCCCTTACGATATGTAAGACATATTACTTTTTAAAAAATCAATGTATAATATATTTTGACTTATATGTAATATTTTTCCTATGAATAAGGTTTTTTCCTTAGCTAAAAATGTGATACATAATATATTTTCCTTAGGAAAATATTGATACATAATATATTTAGGATCATGTACAAATATTTTCCCTTTGATGAAAAACCTTATGTAATATTTTCACTTCATACATAAGTTTTTCATTTCCATGCATAACATATATTTCATGTGTATGGTTTTTCTATTTGATGTAAAACCTTGTGTAATATATTTTAATTCATACGTAATATATTTTCTCCAAACATAATTTATTTTACATAACTCAAAAACACATAGGAAACATTTTATTTTCATAAATTATATTTTTAATGAATGCATAACATCTATATTGTTCCCCCTGAGCTGCACAAGGTTTAATATAGAGTTTTTTTTTGAAAATAAGCTAAAACTCAAAAATACCCAAAATCGTTATTTACTTACTCGATTTTATTTCAGCACCTACAGGGCATCCTTAAACATACCAGTTACTGAAAATACTATTTTTTTATACCATATTTCTTAGACACTTCCCAAATCTTTATTTTTAACCTATTCCAACACTCCTGAAACATCCACTAGGGAAAAAATTCATTTCCACATACTCAGACCCTTATAACGACCCTATTATGCTCAGTCGAGAGCCTAAGGTGACACCCAAGTCTCTTACTAAATCCATAAACATATGAAAAAAATTATCTAACCCTTTTGTTCTTATTCCAGATACTAATCCCCAAAATGTCCCCTACACCCAAGACTAAAAATTCAAAATTTCCCTGATTTTAACCAAACCATACAGCATGGGTCATTAATGATAACTTGTGAAATCATATCCAATTTTTTGGATATATTCCAAAAAAACTTTCAAAAATATATTATTAATTTCACTATGTATCTCACTAGATGAAAACACATGGTGAAATCCACATCCAATACTCTTTTGGAATAACTCTAAAACACTTTTAGAGAATAAATCTAAATCAAAATCAATTCCCATTTATTCAACCAAAAAGTGTGACCCCAAAAGACTTTGTAGTTTTGAAAACAAATAAGATTAAAAATATACATAAATTTAAGAAATAGAAGGCCTATATAAAAGAATCAATGCCACCCAATCTATAAATGGATATGATATGATATCCATCAAACACATGTATATATATACCTATTCCTAATAACTATATCAAATTAAATCATTAATTCCATTAATATTATTTTATATTAGTTATCAAGTGACCACGAAACATAGATTATGTAAGCCCTATATAGTATCCTCATATGTTCTCGATTCTCTGAGTATAGACTGACCAACTCGATGAATACTCACATCTCATTCATCTTTATGGATAATTATATCACAATTACCTTACCTAGAAAGATAAAGTCATCATATGTAATATATACGTACGATTGTACACTTCCTTAGTCTATCTTTATCAAGGGACCAGATGTCACACTCAGCATACGAGCATAAAAATATTACTTTAATTGTGTAACACCCTAAAATCATATATATATATATATATATATATATATATATATCCTTTTAAATAAACTTTAAGCATTCAATTTCATACTTTACATGCAACCCAGATTATAAATATACCACGATATAGTAAACTGTTGTAACCTAGATATTAATTTATTATGTATAAATAATAATAATAAAATTATGAAAAATATTTATAAATGTTTTAAATAGTTCAATTTTATTTATTTATTCATAATAAAAAAGTACTCAATTTTCTACAATGTAATTTTTATGATTAAAGAATTTGTTTTCTCCAAATGTGGTTTTTATTTCGTTTTGTGCGCATAAATTATAAGTAATTTCTATTTTTTTTTGAAATTTGTTTGAGTAAATTAATATAATTTTTAAAATTATCATGTAAATATTATACTAGGGTGAATTTATAGTATTTTTTTAAAATTGTTTATTTTTTAGCGAATAGTCAAAAATACTGTTTTTTTGCAAAAACTGTCATTTATTTTCAAGTAAAGGTACCATTATGTTTTTAATTTGATCATAAATAAACATAATTCTCCTTCAAATATAAATAATATAATTAATTACATATTAATATTCATTATACTTGATTTTGAAATAAGTTAAATCCTAGTCTTAAAGAAACATTTTTCTAACAAACTGTTTTTTTGTAAAAAATGTGTTTTTATATTAATAAATTAAATTAAAATATATTTATTCATTATTTTAATTAAATTTATATATTATATATCTAATAATATATTTTAAAATATATTTTATGGTTTTATATAAAATCAATGGAAGTAAACTAGGTTTTATGCTTAAAAATTCATTTATCTCAAACCGGATTTTATTGTGGTTTGTGCGCTTATTTAAAATTAAATTATGTCACTTATAGAAACTTTATATGGTAAAATGGATTAAATATTTTTAATAATAATAATTAATATAATTTAATAGGTTCAACTTATTTTTTATTCATATTTAATAGTATAAGCAGTAATATTTTGTTACCACAGTTATGATTAAAACGAGTTTACCAGGAGGTTAAACCAAGAGATATGGGAAGGATTGACAAACAGACCTATTTAATTATTATTTTTTAAATATATTTCAAAATTATATTATCATTAAATTTAATCCTTTTTCATTTGGATTCATTTCCCCTTAAAATTGGTCTTATATTGTTGAATTCTTTTAAGAAATTTCACATGTGTCCCTCCATTCAATTATAAAAGGGAATATCTTCTCCTCCCTTATTAAAATTTTTTATCTTTATATATTAGAAAATACCTACTCCAAAACCTTATTAGATTCATTCCCTTCATCCTAGATATTTTTTTATTCTTTTAAGACCAATCCTTTAAGGATTAAAGAGTAATCCAAAGGAGGTCTCTCAAAGAAGATGTAATGATCTTAACAAAGCTATTCCAATTTCATTTATTATTATACTTAATATAATAATGTTTTATACATAAAAAAATTATGAATATATTATCATAAATATAATAAGATTTTCTTGTGATTATGGAATAACCTTTTACCACCTCTTCTCCGTCAAACGGGTGATGAAATTATTGCTCATGTGTACCTATAGACTACCTCTTCCATAAAGAGATATGATTAATTTTCCATCCCTATATTTATTGGTTTATTATTATATTATATTTAATTTGTATAAATGATTTTAAAAATAAAATAATGGTTCTATAAAGGTGAATTATTATTTACATTTCTTTCGATCCATCCATCAAAAAATGTAAATATCACTAGTGTGTACATATAAACTACCATCTACATGTAGTGATGTAATTAATTTTTCATCACTAATTTATATGAATGGTTATAATTATGTATATAAAGAATATATATTATATTTATATAATGATTAAAATTATGGATATTAATGAACCATGACCAATTTTCAGGGACCATAACTGCTGAACCAAAACATACATGAAAATTGAAGTAGTTAACACCTGAAATAATGATGATAATGAAAGATTGTTAATAAACGGGTGATAATAAGTTAGTAAACCATATAGGGTTTTATAGGTAGTATTTTGTTTAAGTTATAGAGTTATATTATATTTAAATTTATTATAGGGTACGTTAGATCACTTAAGAACCAAGATAGAGTTGTTGTAAGGGTTTTTTCATTACAATCTCATTTTTAACGGGATTTTTTATACTTAAATTTATGATGATGAAATTATATGATATATCTCTCCAAAATATTATTTATTTTCTTATAATCTATTTATTTCTATATATTTATCATTTTCCTTTAATTTATTCTCTAAAATTACTTAGGAGACTAAAATAATTTTTTCAAGGAAAGCCGACTTTATTCCTTTCTTTAGTCCAAAATATTTTCTTCAACATCCATATTTGTTTAAAATGTTTTAGATAAAGTTATTACCATTATAAACTGACTATTTAAATTAAATTTAACTATATTTTATGTTATTTACAATGTTTTAAAAATACTATTGTTATCTTTTTTCAAACATGTTACTTTTTATATTTTATCAAAATTGAGAAATGAATTTTCATTTTAATGTGCACTGCATGAGTGGATTTTCCTACCATTATGAATACTGTTTTCATTGAAGATTCCTTTATAGGTTTACTTGGTTATTTTAAAATAATTTTTTTCCTTAATATTTTGTAAATTTTTAGGCTTTAAATAAGTGATTTCAAAATAAAAAGGGTATATCCCTCAAGAAATTCTCTAGTGATCTTTGAAAGGTATTTTTATTCATAAAAAATTACTTTGTTGTTTATTATAAATTACTTGGGATATGATCCAATGTTACAAACTTTCTTATTTCCATATATGTATTATGATTATTGTGATGAAATTTTTATAAAACCCAGGTCTTTTACATGGATTATAATACGATGATATGATGAATGTTTTATGATCTTATGTCACACATATGTTTGGTTTTCATGATCTGAAAGGAGGCCCTAGAATTATATAGTCCTCAAATTAAATGTGTAAAAAATGATATCTCATGAGAGAATAAGGAAATTAATAGGTATTTAACCTAGTTTAAATAGGGACATTGTCCTATAAGTTATTCATGGGAGTGAACCTTGAATATGAAAATGATGGAATAGGGAGTGAACATAATCCATTATGATATTCTTGGCAGTGATCCCTGAATAAGAAAATGAATTTCTATGCTTATATTTATACCCCAAAAATTATGACTTATTATTATGTTATCTTCTTCTAGATCATGATTTATTATTTATTATTCCATAATTTTATATCTCATGTCTTTTTATTGAGAATATATTATGTCATAATTCATGATTATAGATCTTTAACTAATTGGGTCTAATTATTATAGGTTATGATCATTCCTTCTTATCATTATGATTATGTTATTCTCACTTGAGATCATTGATTGAAATATCTTATGTTTACTCATATTAAGCATCTATAATAACCCTTTCTTATATTTACTTTCACCAATTTAGTAAGAATGGTTTTAAGTATGATATGTGTGAGAAGGGTGATAGTTGTGAATAAATTAATGGGAAGTGATGCAGATCTTTTATGTTCCATTTGTTTATGTATCCAATTTTCCAAATAAAAACATTATTATTCCATCATAGATCATATTATTAGGTAATGAATATCCCAATAATAAAATGAAGTATTAATTTATGAAATATTTGGATCATAATTGTTGGTATTAGAGTAAGTTTTAAATTATTTTGGAAAATAATATGGGAAAAATAGTGAAAATCCATAGGGAAAGTCTAAGTATATGTGAACATCATATGTTATTGTAAATAAAGGAGTGTGGTATTCTTAATAAAATAATTCCTTGTATGGATACTATAATTTGGTGTGGTTTTGGTACAGATGCATCTATGGGTAATAATGCTGCAAAGAGTTGGTCAAGTATATATTGTCTGTCATTCTAGTGTATGGTGAATAGGCCATTACTGTGAACATAGTTTGACACTATCGCAGGATATTATAATGTTAATTCATATTTTCCATAAGAACCATTACGGAGAATTTGAAAAGACTATAACTAAGTATAACCTAGGTCAATACTAGGGTTTCATTCTGAAAATATGGTGTCATGATTTAGACATAATATAATAGTTTTTTAGAATTATATAATTTCCCACTCTGATTATTGTTTCTCATAATATGGTTTTTGGTTTCAGTCAATGGTTGGAACCAAAAGGAATCATGTTAATGTTGAATGTGATGGATAATGAAATGATTGTCCTTATGAGAAACTGAATGCTATGGGATTTGTAATCAAAAAATATTTTTTTATGTTTAAAAAACATTCCTAATACATGAATCATGATCAGATTACAAATGATAAAAGGAGGGAATAATGTATCGTTGAGTCATTCATGAAGAAATTTAAACCTTATTTTAGTGGGTTTGTTGATCCAAGAATTACCAAGTAATGGAAATATATCATTGAAAAATTATTTTCCATTATCCAGTTCTTGTAAAATTAAAGAGTTATATTAGTTGTTTACCATTTGGAAGGTGAAGCATATCAATGGTGGACACTTATTAAGAAAAATAGGTAGTTTGATGAAATGGAATCTATGGATTGAGATGAGTTTAGGATATTATTTTTAAATAATAACTTTCCCCATATTATTCTTATGAATATTGAGAAGTAATTACTTTAGCATAAGTAAAATGATATTGAATCATTTGGTTCCTATGAGTAATATTTTACAAGACATGCAACGTATTCTTCTCGTATAATTATTGAACATGAAAGTAATATTGATCGATTTGTTAGTGTCTTAAAAGAAAGTATCTAAAGGTAATTATACATAATAAACATAAACATCTATGAATAAATCATTTTATGTGTTATCAAGGTGAAAATAGATATTATATTCACCCATCAATCTCATGGTTTTGATAATAAAAGAAAGATTAAATTAAAAGGAAATTCTAATAGAAAAAACCATGGGGGGAGAAGATGATTATTCCTTTATTCTAGAAGTGTGGAATGAATCATGCATGAAATTTCCTTAATGTTATTGGTAAATGCTTTATGTGTATAAATGATGGTGATCATGAAATATAATGCTAATTTAATGGTAATAATTTAACTAATGATGAAAATGGAGAGAAATATCCATATAATAAACCAACCACACTACAATGGAATAATTATATCAAGTATGGAAATTAGGAAAAATATTGATTGAAAGAGAGGGTTAATGATGATTATCAATGTCAGAAACCTCTTAAACCCATAGTTAAAGGTAAATCTCATGTGATCACTATTAATAATGTGGGGTATGATAATTACTGAATGGACTAAAGGCCTTCTTTTTTATTGATTTTCTGATAACCCCCATTTCAAGGGATGAGGGTGAACCCTTACAAGGCCCGTAAGCTTAGATATTACATTACCTGTAGGCTTGGAGACATTACAAGACTCATAGGTATTAAAAAATCATACAGACTATGACTACTTGAAACTACCCCACCCCAGCATCTGCATCGTGATTAGCTCTCTGCCTTTACATGAATGTCCGGCTAGAATGTCCATGTACAGAGGTGCACAGGCGTGGTACCGATGGAAAATGTCCTACCCTCTCATTCTTTAAAGTCTGTTTACCCATGCTCTGGTGAATGTGCCCTGCTCTTTCCTCCTTTGGAGTTGTTCCTTGTAGAATCTGTCTGTGAAACTACAAATCAGGTGGGCCTGAAGGCCTTGAGGTGGCCCTAAGGATATGAAGTGGACCGAAAGCCTTATTGACCCGAAGGCTTGGGTAGACCGAAGGCCTTAAGGACTCCAATCCCAAACCGGTGGCCCAAGGTGAATAGTTCTAGCTGCTAAAGTACTTAACAGTAACTGATATAGTGTCTATTATAGTACTGCTTTAGTACTGCTATAGTAACCCGAAATTATGCCTCTGCCTGGTTTTGAACCTGGGTCTCATGGATGCACTTAGAAAGACCTCACCAACTGGGATGAGGCTCATGTGCTAGGGTATGATAATGAAGTGTTAAAATGTGTACTTACCATTAAATCTAGAATTATTATTATCTTATATGATTCTAGTTCTACCAACTCTATAATATTTGAAAAAAATTACAAGTGTATCACATTACCACCTAAATTATTGGATGTTGAGAAAGAAGTAAAAAACTATTAATGGTATGATGATCACATATTTAGTCTATTATTCTTATATGATTTCATATTTATGGAATTTAGTCCCTATAAATACTATTATTATCCCTATAGTTAAATTTTATGTGATTTTGGGAATGGATTTGTGTTGTTTATATAAATATAATATCAAATTTTATGGAAGGCAAGTCATTTTTGATATTATGATATGAATTATGATTGATTTTCAGTGTGATGATAAATATTAACTTCCAATGAAAATTACATCCATTGAATGAGGCTTGATTTCTATTCAAAGGTTTTTTATCTTAGATGGTTGGGTAGAAGCTCAACATTGAAGATATGCCTGCTATATGGGATTTTATTTATGTATCTATGGAAGAGTTTGCTAGTATTAATCTAAAGCATGATGTTCAGTTTTCAATAGAACTCATACCTGGTGATACACTTACTTCATAGACTGTATATAGAATGGATTTTATTGAGTTATAGAAATTAAAGAAGAAACACCAAGAGAATCTTGATATGGAATTTATTTGGCCATGTGAATAACCTTGGGGTTCACCTATTCTTTTTATTAAGAAGAAAGATATATCAATTTTACTCTTCATTGATTATCAGAAACATGAGAAGACCAAAATCAATAATAAGTTTCCTCCACCATGTATTGATGATTTTTGTGATCAATTGTGAGGAGATAAATATTTTCCCAAGACTGATCTTGAATATGGATACTATTAGTTGATGATAAAAAGTGAAGATATACCCAAGATAGCTTTTCCTTCAAGGTATAGAATCTATGAATTTTTAGTGATTCCATTTGGTATTACTAAGTCCCCCATTGTATTCATGGATTTAAGTAATAGAGTCTTTATATATTAATTTAATCTATTTGTGGAAGTCTTTATAGATGATATTCAAATATATTCCAAGATCAACGAAGAGCATGAATATCACTTTATGATTGTACTAAAGACCTTAAGGAAGGAGAAGGTGTATGAAAAATTTACCATGTGTAGATTTAGGCTATAAAAAGTTTGATTTTTGAATTGTATAATCTCAAGAGAGGGTATTTTGATGGATCAATAAAAGAAAAAAGTAATTGAAAATTGGCCCAAACCAACCACTGTGAATGAGATCCATATTTTTCTTATATTGGATGGATATTATCAATGCTTTGTGAAGGATTTATCATGGATATATAACACAATCACTATATTAACTCATAATGGAGTTAAGTTCCTTCAGAATGATGAATGTGAAGGAAATATCAAGGAACTGAAGGGATGTTTGGTTAGTGTACCTGTACTCATAAAACCCTATAGTGGATAAGGGTCTGTTATTTACAGTGATTCATCAATGATGGGACTGCGATTTTTTATTATGTAGAATGATATGTTGATAGCCTATACCTCATGACAATTGAATGTTTATGATAAAAATCATCCAACTTGTGATTTGGAATTAGTAGTGGAAATCTTTTCCATAAAGATATAAAGGAATTATCTTTATGAAGAAAGGTGTTACATATATTCTAATCATAAAATTTTAAAGTATATATTCACCCATAAAGAGTTTAATATGAACTAGATAATATGGTTGGATTTGTTTAAAGATTATTATTTCTCAATACATTACCACCCTTGGAAATTTAACAAGGTGTTAATGCTTTAAGTCAAAAGGATCATTCAATCTTATATATGATGAATATAAAAAAAAGATCCAATATTTATGTATTTTAAAATATGGTCCTTGAAATATTGAAGTAATGAGAGAAATTGTATGTTCCTAAAATGAGTATTCAACCATCTATCCATGTGATTATTAAAGAGTCATAAAAGGAGGATGTGGAGATTTAAAAGAAGGTGATAAATGTTGTTAATTTAAACCTTGATTGTGATGGAATGATAAGGTTCATGAACTGAGTATGTGTCCTATCAATACTAGACCAGAAGAAGGAATTATTGGAATAATCCCACAAATCATCATTCTCTATTCATCCTTGAAGTATGAATATTCATAGAGATATGAAAGAGTATTTTTGGTGAGAAAACATGAATATTGATATTGGAGAGTATATATATTGGTGCTTTGTATATAAAAAATTTAAGGTTTAGAGATATAAGTCTAATGAATTTTTGTAACCACTACCCATACCGAAATGGAAATGTAAAAACATTATAATATATTTTTTTATTTCACTTCACAAAACATCTAAATTTAATAATGATATTTTTGTTGTAGTCGATCACCTTACGATGTCTGGAAACTTCATTGATATTAGAGAATATTTATATATTGATTATATTTTTATGATATAAATTATATAAGTTTTATGGTTTCATGGAGTACCACATTCTATTTTATATGATCAAGATCGGAGGTTTACCTTGATGTTCTGGAGAAGTATTCAGCAAGCTGTCGATAAAAAGTTATGTTTTAATAATGATTATGATCCTTAGAGAAATGGTTAGTATAAGAGAACCATTCAACCCCTAGAGGATATGTTCAGGTTTTTTTATCTATATTTCATAGGTGGTTAGGATCAACACTTTCCTCTATTTGAGTTTTTATAGAATAATAGATTTCACTCAAGTATTCAAATGGATCCTTATAAAGCCCTCTATAGAAAGAAGTGAAAAATACTTATATGATGGGATGAAGTTGGAGAAAGAAATAAATTGGGACTTGAGATAGCTGAGTAAATGTAAGATAAGGTTATAAATTTCAGTATACCATCAAGGAATGTTAGAGTCTAGAGAAGACTTACGATGAAAATCATTAGTGAGATACAATATTTGAAGTTTGTGAGAAGCATTTCCTTAGAATTTATCAATGCTAGAATGTTTTGAGATTTAAAAAGAGGGAATGGTGGACCTAGGTATATTGGTCCCTTTTAGATTCTTTATCGTATTGGGTTGGTTTCTTATCATGTAGCACTACCACTAAACCTCTCTAAAATTTATAAAATGTTCCATGTATCTCTTCAAAGGAAGTAAATACTTAAACCTTCACATTTATTAAAATAAGAGGTTATAGAATTGGATCATTATATTTACTATGAGGGAAAATATATATAAATATTGGATCATATGGATAATTTTATATATAACAAGATCACTCTTCTGTTTGATGTTCTTTTGAGGAATCAAGAATTTGAGAAAGATACATAGGAACACGAGGATGTGATGAAGTAGAGATATCCTCATTTTTTGTATCAGAGTAATAAAATTTATAGGGTGATATTAATTTTAAGGTGTGTAAAATGTGACACCACAATATTATAGATATATATATATATATCCTTTGAAATTAACATAAAGCATTCAATATCTCACTTTACATTCAACCTTGATTCCAAATAAAACATGATATAGTAAACTATTATAACATAGATTATAAATTGGAATGAATGAAATGAAATTAATATTATATGAAAAATATTTATAATGGTTTTAAATAGTGAAAATATATTGATTAATACATAATAAATAAGAACACAAATTTAAAAAAAAAATCATTTTATGCTCCAAGAATATGTTTTATTCAAATGTTTATATTTAATTTTATGCTTAAAATTATAATTAATTTCCAAAATTTTATATATTTTATTTTAGGAAATGAATTTCTTTTTTTTAATTAGAAGTTAGATATTTTCTTTGGTTTAATTAATTGGATTTTTTTTTAAAAGATTTATTTTTCAGTGAACAGTGAAAATATCATTTTTTGTAAAAAATGTCACATATTTTCAAGTAAAAGTACCATTATGTTTTTAATTATATATTAAATTAAAATAATAATCCTTAAATTATAAATAATAAAATTAATTACATAGTAATAATCATTATACTTTATTTTGGTCTAAGTTAATTTTTGGGATTAAAAACACAGTTTTCTAAAAAATTATTTTTAAACTCAAAATGCATTTTTATCTTAATAAAATAAATTAATCTATATTGATTAATGTTTAAAGATAAATTTATATATTATATATTCAATAATATTTTTCAACATTAATTTTATGGTTTTTATAATGAAATTAATTGATGTCAATTATGTTTTATGCTAAAAAATTCATTTTTTAAATTTGTTTTTCATTATAGTTTACACACTTATTTAAAATTAAATTCAACAAATTATAGACATTGAATATAGTAAAATGTGTTACATATTTTTAATCTTAGAAATTAATATAATTTAATGGGTTTGACTAAATTTTTGTTCATATTGAATAGTAAAAATAATAAAAAAAAATTACGACTCTTAAGGTTAAAACGGGTTTACCAAGGGTTAAATCGAGAGATAAGAGATGTATTTCCACAAAAAAATATCTAATTATTATTGGTTGAATATATTTAAACATTAAATTATCCTATAATTGAATCATTTTCCATTTTTAGCCACTTTTCCAAGAAAGCAACCTCATATCATTGAAATCTTTTAATAAATTTCATGTGTGCCCCTCCCCTCACTAAAAAGGGAACCTATTATCCTCCTTTATTCACCCCTTTTGATCCTTATATCTCATAAAATTATTAATCCAAAACCTTAAAATATTCCTTCCATTAATACTATCACTTCCAGTCTTCTTCTAATACTGATCCTTCAATGTTTAACGAGTAAACCAAAGGAGTTATCTCAAAAGAGGTATAAATCTTAACTAAACTCTTCCAATTTTATTTCTTATTATACTTACTATTAAAAGGATTTATACATAAAAAAATGATTAATATAGTAACATAAATATACTTATATGTTATTATTATTAGGGAACAACCTTTTAACACCACTTCTTCATCCAATATGAGATGAAAGTATTACTCATTTGTACGTGTGAACTACAGCCTCCACGCAACGATAAGATTCATCTTCCATCCCCTTATTTATTGGTTGGTTATTATATTAGATTTAATATATATATATATATATATATATTATTTATAATATAATGATGTTTATTCAAAGGTGAATTATTATCTATCTTTCTTTTGTTCCATCTACAAGAAAATGGAAACATCACTTGTGTGTACATACGGACAACCGTTTCAACATAGTGATGTAATTTATTTTTCATCACCTAATTATATGAATGATAATAACAATTTATATAATTAATATATATCATATGTATATCATGACTAAAATTTTGGATATTAATTAACCATGATCAAATTGCAAGGACCTTAACCTCTAAACCAAAACATACATGAAAAATAAAGACGTTAACACCTAAAATAATCATGATAATGAAATATTTTTAATGAAAGGGTGATAAGATGTTATATATTAAACATGTAGGGTATTATAGTTATTATTATGTTACTTTTATAGAATTATAATAAATTAATATTTATTATATTGGATGTTAGATTACTTACGAAGAAATACGGACTTGAGGTAAGGGATTTTCGTTACAATTTCATTTTTACTAAGACTGTTTATGCTTAAATTTATGATGGTTAATTTATAGATATATCTGTCCCAAATATTTTTTATTTTATTCTCCTATATTTATTTATTAATATGAAATTTTTTCATTTAATTTTCTTCTCTTAAAGTTCTCATGAGATTGAAATAATGTTTTTAAGGAAAAATGACTTTATTTATCTCTTCGATCATGGATATTTTCTTCCTTCTCCATATTTGTTTAAAATATTTTAAATAATATTTTTAATAAAGTAAAAAAGAATAAATTAATTAATTTTTACTATATTTTATTTTATTTACAATGTTTAAAATGTAATATTCTTGTCTTTTTCCAAACATAACACTTTTGACTTTTTTTCTGAAAATGTGAAAGGATTTTTCATTTTAACGTACACTGCAAGAGAGGTTTTACATACCATAATTTATAATATTTTATTTGGAGTTTAATTTATAATTTTACGTGGTTAATTTCAATGAAATTGTTTTCATTAATATATTATAAAATATAGGTTTTAAATAATTGATTTCAAATTAAAATTGGTATTTTCTCAAGAAATATTCTAGTGACATTTTAAAGGTATTTTCATCTATAACAACATAATTTGTTTCTTCTTATAACTTACTGGGGATATGATGAAATGTTAACATCTTTATTCTTTATTTGTATGTATTATTATTATGATAATGAAATTTTTATGAATATCATATCCTTTCCATGGGTTATGATGTGATGGATGTTCTATGATCTTGTGGCGCACATATATAGGGTTTTCATTATGTGATAGTAGTGTCTGGATTATATATCCCTCCAATTAATTGGGTAAAGAAGGATATATCATGAGATAATAAGGAATTGAATGGGTACTAAACCTTGTTCAGTAAGGGACTTTTTCTAATAGGATAGTCATGGGAGTGAAAACTAATAAAGAAAATGATGGAAAGGGGAGTGAACCAAATCTACTATTATAGTCTTGGAAGTGATCCTTAACTAAGGAAATGATACTCTAAACTTATGTGTATTCCCCAAACTTATGACATATTTTTATTTCATGTTCTCATGGATCATGATTTATTATTTATGATTTCTTACTTTTATGTATCATGACTTTTTATTAAAACAACATTATGTTATGTTTCATGATTATAGATATTTTATTAATTGAGTGTGATTATTGTAGGTTTTGATCATGTTCTGATACCCTTTATATTATCTTATGCATAATTATTATCATTGATTAGTATATATTGCATTTTATGTTACTGATAATTTGATCTCATCCTTTATTGTGTTTCATATCCCTAGGTATTAAAGATTGTTTTTAAGTGAGATATGTGTATAAGAAGTGTAATAGTAGTGAATAACTTAATAGGAAATGATATGGATATTTTATGTACCTGTTGTTTATGTATCCATGTTTTTGAAGACAGTAAACCTTAATGAATATTACGTGGATGATATTTTTATTTAATGAATGTTCCACTAATAAGATATATTATTTATTGATGAAAAGTTTGGCTCTCAATAAGTTGAACTCCAACTACTAACATGATAAACAACATACCCAACCATACCTTAATTAGATATACCTCAAGGATATTATTATAAATGAATAAAAGTATAGTGGCACTCATTATTGGTATATTACCAGCCTCGGGTATTGGGGACTCCAAATATTATCCATGCACCCCTAGTATACCAATGACATAGTGTATGCAACTCCACATGGTATACTTATTGGGTCATTCAACACCCAAAACACATTTTATGCCTCGTGATCATATTCCATATCTTGATATAAGAATCATACTCAATATTAACCTTAACATTTCATCAAAAACTATAAAACTCCATGTTGAAAATCAATTATAGATGACTCAAAGTCTTACTTTGATAGGTCAGTCATCATACCACTTCATGAAGTGTATATTAATATATACATATAGACATCTAACGTGAAAAAATGATATAGTATAGATTGAATTTTACATAGTGTGGTAAATTTTATATTCCTAAACTTAGTTAAGAATACATAAGAAAACTATACATAAGAACCTATTTAATATATCTTATATGATATACTATCATACTATATTTTGAGACCAATAGATATTTTATATATTACTGAACCCATGAAGAAGTATTTGTGACCTTTGGATGGTTGTTGCGAACCAAGGGGAGTTTTCTAAAATTCTAAATTAAAAGTTTTTCCCTATAGCATGTTGTATTTTTACAGATATTATAATTTAAATAAGAACAACTAGATATGTTTAATGCATTGGATTATGATTTAAATAAATAAATCATATTCAAACTCAAATAGAATAATGTTTATTATTTTAGGTGAAGCCTATTTGGTTAGAGAAACTAAAAATATGTCTAAAGGTGTTTGTAAGTATTCAAGAGGTTTTTGAATTTGAGTAGATCATGATAATAAAATTATATAATCCTCATATTTGTAAGGATATGTGTACTCAATTTGTAAGGGTTAATCTGATCTAGAGTCTGAAAAAATTAGAAAAGGAAAGATATTTCCTTGAATACATAAATGTAAATTTTGAGAATGGACTTTGATAAAATTGAAAAAGAATGATTTTATAAGAGTAATTTAAATTTTGTAAGAGTAACTCTAATTTCATAAGAGTGACTCTAATTTCATAAGATTAACTCTCATATCATAACAGTAACTTTGATGACTTTTTTAAAATAACTTTACAATTATGGATGACATTTTTTATAGATAAAGGGAAAAATGTAATAGTCATTTATGGATTTTCATAAGAATAATCTCAATTAGAACACAATATTTAAAAAATTCCTCATTTCATAAGAGTATCTCTATGTTTTCATTAGAGTAAAATATTTGAAGAACTCATTTTATAAGAGTAACTCAAAGAATTCAAAAGAGTCATACAAAAACCCAAAAGTTTCATTCTGGACATTTTATAAAAGTAACTAACATTTAATGATATTAATTATAGAATTTTTAAGGGTCATTATATAATCCAAATATAAAATTTTATATTCCAAAAAGTATACTAAAAACTTGATTGTTTTTTTAGTTATTTATAAGAGTTATCTAAAGTGGTGCATGTATTCATAAGGGTACCATAATTTCCAAATTAATAATTTTTTTAATATAATTGGGAATTATTTTTAAAAATAATAGTAATTAACAATATAATTATTTCTAGAAATTAATAATATTTCAAAATATAATTTCAAATATTTTTGAAGTATATATTTAATGGATAATATATCTTTAAGGGAATTCATAATGCTTTTAGTAAAGAAATTTGGTTTATTCCATGGAAGTGTTGTTGTTTTGTAACTATGTAGTCTTGGATAATATAATATGAGACTTTAATTGAGATTATAAACCATGTGAATTAAATATTTTCCTATTCTTTGGTAGAAATATGGTTTCTTCCATGAATAAGTTTTTTGTTCTTGTAAGGAATAATAAGTTTTATTTTAGTTTTTATAAAATTGGTTGTCCACTATATAAGTAATTTAGTAAAACTATAAATTATGTTAGAGTCTATTTGTATTGATCCAACGACTAAAAAAAAGAATAAGACGAGGTAGTTTTGAGAAAAAAAGACAGAATAGTTGAAAGAAGTTATTTTTTATATTTTAATTTGAAATTAAAATTCAAATGTAATAATTTTGTTGTAAATATGAGAGATAAATTCACATGGGTTCTTGAATGCATGTTGTATGACTAGATTAATATTGGGTGTGATGTTTCAAAAATTATACCAATAATAGTGAAGGTATGAATAATCTATCATATCATTTTATAGAGAGAATAAGAGTAGTGTGTGAAGTGTAGTGCATATAGGAAGAAGAGATAAGAAGAATGTAATTGAATGTTGTGCAAGTAAAAGAAGAAGAAGAAAATAAATAAGAATACAGTGGTTTATGTTTTATCATTAAAAATGACATATGGTGAAGAAGAAGAAATTTAATCCTATTCTTATAAGTGAAGAATTTTGGGAGAGATATAATATTATGGGGAGAAAATAATTAGTTGAATAAGGATAATATGTGCCTCAACAAATACAAGACAACACTGCGTTTTATCTAGGGACCTATTAGGAGATAGTGAAAATATATTTTTATATCATGAGTAAAGTATATACCCTTTTATTTAGTATCATTGGTATTGATTCTAGGGGATTATATGGTCTCGAGTGAGTCTATATCATTCTAAGGATTAAATACTCATTTTGAGTAGTAAACATTGTACATCGAGTGTCCCTTTGTTTATTGTTTTACTCGATGTGATTGAGTTGAGAAGTGATATGAATGAGTCTAATAAGTTATGGATTTTTATTTCACAATAAAGTAATAAAATAATGAAAATATATATTTTTCATTGGTTCACCCCTATCACTAAACCTAACTATTCTTGGGGACACGTTAATTGGTATCAGTGCATAAGGTTTTCTCAAAAGGTATAAAAGTTTAAGCTTTTACTTTAAAGATTTTAAACTCACTTAGTGTTTGAGTACATTCAATAAATTATCTCATTGTGGTTATATATTTTTGTATCTAAGTTTTAATTTTATGTATGGAAGACATGAATTTATCAAAAAACAAGTATACTCCCACTTTCAATGAAAATAATTATTATATATAGAATAATCAGATAATAATATATATTTTTTCTATTAGTATAAATGTTTTAGTGGCTACAACCAATGGATTTATTCCTCATATAGAATGTCCGTATATGATAATAATAGATAAGATGAATTTAAAGACAAATGGCCATGCTCAAAATGGTTACATTCATCTTCATCAGGGAAGGAGTTCCTCAAGGTAAAATGTATCAAAATAGGAAAGGATATTTGAGTTAAGTTTGAAAACATTTATAAATGAAATGTAAAAGTGATGAAATCCAATATTCTAGTTTAGAAATATTAGTTTGAATATTTCAAGATAAAAGATAATTAAACAGTGGATGACTTCAAAATAAGAGTAAATGAAATTGTGAGAACCATCAGATGTTTAAGTGGGAAGTTTTAAGAAACTATGGTTATCAAGAAGATAATATATATATTATTGGATAGATTTGATGAAAATGTTTTGGATCTTAAAGACTATGATCCATGTACACTTACATTAGATGATATTTATAACATTCTTATTTCTAATGAAATTAATAAGGGAAGTGTCTTCAAGAAGCATACCAAGGCTGATAGGGATTTGTCCTTAAAATATTTGAAGAAAGAAAGTACCTAAAATAATATTTTGGGATTTGAAGAATATGGAGATTAATATATGAGTATAGATTCAGGTGATGATATTGATGTGAAGTTTGATAATCTCATTTCATTCATCTCAAGAAGTTTTTAAATAGGAAAATGTAAATTTTTTAGTAAATTAATTTTGAAGTGTTTCAAATGTGGGGTTTTTTAAAATTTTGTAACTAACCATTCAAGGATGAAATAATATGAGGATTAAGAGAGTGAATATTATAATGGTAAGACATGTCATTCCTCAAAGAATAAAGTATAAAAATATTCTTTAAAATTTAAAGGTGATAATTTCTCTAAATTCATGAATAAATATTTATTATCTGAGTTTGATGACAATGATAGTTTGGATGATGATAAAGTAGAATTATTAATTTAAGATGGTTGAAATATTTCTATTACAAATGTGAATGATGGTGAATTCACAAGGGATGAGAGAAACATTGATGAAAGTGAGGAAGATTCATAGATGGAGTTAATGATGAAATAAAAACTCAAAGAGTGTCTCTGGAATATCTCCAAATTGGAAGAAGGGTAAGAATGAATTTAAGAAGGATTTTCAATTATCTATCAGTAATTACAACCTACATATTTAAAATGAATCAAGGATGAAAAATAAAATTGGGAAGTTAAACAAATTTATAGATGAAGAGAAGAAGTTGAATATTGTATTATAAATGAAATACAATGAAATAGAGAATGACCATGAGATTCTATAATACAAATTAATCAAGTGAAAAATGAATGGGATAGGTAAAAATCACATTTTTAGAAATCTATTCATGAATTTAGAGAAAGATCAAAAAAATATTGTAGAATCCGTTAAATTGTCATTGATTTATGGGATTCAATCAGGAAAAAAGATTAAATTAAAAGGTAGAAAAGGTTTTTTGAAATGTTGGTGAAAATAATGATTCAAAGTTACATGTAAATAGATGATAGTTTATGAAAAAATAAGATGATTCTTAGAAATTTAAAATTTATAGGTACAATGATTTGAATTTAAATACTAATATAAATGGATATTTTAAAAAGGATGGAAATAATTCTAGTATAAAGAGAAAAGTGTTGGGATTTTACCAAAATTTTGGTTCATGAAAAGGATACAAGATTAATGGTCAAACAATGGAAGAAATACATGTGTCCACATCTAGCTAGCACACTATTTTTAGAGGTAAGTATTCATTTTAGGGATATTGTTAGAACCATTGAGGTTTCTTCCACCTGGAAAGAAGATATTATTTTAATTAACAATATCACTATGAGTACATAGGTTATAGAAGAAAAATATTTAGGTAGAGTTACGCCACTCAAAAGATAAATGTTTAGAATAATTTTATAAATTCTTAATTGGTGGTCAGGATTATATTCCAATCATTTAAAGAGTTTTATAAAATGTGTAACCTACAACTCACTTTATAAAGATTTTCTTAGTATTATACATTCTCATTTGGGTATGAATAATAATACAAAAAAATTATCAGGAAAAGAATATGAAATTAAAAGAGAAGAATTTGATTTTTAAAAATATACACAAAACACACAACAAAGAAATCATCAATGGATTTATGATAGTGGATGCTCATATCATATAAAAATATATTTGAAGCTCAATAGGGATATTAAGAATTGAAATAAATCATGTATGACCATTGATAAATGTGGGTGACTCAAAATAAAATTAATTGGTTTAAAAATCATTGTAGAATATAAGATTATATTGAAGAACACGTTATTTGTTGATGGGTATAAACACAATTTAACAATTGTGTCTCAACTCCAAGATAATTAACATGAAGTGTAAATTTATAAGAATATATTTTTTTAAATAATATTAATGATGGATGTGTTTTGTTAAGATGAAAATTCACTTGAGGAAAATAATTTTAGGATAGTGAAGTAGTGAGGAAAGAGATATCTTGTAAGAAAAATAATGATGTTTTTTAGAATCCTATGAAGTTAAATGAATCTAGAATGGGTGGGAAATACTATAGAATCAATAAGAAGACTAAATAAATGATCCTAAGGATAATAGATCAAAATATTAAGGGTGAATAAGGAGACACTATTTTAGTACAATAATGTCAAAACCCATCCCCTAGGGCCCGTGCCGTGACTACCCCAAGCCCGCCTTCCATAGGCCAGGGGCTGGAAACTAGAACTGAAAGGCGTATTCCCTAAAACTGGGAAAGCATTGCCTTTATAACCTATAAACACATGCAAACAATCACACAACAAGATAAGAACACAAGTAAACTATATAGTAAAAAAGAGTGTGTACAGTAAGTAAAAGGGGCCAGAATACAAGCCCAACTGGAAAGTTCAAGAAAACTGAAAAGTACAAGTAAACTGAAACAGCTCCTGTGAACACCCACCAAGGATCCTACATGAAGGGTAGGTACATCTCTCGAATGACCATCTATTCGGTACACCTCATCTAATTTCCACCTCCGAGATACCTCTAGTCCTGGTACTCTCACCCTCAGTCAGCGTTGTCCGTCATCTGCACCAAACACAACAAGGTACAGGCATAGCCCGTGCAGGGGTGAGTATAACGATAATCAGTAGGGACCCGGAGACCCTCAAAGGTCTCTAGAAATACTCAAAGGAAAAAACCACAAAGAATGTAAACATCTGACAACCCTACTTAGGTATGTTCTCATACATATACCCAAGTTATCAAGTATACTTATCTCCTTCATGAGGAAACACAAGGTCCAACTCAAAAGCCCAAAGCTCAACTGTTCCACAAAGGAAGGAATACCACAAAGTTAACACCACAAAGGTAAGTACCACAAAGGTAACACCACATAGAATAATACAACCAAGGTATCACCATGAAGGAAAGTACCACATAGGTATGCCACACAGAAGAATACCACAAATGTATCACCAAGATGGTAAGTGTCACGAAGGTACACCACACAGAAGAATACCACCAAGGTATCACCACGAAAGAAAGTACCACATTGGTATGCCACACAGAAGAATACCACAAAGGTATCACCACAAAGGTATGTACCACATAGGTACGCCACATAGAAGAATACCAAAAAGGATTCACCATGAAGGAAAGTACCACACAGGTACACCACACAGAAGAATATCACAAAGGTTTCATGACAAAAGAAAGTACCACACAGGTATGCTACACATAAGAATACCACAAATGTATCACCATGAAGGTAAGTACCACATAGGTACGCCACATAGAATAATACCACAAAGGTATCACAACGAAGTTAAGTACCACACAGATACTCCACACAAAAGAATAAAACAAAGGTGTCACCATGAAGGAAAGGACTCAACTCACATCATGTATAACTTAGGTACAGTAGTGGAGATGATTAGATGTAACTACTGAATCATCTTACTCTGTTAGGTGTCTGACCCATGGAGGATCCTAAATCATCAGACCCGCAAAGGATCCCAAAGTACATTCCCACACAGGATCCTAGTACATTATTAGACCCACACAGGATCCTAGTACATAATCATACCCACACATGATCCTAGTACATAATCAGACCCACATAGGATCCTAGTACATCATCAGACCCACACGTGATCCTAGAGTTTTCCCGCATGGATTCCTAGAGCAGATCCATGTGGGAATCTCAATAACAGACCCACAAAGGATCCTAAATCTCAGACCCACGAAGGATCCCTTTCTCATGTCACATCCAACTACAGGGTTCCCGCACTAAGCTTGTTTGTCTTCAGGAGGGTCCTCTCCTCAATCCACTGGTCAATACTACAACTACCACGAAGTCCCATGAATAAGTATCCCAAAGTACCTCCATGTAAAAGAGGTCTCAATGCAACAAACGGTGCGTCAAATGGACGCCCAGTCTGTAAATTATTATCCTTTTAGTCTGGAGGGCCCGGTTGTATTCGTGCTCAATCCAACCCGAACATACCCAAAATTTATTCAAATATAAATTGGGGTAAACCAAAAATACCATCTCGATCCATGTTTTCTAGTGCCGCAGACGGTTCGTTAAAGGGACACTTGAAGCTCAATATTTGGCTGAAAGTGTGGAATGGGTCGATACTGGTCAGGGTCTGGTCCAACTCGGTCGGACCGACCCGGACCACTGGGTCTGGCCTAGCCCGAGGGGTCCAAACTGGCCTGCACTGGGTAGCCCTCAGTGCAAGGTGGCCAGCAGTACGGCATCCCGCGGTGCGGGGCAGCTGCCCACCAGGGCTCGCCGGATGGCCATCCACCTACTCCACGCGACGTAGTCGCGCGCCGCGCCTTCGTCAGCGGCCGGCTCGGCCGACCGGCCTCCCTTTGCTGTCGCGGCACAAAGCTGCATCCCTTATTCTTCGGGCAGCACTGACGTGTGCCTCCACCTCTGTCATGCAGTCGACCTCCTACTGGCCGCAGCCCTTGCTTCTTCGTGTCCGACGAGCCGCAGCCCTTCTCCGGCGGCGCGGTTGGGCTGCCGCTGTCTTCACGGCTAGCCATGGTGTCGGCCGCTGCTCTCGAGTTACACTGGTGACAACTTCCGGCACTGGTCTCCGTACTCCTCCATCGCAAAGGTCGCATCAAAAACCACAAGGTATTGCGGAGAGGTTGGGCCATGTTCGTTTTGCCCGCACCCTCTGCGTTAGAGCGGTAGCAAGCGGCTCAACAATTCTTGAATCAGGAAGAACATAAATAATGAGTAAGGGGTATCCAAATTACCTTCCCTACCTTGAAGGTTTCTTAGGAGGAGGTGCGAGGAAGAAGGCGAAGTCGTTGAGGATTCGGTTTCCATTGATTCGACACAACAAGCCTCCAACGACGCTGCTCGGTCGTCGTTCTTCTGTTCGTTGTTCAGGGTCGCTCGTCACCGCCCGTCGGAATCAGCTATTTCCTCCAAGTATTGGGAGTCGCGGCACTTTACCAGAGCTTCGTCACTTGGTGAAGCCGTTCCAATTCCCCCCCCCCCCAAGCTCCATATAAATAGGAGAGGGGGAGGCTAAGTAAAGATCATGGAATTTATGAAGGTTCATTTAATATGAACCTTTCTAAATTCCAACGATGTTGTTACTTAGTATTTAAAAGGGTCAATCCATTTAATTTTCTTTGGCACAATTAAATGGGAGGATTCCAAGGGACTTCCCCACATTAAAGAGGGGTTTGGGTGGTCCCCACCACCATGAATTTACAAATGGGGGTTTTCTAGCTCAGGTGGTCCCCAACTCTAAGCATTCAATTGGGAGGTGAGAATAATATAAAAATTTGTTCTTTATTTTATTTCCATTTCCATGAAAAACACAAAAACTAACTTTCACCCTTGACCAACTGCGATCGAGGTGAAAGTCTCCTCATGCGAATACGGGTGCTGCAAGTTCAACGGTGTCCTCTAATTTCAATTCCGAGCACCGATTCAAAAGTTACAAAATGCCGCTTTTGCGTTTTCTGAAAGTACCTGAAAAAAAGTTCGGAAAATTTATTAATAGTCACCCTCGACCCATGCCGGTCGAGGTTAGGCTCTTCCGAAGTGAATCATGCCCCAAAAAACCCAGTGGTACCCTTGGATTTCCAATCCGAGTTACCATTTAAAAGTTATGGATTTTAAAATAAAATAATTGTCACTTAGTTATTATATTTACATCCAAAAACTAACTTTCTTTGGTGGCCCGTGCCGGCAAAAGTTAGTATCTGTTTAAAGAAATCATACCCTCACTAGTTCAACGGTGGTCTCAGTTTTTTAATTCGTGTTACCGTTCTTGAGTTATAAGCATTTGAAAAATAAAATAACATTGTTTAATTATTTTATTTACGGTTATGCCATTTTTGGGTTTTCTCATAGGAGGCCCGCACCATCCAAACTTAAGTCGCACCTAGGAAAAACCCGCCATCCTAAACACAACTATAAATAAAATAATTAAGAGTTACCTGATCTGAGTTACCTTTTAAGAGTTATTCCACTTTTTTAGGAAAACTGCTAATGCGGGCTAATTAAAACTCTACCAAACTTCTACGAATCATTCCAGGAACGTCGAGACTTGGAATCGCAGGCCATCAGATTTCAAGGTCTCGAAATAATTCCATGTAATTAAAAAAATATATACAGAATTTTCGAAACATTAAAAATAATGTCAATATTCTGAAAATGTGTAATTCAAGAAGTGTAAGAAGAAAGAAGCTTAAACATGTCATATTTCTGAAGTAATGAAGAATATTTGTACTCTTAATCTAAAATTAGAGTCATAGAATAATTTGGATGATCAAAATAATTTTCAGTCAAAGGAGGATTTTAATAACAATCCATAGATGTTAGATAATAAAATCCATCCATCACACATCAAAAGATATGCTATGATGTTTCCATTGCTTATCTCACTGGTATTTGGATGTTTTTGTCAAAGGGGGAGAAAGAAAACATAAATAACTTTTTTATTTATCATTTAATTTATTCAAAAAGGTAAAAAAAATACAGGGGGATTTAAATCTGGAGATATGTTTTCTACCCAATGTTGGAGAGATCAATTATTTAAGAGGAGCTTGTATTTAGAGATATTGTTTTTAAAAGGGTAACGTGTAAAGCCATCCTGTGAACTATTCTAACATGTTTGGGGAGAATATTTATAGAAACTTTTTATAAATAGGTTCAAGGTATATATTTTAGAAATAAAATATCAATAGGTATTGGTATCAATAGGTTTTAAGGGATACAAAGAAAAATATGCAAGTCACAGTTAGGTACAACATGATATTATTGTTCAGTATATTTGTTTCCTATAATGATTTTTATTAATTACTAATAGAATTATTGAAAAATTATTTATTTTTATGTATTTTATTTTGAATGGAATTTATGTTCCTTGGTTGAAAACAAAATCCAAAGGAAGATACTGTTGAGACCAAGATATGTTTTAGAGATTTTTGAGCCTATGAATAAGTTATTGTAACCATAGGGATATATTTTTGACCCAAGGGATGTTTTCTAAAATTATGAAGTTGGATAAGTATAATTTATCATGTGGTATTTTTATAGATAAGAATATTTAAATAAGAATAAGTGTATATATTTTATGTATTTTTTTTCAATTCATAAAACATATTCAAAATCACATGAAATAATATTTATTATGTGATTTTAATTCTATTTGGGTGTTTAGTGGAGTTTCAAATAGGTTTAAAGGTGTTTTGAAGTATTCTTAAGGTTTTGTAATTTGAGTATATCTGGAATAGAAAATTTACTATGTCTCATATTTGTAATAATCGTTGTACTCTAATCATAAGGGTAAATTTGGGATAGAGTCTTGAAACAATATCAACAGGAAGAGATTTCTCGGAATGCGTAAAGGTAAATTTGGAGACATGACTCTAATAAAATGTAAAAGGAATCATATCCTAAGAGTAATTCTGATTCTCTAATATTAAATTTTATTTCTTAAGGTTAACTATGATGATTAAATAGGAGTATAATTACCCTAATTTAAGAGTCATTTTAGAGGGAGAGGGGAAACATAATATTTATTTGTATCTTTTTGTAAGAATCATCATAAACTGATCAAAATATTTAATAATGTCTAAATTTCATAAGATTAACTCTAAGTTTCTATGAGATCCATCTATAAGGAAATGGAATTTCATAATAGTGACTGAAATAATTCATAAAATACATTCATATACTCTTAATAAGAATTATAAGAATTTCTTAAGAGTTATTCTAGAATTCATAATGGTTATTTTGGAGACCAAACTAAAAAAATTACATTCCATAGTGTATACTAAAAACATAAAAGTAATTTTTTAGTGATTTTTAAAAGTCTTATAAAGTGGTCTTCGAATTCGTACAGGCATCATAATTAGTAAAAAAATTATTTTTCATAATTTAATAGGGAATTATTTTTAGAAATTAACAAGAATTATTGGAATAATTATTTCTAGAAGTTAAGAAGAATACATAATATAATTTTATATGATGTTAAATATGAGATTTTATGGATTAAATATCATGAACGGAATTCATGATTCATGAAATGCAGGGAGATGGTTCAAAACATGGGAATACTACTGAGTTGTGACCATGCAGTCTTATAGAATAGTAGAATAACCCTGATCCATGATGAGAAACCATGAGAATTAATGTTTTCAATATTCTAAAGGAGAAATTTGGTTCACTATGTGAAGAAATCTTTTATACGATAAAGGAAGAGGATGTTTCATTTCAGTTTTGAGAAAACTAGTTAGATACTCCATGAATAATCCATTTTCACCATGAATTTTTTCATAGTCTATTCAGATAGATAAAAAACTGAGATAAAAAAAGCACAAGTAATAAAATTTTGGAAAATAGGTTAGATCATGTCACGAACCGAATCTGGTCACCATCAAAACCGGCACTCGACTTGGCCCCTGGAAAGTCCCGAGGGGAGTTCCTGATCCCCACGGGTTGGAACAAGTTCTTGGGTATCATAAAATGATAATTGGGAATGATTTACCCAAGTTTATAAACATACAATGACAAACAAATCCAATAAAACAAATCTGGATTTTTCAAACAAAACCATCTTTTACAAAATTTCAGAACCGAATTACCTGATTTTAAACAATTATAAAAGACTAAAACAAATTATTAAACCCACTATGTATATCCCGAGAACCATAATCATGGAAAGAGGCACTTCCCTCAAGCCATCTCCACAAGATAGCACCATGAAGGACCGCTAGAAACCCGAACCACTGGCACAAAAGTTGTACCCAAAACCTGCGACAAAAATAACTAAGTCTACTTACGCCCAAAGGTGTAAGTAGGGTGTGAGACAAAGCCCAATAGGATACCACCACTAAGATATTAAATTTTATAAACATTAAGAGATGAAAATATTCATGTTTTCATAAACATGAAATGCTAGTTACAATTTCTAAAAATATGCAACTTTAAATAAAAATAGTTTTCAAGTTGGCTATTTTAAAGAATAAACACTTTTAAAAATAATTCCAATGCTATTGAATTTTCCAGAAAACTATACCATGTGCCGAAGGTAATCAAAAAGTATCTAATGATCAAAATAAATTGGAAAATAACCCCTAGACACTAGCTCGTTGTGGGTCATATGTACCTCGTATCTCGGTGAGAGTAAGCATCACAATATTGTTCTCGTGCACAAGCCACTAGTAGGGAACATATATAACAACCCTGATTTTCATTTCACAATTAAACATGATTTAATATATAAAAACCTTAACTTTATACTAAATATATGATCGATAGTTCTAGTGTATTTTGGGATTAGGAACATTACATAACGACTTAAAAGAAAAGGGTGAGATATAAATCCCATTAAGGTAGTAAAAAATCATAACATTAATATTAAAATACATCTTAGGAAATAGGCACATCAATGGAGTGCAAGAGAAACATAAACATAAAGGCATGATATAGCATGATTATCATAACATGAAAATGTGGAAACAACACTTAACAAGGATTAGCATGAGCCAAGGATAATTAAACATGAATAATGAGTAAACCCTCATTTCAGTGGAATTATCATGAGTAAACCCTCATTTAACTTGACTTATCATGATACTAAACTTTACCCAATGCATTGGAGCACTATCAGGGCGCACCCTTCTTAAACATTTCATTTCATGCATAAGTGTGCCACATGGATCATATAACATGGAATCATTCAACATCATAATTTATTCCACGATTAAGGAATGTGGACTACATACATGAAATTACCATTCAATATTTATAAGTACATAAAGGTGAATACCCTTGATAGATACATGGGTATGGTATTCACTACACAATGATTTTGGCTTGGAAAATCGCGGTGCAATTTCGGCAGCATAACGGCATGACATAAAAAATTTTAAAAATGGTTGATGAGATATAAAGGGGTGTCTCGTCATATTTACATGAAATGGACAGTAAGGGGGTCTTATAGAAACATTTACCAACATAATTAATGTAATTTAGATTCATAATACAAAGGAATTGCTTGAATGTAAATGAGGAGAGAGAAATTCCTTACGGAATTTCAGCATGGTAAAGGGTGTACATGGAAGGCATTAAATGAGAGGTAAAAGGGTCTCTAATAATTCAAACATAAATAGGGCAGTATGGGGGAGGTTCTAAATCATACCCCAACATTTATAATTAAAATTAAAAGTTCATAACAACATTAAGGAACTTGGATAAAATGAGGAAGGAATGAATCCCTTACTTGAAAGTGTGATCCCAATGGCTTGGGAGAGGCTTGAGAGAGGATTATTAGGAGATTGGGGTGCCTTGTAAGATTCTAGAGAGATTAGGGTAGAGTTTGTACGAACTCCAAAGGCATTGAGTGAAGAGGAAGTGGGATCTTGGGTTGGTTTATATTGGAAAGGTGAGGGAATTCTTTATTATTTGGGTTTGGGACACCACACATTAAACTAATCAAAACCACAAACCAGCCCATGGTTTTTTCCCATGGGTTTTTCCAAAGGGGAGTGGAAAAAAATATTTTATAAGTAAAATGGCCTAACTTCTTAAAATAATAGGGTTTCATATATGGGGGAGAGTCGCACTCTTAAGGAAAAAATTTAAAAAGAGAAAATGTTTTATAAGTCTTGGAGGGTTCACCGAGTCTTTATAAAATAAATAAAATAAACATAAAATCAAATTATTTTAATTTTAAAACATATATTGTCTAAACATAATGTTTATAGTATTTTATTACATCACTATTGGGTCATTATGATTTCATAAAACACATTATATATTTAAACAGTATTTAATTTTTACCCCAATATTCGACTCTCAGAAAATTATGAAAAATTCACCATTGGATAATTTCAATGTCTTGATTCCAAAAAAATATCCATTTTATCTAAAAAAATTTCGAAATAAGTTAATTTTTCCTTTTAAATTTAAACAGACATTTATCAAAAATTCATGGGTTTTGACAAAAATATATTTCAAACCTTAATAAAAATTGAAATTGTATTATAAAAATTATAAGATAATTTATATTTAATAAAAATTAATTTAATAATAATAATATTTTATTAAAATATTATTTAATTCAAAAATCCACTAATTTATAAAAATAGATTTCTTAGTTAAATATTAACTAAAAATACAATTTGTGATTTTAAAAACTATTTACAACGTAACAATAATAAAAATGAATTTCTATCCTTTATTATATACAAAAGTAGTTCACATAATTATAGTGCTAGGTATTTGTTACATAACCCCTTAAAATAGCAGCATAATACCTAAGGGTACGGTGCACGATGGTGACATACTCTTGGGGTGGCTCGGATAACATTGCACGCGTGGTAATCTCTATCAACTTGCACTTCTCCCATAGACGGTTTCATTCGAGCTTAACATGTTGAATCTCAGCTTGGTCTTGGTCAAGAGAGAATCCCATTGACCCCACCTCATTTCTGAGCTTTGACAAATGGGCTTCGTATGGATCAATTATACTAGATGAGTCCATCGCTTCCTTTGTCTGAGTAAATTGGATTTGTTAAATCCCTATATTAATACTAATCATATGATCACTGTTCAACGGCTATATTATCAATGGTCATAATTCTTAATGGTATTTTGAAATCCAAAAACATAAAACCAAGGAAGTTCATACATTTTATATGTTCATTCTACATAATAAGACATTTAATTGGATCAAGAGGGATTTTCATTAACAAAAGTTTGGGTCGTTACAATATTCACCCCTTAAGAAATTTCACCTTCTAAATTTCATTTTCCCACACTAAAATAGATGTGGGTAACTCTGATTCATTACTTCCTCTGATTCCCACGTCGCTTCTTCAAACTTGTGGTTTTTCCACAGCACCTTGACGAGGGGTATTGTCTTATTTCATAGAACTTTTTCTCTACGATCTAAGATCATCACTGGTTGCTCCTCATAAGAAATATCATCCTCTAACTGTACGACCTCTAAAGAGAGTACATGTAAAGGGTCTGGTATGTACTTCCTTAAGAGGGATGCATGAAAGACATCATGTACTTTGGCCATGGTAGGTGGAAGTTCTAGTCGATAGGCCACAACCCTGACACGATCAAGAATCTAGAAGGGGATGATGTAACTAGAACTTAAATTCCCTTTCTTTCCAAACCTCATGACCTTATTCTATGAAGATATGTATAGAAATATCGTGTATCTAACTTTGAACTCAAGGTCTCGTCGAAAGTTATCTTCATAACTCTTCTTTCGACTTTGGGCTGACTTGATATGCTGTTGAATGGTTTTCACCTTCTCCACCATTTCTTCGACCATTTCAGGTCCAAGCAGCTTACGCTCACAGACTTCATCCCAACACACCGGTGTTCTAAACCTTTTCCCATAAAGGGATTCACATGTTTCCATTTGGATTCTCGAGTGGAAACTATTATTGTATGAGAATTCAACCAGTGGAAGATGTTGGTCACATCCTCCTTTGAAGTCCATAGAACATGATCTTAACATATCTTCCAGTGTCTGAATAGTTCATTCAGATTTTCCATCAGTTTGAGGATGATAGGTTGTACTGAAGTTCAGTTCAGTGCTTAGATCATGCTGGAGAGTTTTCTAGAACTTCAAGGTGAATCTTGGATCACGATCGGATACAATAGATAGTGGTAATCCATGCAGCCTTACCACTTCTTTGATGTAAATCTGTGAAAGTTGGTCCAATGAAAAGTCCTCTCAAATCGCGATAAAGTGAGATATCTTCATAAGACGATCCACAATGACCCATATATAATTGTTTCCTATGGATGTCCTTAGAAGTCCAGTGACAATTTCTAGGGTAATTTTTTCCCACTTCCATGTTGGTATGGCTAGTGGTCGCATCATCCCCTTGGAATTTTTCCTCTTAGCCTTCACTTGCTAACATACCAGGCACTTTGATGTATATTAAGAAATCTCCCTATCACACTCCGACCTATCTAATATTTTCATTTTATTATTTTATTTGGTTTTAAAAAAAATCGAGGTTCGGGTTGGATCCTGAACAAGATTTTTGAGTTTTGTCAAAAAACGCCCATTTTTTGGTTGACGTCGTTGAGCGCCCGGGTGGAGCGTGTTTTAGAAACCCCGCATGGCTTCTCCCATACAACGGCACAGTCTGCATGTCTTTGGAAAAATTTAAATGAATAAATTTCGTAATTTAATGTGTCAGTTAAAGTTTTCATGGTTTCTAATAATTTTAATAATTATTATTAAAAAGAAATGAGTTTTTTTATTATTTATATTTTTATAAATATAATGAAGATTATTATTATTGTTATTATTATTATTATTATTTATTTACCTTTTATTTTTACTTTATTTTATTTATTTATTTTTCGTTATTCTTTCCTCATTTCTTTATTTCTTTTCTTTTTTTTGTGTTGTCTTCCACGCAGTTGTCCCCTCACCGGTCTCCTCTGCCTGTTCTCCATCTCCCCGCACCGCTGGCCTCCACCTCCCTACACCAGCGCACCTCCTGCACCCCTCCACAGTGCCCCCGGCTTCCACCTCTAGGTTCAGCACCCTCCTGCTGGCTAGGACCCCCATGCACACTTTGGCCTCCCTGCCCAGCTCGGCCCGCACGCACAAGCATCAACCCGCGTCCCGCCCTACTTCGCCTACACCACCCATCCAGCCTTCTTGCTCTGATTTTCCCCTGCACCCCACTCCGCCTTCAGCCTCACACCCACCAGTCGGCTCTCTCCCGTTGCAGCATCTACAGCCAGCCCGCACAACCATCAGTTGGCGCCCCTCCTTCATCCACACCCAACGTCGCCCGCACCTCCCGGTCTGCATGCCTTCCATGCTACCCCGCCCCTCCAGCCACCTCAACCTCTTACTTGCACTGCTCCCCTCCCCGGATGACCAGACCGCCACAAGCCCCCCTATCCGCTCTGTTGTCTGCCTCCCTTTCCGGCAGCGATGACCCACCTTGCCACCTCCCCTTCCTGCTGCTTCTCCCTTGTTAGGCACACCTTTTATCATGACCTTCGACCAGCTGGTGCGTAGCAAGGTCTCCAGCCATCTCCCTCCTCAGTGCGCCTGACCAGTAGCGCATCCCCCTGTCTCGGCCGACCACCCGGCCGCCCCCTTTCCCTATACTGGTTATCCAGCTGTGGCACAGTGCCCCTGCGTCATCCATCCAGCAGTGGCGTGACACCCCGATACTTTCCCCTTCACTGCACTAGTCATGGACCTCCTTTCAGTAGCCGTGTACCCACCTGACATCCTTCTGGTCACACACCTTTTGGTTGCGCGCCTTCCAACCCACCACGTGTCATCCATCCAGCACCGCCAGTGAAACGTACGTGCTTCCGGCCAATGCTCCTCTAGTACGTCCATCACAAACCCTCCTAGTCGATCTGCGCTCTTCACTGGAATCCTCGTCGGTTGTTTCCTCTTTTTCATGATCCCTTTGATCGAGTGCACCCATGCACTGGCTCTTTCCTTCTTCACTCGTTTCTTTTCACCTGCACTGAGGTTTATGTGAGGTTTCCATTTCTTTTGTTTGATATATTTTAAATTTTTGTTTAAGTGTTTTTAGTTATCTTTACGGTTGCAGTGCATTGTCGAGGGATTTTCGTGATATTGCGGTCGTCAGCAAGTTACGTGTACTTTTGCTCAAGTGTGAGATGTGTCGCATCGTCATAACTGAGCTGTAAGACAAGGTAGGTCCCCCACTGCACTCGCCTTTAAATTTAGAATTTATTAATTGCTTGAAATTTTATAAATTTTAATAAATAATAAATAGTATTAGATAATTAATTTTGGAATAATTGCTCGATGTAAAAAGATCTGTTTATTTTATACACATCACTTGAAATATTTTCTTGGTGAATTGATGCAAAATAGTGAAAGAATTCCCATTTGGACTTTGAAAATAATTCACGGAACTTCAAGTGTAGTTCTGGTTTGATGATAAATGATTTCTTCTGATGCGTGAACAAGTGTATTGGTTCTCTTGAGAAATTAGATTTTTCTTTAAAGTTGGTTAAGGCCTGTTTGGCACTTTGATAAAATAAATTATTTTGGAAAACCATCTTTGAGGTGACTCAAGGGTGATTCTTTTGTGCACATTGGTTGTGTGAGTTGTGTGTGATGTTTGTGCAATGTGACTGGTTACTTGATTGACTTTGTTGACTCACCCCTGTTTATTATACGTGTTGACATTTGAACCTGGCATAGTAAGTGAATCTTCTGAGAAAGATTATTGTACTAGTTTAGATTACACACTGGCTAGTGGCTCATAGTAGAGAGATGTTTTGTTATTATTATTGTTATGGGATTGGGCCCCTCGGTTAGGCCATGCAGGGAAACACCGGGAATTAAGGCGTTATGACGTCATTGAGTAGGGAATGCCTTCAAGATGAGTCACATATATAGTACATTATAGATTGTTCACGAGCTCCTAAGTTCGACTCATGTTTTATTTAGTGTTTATTTGTATGTGGCGGATGATTGAGAGGCCTAGTTTGGTTGATGGTTCCCGTTAGCTACTTTCCCAATTCCCTTATTATGTGTTGCGTGTTATGTGTGGTTTTCCTTTTGGTTAATAACTAAAATTTGGGTTTTTAAATTGTTCGTGAAAATGTTTTTAAAAATGTAATGCAACTTCTCCTTTCAAACATTAAACTTGTTCTTAAATAAAAAGGGAGATGGACTATTAATTGTTTTGGAAATGAAAATATGTGTGGAAATCCATATTTTATATAATTTAGTTCAAACTTGAAATTGGTAAATTCTTTATTTAAAGGTAGTGCATTGGGAATAGTTTTTTGGGAATGCCTACTGAGTTTTAATACTCATGCCTATAATGTTTTCTGATTTTTAGTTTCTATTGTAGGTTTGACTTGAGCTTGCTCGCCAGGGTAAACAGTTGGTTGTGGATTGGTGAGCGACTCTCAGAGTCATGAGGAGTTTTGGTAGTAGGAAGGTTAGTTGGTTGTTGTTGGTCATTCTTTCTTTTTGTGTTGTTTATTTACTTTGCATTGTTTTATTTTATTTTTGCTTCTTTATTTATTTTAATTGGGAAAAATCATTCCCTATTTCTCTCTTTTGATGTCCTGGTGCTTTTCGCCAGCCTGGGAGGATCAGGAACACCTCTCTGGCCATGTTGCGGACTGGCTCGGGTGACCGGTTCAAGGTAGATCCGGGTTGGTTCGTGACAAAATGGTATCAGAGGAGGTTAGCTCTTGAGTAGACCTTGTTTTTCAGAGTGCCCATTTTTATTTGGGGTTGTCATGGTAGAAGGAGTAGAATTTTTGGGACTCAAGGAATACGAACGAGAAGGACGTCATGAACCCTTGCTCGTTCTGAACCTCGGGTTACCATGGGATGTATGGCCATGATGGTGTCCATTGATTGTTGTGAATTGTTTTAAGTTGGGAAATTAAAAGGGAGTTGGGAAAATAGCCTCGTGATCTCATAGAGCCCGGAAATCCATGTGGATCTGGGGACTTTATTAAAAAAAATATGTCAGTGATGGTGGTGTGAATGGAGTATGGCCACCAACAATATGTCTGAGTCACCCATCATAACTAGTTTCCCCTTAGTGAATCGTTTGGGTTTTCCTTCATTCTGAATATCATTGTGAAAGGTGTTATTTTGGTATTTGAAATGAAAATGACCACATTTTTATCTCTCACCTTTTTTCTTGTTCTTTAGTGTTCGCCCCCCACCCCCACAAAGGTTCGATGGATACCCAAGGTGCAGCTTCAGGTGGTGCATCCTTAGAAAATCCTCCAGTTGATCAGCCCATAAAATACGTCCTCAAGTTTCGGAAGTTGAACTATAACGACCCATACTTTAAATACATTGTTAATAATTCAAAATTGAAGTACACTTATTACAACATATAACAAAACCATGAAAGGACCGTATAGGAATAGTGTCTTTAGAAACTGGGAAACATAAACAACTGGTTCATAAAGCATCTACCTTGTCTCCCATTTATTTCATCATATCTAAAGTCCCTTTTGGCATATCCTACTTAATAACCTTCTTCCTAACCTGGGGAAAGAAAACATACAAAAGGGTGAGATCAAATGCTCAGTAAGGGTAAACAAAAGAAATATCAATCACATCATATTCATAAGAACATAACATTTTGGAAATATTAACCAGCAAAAGAGATCAAAATTTCATAACATGGGATAAATCATAGTAGTGAAATGTAATCCCAATAATAATAACTTAAAACATGAAACTTTGTGGAATACACACATAATCATAGAGAATCATTTCTTATTAGTCAAGAATCATTGCCAAGACTATCTTAGCGGACAAAGTCCATTTCTGAACCGAGTTCACTCCTTGTTTCAGTCCTGTTTCACTGAACTGGATTAACCTACCATTCCATCCATTTCTATCTCAAGAGATATAATTCTTTACCCAATGTATTGGAGGGAGATATAGGTATCACCCATCTCATAATGATACCATTCTTATGTGTGCCACAAGATCATAAATCATACATCATAGCATAACCCATGTAATAAAAATGGGATTCTTAAACATCATGCCATCATAACATAATCCATATTAGAAAAAAGGACATCTTAAAAAAAATTCCATCATAACATAATCAAATCAATGTAAAAATAGGGATAGAAATAGAACCCTATATTATCTTAGATGGAAAATAATTTTGATAAAACGCTTGAACTCCATTCTTGAGGAAAATATCCTTTCTACTTCAAAAACATTTTTCCTTTCTTAGAATGTCATAAAATTTTGAACTAAAAGAAGTTGATTAAAAATAAACTTAAAAACTTGTAAAGGAAGCTTCACAGAAATAATGTTCTAATAATCCATTCATGCCGTATAAGTTAAAAAAACATTCTTCTCGTACGTTGACTGGAAAAGTCAAAAAACACCTCGTACGAAAAACGACAAAAGATTCATTTCATATATTTTACTAAAAACTAACTAAAGGGTAAATTTGGATTTAAAAAAATATAGGAGGATATAAATAATATTACGTATTGAGGAAACATGGATTTGGATGATAAATATTCCCCAGTAAATTCTGAAGTATAAACAATCTGGGGTAAAAATGAGATTGTGAGAGTTTCCCATACCTTAGGTCCGATTTGCTTCGTAAGTGTCCAAAACTATTGTATAATGATTTAAATAATGTCATTGACTTATTACAGAATCATACTCATTGTTATGATATCATATATGTCCATATTCTTAGCTTCTTATTAGTAATATTTCATTGCTACTTGTTATTTGGGTGTTTATTACTTTTTGTTCTTATGCGTGTTTTGTCGAATAAATTCTTGTTCTTCTATTTTAGGTTATAGATACCTCATTTTCAGAATGGTATTAGTGTAATATATATCATATTTATTCATTAAATTCATTTATATAATCATTATGTAATGAAGATCATGTAGAACGAGTCACATCACATCGTGGAGACGGTAGGCCGTACGTACGCATGAGCGATGATATCGTTCCCATGATTGTGGAATTGTATTGGAGTGTATGTATACTATTTAAGAATCAATATCACTTTACAATAATCATATATAGTTATTATTTACACCATTATACCCATCCAAGTAATATGGTGGTGGAAAAAAGATTACACCACGGCGTGGAGACGGTATTCCGTACGTACGCACGCGCGGTGATTTTGTTTTCCGTAGGATGGATAGATGGTGAAATAGGGTTGTCTAATACTTATAATAAAATATCAGTATATGTTTGATACTGATTTTATTACTTCATAATGAAGCAACTAAAGAAGAAGAAGTGGAAGAACAAATAAATTTGAAGGAATCGGTAAAAGACATTCCCTCTTCTTTGAAGCGCCTCTTTGAGACCTCCTCTTAGGGCACTAAAATTGGTCTTTGAAGAAGACCAGGAAATCTAGGATGTTTCTAGGGAAGTGGAGGAGAGAATTTGGCCGGGTTTGGCCGATCTTGAAGGCTCAAAGTGGTGTGAGGAAGAGAGGGATAAGGTGCCCTTTTATAAGGGAGGAGAGGGGAACCTTTGGAAAAACTAAAAATATTATTTTATTATAAAGTCATATTCGGTTTTTAATAGATCCAAATTGATTTATTTCGAAGCTAAGGTGGGGATGGGTCGAAATCCTCTCATCCAATATAATTTATACAAGTTATGTATCTATTTTAACCTTATCGTTTAGATTTAACTTTAAGTTAAATAATTTTACTTTTACCGTGTCTTCTTGTATTCTTACACTGTAAGGTTAATAAACTTACTATAACAAGACAAAAGAACCTCAAGTTGTTTATTATTAATATATATAACCTTATATAAGTAATTTTTCCAAAAATTAGATTTTTAGGAATAAAATAAAAATTAATAATATAATATTTTTTTTAAAAACTATTTTATGTCAATTTTGACACTATTTGGTAATTGATTTTTGTGAAAATCATAACAGAAAGATTAGTTCCAAAAAAGTTAATAAAATCAATAATAACATGTCATATTAACCTATAAAATTATTTTAATTCATAAAAAGTCTTAAATTACATTTATTTGGGTATTTATAACATCAATTATGTTAATATTTCATTAATAATATAATTACTGCATCATCATTGTGTCATATATAAATAAAATTATTTAAAGTCTAAAAATTACAAATAAAATACCATTATGTAGAAAATATTTTTATCTTTCTAATGAATATTTATAGTCTAATTTATCTTTTTTATATCCTTATATTAAAAATGTTTTAGTTATTAAATGTTGATTTTGACTATTTTAACTATTCTTTAAATAAAATAATATTAAATGTCCTAATCTAATCCAAGTGGGCCTAAATGGTAATATTTTATTCCTAAGGTTTTTTTCGGTCGAATTACACTTATCCAATAGAATTAGGACATGTGTTAGGGTAATAATAATATCATTTTTACCCTTAATTACCTTATTTACTTTTAACCGTGGTAAAAAAAAGTAAAAAGTTACTATTCACCAAAAATTATTTTCATCTCATTGAACCAAATTTTAGTCATTGATATTAACTGTGTCTCTTGTATTTTTTAAATTCCACTCACAGAAGCGGTAAAATTATGTTTTATGTAAATTTGCAAATTCTTCTAGGAGGTGCGTAAAAGACGGTGAAAAGTTCAATAAAATTTTTATATAACTAAAATTATTATAAAATGACTCCAATAAATTTCATTGGACTTATATAGGTATTATGTATCAATCTTGACCTAAAATAAATTTAAATAAAATAAATAATTATTTAAATAAAAAGTTGGTTTTTAAATAGTAACCTAGTGTTTTCACTATTCATCAAAAATTGAAATTTTTCAGAAAAATACCAAAATTTCACCCTAGGCTAATTTCGATATTCCGAATCCAAAAATGAGGTCTGTTTTGAAAAATTAAAATTAAAAAATTTCAAAAAGTGGGTATTACTATTCATAATGGGTAGTTTTAATAATATTTTAATAGCATATCGTTGTTTAGTGAAACTCGATATTTCGTACAAAGCAAGCTATCGTGGAAGGTCGCGATTGCATGTAAAGAAAGCCAAGCTAGTGTTGTGTGTAGTGACAGATTTCTTTGATGATGTATATAAAAACAAAATATTTCTCATAAAAGTATCGGGTTTTACATTCTACCCCCCTTAAAATGAATTTCGCCCTCGAAATTCTTCACTTTGTAACAAACAGATGAGGATACCTCTCCCTCATCATATCCTCAAGCTCCCATGTAGCTTCTTTGAATTGGTGGTTCCTCCATAAAACTTTCACCAAGCGAGTGGTCTTGTTCCGTAGGACTTTTTCACTACGATCGAGAATCTCTATCGGCTGTTCTTCATAAGAAATATCTTGTTCCAGCGGTACAACTTCTGAGTTGAGTACATGTGAAGGATCAGGTATGTACTTTCTCAGGAGATATACATGGAACATATCGTGAACTTGAGAGAGATTTAGAGGAAGCGCCAATCGGTAAGCTACCTTCCCAACACAATCCAGTATTTCTAAAGGACTGATATACCTAGGGCTCAGCTTTCCCTTATTTCCAAATCTCATTACTCTCTTCCAAGGATATATTTGTAAGAACACTTTATCACCCACTTCAAACTCTAGGTCTTTTCTTCAGTTATCGGCATAACTTTTTTGTCGACTCTGAGCTGCTCTTATGCATTGTTGAATAGATCTGACCTTTTCTTCCATCTCATCAACAAGATCAGGTCCTAATAGCTTTCTTTCCCCAACTTCATCCCAGCAAGTTGGAGTCCTGCATTTCTTTCCATAGAGAGCTTCATAAGGAGCCATCTGAATACTGGAGTGAAAGCTATTATTATAAGAAAATTCCACCAAAGGTAGGTGTTGATCCCAACCACCTTTGAAATCCATAGAGCAAGCTCTCAACATATCTTCTAGAGTTTGAATTTTCCTCTCAGACTGACCGTCTGTCTAAGGATGATAAGCAGTGCTGAAACTCAACTCTGTATCCAGAGTATGCTGAAGACTTTGCCAGAACTTTGAGGTAAACCTCGGATCCCGATCAGATATAATAGAAAGTGGTACTCTATGAAATCTTACCACTTCCTTTACATATATCCTGGCAAGCTGATCCAGAGAGAAATCTTCTCTAATAGAAACGAAGTGTGCAGACTTTGTAAGATGATCAACTATGAACCAGATAGCATTATTTCCTTTGGATGTTTTAGGAAGTCCGGTGACAAAGTCCATAGTGATGTTTTCCCATTTCCATTCGGGTATGGGTAATGGTTGTAACATCCCCTTAGACTTATGTCTCTCAGCTTTAACATGCTGACATACCAAGCATCGAGAGACATATTCAGCAACATCTCTTTTCATACCATCCCATCAAAATTACTCTTTCAAGTCCCTATACATCTGCTTACTTCCAGGATGAATAGAGAATGAAGAACTATGAGCCTCATCCAGCAGCTCCTTATTTAATTTGGGTATGGGAGGAACACAAACCTGATTCCTAAACCTTATTATTCCATCACAATCAAGGTTGAATTCAGGAACATTTCTCACCTTCTTTTGTAACTCTACGTCTTCTTTTTGTGCCTCTTTAATCTTCACATGTATATATGGTTGAACATTCATTTGATAAAGATACGATTTTCCCCCTTCCATTATAATTCCAAGATCTATCATTTCTAAATCCATAAATATTGGACCTTTTGTGATCCTCATCATGGATAAGCTAGCATGGTCTTGTCGACTTAATGCATCTTCCACCTTGTTTGCTTTCCCAGGGTGGTAATGAATTGAGAAGTTGTGATCCTTAATCATCTCCAACCATCTTCTTTGGCGCATATTCAGCTCCTTTTGTGTGAAAATATACTTTAAACTTTTATGATCAATATAAATATCACACCTTTCTCCATAAAGATAATTCCTCCAAATCTATAATGCAAAGATTACCACAGCTAACTCCAAATCATGAGTTGGGTAATTTTGATCATGGATTTTCAACTGTCGTGAGGCATAAGCTATCACCATATTGTTTTTCATGAGAACACACCCCAATCCCTTCTTGGACGCATCACTGTAGATCACAAACCTTTCTCCACTACAAGGAAGTGTGAGCACAGGTGCACTGGATAACCTTCTTTTCAACTCATTGAAATTATCTTCACATTCCTCCGTCCACACGAACTTAAATCCTTTTCGAGTCAACCTGGTGAGTGGATTAGATAATCATGAAACATATTTCACAAAACGTCGATAATATCCATCCAAACCAAGAAAACTTCAGATCTTGGTTACTGTTGTTGGTCTCTACCATCTTTCAATAACCTCTGTTTTTGCTGGATCCACAGATATCCCCTCTTTTGAGATTATGTGACCCAAAAATGTAACTTTTTTAATCCAAAATTCACACTTGGTAAATTTGGCATAAAGCTTCTCCTTTGTCAGGGTCTTCAATATAATTATCAAGTGATCTTCATGTTCTTCCTTTATCTTTGAATAGACAAGAATATCGTCTATAAAGACTACCATAAACAAATCAAGATAGTCTCTAAAGACTCTATTCATAAGATCCATGAAGATAGAAGGGGCATTAGTAAGACCAAATGGCATCACTATAAATTCATAGTGTCCATACCTTGTACGGAAAGTCGTATTTGGTATATCCTCCCTTTTGAACCTTAATTGATGATACCCTGAACGAAGATCAATCTTGGAAAACTATTGAGCTCCGCGTAGTTGGTCAAATAAGTCATCAATGCGCGGGAGAGGATATTTGTTCTTGATTGTGATCTTGTTAAGTTCTCAATAATCAATGCAGAGTCTCATTGATCCATCTTTCTTATTAACAAATAGAACAGGTGCTCCCCAAGGTGATGCACTAGAGAATATGAATCCTTTATCAATATTCTCTTGTAGTTTCTTTTTCAATTCCTGCAACTCAATTGGGGTCATTCTATAAGGTGTCTTTGAAATAGGCAAATCACCCGGTATAAGTTCTATTGAAAACTCAACTTCACGATTTGGTGGAAGACCCGGAAATTACTCTGGAAAGACATCATCAATCTCTCGTACAATGGGAATATTCTTAATCCTGATTTTCTCACTAACCATTTGAGATAAATAACCTTCATTTAGTGGAATCAAGACCCATAAGATGGAATAAATTTCCACTAGAAGGTTATGTTCATCCTTGCATCGATAGACGATCATAGATTGATCTGGAATATGAAATGTCACTTCCCTTCTTTGGAAATTGATATGAGATCCATATGGAAAAGCTAATCCATGCCAAGAATCACATTAAATTCCAATATAGGAAGCATCACAAGATTTGTAGGAAGAACTTTCCCACAAACTTCAATCGGAGAAGAATTATAAACTTTTGATGCGACTATTGTGCCATTAGGGGTTGTTAGAGCAAACTCAACATCTAATTGTTGAGGTAATATAGTGATACCCTTAGAAATTTCTTCAGAAATAAAAGAGTGGGTGGATCTAGAATCAAATAAAACAATTTCTACTTTATAGTGGATGGTAAGTGTACCTTTCACCACTTCATTATCGTACTCCGCATCGCTGATAGAAATTTCATGTGACTTTACTTTGTCTTTAGCCTTAAGAGTTTGTTGACGTCGATCATCATCAAAAACCCTTGGAGCAGGGCATTGATTGGAATAATTCCCCATTTCCTTGAACTTGTAACATTGAAGTGTAGGAGGTTCACTCTGTGTAGCCTTTTCTTTTTTCACATCACTATACATCTTCTTCCCATCATTGCGGCATTCAAATTCCCGATGACCTTCCTTTCCACATTTGAAACATTTACTTGTACCTTTAAGACAACTACCTCAATGTTTCTTTCCACACTTTGAGTATAAGGGAAAACTCATCTTCTTTCCAGTGTGCTCTTTATATTTTCCTTTGAATTCCATTTTCTTCTTCTTATCAAATGCATATGACTGATGGGTTACTCCAATATCCATCTCAACCTTGAGATCACATCGAACAATTTCCTCTTACCTATTGAAGTCCCTTATGGATAACTCCCTTCGAAGACTTGGTTTTAAGACACTAAAGAATCGATCGATCTTACTCTCAGGTTGGATAATAATACTAGAAGCGTACCTTGAAAGTCTTGTAAAATTTGCTTCTTAGGTACCAACATATTCATCATCCTTTTTCTTTAGTTCAAGAAACTCCTTCTCCATCTTTGTTCGGAGAATACGAGGGATGTACTTATTGAAAAATAAGTTCTTGAACTCGTCCCATTCCATGGACTCAATTTCATCTCTTTTCCTCGTATTTTTGATAAGATTCCGCCATTGATCAGAATCTACTTCCAAACGATACACTGCTAATATGACATTATCATGTTCAGAACATTGAAGAACTGAAAATATCTTTTCAGTAGTACTGATCCATTGTTCAGCAACTAATGGATCAGTAGACCCGTTGAATGAAGGTGGATGCTGCCTCATGAAGGATTCAACATAATGTTGCTCCTTCCTTTGATCGTTTGGAAGTCCTGCATGATTCATAGCTTGAGAAAGTTGTGTGATCATGGCTACAAGATTTCGCATTCCAGCTCCCATAACATTTGGTTGCTCAGGGGGACAATCATTGCATTGCCTGTCGCATTCCGCATTAACACGGTTCATTCGGGATCCAGCCATTGACTAAAACCAAGAAGAATAGTGTGAGAAACACTAATTATAATATAAAAACCACATAATCAAGAATAAAATTTTACACTTAAGGTCTTATCATAGGTTGTTCATGGCTATTTCTAAAACACTAAGATTTTGTTCTATGCTTAGACTTATTATTAGGGTTCTTACTAAGGCTTTCACATCCTAGTTTCCAAAGGTTGACTATACCTTTCCTCTGATACCAACTATAACGACCCATACCTTACATACATTGTTAATACTTAAAAATTGAAGTACACTTATTACAATATATAACAAAACCATGAAAGGACCGTATAGGTAGAGTGTCTTTAGAAACTGGGAAACAAAAACAACTGGTTCATAAAGCATCTACACTATCTCCCTTTTATTTCATCATATCTAGAGTCCCTTTGGGAATATCCTACTTAATAACCTTATTCCTGACCTGGGGAAAGAAAACATACAAAATGGTGAGCTCAAATTCTTAGTAAGGGTAAACAAAAGAAATACAATCACATCATATTCATAAGAACATAACATTTTGGAAATCTTAACCTGCAAAAGTGATCATAATTTCATAACATGGGATAAATCAAAGTAGTGAAATGTAATCCCAATAATCATAACTTAAAACATGAAACTTTGTGTAATACACACATAATTATAGAGAATCATTTCTTATTAGTCAAGACTCATTGCCAAGACTATCTTAGCGGATAAAGTCCATTTCTGAACCGAGTTCACTACTCGTTTCAGTCCTGTTTCACTGAACCGGATTAACCTATCATTCCAGCCATGTCTATCTCATGAGATATAATTATTTACCCAATGCATTGGAGGGAGATATAGGTCCCACCCATCTCATAATGATACCATACTTATCTGTGCCATAAGACCATAAATTATACATCATAGCATAACCCATGTAATAAAAATGGGATTCTTAAACATCATGCCATCATAACATAATCCATATAAGAAAAAAGGACATCATAAAAATAATTCCATCATAACATAATCAAATCAATGTAAAAATAGGGATAGAAACTGAACCCTATATTATCTTAGATAGAAAATAATTTTGATAAAACGCTTGAACTCCATTCTTGAGGAAAATATCCTTTCTACTTCAAAAACATTTTTCCTTTCATAAAATGTCATACAATTTTGAACTAAAAGAAGTTGATTAAAAATAAACTTGAAAACATGTAAAGGAATCTTCACAGAAATAATGTTCTAATAATCCATTGATGCCATATAAGTTAAAAAAACATTCTTCTCGTACTTTGGCTGGAAAAGTCAAAAAACAACTCGCATGAAAAACGACAAAAGATTCCTTTCTTATCTTTTACTAAAAACTCACTGAAGGGTAAATTTGGAATTAAACAATTTTATGAGGATATAAATAATATTACGTATTGAGTAAACATGGATGTGGATGATAAATATGCCCCAGTAAATTCTGAAGTACAAACAACCTTGGGTAAAAATGAAACTGTGAGATTTTCCCTTACCTTAGGTCGGATTTGCTTCGTAAGTGTCCGAACCTCCTGTATAATGATTTAAATAATGTCATTGACTTATTCTAGAATCATAATCATTATTATTATATCATATATGCCCATATTCTTACCTTCTTATTAGTAATATTTCATTGTTATTTGTTATTCGGGTGTTTATTACTTTTTGTTCTTATGCGTGTTTTGTCGAATAAATTCTTATTGTTCTATTTTAGGTTATAGATACCTCATTTCCAGAATGGTATTAGTGCAATATATATCATATTTATTTATTCAATTCATTTATATAATCATTATGTAATGAAGATCATGTAGAACGAGTCGCATCACATCGTGGAGACGGTAGGTCGTACGTACGCACGAGCGATGATATCGTTCCCATGATCGTGTAATTGTATTAGAGTGTATGTATACTATTTCAGAATCAATATAACTTTACAATAATCATATATAGTTATTATTTACACCATTATAACCATCCAAGTAAGATGGTGGTGGAAAATAGATTACACCACGGCGTGGAGACGGTATTCCATACGTACGCACGCGCGGTGATTTTGTTTTTCGTAGGATGGATAGATGGTGAAATAGGGTTGTTTAATACTTATAATAATATATCATTATATGAGTGATACTCATGTTATTACTTCATAATTAAAAAACTAAATAAGAATAAGTGGAAGAAGAAATAAAGTTGAAGGAATCGGTAACGGACATTACCTCTTCTTTGAAGCGCCTCTTTGAGACCTCCTCTTAGGGCACTAAAATTGGTCTTTGAAGAAGACCAAGACCTATAGGATGTTTCTAGGGAAGTGGATAAGAGATTTTTTCATGGTTTTGCCGAGATTTAAGGCTCAAAGTGGTGTGAGGAAGAGAGGGGTGAGGTTCCCTTTTATAAGGGAGGAGAGGGGCACATTTGGAAAAACAAAAAATATTATTTTATTATAAAGTCATATTCGGTTTTTAATAGCTCCAAATTGATTTATTTAGAAGATAAGGTGGATATGGGTCGAAATCCTCTCATAAAATAAAATTTAGACAAGTTTAGGTATCTATTTTAACCTTATCATTTAGATTTAACTTTAAGTTAAATAATTTTACTTTTACTGTGTCTTCTTGTTTTCTTACACTATAAGACTAATAAACTTACTATAACAAGCCAAACGAACCCCAAGTTGTTTATTATTAATATATATAACCTTATCTAAGTCATTTGTAAGAACCTTAGATTTTTAGGAATAAAATAACAATTAATAATATAATATTTGTTTTAAAAAATATTTTATGTCAATTTTGACACTATTTGGTAATTGATTTTTCTGAAAATCATAACAGAAATATTAGTTCAAAAAACATTAATAAAATCAATACTAACATGTCATATTAACCTATAAATTTATTATAATTCATAAAAAGTCTCAAATTACATTTATTTGGGTATTTATAACATTAATTACGTTAATATTTCATTAATAATATAATTACTGCATCATCATTGTGTAATAAATAAATAAAATTATTTAAAGTCTAAAAATTACAAATAAAATACCATTATGTAGGAAATATTTTTATATTTATAATGAATATTTATAGTCGAATATATCTTATGTATAATCCTATATTAAAAACATTTTAGTTATTAAACTTTGATTTTAACTATTTTAACTATTCTTTAAATAAAATAATATTAAATGTCCTAATCTAATCCAAGTGGGCATAAATGGTCATATTTTATTCCTAAGGTTGTTTTTGGTCGAATTACACTTATTCAATTGAATTAGGAAATGTGTTAGGGTAATAATAATATCATTTTTACCCTTAATTACCCTATTTACTTTTAACCGTGGTAAAAAAAGTAAAAAGTTATGATTCACCAAAAAAAATTCATCTCATTGAACCACATTTTAGTCCTTGATATTAACCATGTCTCTCGTATTTTTTAAATTCCACTTACAGAAGCGGTAAAATTATGTTTTATGTAAATTTTCAAATTCTCCTAGGAGGTGGGTAAAAGACGGTGAAAAGTTCAATAAAATTTTTATATATCTAAAATTAATATAAAATGACTCCAATAAATTGCATTGGACTTATATAGGTATTATGTATTAATTTTGACCTAAAATAAATTTAAATAAAATAAATAATTATTAAAATAAAAAGTCGGTTTTTAAATAGTAACCCATTGTTTTCACTATTCATCAAAAATTGAAAGTTTTCCGAAAAATACCAAAATTTCACCCTAGGATAACTTCGATATTCCGAATCCGAAAATGAAGACCGTTTTGAAAAATAAAAATTTCAAAATTTCAAAAATTGGGTATTACTATTCATAACGGCTAGTTTTAATAATATTTTAATAACATATCGTTGTTTAGTGAAACTCAATATTGCGTACAACACAAGCTATCGAGTAAGGTCAGGATTGCGTGTAAAGAAAGCCAAGCTAGTGTTGTGTGTAGTGAAATATTCCTTTGATGATGTATATAAAAACAAAATATTTCTCATAAAATTCTCGGGTGTTACATGAACCCTCCCCTCTTTTATGGGCAAACAGATTATGACAACCCTGCTTTAATTACAAACTTAAACATGATTTATTACATAAAACTTCACTTGATACAACAAAGAAGATCGATAGGTTTAGTGTCTTTGTGGCTTAGGACCATTACATAAAAACTTAAAACATGAAATAGAACATCTTTATTGAAAACTTCCTTTACATGACCACTAAATTCCCTCGTACTTAGCATTGCATGGGATAACCTGAGGACATGCATAAGAAAAGGGTGAGCTATAAAGCCCAGTAAGGGAGTACACATGGAATAAAATGAGGATTAAAATACATGTTAGACAATAGGCATATCAATAGATCATATAAGAAACATGAACATAAAGGCATGATAAAGCATGATAATCATAACATGGAAATGTGGCAACAAGACTTAACATAGAATTAGCATGAGCAAAGCCCATTGCACATGGAGCATGAGTAAATCCTCATTGTACATAAAGCACGAGTAAACCCTCGATGCACTTGAATTAGAATGATTCAACACTCATTGCACATGAATTATCATGATACTATACTTTACCCAATGAATTGGAGCGCTATAAGGGTGCACCCTTCTTAAACATTTCATTTCATGCATAAGTGTGCCACATGGATCATAAAACATGGATTCATAAAACATAATAATTTATTCCACTATAAAGTAATGTGGAATTCATACATGAAACTTTACAATCAATAAGTAAATGTGCATAAAGGTGAATACCCTTGATGGAGAAATGGGCATGGTATCCACTACACAATGACATTGGCTTTGAAAATCGGTGCGATTTCAGCAGCGTAATGGCGTGACATAAGAATTTATAAAAAATGGTTGATGAGAGGGAAAGGGGTTCCTCATCATATTTACATGTAATTTAAATTAAGGATGTCATATATATACATTTTCCAACAATTGAAATGGAATTTAGATTCATGATACAAAAGTATTGCTTGAATGTAAAAGAAGAGAGAGAAGTTCCTTTCAGAATTTTGGCATAGTAATGGGTGTACATGGGAGGCATTTAATGAGAGATAAAGGGGTCTCCGATCATTCAAAGAATAAGAGGGAAGTATGGGGGAGGTGATAAACCATACCCCAACATTAATAATTGAAATTAAAAGGGCAATACAACTTAAAGAAAATTGAAAAAAATGAGAAAGGAAGAAAAAACCCTTACTTGGAGGTGTGCTTCCAAAGGCTAGAGAGAGGCTTATGAGAGGCTTCTTGGGAGCTTGGGGAACCTTGGGAGGATTCTAGAGATATTAGGGCATAGGTTGGACAAACTCCAAAGGATTTGAGTGAGGAGGAAGTGGGATCTTGGGTGGGTTTATATAGGAAAGGTGAGGGAATTCTTTATTATTTAGGTTTGGGACCCCTTATATTAAATTAATCCAAACCACAAACTATCCCATGGATTTTTCCCATGGTTTTTGGCAAAGGGAAGAGGAAAAAAATATTTTATAAGGCCAAAGTAAGAACTTCTTAAAATATTAGGGTTTCTTAAGTGGAGGTGAGTCACACTCCATAGAAATTAATTTAAAAAGGCAAAGTGTTGAATAAGTCTTGAGGGGCCCATTAATGCTATGAAAAATAAGTCAAACAAACCCAAAATCACTTTATTTTAATGATAAAACATATATTGGCCGAACATAAGGATTATAGTATTTTATTACATCACCATTGAGTCATTATGATGTCATGAAACACATTATATATTTAAACGATATTTAATTTTTACACAAAAATTTGACGGTCTCAGAAAATTATGAAAAATTCACCGTTGGATAATTTCGACGTCCTGATTCTAGAAATAACATTTATTTTATCTAAATAATTTTCTAAATATGTTAATTTTCACTTTTAAAATAAAAACCGACATTTATCGAAAATTCACGAGTTTTGACAAAAATGGATTTCAAACCTTAATAAAAAAATTTAATTGAATTAATAAAATTACAAGATCATTTATATTTAATAAAATATTAATTTAATAATATTATTATTATTTTATTAAAATATTATTTAATTCAAAAATCCCTTAATTTAATAAAATATATTTCTTATTTAAATAATAACTAAAAACACCATTTGTACTTTAAAAACTATTTACAATGTATCAAAAATGACTAGAAATTATATTCATTATTATATACAAAAATAATGTACATGAACATAGTACTACTTATTTGTTACATAACCCCTTAAAACAGCCGCATAAGACCTTAGGGTAAGGTGTGTGATGGTGACAGACTCTTGGGGTGGCTCGGATAGCATCGCTCGAGTGGTAATTTCAATCAACTTCCACTTTTACCGTAGACGGTCATGTTCGAGCTTGAAAAGATGAAGCTCAGCTTGGTCTTGGTCAAGGGAGAAGCCCAAAGACACCACCTCTTTTCCGAGCTCCGACAAATGGGCTTCGTACGGAGCAATTCTACTGGACGAGGCCATCTCTTCTTTTCTCTATGTAAAATTGGATGTGTTAAAGCCCTATATTTATACTAATCATGTGATCACTGTTCAACGGCTATATTAGCAACGATCAAAATTCTTAGCATAAAACCAAGGAAGTTGACATTTTATATAAATATAAAGAGACATTTAATTAGATCAAGAGGGATTTCCATTAATGAAACTTTGGGTCGTTACACAGATCCTCTGGAGGCAGAGGAGTGGATATGGTAAATTGAAAGGAACTTATGTTCTCTCATGCCACCTGAGTCATCAAAGGTGAAATTGGATACCTTTATGCTTGAAGGTCCAACCTAGAAGTAGTGTAAGTCTGTGACTCAAAGTAAGCATCGAGAAGATCTCACTTGGGATTTCTTCAAGTCTTCGTTCATCCAGCAATATTTCTCTGAGTTGACGAAGCTAAGGAAGAGGATGGAGTTGTGTGGTCTTTAGCAAGCTGTCAGATCAGTGTTGGAATTATTCCACCATTTCCTAAACTTAGATCTATATGAACCAGGGTATGTTGGAAATGATCTCATGAAATCTCGACATTTTGAGCTTGGATTACGTCATAAGCTGCAATTGAAGGTGGAAGAGTTCAACGTAATCACCTTCCCTAACGTGGTGAGACAATCTTTCCTCGCTGAAGCTAAGTTAGTAGGAGGACTTGAGGTGGAAAATACTCCTCCAGCCTTGGTAAATAGTACAAAAGATAGTGATAAGAAGAATGGTAAGAGGCCTGATGCTGGTGGTACTGGTAGAGGAATTAAGAGGCCTTCATACCTTCAGTCATCTTCCTCACAGCATAATGCCTTGATCTGTCACCATTGTGGTAAGAGGGGGCATAAGAGACTGATGTGCTCGAGTGCTCCGAAACCCTGCCACACCTATGGACATCTGGTTCACTTACAGATATTCTATCAAGGTGTTTCCAAGAAGCGCGCCGAAGCCAGACCTGGCTCGTCGAAGGTCACCTCAGCCCGTCACCAGGAGTAGGGCGATGTTTGTGAATCAGTTTGGAGTTTTTCTTTGTAGTGTTCCTTGGATGTAGTAGTCGTCACCTGTACCATTTTTTTGTGTTTATTTTCCTTCAGTTGTAACAATGGTTCTTGTCAAACCCCTTTGAAACCTTTATTCTAATATATGTGTGTTTGGTAAAATTCTGGTTCATGTGTCATGTTTGGGAATTTTCAAAACCTGGCTACGAGGCAGGAGATGCTTCAATCATTAGTGCTCCAGCCATAGGTCTCGTAGTGAAGTTGGCGTATAGTCAAGTGAACCTCAGCAGTGTAAAATACATTGGTATAATCTCGGTCTTTAGTGTAGCGTGGTTTGTGTTCTTCTGAGGATGTGACGTCGTTAAGGTAGCAGTGAAGATAGTTTTGATGATCTTTCGGTTGGGACCTTCCCTCCCCTATTGTCATGGTGGGGTCTTTGGACCATGTGGGAAGCTTTCAAACTCTATTAATCTCATCATTACTTATGGTGTGGAGACCAATCATGGGCTTGTTGAATTCGGTTTGGCTTGTTTCTTATGGTGGGGAGTCTGTTCGGGCCTCCCTGTGTCAGTATCAGAGTTTCATTTCAGGTTTCATTTTGGTTGTGTTTTAAATGTTCGTTTTTTGAGGATAAGTTGCATGTCATGGGAGTTTAGTTTTCGTTTGGATCGATCAACTGGAGGCGCCTGGGCTTTTGGGGGTGAGTGACACTTAAGGAGTTTCATCTTGGGTCAAGGTATTGTTGTGGATTCCCAGGGGCGGGAAGCGTTATGGTGGGGAGAATTTTCATACCCCGACCTATTTAATATTTTTATTTTATTATTTTATTTGATTTTAAAAAAAAAATTCGAGGTTCGGGTTGGATCCCAAACAATATTTTTGAGTTTCGTCAAAAAATGCGCGTTTTTTGGTTGATGTTACTAAGCGCCTCAGTGGAGTGCATTTTCAAAACCCCGTGCGGCTTCGCCCATGCAACGGGATAGTCGGCCTGTCTTCGGAAAAATTAAAATGAATAAATTTTGTAATTTAATGTGTTAGTTAATATTTTCATGGTTTCTAATAATTTTAATTATTATTATTAAAAGGAAATGAGTGTTTTTATTATTTATATTTTTATTGATATGATGATTATTATTATTATTGTTATCATTATTATTATTATTATTATTATTATTATTATTATTATTATTTATTTACCTTTTATTTTTACTTTATTTAATGTATTTTTTTTCTTTATTCTTTCCTCCTTTCTTTATTTATTTTCTTTTTTTTATAGTCTTTCATGTGGATGTCCCCCTACCGGTCCCCTCTGCCTGTTCTCCCTCTCCGCGCACTGCGGGCCTCCACCTCCCTGCACCAGTGCACATCCTACACCCCTCCGCAGCGCCCCCAGCTTCCGCCACCAGGTCAGGCACCCTCCTGCTGGCCAGGCCCCACTGCACGCTTCGACCTCCCTGCCCTGCTCGTCCCGCACACACCAGCATCGACCCACCTCCCTACCTTCTCCGCCTACACCACCCAGCCAGCCTGCCTACTCTGGTTTTCCCCCTACACCCCACTCCGCCTTCATCCTCACACCCACTAGCCAGCTCCCTCCCATTGCAGCGTTTGCAGCCATCCTGCACAACCAGCAGTCGGCGCCCCTCCTTCAGCTACACCCAGTGCCTCCCACGCCTCCCAGTCTGTGCGCCTTCGGTGCTGCCCCATGCCTCGAGCCTCCTCACCCTCTTACTCGTGTTGCTCCCCTCTCCGGACGACCAGACTTCTGCAAGCCCCCATGTCCCCTCCATTGTCTGCCTCCCTTTCCGATAGCGACGACCCACCTCACTGCCTCCCCTTCCGGTTACTACTCCCTTGTTGGGCACACCTGCTGCCGCAACCTCCGACCAGCCGGTGAGCCTCCTTATCGGTGTGCAACAAGGTCTCTGGCCAGCTCCCTGCTCAGCACGCCCAACCAGCAGCGCATCCCCCTGTCCTGGCCGGACGCCCAGCCACCCCCTTTTCCTGTCCTGGCTGGCCAGTAGTGGCACAACGTCCCTACGTCATCCGTCCAGTAGCGGCATGACACCCCGATACTTTCCCCTTCACTGCACTAGCTTCAGACCTCCTTCCGGCAGCAGCGCACCCACCTAACATCCTTCCGGTCGCGCGTCCATTATTTGTGCGCCTTCCAACCCACCACGCGTCATCAAGTCGGCCCCTCCAGTGCAACGTGCATGCTTTTGAACAACGCACCTCTAGTCCAGTCATCGCGCACCCTCCCATGTGGGCCTCTCTCTTCACTGGCATCATCGTCGGTCATTTCCTCTTTCGCACGATCCCTTTGATCAAGCGCACCCCCGCACTGGCTCTTACCTCCTTCACTTGTTTCTTTTCGCCTGCACTGAGGTTTAGGTGAGGTTGCCTTGTATTTTTTTTTGATATATTTGAAATTTTATTTTATGTGTTTTTAGTTATATTTACAGTTGTAGTGCATTGGCGAGGTATTTATATGATATTTCGATCATCAGCAAGTTGCACGTACTTGTGCGCAAGTGTGAGACGTGTCGCGTCGTCGTAACCGAGCTGCAAGTTGAGGTAGTTCCCCCACTGCACTCACCTTAAAATTTAGAATTTATTAATTGTGTGATATTTTATTAATTTTAATAAATAAGAAATAGTATTAGATAATTAGTTTTGGAGTAATTACTCGATGTAAAAAAGATCTGTTTATTTTATACACATCACTCGAAATATTTTCTTGGTGAATTGACACACAATAGTGAAAGAATGACCGTTTGGACTATGAACATAATTCACAGAACTTCAAGTGTAGTTCTTGTTTGATGATAAATGAATTATTCTTATGTGTGAACAAGTGTTTTGGTTCTCTTGACAAATGATGTTTTTCTTTAATGTTGGTTAAGGCTCGTTTGGCACTTTGATAAAATAAATTATTTTGGAAAACATTCTTTGAGGTGACTCAAGGGTGATCCTTCTTTGTATGATGGTTTCATGAGTGGTGTGTGATTTTTGTGAAACGTGGCTGGTTATTTTATTGACTTTGTTGACTCACCCTTGTTTATTATACGTGTTGACATGTGAACCTGGCATAGTAAGTGAATCTTCTGAGAATTATTATTACAATAGTTTTGATTACGCACTAGCTAGTGGCCCATAGCAGATAGATGTTTTGTTATTATTATTGCTATGGGATTGGGCCCCTCGGTTAGGCCATACTGGGAAACACCGGGTGTTAGGGCGTTATGACGTCATTGAGTAGAGAATGCTTTCAGGATGAGTCACATGTATAGTACGTTCTGGATTGTTCACAAGCTCCTAGGTTCGATTCATGTTTTATTTAGTGTTTATTTGTATGTTTAGAACGATTGAGAGGCCTAGTTTGGTTGCTGGTTCTCGTTTGGTACTTTCCCATTACCCTTATTATGTGTTGTGGGTTATGTGTAGTTTTCCTTTTGGTTAACAACTAAAATTTGGGTTTTTAAATTGTTCGAAAAAATGTTTTTAGAAATTTAATGCACCTTTTCCTTTCAAACATTAATCTTGTTCTTGAATTAAAAAGGGCAATGGACTGTTACTTATTTTTTAAATGAAAATGTGTGTGGAAATCTATATTTTATATAATTTAGTTCAAAACTGATAATGTTAAATTCTTTTTTTAAAGGGAGTGCATTGGGAATTGTTTTTGGGCATACCTACTGAGTTTTAATACTCACGCCTATAGTGTTTTCCTGTTTTTAGTTTCTGTTGCAGGTTTGACTCGAGCTTTCTCGTTGGGGGCGAGAGTTGGTTGTGGATTGGTGAGCGACTCTTGGAAAAGTGTTGTTCTCCACATAGCTGATCGAAAAATTCATCAATTCATGGAAGAGGATACTTATTCTTTATTATGATTTTGTTGATCTCATGATAATCAATGTAAAGGTGCATTGACCCATCCTTCTTCTTAACGAAGAGGACTGGTGCACCCCATGGTGAAGCACTTGGGTATATAAACCCTTTATCTAGATTATCCTGTAGTTGTTTCTTCAGCTCCTCAAGCTCCACAACATCCATTCTATATGGAGTCTTGGATATTGGAAATGCCCCAGGTATAAGATCAATTGAGAATTCTACATCTCTTCTAGTAGGAAGACCAGGAATTTCCTCGGGACACACTTCAGTGAATTCCCTCACAATAGGCATATCTTAAAGGGTGGTTGATTCCTTGTACTCAATCATCTAAGCCAGATACGTGTGCTCATAGGGTAGTAATATCCACTCTTGAGATGATGGAGTTAAAGAAGATTCATCCTCCTCCTTGCACTTGTACAGAATCGGGGGTCGATTCTCCACATGGAGAGTGATTTCCCTCTCACGGAAATTTATGTTGGCTCTATATAAGGAAATCCAATACATGCTGATAATTGCTCCAAATTCCACTAGAGGGAGTATGACAAGGTTCTTCGAGAACCTCAATCCATAGATTATGATAGGAGAGGAGTTATATTCATGGGATGAAATGATTTCCACAATTTCCATACTCACCAACATCTTCACTTCCATGAGTTGTGGTGGTGTTGGGATTGTTCTAATAAACTTTGGGTATATAAAATAATGCATAAAACCAAAATCAAAGAATGTGTTCTCTATTCTTAAATGAATAACTATCATACCTTTCACCACTTCATTGTTAGGGTTCACTTTGGTAGTAGTGATGGAGAAAGTTCACCCTTGCTTCCTTGGAGGTTGTCGGTTTCCTCTAAAAACCCTTGGTTTAGGGAACTCATTTGAAAGATGCCCTGTTTCTTTTCAGTTGAAGCAATAAACAACGCATTGAGAGTCAAATGGATCATTTCTCTCGTTTGTTTTATCCATGGGTTTTTCTTGTCAGTATTTAACATCTAGGTGTCCTTCTTTTCCATACCTAAAGCATTTCCTCATCCCCTTCTGTCAATTTTTGGGGTGCTTCTTTCCACACCTTTGGCAAGTGGGGTGCTGTATTTTCGTAGCACCATTGGATTTATCCATCAAACCACCAGAATTTAATTCCACCTTATGCTTCTTATCCCCATGATACCCTTGAGATTCTCCAATCTCCATTTTGACCTTGAGGTCACATCGGAAAATTTCCTCATAGCAAATCGAAGTCACGGATCTCTAGGGCTTTCCGTAGGCTAGGTTTCATCCAACCAAAGAAGCGATCAACCTTGAATTTGGGGGTAACGACAAAGCCGGAGGCATATATTTCAAGCCTTGTGGAGTTTTTCTCATACTCTCTAATTGATTTTTTATCTTTTTTCTTGAGGTAATGGAAGTACGTTTCCATCTTAAGTTGGAGGGTGCATGGAAAATATTTATCGAAAAACATATTTCAAAAAACCTTCCATTCCAACGCCTCGATCTCCTCCTCAGTCTTCGTATTTCTGATCAATGTCCAACATTGATCAGCTTCACCCTCCAAATGATAAGAAACTAGAATAACCTTCTCTTTTTCATAAAATTTCAGGATGGAGAAGAACTGTTCAATGGATTTGATCCATTGTTCAACGATTAAGGGATCAGAAGACCCATTAAAAGTAGGAGGCCTTGGTCTCATGAAGCTCTCGATAGCGACTTGTTCTTTCTTAGGGGGGTGGAATGTTCCTCTTGACCCATGATTCTATTCAGAGCTTGAGTTAATTGAGAGAGAATCATGAAAAAAATTTCAATTCCTTCTCCCATCAGATTTGGCATCTTAATAGAATAGTCATCACATTGGTTTTTGCACTAGTTGTTATCCCGAGTCCTCATATTACTGGCCATTGGCTGGAATAAAATGAAATTTAGGGGTAACACATAAAGTGTGATCCAAGGAAAAAAATGGATGACTTATAAATTAAATTTATTCCTTAACTGATGAATCTATAGGCTTCAATCTATGTTATCCATGATATACATTCTAACATATATTCTTAAGGGGATTTTTTTATTCCCTTAATAATGGTTCATACTAAGCTTGTGAATTTACCAAATAAGTGTCACAACCAAGAGTAAAGCAAGGCTCATTGTCGTGTAACAGGATACCCTGAGTCAATCCCGAAACTCCTTGTTGGAGTTTTCACTCCTAGGTACATCTGTGCCAGAGCCGCCTCTACCTGCTCATATCCAGACAGGGGTGTATTTTCTTGATAAACCACTTACTCAATACTAACCAAAATTTTGGTATTTTTTTATTACACTTAGTATTATCCCTAAGGCTTCACTAGGGTTTTCTAATCCTAATCCCAAAAATAACTAAACCTCTCTCTGATACCAACTATAACAACCCTGATTTTTATTTCACACTTAAACATGATTTATTACATAAAAACCTTCACTTGATACATCATAGAGGATCGAGAGGTCTAGTGTATTGGGGGATTAGGAACATTAAGGGAGTAAACAAAGAATAAAATTAATATTATAATACATGTTAGGAAATATTCATATCAATGGAGTTTAATAGAAACATAAACATAAAGGCATGATATAACATGATTATCATAACATGGAAATGTGGCAACAACACTTAACATTGTATTAGCATGACCCAAGGCTCATTTCACATGGAGCATGAGTAAACCCTCATTTCACTTGAATTAGTATCAGTAAACCCTCATTGCACTTGACATATCATGATACTAATCTTTACCCAATGCATTGGAGCACTATCAGGTCACACCCTTCTTAAACATTTCATTTCATGCATAAGCGTGCCACGTGGATCATATAACATGGAATCATTCAACATCATAAGTTATTCCATGATTAAGGAATGTGTAATAAATACATGAAAGTACCATTAAATAAATATATGTTCATAAAGGTTAATACCCTTGATAGAGACATGGGTATGGTATTCACTACACAATGATTTTGTCTTGGAAAATCGCGGTGCAATTTCGGCAGCATAACGGCGTGACATAAAAATTCATAAAAATGGTTGATGATAGAGAAAGGGGTATCTCATCATATGTAAATAAAATGGACAGTAATTATTTCATATAAAAACATTTCCCAACATAAGTAATGTAATTTATATTCACAATACAAAGGAATTGCTTTAATGTAAATGAGGAGAGTGAAATTCCTTATGTAATTTTGGCATGGTAACGGGTGTACATGGGAGGCATTAGATGAAAGATAAAGGGGTATCTCATCATTAAAACATAAAGAGGGTAGTATGGGGGAGGTGAGAAATCATACCTCAGCATTTATAATTGAAATTAAAAGGGCATAACAACATTAAGGAACTTGGATAAAATGAAGAAGGAAGGAATCCCTTACTTGGAAGTGTGATCCCGAAGGCTTGGGAGAGGCTTGAGAGAGGATTCCTGGGAGCTTGGGGAGCCTTGGGAGGATTCAAGAGAGAGGAGGGTAGAGTTTGGAAAAACTCAAAAGTCTTTGAGTGAAGAGAAAGTGGGATCTTGGGTGGGTTTATAAAGGAAAGGAGAGGGAATTTTTTATTATTTAGGTTTGGGACACCACACATTAAACTAATCAAAGCCAAAATCCATCCCATGGTTTTTTCTCACGGTTTTTGCCAAAGGGGATTGGAAAAAAAATATTTTATAAGTCCAATGGCCTAAATTCTTAAAATAATAGGGTTGCTTATGTGGAGGTGAGTCTCACTCTTAAGGAAAACAATTTAAAAAGATAAAATGTTTTATAAGTCTTGAAGGGTCCGCTAAGGCTTTGTAAAATAAATAAAATAATCCTAAAATAACATTATTTTAATTTTATAACATATTTTGGCCAAAAATAGTGTTTATGGTAATTTATTACATCACTATTTGGTCATTATGATGTCATAAAACACATTATATATTTAAATGGTATTTAATTTTTACCCAAAAATTCGACTGTCTCAGAAAATTATGAAACATTCACCGTTGGATAATTTCGACCTCCTGATTATAAAAATAATATCCATTTTATCTAAATAATTTTCTAAATATGTGAATTTTTACTTTTAAAGTAAAACCAACATTTATAAAAAAATTATGGGTTTTGACAAAAATAGATTTCAAACCTTAATAAAAATTGAAATTGTATTATAAAAATTATATGATCATTTATATTTAATAAAAGGTAATTTAATAATAATAATATTTTATTTAAATATTATTTAATTCCAAAATCCATTAATTTATCAAAATAGATTTCTTAGTTTAATATTAACTAAAAAACTATTTTTGCTTTTTAAAACTATTTACAATGTAACAATAATAAAAATGAATGTCTATTCTTTATTATATACAAAAGTAGTTCACATAATCATAGTGATAGGTATTTGTTACATAACCTCTTAAAACATCCGCATAAGACCTAAGGGTAAGGTGCGCAATGGTGACAGACTCTTGGGGTGGCTCGGATGACATTGCACCTGTGGTAATCTCTATCAACTTCCACTTCTCCCGTAGACAGTTCTATTTGAGCTTAACGTGTTGAAGCTCGGCTTGGGATTGGTCAAGAACAAATCTCAATGACACCACGTCCTTTCCTAGCTCTAACAAATGGGCTTCGTATGGATAAATTATACTGGATGAGCCCATCACTTCCTTTTTCTGAGTAAATTGGATTTGTTAAAGCCCTATATTTATACTAATCATGTGATCACTGTTCAACAACTATATTAGAAACAGTCATAATTCTTAATGGTATTTTGAAATCCAAAAACATAAAACCAAGGAAGTGCATATGTTTTAAATGATCATTCTACATAATAAGACATTTAATTGGATCAAGAGGGATTTTCTTTAACAAAAGTTTGGCTCGTTGCAACATACCCATAACCTATTAGTCCCCAATAATCATCATCATCATCATAATCATCATAATAGTTTAGTTAGTATTTTTATCATCAATCTTGCTACGTGAAACTAAGGCCAAACCCCACTAGATCACTAGCATACTAGTACACGTCCACCCACCTAGATACTCGAGTTTCCCTCTTGTGCTCAAACAAGTTCAACAAGTCATGAAATATAATTTTCACATGAAAATACCACTTACACATCACAAATTTACCAAACATCCCACATGTATATCACACAAGTCGCATAATACCCCTTTTCATTCAAATCCATTTTGAAATCATACTCCCACCAAAATAGCCCACAACACTTTTAACATTTCTTTAACACTTCCACAAATACTTTAAAAAAATTTATAAAACCTTTCCAAGATGGTCCAACTCACATAAAATCCCACACACACATCACATAATACTTATTTCATCAACAAAATTCATTTTTCACATCACACTCACACAAAACTGCCCACAAACGTGTTTTTCACCGTTCTTTCCATTTGATAAAACATTTTTGAAATTTATAAAACATTATAAAACATTTGACATCTTAAATCAACACTTTACCATTAAAAACCCCATATTAAGTGAAAACACTCAAAAAAATAGTACATGTACATCCTTTTACCACTTTGTTTAACCCCATAAATCATTTACAATTTTCATAAAACCGACCCAAGGGGTATAACCATGTTTTTCATATAAAATCCACTTCAAAACCCTCTTTAAAGGCCAAAATCAGACCAATAGAAATCCAAAATAGAATTGGAAGCCCTATCATAATTTATTAAACCACTCTAAAGTGCTATAAAATTACCTCAATAATACCACAAAAGGTGCACGTGAAAACACACATTTTCATAAAACACCTTCAGGAAGTATAACAAGGTCTTACACATAAAACCCATTCAAAAAACTCATTTTGAGGCCCACATGACACTAAATAATTAACAAAGTAGAATTGGAATCCCCTTTTAATAACTAATAAATCACCTTCATATTTTATAAAACTACCACCAAATATATCACATGAGTTACATTTTAAAAACACACAACTTCAAAAAAAAATGTAACTTTAATACTAAATGATTTATTAATGATACCAAAAATGGTTTTTTCACCACACAAAATATATTAGGAACATGCTAAATTAATAAACTAGGTAATCTAACTCATTAATAATTTCTTACACAAGGAATCACCTACAAAAATAGTCGAACCCCTCAAATCTTAGTGTGAAACGTCAACCGCACCACCGCCGCACCTCAAGGAAGTGAAAAGAAACCTAAAACCTCAATATTACACCAGAAAGAACCAAGTTTAAACCCCAGGTACGAACCCTAGATTATTGAAATTCTAGAACTCATGAAAGGGTGAAATAAACCCTAAGGAAAGGGAAGAAATCAAAGAGATAATGACTTACTTTCTTGATTTTGATGTTTCCCCCATCAAATCTCCCTTGAAAATTGAGTTCCAAGGGAGTGAGGGAGAGATTGGAGGCTGTACATGGATGTAGGGAACGAAATGGAGAAGAGGGGAGGATTTGATATATTTATGGAAGGTAAAAATGGTCAAAACACTCAAATTTTAATGAGTTGGACACCCTGCACGGTTTGCCTACATGGTATAGTAAACTGTGCGGCCAAACAGTGCGGCCTGTTCTAGACACCCAAAAACCTTCCATTATCCTCCTATTTCATGGGGTGTCCAAGGGGGGAACCAAGATGGAAATACAGGCCAAGTATAGGAGAGAAAAACTTTCAAAAGAAACCATCCTTTTCACCCCAAAACTCATCCAACTCATGGGTGAAAACCACCTCAACAACTTAACCCACAAGTGGTGTCACCAGGAGTGTCACTAATCCAATTCTGAAACAACAAAACCTCATACCATCCCTTTGATAGAATAGAATTACAATTACCATACAATACCACCAAGACCAAGGTCTTAGATTAGTAACACAATAGGAACCAAAAATTTAAACCCAGAACACCCAGAAACCAAGAGAAAGCTAAGAACCAAAAGATGATTTGAAACAAATCATGGAATTGAAATTATGGGTGTGGAAATTCTCTCCACCCTAAAGATTTATACCCTCGAAAAGCTACATCAAGGCCAAAATCAAAAACCAAACCCAACCGATAAATAAAGATGTACTCCTTTTCCAAGATTTTCCCCCGAAGTAAAAAACACCTCTAGTGATCAATTAAGGAAGGGATACTCCCACAAACTGAAACATACACCACTTTCTTGAAATGATTAAGATCAGTCAGATTTTATCCCAAAATAAAACTCTTTAAACACTATCTGAACAAGACTCAAGCAATTCACCCAAATGAACAACAACATCAAACAAGTTTACACTTACCTTACTTTAACTAAACTGTTTGGCTTTCTCTAATCCCAATGGTTACCCATGGAAGATGTTGGTAGTTATATAGATCTGAATGAAACTACCTACCACTAAGACAAGATCAAGGAAAAAACTAAGTTACTAGTATGGGGGACACAAATGGGATCCCCACCATAAGAGACAACTTAAAAAAAATATGAGATAGAATCAGGACACCAACTGGGGGAGGCCCGAACGGACTCCCCAGTACAATGGGTAAACATCCATCAGACCATTCCAAAATAACTTACATAAGACTCATAGTGGGTATCCATACCATAAAGACCAACCATATTAATTGAACAGTACATTCCAGCACAAAAATACCCCAGAATTTAACTAGTTGGGACGACCACATGGTTAGTTTGCACGGTTTGGGAAATTGTGCGCTAACTATGTGGATCCTTCTATCTTCATGGTTTTTTGGGGCACGGTTACTACTAACAATGCTAAAACCATGCACTCAACCTGTCTAACCAAATTTCAAACCTTTATCCAAAAACATAATGGAGACCAAAGGGGAACGTAATGACATTGGGTGATAGCATGGACACGAGATCCTCCCCCCTCTTTCCATCGAACAGGAACAAAAAAAAATATAATGACACCAGAGGTTTAAAATATTCCCATCTTTCATACTAAGGATAGGACTTTGTACAAGGGTTTGAAAAACCCTAGGATTTCCCATCACTACATGCCAGCTTATCTTCGGGACCTATGGCTGGAACTCAAAGGATTGAAGCATCTTCGGCCTCGCAGTTAGGCTTCGGAAACCCCTAAATGGAATTTCTTCTTTCGGTGCTACAAACAACTACACTGCAGTCCCTGATGGGTTCACCAAGACATAACACACTCCAAAACTCACTCTATTAAGACCTGACATTTTTCTGAAACAAGGTCTTAGAAGATGCACACACATCACCCCGTGTTTTCTTTAGATGATAAACCACAGCAGGAAAGGACACATATAAACACCTTCCCCTAAAACATAGGATTTTGATGTTTTCTCATGGGATACATACTCCCAATATAACAGAGACTCTTAGAGGATTTCATGAACTTCACCTTTACGGTCAAACAAGCAAATGACATCACAAGGCATCACCGAACATGACCATTATGACTGATAAAATCAACACATGGAAAGGGACCTTATGCCAACTCCCTAAAAACACATAAGTCCAGAAAGTTGCCATAATAGCCTCTCATGATCAGATTTTCCACACTGGTGGTTTAATGTGAACTCCTGATTTGAAGAGACTACGAATGACCCAGATGCCCTCATAAACACTATCCACACTAACAACCCTAGACTACTTCCACCTTCGATGAATTAGGTAAATTAAGAAACTAAGGTCTCTTTCAAACTTCCAAGAGAACTCTCCCACTACAAGAGGATCCGCAAAACCAAGAAAGGAAAAAGTGTAAACTCAATATCCAAATATCGAGAAAAATATTCCTTATATTGATCAACAGGAGGATATTCCAACAATAAAACAATCTGGTTTGCACTTCATTTGTGCACTAACCCTTAATGGGGGCATACCTTATCTAATGAGAGAACCCAAGGACCCAACCAAGAAGGTCCATTGGTCAAAACATGCCACAAATCATATCCAAACACATGAAGGGAACCACCGTAAAGGCATCCCAAAAAATTTCTCAGAAGAGATCACTAACCATCCCTTCATCCCAGCTTATCGACCGAACACAAACCCAAAACACCGTTCAACAAGAGGGGTCCTGAGACTTAAAATATCCCACAAAAACAACATTTATGAAAACACATAAGGCACACCATCCCAAACTATTCATAAAGACATAAATTTTTTCTTTAAAATCATCTCTTTGAAAATAAACATTTCAGCAGTTAGCGTATCTACCGATGGTACCCCATAGGCCTCGCTCATGCAAGTTTTTGTGCCACACCGGGCACCCTCCTCATATCCATCACAGTACTCATATAGTCATTCCATTAACCATCCATCATCCCATATAACCCCATGAATGTGTCACTCATGAAAATACTGAAGTTTAAAACAAAAATTCTTTCCACTTTTCAAAACCAAAACAATCAACCAATACTTCCTTTTTCTCAAAACTGCTAACTAGGAAATAAAAATTCCAATTTACAGCTTGAAAAAAAATTAAAAAGGCACAACCATTCAGATAATAACTCACTTCCAATTCATTTACATCAATTTCAAAACATCTCATCCCATTAAAACACCTTCCAATAGTTTAGAAAACTCTATTGGGAACACTTTTTCAAAACCAACTTTAACATAGTTCTTGCTTTCAAAAGAGGTGTAAACGCACCATTTTCCATTTCAAATCAATTCTAAAAATTAAATTCCACCATTTCACAAATCAAACCACTCCCTCTTTATTAGAAAATAATTTCACAAAGACTTTATGCTTCTTAAAACCGTGCCATTTTTTCTTTAAAACTGAACTTCCAAGATTTCAAAACTAAAGGAAACAAGACAACGTGAGGGGGAACTGGTTTTAGTGGGTGAATTGAACATATGGTTGGAGGCCATACGCAAATCACTTCACCATCATGGAGAGTATTCTAGGTAAATATCCCTGGATCTACATGGATTTTTTGGCCCTATGAGATCACTAAGACCATTATCCCAACTCTCTTTTCATTTCCCCTAATCATCATCAAACCAAGAATACCAAAGGACTCTGATAAATCCAGACTTCCCTTGGAAACTCAAATCCCATCATGAGGTGTGATATCCAGGAACACTACCCATAACTATAATGTCAAGTCCCGAAAATTCTAGCTCCAAAATATCCTGAATCTTCCCCAAATAAAATGACCCAAAGGGAGCAAACCTCCTCTGATACCATTTTGTCACGAACCGAATCTGGTCTCCATCAAAAACAGCACCCGACCCAGCCCGTGGAATTTCCCGAGGGGAGTTACCGATCCCCACAGGATGGTATAAGTTCCTGGGTATCATAAAATGAGAATTGGGAATGATTTACCGGAGTTCATAAATATACAACGACAAACAAATCCAATAAAACATATCTGTATTTTTCAAACAAAACAATCTTTTACAAAATTTCAGAACTAAATTACATGATTTAAAACAATTATAAAAGACTAAAACAAATGATTAAACCCACTATGGATATACTAAGAACTATCCTTATTTCAAGAGTCACCTCCCTCAAGCCATCTCCACAAGACAGCACCATGAAGGACTGCTAGAAACCCAAACCCCTGGCACAAAATCTGTACCCCAAACCGGAAAAAAAACCAAGTCTACTTACACCCAAAGTTATAAGTAGGGTGTGAGACAAATCCCAATAGGATACCACCACTAAGATATTCCATGTGATAAAAATTTAAATACAAAAATATTGCATGTTTTCATAAACATGAAATGCTTCTTACAATTTCTAAAATATGAAACTTTAAATAAAAGCAGTTTTAAAGTGTGCTATTTTAAAGAATCAACACTTTTAAAAATAATACCAATGCTGCAGAATTAACCTGCCAACCATATCGTATGTCGACGGTAAGCACAAAGTATCTAATGAGCACAAGAAATGGGAAAATAACCCCTAGGCACTAGCTCGCTCTGGGTCCCAGGCACCTCGTATCTCGGTGAGAGTAACCATCACAATATATGTTATCATGCATGAGCCACTAGTAGAGAACATACCCATAACCTAGTGGTCCCTAATCATCATCATCATCATAGTTTATTTAGTGTTGTCATCATCAATCTTGCTACATGAAACTGAGGTCAAACTCTACGGGATCACTAGCATACTAGTACACGTCCACCCACCTAGATACCTGGGTTTCCCTCTTGTGCTAAAACAAGTTCAAAAAGTCATGAAATATAATTTTCACATGAAAATACCACTTCCACATCACATGTTAACCAAACATCCCACATGTATGTCACACAAGTCACATAATCCCGTTTTTCATTCAGATCCATTTTGAAATCATACTCACACCAAAATAGCCCACAACACTTTTCACATTTCTTTAAAACTTCCACAAATCCTTTAAAAAAAATTATAAAACCTTTCCAAGATAGTCCAACTCACATTACAGCCCACACACATATCACATAATACTTCTTTCATCAACAAAATTCATTTTTCACATCACACTCACACAAAACATCCCACAAATGTGTTTTTCACCTTTCTTTCCATTTTATAAAACATTTTAGCAATTTATAAAACATTCTAAAATTGTTTGACATCTTAAATCACCACTTTACCTTTCAAAAACCCATCTTAAGTGAACACACTCACCAAAACATTACATTTACATCCTTTTCCCACTTTTTTTAACCCCATAAATCATTTACAATTTTCATAAAACCAACCCAAGGGGTATAACCATGTTTTCCATACAAAACCCACTTCAAAACCCTCTTTCAAGGACAAAATCGCACCAATACCAATACAAAACAGAATTGGAATCCCTAGAAACGTTTATTAGACCACTGTCAAGTTCTATAAAATTACCTCAATAATTCCACAAAAGATACACATGAAAAACACACATTTTTATAAAACACCATCAAGAAGTATAACAAGGTCTTACACATAAAACCCATTCAAAAACCCCCTTTTGAGGCCCGCATGAAACTAAAGAATTAACAAACCAGAATTTTTATCCCCTTTAAACAACTAATAAATCTCCTTCATATTTTATAAAACAACAACCAAATATGTCACATGAGTTGCACTTGAAATACACACAACTTCAAAGAAAAATGAAACTTTAATACTAAATGATTTACTAATGCTACAAAAAATGGTTTTTTCACAACACACAATAGATTAGAAACATGAAAAATTAATAAACCAAGAAATATAACTCATCAATAATTGCTTACACATGGAATCTCCTACTGAAAGAGTCGAAACCCTTAAATATTGGTGTGAAACATCAACCGCACCATCGTCGCACCTCAAGGAAGTGAAAAGCAACCTAAAACCTCGAGATTACACCAAAAAATACAAGGTTAAACCATCGGTATGAACCCTAGCTTATGGACATTTTAGAACTCATGAAAGGATGAAATAAACCCTAAGTAAAGGGAAGAAGTCAAAGAGAGAATGACTTACTTTCTTGATTTTGATGTTTCCCCCATCAAATATGCCTTCAAAATTGAGTTATAAGGGAGGGTGGGAGAGCTTGGAGGCTATCCATGGAGGTAGGGAATGAAATCGAGAAGATAGGGGCAGATTTGGTTTATTTCCGAAAGGTAAAAGGGTCAAAACACTCAAAATTTTAATGTTCTAGACACCCTGCACGGTTTGGTTGCACGGTTTAGTAAATCGTGCGGCCAAACCGTGCGGCCTATTCTGGCCACCCAAAAACCTTCCATTATTATCCAATTTCAGGGGGTGTCTAAGGGTGAAACCAAGGGGTAAAGATAATACAAGTATAGGGGAGAAAATTTCCCAAAATAAACCATCCTTTTCACCCCCAAAACTCATCCAACTCATGGGTGAAAACAATTACAACAACTTACCCCTCAAGTGGTGTCACTAGCAGTGTCACTAAGACAACTCCAAAACTAAAAAACCTTGTACCATCCCTTTGACAGAAGAGAAGTCCAATTACCATACAATACCACCAAGACCATGGTCATAGATTATTAACACAACAGGAACCAAAAATTTAAACCCAGAACACCCGAAAACTGAGAGAAAGTTAAGGACCAAAATAGGATTTGAAACAAAGCATGGAATTGAAATTCCAGGTGTTACAGATCAATTGAAGGAAGTTATTTTTTTATTTTTTATTTTAGATTCAAATTTAAACTTGAATTTTTTTCTATTTCTACGTGACATAAGTTTACTAGTGATCTTGTAGGCATGTTGTACAAGTCGAGTGTGATACTATGTTCTATATCAAAAATAATAATTGAAGTAGTGGAGGTGGGAATAATCAAGTAGATTATTTTGGAGAGATAATAAGAGTAGTGTGTTCAGTGTAGTGTTCATAATAATAAGTGATAGAAATAGATTATTTGAAAGCATTTCAAGTAAAAGAAGAAAAAGAATACAAATAAGAACATAGTGGTTTGGGTGATATCATCAAAATAGTGGGGTCTGGTGAAAAATAATCTAATAACTCTTTTTATTATTAAGAAATTAATATAGGGGTACTATAATAATTTTGGGATACAGTAATTAGAAGAATAAATATAATCACTACCTCAACAAATACATGACAAAGATGCATTTTTTAGGAGAATTGTATAGAAATAATGATTTCATATTCTTATATCATGATTACAGGATATACCCTACTCACTTGTATTCAAGATGATGATTCTACTGAATCGTATGGTCTTTAGTGATTCTAGATCATGTCGAGGATTATTTTCACTTTTTGAGTGGTGAACCGTGTACATCAAGTGTCCCTTTTTTATTACATTCCTCTGTTTGTGTGACTTGAGTGGTGAGATAAACCAGTCTAATAAGTGATGGAGTTTCATTTTATAAGAACTAGTAAAAGTAAATTAAAAGTATATTTTTCATTGATTCACCCCCCTCTCAGTGAACCTCACCAAGCCCAAGACACCTCATCAGCCTTATGTTTTCTACACTTTTAGGGGTTTTGTTAAACTCACTACATATCTTTTTAATACCTAACACATTCTATGTGAGCACATGATAAAAACCTCTCACCAAAATCTAGTGAGTATTATTTATAAAGAAATAAATTTTTAATAATGGTGATATTTATGAATCATATTCCTAATGTTTAACTCCTTGAACATATTCAAACTCCCTAGCTCCACAACATCAAATATTACGATGTCAACATAAAAAAAATTAATATTCATCATCTTTATTCTAGGAACATGTTCCATAAAATTTTCCTTAAAATATTTAGGAAATTATAGTAACTATTTATATTTTCACCTACCCACACATACTAAATATTTTAAGGATAATGTGACCTTCACATTTCTAAAGTAACTAAATTTTACTTTTTATATTTTTATTTAAATTTATACCCTAAATTATTTTAGGATATTAAGTGGAATTCACACTGAATTTTGACTTAAATAATATTTTATTTGTTATCTTTGATCTTCTATAAGTTGAAATATATTTCAACTAGCCTCTTAAATAGTATATTCTTCTCAAAATACCATTCTAAGATAAAAAAAACTTCTTTATGTTAGGAAATAACACTTATTTTCTATTGGTGGGAATATTTATAAAATAAACTATTGTTTCTATATCATATATGGTATTTTATATGTATGGATAATTTTCTTCTAAAAATTGTTGAGATCGTATGTGAGTATGATATACACTATAATACCAAATGTAGGATCGAAATAAAAGAGAAACTGAGTGAAGTATCTAATGATGCTCAAAATACAAGAGGGGGTGAATTGTATACTTTTAAAAATTCCTTTGGAACTTTTAAAGATGGTTATTTTTAACAAGGTTAAACAAAGTAATTCACAAAACCCCTAGTTCTACACACTTTCTAGATTCTGAAAATATGGTTCCGAGAAATTGATTCTGGAAAAGATGGTTCCAAAAATGAAACTTAATGAAAGTTTACAGTGATGAAGATTCTACCTTAAAGCATATAGAATCTAACTAAATCAGAGTACAAGTATAAGTAAGTATAAAATAGTTATACTTTCCTCAATAATACAAATTCAGTGGAAAAAACTTGTAACAAAACAAGTAATCAAGCAGTAAATATTTTAACCCAAAGAGAAGGGTATCCAACAACCTTGGATAAAAGTCCCTTGATTTATACTTTCAAGAAAGTCTGTCTTACCCACACCAGTGTAAGCCCTCGATATGAAGATCATAGTTTGTCTTGCTATCCCTGCAATCCCTCAACTTCAAGGTAGTCGGCACCTCTCACTACTGGAAATATACTATATCCCAACGGTTCTGAACCGTTGGGAAAGCCCCTCAAACCGTTGGGAAAGGTTTTCCCAACGGTTATGAGAACCGTTGGGAAGTAAGCCGTTGGGAAAAGGTTTTCCCAACGGTTTACTTGAAACCGTTGCAATAGGCCCATAGAAATTTAGTTTTTCCCAACGGTTCTCACAAACCGTTGGGAAAACTCAAATGCCACACATTTTCCCAACGGTTCCAAACCGTTGGGATATACCATGTGGAACAATTTCCCAACGGTTTTAAACCGTTGGGAATTGGTGAAGTCTTTCCCAACGGTTTAGAACCGTTGGGAAAAGACATGCTAGAAACTTATATGCCAACGGTTTGAAACCGTTGGCATACCCTATGCTGCAAATTGCAGCACCCTGCAATTTGCACAACCCCTGTCTATCACCACCGGTCATCAGGCCTCATTTTCACCTCATTTTCGATCCAACTATTGTACCAGTAATAAAATAAAACATACATATTCAATTACGAACAAATTCATACACATTTAACATATAATGGATCCTGAAACTATACAAATCCATAATTAAATTACAATTCATAAACATACATAATTCATATAGAATTCAATTTAAAATTTAGATGACAATTATACGTGGAATCTGAAATTCAATTCATAATATGATCGGTTTTTTCTATACCATATATTTTTACCTCAAATGATGTCCATTTTAAACAAAATACATACACCTGAAGTGATACCGGCCACACCGCACCTCAGATTGAGGCGGGGTTAACTCGTACACGTCACATTTGACTCATGGATCGTTGTGCTAAAGTATCGACAGAATCCTAATACGTTTGGTCGGTTTTCCGTATGCCAGTTGATGTTTTTCACTTAAAATGGCGTCCTTTTGAAACAAAAGACGGACACTATGAGTGGTGCCGACCACACCGCGTCTCCAATTGAGGCGGGGTTGATTCGTACACGTCACATATGACTCATGGATCGTTCTCCTAAAGTTTAAATGGAAACCGAATGCGTTTGGTCGGTTTTCCGTATGTACCTAAAATGTTGTACATTTTAAACAAAAGAGTGACACTTAGACTCATCCCGACCACACCGCGACTGAGATTCATCCCGGGTTGGCTCGTACATGTCACATATGACCCATGGATCATTGTGATAAATTATAAAAAGATTCTGAATGCGTTTGGTCGGTTTTGCGTATGCCAGTTGTTCTTTTCATTTATAATCATGTCCATTTTAAACAAAAGAGACATAGTTAGAGCGGTGTCGGCCACACCACATCTCAGATTAAGACGGGGTTGACTTGTACACGTCACATATGACCCATGGATCGTTGTGCTAAAGTATCGATAGAATCCGAATGCGTTTGGTCGGTCTTCCGTATGTCAGTTGATGTTTTTCACTTATAATGACGTCCTTTTGAAACAAAAGACGGACACTTTGAGTGGTGTCAGCCGCACCGCATGTCGGATTGAGGCGGGATGATTCGTACACGTCACATAGGACCCATGAATCGTTCTCCTAAAGTTACAATGGAAACCGAATGCGTTTGGTCGGTTTTCCGTATGTACTTAAAATGGTGTACATTTTAAACAAAAGAGAGCCATTTAGACTGATCCCGGTCACACCGCGACTCGGATTGACCCGGGTTGGCTCGTACACGTCACATATGACCCATGGATCGTTGTGATAAATTATCAAAAGATTCGGAATGCGTTTGGTCGGTTTTGCGTATGCCAGTTGTTCTTTTTCACTTATAATCATGCCCATTTTAAACAGAAGAGACATAGTTAGAGCGGTGTCGGCCACACCGCGTCTCGGATTGAGACGGGGATGATTGGTACACGTCACATATGACCCATGGATCGTTCTCCTAAAGTTTCAATGGAAACCGAATGCGTTTGGTCGGTTTTGCGTATGTCAGTTCTTTTCACTTATAATCCTACCCATTTTAAACAAAACAGACACAGTTAGAGCAGTGTTGACCACACCGCGCCTCGGATTGTGGCGGGGATGATTCGTACACCTCACATATGACCCATGAATCGTTCTCCTAAAGTTTCAATGGAAACCGAATGCGTTTGGTCGGTTTTCCGTATGTACTTAAAATGATGTCCATTTTAAACAAAAGAGAGCCACTTAGACTGATCCCGGCCACACCGCGACTCGGATTGAGCCCGAGTGGGCTCGTACATGTCACATATGACTGATGGATGTTGGGTCGGAGGTGAGTGTAGTTGATGTAGAGGCAAGGGATTTCTCTGGCTCCACCGGCTGACCGGTGCTGAGCCACCGGCTGGCCGGTGGTCTGGACAGAAGCATGCTATTCTGTCTGGGTTCCACCGGCTGGCCGGTGGTCAGGCACCGGCTGGCCGGTGGTCTGGACAGAAGGTATTCCATTCTGTCTGGGCCCACCGGTTGGCCGGTGGCCATACACCGGCTGACCGGTGGCACTTGGCAGAGGGCAAGGCCTTCTGCCTTGTCCACCGGCTGGCCGATGGGCTGGATCCGGCTGGCCGGTGACCGTACCGGCTGGCCGGTGGTCTCACACCGGCTGGCCGGTGGACTTAAAATGACGTCTTTTTGAAACAAAAGACCGACACTTTTTGAGTGGTGTCGGCCACACCGCGTCTCCGATTGTGGCGGGGTTGATTCGTACACGTCACATATGACCCATGGATCGTTCTCCTAAAGTTTCAACGGAAACCGAATCCGTTTGGTCGTTTTTCCGTATGTACTTAAAATGGTGTTCATTTTAAACAAAAGAGAGCCACTTAAACTTATCCCGGCAACACCGCGACTCGGATTCATCCCGGGTTGGCTCGTACACGTCACATATGACCCATGGATTGTTGGGATAAATTATCAACAGATTCGGAATGCGTTTGGTCGGTTTTCCGTAAGCCAGTTGATTCTTTTCACTTAAAATGACGTCCTTTTGAAACAAAAGACGGACACTTTGAGTGGTGTCGGCCACACCGCGTCTCCGGATTGAGCTGAAACCACCGTGAAACATTCTAATTATTATTCGTGACGTGTACGCGCAGACGGCACGTCAATCGGACGTGCGGTTTGCGCGGTACGGCTCAATATTAGTGTTTTAAGTGATGCGCGCGCTTCGTAAACGCGCGTGAGGGGGGTCCAAACGGGCCGAACGATGTCGGAATGGCCTGAAATCAGACGACAAATACGGGTGAGTGATTTCTGAAGTGGTCGAGCAGACGGCACGTCAATCGGACTTGTCGTGTGCCCGCGGTGACCGACAACGCAGTTATGGTGTCATAAACGGCCAGAACGGGCGTCCAACGGTCAAATTCATAGCGGACGGCCTCAGATTGATCTGAAACCACCGTGGAACATTTTAATTATTATTCGTGACGTGTACGCGCAGACGGCACCTCAATCGGACGTGCGGTTTGCGCGGTACGGCTCAATATTCGTGTTTTAAGTGATGCGCGCGCTTCGTAAACGCGCGTGAGGGGGGTCCAAACGGGCCGAACGATGTCGGAATGGCCTGAAATCAGACGACAAATACGGGCGACTGATTAAAATAATTCAACTCCAATACTATACTACGAGTCTAGATAAAACCAACAACTAGAATAGATTAAACATCACATGTCAAGTCAAAAATGTAACGGATCAATATGTCCCACATCAGCATAAGCCGGAAAATCATTGATTGTCCACATAAGCGCAGCGCGCATCTGAAATATGTCTTTCGAACATGCATCGTATGTGCGCACACCCACATCCCAAAGAAGCTTCAACTCTTTTATTAAAGGTTGCATGTATACATCAATATCAATGCCAGGATCAGAAGGACCAGATATGAGTATACTCATGAAAGTGAAAGGTTTTTTCATACACAACCATGGGGGAAGATTATAAATGTGTATAAAAACTGGCCATGTGCTGTGCGAAGTAAGCATCTGCCCAAACGGATTAAAACCGTCGCATGAAAGACCCAGCCTCACATTACGCACGTCAGCTGCAAAATCAGGATGTCGAGCATCAAATCTCTTCCATGCAAATCCATCTGCAGGATGAACCAACTCATCATCAGTCTTCTTTCTCTCGGTATCATGCCATCTCATTTTTATTGATATGTCATCAGACATAAAAAGATTCTGGAGTCTGGGAATCAATGGAAAGTGCCACATTACTTTCTGTGGAACGCGGGATGGTGTTCCATCAGATTTTGACTTCCAGCGGGATGTGCCACATTTTATACAATCATTTCGTTCAGCGGTTTCCTCCCAGAATAAACTGCAATCTTTCGGGCAAGCATGAATTTTGTTTCTTGAAAATCCAAGTTCCTCAACTAACTTCCATGCCATATAGTGGTTTGAGGGAATATCTGCATCATCTGGAAGTAAATCCTTCAAGAGGGTAAGAATGTAATCGATTGCTGTATTAGAAATCCCATACATAGTTTTCCCATGAAATAATCGGATTAAAAATTCCAGCTTTTTCATTTTATCGCATTGCCGATATACTGGAGTCGTGGCAGCATCATTCAATTTTTTCACCCTATCAATATCATCATTTTCACTAGATGCATCAGCTGTCCTCATATCGAAGTCTTCTTGAGTCGAAATCCTTTCTTTTTCATGATGACGAATAAACGGAAACCGATCATCTAACAAATTCTCCATTCCAGTCTTTTCATTTCGATCATCACCAATTTGAGATTTCGTTTTCTCCCCATTGTGATACCACAGAAAGTAGTTTGCTTGAAACCCATTTTTGGTTATGTGGTAGCTGACTTCTTCACGGCTCAACCAAGGTCTACCAACACAATTGGAACATGGGCAGTGTATGCGACCACTATCTGAAGCATTGTCAAATGCAAAATCTATAAAGCTCTCCAAATTGTTTTGAAAATCATCTGAGATCCGATCGGTTTCATACATCCAACTTCTGTCCATTCTGTAAAAAGAATTTATATAAGTCATTTTGTCATAAACAATTCAATAGGCATTAACTATAATAGAATATACATTTAAGTAAACGATAAAGGAAGAAAATAATCAAGGTATCAACTACACATGTCAAAAAAACATACAAATGTGTTATTGAAAAAATGTAAAACCAACAAGAACTTAATGTGTTATATCACATAACAGCATGACTCATCCCATAACCATATTAGTAGGGTATCATGAACATGAATAACATCAACCTTGTGCCATCCTCCTACCCTACATGACCCCAACCACATGCCACATCTTATTATAGCCTTATCACATCACACCTCATCGAAAAACACTAGGGAAATCATAGTACATCTCACCTGAAGACACATGGACAATCACATCGCATCTTGCCTAAAAACACATGGTCAATCACTTTTGAAGAAAGAGTAGGGAATGTTGTACCCCACTCTCTTGGATTTTAATGATCACAATCACTCTCATAGTGATCTAATGTTGTTTCAAGTGTTCTTGTTAATAGGCATGATTTCAGGAGCAAGAAGTGGCAAAAAAAAGGAAAAGTGGACTTTTTTCAAGTCCACCGGCCAGCCGGTGTAGGACCACCGGCCAGCCGGTAAGGGCACCGGCCAGCCGGATCCAGCCCATCGGCCAGCCGGTGGACAAGGCAGAAGGGCTTGCCCTCTGCCAGGTGCCACCGGTCAGCCGGTGTCTGGCCACCGGCCAACCGGTGGGCCCAGACAGAATGGGATGTCTTTTGTCCAGACCACCGGCCAGCCGGTGGCCTCCTCACCGGCCAGCCGGTGGAACTCTTTGGAATAGTGAGACCTACTGTCTCACCACCGGCCAGCCGGTGGCCTTCCCACCGGCCAGCCGGTGGCTCCTGGGCAGAAGCTCTCTCCACCTTCCAAGGACAGCCCCGCCCACCCCCATGGACAACCCACCCACCCCTATGGACACCCCTACCCCCTAGACAACCCAACCACCCCCGTGGACAGCCCACCCACCCCCCTCGACACCCCTTCTCCCTATGGACAGCCCCCCACCTCCTTGGATAGCCCGCCCACCCCCCTGGACACCCCTACCCCCTGTGGCCAGCCCACCCACCCCCCCTGGACAGCCCGCCCACCCCTCCTTGAGAGCCCGACCACCCCCGTGGACAGCCCGTCCACCCTTGTGGACAGCCCGCCCACCCCCGTACCCCCCTGGACACCCCGTACCCCCCCCCCCCCCCGGGATAGCCCCGCCCACCCTCCCAAACAGCCCACACCCCCCTCCCCTGCAACCCCACCACCACCACCTAAACATACCAACCCCCCTGGACACCCCACACACCCCTCCCCCACCAGGACACCCCACCCAGACCCCCAGGACAGCCCACACCCCCTGGACAACCCCACCACACAACAACTCACCATCTCACAATAACCATCGACACCATGTTACATCGACCAACCATCTCACCAAAACAACCACATATCACAATAAAAATATTGCACATCACAAACCACCGCACAACCAAAACCACCTCACCACATTATACACCACAACTTCATCACACAACACCTCCACACGACACAACACCACCACACATCATCACTATCATACAACTTCATATGACACATCCATGCCCACTAACCATCACATTACAACCCCACATATCACAAAGCCCAACTGGTCACCTCAATCCCCATAAAACAGCCTACAACATACAATGAAACACAACAAAAAACCTCTCATAGAGGCAACATACCCCAACTTCCACAAATTATTTATTCAAGGTCTTTTATTACATTACCCCTTTATTTAGCATGGACATTATAACACAACTGATATTCTAGGGGAAACTAATTAATTAACAAAATATTTATTCATTTCCCTATTTTACACGGTGAAATCACATCAAAATCCAAACTTAAAACTAAAATATTAGATCAATAACAATAAAAACAAGGTACCATATGTGTATAAAGAAAAAATTACTTGATTTGAGATGATTCAAATGGGTTTTCACCTATTCGGATGGGGGATTTGGAGAGCAGCAGAGAGCTGGTGGTGGATTGATAACTTAAAACTAAAATACTAAAGCAATAACAATAAAAATAAGGAATTATATGTGTATAAATGAAAAGATACCTGATTTCAGATGGTTTTCACCTCTTCGGATAGGGGATTTCGCGAGATGAGAGCAGTGGAGCGGATGAAATTAGGTTCTGTGCGAATGGGGGAGAGCTGGATTTGGGGGAAATAATTCCCAACGGTTTTAAAGAACCGTTGGGAAAGAGATGCTAAGGACCCCTTTACCAACGGTTTGAGGAAACCGTTGGCAAAGGGGTGACCCTTTCCCAACGGTTCTTTTGAACCGTTGGCAAAAGGTGAATAACACACCCCTTTACCAACGGTTTCTTCAAACCGTTGGCAAAGGGGTGGCTTTTCCCAACGGTTTCAATGAACCGTTGGGAAAGGCTTTCTTAATCCTTCAAACCCAACGGTTTTAGCAAACCGTTGGTAAACTCCCGTTGGGAAAAACAGCATTTCCAGTAGTGTCTGTCTTCCTATCCCCGGAATCCCTCGATTGTACACAGCAACAATCAGAGTCGCACAAAGAAAATATGAACAAGAAGTTCAGTATGCACAAAGAAATGAGAGTCTCTCTCTTGAAATCACTTCAACATCATGTAATCTCTAGAGTCATAGAATAGTATTGAGATCTTTCAAATGATATCATATTTATAGGCACGGCTTCAATAGTCAGCTCCCTCTTCCAACAGTCATATTTTACCTAGAATTTCGGAGGGACCTGTACACATGTCACTCAAACAATGGTTAGTTAGTAACTGAATGCACGACACTGTTTTATAACCAAAACATGAGTAACCAAAAATATGGTAACATAACCAAAATCCAATATTTGTAATGTAAGGAAATATGAAAGTTCAGAGTCTAACCAAAATTGAATTCGGAGTCTATAATACAAGGATATTCAGATTCTGTTTTCTAGTAATTCGGAACCTGAACTCTATAGAATTCTGGAGTCTGAATTTCAAGGAAATTTGGAATCTGGATTCACAAGAATTCGGAACCAGAACTTAAAAAGTTTGGAGTCAGAGTTCATGAGAATTCGGAGTCTGAACTCCTAAAGTTTGGAGTCAGAATTCATGAGAATTCGGATTCAGAACTCCTAAGAGTTTGGAGTCTGAATTCAGAGAACTCATAGTCAGAACTCATAAGAGTTTGTAACCAGAATTCGTATTCAGAATTCGGAGTCAGAACCCAAGGGAGTTTGTAACCAGAATTCGTAATCATAATTATGAGTCAGAAGGAGTTCGTAACCAGAATTCGTAATCAAAATTCGGAGTCAGAACTCAGAAGAGTTCATAACCAGAATTCGTAATCTGAATTCTGAGAATTCGGATCCTAAAAAAGAATGCTTCATATCTAGGTAATTATAGGATTTCGAGGTTTTGGTTTCAAACCGAATTTTACACTTAGAAAAATTGTGATATGAACAATGAAAACATGATAAGGATAAATTTCCTTGGGGAAGGAAATTTTTCCTTATAGAAGTAAAACATAGGGTAAAAAGAGGTTTACCTTGAAATAAGGTGTTTGTGATTTTAAAAACAATAAGGAATGGTAAAGTCATAAGGAAACCTTAATGACTTAACAATCTCACCCAAGTATGAAGGAATGGAAAAGTCATAAGGAAAACCTTATTGACTCAACAATCTCCCCCTTTTTGGAAAGCACAAATATCCTTACGAAAAAGAATATAAGGACTTAGAAAAAAAATTCTATATTTTCAAATAAAACTTATCTCCCTTTTCACATTAGAAAAGATGAATATGACTAACTCCCCCTTAGGCTTTAGAACACTAAGGATCGTATTCTAGATTTCTAGAATGTGATTTTTCATTTTCTTGAGTATGGAAATCTCTATAATGAAAACCCCCCCTTAGATATTCTCCCCCTTACTTAGGTATATTTCTTATTTACATAGAATTATTTTTCCTTTCTCCCCCTTTGTGATTTTCAAAAAGAATTTGAAGGAATGGAAAATAATTATAGTACCTAAAATATTAGTACAAAGAATGCAAACAGAAATGAGCAAACAAAATTTCATTAAGATTAGAAGAATTTTCACAAGGAAAGAAAATAAAAAAAAAGATCGGATTTATTTTCCTTCCTTTTTTGTGTATCAATTTCTTCACAATGGTTTTCAGCTTCTTTAGCTCCTTGTGATCTTCCTCTTCTTTCTTCTCTAAGGCTTTAATCCTATCATCCTGAGCCTTCAGAGCCTCTGCCCGAGCCTTGAACAAGTAATCTTGCTTCACTAGCTTTTCTTCAATCTCAATCCAGAGATCCCTTTCTCTCTTCCAGCTTTGAGCAACAGAGTTCAGCTTCCCATTCAGATCCTTGACCTCCTGAATCCGAGTATTCTGCTCAAGATTTAGCTTTTCCTCAAATCTATTTGTGAGATCCTTGATTTTTCTATCTTCAAAATAAAAATCTTCCTTAATGTCATCTTGAAACTTATCAAGCTCTCAAATATTCAACTATATTCTTTGACCAGCTGACCACTTTCTTACAAGATTTTCTATGGGCATCGTAGTTGATAAAGAAGTTCTTTTAATCAACCTCAATCTATACACACTTATCCATTACCATGGATACAGAATCCGATTTTTGATTCATGATATGTTGAACCATCTGACATTTGGATTCAATGGTTGGAAATATCATAATGGTGTCAACAAGATTCTTCAGTTATTGAATAAAAAAATCATGTCCTAGAGCTGATGATTCTGAATTTGACACTTTTCTTGGTGATGGTTCTTCCTCTAGCTCGACCAGATTTCTCTTAGAAGATCCACCAACTTCCTTATTCCTTAAAATTACTTTCGTTGGGGTATCAACAACCACTTGTTTTCCCTTATCAGTTTTCAGAACAGATTCCTCATCCGGAGACTCATGTTCACTGTCAAACAGTTGAACAATTCTATCTTCATCAACCTTCTCCTTCTAGGCTCCTACCTCAACATCCTCTAGATGAATAAAGTGATTATTATATCTTTCTTCCTCAGATGATTTGTTAACTTCTTCTTCACCCTTCCCATATTCATCTTCGTCATCCTTCCTAGGATTTGGGAGCTTTGAAGACTCTGCTTCAGAAGTTCAGATTGATAACTTCTCAGAAGGGGATTTTTTTCATGATAATCTTCAACTTGCTTAATAAGATCTTCAGTGAGAACACTACTTTATTCTTTTTCTTTCACTTCTTCCACAGATTCTTTCTGTTCAGCAACCTTCACTTGGGCTTTTTATAGAGTCATGAACTTCTTCCCCGGGGTATCAGGTAAGGGTTCAACCAATAAAGATTTTGGTACAGGAATGTTCTCGAATGATATTTCAGTTTCCCTCAAAAGAGATTGGAAAATTTCATCCTCAAACATTTTCTTCTTAAGCTTCTTCTCTTTGGATTGCTTCTCAAGCTCATCGGTTTCCTTCTATTTCAAATCTTTGGCCTCTACAGGATCCAAGACAAACTGTGGTTCCCCTTCCTTCTGATTCTTTTTGTCTTCTCTCCATTTGGATACTACCTCATCCAGATAGGCTTTCTGATTCTTGGTCTTTGGAGGTATGGATTGAGTTTCTTTGGCCTTAGGTGTTTTCTCTGTTTCTTCCACTTCCTTCAGTTTCCACTTCTTTCCCGCCTTCTTCGACAGTTTAGCATCTTCTGCATTCTTCATAACAGCTTCTTCTTCTTCCACTGGTAGATCATAAAAGTCTCCAGAATCTTTAGAAAAGCTGACATTCATTATTTTCAAAGTATCATCACTTACTAACATGACTTTGAAATTCCTCGGCTTGGAACTGAAAGGAATCTTGAAGGACTGAAGACATCGAACAATCAACTTAGAGAGTAGGGTAGGATACATGATTATATGTGCTCTCAAATTCCCATTCTTGATATTCTCTATCGTAATGAGAATATGATTCATTAGATTGATCTTCCTTAGATTTACCAAAAAATCCAAGATATACATATCACTTTTCTTCAATGTGTCCTTGTCACCCTTTCTCGGTACGATAAAACCCATAACCCATAACTCAAGGATCCGATTATTTGTAGAAAAATGAGAAATCTTTGCAGTCTTGACATCTATAAGTCCAAGACACTCTATAGCCTTCACATTTATAAAACATCCTTGAATATCTGGCAGCTTGTGGGAATAGAACTTGACTTCCCCTTCATAAGACAGCCCCACCAAGCTAGCAGCCTTGGTGTATGAAAGGGCATAGGTTTTTTCATAGCTCTTGAATGAAAACTTATCTCTCCCTTCTTCCTTAAAGAAACAAACTGACTCATAAAACTCAATGAGTAGATCCGGATACACCAAGTCTTGAGCTCCTGGATTTGATATGAAAACGCTTTCACATTCATTCAGCTTGATGTTTTTGGAGATAATGGAATCATACTTATTGAAGAAATTAGGATGCACCAACCTCTCTCTATATACTTTCCACTCCGCAATCGGCTTGACAGAAGACATATCTTGAGAAGGAACTTCACCAGACATTCATATTGGAGAAACCTTTGAAAATCCGGAACGGACTTTTGAAGTGGGGCAGAGCTTCGACACGCAAAAGCTTAAAAACTGATGTGGTACAACCATCGAGGGTCACCTTTTATAGGTTTGGATGCGATGGTTCATCTTCCCATCTCAATCCAATGGCTGAGAATTCTTCTAATCAGATCTGACGGTTGAAATGATAGCTGCAAGGAAAATTTGGGAGGATCCGATCTTTTGAGGTTTTTAAAAGAAAACATTCGGATTAAAGGAAACTAGAATCCGAGAAATTTTAAAAATACAAAAGAAAATACCAGCAAGTAAAAGGTGATTACGAAAACTTAATAAAGATTCACACCTTTCGGATTGCTAGGAAGAATTATTCGCATTGAGGAAAATTCTTCTTGAAATACTTTAGATTCTGAAAAAAAACATGAGTACGGAAAAAAAAAAATGAGTCTGCAGATCTTCATTATGAAAATATTCATTACGAAAATATTTATTACAAAAATCTTCATTGCGAAAATGTTCATTACGGAAATTTTAGACTATGAAAAATTAGCAAATCTTCATTACAAAGAATTTTGAAAAAATCTATTATGGAGATTTAAAAAAATGAAAAATATGAAAAACATCATTACGACAAACATGAAAAACATCATTATGAAATTTTTTTGAAAACTTCATTACGAAAAATTTTGAAAACTTCATTACAAAAAATTTTGAAAACTTCATTACAAAAAATTTTTAAACCTTCATTATGATGAATTTTGAAAACTTCATTACGAAAAATTTTGAAAACTTCATTACAAAAATTTTGAAAACTTCATTATGAAAAATTTTGAAAAACTTCATTACGAAAAATTTTGAAACCATCATTACGAAAAATTTTCAAAACTTCATTATGAAAAATTTTGAAAACTTCGTTAAGAAATTTTTTGAAAAACTTCATTACAAAAATTTTTGAAAACTTTATTACGAACAATTTTGAAAACTTCATTATGGAAAATTTTGAAAACTTCATTATGAAAATTTTTGAAAACTTCATTACAAAAAATTTTGAAACCTTCATTATGAAAAATTTTGAAAACTTCATTACGAAAAATTTTTAAAACTTCATTATGAAAAATTTTGAAAACTTCATTATGAAATTTTTTGAAAAACTTCATTACGAAAAAATTGGAAAACTTCATTACGAATTTTTTTGAAAAACTTCATTAAGAAAATTTTTTAAGCTAACAAGCAAATGTACTCCCCCAATGAAAAGGAGTTTATTATTGTAAGGAGATTGTTTTCAACAAGAAGTTAATAAGGATGATTACCTTATGGTTATCATTCCTAACTTCTGTTTAATGTATTCAAATCTATCGTAGGGTAATGATTTTGTGAAAATATCAGCAAGTTGGTCTTGCGTTCCGATAAATTGAAGAATGATATCTCTTTTTTGTGTGTGATCACTAAGAATGTGATGTCTAATATCTATGTGCTTTGAATGAGAGTGATGTACAAGTTTTTTACTAACGTAAATGGCACTTGTATTATCACAAAAAATTTGTGTTCTGGTAAAACTCATACCATAGTCTTTGAGTGTGTGTTGCATCCACAACACTTGAGCACAACAACTTCCAACTGCTACATATTCAGCATCAGCAGTAAAAAGAGATACTGAGTGTTTCTTCTTGCATGACCAAGAAACTAATGAATATCTTAAGAAATGAAAAGTTCCATATGTACTCTTTCTATCCATTCTACAACCACCAAATTCAGCATCTGAAAAACTTTTTAAAACAAAATCATTTCCAGAAGTATAAAAGAGTCCCAAATCCATGGTTCCCTTTAAGTAGAAAAAAATTATTTTCACTTCCTTTAAATGAGATTCCTTAGGAATGGATTAATATCTTCCACATAATCATACTGAAAACATTAAGTCTGGATGACTAGCTTTCAAGTAAAGTCGAATTCCTATCATACCTATAAAAGATGTTTGATCTACTGGTTTCCCAGATTCATCAAGATCAAGTGTATTTGAGGTACCGATGTGAGTACTTATACTTTTAGTGTTATCATATCCATAATTTTTATGAATATATTTAATATACTTATGTTGGGATATATATATTCCTTCTGGTTTTTGAGAAATTTGAAAACCAAGGAAAATTGTTAACTCACCCATCATACTCATTTCAAACTCAGATTTCCTTAGATCCGCAAAGGAATCAGTTAAGGATTGCTGAGTTGAACCAAATATAATTTAATCAACATAAATTTCAAAAATCAAAATATTTTTATTATATTTCTTTATAAAAAGGATTGGATCTTAATTTCCCTTAACATAGTTGTTTTGAAGCAAAAATCTTGTAATTCTGTCATACCAAGCTCTAGGTGCTTGTTTAAGGCCATATGAAGCTTTGGTAAGTCTAAAAGTATAATCAGAATGTTTTGTATCTTCAAAACTAGGAGTTTGTTCAACAAAAACTTCCTCTTGAACAAAACCATTAAGGAAAGAACATTTCACATCCATTTGAAAAAAGTTTGAAATTGAAGAATGCTGCAAAGGCAAGTAGGATACGAATAGATTCAAGTCTCGACACTGGAGCATAGGTTTCTTCATAGTCTATTCCTTCCTGTTGATTATAGCCATTAGCAACTAGTCTAGCTTTATTTTTAACTATGATTCCATTTTCATCACACTTATTTCTGAAAACCCATTTTACTCCAATAATAGAAGTTTCCTTAGGTCATTCAACCGAGGTCCAGAATTTATTTCTTTTGAATTAATTTAGTTCATCTTTCATGGATTTAATCCAATCATCATCACCTAAAGCCTCATCAGTGATTTTTGTTTCTAATTGGGAAAGAAATGATAGATGTTCTACTTCATTTCTCAAGGAACTTCTAGTCCTTACAGGTTGATTCACATCACTAATGATTATATCACTAGGATGATTCTTTAGAAACAACTGATTTAGGTTTTGTAAAACTTGTTCATCAACATAGGGTAGGAAATCTTCTGGGGTAAATGTATCAGAAGTATCTTCTTGGACATTTTCCTTATCAGAAGTATATTCTAACACAGTTTGATAATCATTTTTTGAAAACACATCTGAAGATGTAGGTTGGGGTTGTTTAAAAACAAAAGGATCAGTTTCATCAAATTAGAAATGTACTGTCTCTTCAACAGTACAAGTGTTTTTATTAAAAACTCTATAATCTTTAGAAGTTGTGGAGTAGCCAAAGAAAATTCCTTCATCAAATTTTGGTGTGAATTTGTGTATATTATCTTTAGTATTCAAAATTAATACCTTGCAACCAAAAACCTTGAAGTAGGAAAGTCTAGGTTTTCTACCATTCCATAACTCATAACGAATTTTATTAAGAAAAGTTCTAATCAAAACTCGATTTATAGTATAAAAAGTAGTACTTACATATTCAGCCCAAAAATGTTTTGCTACAGAATATTCACTCAACATGGTTCTTGTTATCTCTTGAAGAATTCTATTTCTTCTTTCAACAACACCATTTTGTTGGGGTGTTCTGGGTGCTGAGAAGTTATGAGTAATGCCTTTTCTACTACAAAAAAGTTTCAAAATCAGAATTTTGAAATTCTCCTCCATGATCACTATGAATAGTTTTCAATGGAAGGTTTTTCTCATTTTTAACTTGGGCTCTAAAACTTTTGAAATAAGAAAAATCTTTAGACTTCTTTTCTAGAAAATAAACCCATGTAAATCTAGTGTAATCATCAACTAAAACAAATACATAATACTTTCCTCCAATTCTTCCAGTTTGTGTTGGACTGAAAAGATCCATATGCACTAATTGTAATGAATTAGTAGTGGAGATTTCACCGACTGATTTAAAACTTGATTTATGTTGCTTTCCATATTGACAAGGATCACAAACTTTTGAAGAATCAAATCTAAGCTATAGTAGATTCTTAACCAATCTTTTCTTATAAATTTTTCATAAGTTCCTAAGGTTACAGTGTCCTAACCTTCTATTCCATAACCAAGAATGATCTTCCATTGCACTAATTCAAGGTATATCTTGGCTCCTATGGTCTTCTAAGTTTAGTGTGTATACATTCTCTTTCCAATGGGCAGAAAGAATGAACTCTTCCTTGGAATTGTGTACTAAGCACTTGTCATTCCTAAAATTCACAAGGTAACCTTCATCACATAATAGGCTTATGCTAATGAGGTTGTGCTTAAGACCCTTAACAAAAAAACATTTGAAATCAAAGTTTTTCTAGGAAGAACGATGTTACCTATACCAATAATTTCTCCCTGGGAATTATCTCTGAAAGTTACTTTTCCTCCTTTCGTCTTGATAATCTTTTCAAAGTAGTTTTTGTTACCAGTCATATGTCGGGAACATCCACTATCCATGTACCAGGTATCGTTGTTGGTACTTTATCTACTTTCCTAAAAATGAAAAAGATAGACTTTTGGAATCCAAACTTTCTTAGATCCAGAAATTTTAGAAATCAAAATTTTAGGCACCCGCATCGTTTTAGAAAAATAGGCTTTATGAAATCCTAAGGACTGGGTTTTGTTTAGAGAACAATTTTTTGCCCAGTGTCCACCACACTGACACTTAGTACAGAATGAAGCACATTGAGAAACAAAATAATTATTACTAAAAATCAGTTTAGAACCAGTATAACCAAAACCAGAACTATTCCTTAGAGGTCGTATTTGAGAATACATTTTATCAAAATTTTCCTTACCTAAGGTAAAGTTTGACAAACACTTCCTTAAGGAAAAAATTTTGGATTTTATTTTGATAACAAAGTTCTTGTATTCTAAAGCATTTTATTTGGAACTAGAGCTAGGCTCGAAAACATTTTTCTTGGAAATTATGTTTTTTATATCTTTAGAAAGTTTATTCTTCTCAGAATTTACTTCCTCAAGATTTTTTGAAATTATTGAGTAAGTGTTGTTTTCAAAAATACATAATATTGTTATTTAAAGGGGGGGTTTATATTAATACTCTATCTATTTATGATAATTTTGATGCTCACAAATACCCTTAATTATTTTCTAATGATTTTATTTTTTAACTATTTTGCAAGAATTTATTATTTTATTTTACTCTTGAAATAACGGGAATTTATTAATAAATTATTCGTATCTAGCGTGTTCTGGAAACACTGTTCATGCGCTACTTATTCGGAATCTGCTTTAGCATATTCTGGAAACATTGTTCATACCCTACATGGATAAATGTAGCGTAAGGATGAAAAGCGTGTATACTTTTTGAGATGAGGAAAAAGTATGGTTAATCAACCATACGTTATCAGCAAAGTATGGAAGAAGACCACTACATTAGGAAGGAACCCTACATTTGGGATATCAGAAAAGTATGGAAGGAGAACCGTATGTAAGTATTAAATGTTACGTTTGTTTCTCAAAAGTATGGTTCATAAAACTTACTTTTGTAAACAACCATACTTTCTTGGAAACATATGGATCAAGTAAAGTATGGATCTTTTATCGTATTTTTGAAAGTTGAATAGAAAAGTATGGATGATCAACCCTACGTTTGGAATGAACCTTACGTTTTTTGTCAAGTTTACATTGTCAACTTTACATTGTCAACCTTACATTGTGAACCTTACGTTTGAAGACTATGTCATCAACCTTACATTTAGAGGATGAATACAGTTCGACTCAACCTTACGTTTGGCGTCGGAGAATTTAAAGTCGATATTTTTATGCAATGGTCAGTACGCTGATTATTAGGAGGATTTCAAGCCAGATTTAAAGCTGATTTTAAAGTACGATTTTGACTGATTCAAAACCATTTTATCAATGTTTTGATCGAATTAAAAGGATCTTTTTATGAAGATTCTTCAGGGAAGTTACAACTACTCTGTAAATTCAAATGTTTGAATATCGCGAGTAAAAATGTGACTTTTGTGGATCTAATTTTACAGGAGAAGTTCTTATAGTTCTTTTATTTATATGGGCTTTTTGAAACTGCATCGATATTATTGATTGTATGTGATCTTTTGATTATTATAAAAAAAAGGAAAACATAGACTACTGAAACATATTGATCTGTTCCTTCAAAAGGATCGTCAAAGTTCTATTTGTTAAAGAGGAAGGAACACGATAGAAGATTCACCTGTTATATATCAATGATTAACTGTGGATCTGTCTCTGCTAAAGTTTTTAATTATATTTTTATATTTACTGCAAAGGGATCGATTCAGAATGTCTCTTATGTGAAGATTATTATTTCTGAAGGTGACGATCCACCTACTGTCAATTGCAAGCAGTTTCAATTGTGAAGAACATCTAGAAAGTATTTTCATAATACGAAAATCTTTCTTTTCTATTCTTGAGTGATCAGATTCTCGTACTAATCTATGTAGGTTCTGTAAGTGAACCAGAAGGATTTTTCTTGCCTTATATTGTAAAGGTGTCAATTTCCTGTACTCAGTTGTGAACCGATCTGTTAAAACGAGGACCAGATAGTGAAAATCACCAAGCTCGCGCAATAGAGCATTAGTGGAGTGGACTAGGGGTCTTCTGTTCCCCGAACCACTATACATCTTGTGTTTATGCTATTTAAATTTCTACTGCATCATTTTATATGATTAAAGTTAAAAGGAAGAACATAATCTCGTAAAGATTTTTGAAAAGTCACAATTCACCCCCCTCTTGTGTATATTTGGTGTAATCCGATCCAACAATTGGTATTAGAGGTTGAACGTTCCGATAATGCTTTAACAAGCTGAAAGTGATTATACACAGAGAAAGATGACTGATACAAGAGAAGGAATGGTTATGGTCATAGAATCGTACTTCAATGGAGAAAACTATGGATTCTGGAAGTCTCGAATGATTATCTATCTGAAAAACCTTGGATACAGAGTATATTTCAAGATTATGACTCCATATGAAATACCAGAAAAACCTGAAACATGGAGTGCACCACTGAAGAATATTATGACATGAACTCGAAGGCAATGAATGCAATTATATGTGGTCTAGGACCTGATGATTTAATAGAGTATCTCAATGCCCAACAACATATGAAATGTGGCAAACTATTGTTGTTTCTTACGAAGGAACTAACAATATCATGGAAATGAGATATGAAACTGCTAAGCTTAAATTTGATGCATTCAGAATGGTTGCAGGTGAGAGTATTACTCAAATGAATGGAAGATTGACCGATATTTTTAATAACATAACTGCCTTGGGTGATCCCATTAAACAAGCTGATCATGCTTTAAAAGTATTGATAGTACTGCCTATAAAATGGAATGGAATCTCTGTAGCAATCAGACAGTCGACACCTGTCAAAGATTTAACCATGAGAGAACTGATTGGAAAATTAATGATGTATGAAGATGAGATGGAAGATGAAGCTAATGAACATAAAGTTCTTATCAAAAGAGATGATACTGCCTTGAAAGCATCGTCACAGAGCAAAAACAGAAAGATGAAGAAAAATGTTAAAGAGAAGTCAGAGAGTTCTGATTTATCTAATTCTGATATGGAATTGCCTTTGCTAGCCCGAAGATTCACAAAATTTTATATAAAGAATAAGGGCTTCAGAAAATCCTTCAAAAAGGATGATAAGGAAGTCAGATGCTATGAATGCAAGAAAATGGGGCATATGAGACCTGACTGTCCTCAGCTAAAAAAAGACAAGAGAAAGAAAATTTTCAAAAGAAATGACTATGAGCATAAGGCCAAGAAATCCATGAAAGCTATATGGAGTGTATCTGAAGACTCCAGTAGTACTTTTCAATCAGACTTAGAGAAGGAGGAAGCATATCTGAAAGCCAAGATGTGTTTTATGGAAGAAATAGATGAGGTACAATCTTACTACTCTTCTAATTCTAGTTCTGAATCTAATTACTCTAATGAAAAACTTGCAGCCTATTGCAATATGCTTGAAGAAAAACATGACTCTCTATTTAAGAATCATAAGTTTTTAAAGAATGTTCATAAGTTCATTTCTGATGAAAGAGATATAATTCTGAAACAATATAAGGAGTTAACTGAAAAATTTGATTCAATTAATTCTAAAAATACAGATTATGAATCAAAGATAAAATCACTACAAACTGAAGTAGAAACTTACAAAACTGCAGCCCTTGTTTTTACTAAATGAGAAAATACTTTAAATGAAATCCTTGGAAAGAATGTCATTAAAAAGGAAAGATTTGGAATTGGAAGAAAAGGTGAAAAACCCAATCGGTACAAAAACTATTTTATTCCAAGTGCAAAAAGACTAAATTGTAATTACTGTGGAATAAGGGGACATATTTCTAAAAATTGTTTCTTAAGACAACCCCAATTAAGTGGAATTATGAAATATTTTGTATCAAATGATTTATTTGACTCATGTGAAATTAGAAAAGCAAAGCAAGTCTGGATTCCCTGATCCTTGCTAGCTAACACCACTGGACCCAACGAAATATGGTTACCAAAGAAATCTATGTAACACTACTGGAATGTGGGTTTTTCCCCACAGTTACATACCAACGATTTCATAGAACCGTTGGTAAAGGAGGTTTTTTCCAACGGTTCATTAGAACCGTTGGCATAGATGTTCCCTGGGAGGTTTTTTCCCAACGGTTCATGAGAACCGTTGGGATAGATGGCTTTTACCAGGTTTTTGCTAACGGTTCATCAGAACCGTTGGGATAGATAGCTTTTCCCAACGGTTCATGAGAACCGTTGGGATAGAGGTATTCTTTGGGGAGGTTTTTTCCAACGGTTCTAGAGAACCGTTGAGATAGATATGCATATGCCAAAGGTTTTTAAAAACCGTTGGCAAAGGTTCTCCCCAAATTCCCAGCCACCTGTTCTCTCCCCCATTCGCGATACACAACCCTAAAACGGGAGCAGCAGCCGATTTAGGCGATTTTGGAGGTACTGACAGCCGGACCTTGAATCTTCCATCTCTTCTTCAGGTTATTCTTCTTCTTTATCTGAAAACGTATTCAAATGTTTGGATAGTATTTAAACATGTTTCCATTTTTCCCATCAGTTTAGGCGATTTTGGAGCTATTGCCGGCCGGACCTGCCTAAGGGTGAGTTTTCTTGAAAATTCCTTTTTGGATTTTACCCCTTGAACATGGGATGTCATTTGTGAAAGGTTATATAAATCGAATTGATTGTTCGATTTATGAATTGAATTGTAAATTAAATTAATTAAGGGTATTTTATGGTTTGCATTCCCCTTTTAACACATGAATGCCAATTATTTTTCAACACATGTTTTAATTGTATTGCCTTGCCAATGTGAGTAAAGTAGAGATTATGCTATGAATCTATGAAATTGGATTGAATTTATCTTATATTTTATTTTACCATGTTAGATATATTATAACTAATGCATGTGATATCTTTATAGTCTTGTTAGGAGTGTTCTATTAAAAATTCCCATGTGAGTGCTTGAATTTTCATTGAATTGCTAGCCATTATGAGTTATGTTGAGACCATGATATGGAATTGATTGATTAAGCAAGGGAATCTCATTATCTTGTCATTACAACATGAGTAAATGAAGCTTCATTCTTTTCAGGTTATTATTTGATTGAGTCGCCATTTTGAGGTGAGTTGTATTAAATACCTTTGTTTTTGACCTTGGTATGTTTAATGAATTGTTTAAATGAAATGGAATTCATTAAATGATTAATAGTAAATAGTGATACATGGATTCTATTAGGATTCCAGGTATATAATATTGTTTCTATTAACTTATACGCTTTATGTGATAAATGGATTCACAGTGGAATTCCACGGATAGACTCATTTCTTTGAATATTGATTAAGCCATGGGTGATACATGGATCCAAGGGAGGGATTCCATAGATAGACTTATTGAATGTAGAATTATATTCCAATTGATACATGGATTCTTATGATAATTCCATAGATAGACTTATTGAATGTAGAATTATATTCCAATGCTATGCGTCTTGTGTGGTGGTGGTGTGGTTTATGTGTTTTATGGTAGTAGTGAAGTGTGTGATTATGTAGTTAATGTGAACCCATAGGTTGAGTATTTTGTTCTATCTATATATCATGTATTTTTATGTTATTTCTACACATTCCCAACCAGAGTTGGATAAACTTACCAACGATCAGAGGTTTTGAGTTATGAGTATTTTTTCTAATATCTAGGATGGTGGTTATATGTTTGGATAGCTACCATGTCTTCCCTACTCTTCCTTAAAAAGTGATTGACCATGTGTTTTTAGTAAAGATGCGATGTGATTGTCCATGTGTCTTCAGGTGAGATGTACTATGATTTCCCTAGTGTTTTTCGGTGAGGTGTGATGTGATAAGGCTATAATAAGATGTGGCATGTGGTTGGGGTCATTTAGGGTAGGAGGATGACACAAGGTTGATGTTATTCATGTTCATGATACCCTACTAATATCGTTATGGGATGAGTCATGTTGTTATGTGATATAACACATTAAGTTCTTGTTGGTTTTACATTTTTTCAATAACACATTTGTATGTTTTTTTGACATGTGTAGTTGATACCTTGATTATTTTCTTCCTTTATCGTTTACTTAAATGTATTTTCTATTATAGTTAATGCCTATTGAATTGTTTATGACAAAATGACTTATATAAATTCTTTTTACATAATGGACAGAAGTTGGATGTATGAAACCGATCGGATCTCAGACGATTTTCAAAACAATTTGGAGAGCTTTATAGATTTTTCATTTCACAATGCTTCATATAGTGGTCGCATACACTGCCCATGTTCCAATTGTGTTGGTAGACCTTGGTTGAGCCGTGAAGAAGTCAGCTACCACATAACCAAAAATGGGTTTCAAGCAAACTACTTTCTGTGGTATCACAATGGGGAGAAAACGAAATCTCAAATTGGTGATGATCAAAATGAAAAGACTGGAATGGAGAATTTGTTAGATGATCGGTTTCTGTTTATTCGTCATCATGAAAAAGAAAGGATTTCAACTCAAGAAGACTTCGATATGAGGACAGCTGATGCATCTAGTGAAAATGATGATATTGATAGGGTGAAAAAATTTAATGATGCTGCCACGACTCCAGTATATCGACAATGCGATAAAATGAAAAAGCTGGAATTTTTAATCCGATTATTTCATGGGAAAACTATGTATGGGATTTCTAATATAGCAATCGATTACATTCTTACCCTCTTGAAGGATTTACTTCCAGATGATGCAGATATTCCCTCAAACCACTATATGTCATGGAAGTTAGTTGAGGAACTTGGATTTTCAAGAAACAAAATTCATGCTTGCCCGAAAGATTGAAGTTTATTCTGGGAGGAAACCGCTGAACGAAATGAATGTATAAAATGTGGCACATCCCGCTGGAAGTCAAAATCTGATGGAACACCATCTAGCATTCCACAGAAAGTAATGTGGCACTTTCCATTGATCCCCAGACTCCAGAATCTTTTTATGTCTGATGACATATCAATAAAAATGAGATGGCATGATACCGAGAGAAAGAAGACGGATGATGAGTTGGTTCATCCTGCAGATGGATTTGCATGGAAGAGATTTGATGCTCAACATCCTGATTTTGCAGCTGACGTGCGTAATGTGAGGCTGGGTCTTTCATGCGACGGTTTTAATCCGTTTGGGCAGATGCTTACTTCGCACAGCACATGGCCAGTTTTTATACACATTTATAATCTTCCCCCATGGTTGTGTATGAAAAAATCTTTCACTTTCATGAGTATACTCATATCTGGTCCTTCTGATCCCAGCATTGATATTGATGTATACATGCAACCTTTAATAAAAGAGTTGAAACTTCTTTGGGATGTGGGTGTGCGCACATACGATGCATGTTCGAAAGACATATTTCAGATGCGCGCTGCGCTTATGTGGACAATCAATGATTTTCCGGCTTATGCAATGATGTCTGGATGGAGAACGAAGGGAAAACTGTCATGTCTAGTTTGTATGAAGAATACACGATCTAGAAGACTGAAACATCATTGTAGTTTCAGTTTTATGGGACATCGACGATTTTTTCCAAAGGATCATCCATATAGAATGAATCGTCGAAGATTTGATAATACTATAGAGACCGATGATCCACCTCAGCATATGTCTGGAACTGATGTGCTTAATGAATTGAAAGATTTCAGTTTTTCATTCGGGAAGGGTCAAATGAAATCTGGAAAGAGAAAGAATGTTTCCACAAAAACCTGTTACAATTGGAGGAAGAGGAGTATCTTTTTTGATTTTCCTTATTGGTCAACCAATTTGCTACGTCATTGCTTAGACGTAATGCATATTGGAAAGAATATATGTGAAATGTTGCTTTCAGTTCTTCTAAATGTCAAGGGGAAGACAAAAGATGATTTACGATCTCGACGTGACTTGGTGGATTGGGGCATCAGACCAGAATTGCATCCTGTGCGTATCAGTGAAAATAAATGGCAACTTCCATGTGCTTCTTATGTGATGACACCTACTGAAAAAAAAAACAATTTTTGGAAGTATTAGAGACTATTAGAGTTCCTGATGGCTATTCAAGCAACATATCTAAACGGGTAAACAGAAGAGAGTTGAAGCTAAAATCTTTGAAGACTCATGATTATCACGCTCTACTGCATGAGTTGCTTCTAATAGCAATCCGTCATCTTTTGTCCAATAATGTAAGGGTGGGTGTTATTCAGTTGTGCCATTTGTTTAGAGATCTTTGTGCTAAGAAGTTGTCCAAGTCTTTCTTGCAAAAAATGTTGACAGATTCCCCATTAATTTTGTGTGAGTTGGAGAAAATATTTCCCCCATCATTTTTCACATGCATGATGCATCTGACTGTCCATATTCCAACTGAAATACTTCTCAGAGGACCTATTTCTTTTCGTTGGATGTATCCCACTGAAAGAAATATGTTCACATTAAAGTCTTATGTTCGAAACAAGAATCATCCCGAAGGTTCTATCGTGAACGGTTACTTAGCTCAAGAATGTATGGATTTCTATTCAATGTATTTTTCTGATCTTACTACAAGAATGAACAGACCAATGAGAAATGAAGAAGAACAATATGAGAAAATTGAACCCAGTTTTCCATCACTTCCTCAAACAGGAGGAATTCCTGGATCATATACATTGAAGACATTAAGCCATGAAGAGCGGAAGATGGCACATCGCACAGTTTTGTTCAACTGTGATTTGTTCGATGACTATATCAGGTAACAAAATTGAATATGTATATCTTACATATATATCTGTTAAACTATTCATATTTTTTTATCTACAGGGAACATAAAACAATTATAAATAGGAAGCATCGTTCTTTATCTTTGAGAAGGAGAGAGACTTTTCATAGCAAAGAGTTTTCTGCTTTGTTAAAATTGAAGTTAAAAATATTACTATTTAAATTAATTATTTCAATATTTACTTAAGTTTAACTGTCATTTATATTGCAGGTATTGAGTTTGTCTGCTGACTCTGTCTCTGAGGAAATAAGAGCTTTGGCTTTTGGTCCTGATACCGTGGTTCGTGACTGTAAATCAATTGTTATCAATGGGTACAGATTTATTGTCACTGAACGAGCCAAAAACATGAGAACACAACATGATGGTATTATGGTTACTGCCACAACAGATTGTTATGCCAGTGCATCAGATAGTATACCGCGACTTGAAAATGTGGGTTATTATGGAGTCGTTGAGAAAATAATAATATTGGATTATTACTCTCATGGACGAGTCACAATGATGAAATGCCATTGGTTTGATTCGATGACGAGACATGGCACATATATTGATGATTGTGGATTTCGAGTAATTAATATGACCCGCACTCTTGCAACCGAAGAACCATATGTGTTGGCATCAATGGATAAACAAGTTTTTTATGTCAAAGATCAACTTCAACCTGAATTTGGTGTCATAGTTGAAGTAATTCCAAGACATATTTTTGATGATGCTGATGATGGAATTGACACTGTCCCTATTTCCATTGGAACCAATCCATTTATATCTTTTGATGACTCCAATAGCTCAATTTTCAGAGTTGATTGTGAACCTGAAGTTGTGGTTGGAAATATATAGAATCATTCATCCATGTTCTCAATTCTTTTGGTTTACCTCGAGTTGGGTTGTTAAGGTTGGTAATATTCATATTTATTTAGTATTGATCACAAATATGTTTTAGCTGACTTGACCGTTATGTGAATTTTCAATGTTTATTGGTTGCTGTTTTATTTGAATTGCATTTTCTAATTTGGAATTGAACTGTATTCAAACCAAATCAAACAATATTTCTAACTTGGTGAACATTACAACTTGTATGTTTTATTAAATTCATTCAAGCTCTTCTAAAACAATTGATAGCTAAATTACCAATGAATCCCCTCATTCCCTCATATATTTTGTTTTTTGGTTTACACATTAATTTTCTTTTTCTAATTAATTACATATTTGTTTTCCAATGCAGGAAATGAAGCCAATTGAAGAGAGACGAAGAAAAAAAATGGCGGAGAACAATCGTCGGATGGAGGAGATGGGCATTCCACCATTAGTGCCTATAGTGAGTACTTTATTTCAAATATATATATATATATATATTTACAGAATATATAATGTCATGTGATTAATTTTTTTTGTAAACTTTTTTGTAGGATCCACCATTACGTCGACAGTTATTCGACGAGGAGCCTAGTACTGGTCCTAGTACTCAGGCCGGTGGTACGAGGAGGGTTCGTACCAGAGGTGGACCTAGAGCTGCGCGTGCCCGACTAGACCCTGCCCCTCCCACTGACATTTCATCCTTCCCACATTCTGATCCCGGTGTGTCGTTAGGGACACACGGGATATTTAGACCTCCCATGTTTTCGCTACCTTCTGCATCTTCTGCCCCATCATTTTCACATCCCATGATGATTCCCACTCCCCAGTCAGCATCAGGTCATACAGCTGTTCCATCTTCTTTTCCTTCTACTTCTGTCTCTCCGAGCTTTTATATTCCATCGTCTTTGACTCCTGTTCCACCAGAGGGTGTTCCATCAGGTTCTGTGGATCCGGCGCCACTCATTGATCAGACTAGCGCAGGTATATTTATAAAACCCTAACAAATTTTTATTGCAATATTTATTTTCATTATAACATGTTTTGATAAAATATTTGTTTTTCTTTCATGACAGATACATCTACTGACAGGAGGCGGGGGCAGGGCCGTACACGCATGCGTTCGGTGTGGAACCGTCGCAAACAGGTTATGGTGGAATATAATGAAGACAATCAGATGGTTGAGAAAACAGGGCAGCAATGTCGGAGTTTTATGGCGACGCTTGCCAAATACTCCGACATCATTCCCGTCAGCCCGCTGTCGTGGAGACATTTGCCACATGAGGTCAAAGATAGATCTTGGGCAGAGATATGGGTAAAAAAATATGTTGTATTTAATGCCATGAATTATTTTTTTATTTATATGAATTAATATTTTGATTTCAGCTTCGATTTAATTTTCCTGACGGTGAGGGTGCACGAATGGCACGTCTAAAGGATTTAGGCGATCTTTGGAGAGCCTACAAGCATGAGCTGTATATTGGTTGGCGTGCTAGAGTTGGCACTGAGTTAGAGGCGGTACCAGTCGTGGATGATTGTCCTATAGAGCAGTATCGTCAGATGATTACTCATTGGACGAGTACCCAGTTTAAGGTATGAATAACATTTGAGGTATTTAAATAATAACTTTCAAATTTTTCATTAATATTATCATTCGGATTATCGAATTTTATTTAGGAATCATCTGGAAAAAATAAAAAAAACATTGATGCAAAAAAATACCTCCATACACTAGGACGCACGACGATGTCGGATCATCAGAGGTAGCAGGTATGACAATTGTTTATAAGTTTTCTTTACGACTTACATTTTCTTTTGTTTCCTCAATTATTTAATCATTTGCTAAAATTTTTATATAACTTTTTTTTTCAATGTCATTGTAAAGGCAAGTACAAAATATTGAAGGACGTGTGCCTCGAGCAAAACTGTTTTGCTCGAGTAGACGAAAAAAGGATGGAAGTGCTGTCAATGAAGCGACTCAGCAGCAGATTGTAAGTTTTAATCTGTTGATTTTATATTTTAATATCTATTTCGTAACTTAATAATATATTTATATTTGTACAGGATGCTTTAGAGGCCCTCGATGCCCAAGAAGCAGACAATTTTGGGTCATCTGATCACTTACATCAGGTGTTGGGAGATGATCATTCTGGCAGAGTACGCTGCCGACCTAGGATAGCCCCAACGAGGTATTGGCCTGCCTCAGGTACGAGTTGTAGTGCCACCGAGCTGCAGCAAGTTAGGGCACAGGCAGAACAGGCTGAGAAAATGGCCACAGAGACGGCAGAACAGTCTGCTAGGGCAAACAGTGCATTTATGAAATTTATTGAAGTTCTACGTCCAACACTTCCAGCAGAGGCCATCCCAATGATTGATGAATACATGTCGTCGATACATTCTATATATGGTGCGCCAGGTGGCAATTCCAGTAGTGGTCAGGCCGATGTCCAGCTTGAAGATGATGATGGCGAGGAGTCTGATGCGGAAGAGGAGGGAGATGAGGAGGGCGAGGAGGAGGGCGAAGGCGAGGAGGAAGGCGCTGTAGAGGGTGAGGACGATGACGAGGGTGATGATGATGATGACGATGATGGTGATGGTGATGCTGATGTGGGACATATTGATCCGTTACATTTTTGACTTATATTACTGAGATTTGATGTTTAATCTATTCTAGTTGTTGGTTTTATCTAGACTCGTAGTATAGTATTGGAGTTGAGTTATTTTTATATATTGTCTGTTTTTATGGATGTTGTTATCTTTTAGTGGTTGTGTGTTTGAGAACTCCCTGGACAACCCCCCTCATTCTTGGACCCTGGACAACCCCCCCTCCCCCTTGGACCCCGAACACCCCCCAAACACCCCCCAGACAGCCCCGCGGACAGCCCCCTGGACAGCCCCCCGTACAGCCCCCAACCCTCCACCCTGGACCCCAGATAGCCCCCCGGACAGCCCCCCGGACAACCCCCCCACCCTCCCCCTTGGACCCCGGACAACCCCCCAAACACCCCCCGGACAACCCCCTGAACAACCCTAGACAACCCCCTGAACAACCCCTGAACAACCCCTGAACAACCCCCTGAACAACCACCGGACAGCCCCCTAAACAACCCCAGACAACCCCCTGAACAACCCTCAAACACCCCCGGACAGACCCCGCACAGCCCCCCCCACCCTCCTCCTTGGTCCCCGGACAGCCCCCCGGAAACCCACCGGATAGCCCCCCCGGACAGCCCCTGCGGACAGCCCCCTGGACAGCCCCCGTACAGCCCCCTGGACAGCCCCCTGGACAGCCCCCCCGGACAGCCCCCTGAACACCCCCGGACAACCCCTTGAACAACCCCCTGAACAACCCCCGGACAGCCCCCTGAACAACCCCGGACAACCCCTTGAACAACCCCCAAACACCCCCCGGACAGACCCCGCACAGCCCCCCACCCTCCTCCTTGGTCCCCGGACAGCCCCCCAGACACCCACCGGACAGCCCCCCCCCGGACAGCCCCCCGGAAAGCCCCTCCACCTTCCTTAATTTCATTAGCTCTGAAATGTTTCATAGCACGATCAACTAAAATCTAATCCATACTAAATATGATATAAAAATATTCTATATGAATTTCCATAAGATTTTAAGTGAAAACAAAAAGTGACATACGAAAAACTGATCAAACGCATTCGAAATGTGTTGATTCTTTAGGACAACGATCCATGGGTCATATGTGACGTGTACGAATCAACCCCGCCTCAATCCGAGTCGCGGTGTGGCCGGGATCAGTCTAAGTGGCTCTCTTTTGATTTAAATGGACATCATTTTAAGTACATACGGAAAACCGACGAAACGCATTCGGTTTCCGTTGAGAACGATCCATGGGTCATATGTGAGGTGTACGAATCATCCCCGCCTCAATCCGAGGCGCGGTGTGGCCAACACCGCTCTAACTGTGTCGGTTTTGTTTAAAATGGACAGGATTATAAGTGAAAAGAACAACTGGCATACGCAAAACCGACCAAACGCATTCCGAATCTATTGATAATTTATCACAACGATCCATCAGTCATATGTGACATGTACGAGCCCACTCGGGCTCAATCCGAGTCGCGGTGTGGTTGGGATTAGTCTAAGTGGCTCTCTTTTGATTAAAATGGACATCATTTTAAGTACATACGGAAAACCGACCAAACGCATTCGGTTTCCATTGAAACTTTAGGAGAACGATCCACGGGTCATATGTGAGGTGTACGAATCATCCCTGCCTCAATCCGAGGCGCGGTGTGGCCAACACCGCTCTAACTGTGTCTGTTTTGTTTAAAATGGGTAGAATTATAAGTGAAAAGAACTGGCATACGCAAAACAGACCAAACGCATTCGGTTTCCATTGAAACTTTAGGAGAACGATCCATGGGTCATATGTGACGTGTACCAATCATCCCCGCCTCAATCCGAGGCGCGGTGTGGTCGGAACAACTCAAAGTGTATGTTTTTTGTTTCAAAAGGACATCATTTTAAGTGAAAAACATCAACTGGCATACGGAAAACCGGCCAAACGCATTCGGATTGTGTTGTTACTTTAAGACAATGATGCATGGGTCATTTGAGACGTGTACGAGTCAACCCCGCCTCAATCTGAGGTCGTCCGCTATGAATTTGACCGTTTGACGCCTGTTTTGGCCGTTTATGACACCAGAACTGCGTTGTCGGTCACCACGCGCACACGGCACGTCCGATTGACGTGTCGTCTGCTTGACCACTTCATAAATCACTCACCCGTATTTTTTGTCTGATTTCAGGCCATTCTGAAATCGTTCGGCCCGTTTGGACCCCCCTCACGCGCGTTTACGAAGCGCGCGCATCACTTAAAACACGAATATTGAGCCGTACCGCACAAACCGCACGTCCGATTGACGTTCCGTCTGCACGTACACGTCACGAATAATAATTATAATGTTTCCCGGTGGTTTCAGGTCAATTCGAGGTCGGCCGCTATGAATTTGACCGTTGGACGCCCGTTTTGGCCGTTTATGACACCAGAACTGCATTGTCGGTCACCGCGTGCAAACGGCACGTCTGATTGACGTGCCGTCTGCTCGAACACTTCAGAAATCACTGTCCTGTATTTGTCGTCTGATTTCAGGCCATTCTGATTTCGTTCGGCCCGTTTGGACCCCCCTCACGCACGTTTACGAAGCACGCGCATCACTTAAAACACGAATATTGAGCCGTACCGCGCAAACCGCACGTCCGATTGACGTGTCGTCTGCGCGTACACATCACGAATAATAATTAGAATGTTTCTTGGTGGTTTCAGCTCAATCTGAGGTCGTCCGCTATGAATTTGACCGTTGGACGCCCGTTTTGGCCGTTTATGACACCAGAACTGCGTTGTCAGTCACCGCGGGCACACGGCACGTCCGATTGACGTGCCGTCTGCTCGACCACTTCAGAAATCACTCACCCGTATTTTTCGTCTGATTTCATGTCATTCCGACTTCGTTCGTACCATTTGAACCCACCTCACGCGCGTTTACGAAGCGCGCGCATCACTTAAAACACGAATATTGAGACGTACCGCTCAAACCGCACGTCTGATTGACGTGCCGTATGCGCGTACACGTCACGAATAATAATTAGAATGTTGAACGGTGGTTTCATCTCAATCCGGAGACGCGGTGTGGCCGGAACCACTCAAAGTGTCCGTCTTTTGTTTCAAAAGGACGTCATTTTAAGTGAAAAGCATCAACTGGCATACGGAAAACCGACCAAACGCATTCCAAATCTGTTGATAATTTATCCCAACAATCCATGGGTCATATGTGACGTGTACGAGCCAACCCGGGATGAATCCGAGTCGCGGTGTGGCCGGGATAAGTCTAAGTGGCTCTCTTTTGTTTAAAATGAACACCATTTTAAGTACATACGGAAAAACGACCAAACGGATTCGGTTTCCGTTGAAACTTTAGGAGAACGATCCATGGGTCATATGTGACGTGTACGAATCAACCCCGCCACAATCGGAGACGCGGTGTGGCCGAAACCACTCAAAGTGTCGGTCTTTTGATTCAAAAAGACGTCATTTTAAGTGAAAATCATCAAGTGACATACGAAAAACCGACCAAAGGCATTCGGACTGTGTCGATACTTTAGCACAAGGATCCATGGGTCGTATGTGACGTGTACGAGTCAATCCCGCCTCAATCCGAGGAGCGGTGTGGCCGACACCATTCTAACTGTGTATCTTTTGTTTAAAATGGACAGGATTATAAGTGAAAAGAACAACTGGCATACGCAAAACCGACCAAACGCATTCCGAATCTGTTGATAATTTATCATAACGATCCATCAGTCATATGTGACATGTACGAGCCCACTCGGGCTCAATCCGAGTTGCGGTGTGGCCGTGATCAGTCTAAGTGGCTCTCTTTTGATTAAAATGGACATCATTTTAAGTACATACGGAAAACCGACCAAACGCATTCGGTTTCAGTTGAAACTTTAGGAGAACGATCCATGGGTCATTTTTGAGGTGTACGAATCATCCCCGCCTCAATCCGAGGCGCGGTGTGGCCAACACCGCTCTAACTATGTCTGTTTTGTTTAAAATGGGTAGGATTATAAGTGAAAAGAACTGGCATACGCAAAACCAACCAAACGCATTCGGTTTCCATTGAAACATTAGGAGAACGATCCATGGGTCATATGTGACGTGTACCAATCATCCCCGCCTCAATCCGAGGCGCGGTGTGGTCGGAACAACTCAAAGTGTATGTCTTTTGTTTCAAAAGGACATCATTTTAAGTGAAAAAATCAACTGGCATACGGAAAACCGGCCAAACGCATTCGGATTGTGTTGATACTTTAAGAAAACGATTCATGGGTCATTTGAGACGTGTACGAGTCAACCCCGCCTCAATCCGAGGGCGTCCGCTATGAATTTGACCGTTTGACGCCCGTTTTGGCCGTTTATGACACCAGAACTGCGTTGTCGGTCACCGCGCGCACACGGCACGTCCGATTGACGTGCCGTCTGCTCTACCACTTCATAAATCACTCACCCGTATTTGTCGTCTGATTTCAGGCCATTCTGAAATCGTTCGGCCCATTTGGACCCCCTCACGCGCGTTTACGAAGCGCGTGCATCACTTAAAACACGAATATTGAGCCGTACCGCGCAAACCGCAAGTCCGATTGACGTGCCGTCTGCGCGTACATGTCACGAATAATAATTAGAATGTTTCCCGGTGGTTTCAGGTCAATACGAGGTCAGACGCTATGAATTTGACCGTTGGATGCCCGTTTTGGCCGTTTATGACACCAGAACTGCGTTGTCGGTCACCGCGTGCACACGACACGTCCGATTGACGTGCCATCTTCTCGAACACTTCAGAAATCACTGTCCTGTATTTTTCGTCTGATTTCTGGCCATTCCGACTTCGTTCGGCCCGTTTGGACCCCCCTCACGCGCGTTTACGAAGCGCGCGCATCACTTAAAACACGAATATTGAGCCGTACCGCGCAAACCGCATGTCCGATTGACGTGCCGTCTGTGCGTACACGTCACAAATAATAATTAGAATGTTTCTCGGTGGTTTAAGCTCAATCTGAGGTCGTCCGCTATGAATTTGACCGTTGAACGCCCGTTTTGGCCGTTTATGACACCAGAACTGCGTTGTCGGTCACCGCGGGCACACGGCACGTCCGATTGATGTGCCGTATGCTCGACCACTTCAGAAATCACTCACCCATATTTTTTGTCTAATTTCATGTCATTCGGACTTCGTTCGTCCCGTTTGGACCCACCTCACGCGCGTTTACGAAGCGCGCACATCACTTAAAACACAAATATTGAGCTGTACCGCTCAAACCGCACGTCCGATTGACGTGCCGTATGTGCGTACACATCACGAATAATAATTAGAATGTTGCACGGTGGTTTCATCTCAATCCAGAGACTCTTTGTGGCCAGCACCACTCAAAGTGTCCGTCTTTTGTTTCAAAAGGACGTCATTTTAAGTGAAAAGCATCAACTGGCATACGGAAAACCGACCAAACGCATTCTGAATCTGTTGATAATTTATCCCAACAATCCATGGGTCATATGTGATGTGTACGAGCCAACCCGGGATGAATCCGAGTCGCGGTGTGGCCGGTATAAGTCTAAGTGGCTCTCTTTTGTTTAAAATGAACACCATTTTAAGTACATACGGAAAAACGACCAAACGGATTCGGTTTCTGTTGAAACTTTAGGAGAACGATCTATGGGTCATATGTGACGTGTACGAATCAACCCCGCCACAATCAGAGACGCGGTGTGGCCGAAACCACTCAAAGTGTCGGTCTTTTGTATCAAAAAGACGTCATTTTAAGTGAAAATCATCAAGTGACATACGAAAAACCGATCAAAGGCATTCAGACTGTGTCAATACTTTAGCACAAGGATCCATGGGTCGTATGTGACGTGTACGAGTCAATCCCGCCTCAATCTGAGGAGCGGTGTGGCCGAAACCGTTCTAACTGTTTATCTTTTGTTTAAAATGGACAGGATTATAAGTGAAAAGAACTACTGGCATACGCAAAACCAACCAAACGCATTCCGAATCTGTTGATAATTTATCACAATGATCCATCAGTCATATGTGACATGTACGAGCCCACTCGGGCTCAATCCGAGTCGCGGTGTGGCCGGGATCAGTCTAAGTGGCTCTCTTTTGATTAAAATGGACATCATTTTAAGTACATACGGAAAACGGACCAAACGCATTCGGTTTCCGTTGAAACTTTAGAAGAACGATCCATGGGTCATATGTGAGGTGTACAAATCATCCCCACCTCAATCCGAGGCACGGTGTGGCCAACACCGCTCTAACTGTGTCTGTTTTGTTTAAAATGGGTAGGATTATAAGTGAAAAGAACTGGCATACGCAAAACCGACCAAACGCATTGGGTTTCCATTGAAACTTTAGGAGAACGATCCATGGGTCATATGTGATGTGTACCAATCATCCCTGCCTCAATCCGAGGCGCGGTGTGGTCGGAACAACTCAAAGTGTATGTCTTTTGTTTCAAAAGGACATCATTTTAAGTGAAAAACATCAACTGGCATACGGAAAACCGGCCAAATGCATTCGGATTGTGTTGATACTTTAAGACAACGATTCATGGGTCATTTGAGACGTGTACGAGTCAACCCCGCCTCAATCCGAGGTCGTCCTCTATGAATTTGACCGTTTGACGCCCGTTTTGGCCGTTTATGACACCAGAACTGCGTTGTCGGTCACCGCGCGCACACGGCACATCCGATTGACGTGTCGTCTACTCGACCACTTCATAAATCACTCACCCGTATTTGTAGTCTGATTTCAGGCCATTCTGAAATCGTTCGGCCCGTTTGGACCCCCCTCACGCGCGTTTACGAAGCGCGCGCATCACTTAAAACACGAATATTGAGCCGTACCATGCAAACCGCACGTCCGATTGATGTGCCGTCTACGCATACACGTCACGAATAATAATTAGAATGTTTCCTGGTGGTTTCAGGTCAATCCGAGGTCGTCCGCTATGAAGTTGACCGTTGGACGCCCGTTTTGGCCGTTTATGACACCAGAACTGCGTTGCCGGTCACCGCGTGCACACGGCACGTCCGATTGACGTGCCGTCTACTCGAACACTTCATAAATCATTGTCCCATATTTTTCGTCTGATTTCAGGCCATTCCGACTTCGTTCATCCCGTTTGGACCCCCCTCACGCGCGTTTACGAAGCGCGCGCATCACTTAAAACACGAATATTGAGCCGTACCGCGCAAACCGCACGTCCGATTGACGTGCCGTCTGCGCGTACACATCACGAATAATAATTAGAATGTTTCTCGGTGGTTTCAGCTCAATATGAGGTCGTCCGCTATGAATTTGACCGTTGGATGCCCGTTTTGGCCGTTTATGACACCAGAACTGCGTTGTTGGTCACCGCGGGCACACGGCACGTCCGATTGACGTGCCGTCTGCTCGACCACTTCAGAAATCACTCACCCATATTTTTTGTCTGATTTCATGTCATTCCGACTTCGTTCGTCCCGTTTGGACCCACCTCACGCGCGTTTACGAAGCACGCGCATCACTTAAAACACGAATATTGAGCCGTACCGCTCAAACCGCACGTCCGATTGACGTGCCGAATGCGCGTACACGTCACGAATAATAATTAGAATGTTGCATGGTGGTTTCATCTCAATCCGGAGACGTGGTGTGGCCGGCACCACTCAAAGTGTCCGTCTTTTGTTTCAAAAGGATGTCATTTTAAGTGAAAAGCATCAACTGGCATACGGAAAACCGACCAAACGCATTCCGAATCTGTTGATAATTTATCCCAACAATCCATGGGTCATATGTGACGTGTAAGAGCCAACCCGGGATGAATCCAAGTCGCGGTGTGGCCGGGATAAGTCTAAGTGGCTCTCTTTTGTTTAAAATGAACACCATTTTAAGTACATACGGAAAAACGACCAAACGGATTCGGTTTCCGTTGAAACTTTAGGAGAACGATCCGTGGGTCATATGTGACGTGTAAGAATCAACCCCGCCACAATCGGAGACGCGGTGTGGCCGACACCACTCAAAGTGTCGGTCTTTTGTTTCAAAAAGACGTCATTTTAAGTGAAAATCATCAAGTGACATACGAAAAACCGACCAAAGGCATTCGGACTGTGTCGATACTTTAGCACAAGGATCCATGGGTCGTATGTGACGTGTACGAGTGAATCCCGCCTCAATCTGAGGAGCGGTGTGGCCGACACCGTTCTAACTGTGTATCTTTCGTTTAAAATGGACAGGATTATAAGTGAAAAGAACAACTGGCATACGCAAAACCGACCAAACGCATTCCGAATCTGTTGATAATTTATCACAACGATCCATCAGTCATATGTGACATGTACGAGCCCACTCGGGCTCAATCCGAGTCGCGGTGTGGCCGGGATCAGTCTAAGTGGCTCTCTTTTGATTAAAATGGACATCATTTTAAGTACATACGGAAAACCGACCAAACGCATTCGGTTTCCGTTGAAACTTTAGGAGAACGATCCATGGGTCATATGTGAGGTGTACGAATCATCCCTGCCTCAATCCGAGGCACGGTGTGGCCAACACCGCTCTAACAGTGTCTGTTTTGTTTAAAATGGGTAGGATTATAAGTGAAAAGAACTGGCATACGCAAAACCGACCAAACACATTCGGTTTCCATTGAAACTTTAGGAGAAAGATACATGGGTCATATGTGACGTGTACCAATCATCCCCGCCTCAATCCGAGGCGCGGTGTGGTCGGAACAACTCAAAGTGTATGTCTTTTGTTTCAAAAGGACATCATTTTAAGTGAAAAACATCAACTGGCATACGGAAAACCGGCCAAACGCATTCGGATTGTGTTGATACTTTAAGACAACGATTCATGGGTCATTTGAGACGTGTACGAGTCAACCCCGCCTCAATCCGAGGTCGTCCTCTATGAATTTGACCGTTTGACGCCCGTTTTGGCCGTTTATGACACCAGAACTGCGTTGTCGGTCACCGCGCGCACACGGCACATCCGATTGACGTTCCGTCTGCTCGACCACTTCATAAATCACTCACCCATATCTGTCGTCTGATTTCAGTCTATTCTGAAATCGTTCGGCCCGTTTGGACCCCCCTCACGCGCGTTTACGAAGCACGCGCATCACTTAAAACACGAATATTGAGTCGTACCGCGCAAACCGCACGTCCGATTGACGTGCCGTCTGCTCGTACACGTCACGAATAATAATTATAATGTTTCCCGGTGGTTTCAGGTCAATCCGAGGTTGGCCGCTATGAATTTGACCGTTGGACGCCCGTTTTGGCCGTTTATGACACCAGAACTGCGTTGTCGGTCACCGCGTGCACACGGCACGTCCGATTGACATGCCGTCTGCTCGAACACTTCAGAAATCACTGTCCCGTATTTTTCGTCTGATTTCAGGCCATTCCGACTTCGTTCGGCCCGTTTGGACCCCCCTCACGCGCGTTTACGAAGCGCGCGCATCACTTAAAACACGAATATTGAGCCGTACCGCGCAAACCGCACGTCCGATTGACGTGCCGTCTGCGCGTACACGTCACGAATAATAATTATAATGTTTCTCAGTGGTTTCAGCTCAATCCGAGGTCGTCCTCTATGAATTTGACCGTTGGACGCCCGTTTTCGCCGTTTATGACACCAGAACTGCGTTGTCGGTCACCGCGGGCACACGACACGTCCGATTGACGTGTCGTCTGCTCGACCACTTCAGAAATCACTCACCCATATTTTTCGTCTGATTTCATGTCATTCCGACTTCGTTCGTCCCGTTTGGACCCACCTCACGCGCGTTTACGAAGCGCGCGCATCACTTAAAACACGAATATTGATCCGTACCGCTCAAACCGCACGTCCGATTGACGTGCCGTATGCGCGTACACATCACGAATAATAATTAGAATGTTTCACGGTGGTTTCATTTCAATCTGGAGATGCGGTGTGGCCGACACCACTCAAAGTGTCCGTCTTTTGTTTCAAAAGGACGTCATTTTAAGTGAAAAGCATCAACTGGCATACGGAAAACCGACCAAACGCATTCTGAATCTGTTGATAATTTATCCCAACAATCCATGGGTCATATGTGATGTGTACAAGCCAACCCGGGATGAATCCGAGTCGCGGTGTGGCCGGGATAAGTCTAAGTGGCTCTCTTTTGTTTAAAATGAACACCATTTTAAGTACATACGGAAAAGCGACCAAACGGATTCGGTTTCCGTTGAAACTTTAGGAGAACGATCCATGGGTCATATGTGACGTGTACGAATCAACCCCGCCACAATCGGAGACGCGGTGTGGCCGACACCACTCAAAGTGTCGGTCTTTTGTTTCAAAAAGACGTCATTTTAAGTGAAAATCATCAAGTGACTTACGAAAAACCGACCAAAGGCATTCGGACTATGTAGATACTTTAGCACAAGGATCCATGGGTCGTATGTGACGTGTAAGAGTCAATCCCGCCTCAATCCGAGGAGCGGTGTGGCCGACACCGTTCTAACTGTGTATCTTTGGTTTAAAATGGACAGGATTATAAGTGAAAAGAACAACTGGCATACGCAAAACCGACCAAACGCATTCCGAATCTATTGATAATTTATCACAACGATCCATTAGTCATATGTGACATGTAAGAGCCCACTCGGGCTCAATCCGAGTCGCGGTGTGGCCGGGATCAGTCTAAGTGGCTCTCTTTTGATTAAAATGGACATCATTTTAAGTACATACAGAAAACCGACCAAACGCATTCGGTTTCCATTGAAACTTTAGGAGAACGATCCATGGGTCATATGTGAGGTGTAAGAATCATCCCCGCCTCAATCCGAGGCGCGGTGTGGCCAACACCACTCTAACTGTGTCTGTTTTGTTTAAAATGGGTAGGATTATAAGTGAAAATAACTGGCATATGTAAAACCGACCAAACGAATTCAGTTTCCATTGAAACTTTAGGAGAACGATCCATGGGTCATATGTGACGTGTACCAATCATCCCCGACTCAATATGATTCCACATATAATTGTCATCTAAATTTTAAATTGAATTATATATGAATTATATATGTTTATGAATTGTAATTTAATTATGGATGTGTATAGTTTCAGGATCCATTATATGTTAAATGTGTATGAATTTGTTCGTAATTGTATATGTATGTTTTATTTTATTACAGGTACAATAGTTGGATCGAAAATGAGGTGAAAATGAGGCCTGATGAGATGAGAGGTGCCTGATGTACAGGGGACAGGGTCTGTGCAAATTGCAGGCTGTTGCAATTTGCAGCATAGGGTATGCCAACGGTTTTACACCGTTGGCATATAATCCTAAATAAGTTTTTACCAACGGTTCAATGAACCGTTGGTAAATATCTCTTTTCCCAATGGTTTAGAACCGTTGGGAAAGAGTTAACCCATGGAAGACTATCCCAACGGTTTTGAAGAACCGTTGGGATAGTTAAGGTATATTTGGTTTTCCCAACGGTTCACCAAACCGTTGGGATAGAGTGCCTTCTGTCAGCCTACCCCAACGGTTTCCAGTAAACCGTTGGGAAAGGTTTTCCCCATGGATTTCTTCCCTACGGTTGGGAGAACCGTTGGTATATCATATACCAATGGTTTGAGGTGCTTTCCCAACGGTTGTGAACCGTTGGGAAATAGTGTATTTCCAGTAGTGTAAATGTCTTTGCAGGGAGCAGGTCACAAGAGAAAAAAGGACATATGGTATATGGACAGTGTCTGATCAAGACATATGAGTGGAAACTCATTGAATTTATTTACACTCACTCAAAAAGATGGTGGACTTGTCACTTTTAGTAACAATGCCAAAGGAAAAATCATTGGTATTGGAATAGTTGGAGATCCAGAAGCTATCTCAATTAATAAAGTACATTATGTGAAAGGATTGAAACGCAGTCTGATAAGTATCTCTCAACTATGTGATGATGGTTATGTTGTTGATTTTTCTAACAATTGTTGTTCTATTTTCAAAAAAAAATTGCTTAAATTTAGAGCACCAAGAACTGATAATGTGTATACCCTGGATTTAAATTCCTTGTGTAAACAACAATTAAATTACTTAACTGCTAAAATGAATGAATATTGGATCTGGCATAGGAGACTTGGACATTATAATGTATATTTTTTAAATAAGTTATCTAAGAATCATTTAGTTTCTGATTTTCCTCGTCTCAAATTTGAAAGTGATAGATTCTGTGATGCATGTCAACTTAGAAAGCAACACAAATCATCCTTCAAATATTTTAACAAAATTGCTACATTTAAACCTCTAGAACTTATCCATATGGATTTGTTTGGACCTTCAAGAGTAGCATGCTTGTCTGGTAAATTATATGTATTTGTTTTAGTTGATGACTATTTTATATTTACATGGATTTTCTTTTTGAAATTTAAAAATGAAGCTTTTACTTTATTTGAAAGTTTTTGTAAAGTTGTTCAAAAGGAAAAAGGTTTTAAAATAATTTCATTAAGAAGTGATCGTGGTGGATAATTCTAGAATCAAGAATTTAATTCCTTCTGCTCAAATATGGGTATTAAACACACCTTCTCTGCACCTAGAACACCTCAACAAAATGGAATTGTTGAAAGAAGAAATAGGACTATTCAGGAAATGGCTAGGACTATGCTAAATAAATACAGTCTTTCTACCTACTTTTGGGTAGAATCTGTAATCACATCCTGCTATATAATGAATAGAGTTTTAATTTGACCACTTTTGAAAAAGACACCCTATGAACTTTGGAATAACATAAAACCTAAAGTTAACTACTTTAAAGTTTTTGGATGTGAGTTTTACATCTTGAACACCAAGGATAATCTTGGTAAGTTCGATCCAAAATCTGATGAAGGAATATTATTAGGATATTCAGCTACCTCCAAAGCTTATAGAATCTATAATAAGAATTCAAGGATTGTTGAAGAATCAGTTCATGTGAAATTTGATGAATCTGATCCCTTTGAGAAAAGGACAGATCAAATGGATGAATCTGACTCTAATGATAACATAAGGCTTGAGAACTTGAAAAATGATTTTGAAAAAGATATAAATAAAATTCAGTCTAGTTCAGAAGAACATGATACTGAAGAACCTATAATTGTGTTGCCTAGACAGACTATAACCTTAAAGAATCACCCTTTAGAAACTATAATGGGCGACTTAGATACCGGAATGAAAACTAGAAGAAATATAGGAAATATTGTAGAATTCTCTGCCTTTCTATCACAATTAGAACCGAAGACTATAGAAGAATCTTTAGATGATGAAAGCTGGATGATATAAATGCAAGAAGAATTAAACCAGTTCAAAACAAATGAAGTCTGGGAATTAGTTGAACGACCACAAAACTATCCAGTGATAGGAACCAAATGGGTCTTTTGAAATAAGCAAGATGATCAAGGAATAATAACTATAAATAAAGCTGAACTTGTAGCTAAAGGATATAATCAAGAAGAAGGTATAGATTATGATGAGACCTTTGCACCTATAGCTAGACTAGAAGCCATTAGAATCCTATTAGCCTATGCATCTCATATGAACTTTAAATTATTTCAGATGGATGTTAAGTCTGCCTTTTTAAATGGTTATTTAATGGATGAAGTTTATGTTGAGCTACCTCCTGGTTTTGAAAATTCTCAAAACTCAGATTCTGTTTTCAAAACTTACTAAAGCTCTCTATGGCCTTAAACAAGCACCTAGATCTTGGTATGAAAGATTAATCTCTTTTCTTTTGAAAAATGATTTTACTATTGGAATGGAAGATCCAACACTGTTTAAGAAAACTGTGAATTCTAATATTTTATTAGTTCAAATTTATGTCGATGATGTAATTTTTGGATCAACTAAGAAAAGCCTTTGTCATGAGTTTTCAAAGTTAATGCAAAAAGAATATGAAATGAGTATGATGGGAGAACTAAATTTCTTTTTAGGTCTTCAAATTTATCAAAAAGATTTTGGAAATGTTTTGAATCAAAGAAAATACATTACTGACTTATTGAAGAAATTTGGACTTGAAAACAGCAAGACATATACAACTCCTATGTGTAATAATATAAAACTTGATTTTGGTGAAACTGGAAAATCAGTTGACAACAAGTTATATAGAGGTATGATTGGTAGTTTATTATACCTTACTACTAGCAGGTCAGATATAATGTATTCAGTATGTCTTTGTTCAAGATTTCAATCAAATCCTAAAGAATCTCATTTAACTACGGTTAAAAGAATATTTATATATTTAAAAGGAACTATTTTTCAATATTTTCTTTGTCCCAAAACTTCTGATTTTAATTTTATTTCATATTCAGATGAAAACTTTGGGAGTTGTAGATTAGATAGGAAAATCACTTCAGGAACTTGTCACTTTTTAGGAAAATCTTTAGTGTCATGGTCAAGTAAGAAACAACATTCAGTTGCCCTATCAACATCTGAGGTAGAGTATGTTTATGCTGGCAGTTGTTGTGCACAAGTGTTGTGGATGAAAAACACTCTTATGGACTTCGGACTAAATTTTAATAATATTCCTATTTTATGTGATAATACTAGTGTTATAAATATTTAAAAAAATCCTATTAATCATTCTAGAACCAAGCATATTGATATCATACATCATTTTCTAAGAGATCATGTTCTTAAAAAGGATATATCTTTGGAATTTGTAAGTACTAAAATTCAATTAGCTTGTATTTTTACTAAACCACTTTCCACTACAAGATTTGATTTTATTAAGGGGGAGCTAGGTTTATTTGATTTTAAATAAAATTTTATTTTACTATAGGAGTTCTTTATTTTAATTCTGCTTAAAATAATTTAACTATTTTTTTTCAAACAAAATAAGTTTCTTTTCCCCACATAATCTATTTTATTTATTTTTTAATATATGTAATGATTATTAAAAACACGGGAATCAAGGTTGTTAGAAACCCTTTTGACTTCTAAACTGTTTCATTTCTACCAAAACCTTTTCGAACCCGCAAACCGCACCTCTGCTCGTCAACCCTAATCTTCGAACCTCTGAAACCCTAACCTTCAAACCTTCAGAGATTCTCACAAATATGGAAAAAACTAAAAGAGCCAATGAAGCCGAAACCAGAAGTTCCAAGAAACAACATTCAGAAGGAATAAAAATCTTACAGGGCAAGGCGATTAATCTCGAATGGCTATATGAGACAAATCTCATGTTGAAACAAGCACTGTCACTTCAGAATCTCGAATAGACTTTCAACAGTGAGAATACGGAATTTCTATATGAGGTAGAGCTTCGATAATTCTTCAAATCTATAAAGTTTAGTCTGGGAGATACTGAGGACAGTATGATGGCTAAGATATAGGATAGAGATTTCTCAATCTCGTCAGTAGAAATTGGCCAGATTCTCAACATCCCTCATGAGGGATTTTTTCATTTCGATTTGAAAAATATTGGAGATTCTGTGCATAAATCAGAGTACATAATGTCATTTCTCTTTGGTATTAACACTTTAAAGAAAAATTTTATCAAGGATTTGGAGCCTGATCAGAAAATTTAGGTCAAATTTGTGAAAACAGGGATTGCACCGAGGATATCTGAGATGGAAAAGATATTATATCCTGATATGTATATAATGTATCCTTTTCTCAGTGATTTTAAACTCAATTTTCCTAGGTATATGGTTAGATACCTAAGATATTGTTGTCAAAGTGATGCATGAATGAACTTTTATCCTTTTAGTTGATTCATCTTTAAGATTTTGTTTACGAAGGACATGGTGAGACTGGTGGATGCCAGAGTACATTGTCATCATAGTAATGTGTTTAATGCTGGAACATTAAGAAAGATTGGCTATTTCTGGAGTACTATCAAAGGAAAAAATTTGCCAGTAGGAGAAGATAATGAATCAGAGAGTGCTCAAGCTCAATCTGCAAAGTCCAAGGAGGGACAAGCTGAATCGAGAGTCAGCACTGCGGCAAGGAGGATCAGATTTGAAGTGGAAGAAACTGAGGAGAAAGAAGTCAGGAGGGACTTCAGACTCAGAAGAGAATACCTATGATTGAGGAACTTACTTCCCCTAACATAACTACAAGATATTTACTCTCTTACATCTTTTTCAGAGAAAAGGTTGTTAAACAACCTCAAGAACAGAATATCATTGTTACAGATCCTGATCCTGAAAGAATTGTAGTTGAAAGATCAGATCAACAAGTTGTAGATGATGTTTCTATTTTACTTGAACAAGAAAAGAAGGCAGATCCTGGTGAGGAAGTTTCCAAACCTTAGGAAACTCCAGAGGATATCATTTTAGATATTTCATTGGAAGAACAAATTAGAGATGTTCGTGATGAGCATGCTTTTGAAGCTCAAATAGAAGTTCTTCAAGAGAATTTTTCTATGGAAGATTCTGAAAAGGACTCTGAGGAAAAATTTGTGGACCAACCTACTCAGGACATGGAGAAAGAAAAATATGATGTTGTATCATTACCTTTAGTACTGCTACATCACACAGACTTTGAGAATGCGAATCAAGCACGGGGTGCTTCTTATTCAAGGAATAGGTAAATTAAAGATTTTTACAAAAAGTTATCTCAACTGCAATGTGAGAATGATTCTCTGAGAAGCACCTTAGCATCAGAACAGTTGAAATTTCAAAATCTTAAGGAGAGTTCTGTTTCAAGGCAAGAAGTTGAAATTTTTAAAGAGGATATGATAAATGATGTTGCCAAATTGAAATCTGAAATGGTTATGAAATCAAATTTCTCAGATCTTAAGTTGTTTATGGAGACACAATTGGAATCAGTTGGTAATAGTGTTACTAGTGGATCAGGTACTTCACCTGATTTAATCATAAGATTTCAAGCTATCACAGCTGAAATATGCAACATGAATGACAGGTTGCAATATCTTCAGTGCAACAGTGCTCCATTATCTATTCTATTAGATAATTAGAAACTCTTGGTTGATCAGTTGACATCCAGTGAGCCAGGAATCCGCTCTATCTTAGATAAATTCACAGAGAAGCTATCTTTGTTTATGGATAAAGAAGAACAGATTCACGTGTTTTTCAGAACCAATCTCATTGAATATATTCATATGACTCAGGAGGCCAAAGATCTTATTATTCAGCTCGGTTATGGATTAACGAAAAGGTTTTGAGAATAGTTAGCAGGAATCAAGTCTATAGTCCAGAGAAAGTGTTGTTTTCAACCATACATAATATTTTTATTTAAAGGGGGAGTTTATATTAATACTCTATCTCTTTATGATAATTTTGATGCTCATAAATACCCTTAATTATTTTCTAATGAATTTATTTGTTAAGTATTTTGCAGGAATTTATAATTTTATTTTACTATTGAAATAACATGAATTTATTACTAAAGTATTCGTATCTAGCGTGTTCTGGAAACACTGTTCATGCGCTACTTATTCAGAATCTGCTTTAGCGTGTTCTGGAAACACTGTTCATACCCTTCGTTGATTGACGTAGTGTAAGGATAAAAAGTGTGTATACTTTTTGAGATGAAGAAAACGTATGGTTAATCAACCATACGTTATCGGCAAAGTATGGAAGAAGAACCCTACGTTATGAAGGAACCCTACGTTTGAGATATCAGAAAAGTATAGAAGGAGAAACGTATGTAAGTATTAAATGTTACGTTTGTTTTTCAAACGTATGGTTCATCAACCTTACTTTTGTGAACAATCATACGTTCTTGGAAAAGTATGGATCAATTAAAAGTATGGATCTTTTATCGTACGTTTGAAATTTGAAGAGAAAAGTATGGATGACCAACCCTACATTTGGAATGAACCTTACGTTTGTTTTCAAGTTTAAATTTTCAACATTACATTGTCAACCTTACATTGTGAACCTTAAGTTTGAAGACTATGTCATTAACCTTACGTTCAGAGGATGCATACAGTTCAGCTCAACCTTACGTTTGGCGTCAGAGAATTTAAAGTCGATATTTTTATGCAACAGTCTGTATGCTGATTATTAGGAGGATTTCAAGCCATATTTAAATGCTGATTTTATTTTGACTGATTCAAACCCGTTTCATCAATGTTTTGATCGAATTAAAAGGATATTTTTATACCGAGTCTTCAGGGAAGTTACGACTACTCTGTAAATTCAAATGTTTGAATATCGCGAGTAAAAAGGCAACTTTTGTGGATCTAATTTTACAGGAGAAGTTCTTATCATTCTTTTATTTATATGGGCATTTTTAAACTGCATCGATATTATTGATCATGTGTGATCTTTTTATTATTCTAAAAAAGAAAAGGGAAACAGAGACTACTGAAACATACCGATCTGCTATTTCAAAAGGAGCATCAAATCTCTGTTTGTTAAAGAGGAAGGAACAAGATAGAAGATTCACTTGTTCTATATCGAAGATCTAATGTGGATCTGTCTCTGCTAAAGTTGTGAGTTATATTTTTATATTTACTGCAATGGGATCAACTCAGAATGTCTCTTATGTGAAGATTATTATTTCTGAAGTCGACGATCCACCTACTGTTAATTTCATGCGGTTTCAATTGTGAAGAACATCTGGAAAGTATTTTCAGAATATGAAAATATTTCTTTTCTATTCTTGAGTGATCGGCTTCTCATACTAAGCTATGAAGGTTCTATAAATTAACCAGAAGGCTTTGTTTTTCCTTGGATTGTAATGGTGTCAACTGCCTGTACTCAGTTGTGAACCGGTCTGTTGAAACGAGGACCAGATAGTGAAAATCACCAAGCTCGTGGAGTAGAGCGTTGGTGGAGTGGACTATGGGCCTTCTGTTCCCTGAACCACTATACATCTTGTGTTTCTACTATTTAAATTTCCACTGCATCATTTTATCTGATTAAACTTAATAGGTGGAACAAAATCTTGTAAATATTTTTGAAAATTTACAATTCACCCCCCTCTTGTGTATATTTGGTGTAATCTGATCAAACAGAAATACATTCAAAATCAACATTTTTCTTATCAAGATCTTTAGAAAGATCTGATATTTCCTTAGTAAGAATAGTATTCTAAGATTTTTCCTTATCAAGCTTTTTCATGAGTTTTGAATTCTCAATATCAAGAATTTTGGAAAACCTAGAAACTTATTCATAGGAAGGTAAAGTATTATCTTCATCAGAAGAAGATTATTCATCCGAAGAGTTATACTATTTATCATTTTTATAATTTGTATTTAAAGAAACATTGTTCATTGATTCAGCATTGTGTACCTTAGACATTAAACAACGATTTTCAATAGGTAGTCTGGTTATTGGACCAAGATTCTTCTGTCCAGAAGATTCATAATCCGAAGATTCATCTGAAGAGTCTCCACCACTGGCACTCCAGGTGTCATTAGATTTTATGACTTTCTTAGTTTTATCCTTGTAATACATATTTCTGTTTCTATTAGAATGTTTTTCCTTTCTTTCTTTTCTCTTGAGCATATGACAATCAGGTCTTATATGTCCAGTTCTCTTGCATTCATAACATGTGACTTCTGAATCTTTCTTATATTTCCTTTCTTTATACTTATATCTGGATTGAAAGTTCCTCTATTCAGTTATCTTGTTCATCCTTCAAGAAAGATTGGATAATTCATTCTCTGCGGATTCAATTCCACTAGATTCATATTGAATAACAACCTTCTTATATTTGGATCTAGTAACTCTCTCAGGAGTCTTGGCTTTCATATGATTAGAAGTTGTAGTAAATGCAACACTTCTATTCCCATTCTTCTTATTAACATTATCAATATCTCTCTTCATTCTAGTCTCATGCTGAAGAAGAGTTCCAAACAGTTCATCAAGATAAATCTGAGTAACCTTTCTATTTTCATTAATAGCAGTCCTCTTAGATTCCCATTCATTGGGCATGATGTCTATTATCTTATCAACAAGAGATTCGTCATCAAATCCTTTCTCACTGATGGATTGTAAACTATTCACAATATTCATGAATCTTTTTTGCACCTTACATATGGGTTCTCCATAAGGAAAGCAGAAACCATGATATTCAACTCTAAGCATGGCTCTTCTTGTTTTAATTACTTTGGAAGTTCCAAAGTGAGTAACTTCAAGTTTCTTCCAAATAAAATTTGCTGCTTCACAAGATGAAATTTGGCTATATATATTTCTAGTCATGGAGAAAAGAAAAGTATTTTATACCTTATAATTTAGTTGATATTCATGCTTTTCTTGATTGGTGAAGGTACTAACTTCTTTGTTAGGGATTTTATATCCTCCAGTAAGTATAACAAAATTATAAACTCCAGTATTGATAATGAAATTCTTCATGAGATCTCTCCAATATTCGTAATCATTTCCATAAAAAATAGGTTGTCTGGTTGGGTTGAGATTGTCTATTAAACCAACATTCATTCCTGCCATCTTAAAGAAAATTCTTTCCAAAAAAACTTGTTAATAGAAAAAGTTTGGATTGAAGGAAAATATTCCTAATCAAGGAAAATATAGAACAATGAAAACTTGATCAAGAAAAACTTATATGTGAGTATAATTATATCAGATACCTCCTCCGATACCAATTTTTGAGATGGTATGTGAGTATGATATACTCTATAATACAAAATGTATGATCGAAATAAAAGAGATACTGAGTGAAGTATCTAATGATGCTCAAAATACAAGAGGGGGGAGAATTGTATACTTTTAAAAATTCCTTTGGAACTTTTAAATATGGTTATGTTTAACAAGGTTAAACAAAGTAATTCACAAAACCTCTAGTTCTACACACTTGATAGATTCTAGAAATATGATTCCAAGAAAGTGATTCCGGAAAATATGGTTCCGAAAATGAAACTTAATGAAAGTTTACAATGATAAAGATTATACCTTAAAGCGTATAGAATCTAACTAAATTAGAGTACAAGTATAAAAAAGTATAAGATAGTTATACTTTCTTCAACAATACAAATGCAGCTGAAAAAACTTATAACAAAACAAGTAATCAAGTAGCAAATCTTTTAACCCAAAGAGAAGGGTATCCAACAACCTTGGATAAAGGTCCCTTGATTTATACTTTCAAGAAAGTCTATCTTACCCACACTAAGTTAAGCCCTCGATACAAATATCAGAGTCTTTCTTGCTATCCCCGCAAGCCCTCAACTTCAAGGTAGTCGGAACCTCTGTCTTCCTTAGCAAGGAAGCCCTCAACATCAAGGTAGACGGCACCTCTATCTTCCTATCTCTGGAAGCCCTCAATTGTACACAGCAACAATTAGAGTCGCACAAAGAAAATCTGAACAAGAAGTTCAGTATGCACAAAGCAATGAGAGTCTCTCTCTAAAAATCACTTCAACATCATGTAATCTCTAGAGTCATAGAACAATATTGATCTCTTTAAAATTAGCTCCTATTTATAGGCATGGCTTTAACGGTCGGCTCCCTCTTCCAATAGTCATATTTTACCTAGAATTTCAGAGGGACCTATACACTTGTCAATCAAAAAACAGTTAGTTAGTAACTGAATGCATGACACCGTTTTATAACCAAAACATGAGTAAGAAAAAATATGGTTACATAACCAAAATCCAATATTAGGAATGTACGTAAAAATGAAATTTCAGAGTATAAACAAAATTGAATTCTTAGTCTATAATACAAGGATATTCAAATTCTGTTTTCTAGGAATTCGGAACCTGAACTCTATAGAATTTCAGAGTCTGAATTTCAAGGAAATTCAGAATCTGGATTCACAATAATTTGGAACCATAACTTACAAAGTTCGAAGTCGGAGTTCATGAGAATTCTGAGTCTGAACTCATAAAGTTCGGAGTCAGAATTCATGAGAATTTGGAGTCAGAACTCATAAGAGTTTGGAGTATGAATTCAGAGAACTCAGATTCAGAAATCATAAAAGTTCATAACCAGAATTTGTATTCAGAATTCGGAGTCAGAACTCAGGAGAGTTTGTAACTAGAATTCATAATCAGAATTTTGAGTCAGAACTCAGAGGATTTCATAACCAGAATTCGTAATCAAAATTTGGAGTCAGAACTTAGAAGAGTTCGTAACCAGAATTCGTAATCCGAATTATGAGAATTCAGATCCTAAAACAGAATGCTTCATATCTGGGTAATTATAGGATTCCAAGGTTTTGGTTTCAAACCTAATTTTACACTTAGAAAAAATTATGATATGAACAATGAAAACATGATAAGCATAAATTTCCTTGGGGAAGGAAATTTTTCCTTATATAAGTAAAACATAGGGTAAAAAGGGTTTTTCCTTGAGATAAGGTGTTTGTGATTTTCAAAACAAGAAGAAATGGTAAATTCATAAGGAAACCTTAATGACTTAACAATCTCCCCCAAGTATGATGTAATGGAAAATTCATAAGGAAAACCTTATTGACTCAACAAAAATAAGACTTTATTATTTTAAATTCCCCTCTGATTTGTGGCAGGAACATTTTTCCTTGTATTTTAACATACATTCAGATAAATAATATTATCATGTATAAATTTTTTTATCTTTTTCTTATTTTAAAAACATGTTATAAAACTTGATGAATCATAAACCATGTGTATAATCTCACCTTGCTCATAAAAACTCTTTTGTTAAAAAATAACTCAACTTATAACTAAATGAAATAAGTTAACTATAGATTTTTCTAAGATTGATACATTCCTTTACATTAAATCCTTTGATATGTAAACTCTTTACTTCATAATTTGAATGAAAACTATAATAATTGTAAATTATTTCATTTATTTTTAACTCCTTTATAACTACACTACATTATAAAACATATAATTCATATCACATACCCTTAAAAATAAAATATTTTAATTATATTAAACTGATACCTGAAATATACATTCTATTTACTATCTTGAACTAATTTAAGTATTTTGGAAAATTCCACCTTATGGAATTATTACTCATCATTCTTAATAACACCTTTAGGTTTCAATGACCAGGATTGGATACTCAATGAAGCATTGTTGAAATTTACAACTTACTTTTCCTATTTTGATATTAAATGTTACACATTTGTACTAAAAATTCTTCCCAAGAACCTAGAAATCACATTCCTAGTTCATTTATTATCAACACAATTGGAATATTTGGAAAACAATTATTTAACTCATTTAGATTTTTTAAAATTTCCATTAATGAAAATATGATGAATTTTTTAACTAGAAAAATCCTTAATGAATCCTTTAGTCCCACCAAATAATAAATATACCAAAACTTATTGATTATATGATTTGAGACTAAAATTCCTATGCAATTTTTGTATCTCATGCATTTGAAAACTTAAGAGAGTAATTATATTCTTTCCCCAAGCATTTAGAATCCATGTGTTGAATGACTTCAATAGTTTGGTTACTCAGGAAGTTGTTTCTCTAACACATAGAATTTATCCTTACATATATTTTTTATTAAGTTTATATATAGGTGTAAGAATTTTATTAAAATAATATTCTTTATTTTATAAGATTTATTTCAGTTTGGAATTGATGATGATGATTCTATTCATCTAAAATAAAATATTTTATTAGATGAGTATCAAGTTCTAAAAAAATTTAATAAGGAATTTTATTATATGTATCTTCACTAAGATGATGAACCATTTTCAAATCACATCATATCCATTAGTATACCAAGATCTATATTTCATCTTAACCTACATTGGGTATCACATAATTAAGATATGAATATATCTAGTAGGCAATTATTATCAAACGTATCGTATATGGATCTTGGATAGTTGAGTGGAACATTCTTTACCTGAATAAATCATGTAGATTCAATCAATTAAATTCCTCTAGTATACTAATGGTTAGGTTTTTCCAACTAATTGTAACCCAAATACAACACCAAGGAAAATACACCTAAGGGTTTGGATGTAAGGAATTGTTTCATTATGAGTTCTGAAATTTAGAGTAAGGTTTAATTTTTTATTTGGGAGAGGGGAGTTTTGAGGATTGGGAATCAAATTGGGACTATAAGAATTATAAAATCTCAAATAGATGTTTCTAGATATGTAGTGTGGCTTGGTTGGTGGTTTTGGTGCTTGAGTGAGCATCGGGAAAGGGTCAGGGTGACTTGGGATTTGGTTGGGGCTGCAAGAAACATATCATGTCATAGCCCTAGGACTTGTTGAATGGAATGGATTACAGACTTTTTGGTTCATTAAAGAATAATGTGGTTACTCCACACCCTAAATGGTGGAACTTTGGTGATGTTATAGTTTAATTACCACACCATAGTCCATGGGTTCTACCATGGAGGGGTATCAGGAGGTAGGACCTTTGAGATACCTCCCTGAGGTCAGCTATTCCACAAATAGAAATTCCAAATAGTATCATGTCATGGAGGGGAATCCCTACACTCTAGTCTTAGGGGGTATTTTATAGAGGGTTCTTGAGAGGTAGAGACTTAGTCTTCCCCCTAAGGAGGGATATTCCCTATAGCCCTACTCCATACCACACTTGGAGGCTTTGTAGAGTTCCTTCATTGTAAAACTTATGTTCATGTTTCAAGGGGTACCCAACCACTTTTCTAGTGGAGGTAGACTAGTAATTTACTAGCTAGAAACCCTTAAATTTTAACGGGAAGGGCTATGTGGGGAGGGATGTTTCAGCTATCCACTCTCATTTCCTCCCTCTCATTGATACCCCATGTTGGGGGATGGTTCATGGTGAATTTTGATAATGATTCCATGTTTTTTCATCCTCATCCTTATTTCATTTTTTGTTATTCTGGATTATCCACTAATTTTGGGATGTCTTATCTTGGGTTTTGATATTGATTCCACTTAAGCATGATAGAATTAGGCAATAATGATGGGTATTTTGTGTCTCTTAGTGAGAGGAAATATTTGTTCATTGACCAAACACCATGTTTCATTGTTTCGATTGAGGAAAGGTTCTTCCCCAATTTATTTAGGGTTTTTGATTAAATTGGATGAAATTGATGATTGGATGGGTTTTGTGTGATAGGGATTTTGTGTGGTATGATGTTGGGGATGCTCCATAGACCCTCCAAGTGTGTTTGTTTATATTTTTAGTGATGTGGTAATTCTTGATGTGTTTTTGACCGATTATGACACTTTGGTTAATTTTGAATAATTAATTACAATATGTTATAATTAATTATTTTGATGTTGTAGCATGAGATAAGAGATCGCGTGGTGATACAAGCTTGGGAGAGACATGAATAGGCTTTGCTAATGGAAAGTGGAGCATGTATTTGGTGGTGACTCTATGTTGGTGGAAGGTGGTCCCTTTTATTCAAGATCATATGCCTATTTATGAATGATTTATTGTTTTTGTTCATGTTTTATGGGACCCAGTTGATATATAGGAACTATAAGTTCCTTATAGGGATGGAGAAAGTGGAATTGAGTATCCTTGAGTTAGAATAAGTGCTTCATAGAACTTGGGTAGTTGGTAATCTCCCAATTATTATTTCTCTAAGGGGAGAGGGTTCCAATTGAGATAAAGAGAGAATGTTAGTGTGTATCAAGACATGATATAGGTTTCAGGTAGCCTAGGTTAGTTTTAATAGGGCACATTGGGATCATATGAGAGTCATAGGCCTAGATGGATGGGTGAGACAGTCATACATATCATACCTATGAGTGAGAACCTCCTGAGGGTGAGTTGAGGATGAGAGAGTGATATGATTTGGATGAGTCCTCAAAGACAAGATGAGGTGTTATGAATTGTATTTTCTTATGAGTGATTATATTGGGGGGATATTTTGAGTGCTATGTGAGATAGATCCTAGTGAGGGTTCTAAAGTGGGATTTTGATGAGGTTTGAGACCAGGATATAGACCAAGGTTGGGTATATATTATGGGTTGTGAAATAACCATGGGGTTTTTGAGATGGATTAGTTCTAGTAAGGAATGATAGAGGTGGTTCTAAAAGACCCTAGAGGATTCCCTAGTAGGTGATATGAGAATACCAAGAGAACTATAATTTTATTTATGGATGAGGAGATGTGTTTGAGATGAGGGGATTGGTCCAAGGGACTAGAAACGAGGGATTAGATGATGGATTATGTGATGGGTCTCATGCCCGGTTTATCATTTGCTTATGAATAGTGATAGAATCATCCATAGAGATTAATATTCTAAGGAATGACCCCCCCCCCCCATGAATGATAAGTCACTTGCAAGACTTCTATGATTGAGATGGATTAATATTTGTGTATAAATTTTGGTCCTAACATGAGTGAGAAGGTATGAATAGAGATATGATATGGACATTCCCTGATTGATATGGGAAACACTAAGTGAGAGGGTACTAGTCCACAGATTCATGTGAGACCCACCATGGTAGAGGAAAGTTTCCATGTTGTGACCCTATCCTGAGTGAGAGGTTGATGGGTACGACATGTGACCTCCTTGAGCAAGAAGGCCTGGTAGATAAGTGAGGTGATAGGATATGTGGATGATTGAACCACCTTTAGTGATAGGTTAAGGGTAATGATATGGATGACATCACCTTACATGAGAAGTTGTTGGTAGGACCATATTGAGTGATAAGGTGAGTCATAGACATAGATACAAGAACCTACCATGTCTCTTCGGGTAGTGGTCAAGGATTTGGTGTATTCCCTACCCATTGTCTTTGTATATGGGTTTAGTATCAAGATAGGATGAAAATATTCTAAAATTGAGTTGGATCAGGTATGATCAAGTATTGAGGTGTAATAATTATCACTTTGTGACATAATAGACATAGATTTGTGGTAGCCTAGTCAACACACGATGTACAAGAGGCTTGTTCAAAATTTTATTTTATTTATTCATACACATATATGATTTTTTATACTAGGGGAACTTTGTGAGGACCTAAAAAGATGTATTTATCATACCATGTATGGGAAATTTGGTGTGCATGCACATCTTATTGTCCAATTTATAGCTATATCATAGGAAACACAGTGGATTGCATTGGGGAAACTCGATGAGTATTTGGATATGAGTACGTTGATGAATGTGGATGGTAGTATGGACCTTGTTTATTTTTTAATTTTTTTTATTTAATATATGTGATCAACTCGGTGGGTTTTCTATCATATTGAATAACTGTATGGTTCCATATGGTATAATATTTTTATAGTATTATTGATTAATTTTATTGTTATACTCTGATGATTATGGTTGTGGATTATTTTTTAATTTATGTTTTTTAGTTTACTCTTATATGAGGGTATAGTCTCACCATATAACACCTTAGAATATCTCTTCTAGTCAAAAGCCTCAAGTATATGAGGTGGTGCACCTAAGGTCATGTGTCATCCTCGATCGAAGAACTCTTGAGGGGTCGGAAAAAAATTCCATTAAAAATTTATATCAAACCATTTTATTTTGTTTTAATATTTAATGATATGGTAAATAAGTGATTTATAAATGCTTTAGAGCTTTTTATGGATCTTATAATAGTGTATCATGAACACCTTTTATGTTTGGACGTCTTGGTTACTAGGGGTATGTGATTGTGTTTATTTATTTTCACTATTATAGTTTAGGTGTTTATTAAATATAATTTGTTTATTTAACATTTCTATTTAGATGATTTTTTATTCTTAGACCATTAGAAAGAGGCTTGTGTACATGCATCATGATTTCCCCACTATATTCACATGATATACATGGGATTATGTGTGATTATTTTACTGACGAGTGGTTCAGTGGTTTAAATTTTCGAAAACTTATATAGAACATTCCCATATAACTTATTAATGGTATTACAGTCAATTGAACCATGGTATTTCTTTTTTAATGGTGGTTCATTTGGATCCTAGTGAAGGATGTGAACTGGTGATGTCTATATAGTCCCTTCATGCAAGGTATGTATAGGGACCTTAGTGGGTTGGTATAAGAATCATAAGGCTGAGAAATGATCCAAGGATGGGTACAAGTTTCTCAGAGGATATAGGGTTCAGTTACTTAAATTTTCAACGATAACCTATATGGTGCCTTCCGATATAGATTCTTGGTGGTAATCTATATAACTAAACTATATAGTTGAGGAAAGGCATGTGAAAATTCCTTGGGTTATTATAATGAGGAGCACTCTAAGTGATTTTGGTATCAAGGTCACGTGAGAGAGAAACATTTATCAGATTACAACCCTCGTTAATTTTATATGTGTATCCAGTGGTGAATTAAGAGCATGGGTAGATGATCATGGCTTTGGAATGTTTTTCGAGTGGTGAGTGATCATGTGTTGGGCCTTGGAATGAGTGAGATGCCTTGGGTACATGGGAATGAAATTATTGAGGATGATTTGGTTAAATCATATTGACCTACATGAGAAGAATGGTCAATGGGTTAGGCATGTGATCCTAGGTTTGGTGGGATGAAACTCCCGGGAGTGTGATTTAGGATGTGTGATAGGGTTTTATAGGAGAATGAAACCATTGGGTTCAAGTGAGACAAGGTAAGACCATGGTTAAGAACCATTTAGAGTGTTATTAGTGGTTAAATCTACCTCAAGTGTAGGGAAGTGGATGTGATAAGTATTTTTGAGAAAATAATTGGTGTTCGAGAGTGGTGCACACTAGTTATGCACAATGCTTGTTTGGTTTATAGATCAGTTAACACTAATGTGTAGGATGAGAAATTGAGAGCTTGATAAAATTATTACAAGATTGGAATCCCAAGTTGTTGGATGATAATGGGGAAATGTCACACTTGACACTAATGGTGACATAATGGATGGATGATGTCAAGTATTGACAAGATGGGTGAATGTGGATCATAAGGAGTGACACATGTGTGGTGTTGGGAATCATTTTGGTTGGTTCTTGAGGAGTATTGTAAGGTAATACATATGGTTAAAATAATACCATTGGATATCAAAGGTTTTGATATTTATTGTCTGTTGATTATTGAATAATGTGGATGGTTTTATTTTTGTGTCGGGAATGAGTGATGGTCAATGTTTTATTTTTGTGCTTGTGTATGAGAAAGACAGCTACTTCCAGTCATTATGTGTAGTAATATGCAGATATTAGTCCATGGAGATTGGTTTTTTGGTTAACAATAATGATGATAAAGATAGCCTTATGGAAGAGGGTATCATATCAGTCACATGTTTATGACCCTTGTGTTGGAAGGGTCATGGGTCTCGTGTGACTAGTTAGAGATACAGCTAAGGTGGAACTGGGTTACTGATGTAGTAATACACACTAATATATTTTTCCTTGGAAAAATATGATATTTTGGATTAAATGTGATTGAGGATATATTTTTTATATTATAATTGATATTATTATGGAGTTGGTGTGGTCCAAGTGTGACTTAGATTAGAGGTGCACCAGTTCTCAGGGTGACATCATGATGGTTGGAGTGGTTTTTTGGTGATCTAATCCTCTAATTAAACTGAGAGATGATTTTAGAAATTGTTGTAGGAATTTGTGTGATTTTATGATGCCTCTGGGAGTTAAGTAATTGTGATCAGGTGATGTAGTGTGGTGGTGTATTGGTGTTGAGGTTGAGTGTTTTTTAGTAAGGTTAGCCAAAGGAGTACTGGATGATGTTTATGCATGGAATTGGTCACGGTGAGGTGGAAACTATAAGAGGTGTGTAGATGGATCGGTATAAATGTGTTTTTAGTAGGTGATTCATATGGTGGGGAGAAGCATGGATTAGAATTGTCCTTTATTAACATATCCTTATTATGGAGAGAATGATATTCCCTAATATGAACTAGTTTTCAATGCTTTAGTGCTTCAAGGAAGATAGGTGTGGGTCAGTACCATCTTGATGTTGGATCTCATGGAGAGTGGGTGGATCAAATTTCATTGAATGTCATGCTTGATGTCTGGTGATACATAATAGAATCATATTAAATATTTTTTAATTAAACATGGTGAGTCCTTGGTGAATTGATGATGGAGGTATCTTCAAGTTCAGGGATGAAAACTATTAGATGCTTCTTGATGATGGTAAGCTATATTTCAAGGAGTTTTTAATGACCCACATAATTACAAGTTCTGAATTTCAAAGGAAGACTGACTTTTGGGTTCAAAATATGGTTTATTTTTATAATTAAGACTCATATTGTAAATTTGAGCATTGGAACATCGCAATTAGATGTTTTGGACATGGAATGAGGTATGGTTGGCGGTTCAGGTTCTTAGGTGTGTTTCAAAGAAGGGTTGGTGTGACCCATGAGCGGGTTGTGTCTACAAGATAAAATTCATGCCTCATCCCTGGGAATTCCAGCATAGCATGGATTGTGGCCTTTTTTATATTTTTCACACAGAAGGAATCCATGTTGTAGCCTGAAGGGTTGCACCGTGGTGTTTATGTAGTGGAAAGACCACGTCACAACCCATCAGTTATGTTGTGGAGGGACCACGAGCGGTAGGATCCTTGATAAACCTCCCAGAGGCCAACTCCACCTTAACCAAGAAGCTTACACCGTAGTATGGCCTCTTGGGGAAGCCTCATTCAGTTGCCCTATGGTTGGGTCTGTAACAACCCAGGTATTTATAGAATAATACTTTTCCATTTATATTAATATTTATGAATAAGATATTATTTTTACATTAAAGGGATTCTTTGTCCGATAGTGTACTCAACATGAAACAACGAGTTTATTTGAAAACTTATGTTTCACACAACTTTGAGTTATGCTGAAAAATAATATAATAATATTATTATTTTAAATGGTAGTTAACGCCAAGCCGTTGTATTGGCGGGAATGAACAGAATCAACTACAATATGATTATACATATTTTTTAAAATGTCTTTACATTTATCGGATAAATTTCAGAGGCTTAAAATAATAATGAATCTGATTTTAATCATGAAATACTCTAATATTTTTAAAAGGTCATTTTACTGCCTTTTGATGGCGAACCCTTTTTAAATCTAGTTTTTTTCACTTTTATATGTTATATTTGAAAAAATAAACATCTTGTATAGAATTGGGACATCAAAATTTACTTTGGATAAATTTCTAGTAATATTCTGATAAAGTTCATTTTTTTAATGAAATGTGAAAAATAATGCATTTTAAGTCAAAACTGTCTTTTCATATAATTTATTTATATAGTTATATTATTATTTTAATTGTTTTTAAATTTTAATTGGATTATATTTTTATCATTTAATCCAATTTTGGTAATTGGAAGTAATTTCACTTGAAAATTGGACATAAACACATGTCAATCTTTTGGTAGTTTTTACTTCTTAAAAACACGCTTTTTGGTTTTGACAACGAGAATTAATTTTAAATTAATTTCTAAAACTTATGTGTTTTGAATTTGGAAAAATGGATTCCATATTTGGAATCAGGAGGTAAAAATTGTGTCAATAGGTACCTTTTATTTTTAAACATTATGAATAGTAACTTCAGTAATTATTTTATTTACCATGGTTAAAGGGTAAAGATGGTAAATAACGGTAATAAATAATATTATAATAATATTAAAATACCCTGAAACATGTCATAATACTATTGGCTGAGATATTTCTGACCACAGGCATCCTTGGGTCGATTTTAGGACCCCATGGAGCCACTTTTATGTGAAAATGACATTTTATAGGAATTAATTTAAAGTAAAAAATATATAACATAAACATGTCTTTTTTACTAAAAAAAATATATGGGGTTATATAAGTGATATATTAGACTATAAATAATAATTATAAATCTAAATATATTTCCTACATTATGGTATTTTATTTATTATTTATAGAAATCAGATAAATAAATATATTTATGACACAATGATGATGTAGTGTTTACCTTATTAATGAATGATTTAAATAAATGATATTATAAATATTGAAATAAATTTATTTTAAAACTTTTTATGCCATACAATAATTTTATGTATTATTATGACTTGTTATCTTTGAATTAATGATTTTTTTTTGAAATAATCAAGTTTTTATGGATTTTTAAAAAGTTGTGATATGAATAGTATAAAAATTCACATAAATGAGTTTTTAAAAAAATACTATTTTATTAAATGATATAATAGTCCTAAAAATCTAATATTCAGAAATATTACTTATATAATGTTGAAAATTTCATTAACAAACCACTTGATGTTCGATTATCATTTTATAGTAACTATATTAACCATATAGTATGAATATACAAGAAGACGTGGTAAGAGTTAAATTAGTTAACTAAGGGTTAAAGCTAAAAGATAAGATTAAATTTGTGACCTAGACTTGTCTAAAACCTATTGGTTGAGAATTTTTTGACCCAAAAGAATATTATATTTTAAATAAATGACTTTGGAACCTTTTGAAACTGAAAATCATTTTATAATAAAATAATAATCAAAACATTCCTAAAGTGCCCCTCCTCCCTCTTATAAAAGGGCATCACCCCTACCCATTTAATTACACCTATCAAGCCCCTTGGATCATCCAAAATCTACCCAAATAAGCTCCCAACATCTTTATCTTCCTCCTAGAAGCCTTACATTGGTCATAATGAAATTCAATAAAGCCGTTTTTCTCAAATCAAAGAGAGTTGCACTTTTTAAGAGGTTGCATCATCTCTAAAGTTCATTTCCATTATTTTACTTCTTCACTCACTATTCTATTCTTATTCTTTGATTACATAAAAACACCAATATCCCAAATATACTAGGATATTTTTCTGAGAATTTTTATAACTACACTTACACACAAACCTCCATCTAATGGATATGAACATACTGTTTCTGTGGATGGAAAACTACTGCCTTACGAAACGATGATTGTTCAATTTACCCCTACCACCTATCATGGTGGAAATTATGATAGAACTATATTTATATATGATATATATTATATTTATTTTGTCTCTATGATTATTTTTTTAATTAAATCATACCTTTATGCTTTCCATAATGTGTAAATATGATAATTTCATTTGAGGAAGTGAGGACTACCGCCCCCTCAAAGTGATATGAATCGTTCATTCCATACATGGAATGTATAATGGATGGAGTTAATGAAATTATGTAACACATATAACATATGACATTATACTGGAATTATAATATACCTATGTATCATTTAGTTTTCATTCCTTTAAATATGAAAAAGAAATGAAAGTAGCATTCATGCGTACATACGGATTACCGTCTCCATAAACGGTGAATTTCATTTATTATCTCCAAATTTTATGTAATATTATAAATAAATAAATATACTAGATATATATTATATTTAAATAACTGGAGATAATGTAATTTTTACCACATGGACAATTAGTAATTATAACAAGTTCATTTTTGACTCAAGTACCGAATATCGACAAAACAACCGATATTAACTTAAATAATTATGTAATGTTTATAACATGGTAATAAGTGATATAAAAGGAATAATAAACTTTAAAAGGGTTCTTAATCAAGTAGAAATTAACTTAAGTTTATTATTCAGGAAGAATAAGGAACATACATGACGAGTCGGACTCAAGGTAAGGTACTTCGTCTCAATCTCCTTTCATTGATGTATATTTTGGTTTATACACGACTTTCTATTATACGATGTATAATTATACCATTTTATTTTAATTTAATTCAATGGTTTTCAAAAATAATCTTTTGTTTTATGATGTGTTTTACTAAACGAAAAAGGAAATGTTTGTTTTTAATGGATGTGGTGACAACGACCTTTCTACCGCTGCAAGAATTATTTAATATTTGGCTTAATTAACAAGAGGTAATGTTTTTAAAAGAAAAATAAATACCATATGCCCTTTTTACATATTTTTTTATTGAAAATGGTTTTGGGAAAGCATTTATTATTTCAATATCTTGAAATGATATATTGTGATTGCAATGTGAAAATTTTATCTTTTCTTTATACTTGTTTTATGTGTTATGCGTATGTTATGGTTCTTGGTAATTGTTTACATATACGGGTGGTTCCATGATAAACCTAGGTCCGATGATTCTGAGATTTATCTCCAATTCATTGGGTAACATGATGGAGGTAAACTTTAATGTTTCTCTTAATAGATTTAGGTAATATACTTTGATGGGTATTCCAAACATAACTCCCTATATAGTTGTGAAAGCTACAATGTATGTATGTTATGGATTCCACAAGTTACCTTTGTGATTTATGATTTATATGTGTTAGTCATAAATATTATTATTTCAGGAGTTATGTTAAAGATCTTATGTTTTATGTTTGGAAAGTATGATTTCATTTATTTTTATTTATTGATGGAATAATGTTTTCTTTCCTTATTTTATAACCCTTACTAAGATTTTTATCCTCTTCCCATGCTTTTGAAATGTTTTTCATAGGGTATAATTAAGGGTAAGAAAAAGGAATAATTCAAGAATATTTATATCAAGAAAATAATTCTTGTTTTATTTAATGAGTTTTATTGTTGTTAAAAAATTGGTTAGAGTATAAGTGTCTACTTCCTAATATTTGAGATATAATGTAATAGTTATAGCTTAATTCTCTAAAACTATAAACCTGAAAAGATACTCAGTATCGAATTCGTAAATTAACTAAAGATTACGTAATGTTTAAGGTTGGGTACTTATAGTTGGTATCAAAGGTTGGTTTAGAAAACTTTAGAAGTTAGGATATTGTTAAATTAATATCCATAAATTAATTTATGGTAAGATTAAAATAATATAGCATTTTAAGATTACCATGTTGCTTTGCATAAGATATTTCTGTGTTCATAATGGTTTTTCATAGAGGAAATAGGGAAGCTATGATGGGACGATGTCAAGAGGAAAACAACTTTCCAAATCAGCAACCTAAGATGGTCGTAATCGGAACTGAACATTTTTTTGCAGTGATGGAATAGTTGAATCAGGCTATAAATGGTGGTGGTATCCATGCATGAGATCAGATAGATCAACCACAGAGGAACATGTTAGTAGTGGATCATTTCATGAGGAAACATCCCCCATAATTTAGAGGATCATATGACCCTGTGCTAGACGAAGGGTGGATTAAATCACTGGAAAAAGTTTTCGATGTCACAGGGTGTTTAGAACATCAAAAGGTTAGTATTTTTGTTTACCATTTTGAAGGTGAAGTCGATCAGTGGTGGTCAATGGTTAAAAATATCAGGGATAGTGAGGTAATTGATGATCTTGTTTGAGATGAATTCAAATGTATGTTTATTGAGAAATATTTTCCTAAGGCAGTTCAAATTAGTATGGAAAATAATTCTTGGAATTGAGGCAGGAGGATGACTCAGTGGATTCTTATGAAGAAAAATTCACTAGAATGGAAAGGTATGCTCCAAATTTTATATGGGATATTGATAGTAAAATCAATCATTTTTACTCACGATTAAATCCAAAGTATTGAAGGGATTTAGCTTCTCATGAGTTCAAAAGTTATGAAAAACTTGTTCAATGTGTGGAGAAAGTGGAAATGGGGTTTTTTGATGACTAGGTGTTCTTTGAAAAACAACAAAATAAGAGGCCGAGGTGGCAGATGAAAGGGAAGAACTCTTCAAAAAAGTTTGATTGTAAGAAACTTAAGTTTATAGTTTGTGAAAATTTTCTTAAAAAGCACACTGGGGAATACCTTTTGGATTCTGGTAAGTGCTTCTAATGTTGTAAAATGGGACATAAGGCACATAATTGCACTAAAAAAGATTAGGGTAATGGTAATACAAAATATGATTTATAGTCAGTAAAATGTTTTAAGTGTAATGAAATGGGTCATTATGCAAATGAGTATCCAAAGAATATCTCAAATGAAGGAAAGCAGTTGGAATACAAGCAGAAAGGGGTGGTAAAATCCTTTTCAACTACTTCAGTAGATGTTGGTCCATCAAATGAAGTAGTATCAGGTACATTTTTTTATTTAGATTATTCCAATGTGTTATTTGATTTAGGGTCTACACATTCTTTCATTTCTGAGAAATTTTATAGTAAACTGGGAATTCCATCTCGAGATATGAATCTTGAACTTGTGGTAAAAACAATTGGAGGAAATTTTGAGAAAAAAGAAATTATAAGAACCTTTCAGTACTTGTGTGTAGAAAGAATCTACCTGAAAACCTTATTGTTTTTCCTCTAGTAGATTTTGATGTTATTTTAGGTGTGGATTGGATTTCTATTTATCATGCTAATATTGACAGTAGAGTTAAAGAGGTTTATTTTAAAAAGTAATTTCAGTTCGTGTACAAGAATGAAATCTTACTTTTGATAACATATCAAGAAGCTGAAAAACTAGTAAAAGATGGAAATTAATGTTACCTTGCACATATTGTTGAAAATAAAGGAACTATTCAGATTAATGATGTTCTAGTGGTAAATGATTATATTTATGTTTTTCTTGATGATTTTCCTGGTATAATACATGATCAAGAAGTCGAATTTATAGTTGACTTAGTTCCTGATGCTAATACAATTTCAAAACCCCCTTATCAAATGTCTCAAATTGAAATTTTATAGTTAAAGAAGCAATTGCATGAGTTATTAGATAAAGGTTTCATTCGACCTAGAACATCACTATGGGATGATCATGTCTTGTTTGTTAAAAAGAAATATGGTTAAATGAGACTTTACATTGATTATAGAGCCTTGAATAATATCACTGTTAAGAGCACATATCATCTGCCTCATTTTGATGATTTGTTTGATCGGCTCCAGGGATCCCAGTATTTTTCAAAGATTGACTTGAGTTCGGGGTACCATCAGTTGAAAGTAAAGGAAGTATACAATCCCAAGACCATGTTTCGTACTAGATATGGCCATTATGAATTTTTAGTTATGCCTTTTGGGTTAACCAATGAACTTGTTGTATTCATGGATCTTATGAATGGAATTTTCTATGAGTTCTTGGATAAGTTTGTTGTTGTGTTTATTGATGATATTTTGGTATATTCTAAAAGTAAAGAGGAGCATGAAATTCATTTAAGGGTTGTCTTGAAACCCTTAAAAGAAAAGAAACTGTATGGGAAATTCATAAAGTGTGAGTTTTGGTTACGAAAAATTTCATTCCTTGGTCACATTGTTTCTAAAGATGGAATAATTATTGATCTTGCTAAAACAAAAGTTGTTAAATAATGGTCGAGACCCACAAATATAGCCAAGATTATTATTTTTATTAGTTTTGCAGGTTATTACCAGAGGTTTGTTGAGAAAATTTCATGGTTATCTATCCCACTGACTAAGTTAACTCGAAAAGGTGTTAAGTTTATCTACAAAAAATAATGTGATGAATGATTTCAGGAATTGAAAAGAAGATTTGTGAATGCTCCAGTTTTGGTACTGCCTTCCAGAAATTCTGAATTTGTTGTCTATATTAATTCTTCATTGAATGGACTTGGTTGTGTCCTTATGCAGAATGATCAGGCAATTGCTTATGCTTCACGCTAGTTGAAACCTCATGAGTTAAATTACCATACACATGATTTGGAATTAGCTTCTTTTGTTTTTGTATTAAAAATTTTGAGGCATCATTTGTATGGTGTAAAGTTTGAAATATATACTGATCACAAAAGTTTTAAGTATATATTCACTCATAAATAATTAAACATGAGATAGATAAGATGGAAAGAATTAATCAAGGATTATGATTGCATGATCCATTACCATCTGGGAAAGGCAAATAAAGCGGATGAAACTTTGAGTTGAAAGAGTAATGCTACATTAACCATGTTATGTTTGTAACAAGATCCTTTGGTTTTTGATCTGATGAATTTTGGATTGGAAGTTGTTGGTGCAGGGAATTCCTCTGTTTTTTTTCTGGTGGTAGTGAAATCGTCTCTATTAGATAGAACTAAGAAAGCACAAAAATAAGATAGTGAGTTTTAGAAAAAGGTAGAATTGGTTCAGAAGGGTAAGTTACCTAAATTTAACATTGATAAATATTTTGTTCTGAGGTTTGGAAGGAGGTTATGTGTGCCTTGTGATTCAAAGTAGAAGAAAGAGTTTTTATGTGAAGCTCATAGTTCTCCATTTTCATTTCATCCTGGAAGTACTAAAATGTATAGAGATCTTTGGGATTATTACTGGTGGGATGGAATGAAAAGAGATATTGTTGACTTTACTATGAAGTGTTTAACTTATCAATAGGTTAAATTAGAATGGCAGTTACCAAAAGGGATGATTCAGCCTTTGCCAATTCCAGAGTGGAAATGGGAAAATGTTTCCATAGATTTCAAGTGGTATTACCAAAGACTTCTTGAGGTAATAATGCAATTTGGGTTATTGTAGATCGATTGACTAAATCTACTCATTTTCTTCCTATTAAAGATATTATGTCTCTAGATCAACTTTCTCGATTGTATATTAAAGAGATAGTTAGGTTACATAGAGTTCCCCTATCTGTTGTATCTAATCATGATCCTAGGTTCACTTCTAACTTTTGGAAGGGTCTTCAGAATTCATTGGGAACTGAATTAAATTGCAGTACATATTTTCATCCTCAATCATATGGATAGTCAGAACGAAAATTTCAGACATTGGAAGATATGCTACGTGCTTCTTAAATAGATTACCAGGGAATTTGGGACCAACATCTTTCTTTGGTTGAGTTTTCTTATAATAATAGTTTTCATTCCAGTATATAGATGGCACCATTTTAGGAATTATATAGAAAGTAGTGTCGAACTCCAGATTTTTGGGATGAAGTAGGTTAAAGGAATTTGATGGGACCAGAATTGGTAGAAGATATTGAATAAAAATTTCAGTTGATTCAGAAGCACATGAGAACATCTCAAAGCAGGTAGAAAAGTTATGCGGATAACTGGAGGAAGGATCTTTCTTTCGAGGTAGGTGATCATGTCTTTCTCAATGTTTCTCTATAGAAAAGTGTGATGTGTTTTGGTAAGAAGGGAATGTTGAGTTTGCGGTTCATTGAACCCTATGAAATCCTAGAGAAAGTTGGATCAGTTGCCTATAGAGTGGATTTACCTCCAAGTTTATCCCAGGTACATAATTTTTTTCATGTTTCAATGTTGAGAAATTATATGATGGATCCATCTCATGTTTTGATTCCATTGGTAGTTCAGTTGGAAGAGAATATTTCTTGTGAGGAAAAACTAGTCCAGATTCTTGACTGAAGAGAAAAAGTATTGCAAAATAAGGTAATTTATCAGTTAAAGGTTTTTTTGGAAAAACCATATGGTTGAAGAGGAAACATAGGAATCTAAAAATTATATGAGGTATAAATACCCCCCACTTATTTTATAAGTGAATAGAATTGCAGGGACGCAATTTCCAAAAGGGGGGCAGGATTAAAAACCCAAGTATTTATAAAATAATACTTTTTCATTTATATTAATATTTATTAGTAAGATATTATTCTTTAATTAAAGGGGATTCTTTTTCCGATAGTGTACTCAACACAAAACAATGGGTTTCTTTGAAATCTTATGTTGCACACAACTTTGAGTTATACCAAAAAATAATATAATATTATTATTATTTTAAATGGTAGTTAACTTCTAGCCATTGTATTGGTGGGAATGAACAAAAATAACTACAATATGATTATACATGTTTTTTAAAATGTCTTTACACTTATCAAATAAATTTTAGAGGCTTAAAATAAGAATTAATCCAATTTTAAACATTAAATACTCTAATATTTTTAAAACAATTTTTTACCGCCTTTTGATGGAGAACCCTTTTTAAATCTAGTTTTTTCACTTTTATATGGTCTATTTGAAAAAATAAACTTCTTATATAGAATCAGGAAATCAAAATTTACTTTGAATAAATTTCTGGTAATTTTCTGATAAAGTTTATTTTTTTAATGAACAGTGAAAAATACCACATTTTAAGTCAAAAATACATTTTCATCTAATTTATTTATACAGTTATATTGTCATTTTAATTGTTTTTAAAGTTTAATTGGATTATATTTTTATAATTTAATCCAATTTTTGTCATTTTAAGTAATTTCACTTGGAAATTTCACATAAACACATGTCAATTTTTTGGTAGTTTTTACTTCTTAAAAACACGCTTTTTAGTTTTGACAACGAAAATTAATTTTAAATTAATTTATGAAAATTTTGTATTTTGAATTTGAAAAAATTTATTCCATATTTGGAATCATGAGGTCCAAATTTGTAAATGTTTATCATTTATTTTTAGAAATTATGAAAAGTAACTTAAGTAATTATTTTATTTAGCATGGTTAAAGGGTAAATCGGGTAAATAAAGGTAAAAAATAATATTATAATAATATTAAACTACCCTAACATGTGTCCTGATACTATTTTATGAGATATTTCCTACCATGGTATTCCTTAGGTCAATTTTGGGACCCCATATGGAGCCACTTTTATGTGAAAATGACATTTTATAAGAATTAATTTAAAGTAATGAAAAATATAACATAAACATGTCCTTTTAACTAAAACAATTTTTATATGGGGTTATATAAGTGATATATTCGACTATAAATATTTATTAGAAGTCTAAAAATATTTCATACATCATGTTATTTTATTTATAATTTTTAGACTTCAAATAAATAAATATATTTATGACACAATGATGATGTTGTGTTTACCTTATTAATGAATGATTTAAATAAATAAGATTATAAATATTGAAATAAATTTATTTTAAAACTTTTTATGCAATCCCCTAATTTTATGGATGATTATGAATTGTAATATTTTAATTAATGATGTTTTTTTGAAAGAATCAAGTTTTTATGTATTTTTAAAAAGTCATGATATGAATAGTATAAAAATTGATATAAATGAGTTCTAAAAAAATACTATTTTATTAAATGATATAATAGTCCTAAAAATATAATATTCGTCCAAATGACTTAGATAATGTTTAAAATTTCATTAATGAACCACTTGAGGTTTGATTGGAATTTTATAGTAACTTTATTAACTATATTGTATGAATATACAAGAATACATGGTAAGAATTAAATTAGTTAACTGAGGGTTAAAGCTAAAAGATAAGGTTAAATTTGTGAACTAGACTTGTATAAAACCTATTGGTTGAGAGTTTTAGACCCAAAAGAATATTATCTTTGAAATAAATGACTTTAGGACCTTTTGAAACCGAAAATCATTTTATAATAAAATAATACTTCAAAACATTCCTAAAGTGCCCCCCCTCCCTCTTATAAAAGGGAATCACCCCTACCCATTTAATCACACCTCTCAAGACCATTGGATCATCAAAAATCTGACCAAATAATCTAAAAACATCTCTCTCTTACTCATATAATCCTTAACTTGGGAATAAGGCAATTCAAGAAATCCTTTTAGCTCAAATCAAAGGGAGTTACACGTTTTAAGAGGTAGTGTCTTCTCTAAAGTTCATTTCCATTATTTTAATTCTTCACTCCCTATTCTATTCTTATTCTTTGATTACATAACAAAACAAGTATCCTCAATATACTTGTATATTTTTATGAGAATTATTTGAACTACACTTACACACACACCTCCATCTAATAGATACGAACATGTTGTTTCGGTGGACGACGAACTACTGCCTCACAAAATGATGATTGTTCAATTTTACCCTACAACCTATCATGATGTCCATTATGATGGAAGTATATTTATATATTATATTTATTATATTTATTTTTTCTCTATTCTTATTTTTTATTTAAATCATACATTTATGCTTTCCATAATGTGTAAATACGATAATTTCATTTGAGGAAGTGTGGACTACCGCCCCCTCAAAGTGATATGACTCGTTCATACCATACATGGAACGTATAAAGGATAGAGATAATGAACTAATGTAATGTATATAAAATATTATATTATACTATAATTATAATATACCTATGTATCATTTAGTTTTCATTCCTTTAAATATGAAAAAGAAATGAAAGTAGCGTTCATGCGTACGTACGAGGTGCATTTCATTTCTTATCTCCAAATTTTATATACTATTATAAATAAATATATATAATGGATATATATGATATTTAAATCATTAATATTATTTTTCATATAATGGACTTTTTACCACATGGACAATTTTTAATTATAATAAGTTCATTTTTGACTCAAGTACCGAATATCGACAAAAATACCGATATTAACATAAATAATTATATAATGTTTATAATGTGGTAATAAGTGACATAAAAGGAATAATAAAATTGAAAAAGGTTATTAATCAAGTAGAAATTAACTTATGTTTATTATTTAGGAAGAAAAATGAACATACGTGACGAGTCAGACTCAAGGTAAGGTACGTCGTCTCAATCTCCTTTCATTGAGGCATATTTTGGTTTATACACGACCTTATTTTATACGGTATATAATTATACCATTTTATTTTAATTTCATTCAATGGTTTTCAAAAATAATATTTTTTTTGATAAATAATTTTACTAAATGACAAAGGGAATTTTTTTTAACGGACGCAATGACAATGACCTTTCCGCCTCTGAGAGCATTATTTGATATTTGGCTGCCTTAACAAGCTGTAATGTTTTTAAAAGAAAAATAAATACCATATACCCTTTTTACATATTTTGGTATTGAAAATGGTTTTTGTAAATCATTGATTATGTCAATATCATGAAATGATATATTGTGATTGCAATGTGGAAATTTTATCTTTCATTTATGCTTGGTTTATGTGTTATGAATATGTTATGGTTCTTGGATTTTTTATATATGGGTGGTTCTATGATAAACCTAGGGTGGGTAAGCCCGAGATAGCTCTCCAATGCATTGGGTAACATGATATAGGTAAATGTTAATATTTCTCCTAAGATATTTCTGGAATATACTGTGATGGGTATTCCAAACATAACTCCCTATGTAGCTGTGAAAGCAACAATGTATGTATGTTATGGATGACACAAGTTACCTTTGTGATTTATGATTTCTATGTGTTAGTCATAAATATTATAATTTCATGAGGTATGTTAAAGAGATTATGTTTAATTATTGGGAAGTATGATTTCATTTATTTGTATATACTGATAGACTAATGTTTTCTTTCCTTATTTTATAACCCTTACTGAGATTTTTATGCTCATCCCAAGTTTTTTAAATGTTTTTAACAGGGTATAAGGAAGGGTAAGATAAATTAAGAATTAAAGAAGATTAATATCAAGAAAATAATTCTTGTTTTATTTAATTATTTTTATTGTTGTGAAAAAAATTGGTTAGAGTAAAAGTGTATACTTTGTAATATTTGAGATGTAATGTAATAGTTATAGCTTAATTCTCTAAAACTGTAAACCTGAAATAATCCTCAATGTAAAATTCTTGACTTAACTCAATATAATGTAATGTTTAAGGCTGAGGCCTTATAGGGTCATGGAGGGTTCTTGATAGCTAGGGACTCAGTCTCCCCCTATGAGGTGTCTTGTGCAATGTAGCCCTACTCCACGCCACTTTCGAAGGTTTGGTAGGATTTTTGTGTTATAACCCCTATAGACACACCACAAGGATCCCCACCTAGATTTTTTTAGTAGGGGAAAAAGTATAATTTACCAATCACCCCTTTATTTTTAGAAGGAAGAGCCTCTTATGGAGGTCCATTTCAGATTCCCCCTCCCCTTTGCACCCTCCCTTTGATCCCCCACAATGGAGGATGGTTCTTAGTGCATTTCAAAAGAGATTATTGGTATTTTTTATCCTCCTCCTACCTTATGTTTTTGTTATTCTTGTTTAGCCACTAATTTTGGGATGTTATTACAATGGTTTTAGTATGTATTTTAGGGAACCATGGTGGAATCAGGTGAGGATGATGAGTCCTTAGCATGGCTTGGTGAGAGGATATCTCATGAGGATGATCAAACACTATATTTCATTATTTTTACTAAGGTAAGCCATCGACCTAATTTATTTAGAGGTTTTGAATAAATTTGATGAAGTTGATGATTTACTAGGTATCTGGTGATATGAATTTTTCTAAAAAAGGTTATGGGGATACATCATGGACCTTCTAGGTGTGCTCAGTTGATGTTTTAATAATTCGATGATTCCTGATGATGTTTTGACCGATTATGAAACTTTGGTTAATTTTAAATAATTAATTATAACATGTTATAAACAATTATTTTGATGTTTTAGTGTGAGATAGGATCTCAGGTTATGGTTTGATCTTGGAAGAGACGTGGATGGACCTAGCCGAGGGAGAGTGGATCTTATCTTGGGTGGTAACTCTATGTTGGAGGTAGGTGGTCCCTTAATACAAAAATCATGTATCAATTTATGCATGATTTCTTTCCTAAATGAATGTTACATGGGAATGGGTATAGGTATAAAGATCACAAGCACCATATAGGAAGATTGAAGGTGGCATTGAGCCTCCTTGAGTTATAATAATTTTTTCATAATACGTAGGTAGTTTGGGATCACCTCATAACTATGTATCTAGGGTGATAAGATATTGGTTTGGATAAAAATATAACACAAGAGGATCTTGGGATGTGATATGGTTATATGTATCCTAGGTTATTTTCCCTATGGATAGTTGGGAATAAATGAGAAGCTTAGGCCAGGAGGGATGGGTGAGTCAATCATGCATCTCACGCATGATGAGTGGAACCCTCTTGGGGGTGGGTTGAGGCTTGGTGAGTACTATGAGTGGGATGAGTCCTCTGGGACCTGAAGGGTGAGATATAAATGGTATTTCTCTGTGTGATTGGGTTGGGATCTCTCTTGAGATTGATGCGAGACAGAACCTGGTGTGGGTTGTAAAGTGGGATTTTGATGAGGTTTGGGAATAAGATAGAGGATAAGGTAGGGTGGAACCTACTATAAGTGAGAAAAATGTGGGGTTTTGGAGATGTATTGGTACCATATATAAGAGATTAAGGAAGTTCTGAATGACCCTTATTGATGACCTAATAGGTGATATGAGAATCCAACATGCCCGAAATGTTATGTATGGATAACGATACATGTTCAAGATGAGGGGCTATATCCTAAGTGGATAGTTCCATGTGATGAGATGGTGATTCGTGTGATGGGTTACATGCCTAATTTTGGTTATTTTTTGTGAATAGAGACAAACACATATTGGGTGATGGAGATCTTATGACCAGGACCCACCTTGATTGAGAATATACTGGAGGAACTTCCATGAGTGATATGGAGTCCTAATTGTGTATGAATTTTGGGCCTTCCTTGATTTAGAAGGCATGAGTTGATACTTGATATGGAATTTTCATGATTTATAGGGTATTGGTAGAGAAAATATTGAGTGATAGGGTATTGGTCTACTGCTACATGTGAGACCTACCCTAGTAGAGGGAAGTGGTCATATTGTGAACCCTTCCTGAGTGAGAGGGTGTTGGGTGGGATGTGAAAACTCCCTAAGTGAGAGGGTTTGGTTGATAAGTGAGGTGATTAGAGACTTTTATTATTGAAAAAACATGAGAGATAATTCATCATCCAAGATATTTATGACCTCAACTTGTCAGAGAAGTTGTTAGAAGGATTTCTTTGAGTGAGAAGGCAAGTCTAAGAATTAGATGTAGGACCCTACCTTGTACCTTTGGGTAGTGGTTGGGGATTTAGTCAATTTTCTACCCAGATTCTTTAGGTATGGGTTGGAATATTATTATTTTTACATGAGGTGATGATTAAATTACAACATGGTGTTGAAGTTGGTATGAGAAGGTGTCATGGTTTCCTCGTTATTATATGATTACCTGGGGTGCATGGAGTCATGATGGATTGGTTATCACATGATGTCCAATTCACCTGTGTGACATGTTTATTTTCCTCATGAATACACATATATGATGGTGTGTGCTGGGGATACTCAATGAGACCCTACTGAGATGTATTTCTCACAACTTGTACAATCACTCTAGTGTGCGTATAGACTATATTGTTTTCATTAAATGTAAGAGCATAAGATGTTTTGTAGATCGGTATGGGGTAGATAGATGTGTATTTTGATTTAAAATGTATTATGTGGTTTTCATATTTATATATATGGGTCTTGTTTTCATAGTAGGTTGGATGTATATGGAATTTTTTTTATATGAACATATTTCTTAAATTATATTTATTTTGAGGAAAACATTTTTAAATAAAGAAGAATTGCCTTTCTTTTGATATATATAAAGTGATGTTTTTGTTATTCCTTATTCCTTATGTGAGTTTTCATGATCAAGGATTTTTTATGAATCATTACATACTAAACAATAAGTTTACAACTTATATAGTCCAGTTATTGAACAACCTCAACTGCTTCCATGTTTGGTTTATAACTTGTGAGATTTATACCACAATATATACCATGGTTTGTGTTTGATATATATTGTTGTATTTTATATTATAATTCTCATATGAACTAGTTTATTAATTATGAAATTCATATACTTTATTATTTGTTATTATTTATAGTTATTATCCATTGATATAACAAAATTCAATGTTATGGTTATATATATATATAGTATTTTTTATCTCATGGGATTGAGTTATGAAATTATAGATATGGGTGATAAATATATAGTTTGAATTATTTCCAAATGGTCTTTTACCTTATTAAATTTAAATTTTAATGATAAAATAAGTTTTTTTATAATTATGTGTTCATTTATGTTAAATTTTTTATTTATGAACAAATATGGAGAGTGATTTAAAATGTTTTTGATTTGAATATTAGTTCAGTGTTTTAAAACTAATTGGAATAAAGTGACCAAGTATTATTTCCTTAAATATATTTTGGATTTCAATTCAATATTATTCCATTGTTTTTTCATAAGAACATATAACAATTTTTTAATAGAATGGATATAGTTTGGATGTATGAAACAGATCAGATCTCAATCGAGTTTCAAGACAAGTTAGAGAGTTTTTTAGATTTTTCATTTACTAATTCTGTATATAGAGGCCTTAAACCCTTCCCATTTTATTATTGTGTTGTAATAACATGGTTAATCTATGAAGATTTTATTTACCATAAAAAATTAGTTTTCAGAAAACTACTATGTCTAGTATCACAATGGGGAGAAAAGGTAATCTCAAAATGTTCATGATCTGAATGAGGGGACTGGATTGGAGAATTTATTAGATGAATGGTTTCAATTTATTAATCATCATGAGAAAAATATTATTCTAATATAAGAAGAAATTATCTGATTACACATGATTTATTTAATTAAAATTATGATGTTCACAATGTGAAAAAATTGAATGATGCTACCATGAACCTAGTAAATTGACAATGACTTAAAATAAAAAAAATTGATTTTTTAATACAATTGTTTCATAGAAAACCATGTATGGGATTTTTAATACTTCCATCGATTGTATTATTAACTTTTTTTAAATTAATTACTTCTAGATGATATAGATAATATCTTGAACCATTATATTTTATGGAAGTTCATTAATAAACATGGATTTTCTAAAACCGAAATTCATTATTTTTTGAAAGATCGCAGCTTATTCTCGGAGGAAACCACTAACAAAAATGATTGTATAAAATGTGAAACATCATGATGGAATCCAAATTTTGATGGGACACCATTACTTATGCCACAAAAATTAATGTGGTACTTTCCATTGATTCCTAGAATCCAAAATCTTTTCACATATGATGAAATATCAATAAATATGTGATGGAATGATGCTAAAAGAAATAAGTATAATGATGAGTTTGTTCATCCTGTAGATGGATTATCATAGAAGAAATTTGATTCTTAATATCCCAATTTTTATCTAAAATTCATAATGTGAGGTTTTTATATCATATTATGGTTTTAATCCATTTGGTTATAGGCTTACTTCACACAACACATGGCCAATTTTCAAACACATTCATAACTTTCCTCCATGGTTGTGTATGAAAAAACCTTTCACATTCATGATTATACTCATATATGAACCTTCTAATCCTAGAAATGAAATAGATATATACAAGAAACATTTAATAAAATGGTTTAAGAATCATTGGAATGTGTGTGTATGAACATTCGATGCATGTTCAAAAGACATATTTAAGATTCACGTTGTTCTTATGTGGATGATAAATGATTTTCCTTCTGATGCAATTATTAATAGCTAAATCATGAAAGGAAAACTTTCATGTCCTATTTGTATAAATAACACCAGATCTAGAAGACATAAATATCATGGTAGTTTCATTTTTATAGTAAATTGATGAATCTTTCCAATGGATCATCTATGGAGGTATAATCATCGAAGGTTTTACTATACCATGGGAACCAAAAATCCACCTTTGAATATATCTGTAACTCATGGGCTTAATTAACTATAAGATGTTAGTTTCTCATTTGGTAAAAGTTATATTAAATATAGAAATACAAAGAATGTTTTCATTGAATCTAATTATAATTGGAAGAAGAAAAGAATCTTCTTTGAGTTTCCTTATTGTCCAACCAATTTGTTATGTCATTGTTTAGACATAATGAAATTTGAAAAAAAAAATATGATAATTTTTTATTTAAATTATTCTAAATTTAAATAAGAAGAAAAAATATGATTTAAGATATCAGTATGACTTTCTTAATTGGGGTATCACACGAGAATTGCATCCTATATGTATTGGTGAAAATAATTAGAATGATCCATGTGCTTATTAGGTGATGAAACCAGGAAAAAAAATCAATTTCTGGAAGTACTACATATAATCAAGGTTCCCAATGGATATTCAAGAAACATATCAAAATTGTTAAATAGAAGAGATTTGAATATAAAATCTTTGAAGTCTCATGATTATCACATCCTTCTTCAAGAGTTTATTATAATATTAATCCATCATATTCATCTAATAATTTAAGGGTGTTAGTTATTCAATTATTCCATTTTTATATAGATCTTTGTATAAATTTTTTTCCAAGTCTTTATTTGAAAAAAATATAGGAATCGGCACCATTAATTTGGTGTGAGTAAGAGAAATTATTTCCTCCGTCATTTTTCACATGCATGTTGCATCTAATTGTCTATCTTCTAATAGAAATACTTCTTGGGGGGCCAGTTTATTTTTGTTGGATATATCCAAATGAATGAAATATGTAAACATTAAATTATAATATTTGGAATAGCAAACATAATAAAGGTTATATTGTGAAAGGTTATTTGGATCAAGAATGTATAGATTTCTATTAAATGTATTTATCTGATGTGACCACAAGACGAAACCAAAAAATAAAAAATAAAGAAGAGGATTATGAATAAATTGAACATAGTTTTCAATATATTCCCTGAATAAGGGGAATTAATAGATCATATACATTTACTAGATTAAACCATGAATAGTGGGAGATGGAAGATCACACAAATCTGTTTAACAGTTATTTTCTCAATGACTACATCAATTAAGTAATTTGAACATGTATATGTTATCTCATCCCATGTAATTGTACATATGTTTTAAAATATTTTAAATATTTTTGTGTAGGGAATATAAAAAAATTATAAATATAAATCATCATTATTTATCTTTAATAAGGAGGGACAATTTTCGTAGAAAATATTTTTCTTCTTAGGTGAAATTGAAGGTATAAGTATTAATGTAATAAATAATAATATTCAGTTAATTTTAATTTTCATTTATAATTCATTTATTAAGTTTACCTGATGACTCTCTATCTAAGGAATTAATATATTTGGATTTTTGTCATAATTATGTAGTTAATGAATGAAAATTAATTGTGATCAATGGGTATAAATTTATTATCACTGAAAAATAAATGAACATGACCACATAACATTATGGTGTTATGTTAACTACTACAACAGAAAATTTTTCCAGTTCATTAGATAGTTGACCTTGATTTTAAAATTCATCATATTATGGATTCATTAAGAAACTACTAATATAGGATTATTACTCTCATGGTCGAGTCACTATGATGAAATGAAAGTGTTTTGATTCATTGATGAGACATGACACATTTATTAATGATTGTGGATTTTGAGTTATTGACATGACTCACATTATTACTATTGTTGATACATATATATTGGAATCATTTTTTTTAAATGTGTGAAATATCATCTAAGACTTTAATTTGGGTTCATTATTGAAGTAATCTCAAGACATGTTTTTTATGATGGTGGGGATGAAATTTCAACCATCACTGCCCTCATTGGCCTTAATCAATTTATTAATTATGATGACTCCAATAGATCAATTATTATATTTTATTGTGAAGATAAAGTTGTGGTGGTTAAAATATAGAATCATCCATATTTGTTCTTAGTTCTTTTGGTTTATCTCAACTTGGGTTGTTCAAGTTTGTACTATTCAAATTTATTTAATGTTAATTACAAATATTTTGTATCCAACTTAACCTTCATGTGAATTTTAAATATAAACTGGTTATAGTTTTCATTGAGTTTTATTTTATAATATTGAATTTAATAGTATTATAACCTAACAAACCAAAGAAAACTGAAAAAATACAATTATAAAAAAAACAAGAATAATTGAAATGAAACACATTAAACTAATTAGAATGAATGTTAGAACCAATGAAACGAATGACCTAACCAAAAAAAATTCCAAATAACCTAACCTAAAATATAAACCAAATGACCTAACCCAATAATGGATGAATAACCTAATAAATTGACCAAAATGAACTATCAAACCTAAAACTAAATTGGATAAAATTTAAAATATAATAAGAAAACTATATCATACCCATGAAAAACATGATAATTAGATTGTTTTGATTTTTCTATAACATGTATTTTATGTTTTTATATTCTTTTCATTAAATATAATATGATTATGTTATCTCACTACGTATCCTTTATTTGGATAGAAAATTGGTATTCCTTAATTAAGTCATGTCACATATTCTATCTTGTTTGTAATGCAAATTAGTTATGAATTTCTAATTAAATAGATATTATTTTTAAATATATGAAATGAAAAAAAATTAAGAGGTATGAAGGAAGAGGATGTTTAACTATAATTTTTGTATGAGAGAGATGGGAATTCCTCTTCTAGTACCTGTTGTGAGTATTCTATTAAAAATATGTATATCAATAACATATAATGCCATGTCATTAATTTTGTTTCTAAATTTTAATCAGGAACCACTACCCAGGAGAGGATTATTCTCTAACCAACCTAGTGGAAGCGGTTTATAGCCAGACGATGCGAGGGGGTGGTTCTTGAGCTACTTTCACCACTTTTCATACCCGATCACACCCTATCCTTACATTAGATATACCATATATCACACATTCTTATCCCATAGTGTCATTATAAGCACAAAGGATATTTAGACCGCCTATAATATCACAACCATTTAAATCCAATCCTCCTAGTATTTCTTTTCTTCATCTGATGATTGCTCCAAATCCCCATCCATATTATCCTTCTCCAAAGATGTCTATGTCAAGTTCTTTTCCTTCTAATTCATTCTCTCTAGAGTTTTAAATTCAAGATCCATCTAATTGCACCCTGACACATTTGGATCCTTACAATCAGACATTAGAACCCACTGCTACTGTATAAGTTGATGATCCTTCAGAGCATAAGGATCTAGAAATACCCACAAATCAGCCTAACTCATATGCATGTATAGAAACGTAGTAAAATTTTCATACCATAATTTATTTTCATTATAAGATGTATTAATATAATATTTTCCTTTTTCCCTATCACATGTAGATCTACCACTAGGTGACACAAGATTATACACATGCATGAAGTGTTGAACTGCCACACACAACTGATGGCTGATTAAAATGAGTATAATAAAATGATTGTTAAAATAGTGTGAGAGTGAAGGAGTTTTATGGTGACACTTTCCCAATACTCTGACATCATTCCCATCAGGTCACTCTACTAGAGACACCATTAAAATGAAGTAAAGGATAATTCTTGGACACTAATATGGGTAAGTAAATTCATTAGGTTTAATGTTATATTATTATTGTATTTATATAAATTAACATTTTGGTAGCAGTATTATTATAATTTTCCCAATGGTGAGGCAATGTGGATTTTACATCTCATGGAATTAAGTGATCTATGTAGAGAATATAAGAATTAGGTGTATAATGGTTGGGTTTCTAGAGTTGTAACATATTTAAAGGTCATACCTATCATGAATGAGTTTACAATAACACATTATCAGGAAATGATTACTCTTTGGAAGAGTATTGATTTTAAGGTATTAATCAAATTTTATGATTTTGAATGAAAATTATAATGATTTATATTAAAAAAATTATTATTATTGGAAATAATTTTTTTGTAAGCATTAGAAATAAATAAAAAAACAAGGATGCTACAAAATATCTCCACACTTTGGAGTAGACTATGATGTGGGAACATGAGAGGAAGCATGTATTTTTATTTAGCAATTGGGTTTAATTAGATATAAATTTTGAAAATATGTATTTTATTTCATCTTAAGATTCAATGGATTTTTAGACCCTTTAATAATAAGATTCATCTTTTGGTCATGTTTAATTATATTTAGGTAATTTCATAAACTTACTAACATATCAAGAAACAATTTAATCTAACTTATGTAGTTAACAATACTGAAAAATAAAAAATCACACATAATCTAAAAAACTGTTGTAGGATCAAATAAATTTCAGATTAAAGGTTTAAAAGTAATATAAATGAAGTAAAATGGTGGGATATCAATAGATTGACAGTTGGAGACATTAAGCAACCGTTTTTTATATTTTTTATCATTGAGTTCTTTATAATTAGATGGTCAATGCTAGATTTTTTATATATGGTGATTTATGATTTATCATTCATATAATTTTTTATTTAAATAAATTATGGAATTTAAATTTATTCTATTGTAAATTATATATATTCATTATAATTTTTTCATAATAACTATATTGATGTACATGTTAATTTATGAATATTACAATATATTGATGTGAAAAAATGTATTATTAATGCGTTTTCTGACCATGTAAAGGGAAACCCATTTGTGAAATAATCCACTTCATTTAGAATTTTAAAGCCTAATTTATAGTTTTTAGTCATTGATATTCAATCGAGTGAATCATATTTTTTTGATACCATGACTTTTGAATTAAGATTAATATTGAGTTTAGTTATTATAATAAAGATTTATTTTAGAGAATACTTCTAATATACAATGATCGAGTAAGGATAAGGCCTTTCAAGTTTAGGATTATATACCTAATGAGTGATTTTAATATATAAATATTTATTATTGATGATGTATTAATATATACTAAAAAATATATAATAAAATTAATAATGTATAACATTAAACAATAATAATATAATTTCAACACGAGAGCATATTGGAATCAGTTACCAATATGTATAATTATGAGTGTTAGAGAGATTTCCCAATTCTAGTAACTCTCCAAAAAATAAAACATACATATGAACTAGTTACCTTTAGGTATAACATGGAATGTTCTATACTTTTCCTGATTTTAAGTTCAAATGAACCATTACATGTGTTATCCAAGTTACCATTATGTGTGGGATATTATAAATTTTTTGAATTATTATTAGCACTGATTGTCATTTTGTATTTAGTTATGGATTATATTCATATTAAACTCTATAAAATTTTTGAACACGCACTTATTTAAATATGGAGGGTATTTATTTTCCTTTTCTGTATTATTGAAATCTGACGAACACCGGGATACCCCTTATGTATTAAATAGATGACATTACATATGTAGGTATATTAATACCATTGTGGGATTTATATTTACTTCACTCATAATATGATCTTTTTATTTACATTATGATTCCAAAAAACCATAATCATTTGTCTTATCCATCTCATGATATTTAAATAAATATTTAATTTATATAAAACTTTCACAATATCTTCATGAAACATCATTCAAAAACATCTTACATTATGGTACATACAACTTCCACACCCAATTATGAAAATCCACATCAATAAAGTCTTCCTGTTATTTAAAAACTTATGGAAATTCAATTTACTTCTAGAAAAACATTATAAACTCTTTTAAGAAAAAATTTAAAACATATAACTTCATGAACGACAATCACATCCAACCCCAAAACCAACTTCTGAACATCCACATAACACGCATCTTGACTTACACTAACAACCCTTCAAAAACCTTTGAACATCTTGAAAAACTAAAATTCATCATTTTTATACATCTTGAATAATTTAAATGTGGATCCCATTTGTATGGTAATCATCCTCTTCACCTTATGATTCACCATGTCTTCTAACAATATCATAAATTTCCTTGTCAATAAATCTAACTATTGTGTGATAAAATCCAACACATAAAATCATTGTTACAATATACCCCTAGATTTTGTTTATAATACTACTATAAGTAACATTCCCCCTTTTAAAACTAATTTATTAAAAGAAATGTATGGATTTATAGTGAATTCCACTCAATCATCCTTTATTAATAAATTGAAATGTTCTTCTTTTCTATATATTTCCTTTAATTATCTTACTTGTTTATAAAGAATTAATTAGGGGTATATAATCTTATATTTACTCCCCTTTATTTAAATTTGATTGATTATATTTTCACAAAGTTGAGGATAATACAATACATTTATGTGAAATTTAATTCAATTATTTTTTGTTATAATTGTAAATTAAATATTGGTTACAATGACTTGATTTTTTAAAAAATTACAATATTATTGAATTATGTTTTTCCACATTAAATTTCATTGTAGAGGGAGGTATTTAATATTATAGGAAGTGGGCCTCAAGAAAAAAAACTTCTTAAAAATAAAGAAGAAATATTAAATAGTGGTAAATGAATAAACACAACGACATATTACAAGTTTTGATTTTTTTTATTTCAAAGATTAATATCTATTTTTTATATAAATAGTTCATTTATATTTTCAATAGTGTGATTTGGATGCCCATGATGAGTGGTAAGATGAACATTTTGGTCTAAATGATCATTTTCTTTAGGTATTAGGAGATGAGAACCATGAGAGGGTATGTTGTTCACCAGAGAATAATAATATCCCTAATAGTTATTTTCCTACTTCAGATTCTATTTTTGGTAGTACCAAGTTAGAAACAACTCATGTAAAGGCCACACAAGCACATATAAAGGTTATAGAGGCCAACAAATATTGTTGAAGGAGTGTGAACAGAGTAAAAAGGCCAATGATAAATTTATGAATGTTATAGAAGATTTATGTCCATAACTTCCACTAGATACCACTTTTGATTTTGATACATGCATGTCAATGATTTGTTCATCATATGATACACCGAGTGATGGTGATGATGGTCCTAGTGGTGTCTGGGATGATGAATTTCATAGCGATGGTGATGGGGATAGAGATATTGGTTGAAATGGTTATGATGATGGTGAGGATGATGGTGGGGATTATGGTGAGGATGATGGTGATGATGATGGTCATAATAATGATGATGATGATAGTGATGATATTGGTTGTGATGAGAGATATATTGATCCTTTATATTTTTTACTGATATTTGTGACACATGATGTTCAATGATTGGTTGTGAATGTATAACTATAATGTTTGAAATATGTTTTATCATTGATTGAATGAATTAATTTGTTTCCTGAATTTTTTATATTGCCTATTAGTGGTTTTGGTGTAGGTGTTTTGATGTTTATAGGTGTAGGTATTTTGGTGTTTATAGGTTTTGGGCCAAGGTGGGTGGTTGCTGGATACTAAGGTAAGGGAGGGTTATACCTATGGTTTTCAAAACAGTTGGTATAGAACTATACCAACAGTTCTATTAAACCATTGGTATAGGTAAATATCCATGGTGATATACCCTATGATTTGGAGAACTATTGGTATAGGCTATTAAAATAGTTCTCCATCCTATACCAATGGTTCATTATCGTTGGTATAACTCCTTTTTTCAGATGTATAGTTTTCCTTTTTATAATATAAACTTTGAGATCCAAAAATTATTCACTCACCCATGGAATAAAAATTATTTAACAATTTTTTTCATAAAAAATTCTATATAAATAATAAATGAAAAATCATAACCATTATAGTTTCGTGAGAAAGTATAAAAACCAATGAAAACCTTTTCATTTAAAAAAAAGTTTCACCTTTAGAAGGTCAAAACCATTAATAAACTCATTTACTTACATCATGTAAACAAATAATTTACATTAAAACTCATAGATAACCTAGAAACACCATGTTGGTATGTTGGGAGATTATCCTTACAATCACCCTTACAAGAACACTTACAAATGAATAACCACCACAGTTAGTTCCATGCATCTCTTCTCAAGAACATATCATTACCTAATGCATTAGAGGGATATATTGGTCCCTTTTATCATCATATAAAATATCTTAGAATCATAAAATTAATAAAAAACATAGTTTCTTCCACTTTCATCAAAAACCTCATAAGAATTTTCATCTGATCTGATAAGAAAAATCAATTTTACTCATCTCATAAAAATGAGAAAAAATATCATTTTTTCTTGAATTTTTTTAAAATTAAAAATTCATATAACAATGAGAATATAACATTCATTGAAAAGATATAGAAAATTCTAGATAAATATTTTCAATTAATAACAGTTATGATGGTGGGAAAAGGAGGCCACATGATAAACAATAAAATCATTCTTTTTTATGTTTTGTAAAGAAAGTTAGAAATAACTTGTATGGAAAACTTTGAAAATATTTATTTTTATAAATTTTTAAAGAAACTTAAAATTAGATGAGAATTTCATTTAAAATTATTTTTATTATAGATATGAACATTCTTGAAATATTTAAAAGAACATGGGTATGGAGGAGAATTATTTTTAATGGAGAATATTAAAATAAGGTTTTAAATAAAATCACTTATTGATTTAGTAACTTTTGAATCAAATAAAAATTTAATTAGATGTCTTGAAAAGGATTTAAATAATAATTTTCAATCAATTAATGATATAATACATCCATATGTAATTTCATTCACCACACAATAGAAAACATGTTTTCAAGATAAAATAATTCTTAAATAAAGGAAATTGAGATGGGATATATATTACCTCATGTCTTGAATGATCTCATATGTTATCTAATCCCTGAATAATATAATTATATTAATAATTTAATTTCCTTATATAATTTTAAATTTTATTATTATGAATTTTAACTCAATCATTATCCTATTTCATTTAGATACTAAATCTATTAAGTTTTTGTCAGAAATTTTGAGGTAATTTGATCCTTAACCTCTAAAATAACATTGATACATTGACTATGGTCAAAGGGGTCATTGTTCAATCATATATGGAATATTAAACATGTTATAATTCTCATTTTCATTCATTTAGTATAATTTTAGAACCATCCTTATAGATTGGTCCTAATAAAATAAATACAATGTTTCATAGATATGGTAGTTCGCATGTACACCTGATCAATGTTTCCATTCTATAGAGGATAAAAGGAAAATAATGAAGATAAAGTTTTAACTTTATATAATCATATAGTCACTTTTAAAATTACTTTATGAAAAAATGAAGTTAAATATTTGGAAAAACATACTTTTGAAAAATAACCTTCAATAATGGATCCTTGAAAATACATAAAATTTATCAAAAGAAATGTGGGGTTGATGATAAAACATTTAAAATGATGGGAAAATTTTGTAAACATTTTGAAATATATTTTTTTGGAAAAAACATTTTAAAAAGTTTATTATATTTTCCTTTTGAAAATGTATAAAGAAAATTATTATAATCGTCAAAAATAATTCATTTTATTTTTTTAAAAAAATATGGGAGAACATTTTAGGGAAGGATAATATTGACTTGAAACGAAGAGAAAATTAAGAGATATGATAAAGTTATACTTTTATGTTAGAGAAAAATCAAGTAGGAAGATCTGGATCAAAAGAGAAATTCTCCCAAAAGGGATAAAAGATAATATCATATAAAATGGGATATCACTTAATAAATAAAATATTGAACTTTTAAATTTAAAATAAACTATATAACTAGAGAAATAGATTTAAGATACCAAAATCCCTTACAGACAACATAGTAAATGAAGTAAGAAACTTTTGAAAGGGGGTTTATGAGGTGAAAATATAAATCCCTAGAATACAAGATAAAATAACACATAATAAAATTATAGTGAATAATTTACCCAAAGTTTATAAAATATATTTAAGAAGAATAATTATAACTCAATGAATGATAATTGAGTTAACAAAAACCCTTACAACCTGAGGAGAATTTAATAAAAACCTCCTGAAAGATATTTATTTAAATTGAATTTAAATTATCATAAATAGAATTTATTTAATGATATAATATGTCAATTAGGTATAAAAAACACCAAATAAAATAAATTAGGTGCACAATACAAAACATGTATCAATGAGATGAGTATATTAAGAAAACCCTTACCTTGGTCTTAATTCATTATGCACTTTCACAAAATATCCTAAATAATTAAATTAGGTGTGTTAATTATATAATCAATAACCTTATTCATAATTATTACCACTTATACTCCTCATTGATAATCATTACCTAAATATATATTAGTTATATTTTTACCTTTTTTCCACATTGAGTGTTTTATAATGTTAATTGTTTATACTAGTTTCGTTGGAATGATGTCGTTATTCATTATTCTTCCAAATTTTATCTTCCACAAATCGCTAAAGTTACTGTAATGGATTATTTATTATTATCATTTATTTTTCAATTTCCTTCCATGATTATTTTATTCTTTATCCTATAACATGGAATCGATAATAGGATTTTTTCAATGATTCTTAACCAAAAAAGAGTGTTTTCTTAATTGTTGAGTTAAATTTTGATGTAACCTTTACAAAACCAAAATAAAATAATTATTTAAGTATTTATATCATATTAAATCTTTAATTATTTTTTCATTTCCATCCATGATATAATTTCATATCATTGTTCAAGTAGGTGGTCAAATCGACCCAAACATGAACATACCATGGTTATTGATGATTATAAGGTGATTTAGTTGTGATATCAATACAGAAGTAGCTTAATTATTTTGTTTTTATTATTGTGATATATCATAATTAAAAGGAAGTAATAGAATAAGTAATGGATACAAAAATATTACATAATTTGAATAAAATATTTTCCTCTTAGTATGCTTGTTATAAAATATTGAGTTAATGATGATCATTAATTGATAAAATCATTAATAGGTTCTATAATTAGAAATACCAAAACTGCAATGTTATCAAAATAATAATATTTATCCATTAAACCCATAATCATGACCCTCTAGGTAAGGTGGTGAAGAAAAAGAAAAATAGAAATCAATTGTTCGATGCAGGTGGTAGTCCACACAAACGCATGGTTGGTAATTTCATTTAACATATAATGAGATAAATATATAATATGTTATAAATATCATAAATATTTGTAAAATTAATCTTTAGGAACATATATGTAAGGTCATAAAGGAAAAAAACAAGATGCTTTATGGAGGCGATAGTTCAAGCAGACGCACATGAATTTCATTTTCACTTTTCTTAATGGGAAAAGTTAATATGTTATTGATGATTATTCCCATAGAATAATAAATTTTATTATATAAATAATATTTATTTAATTACATAGGAATTTGAAAATTATAAGTGTAAAATAAAAATATAAAGTAAAGATGTTAAGTAAAATGATTACTCACATTGAGCACTTTGAGATTTCCTTGGAAGACTCCTTAGAAATGGATGGAATAAGATAATCTATTGTGACCATAGGGACAAGAGAGTAAAATATAACTCTAGGTAAAGGAAATTGGTTAGTGTTTTATGAGTACACTGTGTTTTTAAGAGTGTTTTGAAGGGATAGGAAGTGGCCACTTTTAGAATGTCATTTTTGTAAATATATCAACTAAATATAAAGGTAGCACATGATAAACATGTCAAGTGGCTTTAAAAATTGAAAATAATTGAGTATTTGGTGAGATAAATACAATAATATCTCAAAAAATAAATTATAAATATGTTTTTAACATGTTTCAATCCCTTTACCCCATGAATTATTACTTTTTCCATTCAGGATTTTATCGCGGTAACAAGTTTTTACCTAAGGTCACTTAATCATTATGCCTAAAAATAAAGTACCACATATTAGAAATTTTTTACCCACCAATTCTATATTTTAATTCCATTTAATATGATTCAATTTCTGAAAGTGTTAAAAATTAATTTTAATATAATATATGTATAATGTATTAAAACAATTTTTTCAAAAATTATTACTTTAGTTTGATAATATAAAAAATAGGGTTGTAATCTATAATAAAAATATTAAATGTATAATTTAAAATATAAAAAGAATATTTTTAAATAAATTTTTTTTCATAAATATATAATTCATACTTATATACTAATAATTGTAAAGAAGCTAAAACATCGGTATATTGCATTATTCACCTAAAAATAAATTTTTTAGAAAAATATCAAAAATTAATGCTATGATATTTATGAAATTTTAATTAAAAGGTGAATTTAGTTATATCTAATTTATATTATAAAATTTATAAATTTATTTTTTAAATGAAAATACAATATAAAAAGAAAAACAACTTTTATTGAAAAATGATGTTTTTAATCATTAAGTATTCTTAATATTAGTTTATATTAGTTTCTAATTTAGATAATGTTAATATACTATTTCATTTTATGAAATATGAGATATTACCATTTAATACTAGTTAATTTAATTTTTTGGATAAAATATTCAATGATTTTAAAAATCTATTTAAGAAAGAACAATTTACTAAATCCCATTTATTATTTATCATCAAAATGTAAGAATTTTTGGATGATTAATATACTTTTATTTATCATTGTTTTTTAATATTCTTATAGATTAATTTATAATAATATTATAATAATTCTCAATTCATTTTAGTTTGGTGTTTCATGTGGAGAAATCTATTAAACATATTTGACTTAGTTAGAGGAAAATTTATATTAAAATATAGAGTCATTAGAGGATGGATGGAAACCTTGGGGTATATTTAAGACAAGTTGGGGTATTTTAGTTTTATTTTGTTTCTTGGCTATATCATCCATATCTAGATTTCTATTTCATGGATCATATTATAGTCTTGTTTATTTGTATGGTGATGTTCATTCTTTTTTGAGTCATATTTCTTTCTTATTATTTTCTTGGTTTATATATATTTATAAAACTATTTATTAAATTTATCTTGGATGTAAAATGTACAAATGGGTCATGTAAAAATTTATAAATTAATTATACTATATATTAAATTATATTCATTGGTTTAAATCATTATACATGAATATATTTGATTCCCTACTGTTAGTCTTCACCCCATGGGAATTTAGGATTCCCCTAGATTTATGTCATGGGATGGATCGAGTGTCCATTTTAGGGGAGTCTTGGAGTGGTTCATGAATATATATATATATATATATATATATCTTAATATTGTCCCATAAAAAACAATCCTTGAGATATTTATACATATTTTTTTCTTCCAATATAGATATATAATGATGAGTTATATTCATTATCCAATAATACTTTATTCAATTTTGGTATTTAAGGGAAACATATTCATTTACCAAAACCTATAATTTCATTATTATCAATGTTTTGATCCAAAATATTCTCTTATTTATTCTATAGCTTCACATACTCCATCTATTTATCCTTAGTCTTTACATGGATATATAGTCGAGTAACCATTTGGGAAAGATAGAATTTCTTGACTCCGCTTATGATTTAAAGGTCTATCCTTTACAAATCCAAGAGTATAAGGTCACTTTCAATCCTTATCATGGAAAAGGTATCCTGAACCTTATTGTTTAGAGAAAAACCACATTTTTTTCCTTCCTGGTGATAATTTATTGAGTATTTATAGTCTTCGATTAAATCCATCCATCTACATTGGTTCATGTTAAAATCCTTCTAAGTGAATATATAGTTTAAGATCTTATGATCGTATATATTTTATACTTTTCACCATAGATAAAATACATCATTATCTTTAACGAAAACATTACCACTCCGATATCCAAATCATGTGTGAGATAATTTTTCTCCTAAACCCTTAATTGGTGTGAGGTATAAGCTACATCCATGTCATTTTTCATGACAACACATAAAAATACCTTCATTTATGCATCATTGTATATAAAAACCCCTTATTCACTATCATGTAATTTGATTATATGTTCATTGAAAAAAATTTCCTTTATCTAGTCAAAATTTTCCTTACATTTATTTTCCTATAGGAACTTGTCACCCTTTTACGTTTACCTGGTTAGTGGATTTAAAAGGCATGAGAAGTTTCTCCCAAAGAGTTTATAGTATCCATAAAATACAAGAAAACTATGGATATTTATTATAGTTGTTGTTATGGCCTATTCTTTAACCACCAATGTATTTTAGGGTTCCCCTTATATACACTTTCTTATGATCAAATAACCCCAAAATGATACTTTATGGGTCCATAATTATTACTTGTTATATTTGGAATACAATTTATCTTTCTCAAGGTATGTATCACAATCCTCAAAAAAAATTCACACTCTTCCATTATTTTGGAATATATAAGAATATCATCTATAGATGCTTCTAAAAATTTATCAAGGTAATCTCTAAAGACTATATTCCTCGAATCTGTGAAGATAATAGGGGAATTTTTACATTAGAATAGAACCACTATGAATTTATAATGTGTATATTTTATGAAAGCTTGTCTTGGGTATATACTCCCTTTGAACCTTAATTGATGATATATAGATCAAATTTAAATCATTGAGAAGTATTGATTCCTTTTTTATTTGATTAAATAATTCACCAATATAGAAACCAAGTATTTTCATTCCTATATAATACACTATTTTAGATAAAAAATAATTATAATACACAAACATATGTTTCAGAACCGTAATAGTTTAGTGCCTTTTAAAATTTGGAAACACAGACAACTCATCCATAGGTAAACTACATCATCTCCCACTATGATCATCACAAGTAGAACCCTTATTATACATATCATATGTCATACATTTCTTTATATCCAGGGGAATGGAACCATAAGAAATAGTGAACTCATATGCTCTGTAAAAGAAAAAAAGGGATATACATAAGCATAACATGAACATAAGGGTATGATAACATGAGCATAATATTTGAAAACCATACCCTGTATATCAAAGATCATAATCCTAAGTCATGGAATAAATATTGGTAGTTTTTAAGACATGTATCATAAGGGAATCAAATAACATGATCTATGAAAGCATAACATTGACATAAGACATAGATTTGTGGCATACACATAGGAATATAAAATAATATCTCAAGGATACACATCAATACATTCATAACATGTTATTCTTAGGCTAACCACACATGTACTTGATTTAGGCTTGGGATGACCTCCTTTGTACCCTTTTTCGGGCTTCGGATAACCTCTCATGTAACCTTTGATCACATATAACATTAATCATTACCCAATGCATTAGAGGGAGATATAGGTCCCACCTATCATATAATGAAAATCATATGTTTGTGTGACACAATATCATAAAACATTTATCATATCATAACCCATGAAATGAAATGGGTTTCATAAAAATTTCATTATTTTATAAACTCTAGATAATATACAGGTTTTGTAATCATTTCATCATTTCATTATAGCATAACCTATGGAAAAGGAAGTGGGTTTCATAGTAATTTTATCACGGTACAACCCATGGAAGAGAAATTAGTTTTATAAATATCTTGTCATAATATACCATTCAAATAAATTATAAGAATGGTATCCTTGGTTTATATCCCCATAAAATCATAGATTACATAATAGGATGTCGTCTTAGATGGATAATGATTTTGAAAGATAAATCACTTAGAACATTTCTTGAGAAAGATAAATTTTCATTGAAAATAACTTTATAGAACATAAAATATTTTTGGAAATCATTTTATTTGAAAATAAACTGTAAAACATATAAAGGAATATTTTAAAAATCATTTAAAAATTTTTTTGAAAAAAATATCTTTTCTGAATTGAAAAGTACATTTAGAAAATAAAATACTTTCAAAATCATTTTCGCATTGAAATAATTTATTTAAAATAAAATGATTTTAAAAATATTAAGGAAAATATTTTCATTGAAAATAAATTTTAAAACCTATAAGGGAATATTGAAATCTTTCAGCGGTCATGATAGAGGGAAATATTGTCCAGGCCATGCATATTAAAAACAATGATTTATTTCACATTTTCAGAAAAATACAAATGGGTATTGTTTGAAAAAAGTCATGAAGATTCCTTAAGAAATAATAAGTAAAAAATGGGTGAAATTCTATTTAATAAATCATCTAAAAATGTTAAAAAAATTAAAACGTTTTTAGAAAACATGGTTTTGGAAGAAAAAGGGTTTTGACTGAAAAGATTATTTTTCATAAAAATGTTCTTTTTGAAATATTGAGTACATCAAGAGAGGAAAATGATGGGAGATAATTTATTCTCATAATATAACCATAGGAGAATAAAATTAAAATTTTCTTGAGATATGGATCATAATATTTTATCATCGGAAACATAGTCATAAACAATCCCGATAATGATGTGATGGTAACATAAAATATTTACCACTTTGGTAACTTTGAAATGTAATCCCAATGAATGAATATCATTAAATAAAACTTAAAATATAATGAGGATAAATAAATTCATGATATAAAATTTCAAAGGGTATATTTATACACCTCATAGAATAAGATAGGTGCATAACATAACCATATATATCAAAAAAGGAAAACTGAGACAAAAATCTCTTACCACTTTTACCACAAACCAAGTCGGGATGTCACCCAACCCGACACTCGACCCGGTCCAAGACATGGGCTAAAGGGCCTTCCCAATCCCCATAGGCTAGAAACTAGTTATGGGCATCAATGTAATCACATTGAGAATGATTTTTTCCCAAAAAACTAAGTTCAAAATAAATAAACAAAACTCACAGATACCCCATAATAACTAAATATTAATAAATATACAAAACTAATCCAAATATAATAGCTAAACAAAACCAAAACTGAATACTAAACTAGGATCAAACCATGATACCTTGATCTCCACATGACCTCCTGGTTACCACCAACCATAAGACCCACTTGCCCCATAGAAACTTGAACCAGAAAACAGAAACCGAAACCTAAACCTACAAAACAGTTCTGGTCTACCGACACCAAACGCTACAAGTAAGGTGTGAGCTTAAACAACTCAATATATAATCCACACTGATTCCATGAATTTTATTTTATGAAGGAGTCCATAAACACTTTTTTAAATACATTCATAAAATTACTACATAAACATTTTTAAACAACCAAACATGGCTTTCTAAAAATCCCCTTTTTAAAACAACAAACACAAATTTACATTTCAAAAATGGTTTCACTTTCCACAACCCATTTCAAAATCCAAAACCAAAGTACAAGTCCAAACCTAATAACTAAAAAGAGGTATGTGTAGAAAATAAAGTAAACCAAATAAACATACACAACTAGCAATTCCAATATCCAACAAAAAACAAAAAATAAACAGAACACACAAATATATAATCATGGTAATATCCTAAACATATCTAGATTAAATCCATGGACGTACTATGTTCAGACTCACTTATCGGCATATAGTGTAGCTCATTAGTTAATAACCAATTGGACGCTCTAAACTAGCCAATCCAGTGACACATCCCACTTAGCCCCATCACGTCAAGGGGGTACTAACCCATCTAGTTGGGGTCGACAAGAAAACGTCACTCAACCCTCTATATGACTCCCAAGAATCCTACAGTAAAAATAATGATGATAATAATACTAAGAAACACATGGTATAGTAACCACAACCCACAATGTTCTCATGCACTAGCCATTAGATAGGATCCTATCTGAAGGTCTAATGGACTCAATACCACAACGTTCTTATGCATGATCCACTAGAGGGTAACACATCCCATGGTCTAGTGGTCTCAAGATATAATCCAAGAATCACAACACACTTAAAGAAACATTTATTTCACAAGTTCTAATTAGACCATAACATTATTCAAATTAAAAAACCACTTTCCCAAATGTTATGAAACATCTAATAGGCCTTCATGATACCCAAGTTTTTAATCCATCTTTCAAAACATGCTAAGATTCCAACTGGGCATTCACATCACATAAATTGAAAATCATTTTCCATAATATTCCAAGATGTACACCAACCCCACATGTCTCATAAATTACAAAAAACCAATTTCCAACACATTACAAGGTGCCAATCGGGCATTCACATCACTTAACATCAAAACCACTTTTTAAAGACAACATAAAGTGCTAACCGTGACTTTTAAAAATTCCAATCCAATACATTTAAAAATCCCCTTTTCATAACATTTCCAAAACCAACATAAAATACCACTTTCAAATGAATAATTCCAAAAGTACATTTAAAAAACTTTCACAACTCATGAAACCAATTTTGAAAACATAACCAAAAGAACACACATGATATCCAACCATTACCATGGGAAAATTGCCTTTCCAAATTCACATGCACACCAAATCCATTTGAAAACATATTTCTCACCTTTCACACAAGGCATGGAACACATTTATAAATCACCACAATGAGGTATATTTGAAACACCATCAATTTCTTTTTTAAAACCATCTTTCATTACATGCGCACATCAAATCATATTGAAATGCCTTTTTGAAGGAACATTACATGTTTTCCAACTACAACAAAAAACCAAGAGCCATACCATAAAAGTCACCAATTAACACACACAATACAAAATTCATAATGTAAAAATGATATCATAATATAATTCAGGGTAAAAACCATCCAAAAAACCCATTTTCACTATAAAAGTTGAATTGGATTTTTATCGAACACCTTGTATGAATTTAACATAGGCAGAATTAAAGAAATCATTTGTAAAACCATCTCACACCCATTTTCCATCTTTTAAAAAACAAAAAAATATTCCAACCCATGAAAAGAAATATTATAACATTTTGAAAGCATTCAAGGAAATCTAAAACATTAACAAAATGCGCTGTAAAGGAATTGGATGGAAACAACTACCTAAACGATGTGCGAACACGACCAAATTTTATGACAAGGAAGAATCAATATAGAGAGATTATCCATACACCCTAAAATCCAAGAAAACATCCCACACATCAATCCTAACCCTTAGGGTTCATCCAAATGAGAAACCCCACCAAGGGAGACCAAAAAATCATGTGGGGAAAGAAAAGAGAATAAAAAATCGACCCAAAATCACAAGATTTTACATGTGGAACCTTCAAGGGGATTCATAAATGGAAGGGGAAAATAGAGGAGGATCTTGGATGGCCTCTAGTCTTCCTAGGTCAAACAAGGGAGAATAATATCGAAATAAGGTTAAAAGGTCGGAGGGGGAAAGAGGGAATTTCACATTTTTAATGATCTGGGAAAGATACATGGTTTTTCCAAACGATTTACCAAATCATGCACCCATCATGCACACCCTAGTAAAGAAGATGGAACCCACACGGTTTGGCCTCATAGTTTCCCAAACCATGTTCCAACCGTACCAAATACCACTAAACAAATCTAGAGCTTGATTGTATGCTTTTCGAACAGTTTTCCAAACCATGCACAAGACATGCTCCATGCCCCAAACCCCAAAACCTCGACTTCACAATTTATTGGGTGAGGGTGCACAGTTTCCCCTAACTGTGCGCCAACCATGATCCACCTACTTCCAAGACCAAAATCACCACTTCTCAGTAGAAACTCACCTAAAAACTTCTGAAACTCAAGAATTCAAACAAGGACTCAACCCAAACCTGAACCAAAATATCCAAACCTAATAAAATAATAAAAAAATATTTCCAAGGTCGGGGTATAAAAACTCTCCCCACAATTAACACTTTCTTCCCCCAAAAATTTATCCTGATGAATGATAAACAAAACTCGATCCCAAATCCGAAATAAGTCGAACAAAACCGCGAGCCTCTAGGTGACCTTTTTCCTCACAAGTCACAATCGGCCGATTCTAAAGGAAGCCACACCATTAAGAATAATGGTATAACATGATAGGTTTCTCCCCACCACAAGAACCCAACTAGCACTAACTTCTTAGAACAATATAAAGAACACCTCCATTAGATTTGGGAACTCCCAACCCAAACTAAAAACCCTCTACACAAGGGTGAATCCACAGGAAGCACTCAAACCAAACAGAGAGAATAACCAAAATTCACCAACTCAAAAAGACTCAAACATATCCATGTGAGCACAAATTGAAACTAGAACCAACCCACATTAGGTCTAATCATACCCTAAAGGGAAACAATCCATTTAGTGACTGGCATTTAGAAAAACATACCACTTTAATTCCAAAAGAAACAAACCATAAAAATTTCATGATTGAACACAGGTCTTATAATAGCATAAAAAATAAAATAGAGAACTTCAACCATCTCTATTCCATTATTGCAGAAAAAACTAGGCCAATGTTCCCCACACACCCCTAGAAATTCTGGACGTGGTGAAAAGCTTCACTCTAAGGCCTATGGTTGGAGACATTATGTATGAAGCATCTGTTTCCCCATAGTTAAGAGACAAATACTCTTATCAATACTTATTCTTCAGGTAACAAATCTTACAAAACTTCTCCAGGTGGCCCAAACACCCACAACGATGAAAATTCTTAGGAAGATTACTACATGATGGATTTGAATGCCCAAACAGACCACATTGGAAGCACACAAGTAAATGATCTGATGAATATGAAGATGGAACCAATGAAGGAGACTCCTTAGGAACAGGTTCCTATGTTATAAACCTATCACCATATGGGGAACCTTAATGATAACTAAGAGAAATCGGTCCATCGGCCACCATAGACTGCACTCTGACAACTAATTCGTCTAAGAATGTATCATCTACCAGCTTCTCGAACTGAATATCACTGGATGATAAAACTCATTCCAGGATATTTGGATGAAGACCCCAAATGAAGGAAGAAAACTTCAATAGTTCCTGTGACAGTATTTTTGAAGAGAAATAAACCAACTCCTTGGAATGCTCAATATAAGCTTTCATCAACTAATGGCCTTGCTGAATACTCAAGAACTCTTCCACCTTATTCATATTTACCTCCTATGGTATGAACCATTAGATGAATGTGGTCTTAAATATTTCCCAATTAATTCCAAGTTTCATCAATGACGGTACAATATCCTTCCACTGGTCTAAAGCTGGACCTTCAAAGGAATCCAAAATAGCACACACTCTCACATCTTCGGGAGTTCCCGATGATCTGATGAAACTTTCACCTTCCTCAAGCCATTCTATTTCCCCTAAAGAATCACGATCAACATGAAAGATAGGAAAAAAGCATGAATATTAAAAAATTTAATGATACCCACTATAAACCTTGGGGACCTTTCTAAGGGGAATATTCTAAATAGCACAAAGAACACAAAACCAAAATCAACATCACCCAAAACTTAATCAGAAAAACTTATCAATCCAAAATAATTGGATCACATATCAAACATCACAACAAAATAAAAATCCTATTTTCCAAAATCCATCATTACATTTCAATTTTTCAAACTTCCTTCTTCCAAGGCCACTTTCCAAAACCAAAATCCACATTTCACAAACAAAACCCTATTTTCAAAGAAAAATCAGTTTTTTGAAATTATTTTCTATTCAAGAACCATTTTGGAAAATCCAAACCAAACATTTGGTTTCAAACACTCACCCATGGAATCCTACAAACCATCACATATGTGTTCATCCACTTCCACTTACATCATCCATGCATAGGTGCCAACATGAAATTTCCATACACACCCACACATGTGTGAATGTTCATAAGGAGTACCAAGGGTCACACATTCCATCCCATCATCAAATCCAAGTATTTATCAAATTCTAAATTCAATTTTTTCTCCACACTTTCCCAAAATATTCAAAATTACAATTCAACTCAAACATCAAATTCCACTTTCACAACAAAAGTCATGAAAAAAATTCATCTTCCTTTTTGAAAAATGATTTTCCAAAAACTATTTTCCTTTGGAAAACCCTTTTTTTGAAAAAAAAATCTTATTAAGAATACACACATTGCAACCAAATAAGTCCACACAAATGACTCACATTGAACATCTAGGATTAGGAACTAGTGGTCATGCATTAGCAAGCGACATGGGTAGTTGACCATGCCTCCATGAAATAATCAACAACTAAGAGGAACTTGAACCGTGCAATTGGACTCCACATGGGTCACTACTCCATGTGAGACTACAACATGACATTGATTCTACTTCATTGCCATTCCTCAATAAAAAACATAGATTAAAGACCCAAATCCTAGACTACCCCTGGAAACTCAAGGATAATAATAAGAAAAGGTTCATGACATCCTTCACATACATTCCACTTGAGTTCCGATAGTCTTGATCTCAAATCTACCAGACACCCCAAATAATAAGGGCTTCCTATAATACCATTTTGTCAAGAACCAAGCTAGGATGTCATCCAACCTGACACATGACCCAGTCTAAGACTTTTCCTGAAGGGATTTCTCAATCCCCATGGGATGGAAACTAGTGTCGGACATCAAATTAGTCATGTTGGGAATGATTTTTTCCCAAAAAACTAAGATCAAAATAAAAAACTAAACTCCCAGATAACCAATAACAACTGAATATCAATAAATATACAAAACTGATCCGTATACAATAGCTGAAAAATAGAAACTGAATACTACACTAAGACCAAACCAAGCTACAATGATCTTCACATGACCTCCTAGTCACCACTAACAACAAGACCAACCTTCTCCAAGGAAACTTGAACAAGAAACCTTTAATTGAAACCTGAACCTGCAAAATATCTCGGGTCTACCAACACCGAAAGGTATAAGTAGGGTGTGGGATTAAACAGCTCAGTATGTAATCACCATAGATTCCATGCATTTACTTTCCCAAAATAGTTTAGAAACAATAGTTTAAATACATTCCAAAAATAGGATTTTAAACAATTTTAAACAACCAAACATGGAATTCCAAAAATCCTCCTTAAAAAAACAAATTCATCTTTACTTTTTAAAAACGATTTCACTTTCCACAACCCATTTTAAAATCCAAAAAACAATCAAAACTCCAAACCTGATAACCAAAAATAGGGATGTGTAGAATGTATAGGAAATCAAACAAATATGCAGAACTAGAAAGGCCAATATCTAATATGAATTAGAAAACAAATAGAACATACAAATAGATAATCATGAACCTTTATTGAACATGTCAAGAGTAAATCCCTTGACGTGCTCAATTCAGACACACCTTCCATCATATGCTGCAACTCAATAGTCAATAACCAACTGGACACTCTATACTAGCCAATGCAATGACACAACCCACCCAGCCCCATCAAGTCAAGGGGGTACCAACTCGTCTAATAAAGGTTGACAAGAAACCATCATTTGAAACTCTAGATTATTCCTAATAATCCCATGATAATAATAATAATAATAATACTTGGAAACGAATGGTATAGAAATCAAAACCTGCAACATTATTTTGCATGATACATTAGATAAGAGTCCATCCCAAGGTCTAATGGACACAATACCATAGTTTTCCCATGCATGGGACATTAGAGGGGAATGAATCCCAAGGTATAGTGGCCTCAAGATATAATCCAAGCATCATAACACACTTGAAGATCCATTTATTTGACAAGTTCCAATCAGGCCGTCACATTATTCGAGTTAAAAAACCACTTTCCCAAAAATTATGAAACATCAACTGGTCCTTCACACTACCCAATTTTTCAACCCATCATTCAAAACATTATAAGATGAAAACCAGGCATTCACATCATATAAATTTCAAATAATTTCCATAACATGACAACATGCCCATTGTCCCCACATGTCACATAAATTCTAAAAACCAATTTCAGACACTTCACATGGTGTCAATCAGGCATTCACATCACTTCACATAAAAACCACTTTTCAAAGACACACAAAGTTCCAATCAAGCCATTAACATTTCCAATCCAATACATTTACAAAGACCCATTTCACACCATTTTCAAAACCATCATAAAACACCACTTTCACATACACAATGCCAAATGGGACTTTAGACCACTTAAACAACTTGTGAAACCCATTTGGAAAACGCAACCAAAATATCACATATGATATCCAACCATTCCTATGGGAAAATCCCCTTTCTAAAATCAAATGCACAAAAAATCTGTTTGAAAACACATTTTTCACTTTTCATATAAGGCATGGAACACATTTATAAATCATAGTAAGGAGTCGCATTTGAAACACAACCAATTTCTTTTAGAAAACCATATTTCCTTACATACACACTTCAAATCAATTTGAAACTCCTTTTTGAAGAAATGTTACATGTTTTCGAACTACAACAACAAACCTCCCATAAGCGCCATTCCATAAAAGTCACCAATTCACAATCACAATTCCAAATTCATAATTCAACAATGACGTCATAACGTAACCAAGGGTAAACACAATTCACAACACCCATTTTCACTATAAAAGTTCAATTTTCATTTTATCAAACACCTTGAATGCATGCATTTAACATAGGTATAAATAAATAAACCCTTTGGAAAACCATTTTTCACCCATTTCCCATAATGTAAATATTAAAAAAATCATTCCAAAACCTCACAAGAAATATTATATCATTTTCAAAGAATTAAATGAAATCTCAAGTATTAACAGAATGTTACGGAAAGAAAATGGATGGAAACAGCTACCTCAATGATGTTTGAATGCAACCAATTTTTGGGAAAAAGAAGAATCGTGCTTGAGAGATGATACACACACCCTAACATCCAAGAAAACATCCCACACATCAACCCTTTCCCTTAGTATTCACCCAAAAGAGAAACCCCCACTAAGAGAGACCAAAAACTCAAGAGGGGAAATATAAGAGAAGAGAAAATCAACCAAAAAACACATGATCTCACCTTAAGAACCTTTAGGGGGCTTCAAAAATTGAAGGAGGGAAAGAGAGGAGAATATTAGAGATCCCCTAGTGCTCATTTGTTGAAAAAGGTAGAATAATCATGAAATATGGTTAAATGGATGTAGGGGAAAAGAGGAAATTTCACATTTTTTATGATCTAGGAAAGTCGCACAATTTGGCCGCATGGTTTACCAAACTGTGCACCAACCGTGTGCACCCTATTGAATAAGAGGGAATACCACATGGTTTGGATTCAAGGTTTCCTAAACCATGATCCAACCATGTCAAAATCCACTTCTCAAATCTGTAACCTCACTAAATGATTTCCACATAGTTTTCCAAACTATGTGCAAGTTGTGCTCTATTCCCCAGATTCCCAAACCATGGCCGCACCATTTCCTCAATGAGGGTGCATAGTTTCCCCGAACTCTATTCCAATTGTGCACCACCAGATGCAAAGCCCAAAATCACCACTTCTAAATAGAAAGTCACCCAGAAACTTCCTCAACAGAAAAATTCAAATTAGTACTCAACTATAACCTCATACAAAGGATCCAAAACAATGAAAAGAATAAAATAATGGATTTCCATGGTCGAGGTGTGACATCTTTGGTAACTTTTGAACTGTAAACCAAATGAAATAGAGATCCCAAAATAGACATATAAATCACCATAATTTTAAGGATAATAATCAAAAAATACATTAATGGTCATTATATACACCACATAAAATAAATAGGTGGTGAATATGACATGTGTCTCATAGAAGTAAAAAGTGAGATATAAATACCTTACCTTAAGTATTGAAATCCTTCATACATGTTCAGAACTCCTATATAATAAATTCAAGTTTATTACACATAAATTAACTAAACATACATATACATATATATTTATATACCATACCATATAAAATTTACTTATGACCTTTCATTACCCGTTTATAAACAATTCCATGTCAAATTCATGTTTTGGGAAATAACTAATTTTTTGTGTGTAAGTTTTGATTTTTCTATTTTTGGAACTCTTAATTTTAATAATGTTTTCATAATATATATAATTTTATCCATGATATAAATATAATATATACTTAGTATATTAATCCCTAAAATTTAGTGATAGAAAATGAAATACAACATTCATGGAGTTGATAAGTCGTACATACACATGAACGTTGTTTCCATTTTCTTGTCAGATTGAAACAAAGAAAGTTAAATGATATATTATCATTAAATAATAATTTTTTATTTAATATATAACACATATCTTAGTTTAAACCATACATATTACCTTCTATTAAAATCTTGAATAAATCACATCACTTTGTGAAGCGGTAGTCTAGTATACACGCGAGCGAAGTTATCATATTCCCAAAAAATAGAGAGTATGAAGGTATGTCTGGTATAATAATTTTAAATTTATAATAATATAATAAATATCATATATAAATAATAAATTCATCATTATTTCTATCCTTGAGAGGTATTAATGGAAAAACGAATGACATCAGCTAGCGAGGCTGTAGTTTTGTCGTATACACGAACGATGATTCTGCAAACCATTTGATGGAAGTGGAGATGGTTGTGTGGAATGCCATTAAATTAAAAACATATATTTATATTAAATATGCTTAATTTATTATATCATTATATTTTAAAATTAATTTAAGGAGGTGTATGAATAAAAATAAATTCTCGTTGATGAACGTTACCTCGTCTTCGGCTATCCTCCTTAGGGTTACATCAAAATCTTCCTAGGTTGGATTTATATCCAAAATAAGGATTCAATGATGGGTGGAGGGAAGATGTAAAGTTATTTTGGTATGTATTGGAAGAACCAAAAGGGTTTGAATATGTGAACAAGGGAGGAGGGGGATGGCCTTTTATAAGTGAGGTGAGTGGCACACTTGTAATGTTTTGAAAAGAAAAAATGTAACCACGTTTTTCACATGCCTAAAGGGTAAAAAATGGATAAAATTAAAATATAAGACATTATAAGGTCTAAATATGTCCATAAAATATATTTTAGACAATTTTATAGGTCATTTTGACCCTTACAATTTTAGTCTAACCCCTAGTAAACCCATTTTTACCATAACCACGATAAATAAGTTTTATTGTTTTACAATTCATTTTGGTCAAAAATTATGTTGAAATTATTAGATAATATAAATTCAGATTATCAAAAATATTTAATCCATTTTTCTAAATTCCATTTATATAAGTGTAAAATTTTAATTTAAATTAATCCCACAAAAGCGATGAAAAAGATATTTTTTAAAGAGAACATGTTTGAATGTTTGAAATGTTTTTATGAAAACATTCAACGTAAAATTGATTAAAATTACCTAACTTAGATTAATAGATATATAATTAAACTAATTTGACATTAAAAAAATAAAAATATAATTTTACATTATAAATAATTTAAATGAAAAGGCAGTTTTCTATTAAAATTCATTATTTTTCACTATTCATCAAAAAATGAAACTTTTTGGAAAAATCCCAAAATTTGACACAAATATAATTTTTAAATTATAATTTAAAAAAATAATTTTATTATAACAAAATAATTATCTGTATGTTTCAAAAATTAATTTTATTATTGTTCACAAAAAGTAATAAAATGAACAATTTTTTAGAAAATAGTACTTTCAAAAAATATAATGATTTTTTAAAAAAAATAAGTATTTTTATATCAATATGTTTTATTTATATAAAATCATTATTCATAATATTTAATAATTATTTTTTTTATTCATATCCTTAATTTTAATGGTTAGGTTATAACGGTCACGTTTAAATAACTATATTAATAATATATCACGGTTGTGTTGAAACTCAATGTCATGAATAATGAAAACTAACATAGTATTTCATGTAACAAAAGCATAACTTGGTGTTTAATGTTACACAAGTTATAAATTTAATTTAATTTATTCAAAAAACTAATAATTCATTAAAACTCAGGGTGTTTCATTTTACCTTCATTAAAATGAATTTCTCCCTCAAAATTCATCACTCCGATTCAAAAAATGAGGATACTTATGTCTCATCATATACTAATATTACCATTTAGATTACCCAAATAGTTGGTTTCATAAAAAAAGTTGACTAAGGGAGTGATCTTGATTCATAGAAATTTTTCTCTATGATCCAAAATATGAACTAGTTTTTCCTCATAAGAAAGATCTTACTCCAGTAGTATAACCTATAAGTTCAATACATATGAAGGGTTGGGTATTCACTTAATAAAGAGAGATACATGGAACACATCATGAACTTGAGAGGGGTTTGGTGTAATCTCCAAGTTATAATATAAATTCCTGATATGATCAATAATTTCAAAGGGACGTATATAATTAGGGCTTAGTTTCCCTTTCTTCCTGAATCTCATAACCTTCTTCCAAGGAGAAATTCGTAGAATATACTTATCACCAAATTCAAATTCTAGATCATGATAGAGATTATCAGTATAAATTTTCTACCAACTCTAATTTTCCTTGATGTGTTATTGAATGGATCTAACCTTCACCTCCATTTATTTCGCTATCTCATATCCCAATGGATTTATTTCTCCAACTTGATTATAGCACATTAGATCTCTAAATTTATTTCCATAGAGGGATTCATAAGGATACATATGAATTATTGAGTGAAATTTATTATTTTAAGAAAAATCAACTAGATAAATGTAACACCCTGGGAAATTGGGAAATTTTTTTCGAATTAATTTAATCTCTTTGATATTTTTTCATTTCACACAACACTGAATATATCTTTTTTTATATTCAATAACTAGGTTTTCCTCATGCAATACCAAGTTAATTTTTCACTACAGACAAAATAAATTTTATCATTAACTACAGAGAACATTGAGGTTATCGTATGTTTAATGGAAGACTGACTTTCCTCAGTGGCTTGTGTAACATGCAAGACTGAGTGTTACCGAACAATAAGGTATTATTAAAAATATTATTATTTAATATAATAATATATAACCTAGCTATTAAATTATATTTTATGAATATTATTTACCAATTTATGAAAACAAAATGGTTTTAACAAAATATAAAATTAATTAATTAGTTAAAAATCATTATGAATATAAGAACCAATTAAATATAAAGGGAGTATTTTTATAGAAAATAATTATTATGCTTACAAAGTTGTTTTAATCCAAATAAATTATGTTAATTATAATTAAAAAAATAATTTTAATGTAATATATGCGTTATATATCCAAGTAAATATTTTTTATATTCATCCAATAGATTTTATGGGCATAAGATAAGAATAAACCCAATTTAACACATAAAACCCAATATTTTTATTAAGGAAATTTTACCGCCTTTTAATGAAGAAACTATTTTAAATATAAATTTTTGAAAAGTTATAAATATTATATTTCAAAATAAACATTATATTTGAAATAGAATCATAAAAATTAGGTTATGATGATTTTTTGGTATTTTTCTATGAAGTATTAATTTTTAATGAATAATTAAAAATACCGAATTTTAATTCAAAACTTCTTTTTCATCTAATTGATTCATATACTTAAATTGTATTTTAAGATGGTTTTAAAGTTTAATTATATTAATTTTTTATCAATAAATAAAATTTAGGTAATTTTGATGAATTTCAGTTTGAAATCGACAATAAAAACATAGAAAATGTTTGAATGTTTTTACTTTAAAACCCCGCATTATCATCCCCTCTGTGGGGTTAAATTTAAATTAATTTATATTAATTTTGTGATTGGAATTTGTATAAATGAATTAAATATTTGGAATCAGAATAATTATAATTTATAAAAAGTTAAATTTATTTTTTTACTAAAAAAATAGTGAAGGTGATTAAAATTAATTACAAAGATTAAGATTAAATTAAGCTTAACAAGGGACTAGACCCAAAACTTAAGGCCTAATATGACCATAAAAATTGTCCAAAATCCATTGTATGGATATATTTAGACTCTATCCTCCATTTTATATAATATTTACCATTATTTGATCCAATTTTAATAAAAAAATGGGTGGGGTTTCCCTTTTCCAAAATATTACAAGTGTGTCACTCCTCCTCCACTATAAAAGGATTCCTCTCCTCCCACTTTCTCACACCTATAAAGAAACTTTTCCATGAAAAAACTCTTCATAAATAGCTCAAACTAATCCCTAACTTTATCATTGAAGCCTAACTTTTTCCAGAAATAAATCCAATGATTTCCTTCAATGAAAACCAAAAGCAGTTACCCAAATAAGAGGTTAAATCCTCTCTCAAGATCCATTATCTTATTTTCATTCTCTATCCACTTAGATATCATTATTCCATTATTATAAAAAATCACCATTATACTCAATATAATGAAATTTTCTTATGGTAATATTTAGACCTACACATACACACACATCTATATAATGGGTAACAAACATACTGTTTATGTGTACAACAAACTACTACCTCACAAAACGTTGATTGTTCATTCTTCCTTTACCACCTCTCATAGTGTACATTATGATGGAAAATATATTTTTATATAATATTTATGATATTTATAATTTCTTTAATCTTATTTATTTATTTTACAACACATATCTTTATACTTTCCATCTTGTGTAAATACAATAATTTCATTTGAGGAAGTGTGGACTACCACCCCCTCAAAGTGATGTGATCCGTTCACACACTACATGGAATGTATTAAGGATGTGTTTAGTGAAATTATATAATATATATGATATAATAATTCTACTTGAATAATTATATATATAAATATATATATAATTATATATCATTTACTTTCTTTCTTCCAATATGACAATAAAACAAAAACAATGTTCATGTGTATGTACGGCTACCGTCTCCATGAACAGTGTATTTAATTTCATACAAATTTGTTCTTTAGATTAATATAATAAAAATATTATGAAAATTAATGATATTTATATCATGGTTTTCATTCTATAAATCATGATATAAGTATAAGGACCAAAGATATAACAAATTAAGACACATGCGAAGAACAAAGTGAACATTACCCAAAGTGAAACCTTAGCATAGAATCGTTAACAAGATAGTAATATAAGGTAATAATAAAACCATATATGGTATTAGATATAATAATATTCTTCTGTAAAATATTTATAATTAAATTAAATTTATTATACAGGAAGTCTGTATGAGTACGAAGAGAGTGAATACATAAGGTAAGAGAATTCCATCTCACTATATTTCCGTGAGATACATGCATTATTCACCGCAAAATTCTTTTGTGTGGTGTATATAATAACCATTAATGTATTCTATTCCTATTATACATAAATCCATGGGTATTTACATAACCATTTTATGATATTTTTATTATGGTTTTTAAGTTTGAAAATTTACCATATCGGTAAAGCAATTTTGTCTTAATTTTCCTTCTTTGAGAAACATGTCATGTTATACAGCTAGATTTTGATATGAGATATATAAACTAACTTTGAAATGTTATAAAATGAATCTACTTATTTTCATAATATTTTAAAAACCCATGTATTTTCATTTTTCTACATGGAGAGTATGATCCATAGTTACCATGAGGTAAGAGTTTATTGACACAATTCACCGTTTATCAAGATTGTATATGATCACATTTTCATTATTGAAATATTATGATCCATATTTTAATAAAAATAATGGATTATATTATCCTATGTTTATTATTGATTTATTAATGTATTAGTACCATTTTTCTACTCTTTGGTACTTAGGATAATTAATAAAATATTTATAATAAAATATGATTTTACCTCTCTCTTCGGTTGGAAATCTGTGATCATTAAAAACCATGCATTCCAAAAAGGGATTCCAAGAATATTATACTAATCTCTTATGATCATTAAAATACATTTTTACTCTTTTTTTATTTTACCAATGTTTTCAAAATAATATTCTTGTCTCTTTTAGAATGAGGTATTTTTCTAACCTTTTACCATGCTAAAGGAATGTTCTTTTTACCTCCTATAACATGTACTAATTTACACAGCATCAATTCTTTCAATCATTATTTTCATGTTTAAAAGGTTAATTTTAAAGAAAATTTTTTTAAAAGATATTTTCAAATACTTTTTTTCAAAAAAAAATCAAGATTCCCTTATAAGTTTTCAAGGAAAACGATTTTCAAATGGTTTTTAAGCTCCTCTAAAAGTTGTCAAAGGAAAAAGGATTTCAAAATGTTTTCAATGCTTCCTTGATAAATTTGAAATTTTATTTTTATGAAAAAAAAATTCAAATGGTTTTACATTTTTATAATCATTTTTAAAAGGAGAAATAATAATTTTCTTATGATGTGTTTTTAAAAGATCTTTTAAAATTATTTCTCATCTAAGATAACATTCATTGGTGTTATTCACGCCTTTCTAGGGAAAAGATAAAATTTTTCCTTTCATATTATTTCTTTGAATGGTTTATGTTTTATGGCATGATTTTTATGAAATATGTTTCTCTTTAATGGATTATATGTTTATGAAACCCGCTTCTTTTCATAGGTTATGCTTTGATGAAATGGTTATGAAACCTGTCTCGTTTCAACATGTCATGATATGATTACATGTTGGTGACACTCATTTCATTTCATGGGTTATAATATGATTGTTTATGATTTTTTGGAACATGTATGTATGATTTAATTATGAGATGATAAGGGCCTATATCTTCGTCCAATGCATTGGGTAAATATTTATATCTCTTGAGATATACTAAGATGGTCTTGGGAGTGAACCTTGATTACTAAGATGGTCATGGGAGTGAACCATGACTACCAAGATGGTATGAAGAGTGAACTCATGCTATTATGATGGCCATGAGAGTGAACCATGACTACCAAGATGACATGGGGAGTGAACCCATAAAACTAAGATGGTTTTGGCAGTGATTCCTTGGATACTATGGAAATCATATTATATGATTATGTGTTTGGCACAATTTCATGTTGTATTCCTATGTTATGATTCCATGGCTTATGTTCTTTATTTCCTCAGGATTCATTTCTTATGAATTGTAAAGATTTATGTCATGATTCATTTTTATGATCCATGATATGCATGGTATGATCATCAAATGTTTTGATCACATTCTCACACTAATGTTCTCATGCTTATGCTTACATGTCTCCCTAGTTTACTCTTACGAAGAATTTGAGATATCCTCTTTTTATGTTTCCTTCCCCATGTTATAAAGATATGTATGATGTATGATGTGTCTAAGATGAGTTCTAGTAAATAATAACCTAGTGGGAGATAATGTAGCTAACTTATGTACATGTGTTCATGTTTCCATGTTTCCAAAGGCACAAGACTAATATAGTCTTTGAGTATTTGTTTTTGTAATATTTTAAGTATTCCACAAAAGTGATGTGATGTCTATGTATGTTAAGACTGGGTCGTTATAGTTGGTATCAGAGAAAAGGTTTAGTTAACCTTTGGAAACTAGGATGATAAAACCTTAGTAAGAACTCTAAGGACATGTTCAACGATAAGTCTAAGGATAAGGATAAGTATAGGAAAATTTCCTAGAATTTTGATAAAGGATAGAGTGAGTGGTTTTCTAAAAATACATCCCTATATGGATACTTGATGTGGTTGTATTTCATTGCTCTTTTCCACATCATTTTTTATATTTTATTGACTTTTTAATATCAAAATGTTGTATTTTGATAAATAATTAACAATTGTTGTGTTTTTGTTCATAATTTGTAAAATAATCATTTTTTGTGTAAATCATGCATTTTAATGATTGTTTTTGTCATTTTAAATAACTCTCAAATTAAATAATTCTTTTTTTTACTTTCATTTTTTTATTTTTTTTATTAAACTATAATTTTTCTTTTTTTTTATTCTTTCATTTTTTCATTTCTTTTAATTTTCAAAATAATTAGTTTATCGATTCACTAATTTAATTAATTATTTAATTAAATTATAAATAAACAATTCTCTTTGGTTTTTGATTATTTAATTAATTTAATTAATGTAAACAATTTAATTTTATTCTTTAAATATTTTATTAGTTGGTTTTTATTTTAGTTTAATTTAATTAATTCTTTGATTAATTAATGTGTAAATTAACTGATACAAACTAGTTTAATTATTATTTTTTAGATTAATCATGAATAAACCGTAAATCTCAATTAATTAATTTTTTTTAATTTTATTTTATTTTGTTTTTAACATGTTCTAATTTTATTTTTGTTTTAATTTATTAATTTATTTTTCAGGTTAATTGACTTTTAATTTAATTTTTTTTGTTTTTTGCTTTGTTGTCTAGGTACTGTTGAGTCGCCATTATGCCAATGGTGACCCAACGGTGACTCAAAGTCATTGTTCCACTCCTCCACGAGTCATCGTTGTCGTCCATACCGACCCACCGTTCTCCCTTCACTCTCGAATCACCGTTCCATGCCAACAGTGACTCCACTCGCATCGTTCCCTCCACCTCTAGTGTAACCGGTGACACTGCCACCGCCCAAACAAACATCAGCTCACCATCAAGAAATCCAACACCAGTAAGTGGACACCAGAAACAACAGAATAAAAAAACATACAACAACAACCAAGTTCAACAGGAGCATCATAAATCGAATAAACCAGCAGTATGACTATTGGGAAAGACGGGAAAGCGACGAACACGCAAACAATAGAAAAGTCGAATGCGCAGCAGAAATAAAATATTTCCCCCCCAAATAAAAGCGTAAATGCAGCGACAAAAATAAGTGCAGAAAAATAAAGTTGACACCGGAAATTTTTACGTGGAAACCCCAAAAAGGGAAAAACCACGGGTCCTAGTCCAAAAAGAGAGATCCACTAAAATCAAGAGGTACACGGTAGAGACTACACAAAAAATGGAAGGGATATCAAAATTAATAATTAAGAATAAAAGTGTGGATCAAAAGGCGGAGAGAAAGAAAGATGATCTTTGAAGAAAGGCGATCACCAAATGGGATTTGCTCTCGGTGGTGTTGATGTCAGTGTTATTGAAATGCCTTGTTGTTTCCTCCTTATATAAGAAAAAGAACTCGCATCAAATAATGTCGCCACGTCAAAATCGTGTCACCGAGTGAATTAATTCATGCGGTCTTGGCCCGCATTAAAACACCGCAATAGAATAGAAACCGCATGGTGCTCCAATTGAGGAGGCGTTACGCAGTGCGCCAACCGGGAAGGTGCCCAACAAACTCCCCCTCCGACTCAAGTGGGGATCACTACCAACCCTGCAATCTATCGGAAAGTCTCAAATTTTCCTCTGGGTAAACTCTTGGTCAACATGTTTGATCTGTTGTCATCAGTGTGGATCTTCTCAAACTCTAATTATCTTGAATAAAGGACATTGTGGATCCAATGATATTGAACATCAATATGTTTTGACCTGTCATGAAAAGTGGAATTATTTCCCAAAAAAATAGCACTCTGACTATCAAAAAATAAAACAAACCTGTCCTGATTTAAATTGAGCTCTCGAATAAACGTTTTCATCCACAACAATTCTTTGCATGCCTTTGTAGCTGTAATAAACTCTGACTCTGTGGTAGATAAAGCAACACATCTCTGCAATCTAGACTACCAAGATACAGCTCCCCCTGTAAAAGTGATCAAATATCCTGAAGTAGACTTCCTTGAATTGATATCTCCTGCCATATCTGAATCTATAAATCCACAAAGCATAGGTTCCCCTTTTCCAAAACATAATCTCATATCAGAAGTACCACGAAGATAACGAAAAATGTACTTCACTGCTCTCCAATGCTCTCTACCTGGATTTGATAGAAAATGACCGACCACACCAACTGCATGAGTTATATTAGGTCTAGTACATACCATTGCATGCATCAAACAGCCAACGGCAGATGAATAAGGTATGTGATGTATCTCCTCTCTCTCTTCATCAGTAGAAGGTGACTGACTGGTACTGAGCTTAAAATATAAAGAAAGAGGAGTATTAACCACTTTCTCTCTATCCATAGAAAATCTCTGAAGAACCTTCTCAATGTATCTCTCCAGAGATAACCACAACTTCTTGGCCTTCCTGTCATGGGAGATCGTCATGACACGAATCTGTCGTGCTGGCCTCAAGTCTTTCATCGCAAAAGACTGACAAATATCTTTCGTCAATCTTTCAATTCTAGAACTATCATGGCCAACAATGAGCATATCAGCAACATAAAGCAACATTATAATAAAATCATCATCAGTAAATCTCTGAACAAAAATAAAATGATCAGAAGATGTATTCCTGAAACCCTAATGAGAAATGACAGATTCAAACTTCTTATACCACTGCCTCGGAGCTTACTTCAAACCATACAAACTCTTCTTAAACCTTCAGACATGATTTTCTTTACCCGTTTCAACAAAACCTTCTGGCTGCTCCATATAAATCTCCTCCTCTAAATCTGCATAGAGGAAAGCTATCTTCACATCCATCTGCTCAATCTACAGATCCAAACTAGCAGCCAAACCAAGAACAACCGGAATGGAAGACATTTTGACAATAGGTGAGAAAATCTCATCAAAATCAATACATTTCTTCTGACGGAAGCCTTTGACAACTAACATTGCCTTATATCATGGAATAGAACTAGATTATTCATTTTTAATCCGATAAATCCACTGATTTTTCAAATATCTCTTCCCTGTTGGTAACTTCACCAGCTCAAAAGTTTGGTTTTCATGCAATGATGTCATCTCGTCATCCATTGCCGCAACCCATCTGTCTTTCTGTTCACTTTTCATTGCCTCATCAAAAGATTCTGGTTCTCCCCCTTTAGTGAGGAGCACATACTCATCAGGTGAATATCGAGCAGAAATGGTGCGATGTCGAGATGACCTCCAGTGTAGAACTGTGGCTTCATTAATAACCCCTGGAACCGGATCATCAGAAAAAAAAAGGTGCATCGGAAACATCAACTCCAACTTGTTCACCTTGAGCATCATTCTGTACATCAACATAATCATCAGAATCAACAATATGAGGTAAATGTGAATCAGAACCTGGCTCAAGACTGAAAAAACCCTCAGAAGTTGGAGAAGCAGATTTTTCTCCCTTATCAATGTCTGCAATAGTCTGATCCTCCTTAAACACTTCATCGCGGCTTCTGAAAAGTTTCTTCAAAACAGGATCATAGAACCTGTACTCAAACTCATCGTGTCCATAGCCAATAAAAATACACTGGCGTGTCTTACTATCCAGCTTGGATCTCTCATCTCTTGGCACATGAACAAAAGTCTTGCAACCAAAAACACGCAATTGATCGTACCTGATCTCTTTGACATACCAAAATTTGTTGGGAGTGTCTGTCTGCAAAGCAACCGTAGGTGATAAATTGAAAATATAAGTAGCAGTAAGTAAATACTCACCCCAAAAATGTCCAGGCAACTTTTCTTCCGAAAGAAAACAACGAACACTTTCCAACAAAGTCATGTCCATCCGCTCAACTACACCATTTAGCTGAGGTGTCTTGGGCAGCGTCTTCTGATTCCTAATACCTTCCTGCCTGCAATACTGTTCAAACGGACCACAATACTCTCCCCCATTGTCAGTGCGAATACATTTCAATTTCTTGTCTGATTCTCTCTTAGCAGAAACATGAAATTGCTTAAAAACAATGAGCACCAGACTTTTGGCTTTTAAAACATAAACCCAAAGATTTCATGAGTATTCATCAATAAATGTAACAAAATAAAGACTGTCACTAAAGGTCTTAGATTTCAAAGGACCACAAACGTCAGAATGTACCAATTCAAGTACCTGTGACTTCCTGTGTGGAGGATGACTGATGAAACTCACTCTGCTCTATTTTCCATCCATGCAATGATCACATGTGTCCAATTTGACACTCTTCAAATCTGCAAGAAGATTTCTCTAGGACAAAAAACCAAGACATTTCTCACTAATGTGACTAAGCCTCTTATGCCACAACTTGGATGAAACATTGCACTCAACAATGCAAGAAGTATTACAAGAAATAGAATCTCTAGTCCAGTAAAAACCTAATTGTTTCTTCCCTCGAGCCACAATCAAAGAGCCCTTGGAAATCTTCCATTGGAAATCACCAAAAGTGTTGATAAACCATTCATCATCAAGAACGCTGGTAGAAATAAGATTCAAACGAACCTCGGGTGCATGTCGAATATTCTTCAAAATAATCTTAATTCATGTACTGGTCTCTAAAAAAACAATTCGGATTCCTACAACGTCAGCATGACTATCATTTCTCATCTTCAAAATCCCAAAATTACATGGGCTGTAAGATGTAAAGAACTCCTTCTTCGATGTCACGTGAAAACAAGCACCGCTGTCAACAACCCAGCAAGAATCATCAGAAGAAATGTTAAGGGAGTCATAAACAATAACAAGATCACCCCTTGTAGCAGTAGTGACATGATCATATCCATTGTTATTTTTCTTCTGTGAATTTTCCTTCAATATGTTCTCTCTTTTTAGCTGATAACAAAACTTCTTAACATGCCCCTTCTTACCAAAATGATGACATTCGAAATCTCTCTGCTTCCATCTGGATTTGGTTCTGCCTCTGCTCTTACCTCGACTGCTCTGCCCCCAGTCCTGACTTCTCCCCCTATTCTCTGTGACTAAAATCTCTGAAGAATATTTATCCTAAGTTTGTCTCCTGACTTCTTCATTTAAAATAGCAGACTTAACAAAATTAAATGTCACAACACCATTAGGAGAAGAACCTGTTAGAGTAACATGTAAACTCTCCCATGAAGAGGGTAAAGTGATAAGCAGCAAAAGATCTAAAACCTCATCTTAAAAAATGATACTCATGCCATTCAACTTATCAAAACATCCTTGATATTCATTTAAATAATCAGAAATAGACGTACTGATCGTACCACGATTCACTGTTTTATTTCACCCTTACACCGCAGTTTTAAACTAGTTTTGTAATGAATATTCCAAATATAATAATAAATTACACTTCATGTTTGAATAAATCAATTAATGTTAATAAATATTATAATGGGCAATGTTACTTGTTTTTATTGCTTCAATGTAGGTGGAGGTGATTTGGAGGGCCTTTGATGAAGTGGAAGAAAAATGGGCCAAAGTTGCAAGGATCCATGGACATCTGTCCAGTGTATTGAATAGTACACAAAATCCCTCTATCCAAATGGGCTGAAATTTTGTTGAAGTGTTCAAAATTTAATAGGCTACATTTCATATTAAGGAACCCAATGCTGATTCTGCTTCTATGGGGCCCATCCGAACTGATCTGTCCAAGCCACCGAATTTGGACCAAGTCAAATGAGGTGTTCTGTATTTTATCAATATCTTGAGCTGTATTTGTCCAAAGGGTGCCAAACTTTCTGTGGAGATATTAAAAAGGTAGTTCTACAACTTTAGATTTTTTTCAAAGCGAGATAATACTATCTGAAGGCCAAAACGCGTGGTACAAGTGGATTGAAGAAATCTGTGTGCCTAAAACCACCTTCCAATTTTCCTATAAAATGGCACCTTGGGCTCCCCATTTGGAAGTTTGACCAAGAGGCAAGGTGCTGATATTTTGGAGTCCCCAAGGAGTCTTCTCAACATCCCTAGAGATTCTGGAGGCAATGGGAGGTGCTACTTCAACATCTTCTTCTTCTTCCCCTCCCATGGGTTTCTAAACCCCTTGTGATCACCCGGGGAGGAATGTGATGTAATCCCGAGCTTCAAAGTTGTATTAATTTGAATGAACTTTTTAATTCCAGGTTGTATGTTGTTTTCCTCATCCTATATTATTATTTTATTGAGTTATGTACTGGTATGTCATGCTCAACTCATATGATCATGTTTGGGGGTACCCATTCATGTGATGTTTCACACACCGTTCACCACTTTCTTTTCCCCCTTTCAATTGTGGTGCTTGTGTGATTCATATTGGTCAATAGAAATCACACAATCTCTGTCAAGGCCATGTAAATTTATGTCATTTTATCATAATTAAATAACATGCAAACCTATAGAGCACATCGAATTCTTCATGTGTTGCCTTGGTGAGTTTCGGTTATGATGTCGAACACAAATCAGCCAATCATCGGCGGTGTCCGGTGAATCGTTATGTGTTTTCGACTGAACCCTAGGAGGTATCCGAGTATAAACTCAGTAACATTCTGGTTCTAGGTGTTACAAACCATGGATTAAAAGATCATAACCCCATCCCTTGAAGCGATGAAGGATTATCATCACGAGACTTCCCCGGGTTGATCACGCTTAATCAATCTTGTTCATTTCTACTTTGTTTTATCACTTTCATTTTCTGTTTTCATCATTAATCAAAAAACCCCCAAGTTTCACAAAATATAATTCACCTTCTACACTCATAATCAGAACCCTCTTTTTAAATTAATGATCTAAGTCTCCGTTGAGAGATGACCTAGGGTTGCTGCTATACTGTAGAAATTCTAGTCAAAATTAAACAACTAATTTGACGCGCTCGACAACGCGATCAAATTTTGTCGCTGTTTCCAGGGAGCCAAGATCATTTTTTTTTTCTTTATTTCATTTTATTTATTTATTTTACTTCTTAATTATTTCTCCTTTAAATACCCCACCCCCATTTTATTGTTTTTTGTTTTGGGTTTTGTCTTTATTTTTGGTTGTTTTTGGTGTGTTCTTTATCTCTCTCTCTCTCTTTATCTTCTTCCCCATATCCCTCTCTAATTATATAGTATAAATTTCTATTCTTCTTTCAACATTCTTATGTTTCTCTTTTATCCATCTTAAATCAAAAAAAAAGAAACACAACAAAAAATCAATCAATCAAACTGGACATCATTGTTGCATGACAAGATCTGGTAAAGGAACACTACTTGAATTTGATCCTGAAATTGAAAATTCACTTCACACACAAATCAAGGAATCTAGAGAAGTTCAATCAAGTAATATTGTGGAACCCCATTTATAACCTCAAGTGGTTCTAAGCCAACCCAAAATTTAACCCAATCAAACCCAAGAAAAAATGGATGCAAATAATCAAACTTTAAAAGAACTTACTACCCCTGATGTGGAGTAACAACCTGCGTACATCCAATATCCCGAGGAAGCAGCCAACATTGATCTTAGATCAGGTCTCATCCACCTCCTTCCAAAATTCCATGGTATTCTCGGAGAGGACCCTCACAAACATCTAAAGGAGTTCCACATAGTGTGCTCCACCATGAAACCTCGAAATGTGTCTGAGGACCTCATTAAGTTTAGGGCCTTCCCTTTCTCCCTTGATGGTGTAGCCAAATATTGGCTATACTATTTGCCTTACACAATTGGGGGCTGGAATGACCTAAAAAGACTTTTTATAGAGAAGTTCTTCCCTGCCTCCCGAACTGCTTCAATTAGGAAAGAAATATGTGGAATTAGGAAATCACAAGGAGAGACCCTTCATGAATACTAGGAGAGATTCAAAAGACTTTGCTCAAGTTGCCCCCACCACCAGATTAGTGAACAACTATTAATCCAATAATTCTATGAGGGACTTATCCCCATGGATCGTGGAATGATTGATGTTGGAGCTGGTGGTGTCCTAGTTGACAAAACTCCTTCTGCCGCTCGTGACTTAATAGACAATATGGCTCAAAATGCACAACAATTTGGTACACGAGCTATTGCACCAACCCGAGGAGTTCATGAGGTAATTCATTCAGCCTTAGAACAAAAGGTAGATACTAAACTTGATGAGATGCATACCCTTCTAAGGCAATTAGCTCAAGCACAAGGTAACTCACACTCTACTTCTATTCCATTACATTGTGGGATTTGTTCTGATAACACTCATTTTTCTGACCAGTTCCCACAACTTCAAGATTGATCTGAGTCCTATGCAGTTGTGTTCCTAGGGCGTCCATTCCAACAAGCACCTCCCTTCAAGAAAGAACCATTCAGGCCAAGTCCAAACCCCGGGTGGCAATCACAACCACAATACCGACAAGGAGGAAACTCAAGCTACCCCAAGCAGAATTGGTATCAACAAGGCCAAGGTATGAAACCTTTTTATCCTTAAACATCTCAAAACAATCCTCCTCCTCCCAAGTCTGAACCAAGACTTGAGGATATAGTGAAGCAAATGGAAACCCAGAACCTTCAGTTCCAACAGACCACACAATCAGCAATTCAAGACCTACAAACCCAAGTGGGGCAATTGGAAAACACCATCGGTGAGCTTAAGATGCAAGGTTCTGGACAACTACCATCCCAACCCATTGCCAATCCAAAGGAAAAAGGTAATGTATGTGCAGTTACACTTCGTAGTGGTAAATAAGTTTCTCCTTCTACTAATTCTGCACAGCAGGTATGTCCCCCTCATGAAAACTCTCTTTCCCAACCCTCAAAAACTTCATGTAAAAAAAGCAAGACAAAAATGGTAATCGAATAGTCATTGATGATTCAAATGAACAATCCATTCATCTTCCTTTCCCTCAAAGACTCTATAAATCTAAGAAAAACTTTGATAATGAGATTGAAAATTAAATAATGGATACATTTAAAAAAGTTCAAGTTAATATTCCATTGTTGGATGCAGTCAAGAAAATTCCCCGTTATGCCAAATTTCTTAAAGAGCTTTGCACCCATCGACGAAGGCTGAAGGGGAATGAGAGAGTCAACCTAGGAAGGAATGTCTCGGCCTTGATTCAACCAGCAATGCCAACCAAATGCAAGGATCCCGGCACATTCACCATACCTTGTACCATAGGGGGGACCTTCTTTTCTGATGCTATGCTAGATTTAGGTGCTTCCATTAATGTAATGCCTCACTCTGTGTATACTTCTCTACAGGTTAGAGAGATTCAACCAACAGGCATTGTTGTGCAACTTTCCAACTGGAGTACAACACATCCAAAAGGATTAATTGAGGATGTCCCTGTTAGAGTGAAGAATCTCATCTTCCCCGCTGATTTCTACATTCTTGAGATGGAAGATACCCGAACCCAAAGACATGCCCCTCTCATACTTGGGAGGCCATTCCTAAAAATAGAAAAGATGATCATTAACGTTCACAATGGTACGCTGTCCATGGAGTTTAGTGGAGAAAAGGTAAGTTTTAATATCCTTGAGGCTATGAAACCCCCCGTTGAAGAGCACTCCACTCTTCCTGTCTATTCGATGGAAGTGCTCTCAAACGATGCACACACACAAAATTCTCTCCTCAACCCAAAATCTGATTCTTTTTTGTTTTCTTCACCCTTGGATGATTTGAGTATTGGTTCTTCTTTTGAATGTTGTGTGGGTTCCGAAAAATGTAAATTTTGTGCTTTAATTGATGAGTGTGTTTATTCTGAGGTACCCATGACTATCGATGATTCTGAAAATCTCATTTCAATAGATTCTCTTTCCTTTGAGAATAAACATGAGCAGATAGATTGTTTCATGGACCTCACTCCCCCTAAATCCCCTCCCTCAATCCAGAAACAACTGGTGTTTGAACTTAAAAAACTTCCTTCTAATTTAAAATATGAGTATCTTGAGGGTGTTGACCAATTTCTCGTCATTATTTCCAATAACCTCTTTCCATAACAGGAATTGAAACTGCTCAAACTTTTGAGAGATTGTAAAAAGGCAATAGGATGGACATTGGCTGATATTCCCGAGATTAGTCTATCTATTTGTATGCACCATATACTTTTAGATGATGAGGCTAAGCCCGTAATACAATCTCAATGCCGGTTGAATCCCACTCTCTTTGAAGTGGTAAAATTGGAAGTCAGTAAATTACTTGCTGTAGGGATCATTTATCCTATATCTGATAGTAAACGGGTTAGCCCAGTGCAAATTGTTCCTAAAAAATAGGAATAACAGTTGTGTCAAATGAAAGGAATGAATTGGTTCCAACACATGTGCAAAATAGTTGGCGAGTCTGTATTGACTACCGTCGACTGAATCAAGCCATGCGGAAGGACCACTTTCCTTTACCTTTCATTGACCAAATGTTAGAACGATTGGCTGGTAAGTCCCATTATTGTTTCCTTGATGGTTATTCGGGTTGTTTCCAAATCCATATATCCCCTGAGGATCAAGAAAATACAACATTTACATGTCCATTTGGCACATTTTCATACAGAAGGATGCCATTCGGTCTATGTAATGCTCCTGGTACTTTTCAGCGATGTATGTTGAGTATTTTTTCTGAGTACCTTGAGAGTTGTATGGAAGTCTTTATGGATGATTTCAAGGTTTATGGTTCTTTCTTTGATGATTGTTTGGAAAACCTAGGTTTTGTCCTCCGCCGTTGCATTGAAAAAGATCTTGTTTTAAATTATGAAAAATGTCATTTCATGGTTGAGCGGGGGATAGTTCTTGGGAATATCATTTCAAATAAAGGAATTCAGGTTGATAAATCTAAAATTGAATTAATTTCATCCCTTCCATTTCCAAAATGTGTTCGTGAGGTGCGGTCTTTCTTAGGTCATGCTGGTTTTTACCACTGATTCATTAAAGACTTTAGTAAGATCGCACTTCCCTTATCTCGGTTATTACAAAAGGATTCTCAGTTTGTGTTTGATAAAAATTGTGAGGATGCATTCAATTCGCTAAAAAAGAGTCTCACATCACCTCCCATAATCCAACCACCTAGGTGGGATCTCCCCTTAGATCTTATGTGTGATACCTCTAACTTTGCAGTTGGGGCAGTTTTATCTCAAAGGGTTGAAAAGGATCCTCATGTCATTGTGTATGCCTCACGTACCCTTGACCATGCCCAGGTAAACTACACAACCATAGACAAAGAACTCCTTTCTATTGTGTTTGCCTTGGAAAAATTCCGTTCATATCTTCTTGGGTCAAAAGTGATTGTGTTTTATGACCATGTTTCCCTTCGTTTCCTCCTAAAGAAACCTGAATCCAAGCCCCGCCTCATTCGGTGGATGATCCTCCTCCAAGATTTTGACCTTGAGATTAGAGATAAGAGAAGAGTGGAGAATGTTGTAGCTGACCACATTAGTAGGATTTCCCTACCATTGGACCATCATGTTGACTCACCCCTACCCATTGGAGAATTCTTCCCTCATGAGAACATTTGTGATGTTGTGGACCTTACCCCCTGGTATGCAGACATTGTGAATTTTCTAGAAACATCTAGGGTCCCCACTGATTTTAGCACTTCACAATCCCAGAGACTTAAACATGATTCTCGATGGTACATTTGGGATGACCCATACTTGTGGAGAATTTGTAGTTACCAGGTTGTTCGTAGGTGTGTCCCTGACCATGAGTTCACCTCTGTTTTGACCTTCTGTCACACCTTGGCATGTGGGGGCCACTTTGTCTCTCAACGTACAGCTCGAAAGGTTCTTGACTCAGGATTATATTGTCCAACATTGTATAGATATGCCCATAGGTTTTGTAAATCATGTACTCAATATCAATTCACAGGGAATATCTCTAAGAGGAATGAAATACCCCAACAGCCCATGTTATTCTGTGAAATCTTCGATGCATGGGGCATTGACTTCATGGGGCCTTTTCCAAATTCATTTGTCTTTGTGTACATCTTATTGGCTGTTGACTATGTATCTAAATGGGTGGAAGAAAAGGCCACCAGGACCGATGACTCTTGAGTGGTTGTTGATTTTGTGAGGTCCCAGATTTTCAGTAGGTTTGGTCTACCAAGATTCATCATTAGTGATCAGGGTTCACATTTTTGCAACCGTAACATGAAAAACCTTCTTCGTAAGTATGGGGTTGTTCATAAAGTCTCCACTTCATATCATCCCCAAACCAACAGACAAGCAGAAATTTCAATTCGGGAAGTTAAGCGAATCTTGGAGAAAATGGTACAACCCAATAGGAAAGATTGGAGTTTGCGCTTGGATGATGCACTTTGGGCGTACCATACTACTTTTAAAACACCGATCGGAATGTCACCATATAGGATTTTTTTTGGAAAATCTTGTCACCTCCCGGTGGAGGTAGAACACCGTGCATATTGGGCTGTTAGACAATGTAATATGATCCTTTCAGATGCAGGTGAGGAAAGAAAGATGCAGATTCAAGAGTTGGAAGAAATTAGACGTGATTCATATGACAACTCCCGAATCTATAAAGAGAAGACAAAGGCTATTCATGATAGCATGATTCACCAGCGGAAGTTCCATATTGGTGAGAAGGACCTCATGTACAATTCCAGGCTTAAGCTCCACCCAGGTAAGCTTCGTTCCCGATGGATCGGTCCTTATACTGTTACTAATGTTTACCCTTTTGGTGCAATATAGGTTTTGCATGAGAAGAGTGGACGAAGTCTTACCGTCAATGGGAAGCGACTTAAACACTTCTATGAGGATTTTCCAAAGAATCCGGTGGAGGAAATCCACCTTCTCGACGCATCATACCAATAAAACACACCAGGTTTTATCCTTCCTTCTCACATTTTCAATTATTTCAGTAAGGACACTGCACATTCTAGGTGTGGGGGGGTGGATACATTCCTGGGTTAGTTAGGATTTTTTATCGTTTTCTCCTTTTGTTTTCTCTTTTTGGCCTTCTTTATGGTATTTTTATTTTTCCCCATCAACAATTTCAAAATTCCATGACGTGGCGACCATAAAGTGGGGAAAGTAAAAATACCATAACGAAGGCTAAAAAGAATTTTTGTATGAGTTTACCATCAAGGAGTGATTTTTAGTGAATATGTTTTCTATTAATGATATAAATGGTCGCATTTATGTGAAACCTTTGAGATGATTGATGACCTTTGTGTGAGTAGTTTTTTTTGGAAAACTGTGTCACTAATATCTCCACAATTTTTTGCACCAAACCAAAAAGTGTGATTAATTCTTACTTAATATAAGATAAATATATGTTGGGTTAATATTTTTCAGATTTAAATGATATTTCCATACATTTGTTCCTTATCCGATCTGTTTCATTACTGTACCAGATTGACCTATGCGTGTGTACCTAATGTCCGACTATTGTACGCCCTCAAAAAAAATGTGTCTTGGGCAGGTCAAAAACCACTCCTCCTCAACCTTTGATCTTGTTATAACTATTTCAATTAGTGTCATGAGGAGATCAAACAAGGGTTGAGAGATGAGTGTGAGATTTTTTCCAATTGCAACTTCAAAAAAAAATATAATAAATGAGGGGAGTGATGAAATGTGAAACATATGGAGATATCTAGGTCGGGAGCTTATGGTTTGACTTCTGGGAATGCTTAAATGAGTGGGTATTGAAATATGATTGTAAAGTATATAGGACAGGTTCGGTGACAAAATCATTTAAGCTGAAAAAAGTTAAAATAACATATATTTATTGGATAACAAGTGGAAAGAATAGCATGGAATGATTTTCACACACACACATGGAGATTTAATGTCATGGTTTACTTCTGAATTCATTTCTCAATTGGGTATCATGAATCTTTTTGAATTTCACTATGATATGATTTATGAGACATCTTTTTCTATTTTCACTAGGAAGAACTCCTTGGTGTGGTTTGTACATTGATCACTTTACTTTAAATAAAATTTTCTCAAATGATAAATTTTCAGGATGTTGGAAATATATATATATGAATTATTATATTTGGATATGTGACTTTGCCCAGGAGTGCAAATGTTTAGGTGGGGGGTGTGATCGTACCACGATTCATTGTTTTATTTCACCCTTACACCGCAGTTTTAAACTAGTTTTGTAATGAATATTCCAAATATAATAATAAATTGCACTTCATGTTTTAATAAATCAATTAATTTTAATCAATATTATAATGGGAAATGTTACTTGTTTTTATTGATTCAATGTAGGTGGATGTGATTTGGAGGGCCTTTGATGAAGTGGAAGAAAAATGGGCCAAAGTTGCATGGATCCATGGACATATGTCCACTGTTTTGCATATTACACGAAATACGTGCATCCAAATGGGCTGAAATTTTGTGGGTCTATCCAAAATTTAATAGGATACATTTCATATTAAGGAACAAAATTCTGATTCGGCTTCTATGGGGCCCATCAGAACTGATCTGTCCAAGCCACCGAATTTGGACCAAGTCAAATGCGGTGTTCTGTATTTTATCAATATCTTGAGCTGTAGTTGTCCAAAGGGTTCCAAAATTTCGGTGGAGATATAAAATAGGTAGGGATACAAATTTTATATCTTCTCCAAAGCGAGATAAGACTGTATAAAGGCCGAAACGCGTGGTACAAGTGGATTGAAGAAATTTGTGTGCCTAATACCACCTTCCAATTTTCCTATAAAATGGAACCTTGGGATCCCCATTTAGAAGTTCAGCCAAGAGGCAAGGTGATTCCATTTTGGAGTCCCCAAGGAGTCTTCTCAACATCCATAGAGGTTTTGGGGGCTATAGGAGGTGCTACTTCAACATCTTCTTCTTCTTCCCCTCCCATAGGTTTCTAAACCCCTTGTGATCACCCGGGGAGGAATGTGATGTAATCCCAAGATTCAAAGTTGTATTAATTTGAATGAACTTTTTAATTCAAGGTTGTATGTTGTTTTCCTCATCCTATATTATTATTTTATTGAGTTATGTACTGGTATGTCATGCTTAACTCATATGATCATGTTTGGGGGTACCCATTCATGTGATGTTTCACACACCGTTCACCACTTTCTTTTCCCCCTTTCAATTGCGGTGCTTGTGTGATTCATATTGGTCAATAGAAATCACACAATCTCTGTCAAGGCCATGTAAATTTATGTCATTGTATCACAAAGAAATAACATGGAAATTTGGATAGCACATCAAATTCTTCATGTGTTGCCTTGGTGAGTTTCGGTTATGATGTCGAACACAAATCACCCAATCATCGGTGGTGTCCGGTGAATTGTTATGTGTTTTCGACTGAACCCTAGGAGGTATCCTAGTATAAACTCAGTAAAATTATGGTTCTAGGTGTTACAAACCAGGTATTAAAAGATCATAACCCCATCCCTTGAAGCGATGAAGGATGAGCATCACGAGACTTCCCTGGGTTGATTACGCTTAATCAATATTGTTCATTTCTACTTTGTTTTATCACTTTCATTTTCTATTTTCATCATTAATCATAAAACCCCCAAGTTTCACAAAATCTAATTCAACTTCTACTCTCATAATCAGAACCCTCTTTTTAAATTAATGATCTAAGGCTCCGTCGAGAGACGACCTAGGGTTGCTGCTATACTGCAGAAATTCTAGTCAAAATTAAACAACTAATTTGACGCACTCGACAACGCGATCACGTACCTTCTCTGTACCTCAAGTTCATCATTTGCTTGAGAAGAAATAGTTTATTGTTTCCTGTCTTGGAAGCGTATGTCGTCTCAAACTTCTCCCACAAAGTTCTGGTGTGAGAGATGTTGACAATGTGGTTCATCACGTTGTCTTCGACCCATTGATGAATGAAGCCGCAAACCATCTCATGCTCGAATGCCCATTCATCATTTAAAATCCTTTCTGGATTCTGGGTATTAAACACTGGAAGATGCATTCACATGACAAAAAGAAGCTCCTTCATTTTAAGTCGCTACATATGGTAGTTGGTACCATTCAACAAAATCATCTGACTGTAATTGGCATCCATAATAAATATAAAATAAAAACCAAACCCTTTGATACTAGATGTTGGGAAAGACGGGAAAGCGGAAAACTCGCAAACAATAGAAAAGGCGAACATGCAGCGGAAATAAAATCTTTCCCTCACGAATAAAAGTGGATGTGCATCAAAAAAAATAAGTGCAAAAAAATAAATTTGACACCGGAAATTTTTACGTGGAAAACAGAAAAAAGGAAAAACCACGGGACCTAGTCTAGAAAGAGGGATCCACTAAAATCAAGAGGTACACGGTAGAGACTCCCCAAAAATGAAAGGGATATCAAAATTAATACTCAAGAATAAAAGTATGGATCAAAATACGGAGAGCAATAAAGATGATCATCGATGAAAATTGGTCACCAAATGGGATTTGCTCTTAGTGTTGTTAATACTGGTGTTGTTGAAATGTCTTGATGCTGCCTCTTTGTATAAGAAAAAGAATTTGCGTCAAATAATGTCGCCACGTCAAAAGTGTGTCACCGCGTGAATTAATTCACGTGCTCTTGACCCATATTAAAACACCTCGATAGAATATAAACTGTGTGGTGCTCCAATTAAGGAGGTGTTACGTGGTGCAAACCAACAATAACAACATCACCAGTGCAGAAATTTAGAAACACACAAACAGCAGCAAGGAAATCAGCGCACCCACAGTTAATAAAATTTGGAATAGCAAATCAACAGCACAAAATTGCAGATGAACTAATAATTGAAGAACAACAAACTCCGATTCATATTGGAACATGTACCCTACAAATCTAATCTGGAAATACCCTCACAGATCACAGATCTGAAGAACCCACAGGCCTCTATTGAATCCATCGCCGCAAAGCCGACTGGGGTTCCCTCGCCGCACCTTGCCTGCGTCACCTCCTTCCCTTCCAGCTCGCCACCGCCTCCATCTACACCTCCGTCTATCCTCTTGCTGCCACGACCCCCTCATTCTGCACTCCATCAGACCGAGCTACCTACACCGTCCTAACCCCTCTAGCTGAGCTACCTCCCGAACCCTCTGCACTCACAGGCGCCGCCCCTTTCCTCTCCTGCGCGACACCCGGAGTCGCCTCCTTCCTCCTCTATCCGCCGCACCCAAGCGCCCTCCTCCCTTCCCCCATCCCCTCCTCTGCGCAACGAACCGCCCCTCCCCCTTCATTTTATTTTTCTTTTTTTTAGTTTTCATTTTATTTTATATATAATATAATATATATCATATACTGTATAATAATATTTCTACAACATATAATAATAATAATCAAATATATAACAATAATATATATAACACATTACAAAATATGTATAATATTTCTAATCTATATAATATACTTATAATATACTTATATATATATATGTTGTGAAATTCGTCGTTTGAAGGTGAAGCGAAGCGAAAACGTATGACGATGTCGATTGCTCGGGACAATGATAGAACACAAGTATATGGCCACACAAAATCACCCCATTTCCATTATCATACCACCATATTTATAGATTACAAAAGGTTGATCCAACGGTCAATATCAATTACAACAAACCAAATCTAACGGTGGGAATACCAAAGGGTTGGCCAAATGAAGAGGCTTGTTGGGAAATGGAAAAGGCCCCATTTATTATGATTGATGACATCCACATAATTTAATAATTCACAACACTCCCCCTTGGATTTCATAATCCCATGGAATCTAATATAAATCTTCACTTAAAAAAAACCCTGTGGGAAAAACAAGTGAAGCCAAATTAAAATGATTCCATGCTATGCTGCCTCATTAAAAACCTTATCAGAAAACCCAGTGGGAAAAACTGATTAAGGGAAAAAGAGTACAGTGTTCCCAACTCCCCCTCACAAAATCATGATAGACTTTTCAGTCTTCGCATTCCAATTTTATAAATCAATTTCTCAAATGTTGAAGTTGACAATTCCTTTGTGAACAAATCTGTGAGATTGTCACAAGACCTTATTTACTGGACATCAATCTCACCATTCTTTTGAAGGTCATGGGTGAAAAAGAATTTTTGGTGAGATATGTTTTGTTCTGTCACCTTTAATAAACCCACCTTGCAACTGTGCTATGCAAGCAGTATTATCTTCATATAATATGGTGGGAATATTATTATTCATATCTAATCCACAGCAATTTCGAATATGATTAATCACTGATCTCAACCAAACACATTCTCGACTTGCTTCATGAATAGCAATCAACTCAGCATGGTTGGAAGAATTCACAGTAATTGTTTGTTTTGTAGAACACCAAGAAATAGCAGTTCCACCATATGTAAACACATATCCAGTTTGAGATCTTGCTTTATGTGGATCAGACAAGTATCCAGCATCAGTATAATCGACCAACTTCAGTTCTGAGGATTTGGAATAAATTATCCCTTGATCCTTTGACCCTTGAAGGTATCTTAATATATGTTTGATACCATTCCAATGCTGACGAGTAGGAGAAGAACTATATCTTGCCAATAAATTCACAGAAAATGATATATCAGGTCTTGTATTATTTTCAAGGTACATCAGTGCTCCTATAGCACTTAGATAGGGTACTTCAGGACCAATTAGTTCTTCATCATCCACTCGTGGTTTAAAAGGATCATTATCACGGTCAAGAGATCGTACAACCATTGGTGTACTTAATGGATGTGATTCATTCATGTTAAATCTTTGTAGGACTTTAGCAGTATAACGCGATTGATGAACAAAAATGACATCCTTAAGATGCTCAATTTGTAATCCAAGGCAGAACTTTGTCTTTCCAAAGTCTTTCATTTAAAATTCTTTTTTCAGATATTCCACTGCTTTGGAAAGTTCATCATTAGTCCCAATCATATTTAAATCATCAACATATACTGCAATGATCACAAATTCAGATCCAATCTTCTTAATGAAGACACGTGGAAAAATTGGATCATTTTTATAACCTTCCTTCATAAAATATTTACTCAGACGGTTATACCACATACGCCCTGACTACTTTAATCCATATAATGATTTATTCAGCTTAACTGAATAAAGATCTCGAGATCCAGGATATTTTTCCGGAAAATTGAATCCTTCAGGGATTTTCATGTAAACATCATTATCAATATCACCATAAAGATATGCAGTCTCTACGTCCATCAGGAGTAATTCAAGTTGCTCATGTACAAAAAACTTTATGAGGTACCGAAAGGTTATTGCATCCATTACAGGAGAGTATGTTTCATCATAATCAATCCCAGGTTTTTGTGAGAAGCCTTGAGAAACCAGTCGTGCTTTATATCTCACGACTTCATTATTTTCATTTCTTTTTCTCACAAATACCCATTTGTATCCAACAGGCTTAATCCCTTCAGGGGTTTTCATGATCGACCCAAAAACCTCACGTTTAGCAAGTGAGTCTAGCTCAGATTGGATTTCAACTTTCCATTGATCCCAATCTGGCCTTTCACGACATTCATTAACAGTTTTAGGTTCTTGATCCTCATCCATAATTTCAAGGGCTACATTGTATGAAAATGTGTTATCAACAATGGTCTCCACTCAGTTCCAACATCTTCCAGTGTTTGTGAAATTTATTGAAATTTCCTCTTGATCATGTTCATGTACTTCTGGTACATTTACATTATCTTCAAATTCATTCATATCTTCAACCAACATAGGTTGTTTCCCCTTTCTTTGATGGGGATTTTTATCTTTTGAACCAAGTGGTCTTCCACGCTTCAGGCGTGGGTTGGAAGCATTGTTGTCAATACCATCAGATTGTCCTTCTGGGACATCAATTCTTACTGGTGCATTCACAGCAGGTATATATGATTTTTGTACCCGTTTTGAATCATTGAACGCATCAGGCAATTGATTTGCTAAATTTTTCAAATTAATGATCTTTTGAACTTCAAGTTCACTCGTATTTATACGAGGATCAAGGTGTAATAATGAAGTTGATTTCCATGATATTTCTTTTGAAGTTGATTGATTTCCCCCTTTGAGTGTTGGAAATAATTTTTCATCAAAATGACAATCAGAGAATCTTCCTGTGAATACATCTCCTTTCATAATCTCAAGATATTTAATGATCGATTGATATTCAAAACCAACATATATCCCCAATCTCCTTTGGGGTCCCATTTTCGTTCGTTGCGGGGGTGCTACAGGCACATATACAGCACAACCAAATATCCTTAAGTGTGAAATATTTGGTTCATGACCAAAAGCTAATTGCAAAGGGGAATAATCATGATAGCTTGATGGCCTTATTTGAAGCAGTGTTGTTGCATGAAAAATTGCATGTCCCCATGCTGAAATGGGAAATTTAGTTTTCATAAGTAATGGTCTAGCGATAAGTTGTAATCGCTTTATAAATGATTCAGCTAGACCATTTTGTGTATGAACATGAGCTACAGGATGATCAACACTTATTCTCAATGACATGCAATAATTATTAAAAGCATGTGATGAATATTCACCAGCATTGTCAACCCTAATATGCTTGATTGAATAATCAGGGAATTGCGCCCTTAACCTTATTATTTGGGCAAGTAATTTTGCAAACGCTTGGTTGCGAGTGGACAATAAACACACATGGGACCATCGAGTTGACGCATCAATCATGATCATAAAATATCTGAATGGTTCACATGGTGGATGAATTGGTACACATATATCACCATGAATTCGGTCCATGAACATCGGGGATTCAATCCCGATCTTTGATGGTGATGGTCTTATGATTAATTTGCCTTGAGAACAAGCATCACACGAGAAATCATGGGGCGTAAGAACCCTTTTATCAACCAATGGATGACCATGAGTACATTTAATTATTTTCCTCATCATTATTGACCCAGGATGACCCAAACGGTCATGCCATACAATAAATGTACCATGGTTGGTAAACTTCTAGTTTACCATGTTTGATTCAATTGTACAAATATTGACAAAGTACAATCCGGACGGAAGTCTCAAAAGATTTTCTTGAATCAATTTGTGCTCATTTTTAATGCTTGTTATGTAGAGGTATTCAGCACCTCCTTCATCCATTGTCTCGATGTGATATCCATTATTACGAATATCTTTAAAACTTAGCAAATTGCGTCGAGACTTGGGAGAGAACAAAGCATTGTTTATCATAATCTCGGTACCACCAGGTAGACATATTTTTGCTCTTCCGGAGCCTTCAATTAATTGCGCACTACCGGTTAAAGTACACAAATGAGCACTACCCATTTTAATGGTGATAAAATATTTCTCATGTTTAAGAATTATGTGTGTCGTTGCGCTGTCAACGAGACAAATATCTTTATCATGGAAATTATTCCCAACGGACCGATTTATATCATCCATTTCTAGTAAAGAAAATAAACATGCATATAAGTAATAAAATAAAAGAAACCAAAATCAAACATGCAATATTTAAAAATATTACAAAACCATAAAATAATTGTTCATTTCAACCAAAAACATACAAAAACCAAAAATAAAACTTTGATTCCGTCATGAGAATTCATGCTTGATCAATATTCTCATCACCTTCAGGGTGTGAAAAATATTCGGAAATATCAAAGTTTGTAATATCATCATCATATTTAAAATCTTGGTCAGCAAAATTCGCTTCAGCATTCTTTTCCTTTCCTTTGATAGATTGTTGATAGAGATCAACAAAATGTTTTGGCGTACGACAGGTACGCGACCAATGCCCTTTCATGCCACATCGAAAGCAGTTACTTTCATCACTCTTAGCTTTCTTCATTTGTGGTTGTTCGTTATTGGGCCACTTCTGGTGGTGCCCCTTCCTCTTCTCATTTGGTGTATGACCACCTCGAGGAAATGAATTTCATCGGCCTCGATTACGTCGGTTCTTCCCATGACCTTGATTAAAAGCAGTCGCATTCGCTTCAGGGAATGGAGTCGCACCAATAGGCCGGGATTCATGATTTCTCATCAGGAGTTCATTATTTTGTTCAGCAACAAGAAGGCAAGAAAGAAATTCAGAGTATTTTGTAAAACCTTTCTCACGATATTGTTATTGCAGAATGATATTTGAGGCATGTAAAGTAGAATATGTTCTTTCCAACATATCGGTATCAGTGATAGTATCTCCACATAATTTGAGTTGCGATGTTATTTTAAACATTGCGGAATTGTACTCACTTACCGATTTATGATCTTGGAATTGAAAATGGCTCCATTCAAACCTTGCTCTTGGTAGTATTACAAGTCGAAGGTGATCATACATCTCCTTGAGATTCTGCCACAGCACCAAAGGATCTTTCACCGTGAGGTACTCATTTTTCAGATCCTCATGGAGGTGATGGCAGAGAAATATAAGGGCTCGTGCACGGTCTTGAGCGGAAGTGTGATTGCCTACTTTAATTGCTTCACCGAGGCCGTTTGCATCAAGGTTCATCTCCGCATCTAGAATCCATGACAAGTAATTCTTCCCAGAAATGTCAAGAGGGAGAAATCCATGCTTTGCAATATTTTCCATGGGAAAATTTATCTTACCGAGATGACTAACCTTTTTACTTCGCAGAGCAGTCGTGCTGATAACGTGTTGTGAAATTCGTCGTTTGAAGGTGAAGCGAAGCGAAAACGTATGACGATGTCGATTTCTCGGGACAATGATGGCGAAGTAAAACATCTCAATCACAATAGAACAAGAAAGATAGAACACAAGTATATGGCTACACCAAATCACCCCATTTCCATTATCATACCACCATATTTATAGATTACAAAAGGTTGATCCAACGGTTAATATCAATTACAACAAACCAAATCTAACGGTGGTAATACCAAAGGGTTGGCCAAATGAAGAGGCTTGTTGGGAAATGGAAAAGGCCCCATTTATTATGATTGATGACATCCACATAATTTAATAATTCACAACACTCCCCCTTGGATGTCATAATCCCATGGAATCTAATATAAATCTTCACTTAAAAAAACCCTATGGGAAAAACAAGTGAAGCCAAATTAAAATGATTCCATGCTATGCTGCCTCATTAAAAACCTTATCAGAAAACCCAGTGGGAAAAACTGATTAAGGGAAAAAGAGTACAGTGTTCCCAACTCCCCCTCACAAAATCATGATAAACTTTTCAGTCTTCGCATTCTAATTTTATAAATCAATTTCTCAAATGTTGAAGTTGGCAATGCCTTTGTGAACAAATCTGCGAGATTGTCACAAGACCTTATTTGCTAGACATCAATCTCACCATTCTTTTGAAGGTCATGGGTGAAAAAGAATTTTTGGTGAGATATGTTTTGTTCTGTCACCTTTAATAAACCCACCTTGCAACTGTGCTATGAAAGCAGTATTATCTTCATATAATATGGTGGGAATATTATTATTCATATCTAATCCACAGCAATTTCGAATATGATTAATCACTGATCTCAACCAAACACATTCTCGACTTGCTTCATGAATAGCAATCAACTCAGCATGGTGGGAAGAAGTCACAGTAATTGTTTGTTTTGTAGAACGCTAAGAAATAGCAGTTCCACCATATGTAAACACATATCCAGTTTGAGATCTTGCTTTATGTGGATCAGAAAAGTATCCAGCATCAGCATAACCGACCAACTTCGGTTCTGAGGATTTGGAATAAATTATCCCTCAATCCTTTGACCCTTGAAGGTATCTTAATATATGTTTGATACCATTCCAATGCTGACGAGTAGGAGAAGAACTATATCTTGCCAATAAATTCACAGAAAATGATATATCAGGTCTTGTATTATTTGAAAGGTACATCAGTGCTCTTATAGCACTTAGATATGGTACTTCAGGACCAATTAGTTCTTCATCATCCACTCGTGGTTTAAAAGGATCATTATCACGATCAAGAGATCGTACAACCATTGGTGTAGTTAATGGATGTGATTCATTCATGTTAAATCTTTGTAGGACGTTATCAGTATAACGCGATTAATGAACAACAATACCATCCTTAAGATGCTCAATTTGTAATCCAAGGCAGAACTTTGTCTTTCCAAAGTCTTTCATTTCAAATTCTTTTTTCAGATATTCCACTGCTTTGGAAAGTTCATCATTAGTCCCAATCATATTTAAATCATCAACGTATACTACAATGATCACAAATTCAGATCCAATCTTCTTAATGAAGACACATGGAAAAATTGGATCATTTTTATAACCTTCCTTCATCAAATATTTACTCAGACGGTTATACCACATACGCCCTGACTACTTTAATCCATATAATGATTTATTCAGCTTAACTGAATAAAGATCTCGAGATCTAGGATATTTTGCCGGAAAATTGAATGTAACGACCCGAAATTTTGAATAAATCTTGTTTCCTAATTTCATGTGTTATTTTATTTTATTTTTATACTCAACAAAAATGTTTTATTTGATAAACATGATTATAATTAAAATGAGACCATTGGGTTTTGATTGTTATATGACCATCGGTCAATATGACCACTGTGAACAAAATGTTTTGATTATTGTCTCTAAATACAAGTAATCTTGGTTAATTATTATAGAAAGAAGATTCGATGGCATCACCTAGTAGTCTTGGACCGATCGAAGCCCATCTAACAGAGCTTGGGAAGGAGGTAGCATCATTGGGCTTTACTCTGGATCAAATCCAAGCCGAACTTCATCATGTGAAGCTAGAACGGAATCGCCTTCGCGAGAAGTTCAAACTGATAGAAATTACTACTCGAGCAATGTTGACCGAGCCGCCCCCAGATTCTATCACCCTAGCACACCTTACTCTTAGGTCCTATGCTGGTATTATAAGGGGCTATGTAACGAGACCGTAACTGCCTTGTGTAATCCTTGTTTTAAATAAAAATTGGGATTTCTTCTTATGATGAAGTTTATGAATTTTGAAATGACCGGATAAATATAGTATGCATATTTTTGATGAATTTTAGAAAAAAGGATATTTTAAAAATGGTTGTGTAAACCTTAAATAATTAAAAATGTGTAATGATTTTCAAAAAATGGTCTTCTACAATTATGTTCAGTACGAAATTTGGAGTCTAATAAGATCAACTTGATTTTTGATGAATAGTAAATTATGAATAGTGATTTTATGATTAGGATTAGTAATATGACCAAATGGATTAGTAATCTAACTTAAAGAATGTTTTAAAATAATCTAGGCACCTTGATTAAGTAATGTGATTCAATAAAATGGTTAAATAATGGTTTCATAAATTATTATTCAAGTATTAGTTTTTTCAGGTGAATAGTGTTTTTTAATTAAAAATTTAATTAAAATTATTTATTAAATTATTTTTATAAAACAGATTTCATTTTTGAACTCAGAGCACCAATATTATGCTATGGTAATTTTTGGGGTTTTTTCTGAAAAAACGGATTTTTGGTGAATAGTGTTTTTATTTAAAAATTAAATTAAAAATATTTAGAAAAATATTTTTATAAAATGGAGTTCATATTTTTAATCAGAGCGTTGATATTTGATTATGGTGAAATTTTGGGATCTTTCTGAGAAAGTTGAATTTTCAGTGAACAGTAAAAATGCAGTTTTAGGGTTTCGGTATGTTTAATGACATCATAGCTGTGTCATGATGATGTCATGAGTTATTTTAAGGGTTGGCCGGACAAGGGTGATGAATTATTGTTTTGGGGGCCCCATGTGGCCTAACTCCATGATAAAGGCCAAGGGAGAGCACATGGGTTTGAGAAAAGCACATGTGAGGTGTCCTTTGGCCATTAATGCCTTGTCCCCTCACTTTCCCTATAAATACCAAGCCCTCCTCTCATCCATTCGACTCCCCACTCATTCCCAACGAATTTATGGTCTCATTACCTCCCAAGGAGCCCTCCCAAGGTGCCCCCAAGCCCTCAAGGTCCCAACCTTTGAGGTTTAAGAGTTATATTTTAAGGTAAGGGATCCGACCCCTCTCTTTCTTTTCAAGAAATCTCTTTTATGTCATTTCTTTTATACTCCATGTTCTTATGTTGGAGGATGTTCTTTTATATTCATCCTACTGACTATTTCATGTTCATATGATGAGAGACCCCCCCTTTCTCTCATCAATTCGTTTTAAAAATGTTTAAGTGTCGCCGTTAGGCTGCCGAATTTTTAAGGGATTCTTTCACCTTCCTCGTTTTCAAGTTCTATTCTCATTCAAGTCTTTCATGTTCATTTTTATTATGTTGGGGTATGATCTCTAAATTATCATACTGATCTTTTATGATCATATGATGAGAGACCCCATTTGATCTCTTCAATTCAGTATTTTGAAGTTTTAAGTGGCGCCGTTAGGTTGCCGAATTTTTAAGTGGTTCTTCACCCTTCTCGTTTTGAAGTTCTACTTTCATGTCAATTATTTCAAGTTCCTTTTTTTTATATTGGGTTATTATCTATATATATCATACTGGACTCTTATTTTCATATGACGAGAGACCCCATTTGATCACTTCAATTCAGTATTTTGAAGTTTTAAGTGGCGCCGTTAGGCTGCCGAATTTTTAAGTGGTTCTTCACCCTTCCCGTTTTGAAGTTCTACTTTCATGTCAATTATTTCAAGTTCCTTTTTGTTATATTGGGGTATGATCTCTATATATATCATACTAGACTCTTATGTTCATATGATGAGAGACCCCATTTAATCTCTTCAATTCAGTATTTTGATGTTTTAAGTGGCGCCGTTAGGCTGCCGAATTTTTAAGTGGTTCTTCACCCTTCTCGTTTTGAAGTTCTACTTTCATGTCAATTATTTCAAGTTCCTTTTTGTTATATTGGGGAATTATCTCTATATTTATCATACTGATCTCTTATGATCATATGATGAGGGACCCTATTTGATCTTGTCAAATCATTTTCTTTTGAAGTTAAGTGACGCCGTAAGGCTGCCGAATTTTCATAAGAGAAATCTATTTTTTTTCTTCCATGTTTTTCATTTCAAATGGTATGTCCCTAAAATTTCATTACCATGTCCATATGTCCTTCTTATTCTTTCACCCTACTATTTTATGTATCATTTATGAGAGGGTGACCCATGTCCCCTCTCAATTCAATGTTTTCTAAAACCCCGAAACTTAGCCGTTATGCTGCAGAATTTTCCCCTCAAAATGCCTCTCTCTTTTCTCAAAAATTATTTTATGTTATAAAGTGAATAATCAAAGATCTTATTTATACAAGGGTATTCACATATATATTTAAAATGTTCCATTTTAAATTCTGGTATTTACATACATGAGACCCGCTTTCCCTTTCCGTGGGTTTAAAGTGACGTAAAGATCATGTCTTTAAAGCAGTTTTTAAAACGTTATGATTATGAAATGAAACCCATTTATTTTATGCTATGTGGGTTATTTATGAAATTTTTGATGATGATATATGTGGCTCACATGATAATAAAGGCAAATTTAAGGGTGTGCCCTGATAGCGCTCCAATGCATTGGGTAATGATGTAACCACTAGAGATTACAATTTTCACGATACCTTGGTGAATAACCTTGGTAATTTTCAAATGACACCTTGGGGATGGACCTTGGTGATATGTTCATGATTGTCTATGTTAAATGATGTAGCCACATCTTCAAGTTATGAAAAATGTTATTTTTTTTATGATGTATCTCATTATTTCTTTCTCATGCCTTAAATTTCTTTTCATGTCCTTATTGAAGTATCTCAAGTTCACATGTAAAATGTTTCTCTTGTTTCCATTACTGGGCTTTCTGCTCACCCTTTCTTTTGATGTATGTCCCCAGGTTATGAGATGCAGTAATGAACCTAGGATGAACTTATGGAGAAGCCTTTCATGTGTTTAAGAAGAGTTTTTTTGTTCTTTTCATGTTTTATGTTCCTGGTTTCCAAGACACTAAACCTTAAAGATCCTCGGTTTTGTAAAATGTAATGAATGTTTATGTGATAAAAAGACGGGATGCTATAGTTGGTATCAAAGGATGGTTTAGTTATTTGTGGAAATTAGGATATGAAAACACTAGGAAGAACCCTATAGAAAAGTTTAAATATAGGAAATATTCCTGGTATTTTGGTGAGTATTGAGTAAGGGGTTTCCAAGCAAATACATCCCTGTCTGGATACGAGCAGGTAGAGGTGGCTCTGGCACAGATGTACATAGGGGTAAAACCCGAAAACACCGCTTTGAGCTAGACTCGAACGGGAACTAGTACACGACAACGGGCCTTGCTGCACTCTTGGTTACGACACTCCCGGGGGATATGCTTTGGTAAATCCATAAGCTTAGTATGAACCATTGTTAAAGGAACAAAGATAAAATAAAATAAAGATTCACATAAGAATATATGATCATGGATAACCTAGAAGGGAACCTAGGGGATCACAAGTTAGGGTATACTTTACTTCTACATGTTATCCTTAGATGATTTAAGTTTCTTTTCATGATTATTGGCTAAGTATTTAAGCCCCTAATTATAGTTTCTTTTCTTAGTTAATGGCGGGAAATGGAAGAACATGTCTCAACAACCAATGTGATAGGAAATGCTATGATTGCCGTATTAATATGACAGAGATGATTAGGGGATTAAAATATGATTTTTTTTATTTTGGAATACATTCACTATTTTGGGGACCCTATATGATCGTGGTAAATAGATTACAACGGTATTTTCATTGAGGAGTAAGGTTGATTTATATTTGAAGAATCGATGAATTTAAGGTGGATTTATAGTAATTTAGGTTACTTTTGGAAATGATTAAGCTATCTTGGGTTAAATATGTTTAGATTAGATACTTTTGTTATAAGATGTTAGGAGTGGTTGATGTTGTTTGGAGATGAACAATGAAGTTTATTTTGGAAGACTATGTTATCAAATCTTTCTTGTATTTGGGTTTCAATCTTAGTTTGGGGAATTTTAAGGACCGTTATTTATGGAATGGACTATGATGAACTTTGGGTAGTACCATGGAACTTTGAAGATTTAAAAGTAGTTTCCATTCCAATGGGATTCTTTCTTTTTTAAGAGTTTTTTTACCTTACCCTTTCGGTTTTTGGGATAATGTTTAAAGATAGAAGAAATAGATAGTTGATCTTTTGTGGATTATGAGATTCTCTAGAAGATGATTCTTGTGTTTTGATGAGACCAAGTAGTTTTGAATGCTCATCGTTTGGAGAAAAGATTAGTTTTGGTAGAAACTTATTAAAGCATGAAACTCTACATGAAGGTAGATATATTTCCTTATGTTTTTGTTCTATGTTGTAAATGAATTCCTCAAAATTATTAAAAGGAACGTAAAACAAAAATGTTGTTGGTTTACGTTTCCAACAAGTTAATCAATGACCGCTTACACACATCATAAGTTTGGGATTTTCTTATGGTTAACTTTCTCCTAATCATGTTCTCTATCACTCTCCCTCAGAACGTGACCCTTTGTTTTCTCCTCCATGTCCATGTTTCCTACATGGAATCCTAGTATGAGTAAACTCAGGTGGCCTTTGTACTCCCTTTTATTTATTTTAAAGTAATAGTGTTACTGACTCTTTTTCCGATGTGGGACTTTCAATGAAATTTCAAAACCCAATTTTAAAAAATTGCGAGGATACAATTTCTTAAGGGGGGAAGATTGTAACGACCCGAAATTTTGAATAAATCTTGTTTCCTAATTTCATGTGTTATTTAATTTTATTTTTATACCCAACAAAAATGTTTTATTTGATAAACATGATTATAATTAAAATGAGACCATTGGGTTTTGATTGTTATATGACCATCGGTCAATATGACCACTGTGAACAAAATGTTTTGATTATTGTCTCTAAATACAAGTAATCTTGGTTAATTATTATAGAAAGAAGATTCGATGGCCTCACCTAGTAGTCTTGGACCGATCTAAGCCCATCTAACAGAGCTTGGGAAGGAGGTAGCACCATTGGGCTTTGCTCTGGATCAAATCCAAGCCGAACTTCATCATGTGAAGCTAGAACGGAATCGCCTTCGCGAGAAGTTCAAACTGATAGAAATTACTACTCAGGCAATGTTGACCGAGCCGCCCCAAGATTCTATCACCCTAGCACACCTTACTCTTAGGTCCTATGCTGGTATTATAAGGGGCTATGTAACGAGACCGTAACTGCCTTGTGTAATCCTTGTTTTAAATAAAAATTGGGATTTCTTCTTATGATGAAGTTTATGAATTTTGAAATGACCGGATAAATATAGTATGCATATTTTTGATGAATTTTAGAAAAAAGGATATTTTAAAAATGGTTGTGTAAACCTTAAATAATTAAAAATGTGTAATGATTTTCAAAAAATGGTCTTCTACAATTATGATCAGTACGAAATTTGGAGTCTAATAAGATCAACTTGATTTTTGATGAATAGTAAATTATGAATAGTGATTTTATGATTAGGATTAGTAATATGACCAAATGGATTAGTAATCTAACTTAAAGAATGTTTTAAAATAATCTAGGCACCTTGATTAAGTAATGTGATTCAATAAAATGGTTAAATAATGGTTTCATAAATTATTATTCAAGTATTAGTTTTTTTGGGTGAATAGTGTTTTTTAATTAAAAATTTAATTAAAATTATTTATAAAATTATTTTTATAAAACAGATTTCATTTTTGAACTCAGAGCACCAATATTATGCTATGGTAATTTTTGGGGTTTTTTCTGAAAAAACGGATTTTTGGTGAATAGTGTTTTTATTTAAAAATTAAATTAAAAATATTTAGAAAAATATTTTTATAAAATGGAGTTCATATTTGTAATCAGAGCGTTGATATTTGATTATGGTGAAATTTTGGGATCTTTCTGAGAAAGTTGAATTTCCAGTGAACAGTAAAAATGCAGTTTTAGGGTTTCGGTATGTTTAATGACATCATAGCTGTGTCATGATGATGTCATGAGTTATTTTAAGGGTTGGCCGGCCAAGGGTGATGAATTATTGTTTTGGGGGCCCCATGTGGCCTAACTCCATGATAAATTCCAAGGGAGAGCACATGGGTTTGAGAAAAGCACATGTGAGGTGTCCTTTGGCCATTAATGCCTTGTCCCCTCACTTTCCCTATAAATACCAAGCCCTCCTCTCATCCATTCGACTCCCCACTCATTCCCAACGAATTTATAGTCTCATTACCTCCCAAGGAGCCCTCCCAAGGTGCCCCCAATCCCTCAAGGTCCCAACCTTTGCGGTTTAAGAGTTACATTTTAAGGTAAGGGATCCGACCCCTCTCTTTCTTTTCAAAAAATCTCTTTTATGTCATTTCTTTTATACTCCATGTTCTTATGTTGGAGGATGTTCTTTTATATTCATCCTACTGCCTATTTCATGTTCATATGATGAGAGACCCCCCCTTGCTCTCATCAATTCGTTTTAAAAATGTTTAAGTGGCGTCGTGAGGCTGCCGAATTTTTAAGGGATTCTTTCACCTTCCTCGTTTTCAAGTTCTATTCTCATTCAAGTCTTTCATGTTCTTTTTTATTATGTTGGGGTATGATCTCTAAATTATCATACTGATCTATTATGATCATATGATGAGAGACCCCATTTGATCTCTTCAATTCAGTATTTTGAAGTTTTAAGTGGCGTCGTTAGGCTGCCGAATTTTTAAGTGGTTCTTCACCCTTCTCGTTTTGAAGTTCTACTTTCATGTCAATTATTTCAAGTTCCTTTTTGTTATATTGGGGTATGATCTCTATATATATCATACTGTACTCTTATGTTCATATGACTAGAGACCCCATTTGATCGCTTCAATTCAGTATTTTGAAGTTTTAAGTGGCGTCGTTAGGCTGCCGAATTTTTAAGTGGTTCTTCACCCTTCTCGTTTTGAAGTTCTACTTTCATGTCAATTATTTCAAGTTCCTTTTTGTTATATTGGGGTATGATCTCTATATATATCATACTGGACTCTTATGTTCATATGATGAGAGACCCCATTTGATCTCTTCAATTCAGTATTTTGATGTTTTAAGTGGCGTCGTTAGGCTGCCGAATTTTTAAGTGGTTCTTCACCCTTCTCGTTTTGAAGTTCTACTTTCATGTCAATTCTTTCAAGTTCCTTTTTGTTATATTGGGTAATTATCTCTATATTTATCATAATGATCTATTATGATCATATGATGAGGGACCCTATTTGATCTTGTCAAATCATTTTCTTTTGAAGTTAAGTGACGCCGTAAGGCTGCCGAATTTTCATAAGAGAAATCTATTTTTTTTTTCTTCCATGTTTTTCATTTCAAATGGTATGTCCCTAAAATTTCATTACCATGTCTATATGTCCTTCTTATTCTTTCACCCTACTGTTTTATGGATCATTTATGAGAGGGTGACCCATGTCCCCTCTCAATTCAATGTTTTCTAAAACCCCGAAACTTAGCCGTTATGCTGCAGAATTTTCCCCTCAAAATGCCTCTCTCTTTTCTCAAAAATTATTTTATGTTATAAAGTGAATACTCAAAGCTCTTATTTATACAAGGGTATTCACATATATATTTAAAATGTTCCATTTTAAATTCTGGGATTTACATACATGAGACCCGCTTTCCCTTTCTGTGGGTTTAAAGTGACGTAAAGATCATGTCTTTAAAGCAGTTTTTAAAACGTTATGATTATGAAATGAAACCCATTTATTTTATGCTATGTGGGTTATTTATGAAATTTTTGATGATGATATATGTGTCTCACATTATAATAAAGGCAAATTTAAGGGTGCGCCCTGATAGCGCTCCAATGCATTGGGTAATGATGTAACCACTAGAGATTACAATTTTCACGATACCTTGGTGAATAACCTTGGTAATTTTCAAATGACACCTTGGGGATGGACCTTGGTGATATGTTCATGATTGTCTATGTTAAATGATGTAGCCACATCTTCAAGTTATGAAAAATGTTATTTTTTTATGATGTATCTCATTATTTCTTTCTCATGCCTTAAATTTCTTTTCATGTCCTTATTGAAGTATCTCAAGTTCACATGTAAAATGTTTCTCTTGTTTCCCTTACTGGGATTTCTGCTCACCCTTTCTTTTGATGTATGTCCCCAGGTTATGAGATGCAGTAATGAACCTAGGATGAACTTATAGAGAAGCCTTTCATGTGTTTAAGAAGAGTTTTTTTGTTCTTTTCATGTTTTATGTTCCTGGTTTCCAAGACACTAAACCTTAAAGATCCTCGGTTTTGTAAAATGTAATGAATGTTTATGTGATAAAAAGACGGGATGCTATATTGAATCCTTCAGGGATTTTCATGTAAACATCATTATCAATATCACCATAAAGATATGCAGTCACTACGTCCATCAGGCGTAATTCAAGTTGCTCATGTACAAAAAACTTTATGAGGTACTGAAAGGTTATTGCATCCATTACAGGAGAGTATGTTTCATCATAATCAATCCCAGGTTTTTGTGAGAAGCCTTGAGAAACCAGTCGTGCTTTATATCTCACGACTTCATTATTTTCATTTCTTTTTCTCACAAATACCCATTTGTATCCAACAGGCTTAATCCCTTCAGGGGTTTTCATGATCGACCCAAAAACCTCACGTTTAGCAAGTGAGTCTAGCTCAGATTGGATTTCAACTTTCCATTGATCCCAATCTGGCCTTTCACGACATTCATTAACAGTTTTAGGTTCTTGATCCTCATCCATAATTTCAAGGGCTGCATTGTATGAAAATGTATTATCAACAATGGTCTCCACTCGGTTCCAACATCTTCCAGTGTTTGTGAGATTTATTGAAATTTCCTCTTGATCATGTTCATGTACTTCTGGTACATTTACATTATCTTCAAATTCATTCATATCTTCAACCAACATAGGTTGTTTCCCTTTTCTTTGATTGGGATTTTTATCTTTTGAACCAAGTGGTCTTCCACGCTTTAGGCGTGGGTTGGAAGCATTGTTGGCAATACCATCAGATTGTCCTTCTGCGACATCAATTCTTACCGGTGCATTCACAGCAGGTATATATGATTTTGTAACCCGTTTTGAATCATTGAACGCATCAGGCAATTGATTTTCTAAATTTTTCAAATTAATGATCTTTTGAACTTCAAGTTCACTCGTATTTATACGAGGATCAAGGTGTAATAATGAAGTTGATTTCCATGATATTTCTTTTGAAGTCGATTGATTTCCCCCTTTGAGTGTTGGAAATAATTTTTCATCAAAATGACAATCAGCGAATCTTGCTGTGAATACATCTCCTGTCATAATCTCAAGATATTTAATGATCGAGTGAGATTCAAAACCAACATATATCCCCAATCTCCTTTGGGGTCCCATTTTTGTTCGTTGCGGGGGTGCTACAGGCACATATACAGCACAACCAAATATCCTTAAGTGTGAAATATTTGGTTCATGACCAAAAGCTAATTGCAAAGGGGAATAATCATGATAGCTTGATGGCCTTATTTGAAGTAGTGTTGTTGCATGCAAAATTGCATGTCCCCATGCTGAAATGGGCAATTTAGTTTTCATAAGTAATGGTCTAGCGATAAGTTGTAATCGCTTTATAAATGATTCAACTAGACCATTTTGTGTATGAACATGAGCTACAGGATGTTCAACACTTATTCCCAATGACATGCAATAATTATTAAAAGCATGTGATGAATATTCACCAGCATTTTCAACCCTAATATGCTTGATTGAATAATCAGGGAATTGCGACCTTAACCTTATTATTTGGGCAAGTAATTTTGCAAACGCCTGGTTGCGAGTGGACAATAAACACACATGGGACCATCGAGTTGACGCATCAATCATGATCATAAAATATCTGAATGTTCCACATGGTGGATGAATTGGTCCACATATATCACCATGAATTCGGTCCATGAACATCGGGGATTCAATCCTGATCTTTGATGGTGATGGTCTTATGATTAATTTTCCTTGAGAACAAGCATCACACGAGAAATCATGGGGCATAAGAACCCTTTTATCAACCAATGGATGACCATGAGTACATTTAATTATTTTCCTCATCATTATTGACCCAGGATGACCCAAACGGTCATGCCATACAATAAATGTACCATGGTTGGTAAACTTCTAGTTTACCATGTTTGATTCAATTGTACAAATATTGACAAAGTACAATCCGGACGGAAGTCTCAAAAGATTTTCTTGAATCAATTTGTGCTCATTTTTAATGCTTGTTATGTAGAGGTATTCAGCACCTCCTTCATCCATTGTCTCGATGTGATATCCATTATTACGAATATCTTTAAAACATAGCAAATTGCGTCGAGACTTGGGAGAGAACAAAGCATTGTTTATCATAATCTGGGTACCACCAGGTAGACATATTTTTGCTCTTCCGGAGCCTTCAATTAATTGTGCACTACCGGTTAAAGTACACAAATGAGCACTACCCATTTTAATGGTGATTAAATATTTCTCATGTTTAAGAATTATGTGCGTCGTTGCGCTGTCAACGAGACAAATATCTTTACCATGGAAATTATTCCCAACGGACCGATTTATATCATCCATTTCTAGTAAAGAAAATAAACATGCATATAAGTAATAAAATAAAAGAAACCAAAATCAAACATGCAATATTTAAAAATATTACAAAACCATAAAATCATTGTTCATTTCAACCACAAACATACAAAAACCAAAAATCAAACTTTGATTCCGTCATGAGAATTCATGCTTGATAAATATTCTCATCACCTTCAGGGTGTGAAAAATAGTCAGAAATATCAAAGTTTGTAATATCATCAACATATTTCAAAGCCTGATCAGCAAAATTCGCTTCAGCATTCTTTTCCTTTCCTTTGATAGATTGTTGATAGAGATCAACAAAATTTTTTGGCGTACGACAGGTACGCGACCAATTCCCTTTCATGCCACATCGAAAGCAGTTACTTTCATCACTCTTATCTTTCTTCATTTGTGGTTGTTCGTCATTGGGCCACTTCTGGTGGTGCCCCTTCCTCTTCTCATTTGGTGTATGACCACCTCGAGGAAATGACTTTCATCGGCCTCGATTACGTCGGTTCTTCCCACGACCTTGATTAAAAGCAGTCGCATTCGCTTTAGGGAATGGAGTCGCACCAATAGGCCGGGATTCATGATTTCTCATCAGGAGTTCATTATTTTCTTCAGCAACAAGAAGGCAAGAAAGTAATTCAGAGTATTTTGTAAAACCTTTCTCATGATATTGTTATTGCAGAATGATATTTGAGGCATGTAAAGTAGAATATGTTCTTTCCAACATATCGGTATCAGTGATAGTATCTCCACATAATTTGAGTTGCGATGTTATTTTAAACATTGCAGAATTGTACTCACTTACCGATTTATAATCTTGGAATCGCAAATGGATCCATTCAAACCTTGCTCTTGGTAGTATTACAAGTCGAAGGTGATCATACCTCTCCTTGAGATTCTGCCACAACACCAAAGGATCTTTCACCGTGAGGTACTCATTTTTCAGATCCTCATGGAGGTGATGGCGGAGGAATATTAGGGCTCGGGCACGGTCTTGAGAGGAAGCGTGATTGCCTACTTTAATTGCTTCACTGAGGCCGTTTGCATCAAGGTTCATCTCCGCATCTAGAATCCACGACAAGTAATTCTTCCCAGAAATGTCAAGAGGAAGAAATCCATGCTTTGCAATATTTTCCATGGGAAAATTTATCTTACCGAGATGACTAACCTTTTTACTTCGCAGAGAAGTCGTGCTGATAACGTGTTGTGAAATTTGTCGTTGGAAGGTGAAGCGAAGCGAAAACGTATGACGATGTCGATTTCTCGGGACAATGATGGCGAAGTAAAACATCTCAATCACAATAGAACAAGAAAGATAGAACACAACTATATGGCCACACAAAATCACCCCATTTCCATTACCATACCACCATATTTATAGATTACAAAAGGTTGATCCAACGGTCAATATCAATTACAACAAACCAAATCTAACGGTGGGAATACCAAAGGGTTGGCCAAATGAAGAGGCTTGTTGGGAAATGAAAAAGGCCCCATTTATTATGATTGATGACATCCACATAATTTAATAATTCACAACAATATATATATATATTAATAATAATATGTATTTGTAAATATATAAATTTTTATGTTTATAAAAAAATTATAATTGGTATAATAGTTTTAGTTAGTTTATTTTATCTCACGTGTGTGTGTTTTATTCTGCAGGGGGAAGGTGATCGTGGGGGCTAAAGGAGAAACCAATCATGGGCACTGCAAGGGAAACTGCAAGGGGAAATCAGGTCATTGCAAGGGGATTATTGCACTTACTAGGAACTCATCTGAAGCGGATGACAGATGTAATGAAGGCATGCCACATGGGGGATGTCGTTGTCTGTTAGTTTAGTTGCATTTGTCAATGTTTTAGATTTTCAAAATAAGAGGAGCAGTACTCTCATTCAAGAAAAGGGGGGGACACTCCGCAACATTTCTCCACTCCATTCACCACCATTCCGCACTAGACCAGGGAATCGTCTTCGACATCGGAGATGGATCCTCACTCCTTTATCTATCTCCATCCTCCTCCTATTTGTGCTATGCTTTTGATGTTTTCTTTTCTGTGCTGAAAATACCATCATCGTTGGGATGTTTTATGAATTTTGTTGTGTGTTTGTTTTGAATTGTGTTGTTTATTCATTCTTCCTCTCTTCGTGTCGTGATCTGAAATCTTCAGTAATGGAGATCTAATTTTTGAGGCTGGATCCAGATAGTGAAACCCGACATGATCCGAAGATTAGATCTTCAATACGATAACCATTTCCTTCTTCTCCTTAGTAAACTGTGAAAGCGAATTCGGGTGTGCATGAGCACATGCTTGCGCTGGATCGGTTTGTTACTCTCTTGTCTCACTTCTTCTCCCCTTCTTGTCCCAATTTCTGAAACTAACCAATCGAGATTGGTTGTGTTATTTGACGATATCAGCAGGATCATTCTACCTAGTGACAATACCTGGCTGGGATGACTCTGTTGAGTGAATCACTTTGCAGTTCGGATGAATGCTTGAGCAGTGAAGAAATTATATGCTTGTGTGTCCAACTCTAAGTGAGATTGGTGTGTGATCTGAGACATCGGACATGAATTGAGAAAGGTTGAAAATTGTTATTAAATTTTCAGTAGATCTATGGTAGAAAGTATTGGGTGGATCAACTTGGATCCATCCTCGTTTTTTTTACTATTTTGTCTGTGTATGTTATTTGTTATTTGCTTTGTTTTTTTTTCTTTTTGTTTCTTCTGTTAGTCTTTTGTTCTTTCACTGTCTTATCCCTTCTGTGTTTTTCAACACTGTTTCATTGTTTGTTTTGTTGTTTTTAGAATATTAAATAAAAACCCAAAAAGATTTTCGTAAAGACCACTTAGTCATTTGACACTGCTTCCTTGAGAGCGACTCTGGGGTTAGTCACTGCACTATATCTTGGGTTTTATAAATGTAAACTTGACTGTTCTCACGAGAAGGATGACGTCAAATTTTGGCGTCGTTGCTGGGGAAACAATGTTTGCTCCGGTGTTTTTTCCATTTTTCTTTTTAAACAAAAGGAAAAAAGAATAAAATGTCCACCATCATTTCTTTTGTTGATTCTGAAAATGATTTGTATGATGATTTTTTTGATTTTTATGAAGTGAAAATATTATATGAGGATGTAGCCCTTTTTCAATTTTGGTTACAGACCAGACCAGCAGGAGAGACTTCGGATGCCACAAGGTCTATGACTCATCAGACTAAACAACAATATGCAAACTGATTCAATCAAATTATGAGGGGTTAAGAGGGGAAGTATCCCACTAGGAAAGATCTGTTAGCTGTAAAGAGAATCAAGGACTTACTAGGTCCTACCTACCCGACTCCAAAGGATCGATTCATGGAAATTCACCAATAAGCCATCGATGTTTCACCTTTTGTAAAGAAACTGAGAAGAAAGGAAGGAAGAATCGGAAGGAGAGATAAGAAGTTGGAGCTACCTATTTTTGAGCCTGGAGCACCATCTGACATGTTGTTGGAAGGTCATGAGCTTCATCCAGAATCATTCTTTATGTGCGGGCAGGAGATTGAACAAAAATACATAAAAGAAGCTGAACACATACAGGGAGATCATTTTATTTACAATATTTTATTTGATGATCTTATTTGTTGTGATTTTTGTCTAATGATTTTTCCATGCTTTATCAGGATGAACCAACACAAGACGCCCTTGTCTTCGCCTTGTAGGACACCACATCAGAGATCATGTGTTTTGAAGAGATGTTGGAGGAGGTTGACTACCTTCCTCCCTTCATAGACATTTTTCCAGGATCATTGTTCAACCAGGAGAAACAAACTGCATTACTTCAGGGAGTTGACTTCACTTTTGAAGAACTTGTTTTTGATATCATTGAAGATGATATTAATTATGTTGCTACCACTAAAGGTATTGAAGATGCAGTCCACTTTTTTGATTTCCTAGAGAGTGGGGAAGTTGAGGTTTCACCTGCAGAGGAATTGATGGAACTCCCAATTCTGGATGAAAATTCCAGTTTGGGAGCTTTGGTTAAGAAGATGTGTTGGAACTGTGCACAGGAACAGAAGTGGATAATGGTACATTAATTGTTTTCCAAGAGAAAATATTTTATCGTACTGAACTAGCTAACACGCCAAATCCTAGAGTATATTTCTTACAACCTGTGCACACCCGACATCAAGCAGTAGAAGGAGGGTAGTACCCCTTTTTCCTGTTTCCCCCTCCACTATTCCACAAGGAGTACTCCACTGTTAAGGAAGGGAAGTTACTATAAGTTGGACAAGGGGTAATCCACAAGCTCCAAGTGTTTGAAGTTGGAAGGAATCATATCTGGTGATTCCCAAGCAAGAATCCAAATCCCCCATCAGACTAGGGTTGATCCACGGACTGTCCAGTTGTGGACGGTCAAAATACAGCTCCCCCTGGGGGGTTATCCTTGGATTATCCCTTTTCATTTCATGTTTAAGTTTCTTTTTGCATGTTTTTTTAAATTGTGTGTTTTTTCCTGTAGGTAATAAAATGGAATTAGTTCCACATGGCAATCATTCAATATCAAAGGGACCAATTTACTGGATTAATGGATAACACTCCTTAACTCATACTGTGTGGTTTCATTCTCTTTGAACATAAAATCTGGAAGACTAATGTTAATCTATTTTTATCCTGTAGGGACTTGAACTGAGCAGTCAGTGATCCTGCACAAGCAAACAAAGGGAGGCATAAAAAACGAGGAGATGCACATTCAAGGGAGTACTGTTTTATGCTTCAATGTTTTAATTTGCACATTCATTTTTATTACGGTTGTGAACTAAGTGTGGGGGAGTCACCCTAATTTTTGTAAAAAAATTGTGAATCTGTTTTCTTGCATGGGTGTTTAGCTGCTAAAATCTAGCGAGTTGAAAAATTATTTTGAGTTGCATTTTGAAACCTGCTTGCACCCATTGTTTGCATTCATTCTCACTTTCATGATAATGTTGTTGTTGCTGTTGCACATCATTGGTTATCATGATACTCTTTGAATTACATTGAGAAATGATTTGTCTATTTTTAAAATTCAACAACATGAAGTTAAAAAAAACATTGTGCTTGATTGTTGGTGGTGGTTAGTGGACTTTCTCTTGTACATATGTTTTTGTTTTTTTGTTTTCGTTTTTCTTTTTGTATGTGGAAACCAATATTTTGAACATTCATGCTACCCCTTCACATTCATTTTAGCACTAATTTGTCAATCTATTTTGAACCAAGTTGTCACCCACTTGAGAGTCAACATTGGGGACAATGTTGAGTTTTAAGTATGGGAGAGAGGGGTCATTTTACCAATTCAAATCCCCCTACCTTCTTTTTCAAAAAAAAACTAGTCAAATTTTTTCAATTTTTTTCAAAATCATTCAAAAATTTCAAATTCTTTCACAACCTGAGGGTCATTGGGCTTCACATTGCACATCAATTTTGTCCTGCCTAGTGGATACCAACTTGTTGGTAGTAAAGAGTTTCACTGAGTCTGAAGCTGTTGGGGATGAGTGATTGCTGAGTGAGTAGCACACTGTCTTTATGGATTTTCTGATTAAGAACTGAGGAAGTGAGTGTGATATGATAGATTTTTGTGGAACTAGGATCATAAATTTAGGAAGACGGAAATTTTAATTGGATCCTAGGGGACACATCTTTTTTTAAAAAATATCACATAATTGAGCCTACTCAAATGATAATTAGTTAAGTCCTTTGTAATTAGAGTAAAATGGGCAAATGAGATCCCACAGTGAGTTTCTGAGACAGGTGCATTGAGTGTGTTTCTATGAATAAATAAAAGCCAATTTCAATTTGAATAAGTGTTATGCACAGTGCCTTGCGCATGAAATATGGATGGGAAAAATTAAAATAAAGTGCCCTGTCAAAAATGAATTCATTAAGGTGAGATGAATTTTGAACTCAGATAAAGAAGGGAACAATTGACTTAATTAAAGATCATTTGAGTTGTATCAATGAAGCGATTCAAAAAAATTGGCCTTACATTTTTTGGAACCCATGAGGAAGTGAAACTTGAAGGTGCATTTGGTTGAGGTTTTAATTCCACTTTGATCTAACATGTCATCACTTTTTGAATTGAAACTTGAACCGGAATTGAAGTATAACAACATGTCATTTCATATAGGAGGCATGACATCTTTAGCAGTGAGTGAATCTATGCTGCCTTTGATTTCCAGTTTGTTTTTGAAACTAGGCAAGACCACTTTCTTTTGAGCAATCTCTAACAAGCCAGTCCAGGTTATGCGTCCCTGTTTGTTAAAGTTTAGTCATGCACTTTTTGAACTGAATCTCACAAATTATATTTTATGTTTTAAAAACTCAATAAGCATGTATTTTTTTTTGAAGAAAAACAAAGATTTAAGTGTGGGGGAGTTTGATGTAGGTGTATTTCATTGCTCTTTGTCACATCCTTTTTTATATTTTTATTGACTTTTTAATATCAAAATGTTGTATTTTGTAAATTATTAACAGTTGTGTTTTTGTTCATAATTTGTAAAATAATCATTTTTTGTGTAAATCGTGCATTTTAATGATTATTTTTTTCATTTTAAATAACTCTCAAATTAAATTATTTTTTTGTTTTAACTTTCATTTTTTTTATTCTTTTGTTTTTAATTAAATTATAATTTTTCATTCTTTTGATTCTTTCATTTTTTTCATTTCTTTTAATTTTCAAAATAATTAGTTTATCGATTCATTAATTTAATTAATTCTTTAATTCAATTGTAAATAAATAATTATCTTTTATTTTTGATTATTTAATTAATTTAATTAATGTTAACAATTTAATTCCATTCTTTAAATATTTTATTACTTGGTTTTTATTTTAGTTTAATTTCACTAATTCTTTAATTAATTAATGTGTAAATTAACTGATAAAAAACGGTTTAATTATTATTATTTAGATTAATCGTGAATAAAATGTAATCCTCAATTAATTATTTACTTTTTTTAATTTAATTTTATCTTGTTTTTAACATGTTCAAATTGTATTTTCGTTTTAATTTGTTAATTATTTTTTCAGTTTTATTGATTTTTAATTTAATTTTGTTTGTTTGGTGCTTTGTTGTCCAGGTACTGCGGAGTCACCGTTATGCCAATGGTTACTCGGAGTCACTGTTCCATCTTCACACCCCAATCACCGCCACCGTTCTGCCAAGGGTGACTCAGAGTCACCGTTCCACTCCTGCATGAATCACGGTTGTCGTCCATACCGACCCACAGTTCTCCCTTCACTCCTGAGTCATTGTTCCATGCCAACGGTGACTCCACTCTCATCATTCCCTCCACCTCTAGTGTAACCGGTGTCTCCCCTGTCACCGTTCCCACACAGACACCGCCACCACCCAAACTGTTGGGGCGCAGCGGAGGTGCGTGGTACCTCAAACACACAAAACGAGGATCAAACGGAGCAACACGAGAATTTTTAATGTGGTTCGACTTTGAAGCCTACATCCACGGGATAAACAGGGATTCTTCTCTATTTCACTTCTCTCCAGTTCTCGTCGGAGGATTTACAACGCATAAGGATTACACCACACCTCTTACAAATAATGGGATTTGATCCCGTTTATAAAGATGAAGGAAAACCAAAACGTCTTTGGTTGTTGGGGGTAGGTTCATCTACCCCTGAGAATACTTCCACCGCTGCCTGCTGCAGTCCAATGATGGCTGCTTCAACTAAGCCTGCATGTCAATCCCGTCGGCTGCCCACCAAGAGAGACCCGTTGCAGGCTGTTGGTGCCGACCAAGGACTTCCTCCCCTTCAAAAAATCCACCCCATATTGGGAGTGGCCCCCACAAATCTCCTACTCACGACCAATTTGGGGTAGAAGCTTGACCTGCAATCTCTTTGCAGGTGTTGAAAACTTCATCCGCAAATCGAACACGCTTCGTCACGCCAGATGATATGGCACTTCCACCATCTTCACTCGATCTCGGGCTGACTGCGGTCTCCATCAAATGATACCACCCTTGAGACTCCTTCACAGTAAGCTTCGCCGCATCCCCACGTGAGACTTCCAACACTCCACCTGCTATGGAAATCTTGAACCCTCTCGCATCGAGCCTACTCAATGATATCAAGTTCTGTCTCATCTTTAGAACAAATTTCACGTCAGCCAGTTTTCGTACTACTCCATCGGGTGTCTTCAATTTCACTGTCCCGACTCCTCAAACCTCGCATTTTGACTCATCACCAAGTCTCACCGAGTCTCGCACCTGGTGAAAAGTATCAAATGTACCTCTCGTTGTACATATGTGTGTTGAGCTCCCCGAATCCAGAACTCATCCGTCTTCCTTTGGATTTTGAGTCCGCTCGTTCTTCCTCTTTAGAAATCGGCATTCCCGCTTCATGTGCCCGTATCTTTGGCAGTAATAACACTGCACTTCTTCATGATCAACTCTCTCATCTAAGTGAAAACTTCCCGTTGTCACGCAGATTTCATCATCTGCTGATAATCATGTGATGTTCACATACACCTCTTCAACTTTCTTCTTCCCAGCAACGTACTGTTTGCACTCTCCACAATCACTTTTATAGTGACCCTTCTTCTCGCACTAGAAACACGTGATTTCACTCGGATCACGTCCTCTTGATTTTGGCCGACATTCTTTACCTCCTGACCGTCGATGTCGGCTCCTCCCACGTTGATCATCTCGCATCACCATGATTTGCTTGCCTGAATGCGTCGAAGGTCTTCGGAATGCCTCCAAATCTTGAAGCGACGTCATTACCTCGTCCAGCTTCAATGTCTCCTTCCCCACGAGCAATGCAGTCACAAGCCCATCAAATGAGTTTGGTAGGGATGATAAAAATAAAAGTGTTTTATCTTCCTCTCCAACCTTCACACCGAGCCCTAATAACTGTGTCAGGATTTTGTTGAATTCGTTGGTGTGATCCAACAAATTCGCTTCCTCGTCCATGCGCAACTGGTACAGTTTCTTCTTTAGGAACAATTTGTTGGTGAACGACTTCGCCATATATCGCTGCTCCAACTTCGTCCAAATCTCCTTCGGTGATGTCTCATCCAACACCGAGTACTTAACCTCATTCGTCAGACATAGCCGAATTGTGCTGACGACCCACATCTCGAGTTCTTCCCAATCATCGACACTACTTGTCTCGAGCTTTTCTCCAATCAACGGTCTGATCATGCCCTGCTGCACCAAAAGATCTTTCACCGTGCTTTGCCACAAACCGAAATTATTTCGACCATCGAACTTCTCGATATCAAATCTTGGTAGTGCTCCGCCACCTATCATCGTCGCCGTCGCAAAATGCGATCACCACCGTCGATGTCGCACCTCTTAGTCACCACCTGATGAAGTGCGAATTTTGAAAAACTAACCGTACGGATGCGTCCGAAACGGTCGAAATAGTCGGAATCGACTCCTGGATCGCCGAAATCGGACACCAATTGACTGAGATATGGTCAAAACACGTTCAACGGTCCAGATCACTCGCTGACGTGCGCTGACGTGGCACGCCGGATTTTCCGCAGGAATCTTGCCGGAATTCTCGCCGGCGGTGTGAACAGTGTCGTCTTCTCCGGCACGGGGTTACTGTTCACCTGCGGGTTTGACCAAATTTTGACCGGTCATATCTCCGTTTTAGCTCCGTTTTCAACGCTGTTTGTTTCGTTGGAATCGTCTGGCCGTCCTCTTCACGAATCTGGACTCGGAAAATTTTTCCGACAACTTTCAATTTTCCGGCCACCGGAAAACTCATCGTCGCTTCGCCGATTCACCTCCGTTCGCTCCAACTCGTCTCTGATACCACTTGTTGGGGCGCAGCAGAAGTGCGTGGTACCTCAAACACACAAAACGAGGATCAAACGGAGCAACACGAGAAGTTTTAACGTGGTTCGACTTTGAAGCCTACATCCACGGGATAAACAGGGATTCTTCTCTATTTCACTTCTCTCCGGTTCTCGTCAGAGGATTTACAACCCATAAGGATTACACCACACCTCTTACAAATAATGGGATTTGATCCCGTTTATAAAGACTGAAGGAGAACCAAAACGTCTTTGGTTGTTGGGGTAGGTTCATCTACCCCTGACAATACTTCCACCGCTTCCTGCTGCAGTCCAATGATGGCTGCTTCAACTGAGCCTGCATGTCAATCCCGTAGACTGCCCACCAAGAGAGATCCGCTGCAGGCTGTTGGTGCCGACCAAGGACTTCTTCCCCTTCAAAAAATCCACCCCATATTGGGAGTGGCCCCACACAAACAAACATCAGCTCACTGTCAATAAATCCAACACCAGTAAGTGGACACCACAAACAGCAGAATAAAATCACATACAGAAGCAACCAAGTTCAACAGGAGCAGCACAAATCGAAGAAACGAACAGCACAACAACATCAGCAGCGCCGAAATTCAGTAACACACAAACAGCAGCAAGAAAATCAGCGCACCCGCAGCCGATGAAATTTGGAACATCGAATCAACAGTAATAAAATTGCAGATGAACTAATACTTGAAGAACAACAAACCCCAATTCAAATACGAACCTGTACCCTACAAATCTAATCTGGAAATACCCTCACAGATCACAGATCTGAAGAACCCACAGGCCGCCGTTAAAGCCATCGTCGCGCCACCGACCAGGGTTCCCTCGCCGCACCTTTCCCACGTTTCCTCCTTCCCTTGCAACTCACCACCGCCTCCTTCTGCACCTCCGTCCATCCGCTCGCTGCCATGACCCCCTGGTTCCGCACTCCCTCAGGGCGAGCTCCCTGCGCCGTCCTACCCCCTCTAGCCGAGCCACCTCCCGAACCCTCTACACTCGACGGCGCCACCCCTTTCCTCTCCTGCGCGACACCCGGAGCCGCCTCCTCCCTCCTCTGTCCGCCGCACCCGAGCGCCCTCTGCCCTTCCCCCATCCCCTCCACTGAGCCACGAACCTCCCGTCCCTCTTCAGTTTATTTTTCTTTTTTTTAGTTTTCATTTTATATTATATATAATATAATATATATCATATACTATATAATAATATTTCTATAACATATAATAATAATAATAAAATATATAATAATAAAATATATAATACAATATAAAAAATATATAATATTTCTAATCTATATAATAATATATAATATACTTATATATATTAATAATAATAGGTATTTGTAAATATATAAATTTTTATGTTTATATATATTTTTAATTGGTATAATAGTTTCAGTTAGTTTCTTTCTTTTCTCTCACGTGCGTTTTTGTTTCTTGTTCTATAGGGGAAGGTGATCGTGGGGGCTAAAGGAGAAACCGATTGTGGGCACTGCAAGGGCAAGTGCAAGGGCAAGTGCAAGGGAATGTCAGGTCGTTGCAAGGGGATTATTGCACTTACTGGGAACTCATCTAAAGCGGGTGACAGATATACTGAAGGCGTGCCACGTGGGGGATGCCGCTGCGTGTTAGTTTAGTTGCATTTTTCATTGTTTTAGTTTTTCAGAAAACGAGGAGCACTACTCCTCTCATTCAAGAAAAGGGGGGACACTCCACAACATTTCACCACTCAATTCTCCACCATTCCGAACTACCGCGGAATCGTCTTCGACATCGGAGATGGATCCCCACTCCTTCATCTATCTCCATCCTCCGCCTCTTTGTGCTCTGTTTTTGGTTTTCTCTTTTCTGTGTTGTAAATACCATCATCGTTTGCATGTCTTGTGAATTTAGCTGTGTGTTTGTTTTGAATTGCGTTGTTTATTCGCTCTTCCTCTCTTTGTGTCGTGATCTGAAATCTCTAGTGATAGAGAACTAATTTGTGAGGCAGGATCCATGTAGTGAAACCCGACTCGATCTGAAGATCAGATCTTCAACGCGATCACCATTTCCTTCTTCGCCTTAGTAAACCTTGAAAGCGAACTCGGGTGCGCGTGAGCGTATGCTAGGATGGATCAGTTTGCTACTCTCTCATCTCACTTATTTTCCCCTTCCTGTCCCGATTTCTGGAACTGGGAAATCGAGATTGATTGTGCGATTTGACGATCTCAGCAGGATCATTCTGCCTAGTGACAATACCTAGTTGGGATGACTTTGTAGAGTGAATCACTTTGAGAGGTTGAAAACTGTGATTAATTTTTCAGTAGATCTATGATAGAAAGTAGAGGGTGGATCAACTTGGACTTGTCCTCATTCTTGCTGACTATCGTGTCTGTGTCTGTTGTCTGTTCTTTGTTTTGTTTTGTTTTCTCTGTGTTTCATCTGCTAGTCTTTTGTTCTTTCACTGTCTTCTCCCTTCTGTGTTTTTCATCACTGTTTCATTGTTTGTTTTTGTTGTTTTTAGAATATTAAAAAAAATCCAAAAATATTTTCAGAAAGACCACTTAGTCATTCGACACTGCTTCCTTGAGAGTGATCCTCAAGTTAGCCATTGTGATATATCTTAGGTTTCATAAATGTAAACTTGACCATCCTCGCGACAATGACAACACCAATAATACAAGTGGATGTGGATCTGACACAGATGTACCTAGGGGTAACAACTCTGACAAGATGTCCCGGTCTTGACTCGGGATAATCTGGTACACAACAACGGGCTTGCTGCACACCTGGTTTGATACTCCTGAGGGATATTCTTTGGAAATTCATAAACTCTCCATGAACCATTATGAAGGATTTGAATTGAATATGACTATGAATAAACTTTCATACACCTAACATCTCATCGATTAAAAGGTTGGTGTCAGGATTTAGACATCCTATATTTAAATGTTCATGATTATGTGGTTTTCTTCTATGATATTTGTTTCTCACCCCGTTCTTTCTAGTTTTAATCAACAAAGAGAACTAGAAGGAACATGGTTAACATTGAACCTTTTAGATATGGAAAGTATGGTAATTATTCAAATCAATTTCCCAAGATAAAATCTCATCAAGAGAATAAGGAAGGTGGTAAAATCATTGGTTATACTTCTGAAGATAAAGAGACCGCAAATGACATGTGAAAGGTATGTGATGTTCTTCCAATATTTTTTACATTAATCATAAGAATCATAATTAGATAGAGGTTTAGGATTATTATGCCATGATTCATGTTTCAACTTCTAGGAAGGATTTATTAAGGAATAAGTTGATGAATCTTGAGTAATGCTTTAAGAATACAATTTTATGAATGATGTACTTATGTTTTTTAATTCAAAGATTATGTTATATGAATCATGAAATATATAAGTATTTTCAATATAAGTTTTCATTAATGATTTAAAAGGATATGTTTAATAGTGATGAAGACATATACAAGTGATGTTTTTATTAATAGAAGGTAACCCTTAATGTGATAAATATGTTGAGAAATTAGTGTTTCACTTGGATAAAGAGATGATTGATTTGGATAAAGTAAATTGGAAATCACTAATTACCCTAGTTCTGATTATTGATTGGTTGAAAAAGTAGTCTATTTCATCATGGGTGAAGTTTACAACTTCTTGGATTTATGGAATATATCCAGTAACCTTTGGAATAAGGTAGCATTCATGTTTTCCAAAAGTATTTATGGTAATTCAGGTTATTACCATGTTTCAAGAGAATATATGATAAGGGTATTCACATGTTTGGAATCTGCCAACCAATAGCTACATTATGGTATACAAAGGATTGTTGTTAAGCTAATTTTGTGAATTTCTTTATAAAGTTTGGATTTTCAACTTTTGGAAGGGTTATAAGGTTAACTATTTATGGAAATTTTAAGTTAAACTTTAGATGAAGTATTTATGTAGTGTGTTTGTATTGAAAACCTTTGTTAAAAGACTATTAAGTGATTAAACTTATTTCAAGGATTCCATCATATTTATTTTTGAAATTATATTAATGCAAGATATCCTATATGTTAGGAAGCAACCCACCAAGTCCAAAAAGGTCATGGGTCTTGAACCCATGACCAAAGGACAATAAGGGTTTCATGCCTACCCCTAACATATGTGATGTCCTGGTTAATGTGTTACTTTTTGTAGTTAAAAATTTGATGAATAAATATCATGTTTGTGACTAATGGCCTCAATCACTCCCTAGTATTTACTCTTTTCCTCCATGTTAATATTTTCACTTCCCACCAATGTTCTCCTATTAGGAAACCTAGTTATGTGTTACTTTGGGTAACCAATATTTTTTTAACTTGATTTTTTCTAAAGGAACTTTAAGTATTCATTTTTATGATGTGGGTTTTTATGAAAGGAACTCTATGCTATTAAACCTTTGATAAACCAGAAGAATTTCAAGGGAGAAATTCATTTTAATGGGGGTAGAATATAACACCCTGGGATTTTGTGATTTTTTTTCAAATTAAGTTAATCTCTTTGATATTTTTGCATTTCACACAACACTAAATATATCATTTGTTATATTAAAGCACTATGTTTGGCTCACACAATACCAAGTTAATCATGAACTACACACAACATAAATTTTATCATTATCTAAATGGAACACCAAGGTTAGAATACATTTCATACAAGACTAAATTTCCTCTATGGATTGCATAACAAGCAAGAGCAAGTGTTACCGAACAATAATATATTATTAAAAAATATTATTATTTAATATAATAATACATAACCTAACCATTAAATTAGATTTTATAAATATTATTAACTAACTTATGAAAAAAATATGTTTTTCAAAAAATATAAAATGAATTTGTCAGACCCTTTATGAAATAGTGGTTTTCATAATCACAAATCATGCCAATCTACCAATCCTATTAATTAATATATTAATTTATAACTCTAGTTAATCTTGTCAATGAATATTTATAAGTGAATAAATTTTGTCACACTATATAATACAGTTCAATAAGTCAATAATCTATGAATATTTATGCTTCAATGTGTTTATAAGTGTATGTTTACATATATTTATGATTTTCACTTAATCTGGTAGTGTTCTGTGTAAGACATACACTTTATAAGTTTTTCCGAGTCCATGGTACCGATAGTTCAAAAGGATTCACCGTTGGTCTACTCACTGATGCTGGACTCACCAATAGATCAAACGAGTCATCGATGGACGACTCACCGATGGAAGAGTCACTGATGGAAGACTCATTGATAGATGAGTCACCAATAGATGAGTCACCAATGGAAGACACACCCACAGTTAAAAATGAGTCACCGATGGAGACTCATCGATGCCCGCACAGACCGATAGCACAAAGGACTTATCGATACGCCAATTCACCGATGGAAAGGACTCACCAATACATGGAGTCACTGATGCTAGAAGACCGATGATGACAGACCGATGAAAATGAGTCACCGATACTTATGACTCACCAATAGTCATAAAAAACTGTCTTTATTTTATTAATTCAAATTTATATCTAATGGTCATATTTAGACAAATTAATGTTTCTGACATTATTTAATGTTTTCTATAGGACTATCAATATATAGTACGAGGCACATGCATGTGGGGAAATCTTCATGCTTGCTGGACCTTGAAGTATAAAAGAATTACAAGCTGGATCATGCAAAGAGAGAGGGACATACACTGAAAAGTAGAAGGAATAGAAGAACTGAAAACTCATGCAACTCTAGAGATCTCTTTAAAATCCTAGAACTCAAAGCAAGAACATATGGAGACATCAAAAATACAAGAAAAACCTTCTGAGCTACACTGAACATCTTAGGAACAACGAAGCTGAACTTTTCACATCTGGAAGCTAGAGTACAGAGGCTACAATACTCTATTTTGAATCCAACTTCTAGAAGAGGACTCAAACATCATTTCCACTACATTAAAAGAGTCTAGATCTTCACTTCATAACACACATAGATTTATACCCCTCTCTCTACATCTTAACTATGTTGTGTTTATTTTCTAACAATTTTTGAGTAGTGTGTGTATCTGTTTTTAACACATACACTGACTCCTGTGCATAAATGGAGGATACTTAATATCCTCAAACTCACTCTTTATTTTACTCTTTGTATCCCATGTAGAATAGTGGAAGAGGTCAAGTGTGACCTGTTTGTTGTTTTTCCTATAAATAACTATGGTATATATCAAGTGTGACCTGGATAGTCTTGTGTGCCTATTGTAAACCCCAACCCATGGTGTGGATCAAACTGTTTATTAAATTAAACTAATTGGTGGTAGGTGATCACCAAGTAGAGAGGACTAAGTCTCAGATTGAGATTGAACCTCTTATTTATATCCATTGTGCTTTTTATCTTTTAGTTTTAACCTGTGTTTATTACATTTTATATAAAACTAAATTGGACTTTGATAGTTAGTTTAGAAAGTGTTTATATCTGATTTGAACTAGTAGGTTAGTTTCAAAAGTTATATTAATATTCAGATTGGTATAGCTGAGAACTAATCAATATTCTGAGAAATTAATTGAACATTCAGTAGTCTTATAAATTCACTACAAACTGACTTTGATTATCTTTTTATTTGGAGGAAATTTTCAAAGAACCAAATTTTAACATAAATTTTTATAGATACTCAATTCACCCCCCTATTGAGTGATCTACTCCAAGAAATAGAATTAATTAGTTACAAATTATTATGAATATAAGAACCAATTGAATATAAACAAATTATTCTTCTAGAAAACCGTTCTTTTGCACACAAAGTTGTTTTAATTTGAATAAATTAAATTAATTAAAATTAGAAATTAATTTTAATGTAATATATATGTTATATATCCAAGGAAATATTTTTTATATTCATCTAATAGATTTTATAGGCATAAGATAAGAATAAACCTACTTTAACACATAAAACCCAATATTTTTAATAAGGTAATTTTACCACCTTTTAATGATGAACCAATTTTAAATATAAAATTTGAAGCTTTTATAAATATTATATTTCAAAATAAACTTCATATTTGAAAAAGAACCATAAAAATTAGGTTAGGGTGATTATTTTGGTATTTTTCTGTGAAGTTTTATTTTTTAATTTATAGTTTAAAATACTGAATTTTAATTCAAAACATCATTTTCATCTAATTTATTTATATAGTTAAATTATATTTTATATTGGTTTCAAAGTTTAATTAGGATATTTTTTTAATAAATACAATGCATGTCATTGGGATCAATTTCAATTTGAAATTGACTATAAAAACATAACAAACTTTTGAATGTTTTTACTTTAAAAACCCGTATTGTCGTCCCATCTGTAAGATTAAATTTAAATTAATTTCTACCACTTATGTGATGGGAATTTGTCAAAATGGAATCCATATTTATAATAATTTTAATTTATAGTATCTAACAAGATCAAATTTGTTTTTTAACGAAAATATTAGTGAAGGTAATTAAAATTAATTACAATGACTAAGATTAAATTAAGTATAACAAGGGACTGAACCATAATCTTAAGGTCTAATGTAGCCTAGAAACTTATAAAAAATCCATTGTCTAACCATATTTCAACCCTATACTCAATTTTATTTATTTTTGACCATTATTGGATCCAATTTCAATAAAAAATGTGGGTAGGGTTTCCATTTTTCAAAATATTATAAGAGTTCCACACCTACTGCACTATAAAAGGCCTCCTCTATTCCAACTTCCTAACACCTTCAAACAACTTTGGATAGACCAAAATCTGACCAAATATCTCCCCAAAATCCATAACTTACTCAATGAATCCTAACTTTAGGAAGAAATAAATCTAAGGAAATCCTTTTGTGAAAACCAAAAGGAGTTACCCATTGATCCATATCATCCTCCCTCAAGCTCCTTTATATTATTTTCATTATCCATCCAATAAAATCTCATTATTCCACTCTTATAAAACAAAACCAGTATCTTAAATATAATGACATGTTTTAATGCTATTATTTTTACCTACACACACACACACACTTCCATCTAATGGGTAACAAACATACTATTTATGTGTATGACAAACTACCGCCTCACAAAACGGTGATTTTTCATTCTTCCTTTATCATATCTCATGGTGGAAATTATGATGGGAAATATATTTTTATATAATAGTTATGATATTTATATTGTCTTTATGCTTTTTAATTATTTTACAACACATATCATTATACTTTCTATCTTATGTAAATACAATAATTTCGTTTGAGGAAGTGTGGACTACCACCCCCTCAAAGTGATGTTATTCGTTCACACACTACATGTAATGTATTAAGGTTGTGTTTAAAGAAATTATATTATGTATATGATATAATAATTATAATTTAATAATTATATATATATATATATATACTTATATGTCATTTACTCTCTTTATTCTAATACGACAATAAAATAGAAACAATATTCATGCATATGTACGACCTACTGTCTCCATGAATGGTGTATTACATTTCATAATTCTTCATTATTTATATTAATATAATAAAAATATAATGAAAATAAATTATATTTATATCATGGTTACCATTTTTCTAATCATGATATAAGTATAAAGTCCAAAGGTATAACAAATTAAGACACGTGCGAAGAATAAAGAGGTTATTACCCGAAGTGAAACCTTATCATAGAATTGCTAACAAGCGGGTAATAAAAGGTTATAATCAAACCATATATGGTATTGGATATAAGAATTTTATTATGTAAAATATGTATAATAAAATTACATTTATTATATATGAATCCTGTATGAGTACAAAGAGATTCAAGAAACAATGTAAGAGAATTTCATCTAACTCTTTATTTTTTTTGAGATACATGCCTTATTCACCGTTCAATTATTTTGTATGGTGTATATACATCACATGAATGTATTTTATTCCTCTTATACTTAAATATATGGGTATTTACATAAAAATTTTATTATCTTTTTATCATGTGGTTTATGTTTTAAAAGTTACCAAATCAGTAATGTAATTTTATCTCAATTTTCCTTCCATGAGACACAAGCCATGTTATACACCTAGATTTTTATATGAGGTGTAAAAACTACATTTTAAATTTCATAACATGAATTTAATTCTTTTAATTACATTATAAAGATCAATTTTATTTTATTTTTGTACATGGGGAGTATGATTCATAGTTACCATGTGGTAAGAGTTTATTGAAACAATCTCACTGTTTATCGAGATTGTTTATGATCAAATTTTCATTAATGAAATATTATGATACATCATTCAAGAACACTCATTAATTTTCTTATCCTCTATTTATTCTTGATTTCTTAATTTATTAGTACCATTTTCCACTCTTTGGTACTTAAGATAGTTAATAAAATTTTTATTAGAAAATATGACCTTACCTCTCTCTTCGGTCCAAAATCTATGCTCCTTCAAAACCATGCATTCCAAAAAGGGGTTCCAAGAATATTATACTAATATCCTACGATAATTAAAAGTCATTTTTACCCTTTTTTTCTTTTACCAATTTATTCAAATGAACATTCTTGTCACTTTCTGAATGAAGCACTTTTATAACATTTTTACCGTGCAAAAGGAATATACCTTTTACCTCTTACAACATGTACAGATTTACCCTTCGTCAATTCTATCAATACTTATTTTCATGATTAAAAGGATAATTTTTAAGAAATTTCTTTTAAAATATATTTTAAAATAAATGGTTTTAATTGTTTTTCATGATCACTTAATAATTATTGAAGGAAAACTATTTTCAAAAGGTTTTCAAGATCCTATAAATGTTTTCAAAGGAAAAAGGATTTCAAATTTTTTTCAATACTTCCTTTATAAGTTTTAAATTTTATTTTCATTAAAATGGTTTTCAAAAGGTTTTACATTTTATGAATAAATTTTCAATGGAGAAAGGATAATTTCATCATGAATTTTTTCTAAAAGAAATTTCAAAATTATTTCCCATTTAAGATAACATCTGTTGGTGTTACTTATACCCTTATGTGGAAATGATAAAATGTTTTCATTCATATTCTTTCTATGAATGATTTATGTTTTATGAAATGATGTTTAAGAAATCCGTTTCTCTTTCATGGGTTACATGATTATGAAACCTACTTATTTTCACAGGTTATGCTTTGATGAAATGATTATGAAACTTGTCTCTTTTCCATAGGTTAAGAAATGATTACATGTTCATGACACCCATTTCATTTCATGGGTTATGATATGATTGTTTATGATGTTGTGGCACATGTATGTATGATGTCATTATGAGATGGGTGAGACTATATCTACCTCCATTGCATTGGGTAAAGATTTATATCTCATGAGATAGACTAAGATGGTATTGGGAGTGAACCTTGACTACTAAGATGGCCATGAGAGTGAACCATGACTACCAAGATTGTATGAGGAGTGAACTTATGCTATTAATATGTCCATTGGAGTAAACCATGACTACCAATACGGTATAGGGACTAAACCTATAGTACTATGATGGTCTTGGAAGTGATTCTTTGGCTACTATGGATTTCATATTATATGATTATATGTTTTCCACAATTTCATGTTTTATTCCTATTTTATGATTTCATGGATTATGTTCGTTATTTACTTATTATTAATGTCTTTTGAATTTTCAAGATTTATGCCATGATTCATGTTTATGATATTTGATATGAAGGGTATGATATTTAAATGTTTTGATCATGTTATCATAATCCAATGCTCATGTTTATGCTTACATGTCTCCCTTGTTTACTTTTACTGATCATATGAGATCAACCCTTTTTATGTTTCCTTCCCCAGGTTATGAAGATATGTATTATGTATGATGTGTCTAAGAAGGGTTCTATTCAAGAAGAACCTAGTGGGAGATAATTTAGCTAACTTATGTACCAATGTTCATGTTTCCATGTTTCCAAAGGCACTAGACTAATATAGTCTTTGGGAATATATTTTTATAATGCTTTAAGTATTCTTCAAAAGTGATGCAATGTCTATGTATGTTAATAAAATGTTGTTCTAAGGAAGGTTTTGATCCCAACTACCTTTGAAATCCAAAAAATAAGATATCAACATATCCTCTAGGGTTTAAATTATTCTTTCAGGCTAACAAACTTTTTGTGGATAAAACACAATGCTAAACCTAAACTTCATATTAATAGATTGTTGATGAATTTTCTAGAATATTGAGTTAAACCTCAAATACTTATCAGACATAATGAAATGTGGTACTCTATGAAACCTTACCACTTCCTCAATGTATATCCTATCAAGAAGATTCGGAGAAATTCTTCTTTGATAACAATGAAGTGTGCTGATTTTTTAAGGAAATCTACTAAAAACCATATAAAATCATTCCCTTTAGATGTTTTGGGGAGTTCAATGACAAAATCCATGGTGATGTTTTCTAATTTACATTATGTTATAGAAAATGGATTTAACATCCCCATATAATTTTTTTCTCAACCTTAACTTACTAGCATATAAAAAACCTAGATACAAACTTTTATATATATATCTTCATTCCAAACCATCATAAATAATCTTTCAGTTCTATATAAATCTTTGTAAAACCAAGAAGAATAAATAATGAAGAACTACGATCATCCTTAAAAAATCCGTCTTTAATTCTAGTATGGATGGAACACATACATTATTCCTAAACCATATCATTCTATCATGATCAAGGTTGAACTTAGGAACATTTTTCACCTTATTTTATATCTCTATATATTTCTTATATACCTCTTTAGTCTTTACTTGGATAAATGTTTGAAAATTAAACTGAGAAAGTTAATATTTCCCCCCATCATTTAGGATTTCTAGATATATCCTTATAAAATTCAAAAATATTGGATCTTTTTTTATCCTCATTATTGATAAGCTAATATGATCTTTTCGACTCAAAGCATCGACCACATTTTTCTCTTTCCCGGGGTGGTAATGAATTGAGAAGTAAAAATATGTAATCAGCTCTAACCATCTTATTTGGTTCATATTCAACTCCATATATGTGAATATATACTTTATAATTTTCTGATCGGTATATATATCACACTTTTCTCCATAAAGATAATTCATACGAATCTTTAATGAAAAATTACCACATCTAACTCCAAATCATGAGTTGTGTAATTTCTCTCCTGAATCTTCAGTTATCCTAAGGTATAATATATAAACATTTCATTATGTATAATTACACATCACAATCCCTTATTGTATGAATCACTATAGATTACAAACCATTATTCACTACAAGGTAATGTAATCATAGGTTCACTGACTAATTTTCTCTTAATTTTCTTTAAATTTTCCTCACATTCATCTATCCTAAGGATCTTGGATCCCTTCTAATTTAACATGGTTAGTGGATTAGATAGTCATGAGAAATTATCTAAAAATAATTGATAATATCCATCTAAACTAAGAAAACTAAGAATCTCAATAACCATGGATGGTATCGGCCAATATTCAATATCCTATGTCATTGATGGGTCTATCGATATAACCTATCTTGAGATTATATGACCCATAAAAATGAAAACTTTTCTAGACAAAATGTACACTTTGTAAATTTTTCATATAGTTTTTTTCTTCCTTAGGGTCTTCAGTAAGATTCTAAAGTGATATTCATGATTTTACTTTCTATTTGAGTATATAATACTATCATCTATAAACACTACCAAAAAATAATAAAGGTAATCTCTAAAAATTATATTCATTAAATCCATGAATAAAGAATGGGAATTGGTAACACTGAATTACATCACTATATATTCACAGTGTCCATACCTTTTATGGAATGTTTTCTTGGGTATATCCTCCTTATTGATCATCAATTGATGATATCCAAAATGAAGTTCAATCTTGGAAAACTATTGATCTCTACTTAGTTGATAAAAGAAGTCATCAATACAGCAAATAAGATACTTGTTCTTGATTGTGATATTGTTCATCTCCCAATAATCAATGCAGAGTTGCATTTATCTATCTTTCTTTTTAACAAAAAGAAAAGGTGAACCCCAATGGGTCAAACTTGTCCAAATTAACCCTTTATGGTGGGTTTCATAGAGTTTATTCTTCAATTATTATAAGTCAATCGAGTCCATTCTATAGAGAGTCTTGAAATTGGTATAGAACCGGGTATGATTTCAAATAAGAACTCAACATCATGTTTTCATGGAAGGATAAAAAAAATTTCCCAAAAAACACCAGAAAATTCCTGCACAATGGGAATATCAATGATGTCATGTTTCTCCCCAACAATATGAGATAAACACCCCTTATAAATGGGAATTGAGATGAATGTTATCTCCATGCAATGTTTGTAATTATCATCACATTGATAGATGATTATAAGCTTGTTTAAAATATAAAATGTGACTTCCCTTATTCAATAATTGACATGGGATTTATGTAGAGAAAGCCAATCCATGTATAAGAAAACAAAAAATTCAACAAGATGAAGAATGATAATATTTTCCAGAAGCACATTCCCAAAAACATTAACCAGAGAAGAATCAAATACTTGAGATGGGATCATCGTACCATTAGGGGTTTTCACTGAAAATTATACATCTAATCATTTGGGTGGTATCTTGATACCATTATTAAATTCTTCTAATATGAAATAATTTTTACATCTAGATTCAGATAAGATATTTGTAGATTCATAATGGATGGTATGTGTACCATTTACCACATCTTTATCCAACCCCTCATCATAAATAGTGACTCCATGTAATTTACCCTTGGTACTTGTTAGCAATATGCCCAAACTCCTAACATTTGAAACACTCAAGTGTGGGAGGTGAATTCAATGGAGATTTCTAATTATTCATATCATTATCAAACTTCTTCCCATAAAATTGACATTCAACCACTCTATGACATTCCCACCCACAATTAACACATTTAGTAGTCCCCTTAAGACAATTTCCTCCATGATTTTTCCCACACATTGAGCATAAAGTAAATATCATCTTATTCTCTTCATGGTTCCTAGATTTTCTATTGAATTCCATTTTTCTTCTTATCAAAACCATGAGATTGATATGTAACACCAACCTCCATTTACACCTTGATAGAACATCGAACAATATCTTCATAGATACTAAAGTCTCTTATGGATAATACCATTCAAATACTTGGTTTTAAGACACTCAAGAAAAAATCAACTATGCTTTTAGTTTGGATGATAATACCAGAATCATTCCTCACAATTCCTATAAAATTAGCCTCATTGGAATGAATATATTCATCATTATTTTGATTTAGATTAAGGAAATCCCTATACATCTTCATATGGAGAATTTTAGGAAAGTTATTCTTGAAAAATAAGTTCTTGAACTTATCCTAATCTATAGGTTCAACTTCATCATGTTGCCTCATATTCTTGATGAGTTTCCACCATTGATTCAGATCACCTTCCAAACGGTAGATATCCAAAATGAATTTTTCATGTTTTGAACACTGGATAATGGAAAATATCATTTCAGTGGTTTTGATCTATTGTTTAGAAACTATTGGATGAGAAGAATGACTGAAATAAGGTGGACATTTCCTTGTGAATGACTCCAAAAAATGTTGTTCCCTCCTTTGCTCACTTGGGAGTCCAGGATTATTCATGGATTGAGAAAGTTGTGTGAAAATATCAATGATATTTTTCATTCCATATTGAATAACATTTGGATTATTAGGAGGATAATCATTTCATTTTTCATCTCACTCAGCATTAACACACTTCCTTTAGCTTCCATGAATTTACTAAAACCAAAAATCATAGTATAAGAAATAATAATCCTAAGTATGAACCACATAATCATGAAAAATCACTTGTAGGATGTCTAAATCATGAGACTTTATTTTAATCTATGACATCTTAGTTTTAACCTGAGTCATTTATTATCATCATTTATTTAAATCTTTCATGATGGTTTATAAGGAGTTTTTGAACTTTTAAAGTGTATCCCCTGAGAGTGTCAAACCATGTTTGCAACAAGGCCCACCTGCATGCACCATGCAGTGATTGAGTCTATATCAATGTTTCATTTTTAGATTTATTAATCCAAAGTAACTTTTCTACAAATCAACATCTACTTATAGTACCCATAAAGGGATTTAATTTCTTAGAAACTACTCACTCCCACCTTTACCAAAATTCCAATACATTTTCCTATAATTTGAATCATCTTTAGACTTATCCATAGACATGTCCTTAGGGATATCACTAAGGGATTATCATCATAGTTTCCAAAGGTTAAATAAACCTATCCTATGATACCAACTATAATGACCCAAGTTTTTCATACATAGATATTACATCTTTTAAGATGAACAGTTACTACATTACACAAACACATGCCTGAATTCCGTAATAGTTTAGTACCTTTTGGAACTTGGAAACACAATAAACTGGTCCAAAGGTAAACTACATCATCTCACACTACGATCTTTACAACTAGGAACCTTCTTATAAATATCATAAATAATACATTTCATCATATCCTGAGGAAAGGAAACATAATAAAGGGTGATATCAAATGCTTAGTAAGGGTAAAAAAGGGAGATACATAAGAATAACATAATCATAAGGGTATGATAACATGAACATAAAATTTGAAAACTGTACCTAGTATATCAAATATCATAATATTAAGTCATGAAATCAAGAATGGAAGTTCATAAGGCATTGATTATAAGAAAATCAAATAATATAACCCATGAGATCATAACATTTCCATAAGAAACAATTTTTCAGTGTACACATAAGCATAGAAAATTTTATGTCAAGGATACCCAAAAAGACATTCATAACATGTTAGTCCTGGGATAAACAACTTTTTAAGTACTTCATGCTTGAGATGACCTCTTGTGTACGCTTATTTGGTCTTGGGATAACCTTATATGTACCCTTTGAGCTCATACATCATTAATCATTACCCAATGAATTGGAAGGAGATATAGGTCCCACCCATCACATAATGAAAATCAAACATATGTGTTAAAAATGGTAATAATAAATTCAACACATCATAACCCATGTAATGAAATGGGATTCATAAAAATTTCATCAGATCATAACCTGCGGAAAGGAGAAAAGTATTAAATCATTTCATCAGAGCATAACTCGCGAAAAAAGGAACGAGTTTCATAAGAATTTTATCATGGTATAATCCATGGAAGATAAATAGGTTTTATAAACAAAATTCCATTATAAAAGATTCAAATAAACAATAATAATGGTATCCTTGGTTTATATCCTCAGGAAATCATAAATTAAATCAATGGATTTCGTCTTAGATGTAGAATTATTTTGAATGATAAATCACATGGAATGTTTCTTAAGGAAGATATATTTTCATTAAAAATAAATTTATAAAAACAACATTTCAAAAAACATTTTTCCTTGAAAATATACTTTAAAACATATAAAGGAAACATTAAAAATAATTGAAAACGTATCTTGAGGAAAATACCATTTTTTCTTTGAAAAAAAGTTTATAAAACATAAAATACTTTCAAAATCATTTTTTAATTTGAAATCATTTCTCTAAAATATAAATATTTCCCAAATATTAAGGGAACAAATTTAATTGAAAGAACTTCGAAAACTTGTAAGTTAATCTTTAATTATTTGAGTTTTCATGACAACAAGAAATAAGGTTCATGTTGTGCATGTTAAAAACAAGGTTTTTTTCCCACATTTGTGGTAAAATCCAAATGGATTTTTTTTGGAAAAAGACATGAAGATTCATTTAATTTTTTTTAAAAAAAGTATAAAATGGATACAAATTTATTTAATAAATAATTTTAAAAATGTTATAATCTTTTTGATTTTTTTAGAAAACATTATTTTAGAAGAAAAAGAGTTTTTGACGGAAAAGATGAATTTTCTTACAAAAAATATTTTTGAAATATTAATTACATAAAGAGAGGAAAATGAAGGGATAAAATGTATTCTCATGAAATAACTAGAGGGTAATAAAAGTCATTATTTTCTTGGGAGATGGATCATAATATTTGATCATTGGAAACATAGTTTTAAACAATCCCTATAAACAATGAGATGGTAACAAAAAATATTTACTACTTCAGTATCATTGAAACATAAGAACCGTGAAGGAATATAATTAAAATAAACTTAAAATATCATGAGTATAAATAAATTTATGATATTAAATTTCAAATGGTCTATATATACACCTCAAAAAGAAGTTAGGTGGATAACATAACCATATGAATCAAAGAAGGAAAGTCGGGACAAAAATCCCTTAACCACTTTGGTAACTTTTGAAACATAAACCCAATGAAAGAGACACAATCAAATATATTTGTAAATCCTCATGATTTTAAGTATAAGGATTATAAAATTCATAAATGTTAAGTATATACACCACATAAAATAAATAGGTGGTGAATATGACATGTGTGTCACTTAAGTAAAAAGTGAGACATAAATCCATCATTTCAAGTCATGACTACCTTCAAACACATTCAAAAATCATGTATAATAAATATATTTTTATTAAAAAATTATTATAAAACCATTTATTTATATATATATTACCATATATGATTTACTTATGACCTTTTATTACCTGTTTATTAATAATTCCATGTTAAAGTTATATTTCAGGAAATTACTACTGTGTTTTTAGACCTATTACTGTCATCATAGTTTCATCATATCCATAATTTTAAACATGATAATAATATATTATATAATAATTATATATTTATTTTTAGTAATCCATAAAATTCAGTGATATAAAATTAAATATACTATTCATGGAGACGGTAGTTCATACATATGCATGATTATTGTTTCAATTTTCTTGTCGGATTAAAACAAAGAAATGTAAATAAAATATTAACATTAATGAATAATTTTTTTCATATATATGAAATATTTTCATTAAACCCTTCCTTATTACCTTTCATGTAAAGAATGAATGAATCACATTGCTTCATGAGGTCGTAGTCCGTCATACACACGAGCGACATTATCGTATTCCCAAAAAATAAAGTGTATGAAGGTATGTGTGATATAATGATTAAAAAAGTATAATAATAACATAAATATCTTATATAAATAATAAATTCATAATTATTTACAACATTTAGAGGTTTTAATGGAAAAATAAATGACATCGGTTCGTGATGTGGTAGTCCGCTGTACACACAAATGGTGATTTTGTAACCCATTTAATAGAGGAAGATATGGTTGTAGATCATGGAATTAACATAAAAAAATATAATTATAAGTAATATAATGAATTTAATATATAATAATGGTATAATAATAATTCAAATATTTTTAGGGGGAAATGAAATAAAAAAACTCATTTAAAAACATTACCTTTTCTTCATGTATTCTCTTAAGGTTGTATTGAAAGCCTTCCTAGGTTAGATTTCTATCCAAAATAAGTCCTCTAGAATGGTAGGATGGAATTCGGTAAGTGATTTGGGAATTTATTGGCTGAAACAAAATGGTTTTATGGTGTAAGAAAGGGTAGATACGGGGTGGCCTATTATAAGTGAGGTGAGTGGCACACTTGTAATTTTTTGGAAAAGCGGACCCATGTTTTTTCACATGAAAAAAGGGTCCAAAATGGTGAAAATTCAAAAATTATACATGATAAAATTGAAATATTTTTATACAATATATTTTGTAAAAGTTTATAGTTCATTTTAACCCTTATCATTTTAGTTTGACCCCCTTCGAAAACTCATTTTTACCTTGACCACAGTAAATAATTTTTATTGCTTTTACTATTCAATTTTGGTAAAAAATAAGTTGGAATTATTATATAATATAAATTATTCTGATTCCAAAAATGAAATCCATTTTTTCAAATTCAATAAAAATAAGTGGAAAAAATTAATATAAAATTAACCCCACATATGCGATGAGATAGCAGGTCTTTAAAGAGAAAATGTTCAAACATTTAAAATGTTTTTATTTCAAAATTCAATATAAAATTTATTACAATGACCTAATATTGATTTTTAGATATATAATTGAACCAATTTATCTTCAAAACAAATTCAAAATATAATTTATCATTATAAATAATTTAAATGAAAAGGGAATTTTCAATTAAAATTTAGTATTTTCACTATTCATCAAAATAATGAAAAAATTCAAAAAAATCCTAAAAATTCACCACAAGATAATTTTTAAATTATGATTTAAAAAAGAATTTGATTTTATTAAATTAATTTTCTAAAATTTCCTAAAATTAATTTTAATAGTATTCATAAAAACAAATAAAAATAACTGTTTTTGAGATAATAGTATTTTCAAAACATACAAAGTTCATGATAATCAATTTAGAGATGCATTGACCATTATTTAATTATAAAAAAGAGGAATTATTCACCCTTGGTGAATCAATTGAGTATATAAAATAATCATCTAGATTATATTGTAGTTTCTCCTTTAATTAATCTAATTCAATTAGGGAAATTCTATTTGGATTCTTCAATTTTGGCACAGCACCAAGTATGAGTTCTATTGGAAAACCAGTGTCAAAATATGGGGGAAGACATGAAAACGCTTCCAAAAATACATTGAGATATTCCTGAATAGTAAAAGTTTCTTTAATAATGTGATTACCAAAACTATTTGATCTAAATTCTCTTCATGACCGGGTATGAAGACCCGTATAATGGAAGAAATTTCCATAGGGAGTTTACAGTCAACCTTTTATATATTGATGATTGTGGGTTGATTTGAGATATGAATATTGAATTCATTATCAAGGAAATTATTATGGTGTAAATTTATATAGAGCTAATCCATTCCCAAAATCTTATAAAATTCAACTAATTGGCAAAAAATAGGATTTTTAGGAAGCATTTTTTGATAAAATTTAATCAAAGAAGATGTGTAGACTTAGGATGTAATAATCACACCATTGTGAGTTTTTAATGATAAGTACACATATTTCCATTTATGTGGGGATTTAGTGTTCATATAAAACCTTCTAGATATAAATTAGTGGGTATAAACATAATCAAAAAAGACATTCATATTTCTTGAGTGTATTATATGTGTACCTTTAACCATTCTTTTTTGTGACCCAAATTATAAATTGTTATTGCATAAGATTTCCCTTTATCACTTGTTTTTAGAGGTTTATAATGTTGGTTTTCATCATTAACCCTTGGTTTTGTGGAATTCTTTGTGTTATTACCATACTCCTTACAATTAAATATTTGGAGTGTAGATGGTGTTTTAGGATGAGATTTCCCTGTTATCCATTTCATTACTTAGCATCTTCATATCTCTTCAAAATTCATGTGCTTTATGGACTTTTATTTCTTACTTAAATTATTTAATTGATATTTTGAGAAAGATTCCATATGTTTCTTATTATATGTTTGGAATATATAGAGATGAATTTTATTCCGTACATAGGTTGTATTATTTTGGTTTCCACAAATATCTATTTTTCCCTTCTTTTCCATAAAACCATGAGAATAATGGGAGTCTCCAATCATTATTTCCACCTTTAGGGAACATATAACAATTTATTCATAGCTACAAAAGTACCTTATAGACAACGATTTTTGGTGACTTCATTTTAATGCACTAAACAAACTATACATTTTTCTTTTAGGGTCAATGATAAAACCATAAACATACCTTGTAAGTCTTGAGAATTTTTTATAGGTACCAATATATTTATCCTCCTTATTTTAGCTAAAGTAATTCTCTTTCCATTTTATTGTGATGGGTTTGGAGAAAATATTTATCGACAAATACCTTCTTAAAATCATCCCATTCCATATAGTTGAATTCTTCCTCCTATCCCATATTCTTAATGAGAGTCCACCATTGATCAGCTTCACCTTCTAAATGAAAAACAACTAAAATAAACTTTTCATGCTCTAAAAATTGGAGAATAATTTTTTTCTACTATGTTGATCAAATTCTTGTAAATTAATGGATCGGAAGACCCGCTAAAGGAAGGTGTAAATTTATGCATGAATGATTTAGTGGAGAGTAATTACTTACACATTTATTTAGGAGTTTTACATGATTTTTGTATTTATTCATAGCTTTAGAGAGTTGGGAAATCATAAACACATGATACCTTTATATCAAACTATGATATTTTAATTTCATCATATATCACTTTGGGTTTGACATAGGTTGATTTAAGTTTTATCCCATTATTCTTCATTAACTAATCCCCAAAATTAGTTAAACCCCACTTTGATACCAATTGAGGTGACCCAGATATAACATACCTACATATTACATCATTTCATATGAATATATATTTAATATCATAATAAATTGCATCATAGAACCTATAATTTTAATTTATTTTGGTATTAGATACATAAACGACTTATTTTACAATCATTTTTCTCACAAGATACAATTATTGACATGTCATACATAATAATATTCTCCATAGATTAGGGAAATGGATACATAATAAAAGGGTTAGATCAAAATCTTAGTAAGGAGTGGATATAAGATACATCAATAAAATATCATAATTGATAATAAGAAGAACATGTGGGTATGATAACATAATCAAGTTACATTAACAACACATAAGGAAATCCTACACAAATAAAACATTGATAATAAATCATGAATTAGGGAATAAAGTTTTTTATATAACATACAGCTTGAGTTATAGGAGTGTGAAAATATGTGTCAATAAAAATTTTTCATGGGTACATGAATAAAATAGATTTCATAATATATGAATGTGGAAAAGTCATAATATTAGATATAATAACATATTTCAAGGTTAACCACTAAGTTATTTATATCATAGTGGACTAGTCTAACCACCTACATGTAACATAGTGGACTTGGAATAACCACCTATGATCCATAACATTTTGGACATTGGATAACCACATGTGTCTCATCTTGATGTAACTAGACACAAAAATTTACCCAATTAATTGGATGGATATAATGGACTTACCCATCATATATTCATAAACCATACACATGTGTTCCATATGAACATGAAAACACCCATAAACCCATTATATCTTAATTAAACAATGAGAAATATATGGTTTTCATCAGGATTTTACCAAACACATGATTATATTATATCCGATGAATGAAGGTGGATGGTATCATTAGAGAATATACCCAATGAATCATAAAAAATTAAAGGATACTTACAAATATAAAACACACTTTAGAGCATTGAGAATTACTTTAAGAAATAATAAGAAATAAAATTTACATTTTTCATAAATTTTATTTGATAAGAAAATAAATTATAAAGAAAATGGAATATAAATTACTTTTGTAAAACCATGAAAACATAGAAATAAATCTTTATAAAAGAAAATTTAAGAAGATATAGGGGATATTCATTCATGTAGAAAATGTTAAAAAAACCCCTTCATACATTTGTAAAGAATTTCAAATACAATAGAACATGAATCATGCAGAAAATTTAAAAATAGATTATTTTCATTATTTTTTAAATAATTTCAAGGAAAATAGAATAATAACTTAATAAATTTTATAATTATAGAGAAGTAAAATTATGAAATAAAATATATAATATGAAAATTGAGGAGAAGGATTCCTAAAAAAATGATATAATTTTGGCTCCACTTACAAACATCCTTTTAGTTGTGAAATTGTAAGAATAAATTTTAACCCTAGAAATAACCATAGGAGAAGAAAATAAATGGGGGTTTAGAGTGAAGAAACATAAAAATGTTGTTAAAAAGACCCACTTTACATTTTTTTTGGAAAATCATAGTACAATTTATTAATCTTTTGATTTAACATGATTTTTTATCATTGATGGATCCACAATATAAACCCATTAAATGAATAATCGATAATCTAAGGTTTTTCAAAATTACAATGGTATAAGGATCTTTAAAAATATGATGATCTAATAAATTTTAAAAAACTAATGGTTTTAGATATTATAAAAAACATGTCGTATAATCACTATAGTGGTTATAGGTTAACTCATCAGTGGATAAAACAAAATGATGATATCATCAGAAGGCAGAAAATATATTTCCAATTCCATTATAACTGATCCCAAAGATTTTGGAATTCAACCATTAGAGGATCTTCTATAAATAAATCTATAATTCAAGTAACAAAAGAACAATTATGATATGAGAATACTCTAAAAGATACAATCAGATGAAATATTTATCTTCTTATTATTTAGTTCACTTAATATTGTTTTACATTTGTGGGTTTTCTAAGAGATTACAATTTCAAGGTTTATTTTAATAGATCATAGTCATCTTTTTTTAATAGTTGTGTTTTTGATTAGGGAGATAATGGTCTTCTAATTGTGGAATATAGAGTTGAGATTCAAGTTTTTAGAACCAGGAATATTGAGATTCAGGTTTATTGAACTGGGCACCTATATAAAGGATTAATGGAGGGATTTATGTAGATTGGAATACATATTCAAGCTTCTGGTTTATAGGATTCAATACTTTTCGACAAGTTCATATATTAGGATTCCTTAGATTTTTTTGATGATCCCTATTCATTTTGGGTTAAAAGTTAGGGTTTTAATAATATCTTGTAGGGGTATTTGATTGGTAAATTAGTACTTTTTAGTTTGTTATTTTAATTGTGTATATCAATTTTATAGGTAATTATTAAAATTTTGATTGTTAATTTTTTCAATTTTTTTATTACTTTTATCGATAATTTTTAAGTATTGATTGTTTTACTACCGTACTTACATTTTTATAACTATGAATGTTTTTTTGGATTTATTAATAATTGTATTTCTGTTAGTTTTGTTAGATAAGGAAAATAAAAATTTTAGGATTTTTTAAACTAAAATTCACCCCTTATTGTAGTGTGATTTCCATTAATATACTTGTCAAAAAATTTGGCATCAGAGATGGTCTCTATGTAGGAGATTAATCTTGAGTCTATTTTTAAAAAAATTCTATTACTTTCTCATATTTTTGAGCTTGTTAGTTTCCTTACACAAACATGAAGTAGAAAAAATATTTTGTTTATAATAATAGGAACTCATGTCTAATATATTGAAAATCTTAATCGAAATAGAACACTTATATTTAATTAGAATAATTACAAGTACTAGAGAGATTAGATAGAAACATTAATGATTAATAACTGATTACATAATTTCCTTATGCTTATTATAAATTACAAAATTATAGAGAAAAATGTTTCTACCATTTATAGAGAATAGAGATCTTAATTTTCATTGAACTTTCAAGTTTTAAATATCCTTTTATATTCTATTCAAGTAAATATCTGTAGTTATGTTTCATTATAATGAAAAATGTATGGAATTTTGAAAAATATTTATGTTACTCATTTTGGAACATCAACATTTAGTAAGCCCAAGTGATCCATGTTAAAGTCCAAAAATAAATCTTTTGACTTTATAGATGGTGAAAGTGTATCTCAAATACATATAAATTTTATGTCTATTCTAAAAATTCTATAATCTGTTGGAGGAAAAGAGTTATCAGATGATTAAAATGTAGAAAGTTATAGAAATTTTACTGAAGGAATGTGAATCAAAGAGAACATCAATTGATGATACGATACATATTAAAAATCTAAGCCTTGATGATTTAATTGAAACACTAATATAGTATGAAAGTAATTTGAACAGAGATTCTATAAAATAGAAAGAGAAAAAATGGATTTTCTTTTAAAACTATAGGAATAAAAAATACCATAAATTTTAAACCAAACCCATCTAATAAAAAATCACAAAAATTTTATGATGATAGTGATTATGTGCTAAAAGGTGGTGAAATTGATATTATGGTAAGAAGGATGTTTAAATTGAATAATATCCAGAGAAATTATACAAAATATAGAAAAGATAAAAATGATTCCACAGAACCTATATGTTTAGAATATATAATTCCATGTCATATTAGACCTGATTGGCTTGAGCTAAATAGGAATGATATAAACTTTTCTATAAATTATTCTAATAAGAATATAAATAAAAGTTTTAAATTCATGGATACATGGAGTGCAATTGAATGTGGAACATCTTCTTATAGTTCATGATAAGGTAATGAAAATAGAAGAAAAATAGAAAGATTTTATACAAATATTGAAAAGTGTTTTATAGGAATATTGACTGTTATGACCTTATAAATCAAACTCAATATTTAATGTTTTTTATGATTTTGATGATGATACCGATGATTATAGTTCTTGTTTTTAAGATGATGATTAAAAGTTTCTTGAAACATATGATTAAATTAAGGCTTATATCGTTGAATATGAAAAAAATTACTAGAAGATCTATAATAAGTACATGACCCTTAAAGATAAAACTGGTGAAAGAAAATAAATTTGAGGATAAACTTAATGAATTTATAAATTAGAATGAAAATATCGTTTCTAGTTAGGATAAGTAAAATGAAAACATTAAAAAAATTACTATTGATTTTAAATAAAAAATCATGTTTAAATCATTGGAAGATCATCTTTGTCTTGGTAATCGAAAGAACAATAATTCTGAAAATAATTCAATGAGTGTGACAATTTATCATGATAATAATGAGGTTATCAAATTGAAATCTGAAATTTAAATTCTAAATAATTCACTAAAAAATATTAAAATTGTTAGACTGGTGTTTGAGAAGATACAAGGATAGATAATACCAAAAAACTATATATAGTTTGGGTATTAAAACCACTATAAGTTCAATGTATCAAAGAAATTATTTTTTTCCATGGAAAACACCATTTTTTCAATGTTTCAATGAGGAGGTAATTATAGAAAAAAATATTCACTCAACAAATTTAAATATTTTAAAAGACCCCAATATTTTATTTATTAGTAATAGGTTTCTTATGAGGATTATAAGTTAATTTATATATGAGTACTGAAGATCCTCTTCTAAAATAACTATGTATCTAAAATGAATTATCTTCTAAAGAATTAATTATATAGACTATAATTCATTACACACCAGCAACTGAACACCTATTTCTGATTCTTAGTAGTTCTTTTAAAATGTAATTAAAATTATTTTTTAATATATTTCATGATTTAAGCAATATATATTTTTTTATATTTTTATTTAAATAGAATTAAATCTATTTATTTAAGTGGATTTATTGTTTTATTTTTTATCTACCTTTTTAAATAGATCACTTTCTTAATTTTAAGTTAATATACATGTTTCTAGTTAAGATTTATCTTAATCCATCTATGGAAAAGAACATCAATAATAATACATTAGAAGATAAAATTCAGAAAATAATAGCTTTTATATTTAACTTATCAGATATTTGAATGTTATCTTATTTATGAATATCTTCTAGAAAATATATTTTTACTAGAAAATGATTTCTTTAAAAAACTAAAAATAAAATTAATGAATTTTTTGATATCATTATCTCTCTAATTGAGGTAATTGACTTGACTGTTATGAATAACACTTATAAATATATCCTTGTATACCCCTTTTGTTGTTCTTATGAGAAAAAAACTTGTTTGTTTTTCTACACTACTTATAAAAATTAATGGTTTCTTCCGGTGGATATGGTATAAGATAAATTTTTCATTAAATGTTGTTAAACCATGAGTGGTTTGATCACCATAATTATTTTTTGAAAAAAATTATTCTTTTTCATGTATGATATGATATTGTTTAAACTGGTGAAATTTATCAGTGGTATTATTATCCCTTAGTCCACGAGTTTTATAGTTAAGTGTTTTTTATGACTCAAATGGTTCTAGGAAAGTTAATTTTTCTCTTTGCATACATGAATATGTTTTTTCAGTGAATGATTTTATAGATTTTATCAAATTAATTAAAGATAAGGAGTTTTTTTATCTATCATAAGCTTCCAAATGAATATGGATCCTTTATTATGAATTAGTATAAAGAATATCTATTTTAGTTATAGATAATTTTCACAAGATAAAAGATCTTTATAAAGAGGGAAGAAACCTTTATTAGTGTATTCAAGAATTTATTATTTTTAGAAATGGGGATAATGATAAATTTAAAATTAAATATGTTATGTTATAGGTTTCCTTTTCAATGTGAGAAAATTTAATGTTGTGAAATTTATTTGGGATTATATTGAAGTAGCATTCTCTGGTAATGTTAAATTTAGGATTTTACCCCATGGAAGAACATTGAGTAACATTTTTTTAAAACATGTTGGGAAACATATATTATTGGAAGTCAGTGTTTTTGAAAGAGTAAAGTAAAATACATTAACCTTTAATACTATATCTAGAGTAAAATTTGTAAATCATCTTAGAGAAATGTATTTTATTAATATGTGTAAGAATGTTATAGATTAAATGTAAATAGTTGTGGTGAAGAAATCAGTTGATGAGAAAATAATAATGGAATAAGGGGTTGAAATTATGATGGTTCAATTTCCAAAAAAAAACTTTTGGATAGTTTGGAGTCTTCTATGAAAATCATTGTGATTGAATGGAGTAAATGATAGAAGAAGAAATAAAAATAGTCAAAGAAAAAAAATATTTTTGGAGTATTTCTAAAACCCTTCTAAAGATGATGTTAAAGATGCACAAGAGGAATGTGACACCCACATGTCACTTTTACCTTTTATTTTATATCATATTATTTTATCTTCGGTAAATTAATATTTTGAAAAATTTCATCCTAAAACTTAATAAATTTAGAATTTTTCATTTCAGTTCAGTTTATACACATAGTTTAGGGGAAACTGTGTGACTACCATTATGTAGGGAATTTTATAGTTGTTTATGTAATAACATAGTTGTATTGTATGAGTAGTTCATGGTTCAATATAAACAATATGAGGACTAGGCTAAACTGTGTGGGTCAGCTTTGAGTATGGGTACTGGTGCATAACTTGTGCACAATTTGGTAAATTGTGTAATCAACATGTGAGATGGATCTATAATTTGACAGTTCTAGTTATCAAATTTTGTTAAAATGTTCATCATTCTTAGGATAACCATGAAATTTTAGTTTATCTAAGCAGTGTCTACTACTATATTGGTGAATTTGTTTGGAAAAGCATGGGGCCAAACCATGATTTGTTCTCATATTTCAATAAATGTGCGTATTTATACATTTTATCTTTGGTATTTTAAGGGTTATGGACTCCTTTATCCTCCATTATTATTCTACCATGCACTTGGTGAACCATGAAATCCCTCTTTCTCCCTCCCTCCTGATTCCAAGATCCTTAGCTCATTGATTATAAGTAGTTTTGAGTGGAAAACCCTCTTTTCTTCTCCTCGATTCTTCCCTTACCCTTTCCCTCAGGTTCTCTCACTCTCATGAACCATAACCATTTCCTAGCTTTATATTAATGTTCAGGGAGGTTATAATGATGGGCATTTGGGTTTTCTAAGGTATATGAGGTCATTTCTTGGCTCGACTGTGCATTCTCCATTGAAAACAATGGGTTTTAGAGGATTCCTCTTGAAATGAGGTAATTATTTCAATGGAATTACATTGCAACACATATTATAAAGTGCTTATATGAGTTTAAATGATTTCTTATTATTTTATAAGCATGTTATAATACCATAGTAGGCTATAAATAATTTTAAAGTAGTTGTTTTGTTCTTGTAATCAATTTTTTTCATGCTAAGAACTTTTGAAAAGATCAAGTGGCTCCTTTAAAAATGTTTCAAGTGTTTTGAAATAGTTTCTTATGGAATTTCAATGACACTATGATCCATTTTTGGGTTTTTTAATAGCTTCAAAATGGTTTAATGGCTTGGCATGGACCCATGTTTCATGCTAAGTGTTTTCTAATATGTCATAGGGGATTTTCTATAACAATTAAATATTTTTAAATGGGTGTTTTACACTAGTTTTTTGATTAATGTATGTGTGATGTTTTAAATTCACATTTTAGAATTAAAATGGAGTTAACCTTATTTATTTTTAAATAGTTTTGTGACAATGGGTTTCATAAAGGCCTTAAATTCATTTGAATTAGGAGACAATCTTTAAAGGTTATTTGAAAAGTGGTTTTCAAATGTTGTAAAAATGGTTTCGATTCCCGATTATTTTTGTGAATGGTGAGTTTGAACTTTATGAAAACTGGTTTTACAAATGCGTGACACCCTCATCAAAGAACCACATGTCTATTGTTCTGCCTAATGATTCTTGATATCCCTTAGGAGATGTATTATATTTTTATATCCTTATATACTACATGTGAATCGATTGGAAAAGAAGGGGTTTTTTTCTTGAGAGAGTGTAGGAGGAGGCACATACTGTAACGACCCGAACTTTTGAATAATATTTTTTTCCTAAATTTGTGTGTTATTTTATTTTATACTCAATAAAAATATATCCTTTAACTAATGAAGTGATTATAATTAAAATGAGAGCGTTGGGTTATGATTGTTATATGACTGTTGGTCAATATGAATGTTGGAAACTATACGATTAACATTAGGATTATTGGTTATAAATAAAAATGATCATGGTTAATTAATACAGAAAGAAGTGGTGATGGACTCATCCAGAAGACTCAGGCCATACAAAGCCCATCCGTCAGAGCTTGGGAAGTAAGTTGCTTCTTTGGGCTTTACTCTGGACCAATCCCAAGTCGAACTACAACACGTTAATCTTGAATTAAATCACTTAAGGGAGAAGTTTAAGCTAATAGAAATCACCACTCGGGAAATGTTGTCTGAGCCACCCCAAGATTCCATCACCATTGCACACCTTACTCTTAGGTCTTATTAAGGTGTTATAAGGGGCTATGCAATGATGCCTTAGTTACTTTGTGTAATCATTTTGAATAAATAAAATTTTAATTTCTTATTATGGTGAAATTTTTGAATTTCAAATGTCAAGATAAATATAGGATGAATTTATAGAAGATCCATATTATTGATGAATATTGGAAAAAGGGTATTTAAAAATATTTTTGTGTACTTTAAATAATTAATAATGTGAAATTATTTTCAAAAAATGGTATTCTACAGTTGTGATCTGTAAGAAATTTAGAGTCTAATAAGATCAACTTAATTTTTGGTGAATAGTCAATTATGAATATTAATATTACCTTTATGAATAGTAATGTGACCAATGGAATAGTAACCTCACTTAAGAAATTATAAATATTATTTAGGCTTCTTGAATAGTAATGTGATATAATATCATAAGTAAATAACAGTTTCAGAAATTATTAGATAAGTATTAGTATTTTTTTCGAGTAAATAGTGTTTTTACATAAAAATTAAATATATCATAATTATAAAATTAATTTCATAAAATGGATTTCATTTTTGAATTAAGATAATCAATATTAGGTTAGGGTGAATTTATGATATTTTTATAAAATGTTTTGTTTTTCGGTGAATAGTAAAAATACATTTTTGAGTTTTGGTGTATTTAGTGACATCATTAATGATGTAATAATGATTTAATAATTATGGTATACTTTTTAATAGAAATATATGTTATGAGGTGTCCCAAGTGGCCAATACCATGGGAGAATACCATGGGAAAGCCCATGGTTTTTCAAATAGCACTGATGAGGCATCCCTTGGAGATTAATAAAATATTCCCTCACTTTTTCTATAAATACCAACCCATTCCTTCATTAATTTCATTCCAAATTCATCCTAAACTAATCTATGGTATTTCTACCTCCCAAGGTTCCCTCAATACCCCTAAGGTACCAACCTTCAATTTTTTGAAGTTACTCCTCAAGGTAAGGGAACCTTTCACCCTCCTCTTTTAGTCATGAATTCCGTTTATGTTATGCCCTCTAGTTTCCATTATATTATGTGAGGGTATTTTCTTATACATAAATATTGTTGTCTATTTTATTTCCAAGTTATGAGAGACCCTTTTTTCTCTCATCTATTCATTTTTTGAATTTTTAAGGGACGTCGTTAGGCTGCCAAATTTTCGTAAAAGAAATCGCATCTTTTTTTTTTCAAGTTTTCTTTTCATGTGGTATGTCATTAAAATATCCACACCATTATCTTATTTATATTTTATTATGTACCTATACTATAAAATGATTCATTTATGTATGGTATACCCTTTTCCCCTCTCTTTTTAATGTTTTCTAAAACCATGCTATATAGCCGTTATGCTGTAGAAATTTCATCTCAAAATATCTCTAACTTTTTCTCAAGAAATTATATTATTTTATTTATGTGAATACCCAAACCTATTTAATTTCTCAGGGTATTAAAAAATACATAAAAATTATATATTTTATTCTAGAATTGATATACATAAAACCCTAATTCCCTTTCCATGGGTTATAAATGATATAATGATCATTTTTAAGCACTTTTTAAAATGTCACGATTTTGATATGAAACCCATTTCTTTTATTTTATTTGGGTTAATTAGGAAATGTTTTATTATGATCTATGTGTATCACATGAAAATAAAGACATATTATAGGCTCTCCCTGGTAGGACACTAATGCATCGGGTAAAGAATTTAATCTCTAGAGATGACAAGTTTTATGATACCTTGGTGAATAACCTTAGTAATTTTTATGACACCTTGGGGATGGACCATGGTGACATGTTCATGAATGTATAACTTAAATTTTGTAGGCAAATTTTAAAGTTATGATTCAATTTATTATTTCTATGATATTCCTATTTATCATTCCTTTACAATATCCCTCATGTTCTTTTTGATATCGCTCAAGTTCACATGTAATCTATTTCACTTGTTTTTCTTACTGGGCCTTATGACCATCCTTTCCTTTGATGTATGTCTCTAGGTTATAAGATGCAGTAATTATAATATGGATGAAACTATGGTGAAGCCTTACAAGTGTACTAGAATAATTTTTTAGGTTTTCATGTATTATGATCTTGATTTCCAAGACACTAGACTTTAAAGATCCTCTGTTTGTAAAATGTAATGAAAAGTTATGTAATAAAAAGGTAGGATTCTATAGTTGGTATCAAATGATAGTTTAGTTATTTGTGGAAATTTGGATATAAAAACTTTTGGAAGAACCCTATAAGAAATTTTAAATATAGGAAAACTTCCTGGTATTTTGGTGAAATATTAAGTAAGTGGTTTCTGAAAAAATAAATCCCTATCTGAATATGAACAAGTGGATGTGGCTCTGGCAGAGATGTACCGAGGAGTAAAAACTCTGACAAGGAGTTTTGGACTTGACTCAGGGTATCCTGGTACATGACAACGAGACATACTACACTCCTGTTTTGACACTCCTGGGGGATATGTTTGGTTAATCACATGATTTTTATGAATCATTATGATGGATTTATAGAGAAATGTAATTATTTAAGTATGAAGTTTTAAGATATAAAATCTTTTATAGTTAAAATATTCATAAATTAAATAAGTTTTTAACTAATTTTTTATTCTTTTAAAAAATAGAGAGCAATAGGTGGAACCGTGAAAATGGTGACCACAATAGACCATGCGCTGACGACCCTCTGATGGAAGTCAGAATGGAAACTTTCATGAGAATGATGAACCAAATAACTCAAGTTATGGGAAATAACTTGAATCAAGTTGAGAGACCAATATCACCACAAAGGGAAAAAAAATTCTGTTGAGTCTTTTATGCGTCAATGACCACCAACCATCAGTGGATCCACTGACCCATCAATTTCTGAATAGTGGATTAGCTCTATAGAGAAGATCTTTTCTGTGCTCCGCTGTTTAGAGAAAGAGAAGGTCACCTTGGCTGTTTACCACTTAGAGGGAGAAAATGATCAGTGGTGGGAGTTGATTAAAAACATGAGGCTGAGAGTGGAGGTTGAAGCTATAGAGTGGCAAGAGTTTAGAGGGATATTCTTCAATAAGTACTTACCTTGTTCTATGAGAACAAAAATGGAGAAGGGGTTTCTTAAGATGAAGTAGAAAGAGAATGAATCTGTTGGAAGCTATGATATAAACTTCACAAGACTTTCCTGTTATACCTCAGGATTTTTCATGGATCCTAATGGGAAGGTTGATAGATTCTTTGGTGGACTGAGACTTCATCTGCGGAAAAATCTAGCCAACCGAGACAATGACAGCTATGAGGAGATCATACAGAGTGTAATGAAAGTCGAACTAGAGTTTGGTGAGACGCAGTGGTCTCATAAATCCAATGAAAAGAAGAGATCGATAGAGCCATGATAAGGGAGGACCTTTGATCAGGGAAGAGGAGGCAAGCAAGCGAAACATTCCACGTGTAATAAATGTGACAAGAAGCATTTGGGGAACTACCTACTTGGGAGCGGTAAGTGATACAAGTGTAGAAGAGATGGCCATATTGCGTGGAATTGTTGTAGTGAGGTGAAGCCTCAACTTCCCAACACTAATGACAAGGGGAAGATGGTGCAGGTGTAACACCCCGAGATTTTATAAGATATATTATTTTTAATTTCATTCAAATATTCTATTGTACGCTACACCAAGCTTATATTGTGCTATATGCAACACTGTATTATCTTGTAGAATATGCAACACTATTCTTGGATCGTGTTACACACAATTTCATGTTCATTTGATAATAGTTATTCTATAAAACATTCAGTGTGTATATATATATATTCAATGTATAAACGAAATATGGTTGGATTTTGTTATACGCAACAACAAAGGGGTCTTGCACTACATGTAACCCTGACTTGGCTTGTATTACATGCAATCGTGACCTTCCTCGATAGCGTGTGTTGTACACACTATCGGGTTTCACTAAACAAAGATATATGGATATAATATTATTATGAACTAGCTGTTATGAATAGTATTAACTACATTTTGAATTTTATAAAATTATTATTCATCTTACACATCTTCTAAAACATGGTATGAGAACAAAATAATTTTTTCGGGTAAAATAAGTTTTTTTCAAAAAATGCAGTTTTGTCGCCTTTTGATGGTGCACCCATTTTAAATATAATTTTTGACAAGTTTATAAGTTCAATTTTATGAAATAAACTTCTTCTATTGAATCAGGATATAAAAATGTACATTCTATAAAGTTTTTATATTTTTCTGACAACATTCTTATTTTGATGAATAGTAAAAACACGCTAAATTTTACTTAAAAACAGATTTTTTCATCGAGATAATTTATATGGTTAAATTATAATAGTAAATTGTTTTGAAGTATAAATAGAATATATTTTTACCATTTAATATAATATATGTCATTATCATTGATTTTACATTGAATTCATAGGTTAAATCAATTCAATCTTTTGCAATGTTTTAAACAAAAACCCGTTTTTTTCGACAATGGGATTAATTTGAAATTAATTACTACAAATTCCGTGTTTTGAATTTGTAAAAATTGATTCCATATTTGGAATCCATAGCTCCAAATTATGTTAATAGGCTACTTTTTATTTTTGGGCATTATGAATAGTAAATATGATAAATTTTATTTACCACAGTTAAAGGTAAATTAGGTAATTAAGGGTAAAAATAATATTATAAAATTACCCTAACACTTGTATTAACATAATTGGATGATTATATTTCGTCCTAATTAATATTTGGGTCCAAATGGAATCCATTGGAACCCACATGGATGTGATTAAGACCTTTAATTTATTTTATTTTAATGTGAAATATGTCTCACTCAAACTTTAATAATTATATTATTTTTATATAAGGTTATACAGAATATAATTTCGATTATAAATACTCATTTGAAAGATAATTTTTTTTTCTTTGTCATGGTAATTTATTTTTAATTTTTAAGAAATATTTAATTACCTTAATAGCTTATACATTAATGATGTAGAAATTATTTATTTAGTGAAAAATCAATAATATAGTTTTTATTAAAATAATAATACCTATCAAAAGGACCATAAACTTGACCAAAACTTATTGGTAGAGTATCTATATACCCTAAACATCCAAGTGTCGATTTGTGGACCATTTTAAGCCTTATAAAACAGATCAGGACATTTATATTATTTTATTTTAAATTATGTCAAAGATGTCACCTTCATAAATTAATAAATATAACAATTTAAATGTTGTGATTTTAAGATGATAAATTTGAGTAAAAATATTATTATTAAAGGTATTATATTTATATTCATCATAGGATTTTTTTAATTTTTATGAAACTAATAAATATATTAAATGATTATACAAAAATGATGTAGTAATTGTTTTATTAAGAGAAATATCAAATAAATGGTTTTATAAATATTAAAATAAACATTATGTGAACTAATTAATGTTCTAAAAAAATTTTCTAGATGAAAATGACATGTTAGAAATCTATTAAACATTTTTTTTTGCATATATCCTCTGTGTGGATTTTATTTAAATTCAAATAAATGAATAGTGTCAAAATTGACACTATTGTTATTTAATAAAAATAACATATTATTAAATTGATTAAAAATCACATAAATATTTAAAAATTATAAATTGAAAATTATATGGTCTAAAATGTCCTAAAGAACCCAATTATGGATAATTCACAACACATAAGTAATTATTTATAACAATTTAAAATTTAGAATATTATTACCACAAATAATATTAAATAAATTAAATAAGGATAAATCAAATTGATAAGGTTCAAAATAATTTCCCAACATGTCTAAATTTGATTGGTTGATGAGATTACAACCCTATCTTACCTCATATCTGAATTTGAGTCACTTTGGAAATTTTTAAGTGGGGTTTTATTTTATTATTAATTAATATTTTTGAGGTTTCCAAAAGTGCCCCTCTCCTCTCCTATATAAGGGCACATCCTCCCTCTCCTCTTCACAACAGTTTTAGCCTTAAAGATTGGTCAAACCATACCCATTCCTCTTCTCCACTTCCTTATAAACATTTTGGAGGTTTTTCTCTTCTCAAAAGAACAAATCTAGTCCCTTAAGAGGAAGTTTAAAAGAGGCACGTTGAAGAAGAGGAGGTTCAGATATATACGGAGCATATCAGACCTAAGGTAAGGGATAATTATACCAATCTCATTCTTATCCGATATTGTTTATCGTAAGTATTTAATGAGGTTATATTTTTCATCCATGTCCATAATTTTTTTTTCATAAAGTGTTTTATATTCTACCATGTATATTTAACGTCATTTTTACCCCTCTTTGACTTTTACATTGTGTTATGGAAGGAATATTTCTTTTGTTTACCATACGAGGAACTTTTTGACTTTTCTAGAAAAAATATGAGGAGAATGTTTTTTTAACTTATTCTGTATGAATGGATTTTTATGATTTCATAGAACATTATTTCCATGAAGCTTCCTTTACACGTTTTCATGTTTATTTTTAATTAACTTCTTTTAGTTTAAAATTGTATGACATGTTAAAAAAGGAAAAATGTTTTTGAAGTTGAAAGGATATTTTCCTCAATAATGGAGTTCAAGTGTTTTATTAAAATTATTTTCCATATAATATAATATCGGGTTCTATTACTATCTCTATTTTTAAATTGATTTGATTATGTTATGATGGAATTATTTTTATGAAGTCCTTTTATCTTATATGGATTATGTTATGATGACATGATGTTTAAGAATACCATTTTTATTACATGGGTTATGCTATGATATATGATTTATGATTTTGTGGCACACATAAGAATGGTTTCATTATGAGATTGGTGGGACCTATATATCCCTCCAATGCATTGGGTAAAGATTTATATCTCATGAGATATACATGGCTGGGACGACAAGTTAATCCGGTTCAGTGATACAGGACTGGAACGAGGAGTGAACTCGATTTAGAAAGGGACTTTGTGCACTATGATGGTCTTGGCAACAATGCCTTGGAAACTATGGAAATCATATCATGTGCTTAATTTTTTTCCACAACTACATGTTTTATTCCCATGTTATTTTATCATGGTTAATGTTCCTTTATGATCTATGCCTTATGCAATGCCAAGATTTATGTTATTACTCATGATTTTGATGTTTTATGTTCACGTTCTTACGTGAAAATGTTTAGGTATTGTTTTATGTTCTCCATTTTTAACCTTACTGAGCATTTGAGATCACCCTTTTTATGTTTTCTTTTCCCTAGGATATAAATAAAGGTTTTAGGTAAGAAAAACAAAGGGGGAGATCTTTATGGGAGATGTTGAAGATCTTTCACCATGATTAGAAGATTATGTTCTGAGTTTCCAAAGACACGAAACTAATATGGTCTTTGGGCATCTATTTTTGTCATGTATTCAATATTCCACAAAAGTAATGTAATGTCTATGTACGTCAAGCTTTGGGTCTCTACAGTTGGTATCAGAGCGAAGGTTTAGTCAACCTTTGGTAACTAAGATGGGAAAACTTTAGTGAGATCCCAAGAGATATTTCTAGGGTATGTCTAGGGATATCCCTAAGGTTTAGTATAACTATAGGTTATAGTTCTAGAATTATTTTGACGATCATGAATAACCTAGGGTGAACCTAAGGTGTCATTGATTAAAGAATTTGTGATAAGTTAGACATCCCATAAGTGACTTTTTATGATTATGTGGTTCCTCGTTATTTTAACTATTTCTTACACCATGGTTTTTGGTTTTAGTCAATGGAGGGAACTGGAAGGAATTTGGTCAACATTGAATCCAATGGAAAAATTGGTGACTATGAGCAACGAAATTGCGTAATGCCTAGAAATAAATATATTGTGATTATGGGGAATCAGTCATCGCGATATATGATTAACAAGGTGAACATAAATGGTATTCCTAATTCATAAAATAAGAGGAAGATGGACTTTTATATATGTTCGCATGCTGAGGATCATAGAGAAAGTAAGATTTAGATTTATAAAGAAGGAAAGAAGAACCTTGATGAATACATCAAATGGTGGGGAAGATGTCATCTCTGTGGGGAGAAGGGTCATAGAGTGACATAATGTTATGGAGTTCAATGTCTTATTTGTGGAGAACATGGGAATTACCCAACTCAATGCCCTGAACTAAGAGTTTACTTCTAAATCAAGGAAGGACTTATTCCACAAAAATCCTTGAAGAGGATGTATTGAAGTTTTTATGTATTGGTATTCAAGAATAATGTTGTTAAGGTACTTTTATAGTATATTATAATATCTATGTATTGGTCCATTATGGTTTTCCATAAGAATACGGTACTAGTAACCATGAAAAGTGATTGAAATATTTTTGGAAAGACGATTATATGCACATAATGAAGGGATAAAGAGAAAATAATATGTTTGATAATATTAATGAGCTAATGATTGATATAAGGACAAAGTGATATCATGGTTTGAGTATACTGAATTTTTGGGAAGTGGAAAGAGTTAACTTTTGACAGCATTCATGTTTTCACTAAGGTTCTATGGTAATTAATGTTTCAAGAGAATACATGATTAAGGTATTCACATATTTGGAATGTGACCAACAAGATATATCTTATGATATATGGGGGATAAATGATTGTATTCACATGCTTGGTTGATGAAATTTCTAGTAATCGTTTTCTTTATACTATAAGATTGTACAGAAGTATTTTCAATAAGCCTAAATATTGGAATGAATTAAGTTAGACATAAGATAGTATTGTTTAAGGCTATAACTTTTTTTTGATATTATTGCAGGAATTTTATAATAATTTAGTTTTAGAAAAAGGGAAAACCTGCAGGACGGGCGACAACACGTCGCGTCGGACAAGGTTGCGGGAATTAAACCCACAACCGAAGTGCGACAGGCCTTCATCGCCTACCACTAGCCTACAAGAAGTCCCTGGTTAGTAGAAACTAGTTTTATTTTATTAAACAGGATGATAGATGAAGTATAAGTCAATTTTTTGAACCATATACGATTAATCTTACCATAGATGGACTTATGTATATAACTTTTGCTAAACTTATGTTTGAGACATATGGAATTACCTATCATTCTATCGCATGATCTGCTAACACTTCAAGAAAGAAAAATTAAACTTTATTTCTTTAAGAGATGAAATGTAAATTGTTCAAGGCACGAGCAACAGTGAGATTGTACCAAAATCAAGTAATTATTTCTTTTAATTCAAAAATTCTTCAACATTTGGGAAATGATCTTGAAATCCAAAAACATTGTCCTAGTGCACTCATATCTGATGAATTAGATGGTACCTTATATCATCAAAAATTTATGGATTTGTGACTATTGGATTTTTCATAGCCATGTCCTCTACCACTCTCCATCAGAACATGATGGTTAGATTTCTCTTCCATATCCATATTTTCACCTATGTTCTCCTATGTGGAAACCCAGTGATTAGTTAATTTGGGTAACCGTTACATTTCATACTTTATTTTTTAAAGAAAAGTTTTGGTATTCCTTTTTATGATGTGGGTTTCTATGAAAGAAACTCCCATGTAATAAACCATTTATAACCCCGACGAATTTTGGGGGCGAAATTCATTTTAATGGGGGTAGAATGTAACACCCCAAGATTTTATAAGATATGTTATTTTTAATTTCATTCATATCTTCTATTGTAAGCTACACCAAGATTATCTTGTGCTATATGCGACACCGTATTAGCTTGCAGTATACACAATACTATTCTTGGATCGTGTTACACACAATTTCAAGTTCGTTTGATAGTAGTTATTCTACGCAACATTGAGTGTATATATATATATATAAATATTCAATTTATAAATGAAATATGGTTGGATTTCGTTAAACACAACAACAAAGGAGTCTTGAACTACACGCAACCCTGACTTGGCTTGCATTATACACAATCGTGACCTTCCTCGATAGCGTGTGTTGTACACAATACCGGGTTTCACTAAACAATGATATATGGTTATAATATTATTATGAACTAGCCGTTATTAATAGTATTAACTAAATTTTGAATTTTATAACATCATTATTCATCTTACACATTTTCTAGAACATGGTATGAGAATAAAATAAATTTTTCAGGTAAAATAAGTATTTTTCAAAAAATGCAGTTTTGCCGCCTTTTGATGGAACACCCATTTTAAATATAATTTTTGACAAGTTTATAAGTTAAATTTTACAAAATAAACTTATTATTTTTAATCAGGATATAAAAATTTATATTGTATAATGTTTTGATATTTTTCTGACAACGTTCTTATTTTGATGAATAGTAAAAACACGCTAAATTTTACTTAAAAACATCTTTTTTCATCGAGATAATTTATATGGTTAAATTATAATAGTAAATTGTTTTAAAGAATAAATATAATATATTTTTACCATTTAATATAATTTATGTAATTATCATTGATTTTACATTGAATTCGTAGGTTAAATCAATTCAATCTTTTGCAATGTTTTAAACAAAAACTCGTTTTTTCGACAATGGGATTAATTTTAAATTAATTACTGCAACTTCTGTGTTTTGAATTTTTAAAAATGGATTCCATATTTGGAATCAGTAGGTCCAAATTATGTTAATAGGCTAATTTTTATTTATGGCCATTATGAATAGTAACTACAGTAAATTTTATTTACCACAGTTAAAGGTAAATTAGGTAATTAAGGGTAAAAATAATATTATAAAATTCCCCTAAAACTTATCTTAATATAATTGGATGATTATATTTCGTCCTAAGGAATATTTGGGTCGAAATGGAATCCATTGGAACCCACTTGGATGTGATTAAGACCTTTAATTTATTTTATTTTAAAGAAAGTAAAATATGTGTCACTCAAACTTTAATAATTAGATTATTTTTATATAAGGTTATACAGAATATAATTTCTATTATAAATACTCATTTTAAAGATAAAATGTTTTTATTTATCATGGTAATTTATTTTTAATTTTTAAGAAATATTAATTACCTTAATAGCTTATACATTAATGATGTAGAAATTATTTATTTAGTGAAAAATCAATAATATAGTTTTTATTAAAATAATAATTCCTATAAAAAGGACCAGAAACTTGACCAAACTTTATTGGTCGAGTATCTCTATACCATAAGCATCCAAGGGTCGATTTTTGGGCCATTTGAATCCTTATAAAACAGATTAGGACAATTATATTATATTATTTTAAATGATGTCAAAGATGTCACCTTCATAAATTAATAAATATAACAATTTAAATGTTGTGATTTTAAGATGATAAATTAGATTACAAATATTATTATGGAAGGTATTATATTTATCTTCATCATATGATTTTATTTTTAATTTTTATGCAACTAATAAGTATATTAAATGTTTATAAAAAAATGATGTAGTAATTGTTTTATTAAGAGAAATATCAAATAAATGGTTTTATAAATATTAAAATAAACATTATGTGAACTAATTAATATTCTAAATAGATTTTATAGATGAAAATGACATGTTAGTAATCTATTAAAAATTTTGGTTCGAATATATCCTCGGTGTAGATTTTATTTAAATTCAAATAAATGAATAGTGTCAAAATTAACACTATTGTTATTTTATAAAAATAACATATTATTAAATTGTTTAAAAATCACATAAATATTTAAAAATTATAAATTGAAAATTATATGGTCGAAAATGTTATGAAGAACCCAATTATGGATAATTCACAACACATATGTAATTATTTATAACAATTTAAAATTTAGAATATTATTACCACAAATAAGATTAAATAAATTAAATAAGGATAAATCAAATTGATAAGGTTCAAAATAATTTCCCAATATGTCTAAATTTGACTGGTTGATGATATTACAACCCTATCTTACCTCATATCCGAATTTGAGTCACTTTGGAAGTTTTTAAGTGGGGTTTTATTTTATTATTAATTAATATTTTTGAGGTTTCCAAAAGTGCCCCTCTCCTCTTTTATATAATGGAACCTCATCCCTATCCTATTTACAACACTTTGAGCCTTCTAGCTCAGCCAACCCCTGCCCATTTCTCTTATCCACTTCCCTAGAAACATTTTGGAGGTTCTGGTCTTCTCAAAAGACCAACTCTAGTCCCTTAATAAGAAGTTTAAAAGAGGCACGTCAAAGAAGAGGAGGTTAGGATACATACAGAGCATATCAGACCTAAGGTAAGGGATAATTATACCAATCTCGTTCTTATCTGAGATTGTTTATTCATAAGTATTTAATGGGGTTATATTTTTCATCCATGTCCATAAAAATGTATTTCTTAAAGTGTTTTATATTCTTACATGTATGTTTAAAGTCATGTTTGCCCCTCTTTGACTTTTACATTGTGTTATAGAAGGAATCTTTATTTTGTTTACCATACGAGGAACTTTTTGACTTTTCTAGCAAAAGTATGAGGAGAATGTTTTTTTAACTTATATAACATGAATGTATTTTTATGATTTCATAGAACATTATTTCCATGAATCTTCCTTTACATGTTTTCAAGTTTATTTTTAATTAACTTCTTTTAGTTTAAAATTGTATGACATGTTAAGAAAAGAAAAATGTTTTTGAAGTAGAAAGGATATTTTCCTCAAGAATGGAGTTCAAGTGTTTTATCAAAATTATTTTCCATCTAAGATAATATAGGATTTCATTTCTATCCCTATTTTTACATTGATTTGATTATGTTATGATGGAATTATTTTTATGAAGTCCTTTTATCTTATATGGATTATGTTATGATGGCATGATGTTTAAGAATCCCATTTTTATTACATGGGTTATGCTATGATATATGATTTATGATTTTGTGGCACACATAAGAATGGTTTCATTATGAGATGGGTGGGACCTATATATCCCTCCAATGCATTGGCTAAAAATTTATATCTCATGAGATAGACATGGCTAGAACGACAAGTTAATCCGGTTCAGTGATATAGGACTGGAACGAGGAGTGAACTCGATTTAGAAAGGGACTTTGTCCACTATGATGGTCTTGGAAGCAATGCCTTGGCTACTATGGAAATCATATCATGTGCTTAATGTTTTTCCACAATTACATGTTTTATTCCCATGTTATTTTATCATGGTTAATGTTCTTTTATGATCTATGCCTTATGCACTGCCAAGATTAATGTCATTACTCATGATTTTGATGTTTTATGTTCACGTTCTTACGTTCAAATGTTTAGGGATTGTTTTATGTTCTCCATGTTTAACCTTACTGGGCATTTGAGCTCACCATTTTTATGTTTTCTTTTCCCCAGGATATAAAGAAAGGTTTTAGGTAATAAAACCAAAGGGGAAGATCTTTATGGGAGATGTTGAAGATCTTTCACCATGATTAGAAGATTATGTTCCGAGTTTTCAAAGACACTAAACTAATACGTTCTTTGGGCATCTGTTTTTTTCATGTATTAAGTATTCCGCAAAAGTAATGTAATGTCTATGTACATTAAGCATTGGGTATCTACAGCAGGTCCCACCTGATGTCCAATGTTATAAGCGTGGACAACTTGTGCAGTTTTCCAATCACTATCCAAATATGAGGGTTGTGGAGGGGAACCACCATCAGCCTCAGCAAAGGCCAAGGGAGAAAGTTTGGGATTTTTCTATCATGACAGCTGATGTTGAATCTCTGAATGATGTGGTGGAAGGTACTCTTGTTGTTCTCTCAAAGCTAGAAAGTACTTTGTTTGATTCTAGTTCTACACATTCCTTTATTTCCTCCAAGTTTGCAAAGAATTTAGAATCAACCTCTGATTTTCTAAAATTAGAGTTATCAGTCAAGACTCCTAGTGGGATTATCCAAGCATCATCAGTGTTTAGAAACTCTAGTATTTACTTTAGTGAGCATAATATTATCGCAAATCTAGTAGTCATTCCCATGATGGAATTTGACATTATACTAGGGATGGACTGACTCTCAAAGTATAATGCTAAGATCAAATGCAGAAGCAAGGAAATATTAGTAGTATTGAATTTAAAACCTACACTTATCTTCAAAGGAGAGATATCTCAACCTGATATTTGTCTATAAGAACCTACTATATCCTTATTTATGGAGTTGATCGGTGAAGAAGAAGAAGGAAATGAGAGTATAAGGATAGAAAATTTCCTCATCGTCTAGGAATACATTGATGTATTTCTTAAGGAGTCACCTGAACCTCCCCCAGAAAGAGAGGTAGAGTTATCCATTGAACTCGCACTTTGATCTCATCTGATTTCAAAGACCCCATATAGGATGGAAAATTTTGAGCTGGAGGAATTAAAGAAAAAACTCCAAGATCATTTGGAGGAGGGGTTTATCCGAATAAGTGTGTCTCCTTGGGGAGCACCTGTTCTATTTGTGAAAAAGAAGGATGGATTGATGCAGCTATGCATTGATTATAGAGAAATGAATGGGATCACAATAAAGAAAAAATACAACCTTTAATGAATTGATGAATTATTTGACCAAATTCATGGGAATCAATTATTCTCTAAGGTTGATCTTCGATCTGGATATCATCAATTGAAGGTGAAGAAAGAAGATATTCCAAAAACTGCCTTCCAATCAAGATATGGGCATTATGAGTTTGTTGTTATGCCCTTCGGACTAACTAATGCACCTTCTATTTTTATGGATTTGATGAATAGAGTCTTTAAGGACTACCTTTATAACTTTGTGGTAGTTTTTATTGATGATATTTTGATATATTCCAAATTTCTCTAGGAGCATGAGGATCATATAAGGGTTATTTTGAAAACTCTACAGAAGGAGAGGCTTTTTGGAAAGTTCAGTAAACGTGAATTTTGGTTACAAAAAGTTGCTTTCTTGGGGCACATTGTAACTAATGAAGGAATCACAATTTACCCTACAAAGACAAAGGTTGTTGAGGAGTGGACTCATACTATAATAATAACTGAGATTTGTAGTTTCCTTGGATTAGCGGGATATGATAGGAGGTTTTTGAAAACTTTTCATGACTTTCTAATCTATTAACCATGTTAACTCGAAAATGGGTCAAGTTCATATAGACAAAGGAGTGTGAGGAAAGTTTCCAAGAGATGAAGAAGAGATTGGTTACTACACCCATGTTAACTCTTCCCTCAAGTGGATAAGGATTAATTATTTTTAGTGATGCTTATTTGAAAGGTCTTGGGTGCGTCCTCAAGAAAAATGAAAAGGTCATTGCTTATGCATCTCGACAGTTGAAGACTCATGAGAAGAACTATCCTACGCATGATCTGGAGTTGGAAGTGGTCGTTTTTGCTCTGAAGATATAGAGGCACTATCTTTATGGGGAGAAATGTGATATATATACAGACCATCAATGTTTGAAGTATATTTTCACACAAAATTAATTGAACATGAGACAAAGGAGATGATTGGAACTTCTTAAGGACTATGATTTTTCAATTCATTATCATACCGGAAGAGCAAACAAACTCACTGATGCATTAAGTAGGAAAGACCCAGTTGTTCTGTCCATGATGAGGATTCAAAGAGATCCTTTGATCAATGAACTAGTAAAGTTGGACATGGAAATTATAAGGGAAGGGACATCATCAAGCATATTCTAAATTATTTCTCAACCGTCATTACTAGAGAAGATCAGGAAAGGTCCAAAAGAAGATCCTTTGTTACAAAAGAAGTTTGAGGCTGTAAAGGATGGGAAGTTTCCTGAGTTCATTATTGATTAAGAAGGTGTATTGAAATTTTGTACAAGACTATGTGTTCCATATATTACAGAAATAATGAAGGAGCAGATGGATGAATCTCATATCTCTATATTCTCTATACATCCTGGAAGTACAAAAAATGTATAGAGACCTTCGTGATCATTTTTTGTTGGATAATATGAAAAGGGAGATTGCTGAATACACTTCAAGGTGCCTGATATGTCAATAAGTGATGGCAGAGTGAAAAATTTCTAAAAGGGTATGACAACCACTACCCTTACCAGCATGGAAGTGGGACAATATCATTATGGACTTTGTCACTAGTCTCCCGAGAACTTCCAAGGGAAACAATGCAATATGGGTTATTATGGACCGTCTCACCAAGACTGCCCATTTTATCTGTATTTGGGAATATTTATATCTTGATAAAATTTCTAGGATTTATGTGAAGGAACTGGTAAGGATATATGGAGTTCCACTTTCTATTGTATCTGATCATGATCCGAGGTTCACATCAAGATTCTAAAGAAGTCTTTAACATGTTCTGAGTACTGAATTGAATTTTAGTACAACCTATCACCCCCAAACTTATGGACAATCTGAAAGGACTATTCAAACACTCGAGGACATGATGAGAACATGCTCAATGGTATTTAAAGGTTGATGTGATCAACATCTCCCATTAGTTGAGTTCTCTTACAACAACAGCTTCCACTCGATCATTCAAATGGAACCCTATGAATCTCTATATGGGAAGCGATGCAGAACTACTACTTTTTTCGATGAAGTTGGTGAGAGAAAGCTTCTTGGGCTTGATCTTGTGAAAGATATGATAGAAAAGTTTCATACCATCCATCAACACTTTAAGGTTGCTCAGAGTCGGCAAAAGAGCTATGCCGACAACCATCAAAGGGACTTGGAGTTTGATGTTGGTGATAAAGTCTTTATTCTAATTACACCTTGGAAGAGATTCATGAGGTTTGGGAAGAAAGGGAAGCTCCGCCCTAGGTACATTGGCCCCAATGAAATCCTTGATCGCGTAGGATCAGTGGCCTATCATCTTTCACTTCCTCCAAATCTATCATAAGTTTATGATTTCTTCCACGTATCCCTCTTGAGGAAGTACATACCTGACCCTTCATATGTACTAAATCCATAGGGGGTACAACTAGAACATAATCTCTCTTATAAGGAGCAACCGGTGGAGAACTTGGATCATAGAGACAAGGTTATACGCAACAAGACTACCCACCTTATTAAGGTGTTGTGGAGGAACCACAAATGTGAAGAAGCCACAAGGGACCCAGAGGAGTCTATGAGGCAGAAGTACCCCCACCTTTTCTCTTTAGAGGTTATGAGTTAAAATTTTAGGGATGAAACTTACTAAGGGGGGAATAATGTAACAACCTGAACTTTTGAATAATATTTATTTCCAGAATTTGTGTGTTATTTTATTTTATACTCAACAAAATTATATCCTTTAATTAATGAAGTGAGTATAATTAAAATGATACCGTTGGGTTTCGATTGTTATATGACCGTTGGTCAATATGACTGTTGGAAACTCTACTCCTAACGTTATGATTATTGTTTATAAATTAAAATGATCCTAGTTAATTAATACAGAAAGAAGATTCTATGGCCTCATCTAGTAGACTCGGGCCATACGAAGCCCATCTGTAAGAGCTTGGGAAAGAGGTTGTATCTATGGGCTTTACTTTGGACCAAGCCCAAGTTAAACTCCAACATGTTAAGCATGAATAGAATCGCTTAAGGGAGAAGTTCATGATGATATAAATCACCACTCGGGCAATGTTGTCCGAGCCACCCCAAGATTTTATCACCATTGTACACCTTACTATTAGGTCCTATGCAGGTGTTATAAGGGGATATGTAACGAGTCCTTAGTTACATTATGTAATCCTTTTGTATAAATAAAATTGTTATTTCTTATTATGGTGAAATTTTTGAATTTAAAATATCAAGATAAACATAGGATGAATTTATAGAAATTCCATATTATTGATGAATATTGGAAAAATGGTATTTTAAAATATTTTTGTACACTTTAAATAATTAATAATGTGAAATGATTTTCAAAAAATGGTCTTCTACAGTTGTGATCAGTATGAAATTTAGAGTCTAATAAGATCAACTTAATCTTTCATAAATAGTAAATTATGAATAGTAATATTACCCTTATGAATAGTAATGTGACCAATGGAATATTAACCTCACTTAAGAATGTATAAATATTATTTAGGCATCTTGAATGATAATGTGATATAATAGCATAAGTAAATAACTGTTTCAGAAATTATTAGTTTAGTATTAATATTTTTTTCGAGTAAATAGTGTTTTTACTTAAAAACTAAATATCTCATAATTAGAAAATTATGTTCATAAACTGGAGTTCATTTTTGAATTAAAATCATCAATATTAGGTTAGGGTTAATTTATGATATTTTTATAAAATGTTTTGTTTTTCGGTGAATAGTAAAAATATAGTTTTGAGTTGCAGTGTGTTTAATGCCATCATTAATGATGTAATCATGATGTAATAGTTCTAGTCTACTTGTGTACAATGATATATTTTTATTAGGTGTCCCAAGTGGACAATACCATAGTAAAATTCCATGGTTTTTTAAATACCACTGATGAGGTGTCCCTTGGAAATTAATAAAATATTCCCTCACTTCTGCTATAAATACCAACCCATTCCTTCATTAATTTCATTCCAAATTCCTCCTCAACTAATATATGGTATTTTTAACTCCCAATTAGTCCTCCCAAGGTTCCCTAAATCCCCCCAAGGTCCTAACCATTTAGTTTTTGAAGTTACTCTTCAAGGTAAGGGAACCTTTCACCCTCCTCTTTTAGTCACGACTTCCTTTATGTTATGTCTTCTAGTTTCCATTTTATTATATGGGGGTATGTTATTCTACATAATTATTTTTTTATATTTTATGTCCAAGTTATGAGAGACCTTTTTTTCTCTCATATATTCATTTTCTGAATTTTTAAGTGATGCCGTTAGACTGCTGAATTTTCGTAAATGAAATCGCATATTTTTTTCTTCAAGTTTTCTTTTCATGTGGTATTTCATTAAAATATCCACACCATGATCTTATTTCTTTTTTATTCTGTACCTATACTATAAAATGAGTCATTTATGTGTGGTATACCCTTTTCCCATATCTTTTTAATGTTTTCTAAAACCATGTTATATAGCAGTTATGCTGTAGAAATTTCATCTCAAAATCTATCTATCTTTTTCTCAATAAATTAAATTATTTTATTTATGTGAATACCCAAACATATTTAATTTCATTGGTTATTAACTAATAAATAAAAATGATATATTTTATTCTGGAATTTAAATACATAAAACCCTGATTCCCTTTCCATGGGTTGTAAATGACATAATGATCCTATTTTAGGCACTTTTTAAAACGTCACGATTTTGATATGAAACCCATTTATATTATTCTATTTGGGTTAATTATGAAATATTTTATTATGATATATGTGTATAACATGAAAATAAATATATATTAAGGGTGCACCCTGATAGTGCTCGAATGCATTGGGTAAAGAATTTAATCTCTAGAGATGACAAGTTTTACGATACCTTGGTGAATATCCTTGGAAATTTTTATGACACCTTGGGGATAGACCATGGTGATATGTTCATGAATGTATAAATTAAATGTTTTAGCCACATTTTCAACTTACGATTCAAGTTATTATTTCTATGATATTCCTCTTTATCCTTCCTTTATGATATCCCTCATGTTCTTTTTGATATTGCTCAAGCTCACATGTAAACTGTTTCACTTGTTTTCCTTACTGGGCCTTCTGCTCACCCTTTACTTTGATGTATGTCTCCAAGTAATGAGATGAAGTAATTTTAATTAGTAATAACCTATTTTTAATCCTTAAAAGTGTATTATAATAATTTTTTATGTTTTCATGTATTATTTTACTGATTTCCAAGACACTAGACTTTAAGTATCCTTTGTTTGTAAAATGTAATGAAAATTTATGTAATAAAAAAGAGATATTCCATACATGTGTTGCTTTAAATTTTTTTGTATTTGATTAATGTAATGGTTTATGGTTTCTCACCTCTATTTTTCTGGAGTTATGGGATTATAGGAGGTGACCTGTATGATGGAAAACCATGTATAGTAAATTTCTCAACCAGGGGGTGTTTTTTAGATACTCTAAGATATTTAGAATGAAATGGGTAACAAGAATTTATTCTAGTGATCTTATTTTATTCCCATGGTAGTAGAGGATCTCCAGGTATTCTTATTTCCAGACAATCCAATCAGATTACTTGAGATATTGACATGTTCAGTAGTCCAGACCTAAGTTCCTTAAATCTAGTTCAGGTATTTATTAATAGAGCCTAGGGATAATTCCCTTGATGTTAGCTCCTTTTAAAGAAATTTTAGGGGATTTAATTTCATTATTCTATTGTGTTACCCTAGTTTATTTAACCATCAAAACCTTTTTTGTCTATTTCATGGATTTTATTTCCTTGATGATTGGTTTCATATGATTGATTTATGTAACACTTTGAGTTTGTTATTTTACTTTCACAAGGGTTGTGTTTAATGGTTTGGAAGTGTGTATTAAAAAGGAAAATAGTTTAAATAATTATTAAATTGGTTTTAAGAATTGGGATTTCCTTAAGATGGATTATGGAAATATGTGTTTTCATTAAATGTTTAGAAAGGTGGATTAATGGTATTTTGGATCGTATTCCATGAATAAGGGCACTCTTTCCTTGGTATGAAATTATTTATTCAAAATGTTTAACCAAATTTTTTATTTTATATAAATATGGGTTTTTATGAATGTGTTAGTGGAATATCAATATACTTTTTTTAAAATCTTGTGAAAAACCTATTTTTATCTTATATTCAAACTTTCATTTTATGAACTGTATTACTAGGGGGTACAAATAGTCCCAGTGGGTGAAAATTTACTAGGATATTTAGCTCATGCCTATATATATCTTTTTTAGGTTCATAGTACACAAATATTTTTAAGTTATTTGGTTTCATTTTATCCATGGACGAATGAGTGGGATGAGATGAGTGACCAAGGGTAAATAGTGGAGATTATTGAATCTATTTGGGTTTCAATTAAATTTTGTTTTATTTTGAGATATTCTATTAGCCTTTTGGACCAAGTATGTTTTGGTATATTCTTCCTCTATGTATCTATTTTGGTTGTATATCCATCCTTTTTGTATGTATCATTATTCCATGATGGTTAGATGATTTATTTTTCTTCACTATATATTCATTTTATAATGATATTTGAGGGTGAAATCATTCCCAATGAGAAATATTGAGACCCAAACACTTCTTTATGACTTTTAGGGATAGGGAATTCCATTCGGGATAATGGAGATCTGGGCCAAACAATGGTTCAAATGGAATTCCCAGCCGGTTAATTAAAGTGAAGTTTTAAATGTTTTTGAAATGTTTTAATGAATGTTCTTTATGAAACATAGTTTATTTCCTTATTTTTCAATTTAATTAGTGGTTTTTAAATTTTAGGTGGAATGTTTTGGAATTCCCTTGGTGAATTGGGATTTTAAATGAATTTAGAAGCTTTCTAAATGGCGAGGTTTTTTAAAAGAATGTGTGTTTTTATAAAATGTATTTTTATTCCTTTGGGAATTTAGTGGCTTTTAAAAGAATGATATTTTGGTAGGTGAGTTTCCATGATTGATTGTGTTATTAGATTTTTTCCCTTCTTACGGGCAAACACCATTTTATTTAATTTGGGAAACAGTATCGAGTTGGTTCTATGATTCATTTGTTATATCTTATGCCACATTGAATGGTTTCACTAAAGGATGAGTGTATTTTAGGGGTAGTTCTCCCCTTGTTCTTCATTTTTTCTTGGGATTTTGGTGGTTTATAACTATTACAATTCACTTTAGTGGTATGGTGGTGTATTAACCACTAATTTTATTTAGGATACTAGACTAGGTGAGACTTATCTATTTTTTTGGGTGAATTGATAAGGATCGATTTCCTTGGGTTTTTGGGTGATGTCTAGTTTTAAGAATTCTTTTGTGATGAGTTTAGAGATTTGTACCTTGAGGTGGCTTCTATTGGTGTGATCCTCAGGCAGTCTTTTTGTTTCTCTTGTTTGAGTGGAATATTATTTTGGTTTTCACATGTAACTTTTTACTTATGTGTTGTATGGATTTTATACTAATGGTGACCTTTTGGTGGGATCTATTCATGGATTTTAGATCATTTCTTAGATATAGCATGACCATGGGGTGTTCTTTAGGTGACTATGATAGGATATAACCAGTTGAGATTATGAATATGATGGTGTTAGTATAAATCTAGTTGGGTTTTCCATTAGAGTGTAACTTGAGTTTGAGGTCCTAGTTCAATCCTTTTTTTGGTATGTGGTTCTATTCTAGAGCATGTCATTACTTAAAGAAAGTATTTTTCACTATGTGATTTGGGTGTTTTCAGATGTAGTGATTTTTAGGTAACTTGATCTCATAGACTTTGGGTTTTTGGGTGTGATAGTGGTGGCACCTTTTGGGAGACCTGGTCATGTGATATTGGATATTCTTTGGCTGTGGGATCCTCTGGTTGTTTCTGGATTGATTCTTCATTTTTTGAGATGATCTCATTTTTTCTCTATCTATGGTTAGTTGAATTTGGTTATTTAGTTTTTGGATTTTTGGAATATCATTTCTTTAGTGACACTCATAAGAATAATTTTCATGAGATACTTCAGAATTTAGATAAACTCAAAGTGGTGGGGAGTCCATGTTCGGTCTTAGCTCATTTAGATTTACTTGTCGGATGCCTATATTTTTTTTCTAGTTTGAGGTTGTTAATAATGATTTTTAATTTATCAAGTCATTTGGAGAATAGATTTTTTTATTCTCTCATGATCTTGGGATATTTTGAGTTATTCCTGATCTTTTAAATTATTTTAAAAAAGTGGTGCACTTTTTCCCTTTTTCTACTACTTTCCTTTTATCAGGGACAATCTGGGGGAAAAAAGTGATATTGTGGGGAGAATTGTGACACCCATATGTCACTCCCACATTTTAATTTAATTTATTTTATTTTATATTTGGGTAAATTAATATTTTGAGAAGATTCAACTTGTAAATTCGGAAATCTATAGTTTCCCCTCTGTATAAAGATTTCATGCACAGTTTAGGGGAAACCATGTGGCTACCTTTACATAGGGACTTTTCCAGTTATTTTTATTCTTGAATGGTTTTTTTGGTAGTTCATGGTTTGATCTAAACCATGTGAGGCATAATGTAAATTATGTGAGTAATCTTTGATTCATGGTATTGGCTCGTGACTTGCACATGGTTTGGTAAACCGTGCGATTAGTGTGAATGTTGGCTTCGTAATTTGACAGTGCTATTTTTCCTCATTTTCACATGGTTAGCCAAAAATTGTAGGGTTTACAAGAGAAATATTCATTTTTGGTTTATCTAGGAAGCCAATAATGCATGGTTTATGCATGTTTTGGTAAACTATATGACTAAACTGTGCGACCTAACTAAATTTCATTAAAAATTTGAATTTCCACATTTTCCACTTCGGTATTTTAAGGGTTAGGGCCTACTTTATCCTTTCTTGTTATTCATCCAAGGGTTTAGATTGATATGTGAAAATTATTATTCCATCTATATTTTTTCAAATATCTTTCCCTCTAGGATTTCAAGTGGTTTTGAGTAGTGAGACCTCTTTTCTTCCTCTTTTATTCTCCTCCATTTTTTCATTTCACTTTCCTTTAATTTATCTCACTCCTATGAACCCTAAAATCTGTTCAAGCTTGGATTAAGGTATAAGGAGGTTTAAATGATGGGTATTTAGGTTTTTTAGGGTATATATGGTTGTTTCTTGAATCATTTGTGTGTTCTCCATTGCAGATAATGATTTTATGAGGGTTTTTTTTGAAATGAGGTAGGTGTATTTAGGAAATTCCCTTATAATGAATGATGTAATTTTCATGTATAATTTTAAATGTTTTTTTATGTGATAAGTATTCTATAAGATTTTTTTAGGATATAGATATTTCTCAAATGATTTTATTGTGCGTGGAATGGATGTTTCTCATGCCAAGAACTTGTTAAAATGCCCGAGTGGTTCCTTAAAAAATGGTTCTGATGTTTTGAATTTATTTATTATGGAATTTAATTGACATGATGAGACCTTAGTAGTTTTTAAATTGAATTCAATTGGTTAAAATTCTTATTATATACCCCTGTCACATGCCTAATGTTTGTTAAAATGACCAAGTGGGTATTCTAAAGTATTTAAACATTTTTAAAGGTGTGGTTGACACTGGTCTTATCTTCAAATTATATGTGTTATTTTTAAAGGAATATTTTAAAAATTGAAAGGAGTTGATATTATTCATTTTTAAATGGGTTTTAGATTGTGGGGTATAATTGTGGCCTTAAATTCATTTGAATTAGGTGATGTGGTTTTGAAAATGTTGTTTGGAACAAATAGAAATCCTTTTAAATGGGGTGTGTTTCCTTACAAAGTGATTTTATTGGATTGGTTAGACTTTTGAGTTGTATTTTAATATGAGGATTGATAAATTTCCTTCCAATTATATTTGAAAACTGTTTTTAAAATGGTGTAAAAATGGAATGGCATTCCGAGCATTATTGTGGAATCCCGGTTGGAACTTTAATAAAACTGGTTTTATAAAATCTTGAGACCCTTATCAAAGACACATGTTAAAATTGTTATTCCCAATTTGTATTGAGATCCCTTAGGTATTTTTTTATATTATTTTATTCTTATATGTTTCTTGTTCATGGATTGGAAATGATGGTGTTTTCTTCTTGAGAGGGTATATGAGGTAAGATATCTTTTGTTTTCAAATGTTTTGTATCTGATTTATATAATGGTTCATTTGTGATAACATCCATTTGATTTTTAATGGGAATAATATAATTATTATAGGTGGCTTGTATTAGGGAAAACCCTAGTATATATAGTGGGCTGAATAGGTTTTGTTTCCTGGATACTCTGAGATGGTTAGACTAGAATATGTGTGGGGCCTTTATTCTAGAGAACTTCTTTTGTTTGTGTGGAAGAAAAGTAAATCCAGGGATGTTTATTTTTAGATAGTTTGATAGTACTACTGAGGAATTTTATAGGTTTACTAATTCCATCCTAGGTTCCTTATCACCAGATCAAGTCTTTATTACTAGAACAGTGTAAAAATTCCAATGATGGTAGGTTCTTATTAAGACACTTTAGGGGATTTCATTTCATGATTTTTCATGGGAATCCTATGATTAAAGGTTTGTAAGTGTTTATTAGAAAATAAAAATAGTTTAATTATTTCTTAATTGGTTTTTAAGAACTAGGTTTTCCTTGATATTTCTTATAGAAAAATAAGTTTTTATGAAAATTATGGAAAGAGAGATAAATGGTATTTTTGGGAATTTTATATTAATAAAAATAACTCTTTACTTAGTATGAAATTTTTTATTTAAAAAGTTTAACCATGTTTGTTTAATTTATAAAAATTTGTTTTTTGAAAGTGTTAGTGGAATTTCATTGAACTTATTTTTATAAATCATGTATAATGCCTGTTTTTATCTTATATTTAAAATTTTATATTATGAAATGTATTACTAAGGGAATTTCATAATCTTGTATTGTGGTGACCTACTGGGTTATTTATCTCATACCTATATAGATCTTTTGTAGGTTCCTGGTACCAATCTAAATTCTAGTTTTTTGGTTATTTTCCATCCATGGTTGGACACATGGGATAATATGAGTGTCTAGGGGTCACTATGGGATATTATTTGATATTTTTTGGTTTCAATTCCCTTTTGTTTTATTTTTGGATTCTGAATAAGCCTTTTTTATCAGGGGATGTTTCTATATATGCTTTCACTATATATTTATTTTTATTGTATGTTAATCCTTGCCAGATTTTTCATTTTTAAATATTGGTTGAATGTTTTATATGTTTTCACTACTTATTTATTTTATAATAATATGTGAGTGTGAAATAATTAAAAAATATAATTATTAATACACTATAACTTGTTTCCTAACTGTGGTGTTTCATAACTCCCTTTGGGCCATTTGTGAGCCAGGTCGGGTGTCGGTTCGGAAGGAAGCCCTGTCCAATTTTTTATATCAAAAGTATTTAGAAAATGGAAGTTAGAAACATAATGAAATATAACATGAATGTTGTAAAATCTAAACTTCATGTGATTCTAAAAAATAAATTATATATTCAAATAAAATTATCCAAAGAAGAAGCTAAATATTTAATAAAAAAAAGATGTTGTAAAAAAGGAGAAGTAATCTGAAGTTTAGATTTCAATTTCTCTGGTAGGAAATGTTACAAAATGACGGTTGGGTTCTCTGGTATATTTATCTAGACATTTGAATTCTAAAAGTTCATCAGAAGATGAAAATACTATTTTAGATAAATATAGAAAGTCAAGAGAACATTATATAGAAGTTAATAGTCAGTTAGTTAAGAAAGTTAAAATAACAGAAGATGTAGATATAATTTTTTATTTAAATCCAAAATCTAAAAGATTTTATTTATGTAAGGAATTTTTTTGATGAATATTTCATCACCCCAAAATGTATGTTCATCAAAGTTTAAATAAAAATCTGAATAATATTATATAAAATCTAGTGAATCTACATAAAAAGTTCTGTGAAACTTAGTACCATAAGTGAATGAAAAGAAAGGAAATAATATTTTATCATAAATTAGTTGAAAAAATATTGAATGTTATCACTATTCTTCCAATTGTTGATTTATAAATCAGTTAAGTCAAGGATAATGTTTTTAAAAAAAATCATTATAATATATCTAACAATTTCATGAACAACAAATCTAGTTGAATACTGAGAAATTTATTCTAAAATATAATTACAAAAGTCATTTACATGATTTTTTAACCTTTTTAAGTATTAGAAAAGTCAGGATAAATACATAAAATACATTATGAGTGAGAATGATTAAAAAAGAATGAACATTATGTATATTTTAATGTTATTAATCATCATAATTGATGAATGAAATAACTTAAACAAAAGTTGAGATAGGTTTAATGAAAGATTGAAGACTTGAAAATATAAATTTCAACCCTAAAAGAAATTATGGGAAGAAAGTTTAATGAGTAGAGTGTAATAAAAAAATATGTGGAAAATTTTGAAAGGAGTAAAAGTATATTTGATAAGATGATATCCAAAAATTATAAAGAATTCTAAATTCCATCCCTTTTTTCAGATTTGATATTATTATTTTCAAATATTTTTATTTACCAATGTTTCTACTACCATTGCTTATGTTTTTTGACCCACTAACAATTCATTATCATAGATATATTATTTTTTTCAATTAATTTTGGAATATTTTAAATTATAATTCTCATTAAATATTTCAACATTTATTTTTAAAATGATGTCTAGATGGTGTTTGAATGATTTTTTTATTCTCATACTTTTTAAAAAATTACCCAGGAGGAGAATATTTATTTCTATGCACTAGAATCTCAAGAATATTATAAGTGTGAGATGATCATATTTATTTTTTACTTATTTTATTTTAAAAAATCACAATAGGGATAAATTTCCAGAAAAAATAATGAAATTTTCATAAGACTCAGTTTTTTATTTGTTTCAAAAAGAGGAGGCATATTTTGCTTGATTGTATTTCAAAAGGGGAGATTTACTAAGTCAAGTAGAGTATATAGAAATCATAGGGAGTTTATATTTTTAAAATTTTGATCTCATTAATATTTTCATGTGTGTTTTTTATTTTCAAAAGGGGGAGATTATTGAGTCAAATTATAACTTTCACTTTTATTTTGAAAAAAATACACTTTATTAGGATTTTTATTTAACATGAGTTTTTTTGATTTATCATTGATACATGAAGAATATAAAATTGTTAAATGAATAATTGATATTCTAAGGATTTATGAAATATCAATAGTCTAATTATTTGTGAATATCAAATGATATGATAAATTTTAATATAATAATGGTTTAATATCATACTAAAAAATGGTTGTAAAAGTACTATAGTAGTGTTAGGTTAACTAATTGGTAGATAATTAAAAATGATGAGATCACTGAAATATGGTGATGATTCTATTGATGTCATTACAACTGAAACCAAAGATTTTGGAATTTGAAAATTGAAGGATCATCTATAAATAAATCCACACTTGAAAAAATATAAGAACAATTATGATGTGAAAATACACTAAATGCTAAAATTGATTTAAGCCTTCAAATGTATATTGTTTAACACACTTACAATTTTTTTTAATTTTGAGTATTTTCTAAGAGATTACAATTGTGAGGTTTATTATAAGGTCTCGTAGTTCTATTTTTGTAGTAGTAGTGTTTCTTATTATGTATATCGATGGCTTCTAAGTGTGGAAGACAGATCCAAGCTTCTAGTTTGTAGAAGCGAGAATACTAAGATTCTAGTTTATTGAAGTGGGAATCTATAGATGAGTTTATTCAAGGGATTACTAAGGATTATAAGATATATGTAAGCTTTCAATTTATATAATAATATACCTTTTGATAGGTTTATAATTGAGGATACCATGGATCAGGTTTATGGTACCCTATTCACTTAGGGTTAAGAGTGAGGTTTTTAATAATATCCTTTAGGAATAATATATTGGTAAACCAGTAATCTGTATTTTTTATTTACATTGTACAAATTAATTTTATTGGTAATTGTTAAAATTCTACTTGTTAATTTTTTTAAAGGTTGGGGCTGAAGCCTCATTTTATTATTAAATCAAATCAAAGACCTCTTTTTAACTGGGTAGAGGGAGACCCATTACATAGCCTGAAGGCCCAGTGGGATTATATCCCATTACATAGCCCGTAAGCCCAATTTTTTGGCCCAATTGCCATTCTGTGAATAGTAACCCACCTACTACAGTACCGCACAGTACCGCCGCTACTACAGTGCCCTGCCACCACTACAGTACCCGCCGATCAACAGTACTCGCCGCTGCTACAGTACCACTATAGTACTGCTACAGTACCTACACCCAATGGGTTTTGAACCCCCATTTTTCATGTAGTATTAAGGGTTTCTTACCACTAAGCCAAACCCCAACTAATTTCTTTTATGTTTATTACTTTTATCAGTAATTGTAAAATAACAATTGTTTTACTTCTAACCTTACTTTTATATAAGTCATATTATTTTATGGTTTTATTATAAATTTTAATTCCATTTGTTCTAATAGAAAGGAAGGATATAAATTGTAGTTTTTTAAACAAAAATTCACACTCCTATTATAGTGTGAATTTTATTTACAAACTTGAGACAATAAAAATTTCTCACAATGTATTTTTAAACATAAAAAATATGTATTTCAAAGTGATATTGAAAATTAACCCTTACCTTTACACTTGACTTTCACAAATGTGCATTTACCCCTATATAATAAAATAACCATGTTAATAACTTATTTAAGAGACATTAAAATTTATTACCATTTATACTCTTCAATTATATCATTCATTACACATATAAAATTTATTTATTTTCTATTTTCATCATCATATGCTAATGTTTTTGATTATTTTGTACATGTTTTGTAATGGTGATGTCAATCCTCATTATTTGATAACAATTTCATCATTAAAAAATTATTCAAGGTAGTGGTATAATTATTTTTCAATGATTTATGTAGTCCCATGTTCATTATATAGAAGTCATGGGTATGGTTCACACGAATAGAATCCATGATGAACATATTTCAGGTAATTTACCAATAAAAATAGGTTACTTTATAATGATGATTTTACTATGTCACACTTTATAACCATATTTAAAAATATAATTACTCTTAAATATCATATATTATCAATAATAATGTTTTTATACTCTTTAATTTTTTAAATGGTGAAGGTAGTATAACATTTGTCATGTAGATGTTTATACCGACCCCAACATGAACATGTTATAATAATGATTGAGTAAGAGTATTGAACTATAAAATAGTAATATCAATTTATTATAATTATAATTATTTTAATTTAGAATCATTAAATTAGATAATTATATTTATAAAAAGTGTATATGAGAAGGTAATTGAAAAATATGGGGAAGAACTAGGTACTTTGATGAATTTTATCCTTCTCAAAATATGATTCTTCTAGGATCACTTCTTGGGACCAAAAACTAAAAAAAATAAAAGAAGAGTTTATGTGAGTAAAATAGTCATATATTAAAGATATAACTTAATGGAAATAGTGGTTTGGTATGTATGTATGAGGGGTCCTTTTATAGGTGAGTTTTGAGTGTTATTTCCTCAAAAACCTATTCTTTAATGAATACGAATGTCATTTAAAAAATAAAGTGGAATCAAATAGTAAAATAAATGGATAAATAATGATTTTAGTTCTATAATTTCCTCATCCAATCATTCAAAGATAATTTTTAGTGATATTTTAGATCTTTACCCCTTAATTTAACCCATTTATTTTTACTAAGGTAATATAGTTTTTACATTGGGGGCTTGTTTTTATTTCTAAAAATGAGATTGACATTATTTTTCTAATTTTTAATCCAAGAATAATTTTTCTAATCCATTTAATTTAACTCAATTTATGATTTCGTGAAATTTTAATTTTAAATGAAAACATAATATATATAGAAAAAACAAATTTTATAGAAAAATGAATTTTTAAACATCATGTGTTCTTAATCTTAGTTCATTCAACTACTAATTAAATATGTATTTTTATAATTTTTTATAAATTGAAAAAATATATTCTATTAATCATTTAAAAGTGACCAATTTAATTTTTAAGATACAAATACACAACACTTAAAAAATAGTTCTTTGAAAAATATCCCTTTTAACATTAAATGGTTTTAACCACATCCCAATAAAATTAATTATTTATCTTCTAACCATTAAATTTTTTCAATCCATTGGTATTATAATATCTATTTGAATTTTATAATTTAATCAAATCATTATATAATAATAATAATTATAATAATTAATATATGTATTGAATACAAATAAATATTTTTGTAATAAAATATTTCAATTAAATATTATAATTTTCTTTCATTACAAAAGTATCTATTAGCCGTGTATTATATAATTTTAAATTAAAAAACATCAATATATATTGGATATATGAAAATAAAAAACCAAATATATAGCGACCATATATTAAAAGAGAATATAAAAAATGAACATATGTATAATAATCATATTTAATTCCTAAATATAACCTTATATACATTATTAAAAGTAGTCATCATATTCGTTTAGTTATATATAAATATTTCTATTATATTTATACTTATTTTACATCTTTCCATAGTTTTAACAAGAGGTATTATCTTCATGGAAAGCTATGAGGATAAATATTTCATGATCATGGTCCTCTTATTTACCTGTGGATTTATTCATTTTTCAGTTTTCTTAATAATGTTTGGTATTGTATTTTCATAATGAATTATAATTTATCTTTGATCATCATATTTTATCTCAATAAAATGTATCAATTTTCATTTTATTTTGGTATTTCATGTGGAATAATCTATTCAAAATAGTATTTTTTAAAATGGAAATACATACAAAAATTATGGGGTTTTATAAAACAACTTGTACATACCTTTCACCGATGAATGTTACTAAAATCATCAATATCATGAATGATAATGATCACCGAGAGTTATCCAAAATACAACCATCCTCTATGTTGTATCCATGGGTTAGTGTTGATGATTCATGATCAAATTTACCCAAGAGATGAAGGTAGAACGGTCCTTGTAGTTTATCTTAGGTTGTCGAATCCTCAGAGACCTAAGAAGTAACCTATAGACATGTACATTCTATGGACTATTTTTGGCTATTATGTGTCCAAATTTGGGTTGATTTTAGATGGGTTTAAGTTAACGCTAAAAGTCTTAGGTGAATTCAAATTATGAGAAGGGTTGAACCTAGGTTATTACAAGGGGTGGATTGGACGTATTTCCATTTCAATGATTTCAATTAATTAAATTTGAGATGGGTTCATTTAAGAAGATAAAACAACATCATCACTTACTGGTTTAATGAATACAACCTTTAATACTAATCACCTATACACTTTAAGGATCAAAGTTTTGAGCACTTCAAGGTAAAGGTTCGTATTAGAACATGAAGTGTGTGGCCTAAAATTCAACAAGGACGATGGAGTTTAAAAATCATCAAATAAAAATCTCAATTAAAGAAGTTATTATACATTAATGGGGTGATAAATAACATCCAATACATCCACTTGATATTCCATTGGATCAACCCATAAGTGGGTTAGCCCTCCATTGATGTTATGGTTTTAATGGAAGCGGAAAGTAGGCTCATGAGGGAGGAAATGGAGAAGTAAAAAAGAAACAATGAAATAAGGATCACTCCACCATTGTGTAATAATTTCACAAGGTTTGGTGTGAATAAATTCACAAATTGAACCAAAGGTATCAAAGTGATATTAATAACAATAGAATAAGATTATTATAATAACATTTATTAAGAAACTAAAGTGAATTGAACAACTTACAAATGAAAGACAAACTTGAGACAACAAAATCGTAGCATAACATTACAATTGAACAAAGCATCCAAGATCCTCAACTCATCCAACACCACTTCCTTAAATAGGCATTTTTGAAGCCTTGGGTCGAGCCTTAAATAGTCCAAGTCTCCTCTATTAATTTTTGTAGGCCATAGGTGGGTGAGAAGTTGAGGGAGATTTTATTTTTCCACCCTTGACCCGAGGTGGCATCCAACTTTCATCCACCGAACAGACGCACTTGGAAGACCTTATAGATGTCCGAATTAGAGTGGGACATAGAGGAATAAAATGGTTCCCAGGATGTATGATACCCTCCTGTAAATGTTGGGCCCATTTTGTGTTGTGTATTCGGAGATATGATTAGATTAGTGGACTATTGTTATGGGCCGCAGAATATGGCCTAGAATTTTATCTCTAACTTGGACCGCCTAAATGACCACAATGGAGGAAGAATTAGAATTGTCTCATGAATAATTACTTGTTCCTATATATATCTTCTATCCTCCCACCAAATTTGGGCTTCATTGGGTTTATAATGTGTGTCCCAAATTCTCATCAGTGGGATGGTGTCGAATCTGCCTTCTCAAGAATTGCTTACATTCATCTGCAAATATCTCTATCATCCTTTATGAATCCTCCATTGATCCCTGAATGAAAAATGTAAATATTTAAGTGTAGATACAGTTTCAAAAATATAAAATTAAAATATGGATAATTACATTCCTTAAAATCAGATAAATCATTGGGTACTTTAAATGATGTTCAAAAATGTACCACATAATAGTGCATTTTAAGAAGATATTACAATCATAATGTGAAATGATGTTCAAAGTGTAAAATTCACTAAAATAGTGTTTATGAATAATAAAGAACATGAATATTATATATATTAACAATGAATATTAGCCTCATTTAGTGGCTAATCACACCCCCCAACTTGAGTTTTTCTAGTCCCGAACAAAATATATCTCAACAATATGAAATTTGAATTCCCTTTTCCAAAAACATTTTAAGACAAAATGTTCACCAGAAACCCTTATACCAAACAATCATGAAACCCATAAAAATATTTTAACACAAGATAGTTTCATAAGAAGATTCCAATCCCAATCCCATTCCTTTGTTCAAACTCATTGTCATATTTCATCCAATATCAATTAAGTATGAGGATGTGTTGTGTATCACAATAGACATGGGGGTTCATCTTTATTAAAGGGGGAAATGACGGAAGCGCTAGGTGGAATCACATTTCAATATTAAGATGAGTATTCATTTTTTATTGTATTATTTTTTTATTGTTTTTTTTTCAATCTTGCCATGGTAATTGAAATTTCACTCAAAAGAGTCAACCCCTGTAGAGAGACTTTGCCGATAACTCCCAGGCTCAAAGACCTTAGAGAAACAAGTGAATCCCACATACTCGGGCATCATCTCAAGTTAACTCAATCAAAAAAAATTCAAATTACCAAAAATAGAGATAAAATTACTAACTCTAGGCCATAAAACTATGAAGTCACGATCCCTAAGTTCTGAAAGCCACACATTAGGTCATTTCATTTCTATATGCGCAAATTTATTATTATTTTTTAAATTTTTTATTGAATACTTATATTAAAACTAAAATGATCACCAAACCTATGCTATTTATTTGGGGGACCCCGTGAACTCAAACTAATACCCCACTATCCAAAGGACGTGCATTGTGATTCTTTTTTTATTTGGATGAAAATATAAACAATGAAATATCACATTGGACAACCACACTTTCCAAAATCTATGCTCATGAAATTATAAAAGGATTAAAATCAGAATCAGGGAATGCTAAATTATTTGATATTCAGTTTAAAAGTGTGTAATGTGTATTACCATGTTCAAAGTTAAATGAATTTTTCCATCCATTTACACAATTTTTTTTCAAATCATTCATTTTTTTTAACACAAAAGCATTTATTATTTTATCTTCGCCCCCAACTTAAAATAACACTGTCTCCAGTGTTTAAAGAAACGAAAATTTAGAAGGGGTTAGAGGTAGATAATTAAAGCTCAGAAAGGAAATTGAAAATGAGGATCATGGAATGAAGTCACCTGGTGGTTGAAGTTGAAATTCTTGCTGCTCCAATTTAGTCCTTTAATATCCATGTCACTTGCAGAGTTCCCTAGTAGAAAAAGGAAAAAGGAAAACAAACAAACAAAACAAAACAAAACAATATATATATATATATATATATATATAATAAATAAAGTAAAATATAAGTATATATATAAAAATTATAGAATAAGGAAGCACAAAAATCCGTAGGTCCGTGGTAAGCGCGCGCCCCTGTCTCCTTTCGGTCCCGGGTTCGAATCCCAGCGGTTTTGCCGGTTGTGACGGGGTTTGCCCCACGACCCATGACGTGTCCCTTATTATTATTATTATTATTTTTATATTTTTATTTATTTTTTTGTATTTTTATTTTAACCTACAAACACATTAAAATAAAACAAACTTATGATACATTGTACTCTTTTTAAATTTCTGGGTAAGGTATTACTCAAGGATCACACCACGTGACACAGATGAATATGGCGCTCCCCTTTCGTACCCATCCATACTCATAATAGAAGAATAGTTCAACAATATATTTTTTTATTAAATATCAAAAAGATTAATTAATCCTATTTAAAATATAAAGTTTATTAAAAAAACAAAATGATAGGAAAATTGAAAACAATGGGTTGCCTCCCATGCAGCGCTTTGTTTAGCGTCATTAGCTCGACTTGAATCTCACAACTTACCCAATACCAATTTTCAAAATTTTAAGGACCACATATTTCTCTATGTCCACTATATTGAGATTGATTCTTTGTTTATAATTTTTTTATGTGCAAACTTATGTTCTATAATGAGTGGTAAAATCCAAGGAATATCAGAAATGGTTGATCTAGTTTCTTTTTTAGTCTTTCCAAAAACATTAATAATCATTACCTCTATATTGGTTTTAAGATAAGAAATTGTGAAAATTGGAAGTTTTTTGCTATCCCCAATGAATGGAAACTTTATGGTGGATCTAAATTCCTTTCGTTCAAGTTCAGGTAGGCTAACACTTTCAGACATAGGTTGGGACTTTGAATCAAACTCAATTTCATTTTCAAAATTTCACAACAGAATTGGTTCCTTTTGAATAGAAGATTCAACCACAAAATTGGAAAGATTACTTTTAATAATGGGTATGGACTCAATGTTTGTGATTTCTCTCAATGGTTCAATGCTTGGTGTTTTTGAAAATTCATCAATGGAGTTATAGTTAGGATACTCAATCCATGATGTCAAATTATCCTCTTTTGAATCCAAAAAGTCAATTTCCTCTTGTTTTAAAGACCCTTCAAAAATTCATTGATCCTCTTCATCAATCCCAAATCCAATGGTTGGTTCTTTAATAAATTCATGTGGGGTTTTTGGGAAACAAGAAACATCACATAAGGTTATGGAAGGGACAGTTGGTGTAGGGATGTGTTCCTCATAAGTTTTAATGATTTGTAGTTCTAACCTCAAAGATGAAACCTCAAAATTAATTTTCTCCATTTTTTGACACAATTTTTCAAGTAATGGTTGTGGATCATGATGGTCAAGGGGTTGAGAAAGATGGTATATTCCAGGTGGATAATTAAGTTGTTGGAATTGCAAAGGAGGGTGTTCAGATTGGATTTGGGGGGATTGAATCTCATAATATGTTGGGTTGTTTTGTGGATAATAGGAGTAAAAACATTGTGGTTTATTAGGTTGTTGATTATCCCACATGTATAAATTAGGATGGTCATTTTACATCACACATGGGGTTGGGTGATCAAAGTAGGGATAGGTTTCCCATGTTTGGACTTGTTCAAAATTGAATTCCATAGGAGTGAGGGGATGAGAAAAGAGAAGAGGGATGAAAAAAATATGATAATGTCTAAGATAACTTACTTAGATCCCTGAAAACGATGCCAAAATTTGATTTACGCTCAAATTTACCCAAGAGATGAAGGTAGAACAGTCCTTGTAGTTTAACACGGGCTGTTGATTCTGCAGAGACCTAAGAAGTTATCTATGGACACATACATTCTATGGACTATTTTTGGATATTAAGTGACCAACTTTGGGTTGATTTTATATGGGTTTAAGTTAACTCTAAAAGTCTTAAGTGAATTCAAATTATGAGAAGACTTGAACCTAGGTTATTATAAGGGGTGGATTGGACGTATTTCCTTTTCAATGATTTCAATTTTTTAAATTTGAGATGGGTTCATTTAAGAAGATAAAACAACATCATCACTTACTGGTTTAATGCCTACACCCTTTAATACTAATCACCTATACACTTGAAGGATCAAAGTTTTGAGCACTTCAAGGTAAATGTTCGTATTATCACATGAAGTGTGTGGCCTTAAATTCATCAAGGACGATGGGGTTTAAAAATCATCAAATAAAAATATCAATTAAAGAAGTGATTATACATTAATGGGGTGGTAAATAACATCCAATACATCCCCTTTCTACTCCCTTGGATCAAACCATAAGTGGGTTGTCCCTCCATTTATGTTATGGTTTCAATGGAAGCAGAAAGTAGGCTCATGAGGGAGGAAATGGAGAAGTAAAAAGAAACAATGAAATAACGATCACTCCACCATTGTGTGATAATTTCACAAGGTTTGGTGTGAATAAATTCACACCTTGAACCAAAGGTATCAAAGTGATATTAATAACAACATAATAAGAGTATAATAAGAACTTTTATTAAGAAACTAAAGTGAATTGAACAACTTACAAGTGAAAGACAAACTTGAGACAACAAAATCGCAGCATAACATTACAATTTAGCAAAGCATCCAAGATCCTCAACTCCTACACCAAAACTTCCTAAAATAGTAATTTTTGAAGCCTTGGGTCGAGACTTCAATAGTCCAAGTCTCCTCAATTAATTTTGGTAGGCCATAGGTGGGTGGAAAGTTGAGGGAGAGTTGATTTTTCCACCCTTGACCCGAGGTGGCATCCAACTTTCATCCACCGAACAGACACGCTTGGAAGAACTTCTATATGGCCGAATTAAAGTGGGAAATAGAGGAATAAAATGGATACCCGGATGTATGATACCAGACTGTAAAATATGGGCCTATTTGGAGTTGTGGATTCGGAGATATGATTAGATTAGTGGACTGTTTTTCTGGCCCGCAGAATCTGGCCCAGAATTTTATCTATAACTTGGGCCGCCTAAATGACCACAATGGAGGCCGAATTAGAATTGTCTCATGAATAATGATTTGTTCCTATATATGTCTTATATCCTCCCACCACATTTGGGCTTCATTGGGTTTGTAATGTGGGTCCCACATTCTCATCAGTGGGTTGGTGTCCAATCTGCCTTCTCAAGAATTGCTTACATTCATCTCCAAATATCTCTATCATCCTTTATGAATCCTCCATTGATCCCTGAATGAAAAATGTTCATATTTAAGTGTATATATAGTTTCCAAAATGTCAAATTAAAATATTGATAATTACATTCCTTAAAATCAGATAAATCATTGGGTACTTTAAATGATGTTAAAAAATGTACCACATAACAGTTCATTTTAAGAAGATATTACAATCATAATGTGAAGTGATGTTCAAAGTGTAAAATGAACTAAAATGGTGTTTATTAATAATAAATAACATGAATATTATATATATTAACAATGAATATTAGCCTCATTTAGTGGCTAATCAGTTGATTTACTCAATGCTTGGGTGAAACTATCTTAAAATTAATGACAAGATTATTCCTCTTACAAAAAAGGGAAAATAAGAAGAGATCTTTGGGATCATGGGAGTATTGAAAGGGATAAAACCACACCATCTCAGTGGAGATTTCCTACATTTATATACTCTTAAGAAACTCCTATGTTATCTATGTTATAACTCATATGATATGAAATTTTACATTATGAATTTAGTTTACAAACCCTTTTATAACCATCAAATATTACGATTCTCCCATGCATTTCATTTAATGAAACACTCATATTAATTATATCTTACTTGGGTGATTATTTGAATTCAAAATTATATAACATTGAACTATTAGTAACATAATACCATTTGTTCCTTATTTAAAATATTATTAATACCCAATAATATGATAAACCTTATATTTAAAGAAATTCATAGTATACAAATGTCACCTTTCATACAGATATGGAATAATATATAGACTTTAGGGAATATATATTTTTATATAAAACTTATAATAAATAATCATTGAATTTATTCCACTTAAACTTATATCTTATTATATATAATAACTTGAGAAACCATACCCACAAATCCTTTTAGATATATTACAAAACACTTTGGAAAGCTATCATTAAAATTACTGCATATCACATCATATGAAATACCTTGTGAATACCCATACAAAGATATTTTTCTGGATAAAACTATAAAATACTTTTATACAGTCTCTTTGAGGAAAAATAAATCTTCATTTTTCTAACCACAAAGTGTGACCCAATGATCCTTTGTAACATTTATTATAAATATTAATCACAAAATACAAAAATTTATGAAAAGAATAGCCTATAGAAAATCTGGAGTTCTACCCAATCTATAAAGGGATATGATGTGATATCTATCAAATCGATGTATCTATGAATACTAGTTTCATCATATTAAATCACAAATTTTCTTATGATCCCTTTTTCCAAGATATCGAGTGACCATGGGACATGTAATTTTTCAATCCCATATAGCCAACTCATATGCTCTTGATTCCCTAATTATATACTAACCAGGATGATGAATACATCACATGTAATTCACTTTTATGGATGAACACATCACATTCAACTCACCCAAATAGAAAATAATATCATATGTACTATATAGGTATAAACATACACTTATTTTATCTATCTTAATTGAGGGCTCATATATCGTACTCGTCATACGAGAGGATAAATATTATCTTTGTTAAGATCTATCCAATGACATGATCAACAACATACCCAACCACCCCTAATTAGATAAACCTCAAGTCTTACATAATAAAGGTATCAAAGTATGAAATTTCTCACCAAAAGTATCTTGCTAACCTTAGGTATTGGGGACTCTAAATATGAACCATGCACACCTACTATACCAAATACATTGTGTATGAAAATACATGTGGTATACTTCACTGGTCATCTAGTACACAAAACCCATTTTATGCCTCATGATCATATTATGTATCATAATAAAATAATCAAAGTTAAATTAACCTTAAAATTTTTTATAACCTATAATTTTCTATGTAGGACATCAGTTATGGATAACTCAAATTCATAATTTGAGAGGAAAATTATCAGTCCACTTCAATATATATATATATATATATATATTAGTATATATGTATATACAATTAAAATTAATGAATGATAAAGTGGAGAATTAATTTTGTATGGAATTATATATTTAATAACCTTAAAATCCTTTATGAATAATTAAGAAAACCATATATAATATCATATCTAGCATATCATATATGATAGACTATCAGATCAACCTTATCTTTGTTTCACATTGTAGTGTCTTATTAAACTCATTACATCTCTATGAAATCCCTAAAATATATCTATGCGACCATTTTATAAACCCCTCCCACTAAAATAATTAGTGAGTAACATATATGAGGTATGTATGATTGAATAATGGTCAGTTTTAGGAATCATATTCCTATTTTTATACTCTTTGAACATATTCAAACTCCTTAAATCCACAACACCCAATGTTATGAGGTTAATAACTTCTATTATATATTTATAACTCTTTATAAGTACATCACCATAATTATTTGATCCCTTTATATTAAACATTTCCTTCTAATATAATGAAATTATTTACATTATTATGTCACCAACACATCCTAAAATATTTTTGATTAAGGTGACATTCACTTCAATATTTTAATAGAATAATCTTTTTTTTATTAAAATTGAACTTATCTAATTCAAGATATACTCCCACTAGCCACTTAGATACTATATTCTATTTATAATATCCTAAAATGATACAAAAATTTCTTTGGACAATGAAATAGTACTTATTTCATTTAGTGGGATTATTTAACAAACAATAGTATTCATATCATATATGGCATTCTATATGATTTTGTCATTTTATTGAAAATAAGATTATTATTTAAAATATACCAAGAAGGTGGTGAGATCAAATCCAATATGTTTTAACAAACATCTGAATAGATACATTTATCCCATATAAAACAATTTTCTCTTTATATTCTTCTCAAGAAAAAATATAGAATTAAATGAATCATAAACCTTGTGTATTGAATCCATTATCTCATATTTTCTCTTCTGATGTCTCCTACCATAATGTAAAATTTGGGACTATTTGGATTTGTGGTTTAGGAGATATAATTAGATTAGTGGACTATTTTTCCGGGCCTCAGAATCTGGACCAAAATTTTATCTCTAATTTGGGCCGCATAAATGACCGCAATGGAGGCCGAATTAGAATTGGATCCTGAAGATTTATTTCTTTCTCAACATGTCTTCTAGAATCCCAGGAAATATGGGATTCATTGGGACTTTATGTTGGGCCCCACAGTCTCATCAGTGAGATGGTGTCCAATTTGACTTCTCAAGAATTGTTTCCTTTCATCACAAAATATCCCCATCTAATTCCATGAATTATACATTGATACCTGAATCAAACATGTTCATATTGAAGTGTAGATCAATTTACAAAAATATAAAATTGAAATATGGATAATTATATTCCTTAAAATCAGATGAATCATTGGGTACTTTAAATGATCTTAAAAAATGTACCACATAATAGTGCATTTTAAGAAGGTATTACAATCATAATGTGAAATGATGTTCAAAGTGTAAAATTCACTAAAATGGTGTTTATTATTAATAAATAACATGAATATTTTATATATTAACAATGAATATTAGCCTCATTTAGTGGATAATCAAAGGCCCTATGTGTTAGGCGGAGAAAAACGAGGAGTGATGGCAAGAGGGGGGGTGAATTTCCTTTTAAAAAAAGATAAACAATTTAAAATCAAAGTATAAAAATGCAGCGAAAAGTAAAGAGGCAAGACACAAGAAATTGATAACGGAGTTCGGCCAAAAACCCGGCCTACGTCTCCGCTCCCAACTCAACCGTTGAGAGATTCTACCGCTTGCTTTTCAATGGTTGTAGCAAGAAACCCACTAGGCTTTGAGGTAGCACTAGGACCTATTACAGCTTGCTTTTGATGGTTGAGCAAGAACCCACTTACTTTTAATGGTTTAGCAAGAACCCACTATCCTTCTTACAGGTGAAGGATAGCTCACCTATGTCTCAAGATATTTAAAGGAAAGCTTGACAACCTCTTCACACCTTAGAGGTGGTGTGAAACCCAAAAGAGAGAGGAATAGAAAAGGAGTTGGGGTTTGTAGGCACAAACCCAATTTGAAAGCTCAAAAAGATAAATACAATAAAACCCGTAATTGGAGAAGCCTTGGGCGCCTTTGATTGATAGGAGAGTTTGAAGGCCGCTTCCAAGCTTCTTTGGTGGTGCTCTTGGATGTGGAATTGGATGGAGCACTTGGGGTTCCTTGAGGTGGCTCGCCGGAGGATTGCCGAATGATCAACAAAGTGTCCTTGGGCTTGGTTTAAGTTTCAGTTGGTGTCCGGGGCTTCCTTGGCCTTTATTTATAGGCATGGAACCCATTGGGGGCCTTCGGAGCCGTTGGAGAGGTCTTCGGAGCCGTTGGAGGCCAAAAGAGGGTTGACTGGTCAAAGCCAATGGCTAGTTTGACTGGGCTACCGGCTGGCCGGTACAGCTCCACCGGCTGGCCGGTGCCTTGGCAGAGGAGAAGAATTTTGGTCCAGGCTCCACCGGCTGACCGGTGAAGGAGCCACCGGCTGGCCGGTGGGGAGACAGTAGCTGGCCAATTGGTCTGGGTGCCACCGGCTGGCCGGTGACAGAGCCACCGGCTGACCGGTGGAACCTGGCAGTGGGCAATGCCTCTGCCAGGTCCACCGGCTGGCCGGTGCTATCACACCGGTTGGCCGGTGGACTGCAATTCAGTCCATTTTTGCCAGCTTTCTTGGGCCAATCCTTTGGCAATATTTTTCCTATCATCCACAACACTTAAAAACAAGGTTAGACAAATAATAAGGTGATTGTGATCATGAAAATCAAACAACGAGGGGAACGAGAGGTACAACAATCTCCCCCTATTTTGATGATCACAATCACCAAAACAATCAAAGTAAAATACTGAAATTAAAGACATTCTTAAAGGATAATTTGAAAATAAATCAAATCATGATAGAAAATACTCTCCCCCAATCAATCAAGAAATTTCTCCCCCTTTGTGATTATCAAAATAGCGTGGGGCATAAAAATTTGATTGAGGGATGAATTTTGAAAAACAAGATATGAGAATTGAAAAATCAATTGAGATTTTTGAAATTGAAATGAAAATTTGAATAACAGTTGGAATTGAATGTTTTGAATCAAAAACCAATTGAATTTTGAAATTTGAAACCAAATGAAATTTATGAAATTGAGAGTTTTGAAACAAGGTTTGAAAACAATTTAGAAAGTTCTCCCCCTAAATAAAAACAATGAATCACCGGGGAAAGGAAACTATTTTTGGCCCGGAGAGACTCGCCAAAAGGTATTTTTCAATCCAAATTTGTTTCATGGTGGGTCTTCTCCTATAAAATTCGTCCGAAAAGTAAATAGATTTGGGTTGACCGTACCAGGCATTTTTGCAATTGCATTCATAAATTAGGTGCCCGGATTTTTTACAATAATTGCAAAATTTATAACTAGAACTCCCCCTTACAAAAACAGTGGGTGCATGGGAGGAGGAGGCTTGGTTGGTATAGCCAAGCCCTTGGGTGGTTCTTGAAATTCGTTGGGAACCAAGCAATTTTGAAAGATTTTGTTCCCCTTGGGTGAATTTGGCTAGGGATTTTCTAAGGTCCTTGATGGTTGATTCCAAAGAATCAACATTTGGGAAATTTTGGATTTTTAGGGAGAGTTCCTCCTTCTCTTTAAGAAGTTGTTCTTTTTCGGAGGAAAGTTTTTTGAAATTCTTTTTCAAAGAATCAAATTTAGAAGAAAGTTCATGAAAACCATTTTCTAATTGGTCTCTAGCATGTTGGAGTTCTTCATATGATAAATGATTAAAAGAATTAGAAGAACTAGAGGAGGAAGTAGAGGAAGAGGATGATGATACCTCATGTTTTGCCATTAGGCATTTTGTACCTTGGTCGCTTGAGGAGGAGGAGGAGGAGGATGATGAGGTGTCACTCCATGTCACCTTGAGGACCTTTTTCTTTCCTTTTTCCTTAGCCCGTTTCTTGTTGAGTGGGCAATCGGGCTTGTAATGGCCCTTTTCGCCGCACCCGTAGCATTTTACCTTGGGCTCTGATATTTTGTCGGGTTCTTGCTTTCGATGCTTGCGGGATTTCTTCTTCTTGTGCTTCTTCATAAACTTGTGCATTTGGCGGGCGAGATTCTCCATTTCCGAGTCGCCGCTTGAAGATGAAGAAGATGAGGAGGAAGAGGATGATGAGGTGTAGCTTACTTCTTTTTATACCTTGAGGGCAATGTTCTTTGGTGTCTTGATTGGTGTGCCCTCCTTTTGAGCTTGCCTCCTCATCGTGATCTCGTACGTCATTAGGGATCCGATGAGCTCTTCGACCGGCATGTTCTTTACATCCTTAGCTTCTTGGATAGCCGTCACCTTAGGTGCCCATGAGCTCGGAAGGACCCATAGGATCTTCTTGACCATTGTTTCTGCAGAAATATTATCTCCAAGAGATTTTCTACCATTGCACACGTCAGTAAAACGGGTAAACATTTCAGAAATTGATTCATTTGGGTGCATTGAAAAACATTCAAAGTCTTTTCTATACATATCTAATCTAGTATCTTTGACTTTATTAGTGCCTTCATGGGTCACTTCTAAAAGCTTCCAAATTTCATGTGAAGAAGAGCAAGTAGAAACACGATTAAATTCATTTCTATCTAACCCGCAATGAAGAGCATTCATGGCTTTGCCATCAAGCTCAAAATTCTTAATATCGGCGGGGGTCCATTTGGATTCGTCGGGGGTAGACAAAGTATAACCTTGCATGACAGTTTTGTAAATAGGATATCCTATGCTTCTTAAAAAAGTGATCATGCGGGTTTTCCAATAATTATAGTCGGACCCATCAAAAAATGGAGCACGACTCAAAGAAAAGCCTTCGGGGGCGAAAGAAGTGGATGCCATCACAAAGGATCTTTGAATTTGTAACCGGTTAGGGTATTACACAAATTTCCCTCTGATACCAATTGTTAGGCGGAGAAAAACGAGGAGTGATGGCAAGAGGGGGGGGGGGTGAATTTCCTTTTAAAAAAAGATAAACAATTTAAAATCAAAGTATAAAAATGCAGTGGAAAGTAAAGAGGCAAGACACAAGAAATTGATAACGGAGTTCGTCCAAAAACCCGGCCTACGTCTCCGCTCCCAACTCAACCGTTGAGAGATTCTACCGCTTGCTTTTCAATGGTTGTAGCAAGAAACCCACTAGGCTTTGAGGTAGCACTAGGACCTATTACAGCTTGCTTTTGATGGTTGAGCAAGAACCCACTTGCTTTTAATGGTTTAGCAAGAACCCACTATCCTTCTTACAGGTGAAGGATAGCTCACCTATGTCTCAAGCTATTTAAAGGAAAGCTTGACAACCTCTTCACACCTTAGAGGTGGTGTGAAACCCAAAAGAGAGAGGAATAGAAAAGGAGTTGGGGTTTGTAGGCACAAACCCAATTTGAAACCTCAAAAAGATAAATACAATAAAACCCGTAATTGGAGAAGCCTTGGGCGCCTTTGATTGATAGGAGAGTTTGAAGGCTGCTTCCAAGATTCTTTGGTGGTGCTCTTGGATGTGGAATTGGATGGAGCACTTGGGGTTCCTTGAGGTGGCTCGCCGGAGGATTGCCAAATGATCAACAAAGTGTCCTTGGGCTTGGTTTAAGTTCCGGTTGGTGTCCGGGGCTTCCTTGGCCTTTATTTATAGGCATGGAACCCATTGGGGGCCTTCGGAGCCGTTGGAGAGGTCTTCGGAGCCGTTGGAGGCCAAAAGAGGGTTGACTGGTCAAAGCCAACGGCTAGTTTGACTGGGCTACCGGATGGCCAGTACAGCTCCACCGGCTGGCCGGTGCCTTGGCAGAGGAGAAGCATTTTGGTCCAGGCTCCACCGGCTGACCGGTGAAGGAGCCACCGGCTGGCCGGTGGGAAGACAGTAGCTGGCCAATTGGTCTGGGTGCCACCGGCTGGCCGGTGACAGAGCCACCGGCTGACCGGTGGAACCTGGCAGTGGGCAATGCCTCTGCCAGGTCCACAGGCTGGCCGGTGCTATCACACCGGTTGGCCGGTGGACTGCAATTCAGTCCATTTTTTCCAGCTTTCTTGGGCCAATCCTTTGGAAATATTTTGCCTATCATCCACAACACTTAAAAACAAGGTTAGACAAATAATAAGGTGATTTTGATCATGAAAATCAAACAACGAGGGGAACGAGAGGTACAACACTATGGTATAGATACATCTTACTGACTAGGCACAATTGATGTTTGAATATTTGGTGTTGGGGGCTCATAAGAATTGAGACTTATTCTCATGAAGTTTGAACATGGTGATCTCTAGTAGTGAGATCACGAGGACATACCCATGAAAAGGAGCACCACATGTTTTTGGTTTCTTTGGTTATTCATATCTACAAACCTTTGTATTGGTCTCCGAACATGAGATCATTACCAGTTTGTGTCATTCGATCATGGACTTTTATGTAAGGAAAAAACCATGATAATGTAATCATGGTGAGGTAGCTTGTGTTGGGTATGTCATTGATAGTATGAAATTGGTTGAATGGTCAAGAAAATATTTTTCGCTTTCGAGTTGAGGAATTAATATATCCTGGGCCTTGTTGATTAGGATGTTAGTACCTTTATAAGACCATGGCCATGTCAGTAAAGGGAAAATCCATCCAGTTAGATCAAAAAATAATAAAGCAAGAAAAGGGCGATGACACATGTGTGAATCTTACTTTATGAAATATTATAGACAAAGAGATTATGTTACAAAGTTCATGTTCATAGGTTGGTTTTCATTGCTATGAATATCCTTGTATCTTTAAGGACCATGATGGGTTCTTAGATCTTGTACTTGGTCTATGATTATTATTCACTACTATTGAGATAAGGGTCTAGAGGATCACACATAATATCCTATTCAATAATCTTCCATATTCTATTGAATAAGTATATAGGACATGGTGGGCCCCACCACTGGGGTCCAGTTTTGTCTATGGATATACGATCACTAAAGTAATAAAAAAATTCATATTATTCAGGTTAAGAATAATTGGCATTGAATTTATTTATTATATGTATTTACAAGTTTTAAAGTAAATACATTGAAAATATTATTTTAATGAATATTAGTTTAATATATTAAAGGATCATTTAATATTTTTGGGAACAAAGAGTCAATTTTATGGATAAGGTATTATCATGTAATATGTTTATTATTTTAAAATAAATTGATAATAATATAAATGATATCTATGGATCAGTATAATATTCATAATATCATTTATACAGTGTGTAAAATTATTCAAGGGGGGAATTGTTCTATTTTTTGGTAATTTATTAACACCCTATAAATAGGATGAGAAGCTCTCACCAAAGAACTATTCATGGAGAGCTCATGAAAGATTCTCTATCCTCTTCCACCTTCTAGATAGATAATCTCTCAATCCAAGTGATTGGATCATGCTCTCTCTCAAGAATCTCAAGTAAAGTGAAGTGGTGATCATCAGAGCATTGAAGGGGTCGTAGGATCTGCATGCTAGCACCCAAAATTCAATGATCGCTACTCATTCTGTTTCTTGAAGTGCATTTGGGAGATCTAAAGGAATTCGACTTCACATTATTCAAGAAGCAATCAACGATGATGACAGATGTCAAGCGCGACATCAGATTGAACCACGTATTTGGTGGTTATTATTTTGGGCTTAAAATTCCTCACGCAGTATCCTTGGGTGGTAATCAGGAAATGCTTCAACGACGATGATGAGCTCATGTCGATCGTTGTTGGAAAAATATAAAAAATCCCATCTTTTAGGGATTCTGTTGCATTCCTGATACTATCAATTTGTATCAGAGCGATGAGTGATGATCTTAAGAAAATGGAAAAAATAAATTTACATTAAATTTTACAAAGGACGTCTTTTTGGCCCCAAAACCGCAAACAGTGTCCAAATCTGACACCAAAAGACCATGTTATGGATGTTCAAAATTTCATTTCATATTGAAATAATTTTTTGTGGGTTTTATATTTCAATAACACATATATATTTATATATGATTAATTTACCTAAAGATAGTTGGTCAAAATTATTTCAGTGACCCTGAGTTTTATAACTTGTTTCCATTGGCCGGAATAGGGTTCTTAGGTAAGGTGAAATTAATAAATTAATTTTATTAATTAATTAATTTAATTAATCAATTAATTAATTTTATAATAGGCCTATTTAATAGGAATAATATTTTTTGAGGGCTGGACGACTGTTTCTTGGGTCAGTAGGAAGATATAAAAAAAAGGTTTGGCCAACTTTTGCATTTCCATAGCCTCATGTATGCTTTTAGAAATGTAAAAAAAAGGAGGAGAATCAACCGAGAATTTCCACCCCGATGATCCAACCTGTCTGCTACACTATGGGAGACCCTCAATGAAGCGACTTCCCTTCAGCCATCCTCACCAAGAAAACCCTGGCGGTGAGCTCCTATGGCCTCCACTCCCTCCAGATCTAGCTCGACCATCCTCCACCATCCCCAAAAAGGGCTAAAACCTCATGTGTGTGCCAGCCCCGTCGGTTCAACCAACTCCGACACCCTCACTCAAGGAAAGCCCGATGCGCTCTCCACCTCCCTTGTCCAGATCTACTGAAACCGCCTAGCCTCCCACCTCCTTCCACAATAACCAGATGCTGGATCCTCTACACGAGCGACTTGGGAGACTCGTGATCACTTGGTACCGTCCACCCACAACTGACCTCCACTGCACATATCCAGTTCTCCAACCATGGCTAGGATCCTTCGCCTACGGTGAGAACTAGATCTTCCCCCATGGTTCTACCAGTCACTTCTTCCTTGCCTATGGTTTCCAAAGTGGCACTGAAATCCCACTAAAACCACGAGATATGTTGGACTTTCCCGAGCGACTTCCGCTCTTGATCTAGCCACCTCACATGGCTCACTAGACCAACCTCCACATGAGGAGATGTCACTATCATTACAGCAAGAGGACCAAGCATTGTGGGTCTTACTGGTGTCGCAACCCAAGGTGGTGGATCCACTTCCCCTAGCCCAGAAAGATCCCTATATGCCTCACTATTGGGGTTCAGCCCACACATGGGTGTTTCCATTATTTTAGATATGATGTATATTTGAGATTTGAAGATATATTTTTTTGGAAATTCAAGATTCTTCCACTGTGTATCTGCCATCATGAGATTCAGGTAATATCTCATGATATCTTTTTGAGATATTTTCAAATTTGCTTTTCAATCAAGATATGTGGCATATGGAAGCCTATTAAAGGGGAAGCAGCGAATCAAAGAAGTGACAATTGGGTGGTGCACGACAACCCAAGGAGAGCAGATACTTGGGTAACTGTTTTCTAGGGTGTGGGTAGCAGCGAGCAGCGGCAAATTAGGTTGTGCAACGAGGTGCTGTAACGATGCCGCAAGTTCGATTTTGATCTCCGAAGGGTGACGTATTGTCACAGACTATTATCAGAGAGGCGACAGAGGCATATCAGGGTGTGGTTTTTCTCATAGGTTTTTATGCTGTATTTGTGATTCAAGTTTTGGGTTTAACTTGGATTTTTGTACTCTCTGGTTCATAGTGGATTTTCTCGGAGTTTCCCCATGGTTTTTTAATCCTCCTCAAAGGAGGGTTTTTCCAAGTTAAAATTTCTGTCCACATTTGTTATTCTACTATTTGGTTTGGCGCTTCATTTACATAGGTGATTATCACAAATTTTTGTTGTCGCAACTGAGTTTATATTTGAAACCAATCTGTTTCCGACCCAACATCTGGTATTAGAGGAAGTTATTTGTGTCCTCTTACTGATTAATATGGGGGATTCAAGCTGTGGTATTTCTGCTCACATTGAACTCTTCAACGGGCAAAATGATTTTACACTTTGGCAGCAAAGAGTTAAAAATATTTTGGTCTGTGAGAAGACAGAAAGGAGTTGAAGAAAAAATCAGAGAAGCCGAAGATGATGAGTGATGATGATTAGAAGGATATGCAAGAGTTGGCGACAAGAACTATTCAGATGTATTTGGGTGATAATACACTGCGGGAAGTGATGAATCTGACAGATCTGGAGGAGATCTTGGTGAAGCTTGAAAGAAGGTATAAATCAAAATCCCTCACAAATCATTTATATTTAAAGAAACGGTTGTATCGTTTGCGAATGCTAGAGAATGGAGATTTAGGTAACCATCTGGACAAGTTCACCAAACTTCTGACGGAGATATCCTCGGTGGCGGTCAAGATTGATGATAAAGGTAACGCGGTACCTGTTGAAATAGAAGAAGAAGATAAGGCTTTTCTTCTTTTGGGTTCGTTGCCTGATTCATATGATAATCTCGTCACCACACTGTTGTTCGGGAAGGATACACTGAATTTGAATGATGTGATTTCATCATTGTTGATGAACGAGACTCGACGAAAGACCAATGATGGTGAATCTTCAGGTAATGGTGGAACTCTTGCTATGGCAGATGGACGCGGTAGTCAGAGAGGTCGGTCAAAGACAAGAAGAAAGGTCAAGTGCGACTTTTTCAACAAGGAGGGTCATGTGAAGAGACGCTGCTATGAATTGAAAAAGCTTAAGAAGGAAAAGAAGGCGCACGACACCGATTCTGAGGATACCGGCGTAAGTCATGTTCATGGTGAGGGTGATTTACTTTCAGTTGGCATTGATTGTCGCAGGCCAGATTTGTACACCGAATGGGTGGTTGATTCAGCAGCATCATACCATATTTCACCAAAGAAGGGACTATTTTCTTCATATGAATAAGGTGACTTTGGTAGATTGAATATGGGAAATGGAGATTCTGCTGATGTCATTGGTGTTGGTGATATTTGTATCACTACGAATGTAGGTTGTACACTGACATTGAAGAATGTGCAACATGTGCCAGGTATTCGCCATAATTTGTTATCTGCTAGTTCTCTTGATACTGATGGATTCAGGAGTTCGTTTAGCAGTGGAAGATGGAATTTTTCCAGAGGATCGATGGTTTATGCGCATGAAAAAATGGATGACATGCTTTATAGGATATATTTAAAGGCATGCAGTAATGTGATGAATCCAGTTGTGAAGAGGACTTCATCAGATTTGTGGCAGTGGTGATCGTCGTGCATGAGTCGAAGACCGTCGACTAAGTTGAAGAAGGTTTGGAAGCCGAAGCTTGTCATGGAAGGTGTTTCAGATCTTACACCTAATTCTTTTTCTTCAGAGAGTGCCACTATTGAAGAAAGAATGGAAATAAAAGATTGAGGTGATGCACTAAGAGTTTTTGACTGATCGAAGGATGTTGAGCAGAGGGAGTAAGTAATTCCTACAGGTGCTCCAGATTATGTGGTGATAAAAATTATGGGGGAGCCAGATATTGTTGATTCTGGTATTAGTGCTGCAGACATAAGTATGAATAAGACTTCAGCATTTGGATTTATTTTACAGGGGGAGCTTTCAGGTTTCCGCCAGAGATGCAAAAGAGGGATGCCATATTTTCTGTAGAGGATGGCGGTTGGTACGATACCAACCAGTTTTCTTTCCAACTGAGTTTGTTGGATGCGATCTCCTTCTTCGATGGGATGAAGGGGGAGATTGTTGGGGTTCATCCCACACATTAGTGTTTCCATTATTTTAGATATGATGTATCTTTTATATTTGAAGATATATTTTTTTGGAAATTCAAGATTCTTCCACTGTGTATCTGCCAGCATGAGATTCAGGTAATATCTCATGATATATTTTTGAGATATTTTAAGATTTCCTTTTCAATCAAGATATGTGGAATATGGGAGCCTATTAAAGGGGAAGCAGCGAATCAAGGAAGTGACAATTGGGTGGTGCACGAAAACCCAAGGAGATCAGATACTTTGGTGACTGTTTTCTAGGGCGTGGGCAGCAGCGAGCATCGGTAAATCAGGTTGTGCAATGAGGTGCTGCAACGATGCCGCAAGTTCGATTTTGATCTCCGAAGGGTGACGTATTGTCACGGACTATTATCAGATAGGCGACAGAGGCATATCAGGGTGTGGTTTTTCGCACAGTTTTTTTATGCAGTCTTTGCGATTGAAGTTTCGGGTTTAACTTGGATTTTTGTACTCTCTGATTCATAGTGGATTTTCTCAGAGTTTCCCTGTGGTTTTTTAATCCTCCGCAATGGAGGGTTTTTACACATTAAAATTTGTGTCCACATTTATTATTCTGCTGTTTGGTTTGGCGCTTCGTTTACATTGGTGATTCTCACAAATTTTTTTTGTCGCAACTGAGTTTATATTTGAAACCAATCTGTTTCCGACCCAACACTCACTCCACTCAAGGTAACCCATTCCCTACCAGGACTGGACCCAATTTTCCTCGAAACACGTCAGGTGGGTCTGCTTGACCTAGAACTGGACTGGGTGGGCCTTCCTAACCCAAAAACACCCTTTCATGGGGTCTGTGTGAATTGGAATGGGAATATGTGGGTTTGGCCCAATCCACAAAGGTCCTGAATGGAGTTTTCAGGGCCGGAGTATTTTTATAAATAATCAAAAATCAATCCAATTAATTAATTCAATTTTGGTTTTAAATTAAATTAATTAAATATTAATTTTTAATTTAAAGAAATATTTTTAATTTTTTGTTAAATTAATTTAATTTTGCTGTTAAGTTAATTAATTTTTTGGTTTTAAAATAAAATTAGTTAATGGACCGAACGACGTAATTGTTGAATTAAAGATAACAGTGAATTTTTATTTCAATAAGAGTTCCCTCAGAAATAATTTAATACATGTTTATTTTTATTTTTTCATTTACTTTAATATATTATTTTAATTTGTATTAGATTGATCATGAGCCTAAGACAGACCAATGTATGTATGGTGATTGGTTAATTAATTTATTTAATTATTTCAATTTGTTTATAATAATTATTTTATTATATGGCCATCTACGAGTCACCTATGTCATTATATGTACATGGGCCTTCATGTCCAATTTTGATTTGTAATTTTTACTCTTAAGACCCCCTCTATTACATGAGATTTTTTTTGTATAATGGAGAATATGAGAAGTGATGTGATTCACACTGAGTTATGGAGACACACTAGACATGAGTTTGATGCATTGGATGGGTAGGCGTTGCAACTCGAGTCGCAAGCAATGAAACTCAAGGTATTACCCCTTGGGTCTAGGTTGATCCACCATTCACTTAATGGATCAAGCATTGGTATTGGCTCATGATCACGTCATCATTTTATTTTTTCATGGTTTATTATTTTGTGAATGTGTAGTTTACCCACAATCACATACTATTATAAACAAGCATGCACATATAAAATGAACATGTGACATGAAATATATTCTTCTATTTATTTCAAAGTTAATTGTTAGTGTGATCATTTAGAACATGATAATCAAATAGAAAATGATTTCTTTTCATCACCAAAAAAACAAAAAATCCCTTAAATAAATATTAAGTCGTAACCGACTTCCATCATTTAAATTTCAACAAAATCGAGTGTTCGGGGTGCTAATTAACCAAAGTTGAGGATGAATCTTAATACTCGTGAGTTATTATGGGGGTGATGGGTTGAATTAACTAAAGTGGTAGTAAGGATTATCTAAATCATACTTTATATAATTTTAAAGGAAAGAATTGATTAAATCATGTCATCATTTTAGAAGATGAGACTTCAACTCAACAGATCAAGGAACCATGAGTTTATGTGGTTGGACAATCAAACACCTACCTTGAACCCTCTAAGTAGTGTAGTAGACAAATCTTGTAGACTATGAGGGGAGGTTCAGGGACCTCTACCACTAGAATACTCAAGAGTCATAGTATTCCTATTCTAATATAGAGGGATCCTAGAATTAGATAAAATAGTGGGAGACATTTATTAGTTTAATTAATCATCAATTTCTAAATCAGTAATCATGATTAAAGTACTCATCTACTAAGAATTTTATTTTTCTAGAAAGTGGAAAGTTATACCACATGAAATACTACGATAAATAATGGATAAAGTAAATTTCCACATTTGAATGAGCATCCAATAATAGTACAAGATCTTGTGAAAAATACTAAGATATTGGAAATTCAAGGTTCTAGTGTCCCTAATACCTATTAAACTACCTCAGGAAGTGGGGTGTAAAAATGATTACTATTGGATCGAATTATACTAAATATACAAAATAGAGGGGGTGAATTGTGTCTTTTCAAAAATCTTTATGAGATTGTGTTCTGCCTTTTAACTTTAATCAGATAAAATGATGCAGCTGAAATTTAAATAGCAGAAACACAAGATTTATAGTGGTTCGGGGAATAGAAGACCCCTAGTCCACTCCACTAATTCTCTACTCCACGAGCTTGGTGATTTTCACTATCTGGTCCTCGTTTCAACAGACCGGTTCACAACTGAGTACAGGCAGTTGACACCTTTACAATCCAAGGCAAAACAAAACCTTCTGGTTCACTTATAGAACCTACACAGCTTAGTACGAGAAGCCGATCACTCAATAATAGAAAGAAAAGATTTTTGTATTTTTAAAATACTTTCCAGATGTTCTTCACAATTGCAACAACATGCAATTGAAAGTAGGTAGATCTTCGCCTTCAGAAATAATAATCTTCACATAAGAAATGTTCTGAGTCGATCCCATTGCATTAGATATAGAAATATAATTCACAAATTCATCAGTAGAAAATTCACAGTAGATCTTAGTTGTAGAACAAGTGAATATTCTATTGCATTCCTTCCTCTTTAACAAATACATCTTTGACGCTCCTTTTGAACCAGAAGATCGGTGTGTTTCTGTAGTCTCTATTTTTACTTTTTTTTCAGAATAATCAAAAGATCACACATGATCAATAATAATCGATGCAATTTAAAAATCCCATAAAATAATGATAAAACCTTCTCTTATAAAATTAGATCCACAAAAGTCACCTTTTTTACTCGCGATATTCAAACATTTGAATTTACAGAGTAGTTGTAACTTCCCTAAAGACTCGGGATAAAAATCTCCTTTTAATTCGATTATCAAATCATTGATGAAATGGTTTTGAAACAGTCAAAATCATACTTTAAAATCAGCTTTAAATCAGCCTTGAAATCTTCCTAATAATCAGCGTATTGACCGTTGCATAAAAATATCAACTTTAAATTCTCCGACGCCAAATGTAAGGTTAAGTTGAACTGTATGTGTCCTCTAAATGTAAGGTTGATGACGTAGTCTTCAAACGTAAGGTTCAAAACATAAGGTTGACAACAAAAACTTGACAACAAATGTAAGGTTCATTCCAAATGTAGGGTTGGTCATCCATACTTTTCTCTTCAACTTTTAAACATACGATAAAAGATCTATACTTTTACTTAATCCATACTTTTCCAAGAACGTATGGTTGTTTACAAAAGTAAGGTTGATGAACCATACTTTTGAGAAACAAAGGTAACGTTTAATATTTACGTACGGTTCTCTTTCCATACTTTTTTGATATCGCAAACGTAGGGTTCCTTCCTAACGTAGGGTTCTTCTTCTATACTTTGCTGATAACGTATGGCTATTTAACCATACTTTTCCCTTATCTCAAAAAGTATACACGATTTTTATCCTTACGCTACATTTATCCACGTAGGGTATGAACAGTGTTTCTAGAACACGCTCAAGCAGATTCCAAATAAATAGCGCATGAACAGTGTTTCCAGAACACGTTAAATACGAATACTTTAATTATAAATTCCCGTAATTTCAAGAGTAAAATAAAATGATAAATTCCTAAAAAATGCTTAACAAATAAAATCATTAGAAAATAATTAATGGTATTTGTGAGCATCAAAATTATCATAAAGAGATAGAGTATTAATATAAACTCCCCCTTTAAATAACAATATTATGTATTGTTGAAAAAAACACTTGCTCAACAATATCCCCCTTTTTGATGATCACAAAACCCATAAAATAATAAGACTAATTAAATGAAATTAACTTTCAAAATTAGTTACATAAAGTTTTAGAATTTTGAGAGGATAAAACAATATTTAATTTTAACAAAATCATTTCAATAAATAAACATTGTATTGTCATTAAAAAAAATTTCTCCCCCTTTATGAAAATAAAATAATTTTTTTAAAAAAAATAAAAGTAAAGAATAAAATAAAAGTTTTTAGTTTTATCCAAATTTCTCCCTCTGAATAAAAAGTAAATGAAAATTTCCCTTTATAATAAATGACTATTAATAACTTAAAATAGTTTTCTGTATAAGTATGAATCTGTATAAATCCAAAACATTTTAAATATACAGGAAATCATTTAAACAAGGTTTTAAAATCTTAAAATAAAATGTTGTGCTTATCCAAATTTCTCGCCCTTTTTGTGATATAAAAAAGAATGATAAATCATGTATTTGAACACATTTAATGTTGTACTAAACTATAGGTAAATGCTATTATTAACTGTTTATCAATAATTAAATCTAGAGGACTGGCATATCAAAACAAAGACAGTAAAACAAATAGAAATAAAGAAACAGATTTTCATTAAAATTAAAAAATAGATACAATGATGAGAAACATAGGAATCAAGGTTTTTTGCAGTGAAGAGGTAGGGTTTATCTTCTCTGGACTGTAGACTTGATTTCTGCTAACTGTTCTCGCAACCTTTTCATTAATCCATCACCAAGCTTAATAATAAGATCTCTAGCGTCTTGAGTCATATGAATATATTCAATGAGATTGACTCTGAAAAACTCGTGAAGCCTTTCTTCTTTCTCCATAAACAAAGACAACTTCTCTGTGAATTTTTCTAAGATAGAGTGGATTCCTGGATCACTTGATGTTAACTGATCAACTAAGAATTTCTGATTATCTAAGAAAACAAATAATGGAGCATTGTTGCACTGAAGATCTTGCAACCTGTCATTCATATTGCTTATTATAGTTATGATAGCTTGAAATCTTCTGATTAAATCAAGTGAACTGCCTGATCCACTAGCAGCACTATTCCCAACTGATGCAAATTGTGTCTCCATAAAAAACTTAAGATCCGAGAAATCTGACTTCATATCCATTTCAGATTTCAATTTGGCAACAACATTGAGCATATCCTCTTTAAAAATTTCAACTTATTGTCTTGAAACAATACTCTCCTTATGCTTTTGAAATTTCAACTATTCGGATGCTAAGGTGCTTCTCAGAGAATCATTCTCACATTGTAGCTGAGATATCTTTCTATACAATTCTTCAACTTCCCTATTCCCTGAATCAGAAGCACCCGGTGCTTGATTCACATTCTCAGGCTCTATGTGATGAGGTAGTAGTACTAAAGGTAATGTTTCAACATCAGATTTTTCATTCTCCCTATTCTGAGTAGGTTGGTCCACATATATTTCCTTAGAGTCCTTTTCAGACTCTTCCATAGAAAAATCCTCTTGAATAACTTCTGTGTGAGCTTCGGAATCATGATCATCATGAATATCTGCAATTTTTTCATCAAATGAACTATCTAAAATGATATTCTCTGGAGTTTCCTGAGGTTTGGCCACATCCTCACCAGGCTCTGCCTCCTTTTCTTGTTGAAGTACAACAAAAACATCAGCTACAACCTGTTGTTCTGATCTTTCAAATATAATGCTTTCGTGATCAGGATCTGTAACAGTGACATTCTGTTCTTGAGGTTGTTCAAAAAAATTTTCTCTGAAAAAGCTGTAAGAGAGTAAATCTCTTTTAGTTAAGTCAGGGGAAGTAAGTTCCTCAGTCACAAGTCTTTTCCTCTGAGTTTGAAGTCCCTCCCGACTTCTTTCTTCCTCAATTTCTACCACTTCAAATCTGATCCTCCTTGCCACAGTGCTGACTCTCGATTCAGCTTGTCCCTCCTTGGACTTTTCAGATTGAGCTTGAGAACTCTCTGATTCATCATCTACTTCTACTGGAAATTTTTTTCCTTTGATAGTACTCCAGAAATATCCAATCTTCCTTAAAGTTCCAGCATTAAACACATTACTGTGATGACAGTGTACTCTCGCATCCACCAGTCTCACTATGTCCTTCTTAAACAATAGCTTGGAAATGAATCGACCAAAAGGATAAAAGTTCATTCAGGCATCACTCTGACAACAATATCTTAGGTATCTAACCATATACCTAGGAAAATTGAGTTTGACATCACTGAGAAAAAGATACACTATATACATATCCGGATATAATATCTTTTCCATCTCATACATCCTTGGTGCAATCCCCGTTTGCACAAATTTGACCAAAATTTTCTGATTAGGCTCCAAATCCTTGATAAAAATATTCTTTACAGTCTTAATACCAAATAGAAACAACATTATATCTTCTGATTTATGCACAAAATCTCCAATATTTTTCAAATCGAAATGAAAAACTCCCTCATGAGGGAAGTTGAGAATCTGACCAATTTCTACTGATGAGATTGAGAAATCCCTATCCTGTATCTTAGCCATCATACTATCCTCAGTATCTCCCAGACTAAACTATACAGATTTGAAGAAGTATCTAAGTTCTACCTCATATAGAAATTTTGTATTTTCACTGTTGAATGTCTGCTCGAGGTTCTGAAACAACAGTGCTTATTTAAATAGTAGATTTGTCTGAAACAACCAGTCGAGATCGATTACCTTTCCCTATAATATTTTTCTTCCTTCGGAGCGTTATCTCTTGGAATTGCTTGTCTTGGATTCACTATCTCTTTTAGTCCTTACCATATCTGCGAGAATCTCTGAAGGTTTGAAGGTTAGGGTTTCAGAGGTTCGAAGATTAGGGTTGACGAGTAGAGGTGCGGTTTGTGGGTTCAAAAAGGTTTCGACAGAAATGAAACGATGTAGAAGTAGAAATGGTTTCTGACAAACTTTATTCCCATGTTTTTAATAATCATTACATATATTTAAAAATAAATAAAATAGATTACGCGGGGAAAAGAAACTTATACTATTTGAAAAACAAAATTGCTAAATTATTTTAAGCAGAATTAAAATAAAGAACTACCATTGTAAAATAAAATTTTATTTTAAATCCAATAAACCTAGCTCCCCCTTAATAAAATCAAAACTTGTAGTGGGAAGTGGTTTAGTAAAAATATCAGCTAATTGAATTTCAGTACTTATAAATTCCAAAGATATATCCTTTTTAAGAACATGATCTCTTAGAAAATGATGTCTGATATCAATATGCTTAGTTATAGAATGATTAATAGGATTTTTTGAAATATTTATAGCACTAGTATTATCGCATAAAATAGGAGTATTATTAAAATTTAGTCCGAAGTCAATAAGAGTGTTTTTCATCCACAACTCCTGTGCACAACAACTGCCAACAGAAACATATTCTGTCTTAGCTGTTGACAGGGCAACTGAATGTTGTTTCTTACTTGACCATGACACTAAAGATTTTCCTAAGAAGTGAAAAGTTCCTATAGTGCTTTTCCTTTCTAGTCTACAACTCCCAAAGTCTACATCTGAATATGAAATCAAATTTAAATTAGATGTTTTGGGATAATGAAGATATTGAAAAACAGTTCTTTTTAAATATCTAATTTTTTTTTAACAACAGCTAGATGATATTCTTTAGGATTTGATTGAAATCTTGCACAAAGACATACTAAATACATTATATCTGGCCTGCTAGCAGTACGATATAATAAAATACCAATAATACCTCTATATAACTTGTTGTCAACTAATTTTCCAGTTTCATCCAAATAAAGATTTATATTAGTACACATAGGAGTTGTATATGTCTTGCTGTTTTCAAGTCCAAATTTCTTCAACAAACCAGTAATGTATTTGATTTGATACAAAACATTTCCAAAATCTTTTTGATAAATTTGAAGTCCTAAAAAGAAATTTATTTATCCCATCATACTCATTTCAAATTCTTTTTGCATTAACTTTGAAAACTCATGACAAAGGGTTTTAATAGTTGATCTAAAAATTACATCATCAACATAAATTTGAACCAGTAAAATATTAGAATTCACATTTTTCTTAAATAGTGTTAGATCTGCCATTCCAACAATAAAATCATTTTTCAAAAGAAAAGATCTTAATCTTTTATACCAAGCTCTAGGTGCTTGTTTTAGGCCATAGAGAGCTTTAGTAAGTTTAAAAAAAGAATCTGGTTTTTGAGAATTTTCAAAACCAGGAGGTTGCTCAACATAAACTTCCTCCATTAAAAAACCATTTTAAAAGGCAGACTTAACATCCATCTGAAATAATTTAATGTTCATATGAGATGCATAGTCTAAGAGGATTCTAATGGATTCTAGTCTCGCTACAAGTGCAAAGGTCTCATCGTAATCTATAACTTCTTCCTAATTATATCCTTTAGCTACAAGTCTAGCTTTATTTCTAGTTATTATTCCTTGGTCATCATGCTTATTTCTAAAGACCCATTTGGTTCCTATTATTGGATAATTCTGTGGTCTTTCAACTAATTCCCAGACTTCATTTCTTTTGAACCAGTTTAATTCTTCTTGCATTGAAATCATCCAGATTTCATCATTTAAAGATTCTTCTATAGTCTTGGGTTCTAATTGGGATAGAAAGGCAGAGAGTTCTACAAGATTTCCTATATTTATTCTAGTTTTTATTCCTGTATCTAAATCGCCTATTATAGTTTCTAAAGGGTGATTCTTTAGGGTTCTAGTCTATCTAGGAAACACACTTATAGGTTCTTCAGTATCATGTTCTTCTAAACTAGACTGAATTTTATTTATATCTTTTTCAAAATCATTTTTCAAGTTCTCAAGCCTCATGTTATCATTAGAGTCAGATTCATCCATTTGATATGTCCATTTCTCAAAGGGATCAGATTCATCAAATTTAACATGAACTGATTCTTCAACAATCCTTGACTTCTTATTATAGATTCTATAAGCTTTGGAAGTAGCTGAATATCCTAATAAAATTCCTTCATCAGATTTTGGATCAAACTTACCAAGATTATACTTGGTGTTTAAGATGTAAACCTTGCATCCAATAACTTTAAAGTAGTTAACTTTGGGTTTTCTGTTATTCCAAATTTCATAGGGTGTATTTTTCAAAAGAGGTCTAATTAAAACTCTATTCATTATATAGCAGGCTGTGCTTGCAGATTCTTCCCAAAAGTAGGTAGGAAGGCTGTATTCATTTAGCATAGTCCTAGCCATTTCCTGAATAGTCCTATTTCTTCTTTCAACAATTCCATTTTGTTGAGGAGTTCTAGGTGCATAGAAGGTGTGTTTAATACCCATATTTGAGCAGAAGGAATTAAATTCCTAATTCTCAAATTCTCCACCATGATCACTTCTTAATGAAATTATTTTAAAACCTTTTTCATTTTGAACAGCTTTACAAAAACTTTCAAATAAAGTAATAGCTTTGTTTTTAAATTTCAAAAAGAAAATCCATGTAAATCTAGAATAGTCATCAACTAAAATATATACATATAATTTACCAGCCAAGCTTGCTACTCTTGAAGGTACAAAAAAATCCATATGAATAAGTTCTAGAGGTTTAGATGTAGCAATTTTGTTAACAGATTTGAAGGATTATTTGTGTTGCTTTCCATGTTGACATGCATCACAGAATCTTTCACTTTCAAATTTGAGACTAGGAAAATCAGAAACTAAATGTTTCTTAGATAACTTATTTAAAACATATATATTACAATGTCCAAGTCTCCTATGCCAGATCCAGGATACATTTATTTTAGTAGTTAATAAATTTACTTGTTTTTTACACAAGGAATTTAAATCCAGGGTATACACATTATTAGTTTTTGGTGCTCTAAATTTAAGCAATTTATTTTTGAAAACAGAACATCAATTGTTAGAAAAATCAACAGCTTAACCATCATCACATAGTTGAGAGATACTTATCAGATTGTGTTTCAATCCTTGTACATAATGTACTTTATTAATTGAGACAGCTTCTGGGTCTCCAACTGTTCCAATACCAATGATTTTTCCTTTGGAATTGTCACCAAAAGTGACAAGTCCACCATCTTTTTGAGTGAGTGTAGAGAAATTCAATGAGTTTCCACTCATATGTCTTGAGATTCCACTGTCCATATACCATATTTCCTTTTTTCTCTTGTGACCTGCTCCCTGCAAAGACATTTACACAGATTGCTTTGGTACCCATATTTTGTTGGGTCCAGTAGTGTTAGCTAGCAAAGATCTGTGAATTCAAACTTGCTTTGTTTTTCTAATTTCACATGAGTCGAATAGATCATTTGATACAAAATATTTCTTAATGCCACTTATTTGGGGTTGTCTTAAGAAACAATTTTTAGAAATATGTCCCCTTATTCCACAGTAATTACAATTTAGTCTTTTTTCACATGGAATAAAATAGTTTTTGTACAGCTTGGGTTTTTCACCTTTACTGCCAATTCCAAATCTTTCCTTTTTTATGACATTTTCCCCAAGGATTTCATTTAATGTATTTTATCCTTTAGTAAAAACAAGGGCTGAAGTTTTATATGTTTCTAATTCAGTTTGCAATGATTTTATCTTTGATTCATAATCTATATTGTTAGAATTAATTGAATCAAATTTTTCAGTTAACTCCTTATATTGTTACATCATTGTATCTCTTTCATCATAAAAATCCTTATAAACATTCTTTAAAGACTTATTCTTATAAAATATAGAGTCATATTTTTCTTCAATCATATTGCAGTAGGCTGCATGTTTTTCATTATAGTAATTAGATTCAGAACTAGAATCAGAAGTGTAGTAAGATTGTACCTCATCTGTTTCTACCATAAAACACATTTTGGCTTTCAGATTTGCTTCCTCCTTCTTTGAGTCTGATTGACAAGTATTACTAGAGTCTTCAGATACACTCTATGTAGCTTTCATGGCTTTCTTGTCCTTATGCTCATAGTCATTTCTTTTGAAAAAATTCTTTCTCTTTTCTTCTTTTAGCTGAGGATAGTCAGATTTGATATGACCCATTTTCTTGCATTCATAGCATCTTACTTCCTTATCATCTTTCTTAAAGGATTCTTTGAATCCTATTTTCATTCTATAGAATTTTGTGAATCTTCGGGCTAGCTGAGCCAATTCCACATCAGAATTAGATAACTCAGAACTCTCTAACTTCTCTTTTTCATTTTTCTTCATCTTTCTGTTTTTTATCTGTGATGATGCTTTCAAGGTTTTATCATCTCTTTTGATAATAACTTTATGTTCATCAGCTTCATCTTCCATCTCATCTTTATACATCATTAATGTTCCAATCAGTTCTCTCATGGTTAAATCTTTGACAGGTGTCGACTGTCTGATTACTGCAGAGATTCCATTCCATTTTGTAGGCAGTACTCTCAATAATTTTAAAGCTTGATCAGCTTGCTTAATGGGATCTCCCAAGGCAGTTATGTTATTGACAATCTCTGTCAATATTCCATTCATTTGAGTAATACTCGCACCTTCAACCATTCTGAATGTATCAAACTTTATCTTAGCAGTTTTATATATCATTTCCTTGATATTGTTAGTTCCTTCATAAGAAACAATAATAGTTTGCCACATTTTATATGCTGTTGGGAATTGAGATACTCTGTTAAACTCATCTGGTCCTAGACCACATATAATTGCATTCATTGCCTTTGAATTCATATCATATTTTGCTTCAGTATCTGCACTCCATGTTTTAGGTTTTTTTGGTATTTCATATGGAGTTAGAATCTTAGAATAGACTCTGTATCCAAGATTTTTCAGATAGATAATCAATCGAGACTTCCAGCATCCATAGTTTTCTCCATTGAAGTCAGCTACTCTGACTATAGACATTCCCTCTCTTGTATCAGTCATATTGCTCTGTGTATAATCACTTTCAGCTTGTTAAAGCTTTTTCAGAAATCTCAACCTTTGATACCAATTATTGGATCGGATTACACTAAATATACACAGGAGGTGGGTGAATTGTGCCTTTTCAAAAATCATTATGAGATTGTGTTCTGCCTTTTAAATTTAATCAGATAAAATGATGCAGCAGAAATTTAAATAGAAGAAACACAAGATGTATAGTGGTTCGGGGAACAGAAGGCCCCTAGTCCACTCCACAAATTCTCAACTCCACGAGTAGGGTGATTTTAATTATCTGGTCGTCGTTTCAATAGACCGGTTCACAACTGAGTACAGGCAGTTGACACCTTTATAATCCAAGGAAAAAAAACATTATGGTTCACTTACAGAACCTACATAGCTTAGTACGAGAAGCCGATCACTCAATAATAGAAAGAAAATATTTTTGTATTTTGAAAATACTTTCCATATGTTCTTCACAATTGCAACAACATGCAATTGATAGTAGGTAGATCTTTGCCTTCAGAAATAATAATCTTCGCATAAGAAATGTTTTGAGTCAATCTTGTTGCAGTTGATATAGAAATATAATTCACAGCTTCAGCAGTAGAAAATTCACAGTAGATCTTCGTTGTAGAACAATTGAATCTTCTATTGCGTTCCTTCCTCTTTAACAAACAGAGCTTTGACGCTCCTTTTGAACCAGCAGATCAATGTGTTTTAGTAGTCTCTGTTTTTCCTTTTTTTTTCAGAATAATCAAAAGATCACACACGATTAACAATAATCGATTCAGTTTAAAAATCCCATAAAAGAACGATAAGAACTTCTCCTGTAAAATTAGATCTACAAAAGTCACCTTTTTACTCGCGATATTCAAACATTTGAATTTACAGAGTAGTCGTAACTTCCCTGAAGACTCGGCATAAAAAGGTCCTTTTAATTCGATTATCAAATCATTGATGAAATGGTTTTGAAACAGTTAAAATTGTACTTTAAAATCATCTTTAAATCTAGCTTGAAATCTGCCTAATAATCAGCATATTGACCGTTGCATAAAAATATCGACTTTAAATTCTCCGACGCCAAACATAAGGTTAAGTTGAATTGTATGCGTCCTCTGAACGTAAGGTTGATGACGTAGTCTTCAAACATAAGGTTCACAACGTAAGGTTGACAACAAAAACATGACAACAAACGTAAGGTTCATTCCAAACGTAGGGTTGGTCATCCATACTTTTCTCTTCAACTTTAAAACATACGATAAAAGATCCATACTTTTACTTGATCCATAATTTTCCAAGAGCGTATGGTTGTTTACAAAAGTAAGGTTGATGAACCATACTTTTGAGAAAGAAATGTAACATTTAATATTTACGTACGGTTCTCTTTCCACACTTTTCTGATATCCCAATCGTAGGGTTCCTTCCTAACGTAGGGTTCTTCTTCCATACATTGCCGATAACTTATGGTTATTTAACCATACATTTTCCTTATCTCAAAAAGTATACATGGTTTTTATCCTTACGCTACGTTTATCCACATATGGTATGAACAGTGTTTTCAGAAAACGCTCAAGAAAATTCCGAATAAATAGCGTATGAATAGTGTTTCCAGAACACGCTAAATACGAATACTTTAATAATAAATTCCCGTAATTTCAAGAGTAAAATAAAATGATAAATTCAAGCAAAATGATTAACAAATAAAATCATTATAAAATAATTAAGGGTATTTGTGAGCATCAAAATTATCATAAAGAGATAGAGTATTAATATAAACTCCCCCTTTAAATAACAATATTATGTATTGTTGAAAATAACACTTCCTCAACAATTACATAAGAATCCTGAATGTAGCATATGATGGTTATGTCATAATGTTATCATTAATGTCTTCTTATAGTTTTAGTCAGTACATCAGGACACAGATGATATAACATGTTGTCTCATCTCTATAAATTCTGCAAGGAGACAATGAAACAAGATCTGAATAAGGTGATGATTACACTAGACATGTGTAAATTGAAAGATTGATCATGATCTTTCAATGGATCCCTTTATCATATCATTTTCACCCATTTACTCCTGTCTCATTTCATATTAAAAAATGAATAGTATTGAATAAAATGATTCATTAAAAATTTAGGTAAGGTTCACAAAGTAAATAAGAATATAAAATATAGATTAATCTTTAATTCTTATGGATAACAAATTAAAATCCAAAGAGAAAAGCCTAATGGAATGTTTCACAATAAGGGCACATTCGCAACACACTTCAATGAAAGAGGTACTAACAGAAGGTTATTTCCATTGCATATCATGAAATAAAACAATGGAAGTTTAAATGTAATAAATTGAATCAACAAAGCAAGTAATTGATTCTTTTTCAGTTATATTAATCACCTAAAGTCAATATTTCAGTTTTACATTTTGGGTATAAAATACAATATTCCAATCACATATATGTATTCAAATGAAGTATCCAAGTAAGTATAGTAACATTACTAAAAGTTAGGTGTATTCTCCAAGCAGTTGAGAAAGGGTGATTCCTAAGTCCGTGGTGAGAAGTAAACTACTTCTATATTTCCATGAGAATGATCCTAGTAGATATTTTATTGAGTATAACTGAAATTTTTATCTCACGCGTCCTTTGGACACAATGAGAAATTATTACAGGTTCATGAATGAATATTGTTTGTTGTGTTTAATACTCAACCAATAGTTCAATGATACATGAATCATATGAAATACTTGATGAATATAAAATAAAATACATATTTAACAATTTTTCTTAGGATAATTCTTCATCAATAAAAACTAAAAGAAAAAATCCAGGATATACCCAATATGGTATTCATTCTCATTCAAGCTAAACACCTTAGGTATTATTGATGTATATATTTAGTTATGTACAAAGAAACCATTAGAAATAATGATAAGCCAAAAATATTTCAGAATTAGTTTAGCAAGAGAGCGTGAACTATTACAAGGGTAATAGAGTGGTAAATATACTTAATTAGATTCATTAAGTCATTAAGGAACTGTAATGTAAATTATAATATATTCATGGTCATAATATTTCAGTTGCTTTGGGCTGACATGTTGATGAATATCTTGATGAAGCATTCATCGATCAATATTATGTAATGTGAAGTAATTTTTAAATGCGCATTACCTTACCTACATCAAATCATTGATTTTAATGAAGAGGATCGATGTTAATGTCATATATGTCAGAATTTATTAAAAAAATGTAGCATGGAGTAATTCCAAAATTCACATTACCTTATCAGCATCATAAAATTGATGTTATTGTGGAGGATCGATGATGAATTCTTACATGTTTACATTTATCAACAAAATGTAGCATGGAGAAATTCCAAAACACACATTTTGATACATCAGAGTTATGATGTAAGGAGTATCAATGTTCCAAATTACATAAACTTCCATTATGTTTTATGATGTGCTTAAAAAATAATGGTGATATCCCATAACCATATTCCGACTATAATGAAAAATAGATATCATATGATTTTTTGTATGATGTAAATACATTATTTTATAAGGACATGTGTTTGGATGCAAAGAGTTTGTTAGGATATAAACAAACTTACATCAATAAAAACACAATGTATATCTAATGTAATAATCCTAAAAGTTTCTTAGGATATTACAGAAATCCATAAGATAGAAAATATATAGTCAAATTTAATGAATATATTTCTATATAAGGGTGCACATATCTATTAGAGATAGTTTGAGCCACATTGTATTGGATCCATTCAATGATAGAGATGCCCATGTATTTGGAATAAGAACTAGTTCCACAAGTGCATGTGGAAGAAGAATGTTCTAGAGACAAATACTACACAAGAATGATGAAACCATGGTGACGTTTTTTTATTCACCACACTGGTGATTCACCATTCATTATGAATAATAATTCTGACTAGTAATAAGTATATAGAAATTAGCAGAGATTGAAAAGATCAATTAAAATTCAATAATGGATTCCATGTATCAAAATACAAAAGGTCTTATATTTTTTGAATACTACTGTGCTTGAGTCTGAACTACCACCAAGGGATATCATATATATATTTCCATGTTACTATTAATTATTAAAATTCATATATGATAAAATACATAAAACCATGTAAATTAGTCTGGCATGAGTAATGCGCACCCATGGCTCTAACCTCAAGGGTCTAATGTGAGTAATACAAAACGAATCACAAATGATTCTTAGAAAAAACATGAAATATATCATGGTCTTTTCCCCTTGAAGGATCACATGGGACTTAAAAAAAATAATTAGAAGCTCACATAGTCTTCTTCCCTTAAGGATCACATGGTTCTTAAGTAATTTTTTTTAAAATTTCTCTCTATCCTCTTCTCATAAGGCTCACACGGTCTATAAGTAAAAAATATTAGAATCTCTATTAGTATTATCGTTTTAATATCATTCTCACACCCCGGTTATCCCATGTGCAACTCCATGACAACAATATCACAACCATTTCCCATTCCACCCAACATTGTATTAATTAATTCATAATTAATTAATCATATCTAACCCTTCAATAAATTCAACAATTAATTAGTCATTCCATCTCCATTAATTAATTCAATAATTAATTAACTAAATCCATTCCACCAATTAATTAACCAATTAAATAATCATAACCCATTTCCAATAATTAATCCAATGTTTAATTAATCACATCAATTTCATTAATTAATTTCCATAATTAATTAATCATATCTAACCCTTTAACTAATTCAACAATTAACTGGTCATTCCATCACTATTAATTAATTAAACAATTAATTAACTAAATTCATCATACTAATTCATTCAATAATTAATTAATCATAACCCGTTTCCATTAATTAATCCAACGATTAATTAAACACATCAATTTCATTAATTAATTTCCAGAATTAATTAATCATAATAATCCATTCAATTAGTTCATTAATTAATTTGGCACTTCATCTCAGTTAATTAATTCAACAATTAATTAACTATAAAAATTCCATTAATTAATTAAAAAATCAAATAACCATTTCACAAATTAAAATCCAATAATTAATTCACCAATTAATTATTCACAATTTATAATTCAATAATTTGAAAATTAACTCAACAATTAATTATCCTCTAATTCCATTACTAATTAAACAATTTTTTTGTCACATAAGTAACCTTAACTAATTCTCCAATTAATTAAGAAAATCAATCCAATTAATTAATTCATAAATTAATTAATAAATATTTATAAACTCAAAATCCCATAATTAATTCCGAAATTAATTAGATCATTCAAAATCTCAATACTTAATAATTAATTCCACAATTAATTATATTAATTCTAAAATATCAATATGTCATAATTAATTCATCAATTAATTATCCAATCCTTTCAATTAAATATCCCAACAATCCAAATTAATTGATTTGCTAATTAAATAAGCCAATTCATTTGATTACAAATATCCCAATAATCCCCATTAATTAATTCACCAATTAATTATTCTAACTCACTCAATTGCATCAACACAACAATCCCTATTAATTAATTCACCAATTAAATAATTTAACTCAATACCTTCAATTAATCCAGAAATTATTTAGTCCCATCACTCCCATTATTTAATTCATCAATTAAATAATCTCATTTCTCCTCATTAATTAATTCATAAATTAGTTAATCCCTTTATATAATTCAATAATTAAATAATCACAAGACTTTCAATAATTAATTCATTAATTAATTAATACCTTTATTTAATTCAAAAATTAAATAATCACATTGGTCAAATTAATTAATTCTCCAATTAATTAATCCTATTATTTAATTCAACAATTAAGTAATCACATTTCTCACATGAATTAATTTTGAAATTAATTAATCCCATTATTTAATTCAAAAATTAAATAATCACATTCTTCACATTAATTAATTCACTAATTAATTATTCCCATCATTTAATTCAATAATTAAATAATCACATTTCTCACATTAATTAAGTTGCTAATTAATTTATCCCATTAATTAATCCAATAATTAAATAATCACAATATACCCATTAATTAATTAATCAATTAATTAATTCCATCTCACGCAATTCAATATCACTAATTAATTTATCAATTATTTGTTCTATCTCTATTAATTCAACCACCATAATTAATTCCTCAATTAATAGTTTGATCTCAATTAATTGAATAATGATAAAAATATCCAATAATTAATTCTACAATTAATTATCCCTGTTTAAAAAATTCAATATAAAAATAATTAATTTTTTAATTAATTAATCAATTTCAAAAAATCTCTATCTCACAATAATTAATTAAACATTTAATTATCCCAAATCAAATTTTAATAATCCCAACCATTCACATTAATTAATTATATAATTTATTAATCATGTTCAATAATCTCGATAACTCCATAATTAATTTAACAATTAATTATTCCTGATCTAAAATCCCAATTTAAAATTTCTATTAATTAATTAATTAAAAAAATTAATTAATTTAATTAGGAACACAATTTTTAAACAACTAATAGAAATTCTACAATTACATACACATAAATGTAATTAAGACTTTGGGATTTTAATTATAGACCACATACCTCAAGAATAATGATGACCTCTTGGCAACAAATAATCCCAATTTGAAGAAAATCAACTGAGAACACTACAATAAATGAGGCCTTAATCCAAATACTAAATCCAGTGTTAAATGAAAAAAGATCTCTTAAATCTATATCAAAATGCATTAATCCTAGATCTAGATTCAAAAAATCTATATTTAGATCTAATAATCCCATATTTAGATTCAGAAAAAATCTAGATCTAGATCCAACAAGCCCAGACCCAGATTCAATAAATCTCGATCTAGATCTAATACTAGATAAACATCATTATTTTTTTTGAGAAGTGGAGTGGAAGAGAATGATAAATCTAAATGAGAAGAAAACCCATAACTATGAGGTGCACGAAGGGTATTCAGTCGAAGATGGTGGTGCGTGGAGGAGCATTAGTCCAAGGTGGAGGTGCACAGAGGAGTTTCGGTCCAAGGTGGAGGTGCACATAGAAGTTTGGTCCAAGGCGGAGGTGCATAGAGGCTCTAGAGGGGTTATACAGGTGAGCCCCCTTTATTTCTATTTCCCCCCAAAATCCCATCACCACCCCTAAAAAAGCATTAAAAATAAGTACACATGGAGTAATTTACTTTCGTGAAATGTCGGCATGTGGTGAAAGACAGTTATAGGGGTGTAATCTACATTCCCCACAACACCTTCTCACTACGATCCAATACACATATCATATGCTCCTCAAAGTACACATCAATTTCACGATCAACTTCCCCAATATACCCGACGCGTTTTCCCAACTCACTATTCCCAAGAACCCTAAGAAACCATCCAACATTTTCACTTAGACTTTCTATAAAAAACCATCTAGAAAGGATGTAGATCAACAGCCACCAAGGCCCACCTGACCTTTTTTTGAGAAATTTAAACATGAACCTTACTGCTTCCTAATTGGAATTATGATTCCACTACCAAAAACCAATGGTCTTTATCCACACACCTACTACTGACACATTGATCCCCACCTTTGGAGCATTGTTAACACCTCGTTTTAAAGTAATTCAACCACCACAGCTATTATCGACCTCCAGTCATTCCTAAGAACCTCATCTGTAAACTGTCAATGGTGTATCATCCACTATCCATATCAACACATACAACTTCATCAGTGCAACCTCTAAGGTTCCCCATAAACACACACATTTAGATATCTAGGTGTAAATTCATATCTTTCTCAGCATACCCAGGATTATGTCAAGGTAAGGGACATGACTGTCACTAATTAAATGTATTCTAAGAAGTTTTCAGCAAAGACCACCACAAATCTGTAATTACCTATGTTACCTCCCACTAAAGAAACAACTTAACCTATCAAAAGTCTTGGACTCCCCTACATACCAACATCTTACCACACTAATTTAAAACCAAATGGTCCCTCGTACAACCCACAACTGAGTTATCAAACTAGGGAATTCTCATTACCCAAACATACCCACATTAAGGGCCAAATAAAAAAACAAAGGATTATTATTTCACAAAAATTAACACATTTAACAACCGGGATTTTCACAAAACCATATCATGCCTTTTCCCCCTTTTTCCACCACATTGTCAAAACCGAGTAATTATCTCTACCCTTGACCATCATACATTTAGATCCTGATTAACAAGTTTAAAAACATCATCACTATTTTAGTTTCTCATTTTGAAACCCATTTATTCTCACCATAAATCATTTCAAAATCTTTCTCAATTTCACATTAGGCACCATTTTCAGTTCAATTTAATAAGCAAGGAAAAACAATTCAAGTTCAAAAACTTACCCAAAACCCATTTTCCCATGCGTGCCTAAAATGATGAATATTCACAAAACAATCCTGAGTGCCTCGAATGATGCATGTAGAAACAAATATCATTACATTCAAGGCCATGATTCAATCTCAGCAAATCTCAGAAAAAATAATCACATCACACGAAAAGTGTGTCACCCAAGGTGAAATAATATTCAACTATAACAACAAATAACAGTAACAAAAATCTCACCCTGGGTACTTGGGTTATCCCCCATGCATGGGGAAGCTAATCCTATGAACAAGCTCATAACTAAGCCCCGAATATTTCTAGTCTCATGTATACCTTTCCCAAATAGTAAGACAAAATAAGATGAAAAAAACACTAGCCATTGATACCACTTTGTAACATCCCGAAATGAGTGCCACCCAATGGTGCCTCGAATCGGTTGGTCACATGACTTCAGGCATGCCTATTCATATTCTAGAGGCCACCGACTTGCAGTGAGGGACTAATATAAATCATGGGGAGACTATACCCTCTTTTTTTCCTTTTATCCGAGTAATACACCAGTGTAAATAAATAAACAAGACCGAAATCTTATATATAACCATAAGAAATACCAGCAACTGATAATAATCAAATCAGGAAATACAATATCGAACTAAATTGGAAAACATACCATGATAAATACGTGCCAAGTGTCAAATAAAAACCCAATTGTAAAGACACAGACTACTCCTAAGTATGTCTCGAACCATGTCTGGTTCCCTCAACTATGCTTCATCCGAACTCATCCATCTAACACATGGCCTTTACCCCTAACCTGTCCTATAACAATAAAGTCTATCCGGGCACCGATCAGGCAACCCGAGTAGGGTGTGAGTAGAACATAGTTGGCCACCGCCATTGGTGTCTAAATCAATTATAGTCTATAATAGCGTATATAGTTGTATAAATGAATATTCACAATACATAATTGACAGTTATCACATTATCATTTATTATTTATTTGACCACTTAAACACCTGGGTTCCTGAGCACACCCATATCTCAATAACTCCTGTAGCTCTTCATGCTGGAGTGTGAACTATACCCAAGGGATATCATATCTTAATATCCACGTTACCATTCATTATCAGAATTTATATCTGATAAAATATGAAAAAACATGTTAATAGGTCTGGCATGAGTAATGTGCACCTCGGGCTCTAACCTCAAGGGTCTAACATGAGTAATACAAAATAAATCATAAATGCTTCCTAGGAAAAATGGAAAATCTATAATGGTATTTTCCCCTCGAAGGCTCAGATGGTCATTCAAAAAATAATTAGAATCTCATATAGCCTTATTCCCTTAAGTCTCATATGGTATTTAATTAAGAAATAATAGAAGCTCTACCTGTCTTCATCCCATAAGGATCACACAGTCCTAAAGTAAAAAAATATTAGAATATCAGCGAGTATTCTCCATTTAATCTCATTCTCATACCCTGGTTATCCCATGTGCCACTCTATGACAATATTATCACAACCATTTCCCATTTCACCAAACATTCCAATAATTAATTAACAATTAATTAATCATATATTAACCTTCAATTAATTCAATAATTAATTGGTCATTCCATCTCCGTTAATTAATTCAACAACGAATTAACTACATCCATTCCATTAATTAATTCACCAATTAATTAATCACAAACCATTTCAATTAATTAATCCAATGATTAATTAATCACATCAATTACATTAATTAATTTCCACAATTAATTAATCATATCGAAACCTTCAATTAATTAAAAAATTTATTGGTCATTCCATCTCTGTTAATTAATTCAAAAATTAATTAACTACATTCATTCCATTAATTAATTCACCAATTAATTAATCATAACCCATTTCCATTATTTAATCCAAATATTAATTAATCACATCAATTTCATTAATTAATTTCAATAATTAATTAATCATAAAAATCTAGTCAATTAATTCTTCAATTAATTGGTCACTTCAACTTAATTAATTAATTCAACAATTAATTAACCATATAAATTTAATTAATTAATTTAATAATCAATTAATCATTTCACAACTCGACATCCAATAATTAATTCACCAATTAATTATTCACAATTTATAATTCAAAAATTCGATAATTAACTCAATAATTACTTATCTTCCAATTCCATTACTAATTCAACAATTAGTTTATCACATAAATACCCTTAATTAATTCCCCAATTAATTAAAGAAATAGATCACATTAATTAATTAATTAATTAATTAATTAATATCTACAAACTCAAAATCAAATAATTAATTCCACAATTAATTATCTCATTCAAAATATCAATACATCATAATCAATTCCACAATTAATTATATAAATTCTCAAATATCAATATATCATAATCAATTCATCAATTAATTATCAAATTTTACCAATTCAATATCCCAACAATCCACATTAATTAATTGACCAATTAATTAATCCAATTCAATTGATTTCACCATCCCAAAAATCCCCATCAATTAATTCACTAATTTATTAATCTAACTCATTTAATTGCATCAACACAATAACACCCATTAATTAATTAACCAATTAATTAATCTAGCTCAATACCTTTAATTAATCCACCAACTATTTAGTCTAACTACTCCCATTATTTAATTCAAAAATTAAATAATCACATTGATATTAATTAATTAATTAATTCATTAATTAATAACATTATTTAATTAAAAAATTAAACAATCACATAACACTAATTAATTAACTCATTAAATAATTAATTCCTTTATTTAATTCAACAATTAAAAAATCACATTATTCACATTAATTAATTCACCAATTAATTAATCCCATTATTTAATTCAAAAATTAAATAATCACATTAATTAATTCAGCAATTAATTAATTCAAATATTTAATTCAATAATTAAATAGTCACATTGTTCACATTAATTAATTCAGTAATTTATTAATCCCATTATTTAATTAAAAAATTAAATAATCACATTTCTGACATTAATTAATTCACCAATTAATTAATCTCATTATTTAATTCAAAAATTAAATAATATAATACACCATTAACTATTTTATCAATCAATTAAATCCATCTCAAAAAATTCAATATCACAAGTTAATTCGTCAATTAATTGTTATATGTATACTAATTCAACAACCCCAATTAATTCCTCAATTAAATATTCCATCTCAATTAATTTAATAATCATAATAATCTGAAATATTTAATTCTACAATTAATTATCACTATTCAATAACTTTAATATAACAATAATTAATTTTTCAATTAATTATTCAATTTCAAAAATCTCTATCTCACCATAATTAATTCAATAATTAATTATCCAAAATCACAATTTCATAATCCCAACCATTAAAATTAATTAATTATACAATTAATTAATAAAGTTCAACAATATCTATGACTCCATAATTAATTTAACAATTAATTATTCAAGATCTAAAACCATGATATCCCAATTTCACATTTCACTTAATTAATTAATTCACCAAATTAATTTATTTAATCAAGAAAAAAAGTTCTAAACAGCTAATATCAATTATACAATTACAGAAACATACATTTAATTAAGACTTTGGGATTTGAATTATAGACCACCTACCTCAAGAATGGTGATGACCTCTTGCCAATAGATAATCTCAATTTGAAGCAGATCAACCAAGAACCCGACAATGAACGCGGTCTAGATTCAAAACCTTAATCCACAGTTAAATGAAACAAGATCTCTTTAATTGAAATCTAAATCCAATAATCCTAGATTTAGATTCAATAAATCTAGATCTAGATCCACTAATCCCAGATCTAGATTCAACAAATCTTGATCTAGATCCAGCATGCCCAGATCTAGATTCAATAAATCTAGATCTATATCTAATAGAAGATAAAAATATTTCATTTATCTGGGAAGAGGAGTGCAAGAGAAAGATAGCTCTAAACAAGAAGAACACCCATACTCAGGAGGTGTGCATATGGTATTTGATCGAAGATGGTGGTGCATGGAGGAGCTTTGGTCCAAGGTAGAGGTGCGCATAGGCTCTAGAGGGTTCATACGGGTGAGTCCTTTTTTCTCTATTTTCCCCCAAAACCCCACCTCCATACCTTTAAAAAAGAAATTAAAAATAATAAAAATTGGTGTAATTTACTTTCATTACATGTCAAAATGTGGTGAAAGATAGTTACAGGGGGTTCAATCTACCTTTGTGACATGTGGTGAAAACTATGTTCGTGACATGTTGACATATGGTGAAATATAGTTACAAGTTGTGTGTAAATTTTGGAAGTTGTGAGTTAATTAAATCCATGATTTAAATTAATAGGGACTACCCAAAACAAGTCACTTTGTGAATTGGGTCCATGATGCATATTTTTTATGAAGAAAAAACTCACCACTTAATCCTACTGCACCCCTAGAAAAAGATAGGATATTACAAAAAGATATAGAAAATAGATGTTGGTCTTACCAATTATTTAGGACTAGGATGAAAGTATTTTCTCCAAATATTGACTTAAATTAGAAACCTAAGTTCTAGTGAATATTATCTACTGAGGTGGATCTAACAGTTTCTTTAACTTGGTCAATCATACATATAATGACATGGTATTCAAAAATACATGTTGGAACAATTCGATGGATCAATCAAGTATGCCATGATATATACATGAACTGATATTTCCAAAAATGTCAAGCTTTGAAAATAGAAGAAAGGGTTATACTCAGGGATTCCATCTCTTGAGAAGTTTTACTCAATGATATGAGGTCTCATATAGTATAATAGCCACATGGAAGAATCGTGGAAGGCCTAGTAACTAAATCCATGACTTAGTAGATACAATATTTTTGATCATGTGAGAGTTAACAAGTATGGTTAGAAAGTCGGATCTAGTTCAAGTTTGAGTGTTGTAATAATGGGTGCCCAAGACCCAACCATACATAAACTTTCATTACCATATCATGTACATAGTGAGATATCCATGATGAAATATTACCATTATAGTGTATACTTTTTTGTTTCCACTATTGAAATGGTAATTTCCATAGATTAATTGTTGTATAAAAAGGTTATAACAGATCCCAAGCTATAATGATAACCTCAATATACTATGAAATTAATATTAAAAAAATTAAATACGTTCTAGATTCATCTTACATAATGGGCACAGTAGATGTTTGAATATCAGGTGATGGAGGCTCATAATCACTGAGAATTATTCTCATGATGTTCACACTTGGTGATCTATAGTAGTGAGATCATGAGAAAAAACCCACTAAGTGGAACACTACATGTTTTGGGTTTCATTGGTTATTTCTATCTACAAATATATGTATTGTTCTCCTGAATTGAAATCATTACTAGTGTGTTTAATTTGATCGTATACTTTGATGTAAGGAAAAGACCGAGATAATGAAATCATGGAGATGTAGCTTCTGTTGGGTGCATCGTTGGTGGTATGGAATTGGTTGAAGGGCTAAGAAAGGATTTTTTGCTTCTGGGTTGAGGAAGTAATATATCTCAGGCCTTGTTGATTAGGATTATAGTACCATCATAAGACCATAGCCATGGAAGTTGAGGGTAAATCCATCCAGTTAGATTAACAAATAATAAAGCAAGAGAAGAGAGATTTCATGGGTGTGCATCTTATATTATGATATATTAAAGACAAATATATTATATTATATAGTGCTTGTTTATAGGTTGGTTTTCATTGCTCTAACCATCTTTATCTCTTTAGTGGCCATGATAGGTTGATACATCCCACTCTTGGTCTATTAATAGTATTCAATGCTATCTAAATAAGGGTCTATAGGGTCACCGACAATATCATATTTAGGAATCCGCCATATTCAGTTGAATAGGTATATAGGACATAGTGGGCCCCACCATCAGGGTCCTGGTTTTGGCTAGGGATATAAGATCACCAAAGAAATAAATAAACCCACATTATTTAAGTTAAGAATAATTAGCATTGAATTTATTTATTATATATATTTACAAGTTTTAAAGTAAATATATGGAAAATATTATTTGAATGAATATACATTTAAAATATTCAAGGTTTATTTAGTATTTTAGGGAATGATGAGTCGAGTTTATAGTTTAGGTATTTTCATGTAATATGTTTATTATATTAGAATAATCTGATTTTAATATAAATGGTATTTATGGATCCTTATAGTAGTAATAATACCATTTATATAGTGTTTGAAATTATTTGGGGGGCTGTGGTGCCACTTCTTGGTAACTTATTGACACACTATAAATAGGAGTAGAAGATCTCATCAATGAACTGTTCATGGAGAGCTCATGAGAGCTTCTCTCTCCTTTCTCAACTTCTAGAGAGATAATCTCTCGATCCAAGTGATCATATTGTGATCTCTATCAAACATCACTAAAAAGGAAATGCAATAATCATCAAAGCATCAAAGGAATCGTCATATCTCCATGATAGTGCTTGGAATTAATTGATCGATGTTCTTGTCATTTTTTGAAGCATGTGTGGATGATCTAGTGGAATTCGGATTCAGATTCTTCGAGTAGTGACCACTGATGATGAGAAGATGTCAAGAACAACTTCAGATTGAACCATGTATTTTATGGTTATTATTTTGTGCTCAAAATTCCTCACATGGTATTCTTGAGTGATAATCAGGCAAGGCTTCACTGACGACGACGATCTCATATCGATCATCGGTGGATTTTTTTTTTAAAATAAAATCTTTCTGGGATTTTATTTAATTCCCTATACCTTTATCATAATCCAAATGAAACCCTTTCATGTTATGTTTAAATCATATTTAACTTCATAATTCAAGTTTATAACTTGGTACAAGAGAAAGTCAAGGTAAAAGGAAACTAAATCCAATATCTTACCAAGAATGTAACTCCTTAGATGCATGTATGATAATCTATAGAATATGATTAAACAATTTTAAACTAATTCAAACAAATATATTCATAATATAAACAATTTATATTCGTGAATAATAAACATGGGAAAAAATTAAATAAATGAGAAATTCATAAATTTAAACATGATATGAATTATTTGTGAACAGTTCACAAATTTAGCTAAAATAAATACTTTATAATTGAGTTATTCATTATGTAAAATCCATAATTAAATAAATATAAACAAATTATATTTATTTCTAAAATAAACTTGTATATAATATTTATTATATGGAATTTTACTTAAATATATAAAATTATATGAAATATAAAATTTTATATTTCTGTTATATTATGTTAACATTTTCATAGTGTAAATAACACACATTTATATTATTTAAAAATTTATCATGTAAATAATTAAAAATAATTTTGATGTGGTTAAATAATTTATCAAATAATTCCTTTTATTTAAAAAATTACAATTAAATATCATTTACAATTCATAATATTAAATACAAACTACTTTATCCTTGGACTTATTTTTGTAATTTATACACTTTATAAATTATACTTATAATTTCCATATAAAAATTATATATATAAATATATATATATATAATAATTCATTCCATATAATTTGAAAAATTTATTTTAATATCAACATTTAATATTTATGGAATATTTATTTAACAAATATTTTATAAATATATAATTAATTATTTATAAAAAATTTATAATTAATTAATTTATAAATATCTTATAAATAAATAAATATCACATTATATATTTTTATATAATTTATAACCTTTTATAAATTATTAAAATAAATTCATAATTGAAATATTAAGAAAATCAAGTTCTCTAAAGTATATGATTTTTAACGATATGTAGTATGTCATACAAAATGACATAACGTAGCTCACATAAGGAGAACTCAATACCCATGACCTTGTGTGAGAATAAAAATTTACATGCCCCATGTAAAATTAAAAAAAATAACTATGAATGATTAATAATGAGTAGCACTAGTTTGCGTAATACTAACTCATGTAAGATGAAACAACATGTGGTGACTTGTGCATTGTTTAATAGGGCTATCAAAAAACTAAAATATTCTACTATGTGGGATTATAAATGATGTTGAATGGCTCATGTAGGATCAATTCTGAACTCTAAAACTTGTGTATGATGAAATGTATGAGTTATGCATGTGGTTTAATATCCCATTTGTAACCCTTGATTATTATGATTCTCCCATGTATTTCATCTAATGAAACACTCATATTAATGATAGATTACATGGGTGATCATTTTAATGCTAACTTATTTAATACCCAACCTCAAATATCATAACATTATATGCTTATAATTTATGATATATTGTATTCTATGTAATATGATAAGCCTTGGACTTCATGCAATTCATTCCATAAGACTTTCACTAATCACACAATACGATATGGCACAATATGTGGGATTTAGGGTATATCTATTTAAAAGGTAGGGCATCACAAACCTTTTCCATGTTAATATTATTCCTTCATTACACCCCAAGTGTGATCATTCATTGAGTCTCACTAGAATTCCACAACATGTCTCATGTTTACAAAAAAATCTATGATTCATCTATATTAACATGGCCTCACTCCCTATGAGAATAATCATAATACCATCAACATGTATCACATGCTATTTTTGTTTGATTGTATGCAATAAATTATTATGTTCACCATCAGATAGTTACCCTTTGATTAAACATTCCCCACATACGACATACATAAAATTAAATCCCACCCTCCTTTCCCACTATAATAGTGTAACCATGAATCCAAAATTGTCAATGGGTCTCTAATACATCCTTATACCTAGTGAAATATCAAAATACCCACTCACTTTCACCCATAGTAAGAGTGAAATAAAAAACCATGTCTGGTCACACTTCCCATGGAATCAAACATCATATATTTCACCTTACAGACTATCTCTAAGCTCTATTATAAGTGGGGACTTCCCATCATTTTCTGTATACATGTTATAGAGTTTCCCATACAAGGGGGAACACAAGCCAATATTTTCCTACCACTTTATAAACCTCACACTCATGTGAGTATCATACTATCATCCTTAGGCTCTCAACCCAAATCAATATTGTTAGGAATATTTCCAATCGTACCCACTAAACAAAAATAACTCTCATGAAGCACTACCAACTTTCATTCCCAAACACACCAAAGGAATCCCAAATTCTTTCCACCAATATATCCAGAGTATCCTTCCTAAAATTCATCTTATTCCCATATGAAACCATTCTAAGGCCCCCATGACCTTGGTAATATAAACCTAAGACATACCTTGCATCCACTATCTATACTTATGAAATATTAGGTATCTAGTAATCCATTCCCCATACAAGGGTTTTTGTACAAAATGATCAATACCAGGGTCTATACACCCAACCTACTAATCACACATCTTAAGAATGTTAGTCCTTCATCACAAGAAATCAAAATAGTTTCATTCTCATAGTCTCAAAACAATTATAACCAAACCAATTAATTATGTTTCAAACTCACATATCATGTATATATCCATACCATAGTTACACAAAAGAATTAAATATTCTTAAATCTATCACCATAGTTTCTAATTAAATAGAATTAGATGAATAATTTGTTTCAGAAATCATAGAAAAAATCATTATCGAAAATTAAACAATTAAAACCCTTTATTTTATTTGACTTTCTCTACAACCACATATAATAATTTATATGTAATTAAAACCTGCATACATAATATGATGCATGTAATCACACCATCTATCCAATTTTAGTATATATTAAATAAATAAATCATAATCCTTAAGATTATTTTTGTCTAAAATCAAGAAATAAAAATGTTTATAAACAAAAAAGAAATCCAAAAACCTTGGTAACATGGGGTTATTCTATACAAGAGTTGTGTTGGAACATAATTAACATTAACTACAAGTTCCAAAAAACCGGTCTAAATTATATAAATCCATAAATCCAAATACATAAAAATAAATAGGCTCATATGTATTTTCTATAATTCATTGGCTCTAGATTCCTATTTAGATCAAGATCCCCTATAACCCATAAGTGAACCTCCCCTTATTCTAGATGTTTTCATATAAAAACACAGACCAAGTATATATAATAATGACACTAAAACCTCAATATCATTCCAATAAAATAATAATGACAATAAAACCATAAAACATACCACCACATAATATGGAGTAATAACTAAAATATAACTACAAAAATTTCATGAAAATGTAATAAAAAATTTGAAAACCCATGTTATGATCATATATAAATAGCTCAAAAGAGATGGAAAAAATGGGGTTAACATATATATAAACATAAAAAATAAGGCCAATTACTGAAGAAATAGCTAAAAAAGGGTCCCCAAATAGATCCATATATGACCTCCATCACCCTGTTGAGATTTTCCAACTCAACCATCAATCTTAAGGTCCATTCCCAAACTTTTATAAATAATAGTGAAGCATTCCCATATACTGTGGATCACATTAATGGAGTGATTACCAAACATAGATGAAAACCTACAAAATGACCTTAACATAAAGACCATGTCATATATGATTGTAGGTATTTATGATAAGTAAACATGAGAAAATATTAACACCCAATATAAGTCTAAATGTTGTAACAAAGATTATAGGATTCCTAACCCTACTTGATTTTACCAATATAAGTGGAATAATCCAACATGAATGTAACGTCTTAGAATTTCTAGGTAATTTTTTTATTTATATAGAATAATTTTGAGACCGTGAAATTTGAAGGCACGTGATTATGTGGCCCAACGAGCCCTAAATGGGTTTTTAAACTTTTTTTAAGGTACACTCAGTAAACGCGCGAGTGGGATTTTCTATCTTCTGAACCGGTGCTCGGATTAAAAATCTGTGGGCACTATTGAATCCAGAATGCTGGGATTTTCCTACAAATGACTTAGCTTCGGCTATCAAGGTCCGAGTAGAAAAGTTATTTTTTGGACTTTTTGAGAAAAATAATAAAAGAATTTAAAAGAATTATTTTATTTTCTTTCTCACAGTTGAGTGGCAGACGATGACGCTGTAGGGAAGCGACGAGGCAACGATGATGCACATTAATGGGGATCATTAATGGATCATTAACTCGTAGCGTAATAGTTCTTTAATGATGCATAACAACGACACTGTTTCTTAAATAAAACAGTGTAACAATGTGATGACACATCATAATGGAAACACTACGACATGATCCTATTTATAGTTCAAAGTGCAGAGCAAATAAGGATTAAAAATTTAGAGGATTATCTGGAGAACCTCTGATAGATATGCAACCCAGTGAAGAATGGAAAATGCCGATGGAACTTTATCATATTTGACACCTTTTGAAGATTGGATACGGGAAGCGAGGTTGACTTCTTAATCCCTCAAGGATTAACACCATGAAATAGGACGTCATAAGAGGCATGGTTTTGGATTTTATGTTCTTCCCCATCCTTTTCAAAAAAAAAATGAACACAGATCAACCCACAGATAGGTTGATCCGCAATTAGTGTGTTATAAGAGCAAGTGATTTATTCTTGGGGTTATTTTATTCAGGTTCCAAACATTGGCATGGAATTATTGAATAAAAACACCTTGAACTTCCCCTGTCTCTAAACCTATAATGTGAAGGTCTTGGGCCAACAAAAACAATGCCCGAGTGCCTCCTCATGTGTGTTCTTGGTGGCCGTACCCTTGAAATGATGGCAAGGAAGGTTTGGGATCCTCATAGTGAAGAGGGAGCTCTCTAGACGTCACAAACACTAACGAATCAAAGAAAAAACCACTAGAGCGCGTCTGATGCTCCGCTAAGCTCCCTGCCAACGCGCCAGTGGCCGGACTCGCCGACCACGTAGAGGAGGCGGCCTGCACCAGTTGGCTGCGTTGATGGGAAAGTCACGACTCGTCAGTTTCGATGCCAAGTGGGGTGCCGCGTGGAGGGACGACCCACGTCCGGGCCATCCGGATGGCTGGTGAAGCCGCAGTCCATCAACCGCGATTGGTGTAAGGGCCCTGCGCCCGTGGGACTAGGGTGATCCAGATGCGGTAGCCAAGTCGCGTCCTGGATGGTTGGTACCACCGGATGCACCACGAGGCCGGACCCGCGCCGGTGGGCCGGCTCCGCACTTGGCGGGCCGGACCTACACCGGCAGGCCGAACCCGCACCCCCTTCGGACCGGGCTGGACTAGACTGTGTTGCCGGGTGACTCGGCAGGCTGGACCCTCGGCCAACCGGGCCGGGTCTAGTAAGGCCTATTGGGCCTGGCCCACTGGCCAGGCCAGGCCAGACCGACCTCAACCCACACCAGGTCAGGTTGAGTCCGTCTTAATGAACCGGGGTATGTGGGACCCTCTGGCTGGGTTGGTCAGGTAGGTCCGACCGGGTCGGACCGGGCCCCATCGCAACCGGCTCCCTGGTTACTAAAACGCTCGTATCTTGCAAACCGCACGTTCGATTGATGAGCCATTTTTGGCGTTGGTACCCTCTCGATGAGGCAGATATTTTAGAATTATCTATAGTGACTATCTTGGAAGTTGAGATGTGACAAAGGGCTTGAGGAGTGGTTCTCCCAAGCACGCTACTTACAGAACCCTGTGACTGGATGAGACCTGAATACTGTTGACTTTTGGCCATGTGGGAAGCACCTCTCTATGAATTTTCAGGCCCACGGTGGGAAGCACTTCTCTATAACTTTGTAGGCCCACGGTACGTGATGAGGAGGAGTACCTCAGTAGGCTATGACTAGTGGGAAGAACCTCTCTGTGAATTTTCATTCCGATGATACGTGATGGGGAGGTGTACCTAAGAAGTCCAAGGTTAGTGGGAAGCACTTCTTCGTGACTGGGCATGCCCACTATACTCGTTAGATGAGGAGTTCTCCAATATCCTATGAGTTCGATGATGTGACTGATGATGCTACTGTCACTACCCTAGAATATACCTGGTGTGAGATATCTTGTGTTTCATGCTTTAATTTAAGGAATTACTGTGTGGTATTTCCATTTTGTTTTGGGGTCCCTACTAAGTACTTTGTTACTCACCCCTGCACGGGCTCTTCCTGCACGTGTTGTGTCTGGTGTAGACAACCGATGTTTTGACAGGGGTGCTTGGGGATATGGGACTGATGGACGATTCGACGGTGGACTTGGTGTCCTAGGACCAGGCGGTACCCAGTAGGACCGGGCAGACATGACATACTACTTAGGCTTCCAGTAGCTTCCCTACTATCATGATCTGGTGGGGTTTTCTCTGGATGTCCATCAGGGTTTCTTTTTTGTACATGCTGTTTTCAGTTCTTTGTTGGGTTTGTATTCTGACCCACTTATTTTCAGTTGTACTTGCAATCAGCCTTGTCTCAGTGGTACTTGTTTTCCACTTTCAGTGTGTTGAGATGTGGTTGGGAGTGTGTGGGCTTATAGGTACTCAGGAAAATGCCTCCCACTTACAGGTTGGCGCCTTCAGTGTTAGTCGCCACCCCCAGGCCTTTGGGAGGTGGGATTGGGGTAGTCACAGCATGGGCCCTGGGGGACGGGTCATGAAAAAGTGGTATCATAGGGTGGTTGGTCCCCCCTCAAAGACTGGGAGTCTGTGTTTTGTTTTGGGGAATCAATTTTAAGTGTTACGAGTCTGACTTTAAGATTTGGGGAGTCTAGTGTTCATGCGACGACCGACGTATCCATACAGTAGGACCTTGAAATATGATTTTTAGCTCAATACATAAAAACATTGGTTGCATAAATGCCTCATTATGTTCTTTTGAATAAAATTCATCTCACCTGGTATAACCTTCTGACCGTGTTACATCTTGACCTATCTCAGGATACCTCCACATGGACGACTAGTCAAAATTCTGATACGAGGTCGTGAGAAAAGCCCACCCAGCAATGAGGCATCTGTTCTGGGACCAGTTCTTGAGATGGAACCACCAGGTGGTGAACCATTGCTACCACCACCCGATGGTCAGCCTCTACTGCCGGTGGTTCTGGCAGGGGATGTTTGTAGGACAAGTTCCCTACATGAGTTTCAGAGACAGATACCCCCAAAGTTCAGGGGAGAGATAGATCCCAGGTCACTGAGGATTGGATGGAGGCTGTGACACGAGTCTTTCGCTTAGTGAGGACACCGCCTAACCAGATGACGATCTTGGAAGAAAGCCTTCTATTGTGCTCAGTAGGTAGATGGTGAATTTTGATCATCTAGACTCATGATGAGGTGACCCTCACTTGGGTTAACTTCGAGAGTCTTTTTCAGGAGGAGTTTTTCCCCCCGACCTTGTGCTTTATGCGCATCCAGAAGCTACTTCACCTATAGTAGGACATCATGATAGTGGACGAGTACTCAGTAAGGTTCATGGAGCTTTCATACTACTCCACATATATGGAGCGAGACCCTTTCTTTAGGGCTCGAGCCTTTGAACAAGGACTCAGTTGGAAGATCAGGGATTCAGTGGTGTCTCTCAGTATCCCTACCCAGGACAGGGTGCTGGATCAAGCCCTTATGATGGAGAGATTCTTGGTAGAGTAGGCACCCATAGCTAGAGCTACCAGTAGACCCCAAACGGTAGAGTCTTTGTCAGGTAGAAGATGGTAGACGCAAGGGCCCAAGTGAGCCAGGTCTTTTAGAGGACAACCCCAGGACTCAAGGTCAGTAGTGAGAGGCTCCCTGGCTAGAGGGAGTTATCCAGGGACAAAGCTTTTCTATTCGTGCGGCGGGCAGGGACACATGGCATGTGACTGCCCAACCCGCCGTATAGATGACGAACAGATGGTCGAGGGGCCGCTGAGGCAATGACAATGGTTTGAGCGAGGAGGTCCGCAGGGTGGAAGATGTGGAAGGGGAGCTGGCCGAGTGGTAGGCGGTGGGAAGAAATTTGAGGTGTTACCGCCACCACCCCTAGGTGGTCTACCCCGACCTTAGGGAGTAGGTAGACAGGGCGAGCTCAACTTCAGGCAACAAAGGCTTATGACCAAGTCACTCCAGAGATGATCCGAGGTATGATATGTGTCTTCTCCACCCTAGCTGTAGTACTTATTGACACAGGTGCTAGTCACTCCTTCCTTTCCATGACTCTCATTTGGAGCTCGGAGATTCTGGTGGATCCGTTGACTCGATCCTTATGGATAAAGACTCATACGGGAGGGGATTTGATGATTACAAACTGGTGTTGGAAGTGTGAGCTTACTCTTGGAGGCACGATCTTTGGATGGAATCTCCTAGTAGTAGCATCTAGGCCTTACAACTTCATCTTGGTTATGGAATGTGGTTATCCACAATCCATGCTCAGATCGACTATTTTAGGCATATAGTACGGTGTGTCTGTGGATATGGAACCAGGTTTTCCTTCACCGGTGAGAAGGAAACCCTTACAACATAAGAAAGACTCCCTTAGAGGAGCATTCATCTAATCAATCACTAGTTGGATAGCCTCACCCTCAGTATAGTGGAGGAGAGGAGTCCAAGCTTTCCTATAGTGGTGGATGAGTATGAGGACGTTTTTCTTGATGAGGTTCCAGTGCTACCTCCTTGTAGATAGGTAGACTCATGTATCGACTTGTACCCTGGGATGAAACCAATATCCACACTGGGATATCCAATGGATCTTGCAGAGCTTCACGATATGAGAGTACAACTAGAGGACTTGCAGGGTAAGGGATTCGTAAGGCCCAATGTTTCACCATGGGCATCCCTAGTGCTTTTTTCTAAGGAAGATGGGATTTTGAGGTTGTGTGTGGACTTATGGTGCCTGAACAAGGCGAATGTGAAGAACAAGTACACACTGCAGAGAATTGATGATCTCTTCAACTAGCTGAAGGGAGCGAAGTGGTTCTTAAAGATAGACCTCAGATCAGGCTATCATCAGCTCCAGGTATGAGATGAGGACGTACTGAAGACAGCCTTCAGGTGCCGATATGGATACTATGAGTTCCTAGTGATGCCTTTTGGAATGACCAACACCCCAGAAGTGTTCATGGGCCTCATGAATAGGATCTTCCAGCCCTAACTCAACTAGTTCATCATGGTCTTCATCGATGACATCTTGGTGTACTCAGCCTCGGAGCAGGAGCACGCTACACACCTGAAGATGGTCCTGGATACACTCTGAGAGCACTAGATTTATGGTAAGATCTCTAAGTGTCAGTTTTGGATTTGGGAGGTCCATTTCCTAGGAAACGTCATCTCCGAGGCTGGATTTGTAATAGATCCAGCGAAGATAGAGGCAATGCTTTCTTTGGAGCCACCCAGGGGCATGACTGAGGTGCATAACTTCTTGGGGTTGGCTGGTTATAATCATAGAATCATACCTGACTTTTCCAGGGTATCAGAACCCTTATCAGAATTGACACAGAAGGGATATACCTTGGTATGGATTAAGAAATTCCAGAAAAGTTTCGAAGATCTAAGGCAGAGACTAACTAGTTCCCCTATATTGAGACTACTAGAGGGGGGCATTGGATATGTTGTTTACTACGACGCATCAGGGACCGGGCTTGGTTGTGTCCTGATGTATGAGCAAGCAGTGATCACCTATGGCTCACGACAATTGAGGCATCATGAGAATAACTACACAACCCATGACCTGGAGTTAGTAGTAGTGGTATTTTCCATGAACTTTAGGAGACACTACTTGATGGGTGAGCGGTTCACCATTTACTTCGACCATAAGATTATTAGGTATATATTCTCCCAGAATGACTTGAACCTGAGATAGTGGATATGGCTAGAGTTCCTTCAGGACTATGATTTTGAGATAGTCTATACTACTGGAAAGGGGAAAGTGGTGGTTGACGCGCTCAGCAGAAGGACTGGGTTGCAACTGCTAAGTGAGGCGGCAAAGCATTTAGCCACGATGCTGATATCTTTCATAGATGATGGTGAAGTTTCTTACCTCCAGTTGATGACTATTACTCCCCCAATCTTATAGAGATTCGGGGAGGCACAACTGGGGGATGTTGACTGCGAGGCCCGACATGCTCAAATATCCTCAGGATGGGTTATTGATGGATTTTCGATAGTTAGGGAGCATGCCATCCTTTTAAGAGGGCGCACCGTAGTACTAGTGATGTTACGAGAGGAGGTTTTGAGCAAGTTCTATACTTCTCCTATGGCGGTACATCCTGGTGTGGAAAAGATGTACCAGGACCTCTGGCATCAATACTGAAGGCCAGGGATGAAGAAAGCAGTGGATGAGTTCATTTCATGATGCCTCACTTGTCAATAAATGAAGGATGAGCACCATGTTCTGGTAGGCTTGACTTATCCAATCGAGGTACCAGAGTGGAAATGATATGGTATCTTTATGGACTTCGTGATGGGGTTACCATGTACGTCTAGAGGTCACGACTCTATCTATGTGATCATTGACTGACACACTAAGTTAGATCACTTCCTACCCATTTGGGAGCAGGGATCGGTAGAGGGCTTGGGACGCCTCTATATATATAAGATAGTGTGGCTCCACAGGGTGACTTCAATGATCGTCTCAGATCATGACGCTTGCTTCACATCCCAGTTGTGGAAGGGATTTCATGAGGCATTAGGAATGTATCTACACTTGAGCACAAATTTTCATCCCCAGACAGATGGTCAGACATAATGAACCATACAGATCTTAGAGGATATGCTCCGTTCTTGCATCCTTGACTTTGGTCATCATTAGGAGGACTAACTTCCACTGTTGGAGTTTGCATACAGCAACATATATCACTCTAGTATTAGAGTGGAACTGTTCGAGGCCTTGTACGATAAGCCTTTCAGATCACCCACATGATGGACAGACCTAGGGGAGTCGGCACTCATGGGTCCATAGTTGGTATGGGCTACCATAGAGAAGGTGAAAATCATCCATGGGTAGATGAGGACTGCACAGAGCAGGAAAAAGTCTTATGGGGACAGGAGACAGAGACCCTTGGAGTTCGAGGAGGGAGATCATGTGTTCCTTAGGGTCTCACCCTGACAAGGATTGTGGAGATTTGGACAGGGCGACAAGATATCTCCGAGGTTCATCGCACTTTAAAAATACTGAGCAGAGTTGGCGAGGTGGCGTACCTCCTAGCTCTTCCCCCACAGACTCACTGGGTGCAAGATGTTTTCCATGTGTCACAACTGAGGAGGTACGTGCATGATCCATTGCACGTCCACGACTGGGGAGATATAGACATTGACAATGGGGTGACGTTAGTAGAGTTCTCAGTGGAGATAGAGGATCGATAGAAGCGTGTCCTACATGAGTGGTTGATTCTTCTAGTGTGTGTCTGATGGAAACACATGAATTTCCAGGAGAGCACATGGGAGAGGGAGGCTCAGATTCATGCTCAGTACCCCCATCTTTTTGTTTAGTTGTTGTTTTGGATTTCAGGGACGTAAATACCTAAGGTGGGGAAAACGTAATTAACATCTAAAAAATTCTATGTATTTTTTTTAATTATATGGAATTATTTCAAGGAAGAAAAATTTTATGAAATGTGATTTTGAGGCCCGGAGAGCCTGGATCGAGTTTATGAATTTTTTTAAGGTACGTTCAGTAAACGTGCGAGCATGATTTTCTATCTTTTGAACTGGTGCTCGGATTAAAAATCAGAGAACACCATTGAATTCAGAACACCAGGATTTTCCTAGAAATGAATTAGATTTGGCCAACAAGGGCCAAGTGGAAAAGTTATTTTTTCAACTTTTTAAGAAAAATAATAAAATAATTTAAAAGAATTATTTTGTTTTATTTCTCACAGTTGAGTGGCAGATGATGAAACTGCAGGGAAGTGAGGAGGCGGTGACGATGCACATTAATTATTCTCATTAATGGCTCATTAACTCATAGCACAACGATGCTTTAATGACATGTAAAAATGACACAGTTTCTTAAATAAGATAGTGTAACAATGAAACGGCACATCATAATGGATACGCTGCGACGTGATCCTATTTATAGTTCAACGCGCTGGGGAAATAAGGATAAAAAATTTGGAGGATTATCTGGTGAACGTCTGACATACTTCCACTCCAGGGAAGAATTAATAACGCTGGAGGAACTTCATCATCTTCGACGCCTTTCGAAGATCAGAGCTGGGAAGTGATGTTGACGTCTTAATCCTTCAAGAATGAATGCCATAACATCAGACGTCGTAAGAGGTTGGGTTTTTTATTTGATGTTCTTTCCTATCATTTTCAAGAAAATGGAAATCACCGATCAACCTACAAACATGTTGATCCGCGATTCATGCGTTATGCAGGAGGGTAATTTATTATGGGGGTTATTTCATTCGGAGTCCAAACCATAGCATGGAATGATTGAACGGAAACTCCCTGAACCTTCTATGTCTTTAAACCTCTAACACGGAGGCCCTAGGCTGACACGAACAAGCCCTAACCACCTATTCATGTGCATTATTGGTGTCCATACCCTCAAAATGATATAAAGGTAGGGTTTAGATCCTCGCAGTGAAGAGGGCGCTCTCTGGAGGCCACAAACACCGAAAAATCAAAGAACGGACCACTGGAGTGCGTCCGGTGGTCCGCTAACCTCCCTGTTAGTGGCCAAACTCACTGACCATGTGGAGGAGGCGACCCGCACTGGTGGGCCACGTTGGCTGGTAAGCCGCGACGGCACGCTAGAGGATGCGAAGCTAGGTGGTGCGCCGCGTGGAGGGATGGACCATGTCTGTCGACCGCGGTTGGTGGAAGGGCCCCACGCCTGCGAGGCCGGGGGGAGTCAGACGTGGTAGCTAGGCCACGTCCTGACTGTTTGGCACCACCAGCCACCCTGCGCGGTCGATCCCTAGCTGGTGGGCCATGCCCCCTTCGGTCCAGGTTGGACCTGCGCCGGCGGGCCAGATACGCACCCGGCGGGCTAAACCCGCACCCAGTGGGTCCAGCCCGTGCCCCCTTTGGGCCGGACCAGACTAGACCAGGTCACCGGGCGACTCTATGGGATGGACCCTCGGCCAACCTGGTTGGGTCCAGCAAGGCCTATTGGGCCTGACCCACTGGTCAAGCCAGACCAGACCAACCTCGACCTGCACCAGTTTGGTTTGAGTGCATCTTAATGAACTGGGGTATGTGGGACCCCCCGAGCTGGGTTGGTCGGGTCATTCTGACCGGGCCCCGTCGCAACCGGCCCGCTGGTTACTAAAACACCCATATCTCATAAACCGTGTGTCTGATTGACGATCCGTTTGTGGATTTGGGACCCTCTCAATGAGGAAGATCTTTTGGAATAATTTATAGCAACTCTCATGGAAATTGAGATGTGATGAAGGGATTGAGGAGTGGTTCTCCCAAGCGTGCTACATACAGAACCTCGCTACTAGCTGAGACCTGAAGACTGCCGACTTTTGACCCAGTGGGAAGCACCTCTCTGGGAATTTGCAGGCTGACAGTGGGAATCACTTCTCTATGACTTTGAAATTCCATGGTACACGATGAGGAGGAGTACCTCAGTAGGCCACGATTAGTGGGAATCACCTCTCTGTGACTTTGTAGGTGCACGATATGCAATTAAGAGGTGTACCTAAGAAGTCCAAGGTTAGTGGGAAGTACTTATTTGTTAATTGGAAGGCCCACTGTACTTGTTATAGGAGGAGTTCTCCAGCATCCAAGTTGTTCAATGATGTGACTGATGATGATACTATTAATACCCTATAATATACATGCTGTGATCTATCTTGTGCTTCGTGCTTTACTTTGAGGAATTTCTATGTGATCTTTCCTTTTTGTTTTGGGGTCCCAAATGAGTACTGTGTTACTCACTACTACACAGGCTCTGCCTACATGTGTTGTGTTTGGTAAAAACAACCAACATTTCGACAGGGGTGCTCAGAGAGACAGGATTAACAGATGCTTCGACAATGGACTTGGTGGCCTAGGACCAGGCAAGCCCCAAAAGGACCGAGAAAACATGACATACTACTTCGGCTTCCATTAGCTTTGCTACTCTCATGATTAGGTGGGGTTTTCTACGGATGGCCATTAGGGTTTCTTTTTATTACTTGCTATTTTTAGTTCTTTGTTGGGTTTGTATTCTGGCCCACTTACTTTCAGTTTTACTTTCACTCAACCTTGTTTTACCGGTATTTTTCCCCTTTTAGTGTGTTGGAATTTGGTTAGGCATGTGTGTGCGTACAGGTACTCAGAAAAATGTCTCCCACTTGCAGGTTGAGGCCTTCGACAGTAGTCTCCAACCCATGGCCTTTGGGAGGTGGGCTTGGGGTAGTCATGACACAGGCCCCGGGGGACGGGTCGTGACAATGAAATTCAGAACAACTATAATAGTACTTTGTTATGGGCATTATAGACAAGAAAACGCCCCCTTATACAATGATAGAATATGAATACTTAGGAGGGAGTGATAAAAACACCCACTTGGTAAGGTACTCTTAATCAGGAGGATGGTGTGAAATTTCTAACCTCTAAGGAAGAGTATTAGAAAAATGGGAAGGGAATAATATATGTAATACCTTAAGAAGAGAATCTGAACCATGAGGAGGTCATAACATGAACAACCTCTTTGCAAGATCATCCAAATAATTGGAAGGGAGTAACATAACTAATCCATAAGGAAGTATAAATAAATAATGTAATGAGTGTAATTGAGAATATTCTTAAGTAAACTGAGATTTTGTAAAATGGTGTACTGTGACCCATATTATATTGGTTAAGACCTTCCCATCCCATTACATTGAGTTTTCTTGGTGTCAGATATGTCAGGAGGAGGTTTGAATAAGGAAATGAGGAGTTATGATGATGTTTAAACTAAGAGTTTGTTTTACAATGTGGAGGAATGTGTTAGACCAAGATAGGTTGGTTAGAGGTTTGGTCACAACAGGGTTGGGAAGGTGGTGGCATGGAGCCTTGAAGTGTTGAGTTAGGAGGTTATACTATTTAAAGGGACCCTGAACTATGAAACTTTGGTTGTGTTATAGCCATGGTCTGGGGTTGATCAGGATGGATAACAAAGGTCCGGTTTGTGGTGTGGTTCTCAGTACTGTAGTGTGGGGATTGAGATAAGTAGTTTTGGTCATTCTACAATTTTTGGAGCCATTACACCATGTTTCTTATGTTATATCAGGGATTCATTTTGGTGTTAGGATTATATACCATGAAGATTGGTATTTCACTGTGTCCTTCACTTAGATTTATTGGATCTTGTGGTCGATGAAGTTTTAAATAGGGGATATGTGGCATGATTTTTTGATTTAACACCCCAAACATTATAATGCTTTAATGTTATGATAAATTGTTTTACATAAAAAACTAAATAAAAATGAACAATGTTATAAATAAAATATTACCTTTGTATCATACCCATTTAATTAGTAGGTAAAAATAGAAGTAACCATATTACAAAATAAATATATCAAGATGAAGAAATGGAATCAATTAGTCAAATCCTTCTTTATGAGGATCATTTTTCTAAGCATAGAAGGGAGGTTGCTACAATAGGGTTTTCCCTAGGAAAAACCCAAGTTGAATTATAATAAATGTGTATCGATAAGAATAATTTTTATGGTAAATTAAAGCTCATTGAAATCATTATGAGATATATTCTAGCCAAATCACCACCTACAACCACCATCACTGCTTATCATGTCCTTATGTATTACATGGAGATCTTGAGGGGTTTTGTAAGAAGAAGTTAATATGATATAAAATTATAATTATCAATTTAATAAATTATATATAACACATATTTTTATAAATTTTGAATTTATACTTCTAGTGAAAAAGAAAGGTAATTTTCGGACAAATGTATTAAATTAATGTTTCTAAATAACTAATAAAATCATTTTATGCTTAAAGATGTATTTTACTAAAAAATTTATGTTTATGCACTATAAAGTTTATTTTAAGAAACTAAAAATATAATGGTTAAAAAATTATTTTAATAAAATATGTTATTCTGATTTAAAAAATAGATTAACAATCATTTAATTATTAATTTATAATACATAATAATAAGAACAATTAATATGTATAAAGTCATTTTTCTATAAAAATGAGTTTTTATCTATCATATGTTCTAATTTAAATATTAAATTTCCCATATTTATAAGATGAATTATATTAAAAGGTGTCTAAATTCAGAATCATTTCATTGAAATTTGGAAAGAAGGGTCATCTTATATATTTTGAAAGAAATAACTACACTACTAAATAATTAAATATCTTAACCAAGGTTAAAAGGAGTTAATCCAACATGGTGTGAATTTCATGAAATTAATATGACACATTGACCTTATACAAGTCATTTTTATGTATTGAAGTTAATAACACATTTATAACAAAAAAATATTTACCTAACTCGCATAACACTCATGTGATTACATCTTTGTACTTCACCAAACTTTAGTTTCCAAGGAAATGTCCCACCTTTTCACTTATGAAAGGAGATCACTTCAAACCACCTAAAAACACTTTTTGTTGTGACAACTCTCTATAAATTATATTTAATTTAAAAAATATATAATTCTATATGAATTTTCATATCAATATTTTTAAGAAGAAATGAAATTAAGAACAATAGTTTGGAAGATTGATAGGATAACCCAAGCATGTTGTCATTGGTGGAAGTTTATTGACATTATATATATGACCAAAGAATTTCATGACTTGGAATATTTTTTCTTGATGAAAAAATTTATAGAATATTTTTATTCCATTAATTTTTTATAATTTTTTTATAATATAAATGAAATTTATAATTGAGTTAGTGGAAGCCAAAAAAATTGGCCAATCCTAAAACCATCCCGCTCAAGAAGCTCTCCCATCAATGATAACCTAACATGATTATGGAAATTCATATGAGGAATTAGGGTTTAATAATGGAGGAATATATTGTGAGGGTTTTCATATGGGTGTTAGATCATGGGATGGTTCTTTTCAGCATTTTGTGGGTCTGTACGAACTACCATTAGAGAGCACCGAATCTGTTTGTTTTTTACTAAGCCGCTGTTGAGGTGGTTTGTTTTATTAAATAGTGTAATACTAAAGGATTCTCAAATGTTGGATTGTGTAAAAGAAATACAATTCATACATAAATACCATTCAATATCAGGCATAAAAAATATTTTTGCATCAGGTTGTCTTCCTTGTCTGACATTGAATTTACACTGAGATAGTGTTTTCAAGCTATGTCCTCCTATCGAAACATGACTAAAGATATCACAAATTAATTTTTAAGTTCCTGAAGATAAAAATAATTCCATGTAATATTGTAGGAAAAAAAGTGCATGGAAGGAAGAAAATGAGATGAAATAAGGTGTATATCATTAGAATATACACTATAATATTTTTAAAAGTTTTTTGGTTGATGATAAAAAGCTTGTGAACTAAGGATAAATTCATCAGAATATAATTTTCACTATAATAACATCGAAAAAAGTGGATTTGAGATTATTTAAATATCATGATTTGGACGATCCATGATCACTGGATTTTTTTCATTTCATATTTCTTATTATTAGCATAAATTTCTGGTGTATTATCACCATGCTATACTCCAAACGACAATGTTTTTCCTTTTCCAAATAATTCACTTTTTGGTTAAGTGATAACCTTACAAGAAAAAAAACAGATGAGAAAGAATTCCTATGGGGATCCACTATTTCAAGTACAAGCCATACCAACAGGAAACATTAAAAAATTGGCCTGATACTGAAATTAACCAAACCACCTTAGGCTGTGAGAAACCAAAAAGAGACACAGAGCAAGCACAATCACAAACTGGCACCAACTTTCACACCAACCATGGAACCCATACCATCACCTTGAGTCCCGTCACTACCCTACACAATACCCAAGACACCCATTCCATCCTCGAACCTAAGGAAAATTCACTAGAATCATTGGTCAATGTTGTATCAGAATAAGCGTTCAACATAGAGGTCATTGTGATCAAAGCTGATGAATGGAACCAAACCGTCACAAAAAATGAAGATCAAAACCAAATAACCTTCAAAGATATACCACCATCAATTGCACCATCATAATCCAAAATTTCTTGGAATCCATTACACATAGACAAGATGGAGTCATGCATGAAGGATCATGACCAAATGGAAGAGGAAAAAAGTGGTAGAAAATCCATCTAGGCACAATAGCAGGCTAAAACAAGGCTAAAATCAGAAAAAGATACCTATATGGGAATGTTGGAGGAGAATGAAAAATGGTATTATTTTTATATGAATTTGGAAGAAGGAATTATTATAAGTAAAAATGTTTTATGAAAATTTCATGACTTCTCATCTTTTTGTAATCTAGAAATTTGAAGTTTCTCATGACTTTGAAGATAATTTTGTATAACTTGTTAGGTTTTTTATGACTTCATGATAATTGTTGTATGACTATTTTTATTTAAATTACATTAAAATTAATATGAAATTATTAATACTAATATCAAAATACTTAATTAATTATAAAAATAACAAATAATTTCCTATAGGAAATAGATATATTTTTAGATTCTTAGTGATGCATTCTTAAGTTCCAAAATATCACAATGCTTTTTCCATGATTCTAGTTGTATTAAAAATATGAAAAGATAAATATTTGTAATGACTATATGAACAAAAAATAATGATTATCCATGAATTAAAATATGAATGAATTCATGCATATATAGAAATTAATTTATGATGCATAATATGTTGAAGCATAAGAATGAAGACTTAATGATTTGATGATGTTTTTAATTACCAAAAATATTGCTAATTCAAAAATAATAATTCTAATGGTATACAAAATGTTTTTGGAGAATAAGGAGAGAATTATCTAATGTTTCATTACTTTATATATATATATATATATATATTACAGGCCAAAGAAAACAAATATAGTTTTTTGGTTACTTTTAATTTTAGAAGAAAAAAACTATTTCAGAGGAGGAGAATACCTGATACTATATATAATTTCCAAAACCATTTGTTTCGAAGAAAATAGAGAGTAAGTTTCAATGTTTTTCATTTTTCACTAAAGAATAACATTTGGAAGGAAGATCCAGTGTAGTCTGGTTGCGCTAAAGAAAGAAGAGGAGGAGGAAAGAAGAGTAAGTGTTTTATAGTTTAGATCACATAGGAAATAAAGAAACCTAAATATGGTCAAGGGAAGATGAAGAAAATAGGGTAACATTTAATATTTATCAAATAATAAGGAATAATATGGAGTATCAAACACTCCATTTTTTACTGTGAAGAAGAATAATTGGAATCCCTATTTTCACTATTGGGAAGAGGAAGAAGAGGGTGTGTGTCCTCATGTGCATACTATAAAAGGAAGTAGTGCTTGAAAATAATATTAAATTAAGTATAAAGGTAATAATAACAAGGAATCACAACATATTCATTGTATAGTGTGAGATTCAACTATATTCAAGAGGCACAAAAATACTATCAAGAGACTAATGTAAAAATATGAGTTTCAAGGATTTACCTTTATCTTTGTAACTCACAAGATTATTTATAGTGGTTAGTGTGATCATGGATTGTTTCTATTATCTCTAATTATTATCCTTTATTTATTAAATGAAAACCTTGTAAACATCCTATGCAATTTTAGTGTGTTATAATGATTTAATGAAAGGTAGTATAATTATATAATTGAGACCTAAACTAGTCAAACATGTAAAGGGATAAAAATATTAAATTGACCAAAAAGACTTCAACTCTGATTCAACCATGCCCTCCCATTATTGAAAATATCCCAAAGTGATCCTAAAACTAGTGTAAGATTCATTCAAAGTTATTATTGGATTAACTTATTTGAATATGTTTTTGAATATTTGAGTTAGTTTCTATGTTTATTATGAAGTGAAATTTTGATGAATATTCATTGGTTATAAAATAAAATTCTATCTCTTCCAAGACTATGATGATCAAGAAAAATAAGGAAAATATAATTTTGAATAAGGACTCCATGACATCCCAATAAGGAGTTTCAGTTTCTCCTTACGGTAATGATTAAGTGAAAATATTAGGATTAAAAAAGGAGGAATGAGTGGTTTAATTTACCCCTGATTTGTTGGGAAACATTTTTACCTAAGAAGGTTCAATGTACTCAAATGATCAATATGTATAAGATAATTATTGTAATGATTTTCCACAAAAGTATCCATGAAATAGTATGAGTTATAATATATCAATAAATTATCAAGACATATTAGTTGATGCTTTAAAATATATGTTGCATTGTTTTCCTAAATAACTTATCTCTTTGGTTTATGGGATTGTTAAAAATCATCAGGATTTAGAAGCCCTGCTTGAAGAGGTGATAGAGAAAATTTCAAAGGATTTTTAATATGAATATATATCCTATTTAAGTCTCTAAAAATGAATTAGAGCTAAAGAATAAGTAAATTTGATTCTTGAATAAAAATTATCAATGCTTGAAGAAGAGTGTATTAATAAAATCCTATAGAAGATGAGGCCACTAAATAATTTGATGAGAAAATCCATGAATGTGAAGTAAACTAAAAAATCATCAATGAAGTCAAGAATCCACAATTAGAGATTTAAACTAGGAAGATCAAGGATCATGACTAATTTTTATAAGAAAAGTAAAAAAATTCATGTTAAATTAGTTAAAATAGTTTAAAATAAATGTTAAGAGAAATTGAAATTAGTGGAGGATGAGAAATACACTCTCAATATGAAGCATCTTATACTTGTTGTTACATTATAAAATATTAAAACCACTCAAGTAATGCCTTCACATTAAGTTGAGGGAAAAATTGATGTTTCCACATTATTTTTAAGAAGAGTTATTCATATAAAAGGATTAATGAGAATAAATGCACTCATTAGAGTAAATGTAGAGGATCCAAATAGGGTACCGATTTACCCAATGATCATTTAGTAATATAGATTGAAGATTTATAGAGAGAAACATAGATTGAATGGGAATAAGAAAAATCTTGTGATAAACTGAATGAAAGGGTTCCACATGAATAACCCTAATTATAATATTGGTTTTCAACAGATGAAAACCCTAGTGTTGAAGAAGAACACTATTATAAATGAATATAGGCCGAACATAATGAAAAAATATGTTTAACTATTATTCTATCATAATAATAATCCTTAAGGAGAATAAATATATAACTCGACATGATGGATGATGAAGAGAAAAAATATCATAAAAAATAAGATAATTATGTGATGAGTGTGATGTTTTCTAAAAAAATCAGTTTTAAAAAATTTATGTAATGTCATGATGAATGGATAAACATAGTTGATAAATTCCTCTGAACCTTTTTGTTCACATCTTGAAACCAGAAGAGCCACCTAAAATTATGTGTTGTATTTATATTCTTAAAATGTAGGTAATAACTTGAGTATGAGAGCTAGATATCAAATGTAGGACTACAAAGATAAAGAAGGAACCATCTTAAAATTAATCCCTCAATTTTAATTTCAAATAACATCTAAAAAGTGATCATATTTGAGGAATTTATTAGGGAAGTTTTCAAATTTGGATAACAACATGAAGAGTTTAGTTTTTTTATTCCTTACCTGGAACATATTAATGATATCCACCATGATGAAAATCATTATGAGTATCCCCTTGAGGGAAATACAAGTGAATAATGTTGAAGAATCTGTCAAAACTATATATATCATACAAACCTAGATATTCTGGAAGGAACTTGAAGGAGATTCTATTGAAAAGGAATGTATTCTCCAAAATCTTATCCTTGGTAACTATAATAAAATCCTAATATTAAATAGGAAAATTTAATTTTAATTAAATAGAAAAAGAGGAATGGTTGAATAAGTTCATATTATGTTTTTAAACCTACCATATTTGAATGTTCTAATATGTGGATTCAGGTTGGTGTAGAAAATACATGTTCAAATTGATATATTTCTTGAGAAATTTTATCCAAATTGGTTTCAATTAATTATATTAGCCTTAAAAATAGTTGTAAATTACTTAAATATATTTTATATATTGTATCATTTTATATTCGCATCATTATCAAATCTAATGTAAAACCTTTTTATCCAAATTAAACCCTATTATTTTCAACACTGAGCATGAATCACATAGAATTAGAGTGGAATGATTAATGACACATTTCTCAAGTATGAAATGATACCATAATATATCTATTCACTTTTTATTTCTTGTTAATAAGTGGGAGATAAATGAAAAATGATAAGTTGATAAAAAAAGTGTAGAGAAGTTAATGAGGGAGAAAAGTGAAGATGATTTCATATACTGACATATATTTTTGGTGGCATTGATAATAAATACAATGGGGTGATTTTTTACCAAATTTGTGTGTATTTTATTTATTTTCAATATGATTGACATCTTAATAAATATTGATGTCAATATGTTGAATAAGAAATGAAGTAAAGAAGATGATCTTGGAATATTGAATGGAGAACCCAAGAATATTGATGTTGGTGGAAGTTTCTTGATATTTTTTACATGAAAAAATTTCATCCCTTGGAAGAATTATTATCAAAGTAAAATGTGATGCAAACTTTAAAATGGAAAACGTATTTACAAAGGAGTGAGTGGAAGCCAAAAAAATTGGTCAATCCTAAAAAAACCCACCCATGTAGCCGAGAAGTCAATGAATACAATCCAAGATTAAGAGAAGGCTAGTGGGGATGACATGTGTAATAGAGGACATGTAGCTTGTATGAGCTGACATAGGTGTGTAAGAGCATGGGATGGTGCTTAGACTCTACCATGTGGGTTGAAATGACACACCACTCTGGATGGACTTCTATAATATGGAATTAAGGAACTCTTTGTTATTAAGGATTTACATGATAGAGTATACTCAAATGTATGATTTTGTAAAGGCAATACTGTTCATAAATAAATTCCATGCGATATCAATCTTAAATAATGTCCATTTGTCATGTTGTTTTACTTTATCGAAATGGAATGCACATCGATCCAGTATTCTCAAGTCCAGTTCCACCATTGAAACATTAATGGAGATCTCATAAACTTCTAAAATAGTTATTGATTATCATAAAAAATCTATGCATAATTTTAGGAAAATACAAAGTGAATGGAATGAAGAACAATAGATGACATGAGGTTTATATCATCAGAAAATACACTATATGGATGTCAGAAGTTTGTAGTAAGATCATCTAAATAATATTAACTAAGTATAAGTTCATTGGAAGTTAATTTTCACTACAAGCATAAAAGAATAAGTGGAGATGATACTATCATAAGATCATGATTTGTATGATTCATAATCATTGGAAGTTCTAATTTATTATTTTATATAGTTAGTGCAAGACAAAAATTTGTTTTTCACCACACCGTAGAAGATGGAATTTTGATATGGAATATTACATGTGAAAAATTGGTGGTAGAAGAGTGGTACATATTCTATGATGAGGGAATTTTAGTGATGATTTGGAAGACCTAAATATGGAAAAAATGACCAACCCATGGTGGACACATTGAAAAAATAATCATTTTCATTAAAGTTTATTTCTATCTAAAAAGTTTATTGGTACCACATTGTGGTACCTCTTTGATGGCCATTTTTATAAAAGAATAAATTAGGTATTTTTTAGAATCATGAAATGGGGATCTTCATGTCATAATGTTTATTGAGTAAATATAATGAAGATGGAAGAAGGAAAAAAACATGGGAGGTTTGTTCTATAAATTTCTAAGATGGAAGAATAATAAGTATGAAAGTATTATGAAAATTTTATATGAATTCTATTATGAACGTAAAACTCATGTTTACATAATCTTGCAAAGTGATGTTTTGAATTATTTTGATAATAATTTCATATGACTTGAGTGTTTTAGTATAACTTCTAGAAATGTATCACAATAATTTTTTTTATTTTTATAAATTTGAAATTTATATGAACTGATTTATTATATTATAAAAAACATTATTAGTTGGAAAAATAATTGAGAATATCTAAATGGAAGGTGATAAAATTTTACAATGCTTAGTGATGTGTTCTTAAGTTCCTATATATTACAAGGACTGTGTCATGATTCTAGATATATTTAAAAGATGGGAAGATGAGTATTTATGGGAATGGTTTTATCATAAAACAAGGAGTTTATATAGACTAAAATATACATGAACTCATGCATATATGGATACTTTTTTATGATAATTTTTTGTGAATGTAGAATATGGAAGACTGATTGAGTCCTCAAGTGAGATTCAAGAAGGTTTTGAATTATTGAAAATATTATAACTCAAAACTCATAATTCCTAGAACATAAGGAATGATTTTACTAAAGAATGAGATAAGGATATGAAACTGCATTACATTATATATATATATATAATTAATTTAAAATAATAAAAATATATAGTTGTTTCTAACACTATTATTTTGGGAAAAAAATCCATAGGTCAAAGAAGGAGAATAACTGATACTACATCTGATTTCTAGAACCATTTGTATTGAAGAAAAGAGAGTGAGTTCTAGTGATGTTCAAAATGAACTAATGAATAAGAAGGAGAGGGAAGATCCAATGCAGTCTAGTTTCATTGAATGTAGAAGAATCAGATGAATAAAGAGAAAGTAAGTTATGAGCAATTCAAATAACATAATAAAGATGTTAAATTTCATCTGTGTAAAGGAATAAAAGGAAAATAAGGTTTTGTGAACTAGTTTACATAGAAAAAGGAGGAATAAGGTGTATTACCATTTGTGTTTGTTACTATAAATAAGTAGAAGTGTCATCCCTATTTTTTTAGTTTAAAAGAGGAAGAAGAGGTGTGTGGACAATCTCTCTCTAAAAACTGAGGATGAACAGGGTCTCCACGACTCTGATTCCTTGTTCTTGATCTTATGGCCTTTTCATTTCTGGCTCCCGGGCATTTCAATTCGCATTGCTTCTCTAGTTTTGGGGACGAAAGGGGAGAGGTGCGGAAGGAAGAGATTTGGTTGAAGGAAAAACCTAAACCGATCTCCTTTCTAGAGGCGTTCAAAGGCACAGATCTATGAAATACCACCTCGAGGAAATCATCCTTCTGCAAAAAATTGGATGATGGCAGACTTGCGGTGGAGGCAGACCTAGAAGCATTGAAACAGCATTGTCAAATCTGTAAGTTCTGGGTATTGGGACAAATATCATACTTAAAAGGTGACACTAAATGGTCGGCTGTGGATCTCAAACCGAGGATCTCACACATATGGGGCTTTCTCGACTGGAAGCTTGTTCCGATTGGGTGTGGGTATTTCCATATTCTTTTAAGCTCACAGGAGGAGATAGATCGAGTCTGGTCTATTGGAAATATTCAATTGAAACCAGGGCTGCTACGACTTTCGAAATGGGATTTCTCCTTCAATCCTCATACACATCGAAATACGACAGCTCAGATCTGGGTACGACTCCATGGATTGAATTTCTTCTTTTGGCACCCCAAGATTTTAAACGACATCTCCTCTTGCATTGGAACTCCATTGAAGATAGATCATCGAACGAGCAATGCGGAACTCAGCTTGTATGCGAGGGTTTTGGTGGAAGTCGATCTCGGGAACAAACCTCCAGATTCGATTGCTTTCAGTGCGAATGAGTACACAACCAATATTCATTTGGAATATGAGCACAGAACTCCCTTCTGCGAACTGTGTAAGATTGTTGGAAATTCCCTTATGAACTGTCGTGTGATGAAGAACCAGGTGAAGTCAAGGGATGAGCAACCAAAGGAAGATGTATGGACTCAGGTAAAATGAAAGAAGAAGGCTCAACCTGCTGTTTCTGGACAGCATGAAAATAACCAGATAAAAGTTGATAAATGGGTTAAAAAATCTCATGTGGGGGAGACTTTTGGTGTTAAATGGTCTGATTTGGTTGAGGAGAAGGGGACAGAGGGTGTTGTTGCTGTGCATTTGGCAGAGGATGTGAACACGATGCAGAACAAAATCGAGAAACCTGTGGGCTCATCTGATACTAGTTCAGGTGAGCTAATCCCGCAGGAGGTTAACCTTCATGCCTCAAGTAGGATACAAGCCAAGAATCTGGTGCACCCTCCAGAAGCTACAGATACTGATCAAAGCCTGAGGGAAAAAATTGAACATATGGTGAGAGACATCCTTGAATACCCATGGGAGGAATGCCATCATAATTCCTGGGGATTGGCCTTCAAGCCGTGACTCAGGTGGAGGGGCATGAGGCTGCAGGTATGCTGAAAAAGGGTGCGGCTGCAGGTACCTCTTCAACCTCCATTTGCCATGCTGATAAGAATATCATAATTGTAGTGGGTTCACATCCCACTACTAATATTAACCATTTAAATGGTACCAATAATCAGCCCGACCAACCTGCATCTCTCTCAACAGAGACTCATATGGATCTGAATTCAGACATTATTTACGATAAAAACAGTATTGACAATTCAGACCTGGTGCAGGTAGAAAATGAAAATCTTAACACCTTTGAGGTGGCAGGTCACAATGAGCAGATAGTGGCAGTGGGTACTATGGACACTGTGACTGCCGCCTCTGGTATTTCAAATGCTCTCACCCCTTCTTTATCTTCAATTGATTTCCCAGCAGCTCCGCTTGTGGCTCCAACTTCCTTGAGTAAAAATAAAAATAAATGTGATATTAAAATAGATTCTAATACCTCTGTTGTTTCTTCCACGAACAAGCAAGGGAAACAATCCAACCCATCTTCGTCTAATGATCCTAGAAGGTCAGCAAGGAACAAGGGTTTTGGTGGATCAAAAAAAGGGAGCTCTAGCACCAAATGTAGGTTCAAATGAATTATTTTTTCTGGAATTGTCAGGGTGTAGCTAACTCTGACACTTTTATTGTGCTCAAGCATTTTATTTTGACTCACAAACCAAGTTTATTTGGCATTACTGAGCCTAAAATTAATTTTTCTCCAAAATATATACACTTGTGCTCTTTTGGTTATAATTTTCTAGGTGCTTGTAAAGAGGGATCCTCTACTAAAACTCTTTGTATTTTTCATTACTCATCTTTGCAGTCTGTTAATATTGTTAAAATTTCCGAACAAATGTTTACTTGTGATTTCTCTTGCACTGGTGTTTTTACAGTCTGCACTATGATATATGCTAAAAATAGGTATCAAGAACGTAGATCCCTCTGGATAGACCTCCTATCCCTGTCTTCCTCTGTTCAATATCCCTGGCTAGTGACCAGTGATTTCAATGCTATTCTTCTCCCAAGTGAAAAGATTGGCCCGTCACACTCTCCCATCTTCACTAGAGAATTTAAAGCCTCTGTTGAGGATTTTGACCTCTGTGAAATCAATCTTACTGGTGCTAGGTTCACTTGGTATAGAAAGTCCCTCAATAGAATTGTAGCTAGAAAACTTGATAGAGCTTTCAGTAATACTGCTTCCCAAGACATTTGGGATTCCATATCCAGCATTACTTTACCCAAGATCAACTATGACCATCACCCCATTCTTGTTAGCTTCACCTCTAAGGGCTCAAAATCTCCTCTTCCCTTTAAATTTAACAATCCCTGGACTGCGGTCCCAGAATGCTTCAACATGATTAAAGAATTATGGGATGGCATGAGGCATCAAAGCGACTCTTTTGCTTGCATTGCCAAATTAAATCTTCTGAAACAACATCTCAAGGGGTGGTGTTTCTCTAAAACAAATCAGATCGATGCGGACATATCCTCTTTGGAGAACGAACTTATTTGTATTCAAAGCTCAAATACCTGTTCTAATTTTTATCTAGACCCTCAAGCTGAGGTTTCTATCACTTCAAAGCTTAGCTCTCTTCTGAAGAACAAAGATAACATGCGCAAGAAAATCTTCAAAACTAAATGGCTTTTGGATGGTGATCGAAATACGAAATTCTATAATGCTCTTCAAAGAATCAGGAAAATCAGTAAGCCACTTGCCCTTCTTAAAGTTGATGACACTCTTCTTGACACCGAGGATGGCATTGCTAATCACATTGTTCATTACTTCCATAAACTATTTAATGGTACAGAGGTTAATAAGGATCTCCTCCCTGACATCATCCCCAATATGGTCACTGCTAAGGACAATGATCATCTTTTAAGCATTCCTATGGACCATGAAATCAAGGAAACTGTTTTCACCCTTAACCCTGACCGTGCCCCGGGACCAGATGGGTTCAACAATGGTTTCTTTCAACAATACTGGGACCTCATTCATATGGATGTTTGCAAACTGGTTAAATCCTTTTTCTCCAATGGTGTTCTACCGCATGGGTTAAATGCCCAATTCCTTGATCTTATCCCTAAAGTGGATAATGCTGATGAAATTCATCTTTTCCATCCTATTTCTCTCATCAACACTCTCTATAAGGTTATTACAAAACTCCTTGCTAACCGTCTGACCTCCATCACGAATAAAATTGTTTCTTGGAACCAATTTGGCTTTATAAAAGGAATAACTATTCAAGATTGTATCTGCCTTGCCTCAGAATGTACTAATATGCTGAATAAAGTCACTAGAGGAGGCAATGTGGCCATTAAATTAGACATCAGAAAAGCCTTTGACACTATGGACAGGAATTTTATTTTTAAGGTTCTTAGGAACTTTGGGTTTAATGACTCTTTTAATTCCATGATATTCACCTTATTCAAATCAGCTTCCATTTCTGTGCTGGTCAATGGATCCCCTAAAGGTTTTTTCAATTGTACCAAGGGGTTATGCAAGGTGACCCCCTCTCTGCCATTCTTTTCGCTATTGCCGAGGATTAATTAAGTATGCTTATCACGAGACTTGTGAATCAAAATAAAATAATCCCCATTCAAGCTGCTAGAAACTTAAATGTTCCTAATCATCTCTTATACGCCGATGATATAAATTTATTACTAAAGGGAGATAAACGGAACATTAAAAATCTCAAAAATACCCTAGCACATTACGAAGACATTTCGGGTCAAGCGATTAGTTGGAACAAATCCTTTGTTTTCTTTGGAAAACACTTCCCCCCCCAATAGAAAAAATCACATCATTGACTACTTAGGAATCAAAGAATGCTCCTTCCCTTTTACTTACTTGGGTGTCCCTATCATTTGGGGTAGACCAAAATCAAGATATTTTCACAACATTGTGGATCAAATTATAAACCAACTCTCTTCTTGGAAAGGTAAATCTCTTTTTATGGCTGGAAGAGTTTGTCTTGTCAAGTCTACCATTGTTTCCAAGATGGTTTACTCAATGATGGTTTACAATTGGCCCGCCAGTCTTCTTAGAAGAATTAACACCTTGCATTAAAAATTTTGTCTGAAATGGTCGTACGATTGAAAGAAAACTTGTCACCATACCATGGGTCACTTGTTGTAAACCCCTGGATAGGGGTGGTCTTGGTATTAAGAACCTTAAGCTTTTTAATGACGCTCTTCAAGCTAGAATGACCTGGAATATTATTCATAATAACTCTGATTCCTTGGAATTTATTAAGAAAAGGTTTGTTAATAAGCTTCAGAATGGTAATTTTGGTTACATTACTTCTTCCATATGGCCTTCCATTAGACACTCTTTCCTTACAATCATGAACAATGCTAGATGGATGGTTAGCACTGATTCCTCTTTGAATTTATGGTTAGACAACTGGACTGGTACCCCCTTAATATCTATTCTTACGTCCACCACTAGTTCTGAGAACACCACCTCCACAATTCGTGATGTTGTCAACTCCCATGACATCATCCTTCCATACCACATCAGTCACATCATTGACAATTATCATTTTTCTGATACTGATGATTTCCTCATTTGGGAGCCTGCCTTTAATGGTGTCCTGGATTCTAAAATTTTCTACAATAATAACTTCAGTAAATCTAATTCCAACTTTGGCTGGTTGAAAGCCTTTAAAAAACCTTGGATCAAACCCTCAAGATTTACTCTCATTTGGAGTCTTGCTCATAATAGGATCCCCATTGATGTGTGTCTCCAATCCTTTGGGATTACTCTTTGCTCTAGATTTCATCTTTGTAACCAACATCGTGAAGATGATAATCATTTGTTCTTATCTTGTGCTACAGCTGCTGCTCTTTGGAACTACATTTCTGACATTTTTGGTTGCAGATGGTCTCTTATTGATTCTATCAGCTCTCATCTTCAACTTTGTGTGATTTCAGACTTTCTAAGAAAATAAAGAATCTTTTTCTGGCTGCAGTTGCTGAGCTTCTGCATGTGATCTGGTATGACAGAAATAATTTTATTCATAATAACTGCTCATTCAGTCTCAATGCAGGTAAAACGCGTATTCTCATTGCTATTAAGGATGCTTCCTCTCTTCAGAAGGATCATTGTGACAACTCTGTTGGTGATTTTGAGATCCTTCGTCGTCTTAGAATTGCAGGCTCTTAAAGGCTACCCCGTCGCACCTTTGAGGTCTTCTGGCAAGACCCACTGCCAGGATGGATTAAAGTGAATGTTGACAGTGCTTCTAGAGATAATCCGAGTCCAGCGGGCTGTGGTTCCATCTTGAGAGACTCGCATAGCAGATGTCTTGGCTGCTTATTCGGTGGTTGTGGCACGACCTCGGCTCTAGAAGTGGAAATGTTGGTAGTCACTCATGCGGTGGACTTTGCCAAGCAGAGGGGTTGGAACAACCTGTAGATTGAATGTGATTCAACCACTGTTGTCCAAGATATATGGAAGGGCGTGGTACACCTTGCTTGGCCGCTTAATTCTTGATGGATGAAATTTCTTACATCGCTCAGGAACCTCAACTACATTGCCACTCATGTGTTCCGCGAAGCGAACATGGTTGCTGATGGTCTTGCCAACAAGGGGGTTTATCAGGCCATTACCTGGTTGGATCTTTTTCCTGATGATTTTCTCCATCTCTTTAATAAGGATTGTAATAAGATTCCGTCTTTCAGACTTTTGTAACTCCTTTTCATTTATGCAATAAATTGTGCCTTTCTAAAAAAAAGAGGAAGAAGAGTTGTGTGCCCTGATGTGAATATAAATGAAGGAAGAAGTGATTTCATACAACAATGAAAGTAATAAGAAGTGGAAGAAGAAAAAAAAGCTCATAACATTCGTTGTAAGGTTTGGGAGGCACTTATTTGTAGGAAAAACCAAAGAATTATCAGGTGAATAAAGTGAAAATGTGAGTTTCATATATACACCCAACCCGTTGCAAATGACATTATTTTCTAGTTAATAATGCGATTCTAGATTATTTCTTGTTTATAGGAAGGGTTAGCCTTTATTTTTGAAAGGAAAACCTTGTGGAAATCCCATTTATGTTGTTTTTGTGGTGGAAAATGATGGAAAGGTAAGATAATAAGAGAATCAATATCCTAAATTGTAAAATAGGTAAATGGGTAAAAAATTTAAATTGATAAAAAATATAAAAACACCGATTCACCCCTCCCCTCTTAGTGTTGAACATATCCCAAAGTGAACCTAGAACCTCCTAGTATGAATTCAGATGAACCTATACCCATTTTATCTCCCATAGATACCTATTCCACATTTATAAGACTTTAGTTACAAGAAAGTGACCCAATCCTTCTATTTCCAAGAGGTCTTTCAAGAGAAGGTTCATACCCTCAATGTGAGTACTATCCGCTGCACAACCTTTTAATCTATATATATATCATCCATCCTCTCTAAAAATATTATATCCATACTATCATAATGTCAACAGTATCATTAGTATACTAAAAAGTTATTATTCTTATGTAACAACCATTGTATATCTCCCGCTCACTAACTGAAAAAAGAAAATTTTACCCATGTTTTGTGGGGACAACTACCTCCATGAACGACATATTTCTTTTTCATCACCACCCTATATGAATGGTTAAAAGAATGTATTTAATGATTAAAAATGATATCTATTATATAACTAAAATAAAATAAAGATATATTATATAATATATTAATATCTATGTCATTATTAAAATTCCTCTGTATGTTCGTTAAAAACTACCAAAACAAGATCGTCAAAAATTTTATCTTTACAAATAATAACTAAAAATATTAGGGAATAAATTTGAAATTTATAAATTTTTATGGAAATTTTTCTCCATTAAAAATAATTGTAATTTGTTCTATGAATATTTTTCTTAAAGGGTAACAAAATATTGAATTATTAATATAAAATAACTCATTGTTATTATTAAATTACCTTAAACATGTTCTTCATAGATTCCATTCTCACAAAGCATATCAATTCCTTACATAAAAATGAATTAGGGTCTTAATAAAACCTTAAAACACAATTATTACACTCCCTTTAATAATTTGAGAATGATGAACTTAATATAAAAGATTGAGGATTGAAATAACCATTAAGAAACTTGTATGAAACAATTTAAGTTACTAACATATGATGGTAAAAATAAACAATAACTAACCAATAAATGTATAATAAATGATTATAATTTGAGTATATAGAAGGTAATAAGTTGGAATAAGTTTACTAAATAATTGATTCAGATGGTTATGTTTATTATATAGGATATTAAATAATTTTCATGGAAGTTGGAAATAAAGGTAATGGTTTTGTCTCAATTTCCTTTCATTGAGTCATGTCTTCATATTATGAACATATTATTCCTTTTATATGGTGTAATTACTACCCCATTTTTCTTGTAATTTTATTATTTTTTTTCATGGTTTTAAAAGTATTTCTTTAATTTCTCTTATTAAGTATCATTTGATTCTAAAGTTAACAAACTCATAACAGTTTTGTCAAATCAACTTCCTTTTTATTAACTCATAGTTTTTCTCACATGAAAATGTTCTTATAATTTAATTATATTCTAAAATTTCACTACATTATATGATATTTTCTATCTCCCTCTAGGAAATTTAGATTCTTTCAAAAAATCATCTTCTTTGATGTATTTCCTTCTTTAGTAAAGAAACTATTGTTTTAAATAATAATTCTCATCCTCCCTAATATAATACTTATCTTCCATTTCCATATTATTTCATAATAAAAATACTTTATTTTCATATTTTGAAACCCAAATATATATTTTATCATGTGAAATTCTTATTTATATTTAACTATTTTAGAAAGGAATCTTTTTTATCTTTTTATGATGTAAATTTCAATAATGCTATTCTAAATTAAAAAAGGATTTTGATTTCATTTTTATATCTGTTATCTTCCACTCTAATTTTTTTAATTAATAATTAGTTCATTTCAAGGTACCATGTAATCTCTGAGTCTACGGGCCATGTAAGGTTTCCCCCTCATCCCTTTAAAGGGGGGTTATAAAAAATCAATAAAAATGAAGGCCTTCGGGCCATTCGGGTTGTAATTATAAAATATTTTTTTATGATTTAACATTCATTTTCATATAAAAATATAAAATATCTATCTCATTTAGAGTTTTGTTTCATGTATTATTCTCTAAATGGTTTAATGAATTTATACATCATACCCACACCTTGTTCATAAGGGTTATGTTATTTATCACTCTCCATCCATCTCTTAGCTTTATTTCTCTCCTTCATTTTTATATTATTTAATCACATGGATGTATTATATATCATTTCAATTATTTAATTATCTATAAATTAATTACTATATGTTGTGTGAATATAATAAATATTGAGGGGTGTTTTCCAAGAATGTTATGCCTTTTATTTATGGGTTAATTATTGAAAATTTGTATACTAGTTATTTAAATTTGGATAATTATTGATTTCTAAGGTATGTTGATTATGTATTTTCCATATATATATATTTAATAAAAGGAGTGATTTTTACTTATTTAGGGATGGGTGGGGACAAGAATTATATATCCCCTCTATGCTTCAGCAGGTCTCATGAGATAAACTATCTTGGTTACTTGGTGTAATCGTTACCTGTTTATATATAGTGTCTTTGAAGAAGTCCTTGAAGGTATGTTTATGATATCCAACATTATGCATTCCATAGTTATGAAATTAGTTATTATTATCCATGTGATTACTGACATTTAAATTTTATCTATGGATATATTAAATGCTCATGTTATCAGTTATATGACTTTATTTGATTATTATTCATTCATATCATATTAATCATTCCTTATATATTCCATGAAATATTTTCTTATACACTTCCCCTTACTGAGTGTTTAAGATCAACCTTCTTACATTTTATTTTCCCTTAGGTCATGAAGAAGTGTATTAAGCATAATATGTCTATATGGGTATCATGTGTGGAGAATTTTATAGGAGATGTTTAAGACTTATTACAAAAATAAGGAATCCATGGTTTAGTAGAAAAAATACCCATAATATGGGAAATATATGAGTTTTGTTAGTCAAATATTTTTATTAAATCTCTAAAATTCAGAACCTAAAAGGTATTGGTAATGTAATTTAATCAATATTTTTTGTTGATGTTTTAATTATGGATGGTTAAGTTTTTTCTATTAGTTTGTTTTAAATCTGATATTTAAAGAATATGTTTATTATCACCAAATCTGAGAGTGTGGGTTTGGAGCATCATAATTGGTATTAGAGAAGAGTTTAGATAACATTAGAGGTTAGGAGGAGTACAAGATAGAGGTATAATAGGACATTAGGGTTGTTATATGATTTTGATTTCAAGGAAATTCAAGTTTTTTGGGGAAAATATTAACATTTTTCAAGAGTATACATGATTAAGGTATATATTAATTTTTATACAATTTTATATTGTTTAGGTATAAGTGTTAAGTTAAATTCCTAGAGAATACGATTCTATGAATTTTAGGTTTAAGATATAGTAATAAATATCTTAATTTAATGATAGTTCGATATTAGGTCTAGAATATATTAGTTGAAACCCTTAAGATAAATCTAAATTGAGTAAAAAATAATAAAATTTTGGTAAAATATATTGTGTGTGATTTCCTAGAAATTAAATCATTGTCTTGATACAAAAAATGGTTGAAATATATAACATAGATTCACCTTGGAGTAATAACTCAAAAATAGTTTGTTTGATTATAAACTTAATCTTTACTCGGTGCAAAAAAAATGGGAATGACTGCACACATGGTTTGACACTCCTAGAGGATATTATTTGGTTTAATAATATTCTCTTTATAAGAAATTAGGGCGGATTTGATGAATTGTTATATCATGAGTCACAAATATATTAAAAAAACCTTCATCTGTTTTCATTAGTGAGAGAAATTAAAATACAACTTTAATGGCATGGTGATGGGTATGAATTTTATGATATATAATTCTCTTTTTTGGTTGGTTGTACTTTCTTGATGTACATATCTTTTATCTTAATAAATGGTCAGAGGCTTGCCTCTGACTGAGATTTTCTGGAAATGGCGTGGAATGTAACACCCCACAAATTTTAAATATTTATATTTATGATATCATATTTTACATGAAACACTAAAAGAACAAGAACTAAATTATAAATAAAATATAACCATTATAACATATTATTTGAATTATCAGGTAGAAATAAATGTTACCATATTATGAAATCAATACAGAAATTAAAAAATGGCATCATGTTGTGGAATCCTCACTAAAGATGCTCATTTATCCAATCTTGTAAGGGAGGTAGATTCATTGGGGTATTCCATAGACTAATCTCAATAAAAACTCTAATAAGTGAGGATTTAGTGGAATAATTTTTAGGAGAAATTAAATCTCATGGAAATCAAAAAATGATCTATGATAGCTGAATCACTACCTACAACTATCACTACTGATTATTTTTTCATTAATCCTTACCTGAAGATCTTGAGGGGTTTTTAAGTAGCAGTTAGGATTATAAAAAAACATAATTATTAAAATAATAAATTATATATTTATATCATTTTTATTTTCATAAATTTCATATTTATATTTTTATAAAAAATAAATTTTACTTTAATATAAATATTTTCAATTAATATATATAAATAATTAAAAAAACGATTTTATGCTTGAATATGTATATTAATAAAAATTGCAGTTGTATACTGTAGGAATTTTTTTTAAGAAAATAAAATTATTACGGTAAAAAAATTATTTTAATAAAATATATTATTGATATAAATAATAAATTAAGACTAATTTAGTTATTAATCAATAGGAATTAATAATAAGTTAAAATTTGAAAATTCAATTTTCTAAAAAAATAGTTTTTTATATATCATATGCTTTTAATTTAAAGTTAATTTTCTCATATTTATACATTGAATTAGATTAAACAGATTTCATATTTGGAATTCAAAACTAAAAAAATTTTAATATGGGTTACCCTATATTTTAGAAAAATAATAATTACCATGGTAAATAATTAAACACATTAACAAAGGGTAAAAAGAGGTAATGCAACTTGGCTGGAATTTTACTAAACTAACATGACACATAGAATTTATAAAAGAAATTTTTTAGGTATAAAAATAAAAAACACATGTATCAGTAATATTTATTTTCCTATCTTACCTATTTCCCATTACATTTCATCTGTTCCCTTCACTTAACTATAATCTACAAATAAATGTACCAATTTTAACCAATAAAATGAGCTCACTTCCACCAAATTGAATACACACTTCTCCTTAAAAATTATCTTGAAAATATTATCATTTATCTCTCCTATATTTATATTCCATATTTTTCATCCCTTGGTTACAAGAAAGTATCCCAATCCCTCTATTTCCAAGAGGCCATTCAAGAGAAGATTCAAGCCCTCAATGTGATTATTATCCACCCCCTAACATTTTAATCTACATATTTTTCATCCACTCCCTCCAAATATATTATAACCATAATAATAAAATGAAATCAGTATTATTAGTATACAATAATTTTATTATGTTTATGAAATAACCATTATATATCTCCCTCTCATTCATTGGAAAATCAAAACGTCTCCCGCGTTATGTGTGGACTACTAACTCCATAAATGATGTATTAAATTTTTCATCACCAACATAGATGGATGGATCTAAGAATATATTTAATGAATAAAATTATATTTATGACATGATTAATATTATATATATAAATTAAATATTCTATTAACATCTAACCTCTTCTTAATATACCACCATTTATTCATTAAAAATTACAAAAAACAAGATCATCACTAATTTAATCTTCATGAATCGTAACTAAAAATATGATGGAATGAAATTAAAATTTGATAAATAAATACGGAATTCCTATTAAAGTTCCATGAATTTTTATTTATGTTAATATCAATTTTCAATAAGGGAAACACCTAATCTATATAAAATAAATAAATATTATTAATAAATTTTCCAAAACATGTTCATCATGGATTCCATTCTCGCAACCTATATCCATTCCTTCCATAAAATGAAAGTAGGACTAAATAAACCATTAAATCAAAATAATATCACCACCTTGAATAATTTGGGAATAATGAAGTTATTATCCATGAAAAAATATCAACATCACCATTATTAAACTTGTATTGAACAATAAAAGTTACCAACATCTGGTGATGTAAATAAACAATAACTAATTGATAAATATGAAATAAATAATTATAATTGAGGAGTATAAAAGGTAATATATATGAATAATGTTTTAAAATAATTTATTTATATGGTTGTGTTTGTTATTGATGTGGTTAAATAACTTTAGTGGAATGTGGGAATACAATTTTGGGTTTCATCTCAATTTCCCTTTATTGGGGTATGTTTTAATATTATACACCTATTCTTCTTTTATATGGTGTAATTACTACCCCATATGAGTTGTAGTTTTTATTCATTGACTATGTCTTTTTAATTTTCTTATATTCTTCAATTTATTTAATTAATATTAGAATTTTTATTTTCCTCTAGGGAATTTATATTTTTTCATAAAAACATATTCTTTGATGTATTTATTTCCATGATAAAAATTTGTTTTTGTTAGGAATAATCGTCATCCTCTCCAATAAGCTCTTTTACTTCCATATCATTATTATTTCTTTGAATTTTTTTTATTTTCTTATTCTGAAACACAAATATGTATTATCTAATATGAATTTTTTATTTCTATTTAACAATTTTAAAAAGGAAATTTTATTATCCTTTTTATGATGTGGGTTTCAATGAATGTATTTTAAATAAATAAAAAGGTTTTTTCCTTTAACATACATACATTTCATCTTCCACTATACATTTACTGAAATAAACATTATTTAAATTCAAGGTTTTATTTTTGATAGTCCATTAAAAATAATGATTAAAAATGTCTTCAAAAGAACATCTCAAAAATAAATATGGAATGTGAATCATATCTAGGTCTTTTTATGATAAAGCTAAAATTTATTATAAAATATTTTTTGGATTTAGTTACAATTTTCCTATAAAAATCTAAAATATATATCTCTTTTGGAGTTATATTTAATGTATTACCCTTTAAATGATCTTATTAATTTTTATTCCATACTCCATCTTATTCATAAGTTTTATGTTCTCTATCACGCTTTATCCCTTTGTTCATATCAATTTATTTAATTACATGGGAATATTCTATATCATTTCCACTATTGACTTAATCATATATCCATTAATCTATATGGTGTTAACACGCTAAAAATTAAATGGTGTTTATCAAGAAATTTGTTCCATTTATTGAATTTAGAATTATTAACAATCCATATTATAGTTATTTCAGTATGGATAATTATTTATTAATAAGGAATGTTTATTATGTATTTTTCATTAATTACTTTAATATGATGAATGAATTATACAAATTTATGGATGGGTTGGGCTTAAAATTATATATCCCCTTGATGCATTAGTGGGCATCATGAGACAAACTATCTTGAGTAATTTGTGTAAACCTTAGCTGTTTATGTATAATTTCTTGACACAAGGCCCTAAAAACATTTTTATGATGTGAAACATTATGCATTATATCACAATAAAATTAGTTATTGTTATACATGCGATTTTTTCAATGATATGTTATCCATATATATATACACATATATTAAATTATCATGTTTTCAATTATATAGAATTATTTTATAATTATTTATTCCTTCTATATTTTCCATGTCTTATTTATTCCCTGATAACAACTATTATATGCTACCCCTTATGAAGAATTTTAGTTCACCCTTCTTATGTTTTCATTTCCCTAAGGCAAGGAAGAAAAGTATTAAGTGTGATATTGTAATAAACCTGGTCTTCTATCAGGTACAGATCATTTTAAATTCTATCTAATTCTCAATTTTTGGCCTAATATAGAAACATAATGAATGAATGGTTGTGTCGTGGGTGTTCAGGGTTTGATCATAGCTTAGAATCCTGAATTTTGGAGAAATTTACTAGGTTGTAGAGTTGGTAGAAACCGTGCAATCCAGTCTGCATAGTTTTCCAAACCATGCGAGGGATGAAAAGTGGGACTTAAGAGGTTGTACGGTTTGAGAAAGTTGTGTGGATAAGGGCACACATCCATGGAGGGGTACCTATGGTTTTTAGTAGAGAGTAAAACATAGTTTACTCATCTTTAGTCAAACTATGCACTTGAAACTATGTGGGGTCCCCCCTTAAGTAGTGGGAGGTGTACAGTTGGCGCACATGTTTTCCAACCGTGCAGCTAAACATGGCGACCCAGATATTTGTTTTGGGTAAAATGATAATTTTTACCTTAAATATAATTAAACCTTAACCCTATAATTTCTCCTCCAGTGGAAATATGAGATACTCTACATAATATTTGAGATCCCAAATCCTCCTAATCTCATCTTTTTTGATATCTTCTTATTCCAAGATCGGATTCAAGATCTAGTCATCATGTTGGAATCCAACAAGCAAGATATTCATTCAACTTACTCCGTTCATCATTTATCTTCTACTTGACTAAGTTATTTTGATGTAGGATCCTATGCTATATTTTTAGGCCATTGATCTATTATTCCATTTTATTCTTATCCAGGATAAACTAAGGGATGATACTTGATAAGTAGTGGGATATAGGTTTGCAGTAGATGGTCTATCACTCATCCCTTAGGGCTCACAATTTTATAAAGTTCCATCGTTGTGCACAAACTGATTTCATCAAGTTTTTCTAATTAAACTCATATTATATTCTTATAATCATCATTATCATATTATATAGACCCTTATATATATATATATGTGTTTGTGTGTGTGTGTGTCTGTTTATCACATTGTTGGAGGTTGTAACCTCCAGATTGACCACCCAAAGTTGAGTGTTTCCTCTTTTATTCCTTTAGTGGATTGTTATGAATATCTGTGAAACCATTCGGGTGAGGTAGACTTGACCTCATTAAAGGTACATTTTTTTATCAAATAAATGTATAGTTAATGGATAGTACATGAATGATATCAATTAACTCATCTAAGTTATGTGTTTTAAGTTAATAGATGAATATTTAAATGGTTAAATGGAATGTATATTTATATATGTCACTCAGTCTAGTTAAATTGTGATTGAATAATAATTGGTTGCATGTACATAGATCATCTTGTCATGATTATGAAAGTTAACAGAATGAAACAAATAATTAAATATGTAATGAATGTAAAAAATGGTTTCATGCCCTATTTAGCCTTGTCACTTAGTATGAAAGGAAATGGAATGGAACATATGAATCATTAAATAGAATGAGTATTACATGACCTTAATTGAATAATGAATTATGTATATGGTGCCTATTTTATATGGAACATTATTATCTTTATAGGAGTTATCAGACTTTATCCATCCATGGATTCTTGAGGGAATACCTTGAGCACTCAAAGGATGAAATCCCGTTTCCTAGAGTCTATTCCCAAGAGAGATACCCACCTTGAAACATGGACCTTGTCTACTAGTTGATGACTGGAATGGCACCATATGATACCTTCACTATCTTCTAGATATTATGATTCCTTGGTTACACTTCTTGGATCATACATGATGTTTATGGACACATGGAACCATGGATTCACCCCATTATGCCCAGTCATGCTTAGCCCATTTTACCTTGGATGATATCCTTAGACCCTGTAAGAATAATTTATAGTGGGAAGCCTTTGGATATGCCCCTTGTATTACACTTAGACCCCCTTAGTGAGGTTTCATGTTATTATTGATTTTGATCAGCCCCTGAGTTCAAGGATTCCTTGGTTGTTACCTTGGATCCTCTATCATTATCATTATCATCCAGGATTCCTTAGTTATTAACTTGGATCCTATGTTATTATTATAATTATATGATTCCTTGGTCATACATTGGATCCATATACTTAAATTATTATAAAATGGAACTTAATTAATTAAATGATTATATGTTTAGACACCATTTGAGGCTAAATTAGGTATCGAGGTATTTTGATTACCAGACTTTATTAATTTTATATATACCTTATCACTATTTAAGTTCATATTTCATAGACTGGATGTTATAGATAATTTTGGTGGAATCCTAGTGAGATTTATCTCACACCCTATCTGGGACATTGATGGTACCAAGATAGATTATATGTATGTAGGTGTTGATAAGGGGAAGCATCCCACTTTGGAAACCTGACCATGATTTCATGCATTAGGATGGAGCTTGGTAGTAGATTACTGGGACAATACATGGGATGCTTGGATAGTTTTTGGATTCTTTTTTTCCTTGTTTTGTATATCATGCATCGAATACTTCCATGTATACCTATTTTAAAATTTTTTAGAGACATGAAATGTATCACCATAATTTTTATATGATTCGGTTTCTAGTTTTTGATTTTTATTTAGTGCTTGGATGTTTATCCTTACCTTTCACTTCCAGTTTATTTACTTATTATACTGATTCTACTATTTTTCTATTATTATATTATCTGATGTTCCACACTCTGGTAATGAGGATGTTGTCTCCCCATATACACACCCTAGGCCCTTGTTTATAGTCGGAAGACTCTGGCGTATAGGGAGGTACACTTAAGGCTATGTGGCCTACCAGACTCGGGGCACCTTTGAGTGGCACCCATGTTTGGGACATCACAAAGTGGTATTGAAACATTTTATTTTGTTTTGTCTTAATGTTTGGGAATATGGAAATGAGATTAAGAATATGTAGGAACTTGGTTATTAGCTGTTCCGGGGAGTAGCTAATCCACATTCAAGGTAAATACCATGTTTCCTAGGAAAGAGAAATTATTGTCTTTTTCTGGTTATTACCATTGATATACTTACAACATTATGTAAAGGGCATGCTGTGTCATGGTAATTATTATTATTAGGAATGATTATTTTATTTTATCCATGGACTGATGAGATTATGGAAATAAAGCATCAATCATGCATCATTATAGACACATAGAATTCACATGTCATACATATTCTATTCTATATTAATGAATTTAACTATTTAAATTGCTTGTGTTGCCTATTATTTTTGATATATTCATGGTTTTAATATATAACTCTACTACAAAACTAGGTTTATCTAGTGTTATGGATTTAGCTAGCTAAAAAGGCTATTAAAGACCCCCTTTGTCTGCTTGAAAAAAAACTTTTAAATGGTGTCTTTAAGAGTGCTTAAAAAGTGATATTAAAGGGGGACCATTATCAGAATATTTTTACAAGCACTGATAAAGGACCACCCATTATCATCTCTTTTAAAAAAGCACTGATAAATGGGGTCTTTTATCAGTGGTTTTAACAAAGTGCTGATAGAGTTGGTGTTTGTCAGCGCTCTTTTAGAAGCACTAATAAAGACCACCCTTTTATCAATTCTTATTTACCAGAACTGATAAAGGGTATATTTAAAACAAATATCTCATTAAAACTTATATATTAACATATAAATATATTTATATTGATATAAATGTAACATATATTTTTTAAATATGGTTTAGATAAGGATAAATATGCATTTACACATAATATATAATATATTGAGTGAAAATGGATTTTAAAATAATTAAATAAATATGTTATTTAATAATTTGATAATTATTATTGAGTAATAGTATTTTAATAAAAATTTGAAGATAAAAAAATCAAAGAATTAATAAAAGATCTAAAATAAGTTGAAAACGTAACTCAAAATTCAAACGACAATAACATTTGATTCGGGTGTCAGTTTGGGCTCTACCACATATCAAATCAAATCCTGCGACAATCCCTATTCCATTAGTAACAAAAGTAAACCTCTTACAAATTTTTTCAAGGGTAAAAAAGGCCCATAAGGCCTCTAAAACTGAGTTTTTAGTTGGGGCACCCCAAATTTTTAACAATAGATGGATTTTCAGCCTCGTTTAACGGGGTCTTTTTTTCCTTTTTCAGTGGGGAAAAAATTTATTCCTTGTTCTTAAATTCATTTTGATTTTTTTAAATGTTATCATTTCTCACAATATAATTTTATTTATAATTAAATATATGCATGTTTTCTTAAATTTACTTATAATAAATCACTCATATAAATATATCTATCAACATATTTAAATAAAAATTTATATTCTAATATATCTAAATAAATACATATTATAAAAATGTATTTAAAAAAATATATTACTATTTTATAAATTATAAAAATATATTTATAAATTTTATATATACATATATGTGTATATTAATAAAATGATATATATTTATATTATATTCTAGTATATGTAAATGAATATAATATGTAATATATTTAAATAAATATAAGTATATATATATCACACACACAAACACATATATTGTATAAATATATTTAAAAATAAATATATACATATATGTAAATATATATGTAAATATATATATAAATAAACTGAAATATCATTAAACAGATAGAAAAACAACATTTTGCAGTGGTAAAGGCATTCCATCTTCGAAAGAGAGGTGTAGGGTTCAAATCCTGGTGGGCGCACAAGATGATGGAAAATCACAAAGTGTTGATAAAAGAAGTGGTGGGGTGAAAAGTGCTGATCGGGGGGGGGGGGGGTGGAGTGTTATTAAAGTGGTCATGATAGTGTTGATAAAGGGGTTGGGATTATAGGTGTCCAAAAAATATATAATTTTACCCCCTTTAATAGTACTACCTTTATCAGTTCTAAAAAAGTGTTGTTAAAGCCCCCCTTTAACAGTACTAAAAAAATTGCTGTTAAAAGGGCCATTTAACAACGCTAAAAAAAGTGTTGTTAAAGGAAAAATTTAACGGTGCTTTTTTAGTGCTATTAAAGGGGTCCTTTAACATCACCTTTTTATCACTGGTAAAAGCTTCTGGATTTTAACCATGATTCGATTATCAATTCTTTTTAGCACTGATAAATTCCTATTCTAGCACTGCTAAAGGTATCTTTTGTAAAAGTGTATGCCTGTGCTGCTAACATATTATACAGGGTAGGAAGTTGGTTATTTAATGTGTTATCATCAATATAAATAGTGTTTTCATGTGTAGGTTGATGATTACATAATAAATATATGGTTTCTACCCATGTCAATTATATACCTATTATTACATGAGCAACTCTTTGGCTGCGATATGAAATTTACTGAGTTGATACATTGCATATTACCCATTACATTCAAATATTTAATGTAGACATGGTTAAATATAAATTTAATTAGTGATGATTTTAGTGATAAGGTGTATGTGCCCTTATTCACTAGGAATGGCGATCCATTTAATCAACCCTTTTATATATAATTAAGAAAATGAAAACAATAAAAGTAAATATGGGATTATAAAATCAAAAAAATTATAGGAAAAAAAGAGGCAATGTTTGAATGTCCATTTCACTTACTAGAACCCCTATAAATAAATTTTAAACACTTACCAATACCTGGACTTCTAAGATAGTTGTTGGGGTTTTACCTTGGGAAGTGAGCCCTTATCCTTATGAATTGCTTCCATTGTTGCTTCTATCTACAATTAAATCTTGTTTTGAGGCATGTTCTTTTTATTTGTATAGCTATGCCACCATGAAGTCATCATGTCATGTTTCTGGAGGGTGGTAACGATCATGCTCCAGAGATGGTTGGCCTTGAGCTGCTATTCTTACCAGCAGGAGTGCCACTTAAGGAACCCCATATTATACCTGAAATAGGAACTAACGCTTATCATCATGAGGGTTTCCTATGTGTGATGATATCCATTGAGGGTGATCCATGACCTGCACCTACATTGGATGATCTGACATGTATGTTCCAACAACTAAATCCTCCCATATTCTCAGGGGATGGTGGTCCAAAATTTAATGTGTCTTTATTGGATTCCACTCTTTCTATCTTGGAGAATTTAGAGATTCCTTCATGGAGGATGTTAAATCTTTCCATCTATATGCTGCGTGATTCATCCAATTACTAGTGGGATGTGATTACTTAGGGTGGTCATCATCAGGGAATGGTCTTGGTTTTCTTCCAGAGTATCTTCTATGAGTACTATTTTCCTCAGATGTTGAGACATGACCAAGATAGAGAGTTCATGCTTCATGAGACGGGTTCCATGTCAGTGATGGACTATTCAGTGTGTTTTACTAAGTTACAATTCTTTACCTCTCCTTTAGATGGTGATAAGTTTTTACATGCTAGGAATTTCAAGGATGGGATTAATTATTCCATCCATACTCAGTTGAATGAATTTATCCTACCTACCCTTTTTGTGATCATGAACCAGGCTCTTATCACTGAGCACAACCTAAGGGAAGGTTGTGAGAACCCATTTCTTATTTTGAGGTATGAATATTTACTTTTAGGTTTGTAATTAAGGAAGAGGATGAAACACAGGCTGAGTGATGGCTACATGACTGTTACATAATGTGACTGGGGGTTACACACCGTGTAATCCCACTACACTCCCTGTATGGATGTCGGTAGGGACTTTTTATGATGTGTAAGGCATGTCAGAAGAAGAAGGAAAAAACTACCATATACATGGAGTGCAGTATTAAGTACATGCCGTGTACTTTTATTTTTTTTGGATAAAATGGGCAGTAGCCTCATGTTTTATCAGACAGACAAAAGGGATCACCTGCTTATCATGAACAACATTGCCATAAGAAGAATTACCTCCCATTTATTCGTCCAAACACCTATTCAAACACCGACAGATGCATTTAAATCCCTTCAACGAGTTCTTAATTCCTCTTGATCCATTATTCATGATTTATCCTCTCAACCTAGTTATATAGGGTTGAGAATTAATTCTCATTTTATAGATCTACTTCGTTCTAGGTTGAATTAGAGGCTGATACTAGATGAGGAGAGTCATACAAGTATGAGGTAGGTGGTCTCATTCCTTTTGCTAATTTTCAAGTTGATTATATGTGGAGGAGTGCCGCATGCCCATTTTTTGGGTGTCAAATTGAATTAATTTTGCCTATTTTCATTTCCTAATGTTGTTTAGGTAACTGATTATGTGTTTTGAATCATGTTTAGGGTTGTTTACCTTTATTAAGGGCCACCCCATGGGTGTGTTTCCCTCGGAAGACTATTTATGGATGTTTGGCATAGGATGCCTATGAGGCATGCCTTTATTTCCATTCATGGGTTGTTTAAAATTGAATTGGTTAAATGAATAATTTTACCACATGAGATAATTAATGGTTAAGCCTTGTGATAGTTTAAATTACATAATAGGATTGTTATATGAATTTACCACATCAGCTATTATTGTTAAATCCATGTAATAATTTAATTTACATGTGTTGTTTCCTATGAGAAATTTTTCCATGTGAGTTATTTAATTTTAAAGTCATGTAATAGTCTAATTTACATGATAGGATTGTTATATGATATGTGACCACATGAGATGAAAAATGTTAAACCATGTAATAGATTAATTTACATGTGTTTCTTGTTATGAGAATTGTTCCCATGTGAGTAATTAAAAGGAAAAACCTTATGATGTTGGTCCTTACTAAGAATATATTGCATGCATTTGGTTTTGAACTTTTCAAGACTAATTAAATGTTAATTAAAATTATTATGATTAAAAAGTTAAATAGAAATGGGAGAACCATGGATTAAAATTAGAATTCCATGGATAGGTTCATGGGAGTATTGTACCTTATTCCTTGGGTGAATCATGGATCCATTAAGGGATGCCAAAGATAGACTCAAAGAGGGTATTGATATGTTAAGTCATGAGAGAGACATGAATGTAGTGGTTAGACTCATGGAGACTATGTTTAAAGGATAAATGATTTATGGAATGAGGTATACCATGGATGGGTTCTATTGGAAATGTTTATATGTCTTGGGAGATACTTGGTTCTTATTTATAGGATCCAAGGAAGGACCGGTTGACATATACTCACACCGCACCTAGAGTGAGATCAGGTTCCTGAGAGGATTTTATGGATGGGCTCATAGGATACATGTGGTTTTACACTAGGAGTAATAATTTAATTACAACTTAGGAATGTCAAGGATAGACTCAGATTTAATTTGAATAATTAAATGGAATAACATATGACACGTCTCCCAAGCCAAAGCACAAGCTTGGATTAGGTATTCACTTCACTTGTTTAGGTAACCTTCTAAGATATCTGTTGTGTTTACTCTTAAATTGGGGTTGATGGGCTAAGGACGTATCCCAAGACTTATATAATTCATTATAATTTAAATATTAAAGAATATGAAAAGATTGTAAATGGAAACTAGTGCTTATAGGCCTGTTTACTTTTGAGAACTTCCTAGATTACCGCTTTCACTATTGTAAACTTACTATTATGTATATTCACTGACATATTTGAATAGATCATGGGTGGATGCCTACTCAGATTTAGTCTCACATCCTTTTTTGGGTCATGCTTTTGGGCCGAAAATGATTATATTGTTGCAGGTGTTGATAAGGTCACGTTCCCTTCTACAGGTACTTGATATGCTGATTAAGAGAAGGAGATCATGGGACCAAGCCGAGGATTGAAATGATTCTGAGTTTCTTTTGTTTGTTTTGTACTTTTGGTACTTTTATTATGTATTACTACAGTGTGAACTGTTTTGGCTGTTTTCCTAAAACATGTGACATGCAACATCATCCTTTGTATGTTATGACATCTAGTTGTTATATTGTCAGTATTCTGCTGTTTACTTATGTTTCATGGTATTACTGCTTATGCTATTGTATTTTTGTTGTTTCTACTGTGTTACACTCCACTAATGAGGGAATAGTTTCCACACTATCACACTTAGGCCCTTGGTGCTAGTCACCAGCCTCTGGAATTTGGGGAAATGCATTTGAGGCCATGTGGCCAACTGGGTAGGGGGCACCTTTGAGTGGAATACTGATCTAGGATGTTACAAAGGTGATAGTTCTAGGAACATAGGTTCAATATTTAGGCATTCCAATTGTTATCAGTATGGACGAAAAGGGAATCAGAAGCCTCAGTGTGATAGAGACCCCCTTGAGTGCCATGCATTCATCCATATGGGGTGTCTTTAGAGATTTTTTGAACCATTCCATATGGTTATAGTGGAAGACGTTCCACAACAGATCCACCTTTAAGGGCATGATCTTTTAAACTACGTCAGGAGGGGAGTTGGAGTACCACTAGCAGGACTAGTTGAGGATAAAGTCATGGATGTGGTATCCAGACTTCTGATTATCAGTTATAGTAGAGAGGACCTACTCAGGTTAGTCCAATAATTGCACAAGGACATGAATCAGGTCAGTAGAATTCATTATAGTTGATACCCAAGGATTACAATGCATGACCATCTATAGTATGAGGTATTATTCTAATAGTCTACACTATTATATTTTATTTATTTGATATAGGTGATTCACAAAACTTTTTCTCTTTATTGACCATGGAAATACTCGGGTAGTAAATTTAGTAATTATATGGGGTGATGACCCTGGATACGCCCTTGGGTGTAAAGTTCAAGGGAATACGCCAGTGTAGGGACTACCATGTTGAGGTTGGTAGTTATCCCTTCATGTGGGACCACTTCATCCTTGAGATGATAGGCTTAGAAAAACATTCTCAGAATGGGTTTGTTGGTTCCATATCACACCTATATGAACTGCTATAGTCACAAGGTTTCATTTACGTCACCAGTGCGTATATGTTATCTCCAAAAGTGTGTGTAAGATATCTAGTCTGGTAGATCTGTACTAGATCATCCTGGGATATTTTTAGTGACTACCCATATTTCTAGTCAATTCATAGAGTAGGGAATACGCACGACATACTTTCCTCTCATCGTATATCTTTTCATGGAAGTTTTTCTTGATGATTTTTTCAAGATTTCCTTCTAAGATGGAGGAAAATTTTATGATCAATATTATTCCAGGATCACACCAGTTTCCATTACTTAATATAGCATGACACATATTGATATCTAGGATCTCAATAAAATGTTGGTGGACTTAGATTCCAAAGGTTTTATACAAACCAATACATCATCTTGGGATTCACCTATGATTTTCACCAACAAGGTTGATGGAAACCTCAGGCTATGCGTGGATTACCAAGAATTGAACCAGCTTACAGTTAAGAAATTGTATCGACTACCTCGTATAGATGTTCTCTTTGACTAGATTCGAGGATCTAGAGTGTTCTCTATGATTGACCTAATATCGAGCTATCATCTTTTCCGAGTTAGGACTTCAAACATAACTCATATAAGTTTCGATACAAGTATGGTCTGTATGAGTATCTCTATATTACATTATGTATTACGAATACACCCACCATATTCATGACTTTTATGAATAGTGTTTCCACCCCTATGTGGATTCATATTTTGTGGTCTTCATGGACAAAAGCTTTGTGTATTATCATACTGAAATCAACCAATCTAAACACCTTGAGATCATATTGAATACACTTAGATAAAATAAGATATATGATAAGCATGATAAGTTCCACTTCTAGATTAACATGTTTCACTTCATGGGTCATAGTATCTTGGAATCTGAAGTATCAATTAACCTAGAGACAATGAGCGTTATAGTTTACTGGGATCATCCCAAGAATGCGTTTGAGATATGACATTTCATTGGGATGGATGGATATTATAGGCATTTCATAAAGGACTTATCATGAATTGATTCACCTCTTACTATTATTATAATGAAGGGTTTCAAGTTCCTATGGCCTGAAGCACACAAGAAGTCCTTTAAAGATATAAAAATAGCACTTGTTTCGACCCCAATTCTGATTCTACTAGTTCCTAGAAGAAGATATACAATGTTCTATTATGCATTAGGTATTTTCTTAGGTACAATGATGATGTAGGAGGATAGAGTCATTGTTTATGGATCTTGGTAATTGATACCTCATGAGAGAAAGTAACCAACACATGAACTTCATATAGTAAACGTTTTCCATGCATTATGTTGTGGTATAAACTATCCGATGGGTGAGTGATTTGTAGTCCATACAGTCCATAAGTGACTCAAATATATCTATTCACACCATGTCATGAATATCAGATTGTGGTGATGGGTTTAATACCTTCAGTCCATTGATTTTGAGCTTTCCTATACACCTAGAAAGGGAAATGTGCTAGAAAATACACTGAGACTGAAAACACAGGCACAAATCGTAAAGGATGTCAGGGATGAATAGAAATTTATGGCCCCCTTTTCTGAGTTGTATTTGAAAATGAAAGAGAGTCATGATATGTCATATCGTATATCCTTGACAGTTAACTCTTCCCTCTCTGATAGGGTAAAGAGAAAGAAATTTTTATATCCTGAAGGATTGTTTCTCTAAGAGAGTATTTCTAGTGGGGACCCACCTATAGATTGGTCTGTAGATGGATATGATATCCTCCATATATATCAGCATGTCTGGGTTCCTAGAAATATGAGAGAGGAACTGATACAAGATTACCACTATTCTTAGTGGGTAGTTCATCTAGGCATATCCATGATGTATCAAGATATACGATGCCGGTATTGGTGTCCCGAGGTGAAATGCCAGTTAGTAGGATTTATCACTTGGTGTTCCACCTATCACTAAGTGAAGGTGTAACACCATTGTCCTTATAGATTGTTATTACTATTAACGATAATAGAATGGAAATGGGAAGATGTTGCCATTGATTTTTTAGTTAGTATACCAAGGTCACATAGAGGTAGAAACACATTTTGGGTAGTCATGGATCAACTGAAAAAAGTAGTCCACTTCCTTCCCATCGATAAAAATTTGTCTGTTTATGATTTAGGAAGACTATATGTTCATGATATAATATAAGTACATGGGATAAATTTTACTATATTTTTAGATAGGGATTCTAATTTTACATCAAGGTTCTGGTAGGGGTTATAGAGAGCTTTGGGTACACAGGTGCCTCATAACACATCATTTCACTCTCAGATCGATGACCAGTCAGAACAGACAATACATGTTTTGGAGGATATGCTAGGGGAATGTTTCCTTGATTTTTGTAGTTATTGGGATTAGTATACCCCTCTCATTGAGTTCACCTATAATAATATATTTTAGGTGATGATTCAGATTCCTCCATTTGAGGCCTTGTATGGTGGGCCATTCCCTTAACCCCTGTGTGGGTTAGAGAAAGTAATGGCAGTGCTACTAGGTACTCATCTCATGTAGGAGACTTCAAAGAAGGTTTAGTTGATAAGGAGGTTTATGTATAATAATAAATATAGACATAATTCCTATGATGAACAAATTTTATGTACTTTGGAGTTCATGGTTAGGGATGATGTTTTTCTATAGCTATGAGCTATTCTTGGGCATAGGTGGATGCTGAGGAAAGGGATGCTCTCGCCTCATTATTTTGGGCCTTTTCAGATTATAGATACTGTCAGAAAGGTATCCTATTAATTTTTATTAACTTATAGGTACCATTATATGAATGGAATCTTCCAGGCATCCCATCTTCTCCATTATCATATCGAACCATCTCATACTTTTGATCCTGAGGAGGTTGAGTAAGATACTGATGCTTCTTTTTAGAATTATCCCATATCAATGGTTGAATAGAGAATTAAGGATCTCCAAGGATGGTATATCCCTTTATTATAGGTTCTATGGTAGCATGTCTATGTAAAATATGATCCCTGGGAGTGGGAGGCCAGTGTATATGCTCACTGGTTAGAGTTTTTTCTTGGACAGTGTTTCGCCGCCCTTGGAAGGTAAACTTGGGGGCATGTTTTTTTAAGGGGAGAAGATTGTATGAACTTAGATTTTATATTAGGAAATGATCATTTTTAATTAGTTATAATTCTTTATTTTGGACCAGATATAGATTTACAATGAGTTCATGGTCGTTTCGTGGGTTTACAGGTATTTTTCGAAGCTATGAACCCCGACTAGTGGAGAAAAGGAATGGGCCACACAGTTAGTAGAAACTGTGAGATCTAGTCTGCATGGGTTCCCTAACCATACAAGGGATGAAGAGTGGGACTTATGAGGTCTCACTATTTGAGGAAATTATGAAGATAGGGGAACACACCAGTGTAGGGTTACCTTCAGTTTTTATCAGAGCATACCACATGATTTGTCCAAAGTAAGTTAGATCATGTGCATGAAATAGTAAGGGTCCCCCCATATATAGTGGAGGTGCACAATTGGTGAACGGTTTGGAAAACCATGCATCCAAACCATGAAAAGCATATATTTTTGGGTAAAATGACCACTTTCCATTAAATATAATTAATCCTCACCCATCCTCTTATTTCTCCTCCAGCAGACAGATGAGATCCTCTCCCTCACGTTTGAGGTCCCAAAGAATCCTATGTTAGGATTATTGATATGTTCTTCATACTATCTCAGATTCAAGATCAGATCATCACATTGGAATCCTCTTGGTAAACTATTAATTCATATTTCTCCATTCATTGCTTCTCTTCTCCTTGACAGAGTTATTTTAATGCAGGTTAATATTCCCTATTTTTAGAGTGTTGATCTTCTCTTCCATTTTACTCCAATCCAGAACACCCTAGGGGAAAATATTGAATAAGGAGAGAGATATCTGTTCAAATTTTGTGGTCTATGACTCATCCCTAAAGTCTCATCATTTTATAAACTTCTGTCATTTTGTGCATGCCGATTTCATTTGGATTTTCATATTAAATTAAAATTCCATGATTATAATCATCATGCTCATATTCTAGATCCCCTTATATATATGTGATTATCACATCATTGGAGGTTATAACCTCAACAATGACAACCCCACGTAGAGTATTTCCACTTTTATTCCTTTAGGGGCTTGTTATGACTATCTATACCAATGTTCGGGTGATCTCGACTTGGACACATTAAAGGTAAGTGTTTTAATAAAATAAATTTATTATTAATGGATTTTACATGAATGATATCACTTAACCCTTATAAGGTAAGTGTTTCAAGTTAAAAAATGAATCTTTAAATGGTTAAATGGAATGTATTTATATATATATATAACTTTTCCTAGATAAATTGTCATTGAATGGTAAGTTGTTGTATGTCCTTAGCCCGCCTTGTCATGATTATGAAAGTTAAAGGAATGAACCTAATAATTAAATATGTAATGAATATAATAAATGGATTCATGTCCTATTTATCATTTTCAATTAGTATGAATGTGAATGAAATTAACCTTTTAAATTATTAAATTTTATGATTATTACATTTTATTAATTGATTAAAGAATTATGTATAGTGTGACTATTACATACACACCTTTTTATCTTTATCTCAGTGGTCAGACATGAGATAGACTTGGATTCCTGACAGAATGCCTTGAGTACTCAAAGGACACTATTCTGGTTCAAGGAGGCAGTTTCCAAGGGATATACCCACCTTGTAACATGGTCATTGTATACTATAATATTCAGGCATGACCCCGTAGGATCCCTTCACTATCTTCGAGATATTAGGATGCCTTGGATAGAATCATTGGATCCATCTTGATTTCTTCAGACACATATTCCCTGGATTAACCCCATTATGACTTTTCATGATTAGCCTATTTTTAACTTGGATTAGATCCTTGGACTTAGTTAGTATTATTTACAGTGGAATGAATTGGGAGATGCCCCTTGGATTATACTTGGACCCCCTTAGCCAGGCTGCATTTTATTACTTAGCTGGCTCGACCCCCGAGGTCAAGGATTCCTTGGTTATTACTTTATATTTTCTATTATAATTATTATCCTCATAATTATAGGATGAATTTATTATACATTGGATATAATAACTTTAATCATTTTAAACTAAAACATAATTAATAACATGATTACATATCTAAACACTAGATGAGGCTGAAGTAGGTATCATGGTATCTTCATTACTGCACTATTTTACTTTTATATATACCTACACATTGTTTCAATTTATATTTCACAGACTGGATGGTATAGAAACCATTTATGGTGGCCTATAGAGATTTATCTCACACCCTATCTGAGCTGCTGATGGTACTTATGATGATTATATGTATGCATGTGTTGATAGGGGAAAGAATCCCACTTTAGACACCTGACCTTGATTTCTTGCATTAGGATGAAGCTTGGTAATAGATAACTAGTCAAGTAATTGGGTTTCTTGGATAGTTTTTGGATTATTTTTGCTTATTTTTTATAGAATATATTCCCTACCTCCATATATACCTATTTTACAATTTTTTAGTGACATGAAATGTATCATCATCATTTGTATATGATTTAGTTTCTTGTTTTTGATTATTATTTAGTGCTTGTATATTTATCCTCACCTTAGACTTCCATTTTATTTACATATTATGCTGCTTATGATATTTATATTTTATTACATTATCTTCCATGATTCTCCCTGGTATTGAGGGCCTAGTATCCCCATAGACACACCCTAGGCCCTTATATCAAGTTGGTAATCTTTGGCATATGGGGAGGCTCCCTTGAGGCCATGTGGCCAACCAGGCTCACACACCTTTGAGTGGTACCCGGGTTTGGGAAATCATATAAAATTTCAGATGGGAATCATGTGTAGATAAATTTTTGATATATATTGAAGAATTATTGTAAAATAAGGAATCCTTGGTTTTTTGGGTAAAATGATCATTATATGGGAAATATATGGGTTTTAATATTAAAAGTATTTTCCTAAATCTCTATAGTCAAAAACCTAAAAGGTCAGGAATATGTAAGTAACTCAATATTTATTTTTAAAATTTTAATTAGGAATGGTTATGTTTGGGTCACATCAATTGGTTTAAAAACAAGTATAAAAAGATTATTTTTATTAGAATTGTATTTGGGAGTGTAAGTCTAAGTCATCACACCAGATATTTTCCTGACCTAGAACTATTGCAGTGTGAATGATCATTTTACAACATGGTTTTATGAAAATCTCAACCATTGATCCATGGAATATTCTATCATGTTATGGTCTTATGTTTTTCTAGATAGGATATAAATTCAGAATCCCCTTTAAATTCTATTCTATTTTTTTCTTTCTCTAAACCCTTGGGAAATTCAGGGGTGATTCATGGTGAGTTATTCCTACACCCTCCATGATATTCTTCTTGTTCTCACTTGGGGATCATTAGTAGTGGTGCTGGATCAATATAAATGATTTTGGTACAATAGTTTTAATGATTTGTTAACATGGGTTAGGTTTATTAGGGGTACCCTTATGCCATCTTTTCCTTCCCCCATCTATTTCTCTTTACAATGTGTAGTGGATTGTAATGCTCTGGTTGAGGTAGGGTATTTGTGAAATATTTAATATATTTTTTATAATGGGGAAATATAATTATTTTTCATTCTTTGGGTTAATGGTATGTATCTTACTATCAATGATAATGAACCAGACTTAAATAAATTAATGGGAAAATGGTTCTTCACAACTCTGTACTTGTTTCCATGATATTTCCCATGTTTGTGATCCTGTTTCTAAATATCAATATTATTGTTGGGTATTTTTTTTAGATAATTTTATTTTTCTATTTGAATCAGATTTCATAATAGGTTAAATACATAAATATGGTGATCAAATTGGTTACATTTAATTTCATATTTGGGCGATGTTGTTTTAAAAATAAAAGGGGTCGTGTTAGTGGTTGTTTTTGAAATTGGTTGTTATATGTCTGTTGTGATTTTGTGGCCTTGTTAGGGGATTTTTTGTTTCTAGATTGAAATGAGATGAATTGGTTAGTGGGTGATAAAACACAATCCTTGGGTGTCATAATGTGATATAGTTACAAATTCATATTGTGTTATGGGGTTACAACTACCTTTCCATGATTTTAAAGAGTGAATACAGAGGTTGTTTTTGAATGGTGGAATGGATGGTTGACGGGGGATTGTTTTTGAGTTTATCAGTAGTAATAGACTATAACTGCTAATGATGAACTTGAAGTATCAGTGGATGAAATTGGAAAAGTACCTCATAAAAAATGTTATAGAAGATGAATTATGGAAGAAAGGTATAACTCCAGAAGAAAAGGATAAAACTTTATGTATGAAATAGCTAATATATAAGACTTTGTGTTTTCCTATATGGGGGAATTGAGTAAATTTTTTAAAGGGATAAACCCTTACATATGGGATATATCATACATAAGAGCTCCTTCCCATATGTAATATTTGAAGCTTGATGATATATGAAGGATACCAAACACTCACCCTATATACATAATGGTTATGAATTTTCTATAGAAGAGATAAAGATAATACGTTAGGGTCACCTTGATTGATACATAAGAGTTATCATGACCGAGTATTGATATATAATATTTTTACTTTATTGTGTGGGTGAAATAAGTGATGTGTAAGAGTCCTTTAACCCATATGTAAGAGTACACCTGGATCATTTTTTGATGTTTGAGGTTTTGTTCTTAGTGAAATTTTGTCTAAAGGCACACATGTAAGGTTTTATACTTTTCCATGAAGAAGGAAAAGTATAAAAAAACCTTCAATTCCCCATTGTATTCTCTAGTCCCACCAACACTATTCAGAAATCCAATGAAATATCAATCTTTCCCAGCGGTACCTTCATTTCCAATGTATTCACAATCCCCTTTATATATAATTCAGAACTCAAATTTCAGATTTGATTGAATGGAATGAATTAAACTATCCTTATCCAAAAAAATATTTTCATATAATGTTTTAACACAATTAATTAATTCAAAATTTGAATAATGAAGATATATGATAAGGGAATATTTAAAGGAACTAAAAGCTGGAGAAAAACATAGAAGCTCATTGTCCATGTGGAAAGATCCCATTGATCAATCCATGATTGTATGTGAGATGATTCATATTCACATAAGGAAGCTTTAAGAACCTTTTTTTCCTTCCTATTAATAAAATCATTCCTCTTAATTGTAATGAATTCAGACTACTAGACTCCGGGACAAAGCTCTGATTTATTCTAGGGTTTTACATTGTTCTCTTTTACTGTATTCTATTCTTCATTTTAATCAAAGTATTTTCTCCCCTGAATTATTTTCTTTTTGTATTCTCACTTTGATATATTACCTTCATGATGTTTAATAACTAACCTAAGAGATATCCCATGGTAATAATACAATTATTATTCTAACTCCCTTCTCATTTATGCTTATCTTTCTTTTATCAACATTGAGTTCATTCAAGGATAATTAGTAGCGGGTACTTGTTGAAGTTTATTCTCACTAAATTTTTACTATGATTTACATATTAATATACAATATTATACCTCCATTAACTTTATAATAAGGTCATATAATGGATCCATTATATTTAGGTGTTTAATGGGTTTGGATTTATACCAGGAAGGTGGGGTAAAGGGTGAAATCAATTGAGGTGCCTATAGCATGCTAGCCAAGGAGGAGGTGGATGTGTAGTGTTATTTGTGAATGTTAGGTACACTATGTATTCACACCAAGGGATATATAATGATTTATACACCCGATTATAGTTAATATGAGATCAAACCTGGAAGATCCCCTTCAATAATCCTTGGGTTGGTGACTAGCATTGAGTGTGTAAAACACACAAATGGGAGGAATTGACCTCATTAGCATATGAACATATAGGTAAAATAAAAAAATAACCTAGATAATATAAAAGGAAATAAAATATCCAAATATTCATGTAATTTTAAACACAAAAAGTCTCTAAAAATGAAATACCAAAAATAAACTCCTATGGTATTGAATTTGATGACAACTCCAAACCTCATGCTTGTTTTTCCTAGCTCAGTCATTGAATCCCTCATGGAAACCTGAAAACAGGTATATATATATATAGGGGTGATCATAAATTTAATATTAGTAAGATTATTCTCAAAACCTCTTATTTAAATATGGAATAAGCATATTAATTCCTTAATGAATAAATAATAGAACCAACATGAACCTAAGTTGGGTCAAGTAACACCCAACCTCATCGAGGCCCACTCACAAAATATTTTTTCCATGTGTAGAAGTATAGTATCAAATGAATATAACAAGAATTTATCCTGTAACCACTTCCCCACTGGTTTTTCATAGTCACACCCCAATAACAAATGTATGATACTTCCATCCCTCCCGTAGCTAGTCCATCATACATCATATTCCACATTACATCTACAAGCCACATACCATATCAAATAAATACACATATCCACAACCATGATCACAAATATATATATAACAACCATATATCTAATTATAATTAAATTAGGGTATCATGAACATGATAGAAATAAACCTCATGAACTACTCCTACCATGCACAATCCCCACCATGTATCATCATTAAAACCACCTAACCAAGTCAAAAACTATATTTCATAATAAAACCCTAAGACATGGAATCCAATATGAATATACCTATCATGATCCATCAAAACCTATACTACACCTATAAGGGAGAGTGAGGGAGAAGGATTTGTATCCATTTTCTCCCTTACTAACCTACATACTAGGGGAAACACTCTGAAACATTTTTTTGGAATCGATAAGGCTATCTAACTTGGGTAGGGTATATAAGAAATCACAAGGAAACTAAAACATATATTATTTCCACACTCAAGGCCAACCCAAGTTTTCATACTAAAAAACACTAATAAATCCCATAATAGTCACCACTTCACCAATGCCACATATGAACAACCGCTGCCATCACTATGCCATAAACTATCCCCATCATTCAGATAAGTTAGCCATACCAATATTTATAACTACCCATTTAATTATATGATTTATCCATTTATATATTGAGTATTTTTCCAGACACATTACATTCATTATTCCATTCATTTATCCAAATTTAATTTCAAACCATTCATTATCTATCGCCCACATTTATACCTTCCATCATCCATTGAGCTTTATAATTAATAGTTCATTAATATTAATTTATTATTAAATTATAACCCATTCCGATCATCATATTCCTTATTACCAACCATATTCTATACTATTGGTCATCCATAACACAACCACACACCAACCAACTAATAACCATGACAACTGCCACATGATTGCATTACAAAAACAATTACATAATCCCCAACCAATAAACACATTACCCATTCACCAATTTCAAAACCAAACACAGAAATACATCCACCACAACAATGAAACACCACCTATCCAATTTACACCATCTCAGGATCACCACCTCAACACCTCAATTATACTAAAAACAAACACACTACCATGACCACAGTAATCATAGTAATATAGATGAGGCATACAAGAACAAAATAAAACACAAATTCAATAACAAATAGTTTAATAATTTCCCCATTTTAATACATGCCATCATTTTAATACAAGATCTCTTGCATGATTAGAATCACCACAGTTCTATATATTACCCAACCGATTGATAAAAATATTAAAATTATTATTATTTTATATAATGTGATTCAAATTTTTTAATCTCATAAAAAACATATATCACAATAGTAAACAAAATTACCAGTAGAAACATCACATGACCATACATTTTTGGAAATATCATAGAATCATTTAAAAAACTTATAGATCATCCATCCCCTTAAATTTCATTTTTTATTTGATAATATTAATTAAGTTAATCTATTCCATCCACCCAAAGAAATAAAATGCATGATACTTATATACATAAAATAAAGACGAAGAAGTCTTGAATCACCTACCTCAATTTATTCCAAAATAATTATTGTGCAATTATAAAGGGATAAGGATTATCACAAAGTCAATTTCCTGAAAATGAAACCTTAACAAACTAGATATCCAAAATTTTCCTTCAAAACCATGTCCCAAGGCCAATAAAATGAAGCCCAAATACTATAAAAACTAATCCTTGAAAAGGGAGAGAAAGAGAAACCAAATGCAGGGAAGATAAACACACCTCAGATCACAAAGTGGTTGATCTCCTAAAGCTAAGGGGAAAAGAAAATAAAATGGAAATCAATGGTGTCCAAGGATGCACCTATAGTCTCTTAGGGTTTGTGGAAATGAAGGATTCTATAATAATTCATATGAGATTATGAGTTCAAATCAAAACAGAAAACAAAGAGAATCAAAGAATTATAGGTCATATTCATGTTGTGAAAGGGTGAAATCAATAAAACCTCTAGAAATGACATTGTGATCTCCCTTAACTTCCCCTTTTTAATACCAGGTCAACCCTCTTCATTAAATATGTCCAATGAAGTTCATTCCATGATGTTATCTCCACACTGTGAAATCTGATCTCCCCAAAATCATAACAAGGACCTCAAAAAAATATATTATGTAATAAAATCACCATGGTAAAATAACAAACAAAAATGAAGTACCAAAAAATGTACCGCCCATGTCTTTACTCTGTCGAAGCTATAACCATGCTGCAATGGACACTCATAAAGAATAAAAAAGACTCACCAATACATTTCACATTATAATTGAAACACCATATTCTATTATAGAATCATATGTAAGAGTAAACTCTAAATGTCACATACCATTATATATCATTATCCCAGTACATACTATTTTCTCCTTAAAATAAGAATGACCGATGAGTTCCTATGCTGAAACTAAAATATCACACACTATGACCAAGCTCTAAAATCAAAATAGCATGGAATAAAAATATAATGGTTCAAACCCCAAGTTGTGACACAAGAATCACATCATGACTGAGTCATTCACATCGCAACACAAAATATTGTACAACAACCCTATTTTCCATCCAACCCTTCAAGATAAAAATTATTTAGAAACACCATGACACACAACTTCCAATTATAATCTCAGCTTTAGAAAAACCTCCCTTCCTCCATTTTCACCCAACACCTCCAACACTCATAAAATAAAAAGTAACATCCTAGGATGATATAGTCCATTACATTAGATAAATATTAAATGATTCTCATTCTAGATAATCAAAACCTAACATATGAAGAAAACATATGAAAATGAACCCAAGAATCCCAAGGACATACCTATCAATGACTGTTCTTTCCACTATTGAATCATAAAAAAATACAATGAATAAAAATATCAATCATAAAAACATAGAATAAAATATTTCGACATCAATTTGATCCAAGGAAAAGAACCTCCTAAAACATATACAATAAGAAAAATTTCTCCCCTAAAAGGCCAAAGCTATCCAAATAAAATACTACATAAGAAGGAATAGACTGCTCAAGGAACCACCTATAAATTTCTAGGGATTTCTATACTCAAAGGAAATGAGAATGGGAACATACCACCCCTAACAAAATAATCTCAACACATCATCTTCTTCCCTCTAATAAGATGTTTAATCAAACTAAACTACCATGTGAGATACCTCTCTAAAAAAAATTTTATTATCCACAAAGGTCTTAACATGATAGGGAAGAAGGAAGGAAAAAATAAAACACTCCAACCTAAAAACTTATCCTCCCTATTAATAACCAATAATACTTTCATAATGATGAGATAAGTTCATAAAATTAAGTTTCTTAGTCAATTAATTTCACAAATCATGGATTTTAGTTACAACAAACATTCAAACATTTAATTAAAGAAAAAAACTTCTTTATTCCCTACTTATGAAATCAATCAATTTTAAATTCTAAAAGAACTTTAACAGAAGTAGAGCCCCATCATGACAAACAAGAGACATTATAATAAAATTAAAATGTTCATCTAAAAGGAGTTGAATATGATAAGAATATTTTTAATGAATGAGAACTTAATCAATAAAAAAGTCTTAAACCAAACCCACATCATTCTAACTAATAAACCACTAAAATTTGACCACCCTACCGAATAAATCGATCACCATAACTAGAAAATGATCCTCATGAATCATAAGGAACTCATAATACCAATGGCTCACCACATGATAATGAAATGTGTCAATTACCTAATATAGTATTCTTATAGCCACTCAACCCCAAGGATTGGAATTTTCCCTGAACCTCAGGAGACTATCTACTCCATGAATTTTATTACCATAATCCCCACCACTAAAAGTTTCATATTCAGCCTTGTTGAAAAACTGAATTAAACCTCTCTCAATTATATCAACGTGATCCATAACCACTAACCATGATTTCAAACACAAACACACCACCCTAAATTGAATCTATGGTCTCACGGTTGATATAAAATGTTACACTCACATGTATTACTTATATAAGAGGTTAGAAAACTATAAAATCAATGTGTAGAAAGGAATCCTATGAAAATACACAATATAATTCCCTTATTTGAACTCTATGTTCTCCTTATAAGTTTTTATAACCACACATGGAGAATGAAATTCTCCTTGAAAAAGACAAGAAACTCCTCCCAAGAAATCACTTCTTGCTGACCATGGTTTGTCTTCCACCATACTCAATCCACCCCATAAAGTCAACCCACTACTAAGGAAACTTAGAACTAACCTGAATTCACATTAAATTTGAAGGAAAACTCACTCTCTTCCAACCACTCCACAACCTTGAGGCTTGAAAATCCTCTAAGGAACTTCAACACTCCTTGATGTTGAAATATGGACAAAACATTATCCCATGACCCCTTCATATAACTTTTGAGAAAAAATCCTTTAAATTAATTTAATAGAATATCTTCAAACGAAACATCAAAATCAATCTGGTAAGTTCAAAAAATCAAATCACACACCAACAACATAGAAAACACAAAAACAATAATTACATATACTTATACACACTTGAATCATTAATCCAACTCATCCATCATGAAAAAATATGATATTTCTTCCATGTCAACACCTTATTATTTCCAAAAACATAATTATATCAGCACTCTCACACCACTATCCATAAATCAATGAAGTAATCAAACAAAAACTTCCTTATCCTTAAACATCATATCTATAACACAATGAGAAATACAATCTTAGTTAGATAAAGGACTTCAAAAATTCCCTCTAAGGAAAAAAACTCACTTTTCATAAATTTAATCCCCTGAAGCATGATTGAAATGATCTTAAAACAAAATATTACTTTAAAACATTAATATTTTCCTTTAAATCAACACCTTTAAAACTTTATAATCTACCACATGTTTTATCTCAAAACATCCCTTTTCCCCAAAACAATTTAAATGAAAGGATTTCAATATTTATTTAAAATAATGTATTAATAAGAAACCCATTATGAAACACTCCCAAAACATTTTGAAAGACCAATTTTAAAATCTAACAAAACTTTATAAAAATGTAACCATCCATGAATTTATGAAAAAATATCACAAATAAAGAATTTAATTTTTTTATAAAGTCAATTTAACATTATTATACATCACTGTGAAATTATTACTAAACATGGGATAATTTCTCAAAATCAGTATGCTCAAATCAAAAACGATTTTCTAGAAACATTTCATTACCAATTAAACAAACTCAATTAATCAATAAATTATAAAATTTAACTTGTCATGTGTAAAGATATATTAAAAATTTCTCCATTTCTTCATGAAGTAATGGATATTTCTTCATGAAGTAATGGATATTTATATGCATAGTAGTATGGAATTATTGAAGGATAATTTAATTATATTCATTTTAAAATTCTTAAAAATCACCAAAATTTAAGCACAAGTGAAATCAAGTATGATAAATGTATAATTACTAAGAATCTACCCTATAATTAGAATTATCTCACCTAGGGTGTTTGGTAAGGTTAAGTCCCTTACATCATACAATAAGGGACCCTAATCACAGATGTGCTAGCCTGTCTCCATTTATACATCAAGCACTATGTTTAGTTAACACAATTACCCTACCAAAACCATGTAATCACCACCAATTAATAACTCTAAAAACCATCCTAACTCTTAACCATAACATTGATACCCCTTTTTAATGACCTTCCATCACTAGAAGATGAGAGAGATCCTCAAAGATTTCCTCCAATAGGACATGGGTTAGAGACTAGCATCGTGGGTATAAAACATATAAATGGGATTCATTTCCATCATAATTAAAATTAAATAAAATTAAAACCACCAATAAACTATATAATATAAACTTAAATCTAATATCACATTAAGCATGAAATTTCATTTAGAAATACGTCTCCAGAAATTAAATAAAAAAATAAAATCACACAAAAACTCTAAAAACATATCCAAACTTAGATCTAATAATTACAAGATCAGTCAATAAATCCATATAAAAAACCAAACAAATAGATTTATATATTTACGTTAGCATACATGAATAATTAGTAGGGTACACCTAAAGACCTCTCAGGTAGCTATGGAGAAAGAATACTAATTCCATATTGAATAACCAACATAACCACCACAAAACAACTCCAGGTCAACTAACAACCAACCTCACTATGTCCAACTCACCCAATATCATATCCAAGTTTAAATAACATAATATCAAGAAAATATATAAAGAATTTACCCTGTGACCACTTCACCACTTTTTTTTCTTTCTAATGCCTAATGAAAAATGTCACATGCTTCTATCCCTTTTATAACCATTCCATCACACATCATATTCTATATCACATCCACATGCCACATACCATATCATAGTTATACACTTATCCACATACAGAAACAAAAAAACATATCCCAACTATATTTCTAAATCCCATCATAGAAGGGTATCGTAAACATGAAGTAAATAATGTTCATTCCCACCCACAACTATGCATGATGCCCACCATGTATTATCATCACAAACACATAACCAAGTCAACCGGTATATTACATACTAAAATACTAATACATGAAATCCTATATGAATATACCTACCATGATACATCATGACTCATACTACACATGTGAGGGGGATATATAGAGAGTATTCATCCATCAACTCCCTTACAAACTTTGATGTTGGAAAAAATACCTAGAACCCAAAACATTTGGTCTTCAGTAAGTTTATCCAACTTGGGTGGGGTGCATAAAAACAATAGAGAATTATAAATCATATCATATCGACATAAAATCCCAATCCAAGGGTTTATATTTAAAGAACACTTAAAAATACCATAAAAATCACCACATCACCACTGCCACATACAAACAACCACTTCCATCACTACACCAAAAATCGTCCCCAACTTTCACACAAGTCAACCATAACAACATCCACAAATTAATATTTACTAATATCATTCTTTTATTTCCATATTTATTTTTTTACCAGCCACATTAAATTCATTATTCCATAGTTAATTTCAAAACGTTCATTATCCATTACCCTCATTCATGTCATCCATTAACTATTCATTTCAATCATTCATAGTTAATTAAATTTCACTCAATACCCATAATCATATTCTTTATTATCAATCGTATTACATACTATATAGAATCCATAAAAAAACAACACAACAACCAACCAATCACATTTTTTTAAAAGGTTTGGGCTGAAGCCTCAATTTATTATTAAATAAAAGACCTCTTTAGACTTGGTAGAGGGTGACCCATTACATAGCCCGAAGGCCCAAGGCCAAGTGGCTTGTGTACAGGGCTAGAAAGCCCATTTTTTGGCCCAAAGGACCCCTCGGTGAACAGTACTGCTACAGTATCCGCGCTGCTATAGTACCTGCTACAGTACTGCTGTCGCTATAGTACCTGCAACAGTCCCTCCACCGCTACAGTGCAACCGCTGCTACAGTCTGCCGTTGCTACAGTACTGCTACAGTGCTGCTGCAGTCCCCTGCTACAGTACCTCGAGAATTCTCCCCTGCCCGGATTTGATCCTTGGTCTTTTGGGTGCCAAGCAGGAGCCTGAACCACTAGGGTATAGGCTCGTTGGCAACAACCAACCAATCACATCAACAACCACCACATGATATTATTCAAATGACCACCACACATTCCCTGACCAACAACTATAACACCCATTAACTCATTTCTACTCCAAACACATAAATCCACCGACCAAATAAAATACAACATCAGCCATACAATTTCAAATACTACAACCGCACAATATTAACACTTCAATTCCATAAAAAATAAACACTTCAATAATTTCCCAATTTTAAAATATATCTTCATATAATCCAATATATTTTTCATGAGTTACATCACAAAAACTATGGATTTCACACAACCAATTCATTAAAATATTTAAATTTAAATCCTTTTATGAGATGTGATTCCATTAATTTAATCTAAAAAGCACATATATAATATTAGTAAGAAAATTCTAAGCAACAACATAAAAAAACTATCAATCACATTAAAAATCATAGAATCATATTAAACACATTCCAATAATCCCACCTTAAATTTCCATTTTATCAATTTTGTTATATTTATTAGGACAATTAATTCCGTCATCTCAAAGAAACAAATGGCATGATACTTTCACAATTTACTTAAAATAATGAAGGAAAATTACCAAATCCTATAACTCAAACAAATCTTTAACAATTTCTACACAAGGAAAAAGGGACGGAGAAACTCACCAATCCAAAGAAAAAAAAACTAAATCCCAATTACTATTAAAACCTATCTAAGAATAAGGATAGGAAGAGAACCCAAATTAAGGGAAGATAAAATAAAATGGAACTCAAAGGTCTTGAAGGATGCACCTTTGATCACCAAGGGGAATCTATAAGAATTATGATAAGATTATAAATATATATCTAGAAATTGGAAACTTAATGAATCATGAAATGAAAGGTAATGGAAACACCATGATGAGGATCAATTGATCATGCCTCTAGAAATAATGATGTGATCTTCCTTAACCATCTCTTCAATTTAAAAATCAATCAACCCCATTAATTTTACATGGTTGAGGAAGGTCACAATGTTATGGATATCACCATTCAGTGATAATCATAATTCTAAAAAATCATAATGATGAACTCAAACCAAAAATAAAATAAAATAAGATCACTATAGTGCAATGACACCCAAAAAGTTAAAACTATAAAACCATCCACCTAGGGTTTCATTCCATGAGAGTTGCGACCATACTACAATGTACACTTATAGAAAATAAAACAATCACTATTATACATTTCACATCATTACCAAATATCATCACACAATGATAGAATAATATATAAGGGTAATATAAAATCCTCACATACCCTTATAAATTAGTCTCCAAATGAATAAGGTTTTTCCCTTAGAATAATAAGAAACTAGGAGTCTCCTTATTGATACAAAAACTTCTCATTCCATGAACAAGATCCCAATATTAATGAGTGTGAAACCAAACTCCCATGGATCACACCCCATTCCGCAACACAATAACCAAGACATAACTCAATCCCTCATGGTGAGACACACTAGAATATAAAATTGTCCTCTATTCCAATCAATCCTTCATGTAATGACCCAACATTTTTTATATGTAATTATCCTTCTAATTAAACTTGTGTCATATATAGTAATATCTTATTGTATAAAACACATGCACCACATAATAAAAAGACAACAAAACTTCAATATATTAATTTAGAACATTAAATTTTGAGAATAAAAATATAAAAAATTTAAATCATAATATAATTAAATAAAAGTGTTAAATTTGATAAAATAAATATTGGAACGAAATAAAGAATACTTGTATTTTTGGTAAAACATATATATTTTATTTTCATTAAAATATTTTATATAATAAATATTAAAATTTTAAATAAAATTTATTTTCATAAATTGGTTTTTTTAAAAACTATTTATTTTTATATAAATTATAATATAGTTTTATGAAATTATATGCCATTTTTATAAGGGTAAAAAATATAATTGTGTATTAAAAAGTATTATTTGTCAATAAATATGTGTTTATTAAAAATTAAATTTATAATATTTATAAAATTATTTTTATAAAACGATTTTTTCTTGAAATTATCACATAAATTTTATCTTGTAGTGAATTTTTGGGAATTTCATAAAAAAGTTGATTTTTGGTGAACAGTAAAAATACAGTTTTTACAAATACCGTAACTTCTATGAAATCTTCATGATATAAGAATTAATTAAAAAATTATGAAACATTTTTATTGAATAAATTTTAATTTAAGAAGTAAAATAAAACATTTGAAAATAATAATTTTCATTCAGAAACCTCTGTTTGACATTTTTGAACTTAAGTAATTTTTTATTTTCATAAAAAAACTATTTTTCTTCCTTTTCCATTAATGGTGTATTCATAAGATTTTGATTATTCTTGGCACATATTTTAAGAACCTAGTTCTTCCTTTGAGGTAAAAATATTTCCTTTTCAGTTTATACATAATAAAATGAGGTAAAAGAGGTCAAGAACTGGCCACATGCCTGTTACACGATGTGACTGGGGACTACACGCCATGTACTTTTATGTACACGAAGTGTGTGGAGGAATACATGCCATGTAATCCAAGTACATGACCATGTAATGGTATTACAAGGAAATTATATATATATGAAGTGTAGTCTCAAGTACACACCGTGTACATTTTTTTGATTAAGTCGGGAAGTAGTTTCGTTTTTCCAAATGGACAGAAACGGACCCCCCTTCGACGAGCAGTGTGCCCAAGAAATCTGAACAAGATTTTTTCTCCTGTTTCATCATCTGACACCTGATTCGAACATCGTTGGATCCGTTGAAATCCCCTTGTTGAAGAATCGATTCCTTTTTAGCATTTCTTCTTGATTTCATTTCTCTATTGAGTTATCAAAGGTTGAGTGTTTTTGCTTGTTTTATAGTTCTACTTTATTGTAGGTTGAATAAAAGCCCAACACTGTATAGGGAGAGTTGTACGAGTAAAAGGTAGGTGGTCTTGTGCCTTTAGAAAATTTTCATGATGTTTATATATGCTGGAGTTCCAAACACACATTTTTGGGGTGTCACTTGATTTAAAATTTACCCTTATTGATGCCTATTGGTGTTTAGGTAATCGAATAAGTGTTTTAAAGTATGAATTAGGTTGTTTACCTTGATTTAGGGCCACCCCATGGGTGTGTTTCCCTTGGATGTCCATTTGGCCCAGAATGACTAAGAGGCTTGACTTGAATTCCCATTCTTGGGTTGTTAAAAATGTATTTCTCATTATATGAATTGCCCACATGAGTTTATTATGTTAAAGCCATGTGATAGTTTAATTCACATGTGTTTTTTTTGAGATGGAATGTGTAATTGAACTAAATGATAAAAATAGGTAATTAGAAATGTGTGAGCCACAGTGTCAGTTAAAAGAAAAGGTCGGGATCGTGAGACTAATTACACATCATATACCTTGGGTGAACTATTGTCTTTGTTAAAAGACAGTGGATGAGCTCAAGAGGTTAATTATCTAAAGGTCGTAAGCGAGCCACATATAGGGTGGTCAGGATCATTGTGTCTTATTTAAAATTTTTAGAGAACATAGGATATATTGAGGGATAACCAAGCCAACATCTATTGGAAAATGATCATATGATTACTATGTCATGAGTTGACGGTTACTTTTATACGGGGGGTCTTCAGGCCTAGGATGGACCTCGAGACTTTTTTATAATCCAACAGAATTGAATAATGAAATAGAATGAATAATGACGCATATTCCAAGACAAATCACAAGCTTGGATTCAATCTTCACATATAGTTGGTTACATTGTCTTATGAGACATCTATTGTGCTTACATTTGAGTACTTTCTGTTTACTGCTTTAACTATTGTACACTAACTTCTATATATATATATATATTCACTGATAGATTGTCACAAATCTTGGGTGGTTGCCTACTGGGATTTAGTTTGACACCCTGTTTGGGTCATGATTTTATTCCCAAAAAGGTTATATGATTGCAGGTGTTGATCAGGGAAAACACCCTGGTACATGTACTCGATGTGATGCTTAGGAGTAAGAGAGCGTGGGACCGAGCTGAGGCTTGCTATGATTCCTAGTATTTTTTGTTTCTTTTTTTATTTTGAGACATATATTTTTTATTACTGTAGTTTACTCATTTTATATTCTTTTTTAGAACATTTAACATGCTTCATCATCTTTTGTATGGAACGATGCTTGGTTATTTATCTTATCTGTCTTCTGCTGTTTATTTCAGTCGTATGATATTTACTACTTCTGCTATTTTATTATTATTTATTCCATTATGTTACACTCTACCAATGAGGGAATAGTTTCTCCACTATCACACCTTAGGCCCTCACTGCTAGTTGACAACCTCTAGAATTTGGGGAAATGTGCTTGAGGTCATGTGGCCAACCGGGTACAGGGAACCAATTCAGTGGAATCTAGATCTGGGATGTTACAAAGTGGTATTAGAGGGTTTATTTCCTAGTTTGATTTATAGTTTAAAGACAATATACAATAAATAGAATTTGGTAATTAGTTGTGCTTGGGTGTAGCTACCCCACAAACTAGGAAAATCCAAATTACCTCAAATTGAATTGCGATTTTTGGATTTTGAGTTGTTATTTTTTATTCGATTTCCCCATTGGGTGACACACTCGTTTTGTGTTGTTAATATTGATATTAATTAGGTTCTATTGTTTCAACCCAATGAGATGATGGTATTCTATCTCATGCATTATATAGACACTTGTTAAATAAAAATCACACGCCACACATTATTTCCATGCCAGTTAGAAGCATTACTAATTGCATGCTATTGTGATAGATGTCATGCTAGATATGTATTCTTGTGTGATAGGTATCATGATAGATATGTCTACTATTGTGATAGGTGTATTGGCACGTGTTATGGTTGAATTGGATGTATGCCAAAATTTGGTCCCTAAGGAGTACAGTTCCTCTTGGATCGGAATTTGGTGGATCATGTTTCAGCCATGGGATATAGATTGTGTTATCATGTGCTATATGTGGATTCCAGGATTTGATTTGTAGGGAGTATGGGCCCCCAAGAATCGGAATTTGGCACATTGTTTCTTTATTTTTCAAAAATAGAGGTTCCAGGGAAGTTTCTGAGGCTTACTTTCCAGAAACCCAAACAACACGGTGTGTGGTCCTATGAAACCTTGTCATGTGTTCTTCCATTTGGGAGGAAATATTTTTTTTCATGTACACACCATGTAACCTATGCACACTCTGTGTGGTATCTGACCGTGTAACCGACCATGTGAGAAAGAACATGGGTTGTTGGATTTTGGGTAGAACATGCCGTGTACTATAAGTACACCCCATGCAGTATACATAGGCAAGATCCATGCGAGTCTAGACATGTATAAGTACCTGGACAAGAGGGAAAACTTAAGTACATGCTGTGTATCAGTCTGATAGATCATGTACCTAGGATGTTTACACGACCAAGGTAGGAAATATTACACTCCCATGTGAGAGTTTACGAGGACACACCGTGTTTAGGTTCTACACACTATGTGCCCAACTGTTGTGAAAATTTGAGGTCTTTCTTCTCCGGTTTATTTCTTGAGCTCTTGAACTACATACCTTAATGGATAATCTTTTAATGAGGTGTATGTACTGGACTTTACAGAGAAATTCTACCCTGAAAACCTCTAGTTGTTTTCCAGGAATGTGAAGATGATCATACCCTTGAAGAGGTAGGTCATGGGCTACCAGTGGACCCTCTAGTCGTGCCAGTGGAGGCACTATCTGTTATACCAGATGCAGGTGCTGATTCATAGTTCCACGAGGGATTTATGAGGTTCATGCAAACCTTTCAGGGAGCACTATAGCCGACCACGTCTATGGAAGAACTGATGTGATTATTCCAGTAGTAGCATCCACCTACGTTTTCAGGGGATAGTCGATCATAGGATGCAGAGTCATGGTTGGAATCCATGCTCTCTATCTTCATGAATTTAGAGAAACCACTTAAGAGGAGGTTCAAGCTCACAACTTATATGCTGCGCGATTCCACCAAGTGGTGGTGGGATGTTTCCACATAGATAGAGTGTTAGTGGGACATGGCATGGGAAGACTTTTAGATAGTCTTCTATGACTACTTCTATACCGAGGCACTGAGGGCTGACAAAGACCATGAGTTTATGCATTTGGATTAGGGTACTATGTCATTTATAGATTACTCTTCCCACTTTACTAAGATCTAGTGCTTCACACCTATTCTGATGGGCGATGATCTGTCAAAGGATAGGCAATTCAAGGATGGTATCATGTTCACCATCCACTCATAGGGGAATATATTCCGACTGACTACTGTATCTTATATTGTGAAACAAGAACTGATTACCAATTAGAATTAGAGGGAATATGTAGGTGCGAGCTAGGACAGTTTGGCACCAAGATCTGGCACTATTTCGACCAATAGTAGGAAGCATCGTTTGGAGCTTACATGTGGAAAATCTAGTACTCAGAATGTATCTTCCGATATCCAGGTGAGGTGCTTCCAGTGCGGAAGAATTGGGCATACTAAACCTTAGTGCCCGATGGACCCATTCGAGTGCCGAGATTGCAGAAAGATGGTCCATTTATAGAATTTCTACAGGACATTTCCACCAGCATCTAGTGAGAGAGGGTCAGCACCAACTCCATGTTTAAGATCAGGGTCAGTAGCTTCTCACCAGTTAGGGAATTTTAATACTTTAGGCTATTCAGGCCATGGTGGTGGTCATTTCTGAGGTATCCAGACTCCAGGATCTTAGCAACCGCAGGGCGGGTCATCTCAGGGTAGCTAGGAAGTGTCTTAGGGCTACGATGTAGGCCAGACTTATGCAGTTCAATATACCCAACTAGAGTAGGATCCCAAACCTCCTACTATCATAGGTACTATTCTAGTCACCTGTGTTTTAGGTTATGCACTCTTTGATATAGGGGCTTTATATAGTTTCATATTTGTTCCCACTAAGGAGAGCCTAGGGCTCTGTGTTTGTACTCATGATGATTTTATGAAACTAGATACTTCGTTAGGGATTAAAACGGAAGGTGTGAGACACTTCAAGGAGTTCCCCCTTGAAATTGGTGTGTCACTTAGTTTTGGATCTCTATGTCTTAGAGATGATATGATTTTATGTCATACTTGGAATGGATTGGTTATTATTTTTTCAAGCCAATGATGATTTCTATCACCATAGAGTGAGTTTTACATCACCAGAGGGAAGATTTTTTTTACACAAGGGAGAGTGGGATGTCCATGTGAGATGATATGGACCTGAGCATCATGGGTTGAGTGGGATAACATCATAGATTTCCAGTTTATATTTGGATGACCAGGGAACATATCAGATGGATTTTCCTCCAGTGGTTGATTGTTTCAGGGACATCTTCCCAGATGAATTTTCAGGTTTACCTCTGGTAAGATAGGTAGAGTTCTATATCGAGCTTGTACCAATAGCTGCACCGTTATCCATTCCTCCTTATAGGATGACTACAATAGGGTTGCAAGAGCTCAAACAACAGCTAGAGGAGTTAGAGGCGAAGGGGTTTATTAAACCCAGTACTTATTCATGGGGTTCGCTAGTCCTATTCACCAAAAAGGTAGATGGTACCCTTAGGCTATGTGTGGACTATCGGAAGTTGAACCAGTTGATAGTTAAAAACCAATATCCATTTCCACAGATAGATGACCTATTTTATCAACTTAGAGGATATCGATTATTCTCTAAGACTGATTTGAGATCCGATTATCAACAGGTACATGTTCGACCTGCATACAAACCTCATACTGTGTTTCATAGAAGGTATGATCTATATGATTATCTAGTTATGCCGTTTGGTCTCATGAAAGAACCAACAATTTTCATGGCACTGATAAACTGAGTGTTCCATCCTTACTTGGATTTTTATGTAGTTTTCATGGATAATAACATGATGTATTATAATAATTGACATGACCATGCCACCCATCTTGAGATTGTTTTGAGTACACTAAGAGAGAATAAGTTATATGATAGGCTCACAAAGTGCCACTTCTGGATGGATTAGATTCACTTCCTGGGTCATTTTATCTCAGAGACAAGAGTATCAGTGGACCTAGAGAAGGTGAGAAAAGTAATTAGTTGGGAGTATCCTATGAAATTCTTTGAGGTTTGGAGTTTTCTAGGGCTGGATGGTTACTACAGGTGTTTCATAAAGGACTTATCATTCTTAGCAGTACCGATGACGGGCTTGAAAAAGAAGGGTGTGATGTATGTATGGTCAGATTCTTGCAAGACAACCTTTTAGGAGCTGAAAGGGATATTGACATCAACACCAGTCCTGATTCTACCAGAGCAGGGAAAGAGTTATACTGTATACTATGACACTTCAGGTATTGGGTTGGGGGCAGTGCTGATGTAGGGAGATCGAGTCATGGAATATGGGTATCAGTAGTTGAGGCCTCACAATAGGAATTACCCTATGCACAATTTGGAGTTAGCAGATGTTGTACATGTGTTGCACTATTGGAGATATTATTTACTTGGAGAGCATTTTTTAGTGTACATGGACCACAAAAAACTCAAATAAATCTTTACTCAACCTGACCTAAATTTGAGATAGCATAGGTGGGTGAAATATCTTTAGATTTCAACTTCAATGTTTCCTACATGCCTAAAAAAGGAAATATACTGGATCATGTACTGAGGAGGAGGACTCAGATCCAGGAAGGGAAGAAGGCCAGTAGCAAGTAACTGCTTAGGGCGTTGTTCTCTAAAATTCACTTGGAGGTGCACGCTAGATAGGGAAAAACTTTTCTTTCATCCTTAGTGGTTACCTCTACCCTACTAAATAGAGTTATGATGAGGCAACTATCATATTCTAAAGACCTAGTTCTATGGGAGAGTGTGGTAGGTGAGGACCCTCCTCTTGGTTGGACCATAGGTGTGGATAAGGTTCTGCGATTACAAGGTCATGTATGGGTGTCAACAGACATGTGCGAGGAGGCGATGCTAGATTTTCATGATTCAGTTTGGGTGGTACATCTTGGGGTCACCAAGATGTATCAGGATTTACATCATCAATACCGGTGGCCAAGTATGAAGAGAGATGTAGCGGGTTTTTTCATGAGATGTTCCACCTATCAGTAGGTGAAGGCAGAACACCAAATAACAGTAGGAAATTTTTTGAAGCCACCCATTCGTGAGTGGAAATGGAGTGAAGTCACAATGGATTTCATGATAGGTTTACCTAGGTCACCCCAATGTAATGATGCCGTATGGGTTGTGGTTGAAAGTCTTACGAAGGTTTCACATTTCCTTCCAATCAAGAAAACCTTCAATGTAGATGAGTTTGGGAGGTTGTATATCTGGAAGATTGTATGATTACATGAGTTTCCTCATTATATAATTTCAGATAGGGATGCCCAGTTTACTCCTCATTTCTATCAAGGGATATATAGGGATTTGGGTATATAGGTGCTTCTAAGTACAACTTACCACCCCCAAATAGATGGCCAGTCAGAGAAAATGATTCAGGTGCTAGAGGAAATGCTTCAAGCATGAATCCTGGATTTCAGGGTTCCTAGGAGACACATATACCCCTTGTTGAGTTCTCTTACAATAATAGATTCTATTCTACTATTCAGATGGATCAATATGAGTATTTGTATGGTAGTCGATGCCGATCACCCTTGTGTTGGTTGGAGGCAGGAGAGGTAGCAATGCTGGGACCTCATCTTGTACAGGAGACCACTAAGAAGGTTCAGTTGATTTAGAAGAGGATGGATATTTATCATAAATCATATTCCAATTTACATAGAAAACCATTGGAGTTTGAGGCTAGGGATCGAGTTTTCTTATGCGTCGCACCGAGGTTGGGACACAAGAGGATCAGAAGATATGGTAAGATTTCACCGAGATACGTTGGTCTATTTGAGATTCTGTAGAGGGTAAGTCCGATTGACTATAGATTGTATTTACCTCATATTTATAGGTCTATACATGACATCTTCCACATTTCTTAGTTGTGAATTTACTTTTCAGACCCATATGACACCTTTCAGCCCAAGGAAGCGGAGTTGCAGGAAGATGCATCCTTTGAGGAGCACCCTAATCGTATTTTTAATCATAGCATGAAGGTTCTTCATGGTTGGTCTTTTCCTTTGGTATGGGTGCTATGGTAGCATGTCTGAGTGTAGGATGATACTTGGGAGAGGGAGGCCGACATACGATCACATTGGCCAGAATTGTTCTCAGATATTTCTTCAGCACCTTGAAATGGAAATTTAGAGATGAATTTCTTTAAGGGGGGAAGTTTTTAAGAACCCGATTCTTCCTTTGAGGTAAAAATATTTCCTTTCAACTTATTACCTTGCTACAACAATTATTTAATTACTTGAGTTCATATCAGACATTTTTTTGATGTTCAGAACTTGAGTAAAAAATGAACTTGTTATAATTACAAATTATCCATGTGGTCAAAATTCCATTATATCCAGAATGATATTCATGATTTAGATATCAAATATATCATATATATCCATTATATATGTATTTAGAATAGTCCATAACATTTGGACATAAGAAATTAAATGCACCATTCATGGAGACAGTAAGCCATACGTACGCATGAACGATACTTTCATTTCATTTTCATTTTTAATGGAATGAAAACTAAATGATACATAGGTATATTATAATTCCATTATAATATATATGTTAAATATGTTACATAATTTCATAAATTACATCCTTTATATGTTCTATGTATAGCATGAACAAGTCATATCACTTTGAGGGGGTGGTAGTCTGCACTTCCTTAAATGAAATTATCGTATTTACGCGTTATTGAATGAATAAAGGTATGCCGTAAATTAAAAATACCAATGCATAGAGATAAAATAAATATCAGAAATATCATATATAATTATAGTTCCAGAATAATGACCACCATAATAGGTGGTATGATAAGATTGAACAATCATCATTTCGTGAGGCAGTAGTTTGTCGTCCACAAAAACATTATGTTCAATACCCATTAGATGGAGGTGTGTGTAAGTTTAGTTTGAATACATATTATAAAAAACCAAGTATATTGGGTATACTGGTGTTTTTATGTATTCAATGAATAAGGAGAGCATAGGTAGTGGATAAGGAAAATAAGAGAAAACAATTTGAGAGAAGACGTTACCTTTAAATTGGGTAACTCCCTTTGGTTTGAACCAAAATGATTTCTTGAAGTGACTTATGACAAAGGTGAGGATTCTAGGAGTAAGAGAGGTATTTTGGGAGATTATTTTAGTATAGGTTGGACGATTCAAGGGGCTTGAGAAGTGTGTGTAATGGGATAGATATGGTGTCCTTTTATAGGAGTGAGGAAGGGCTCTTTATGAAAGTTTAAAAGTATTATTTTATTATAAAATGATTTTCAGTTTCAAAAGGTCCAAAACTCATTAAATTAAAAGATAAGATGACTCTGGTTCGAAATAAAATCATCCAATAAGAATTGGACAGGTTTTTGATATTTTTTTAAATTTTATAATCTCATTTATTTAAATCATTACTTAATAAGGTAATCACTGCATCATCATTGTGTCATAAATAATTTTATTTATTTAATGTAAAAAAATTACAAATAAAATACCATCATCTACTAAATATTTTTATATTTTAACGGAATATTTATAGTCAAAGATATAACTTATATAACCCCATATAAAAATTGTTTTACTAAAATATATATGTTTATGTTACTTTTGTCTTTACTTTAAATTAATTAATATAAAGTGTCATTATCACTCGCATGTGGCTCCATGGGGTCCCAAAATCGACCCAAGGATGCCCTTGGTAGAAAATACCTCATCCAATAGGGCTATAAAAGTGTAAGGGTAATTTAATATTATTATAATATTATTTTTTTCACCCTTATTTACCAGATTTACCTATTTACCATGGTAAATATAATATTTTTTAAAGTAATATTCATAATGTCTACAATTAAAAGTTTTCTATTTACCCAATTTGGATCTACTGATTCCAAATATGGAATCCATTTTTCCAAATTTAAAACAGATAAGTGACATAAACTAATTTAAAATTAATTCCCATTTTCGGAACAAAAAATCATGTTTTTAAGAAACAATAACTATCAAAAGATTGACATTTTTTTATGTCCAATTTTGAAGTGAAATTACTTACAATGAACAAAATTGGATTAAATTTTAAAAATATATTCCAATTACACTTTAAAACTAGTTAAAATAACAATCTAACTATATAAATAAATTAGATGAAAATGCAGTTTTGAATTAATATGCGGTATTTTTCACTATTCATTACAAATTTAACTTTATCAGAAAAATACAAAAAATTTATCCAATGTAAATTTTGATGTCATGATTATAAAGAAGAATTTTATTTTGTCAAATAGAACTTAGAAAAGTGACAAAAACTATATTTAATAATGGTTCTCCATCAAAAGGCGGTAAAACGACCATTTAAAGAATATTAGAGTATTTAATTCTTAATACTAGATTCATTCTCATTTTAAGCCTCTAAAATTTATTGGATAAATGTAAAAAAATTTAACAAACATGTATAATAATATTTTAGTTAGTTCTTTTCATTCCCAATAATACAACAACTAGGCGTTAACTACAATTTAAATTGATAATAATAATATTATTTGGTATAACTCAACGTTGTGTGCAACATAAGATTTCAAAGAAATCCATTGTTTCAAGTTAAGTACACTATCAGTCATAGAATCCCCTTTAAAGTAAAATTAATATTTAATTCAAAAATATTAATAAATATGAAAATGTCATATTCTTTATTTTCCTAGGATGTTACATCCTTCCCCCCTTTTGGGAATTGCGTCCCCGAAATTCTATTCACATATCAAATAAGTGGGGGTATTTATCCCTTATAGAATTTTCAGATTACCACATTTACACTTCAACCATATTGTTTTTCCACAAAACTTTTACCTGATAGATTACCTTATTCCACAAAACTTTCTCTCTGCGGTCAAATCCAATCTATAGGCAACTAATCCAACAATATCAAGGATTTCATAGGGTCCAATGAACCTCGGACTCAGCTTTCCCTTCTTACCAAAACAAATTACACTTTTCCATGGAGAAACTTTGAGAAAGACATGATCACCAACCTTGAAAGAAAGATCCTTCCTCTGGTTATCCACATAACGTTTATGCCTACTCCGAGCTGTTCTGATGTTTTTCGGAATCAAATAAACATTTTATGCCTTCAATTCTACCAAATCTGGTCCCATGAATTTCCTTTCACCTACTTCATCCCAAAAAAGATGGAGTTCAACACCGCTTTCCATATAATGACTCAAATGGATCCATCTGTATACTGGAATGAAAATTGTTATTATAAGAAAATTCAACCAAAGAAAGATGTTGGTCCCAACTTCCCTGGTAATCCTTTGAGCAAGCATGTAACATAACTTCCAATGTCTGAATTGTTCATTTAACTTCCCATCTGATTGAGGGTGAAAATCTGTACTAAAATTTAATTTAGTACCCAACGACTTCTGAAGGCCTTCCAAAAAGTTATAAGTAAACCTGGGATCATAATCAGATACAATGGATAGGGGAACTCCATGAAACCTGACTATCTCTTTAACATATAACTGAGAAAGTTGATCTAATGAAAAAGTACTTCAAATAGGAAGGAAATGAGAAAATTTAGTCAACCGATCAACAATAACCCAAATTGCATTAATACCTTGAGATGTATTCTGTAATCCCACAACGAAGTTTATGGATATATTTTTCCATTTCCATTATGGCACCGGTAAATACTGAAGCATCCCTTTTGGTAACTGCCACTCTACTTTAACCTGTTGACATGTAAAACAATTCATAGTAAAGTTACCAATATCTCTTTTCATTCCATCCCACCAGTAATACTTCCGAAGATCACTATACATCTTAGTACTTCCAGGATGAAATGAAAATGGAGAACTATGAGCTTCGCATAATAACTATTTCTTCAACTGTGAATCCCAAGGAACACATAATGTCTTCCCAAATCTAAAAATACAATCATTATCAATGTTAAAACCTGGAAACTTACCCTTCTGAACCAACTCTACCTTTTTCTGCAACTCACTATATTCATTCTGCGCTTGCTTAATTCTCTCTGATAGAGATGATTTCACTAACACTTGAAACAAAACAGAGGAATTTCCCGAACCAACAACTTCTATACCAAATTTCATCAAATCTTTAATCAGAGGATCTTGTTCCAAATGTTACAAGGTTAATGCCGCATTACTTTTTCAACTCAAAGCATCATCCACTTTATTTTCCTTTCCTGGATGGTAATGAATCAGGTAATCATAATCCTTGATTAATTCCGTCCATCTCCTCTATCTTATGTTCAATTATTTCTGAGTGAATATATACATCAAATTTTTTTGGTCAGTATATATTTCACATTTTACTCCATACAGATGATGCCTACAAATTTTTAAAGAAAAAACAACAACAACTAATTCCAAATTATGTGTAGGGTAATTTAACTCATGAGGTTTCAAATGATGTGAAACATAAGAAATTACCTGATCATTCTTCATAATGACACAGCCAAATCCTTTCAACGAAGCATCAACGTAGATAACAAACTCACCATTTTTGGAAGGCAGTGCCAAAACTGGAGCATTCACCAATCTTCTTTTCAATTCCTGAAAACAATGATCACATTATTTTTTCCAAATGAGCTTAACACCTTTTCGAGTTAACTTAGTTAGTGGGCAAGATAACCGTGAAAATTTTCAACAAAACTCCAGTAATAACCCACTAATCCAGGAAAACTACAAATTTTAGTTATATTTATGGGTCTTGGACATTCTTCAACAACTTTTATTTTATAAGGATCAAGAGTTATGCCGTTTTTTGAAACAATGTGACCATGAATGAAATTTTTTGTAACCAAAACCCACAATTTCTAAATTTCCCATACAGTTTCTTTTATTTTAAGTTGTGAAAGACAAACCTTAAATGAATTTTAGGTACCTCTTTACTTTTGGAATAAAAAAAATATAATCAATAAAAAAAGCACAAACTTATCCAAGAACTTATGGAAAATTATATTCATAAGATCCATGAATACAACAGGTGCATTGGTTAACCCAAAAGGAATTACTACAAATTCATAATGTCCATATCTAGTACGAAATATGGTCTTTGGAATGTATGTTGCCTTTACTTTCAACTTATGGTACCCTGACCTCAAATAAATCTTCAAAAAATACTGACCTCCCTAGATCTGATTAAACAAATCATCGATATGAGGAAAATGATACTTGTTCTTAACAGTGATGTTATTCAAGGCTCTATAATCAATATAAAGAATCATTGAACCATCTTTCTTTTTAATAAAAAAGACTGAAAAACCCCATGGTGATGTGCTAGTTCAAATGAAACCTTTATCTAATAACTTCTTCAATTTCTTCTTTATCTCTAAAAGTTCAATTTGAGATATTCGATAAGGTGGTTTTGAAATTGACTTAGAATCAGGAACTAATTCAACTATAAATTCATCTTCCAGATCAAGCATTATACTAGGAAACTCATCAAAAAAACATTAAGATACTCATTTACCACTGGCATATAATTAATCTAAACAGTTCCTTTATTTTCAACAATATGTGCAAGGTAAAATTCATTTCCATCTTTTTCTAGTTTCTCAGCTTCCGGATATGTTATCAAAAGTAAGGTTTAATTCTTGTACACAAACTGAAAATATTTCTGAAAAGAAATTTCTTTAGCTCTTCAGTCATTATTATCAGAATAAACAGAAAGCCAACCCATACCCAAAATAACATCAAACTCTACAAGAGGAAAAACAATAAGGTTTTCAGGTAGATTAATTCCACACACAAGGATAAGAAGGTTCTTATTATTTTATTTCCTCAAAATTTCCTCCCAGTGTTTTTACCATAAGTTCAGGATTCATATCTTGAGATGGAATTCCCAGTTTACTAGAAAAAATATCAGAAATGAAAGAATGTGTAGATTCTGAATCAAACAACACATTGGAATAATCTGAATAAACAAAAAGTTTACCTAGTACTACTTCATTCGATGGCCTAACATCTTCTGAAGTAGTTTCAAAGGATTTCACCACCCCTTTCTTCTTATAGTCCGAATACTTTCCCTTAGTTGAGTTATTCATTGGACACTCATTTTCACAATGACCCATTTCATTGCACTTAAATTTTTTTACTGACTGTAAATCATATTTTGTCTTACTATTACCCTGATCTTTTTCAGTGCAATTATGAGCCTGATGCCCCATTTTACCACATCAGTAGCACTTACTAGAATTCAATAGACATTCCCCACCATGATTTTTACCCCAATTTTCAAAAACTGTGAACTTTAATTTCTTACCATCTGACTTTTTTGAAGATTTCTTACCTTTCGTCTACCACCTCGACCTCTTATTCTGTTGTTTTTCAAAGAACTTCTCATCATCAGAAAAAACCATTTCCACCTTCTCCGCACATCGGATATGGTTTTCATTACTTTTGAACTCAAAAGAAGATAAATCCCTTCGATACTTTTGATTTAATCCTAACTAAAAAAATTGATTTTACTATCAAGATCTCGTATAAAATTTGGATCATACCTTGCCAGTGGAGTGAATTTTTCTTCATAAGTAGCCATTGAGTCATCCTCCTACCTCAATTCCAAGAACTATTTTTCCATCCTAAGATAAACCACCTTAGGAAAATATTTCTCAAGAAACATACATTTTAATTCATCCCAATCAATAGAATCAATCTCCTCACTATCCCTGATATTTTTCACCATCGACCACTAATGGTAGGATTCACCCTCCAAATGGTAAACAACAAGACTAACCGTTTGATGTTCTGAACACCCCATAACACCAAAAATTTTCTCTAGTGCTTTAATCCACCCTTCAGCTAGCACAGGGTTAGATGATCACTTGAATGATGGGGGATTCTGCCTAATGAAATGCTCCACTACTAACATGTTCCATTGTGGTTGAACTGGATGATCTCGTGCATGGATAAAACCACCATTTATGACCTAATTCAACTGTTCCATCACTGCAAAAAACTATTTAGTTTTGATTCTGACCATCTCAGGTTGCTGATTTAGAAGGTTGTCTTCCTCCTGATGTTGTCCCATCATATATTCCCCATTTAATCTGTGGAAAACCATTCTGAACACATAAATATCTTAGGAGAAGCAATATGGTAATATGTAAATTCTATATCATTTTAGTCTTAACATTAATTTATGGATATTAATTTAACAATATCCTTACTCCTAAAGTTTTCTAAACCGACCTCTAATACCAACTATAAGGACCCGACCTTAAAACATTACATAATCTTGAATTAAATGAATAATTTACTTAGAGGATATTTTCAGGTTTAGATCTTTAGATAAATAGGTCATATCAATTACATTACATCTCAAAAATTACAAAGTAGACACTTCTACTCAGTTTCCATTTTTTTCACAAAATAAAAACTCTTAAAAAAAGAAACATATCTAGTTACATGTTTTATATAGCATGACTTTTCCTAGATCCCATCCTTGACCCTATTCATCATTAAGTCCTGTGAAAAACATTTCAAAACTTGGGATGAGCATAAAAAGCCCAGTAAGGGTTATAAAATAAGGAAAAAACATTAAACCATCAATAAATAAAAATAAATGAAACCATACTTTTCAATCATAACATACCTCATGAAATCATAAGATTTATGAATAACACACAGAAATCATAAATCATAAAGGAAACTTGTGGCATCCATATCATACTTACATTGTAGCTATCACAACTATATAGGGAGTTACGTTGGAATACCCATCACAGAATATTCCCTAAATCTCTTAGGAGAAACATTAATGTTTACCTCTATCATGTTACCCAATGAATTAGAGAGATATCTCGGGCTCACCCACCCTAGGTTTATCAAGGAACCACCTGTATACGTAAACAATTCCCAAGAACCATAACGTATTCATAACACATAACACAAGCATGAAGGAAAAATAACATTTCCATATTGCAATCCCAATATATCATTTCAATATATTAAAATAATCAATACATTAACCAAACCATTTTAAATACCAAAATACGTAAAAATAGTATATGGTATTTATTTTTCTTTAAAAAAATTACAGCTTCTTAAGGAATCCAAAGATCAAATAATACTCGCGGCGGCAGAAAAGGTCGTTGTCACCACGTAGGTTAAAATGAGACATTCATTTTTTTACTTTAATAAAACGCTTCATATAAAAAGATTTCATTTGAATTAAATGAATATTCAAAGGGGTTTATAGACTATATAAAATAATGTCATGTATAAATGAAAATATGCCTCAATGAAAGGAGATTGAGTCGAAGTCCCTTACAGAAATTCGACAGCCAAACGACGTCACTTAAAAATTCAGAAAATGAATTGATGAGAGAGAAAAGGGTATCTCATCACATGGACATAAAATGTACCGAAATAATTATATATAATAACAGAACCCAACACAAGAAAATGGAACTTAAAAAGACATAAAATAAAAATAAGTCTTTTACTAAAATAGTACGGTGAAAGGTTACCTTACCGATTTGGTAACTTACAAAACATACACCCCATGAAAGAAGAATCATAAAATGAAACTTTATATACCAATAAATTAATTTATATTACACAAATAATATAATAATGTAAAATACATACACCATACAAAAGTAAATAGTGGCAAATATAGCATGAATCTCACGAGAATAGAAAGTGAGATGAAAACCCCTTACCTCAAGTCCGACTTGTCTTATATTTTCCATTTTCTTCATGAATAATAAACTTATGTTAATTTATACTTGATGAAGGAAATTTTTCAAGTTTATTATTCCTTTTATATAACTTATTATCTTGATACAACAATTATTTAATTACTTGAGTTCATATCGGACATTTTTTTTGATGTTCAGAACTTGAATAAAAAATGAACTTATTATAATTACAAATTGTCCATGTGGTCAAAAATTATATTATATCCAGAATGGTATTCATGATTTAGATATCATATATATCATATATATCTAGTATATATGTATTTATAATAGTCCATAACATTTGGACATAATAAATTAAATGCACCGTTCATGGAGACGGTAAGCCATACGTACACATGAACACTACTTTCATTTCCTTTTCATTTTTAAAGGAATGAAAACTAAATGATACATAGGTATATTATAATTAATGTATAATATATATGTTATATATGTTACATAAGTTAATAAATTCCATACTTTATACATTCCATGTATATCATGAACGAGTCATATCACTTTGAGGGGGCGGTAGTCCGCACTTCCAGAAATGAAATTATCGTATTTAGGCTTTATGGAAAGAATAAAGGTATGTTGTAAATTAAAAATACAGAAGCATATAGATAAAATAAATATCATATATATCATATATAATTACATTTCTATCATAATGGCCACCATAATATGTGGTAGGAGAAGATTGAACAATCATCATTTCGTGAGGCAGTAGTTCGCCGTCCACAAAAACATTATGTTCTATACCCATTAGATGGTGGTGTGTATTAGTTTAGTTTGAATACCTCTCATAAAAACTACCTATTATATTGAGGATACTGGTTTTTTTATTTAAAAAAATAATAAGTGGATCATAGGGAGTGGAGAAGGAAAATAATAGAAATGAACTTGAGAGAAGACATTACCTTTAAATTGGGTAACTCCCTTTGGTTTGAACCAAAAGGCTTTCTTGAAGTGACTTATGCCTAAGGTGAGGATTCTAGGATTAAGAGAGGTATTTTTGGAGATTATTTTAGTATAGTTTTGATGAGACAAGGGACTTTAGTGGTGTGTGCAATGGGTTAGAGGTGGTGTCCTTTTATAGGAGGGAGGATGGGCTCTTTAGTAAAGTTTGAAAGTATTATTTTATTATAAAATGATTTTCGTTTTCAAAAGTTCCAAAACTCATTAAATTATAATATAAGATGACACTTGTTCGAAATAAAATCATCAAATAAGAATTGGACAGGGTTTGGATATTTTTTTTTAAATTTTATAATTTCATTCATTTAAATCATTCCTTTATAAGGTAATCACTCCATCATCATTATGTCATAAATAATTTGATTTATTTAATATCTAAAAATTATAAATAAAATTACATCATGTAAGAAATAGTTTTATATTTCAAATTAATATTTATAGTTGAAGATATAACTTATATAACCCCATATAATTTTTTTACTAAAAGATATATGTTTATGTTACTTTTGCCTTTAATTTAAATTAATTAATATAAAGTTTCATTATCACTCCCATGTGGCTCCATGGGGTACCAAAATAGACACAAGGATTCCCTTGGTCGGAAATACCTTATCAAATATGGTTATTAATAATGTAAGGGTATTTTAATATTATTATAATATTATTTTCTTCACCCTTATTTACCAGATTTACCTATTAACCATGATAAATATAATATTTACTGAAGTAATATTCATAATGTTTAAAAATAAATGTTTTATATTTAAAAAATTTGAATATCATGATTCCAAATATGGAATCCATTTTTCTGAATTTAAAATAGAGAAGTGGTAGAAGCTAATTTAAAATTAATTCCTGTTGTCAAAACCAAAAAGCGTGTTTTTAAGAAACAATAACTATCAAAAGATTGACATTTCTTATGTCCAATTTTGAAGTGAAATTACTTCCAATGACCAAAATTGGATTAAATTTTAAAAATATAATCCAATTACACTTTAAAATCATTTAAAATAACAATCTACCTATATAAATAAATTAGATGAAAATGTCATTTTGAATTAAAATGATGTATTTTTCACTATTCATTGCAAATTTAACTTTATCAGAAAAATACCAAAAATTTACCCAATTTAAATTTTTATGTATCGATTATAAAGAAGAATTTTATTTTATTCAAATAGAATATATAAAAGTGACAAAAAACTATATTTAAAAAGGGTTCGCCGTCAAAAGGCGGTAAAACAAACTTTTAAAGAATATTAGAGTATTTAATGCTTAATATTGGATTCATTCCGATTTTAAGCCTCTAAAATTTATTGGATAAATGTAAAGAAATTTAAAAAACATTTATAATAATATTTTAGTAAGTTATTTTCATTCTTGACAATACAACGACTAGCTGTTGACTACCATTTAAAATAATAATAATAATATTTTTCTGTATAACTCAATGTTGTGTGCAACATAAGATTTCAAAGAAACCCATTGTTGCGAGTTGAGTACGCTATCAGACATAATATCCCCTTTAAAGTAAAATTAATATTTACTTCAAAAATATTGAAAAATATGAAAATGTCATATTCTTTATTTACCGAGGATGTTACATCCTTCCCTCCTTATGAGAATTGCATCCCCACAATTCTATTCACTTATCAAATAAGTGGGGGTATTTATCCCTCATAGAATTTTCATATTCCCACATTGCCTCTTCAACCATATGGGTTTTCCACAAAACTTTTACCTGATGGATTACCTTATTCCACAACACTTTCTCTCTACAATCAAGAATCTGGACTGGTTGTTCCTCAATTGAAAGATTCTATTCCAACTAAACTACCTCTAGACTCAAAACATGACATGGATTCATAAAATACATTATCAACATTGAAACATGAAAAAAATTGTGTACTTGGGGTAAAATTGGAGGTAAATCCACTATGTTGGCAACTGATCCAACTTTACCCATAATTTCATAGGGTCCAATGAACCTCGGATGCAACTTTACCTTCTTACCAAAACACATCACAATTTTCCATGGAGAAAATTTGATAAATACATGATCACCAACATTGAAAGAAAGATCCATCCTCTAGTTATCTGCATAACATTTCTGCCTTCTCTGAGCTGTTCTCATTTTCTTCTGAATCAACTGAACTTTTTCTACCATCTCTTCTACCAATTCTGGTCCCATCAACTTCCTTTCACCTACTTCATCCCAAAAAGATGGAGTTTGAAACCGCTTTCCATATAATGCCTCAAATGGATCCATCTGTATACTGTAATAAAAACTATTATTATAAGAAAATTCAACTAAAGAAAGATGTTGGTCCCAAATTCCCTGGTAATCCATTGAGAAAGCACGTAACATATCTTCCAAAGTATGAATTGTTCGTTCTGACTGCCCATCTAATTGAGGGTGAAAATGTGTACTAAAATTTAATTCAATACCCAATGACTTATGAAGGACTTTCCAAAAGTTAGAAGTAAACCTGAGATCATGATAAAATACAATGGAGAGGGGAACTCCATGCAACCTGACTACCTCTTTAACATATAACTGAGAAAGTTGATCTAAAGAAAAAGTATCTCGAATAGGAAGGAAATGAGAAAATTTAGTCAACCAATCAACAATAACCCAAATTTCATTATTAACTTAATATGTATTTAGTAATACCATAGAGAAGTCCATGGATATATTTTCCCATTTCCACTCTGGCACCGATAAAAACTGAAGCATCCCTTTCGGTAACTGCTTCTCTACTTTAACTTGTTGACAAGTAAAACACTTCACAGTAAAGTCAGAAATATCTCTTTTCATTCCATCCCACCAGTAATACTCCCGAAGATCTCTTTACATCTTAGTACATCCAGGATAAACTGAAAATGGAGAACTATGACCTTCACATAATAACATATTCTTTAATTGTGAGTCACAAGACACACATAATCTCTTCACAAATCTAAAAATAAAATCATTATCAATGTTAAAATAAGGCAACTTACCCCTCAGAACCAACTCTTCCTTTTTCTGCAACTCACTATCTTCCTTCTATGCTTTCTTAATTCTGTCAGATAGAGATGATTTCATTGAAACCTGAAACCAAATAGATGAATTTCCTGCACCAACAACTTCTATGCCAAATTTCATAAAATCTTTAATCAAAGGATCTTGTTCCAAATGTAACAAGGTTAATGTAGCATTAATTTTTTGACTCAAAGCATCAACCACTTTATTTGACTTTCCTGGATAGTAATGAATCATGAAATCATAATTTTTGATTAATCCCAACCATCTCCTCTAGCTCATGTTCAATTCTTTCTGAGTGAATATATACTTCAAATTTTTTTGGTCAGTATATATTTCACATTTTACCCCATACAGATGATGGAAACAAATTTTTAATGAAAAAATAACAACAACTAAGTCCAAATTATGTATAGGGTAATTTAACTCATGAGGTTTCAACTAATGTGAGGCATAAACAATTACCTGATCATTCTGCATAAGGAAAAAACTAAGTCCTTTCAATGAAGCATCACCATAGATAACAAACTCACCATTTCTGGAAGGTAGTTCCAAAACTGGAGCATTCACCAATATTCTTTTCAATTCATGAAAACAATCATCAATTTTTTTTTCAAAATGAACTTAACACCTTTTCGAGTTAACTTAATCAATGGGCTAGATAACCGTGCAAGATTTTCAACAAACATCTGGTAATGACACAATAATCCAAGAAAACTACGAATCTCAGTTATATTTGTGGGTCTTGGCCATTCTTCAACAACTTTTGTTTTAGAAGGATCAACAGTTGTGCCATTTTTTGAAACAATTTGACCAAGTAATGAAATTTGTTGTAATCAAAACCCACACATTCTGATTTTCCCAAACAATTTCTTTTCTTTTATGGTGTGCAAGGAAACCCTTAAATGACTTTCATTTTCCTATTTACTTTTGGAATAAACCAAAATATCATCAATAAAAAAAACCAAAAACTTATCCAAGAACTAATGGGAAATTCAATTCGTAAGTTCCATGAATATAGCAGGTTCATTGGTTAACCCAAAAGGCATAACTCCAAATTCATAATGGCCATATCTAGTACGAAACACAGTCTTTGGAATGACTGATTCCTTTACTTTAAACTGAGGGTACCCCGAACTCAAATCAATCTTCAAAAAATACTGAGCTATCTAGAGATGATCAAACAAATCATCCATATGAGGGAAATGATACTTGTTCATAACAGTGATGTTATTCAAGGATCTATAATCAATGAAAAGCCTCATTGAACCATCTTTCATTTTAACAAACAAGACTAAAGTACCCCATGGTGATGTTCTAGGTTGAATGAAACCTTTATCTAATAACTCATGAAATTGATTCTTTAACTCTAAAAGTTCAATTTGATCCATTCAATAAGGGGGTTTTGAAATTGGCATAGCATCAGGAACTAAGTTAACCATAAATTCAACTTACCAATCAGGTATTATACTAGGAAAATCATTATGAAAAATATCAAGATACTCATTTACCACTGACATTTCATTAATCTGAACAGTTCCTTTGTTTTCAACAATATGTGAAAGGATACAATAATTTCCATCTTTTACTTGTTTCTCAGCTTCCTGATATGTTATCAAAAGTAAGGGTTCATTCTTGTATAATAACTACAAATCTTTCTAAAAAGAAACCTCTTTAGCTATGTAGTAAATCTCAGCATGATAAACAGAAAGCCAATCCATACCCAAAATAACATTAAACTCTACTAGAGGCAAAAATATAAGGTTTTCAGGTAGATTCTTTCCACACACAAGGACATGAAGGTTCTTATAATTTATTTTTTTCTCAAAATTTCTTCCCAGTGTTTTTACCATAACATCAGGATTCATATCTTGATATGGAATTCCCAATTTACTAGAAAAATTCTTAGAAATGAAAGAATGTGTAGATCCTAAATTAAAGAACACATTGGAATAATATGAATAAACAAACAATGTACCAGATACTACTTCATTTGATGTCCTAACATCTGCTGCAGTAGTTGCAAAGGATTTCATCCACCTTTCTACTTGTAGCCTGGATGCTTTCCCTTAGTTGAGTTCTCATTGGACACTCATTTTAATAATGACACATTTCATTTCACTTAAAACATTTTACTGACTATAAATCATATTTTGTCTTACCATTACCTGGATCTTTTTTAGTTCAATTATGAGCCTTATGCCCCATTTTACCACATCGGTAGCACTTACCATAATTCAAAAGACATTCCCCAATATGCTTTTTACCACAATTTTTACAAACTGTAAACTTAAATTTCTTACCATCAGACTTTTTTTGAAGAGTTATTACCTTTCTTCTTCCACCTCAACCTCTTATTCTGTTGTTTTTCAAAGAACTCCTGATCATTGGAAAAATCTGTTTCCACCTTCTCCGCACATCGGATCAGTTTTTCATAACTTTTTAACTCACGAGAAGTTAATCCCTTCAATACTTTGGATTTAATCCTGAGTTAAAATATTTGATTTTACTATCAAGATTTCATATGAAATTTGGAGCATACCTTTCCAGTCGAGTGAATTTTGCTTCATAAGTATCCACTGAGTCATCGTCCTACCTCAATTCCAATAATTGTTTTTCCATCCTAAGACAAACCACCTTAGGAAAATATTTCTCAAGAAACATACCTTTTAATTAATCCCAATAAAGAGAATAAATCTCCTCACTATCCATGATATTTTTCACCATCGACCACCACTGATCGGCTTCACCTTCAAAACAGTAAAAAAACAAGACTAACCTATTGATGTTCTGAACACCCCGTGACATAAAATATTTTCTCCAGTGCTTTAATCCACCCTTCAGCTTGCACAGGGTCAGATGATCCTCTGAATGATGGGGGATGCTACCTCTTGAAATGATTCACTACTAACATGCTCCTTTGTGGTTGATCTGGGTGATCTCGTGCGTGGATACCACCACTATTTATAGCCTGAGTCAACTGTTCCATCACTGCAACAAACTATTCAGTTCTGATTCTGACCATCTTAGGGTGCTGATTTGGAAGGCTATCTTCCCCCTGATGTCGTCCCATCATAGCTGCCCTGTTTCCTCTGTGGAAAACCATTCCGAACATAGAAATATATTAGGCGAAGAAATATAGTAATCTGTAAATGATATATCATTTCAATATTAACATTAATTTATAAATATAAATTTAACAATATCCTAACTCCTAAAGTTGTCTAAACCGAACTCTAATTCCAACTATAAGGACCCGACCTTAAAACATTACATAATCTTGAATTAAATGAATAATTCACATTGATGATCTTTTTAGGTTTAGTGATTTAGAGAAATAAGTCGTAACAATTACATCACATCTCAAAAATTACAAAGTAGACACTTCTACTCAGTTTCCATTTTTTTTCATAAAATAAAAACTCTTAAAAAAAGTACCATGTCTAGTTCCATGTTTTAGATAGCATGAATTTTCCTCATTCCTATCCTTGACCCTATTCATCATTAAGTCCTGTGAAAAACCTTTAAAAACTTGGGATGAGCATAAAAAGCTCATTAAGGGTTATAAAATAAGGAAAAAAAACATTATCCCATCAATAAATACAAATCAATGAAACTATACTTTTCAATCATAATATACCTCATGAATTCATAAGATTTATGAATACAACACAGAAATCATAAATCATAAAGGAAACTTGTGGCATCCATATCATACATACATTGTAGCTATCAAAACTACATAGGGAGTTACGTTGGAATAACCATCAGAGAATATTCCCTAAATCTCTTAGGAGAAAAATTAACATTTACCTCTGTCACGTTACCCAATGAATTAGAGAGATATCTCGGGCTCACGCAGACTAGGTTTATCAAGGAACCACCCGTATACGTAAACAATTCCCAAGAACCATAACATATTCAAAACACATAACACAAGCATGAAGGAAAGATAACATATCTACATTGCAATCACAAAATATAATTTCAATATATTGACATAATCAATCCATTAACCAAAAAATTTTCAATACCAAATTACATAAAAAGAGTATATGGTATTTATTTTTCTTTTAAAAACTGTATGACATGTTAAGGAATCTAGAGATCAAATAATACTCACAGCGGCGGAAATGGTCGTTATCACTGCGTATGTTAAAAAGAAACATTCATTTTTGTCATTTAGTAAAATGCTTCGTAATAAAATATTCCCTTTGAATGAAATGAAAAGTCAAAGGGGTTTATACACGCTATCAAGGAAACTCATGTATAAATCAAAATATGCCTCAATGAAAATAGATTGAGTCGAAGTCCCTTACAGAAATTCGACAGCCTAACGACATCACTTAAAAATTCACAAAATGAATTGATGAGAGAGAAAAGGGTCTATCATCACATGGAAATAAAATGTAAAAAAATAAGTATATATAAGAACATATCCCAACATAAGAAAATGGAACTTAAAAAGACATAAAATAACCATAAGTCTTTTACCAAAAGAGTACGGTGAAAGGTTCCCTTACTGATTTGGTAACTTATGAAACATACACCCAATGAAAGAATAATCATACAATGAAGATTTAAATACCCCTAAATTAAGGAATATTACACAAATAATACAATCACAGACAATAATTATACTACCCAGAAGGAAATAGTGGAAAATATAGCATGAATCTCACGAGAATAAAAAGTGAGATGAAAACCCCTTACCTCAAGTCTGACTTGTCTTGTATGTTCCTTTTTATTCATGAATAATAAACTTCAGTTAATTTCTACTTGATTAAGAACCTTTTTAGAGTTTATTATTCCTTTTATATCACTTATTACCTTGCTACAACAATTAGTTAATTACTTGAGTTCATATCGGACGTTTTTTTTGATGTTCAGAACTTGAGTCAAAAATGAAATTCATTATTTAGATATCATATATATCATATATATCCAGTATATATGTATTTATAATAGTCCATAATATTTGGACATAATAAATTAAATGCACCTTTCATGGATACGGTAAGCCATACGTACGCATGAATGCTATATTCATTTCTTTTTCATTTTTAAAGGAATGAAAACTAAATGATACATAGGTATATTATAATTACAGTATAATATATATGTTATATATGTTACATAAGTTCATAAATTCCATCCTTGATACGTTCCATATATAGCATGAATGAGTCATATCACTTTGAGGGGGCGGTAGTCCGCACTTCCTCAAATGAGATTATCATATTTACGCGTTATGGAAAGAATAAAGGTATGCTGTAAATTAAAAATAAAGAAGAATATAGATAAAATAAATAAAATAAATATCATATATAATTACATTTCCATCATAATGGACACCATAAGAGGTGGTAGTAGAAGATCAAACAATCATCGTTTCGTGAGGCAGTAGTTCACCGTCCACTAAAACATTATGTTTTACACCCATTAGATGGAGGTGTGTGTAAGTGTAGTTAGAATACTTCTCATAACAACAAACTAATATATTAATTAGACTGGTTTTGTTATGTAAACAATGAATAAGGAGAGCATAGGGAGTGGAGAAGGAAAATAAAAGAAAATAACTTGAGTGAAGATGTTACCTTTAAATCGGGTAACTCTATTTAGTTTGAACCAAAAGGATTTCTTGAAGTGACTTATGCTGAACATAAGGATTATAGGAGTAATAGAGGGATTTTGGGAGCTTATTGGAGTAGATTTGGGGTGATCCATGGGGCTTGAGAGGTGTGTGCAATGGTTTATAGGTGATGCCCTTTTATAAGAGGGAGGATGGGCTCTTTAGGAATGTTTGAAAGTATTATTTTATTATAAAATTATTTTCGGTTTAAAAGGTACAAAACTCATTAAATTAGAATGTAAGATGACTATTTTTCAAAATAAAATCATCCAATAATAATTGGACAGGTTTTGGATATTTTTTTAAATTTTATAATCTCATTTATTTAAATCATTCATTAATAAGGTAATCACTGCATCATCATTATGTCATAAATAATTTTATTTATATTATGCATAAAAATTATTATTAAAATACCATAATGTAGGAAATATTTTCATATTTTAAATCAATATTTATAGTCTAAGATATAACTTATATAACCCCATATAAAAATTGTTTTTCTAAAAGATATATGTTTATGTTATTTTTGTCTTTACTTTAAATTAATTAATATAAATTGTCATTATCACTCCCATGTGGCTCTATGGGGTCCCAAAATAGACCCAAGTATTCCATTGGTCTAAAATACCTAATCCAATAGGGTTATTACAAGTGTAAGGGTAATTTATTATTATTATAATATTATTTTTTTAACCTTATTTACCAGGTTTACCCTTTAACCATGGTACATATAATATTTACTGAAGTAAGTATTCATAATGTATGAAAATAAAAGATACCTATTTACAAAATTTGGACCCAATGATTCCAAATATGGAATCCATTTTTCCAAATTCAAAATATAGAAGTGGTATAAATTAATTTAAAATTAATTCCCATTGTCAAAACCAAAAATCGTGTTTTTAAGAAACAATAACTATCAAAAGATTAACAATTGTTTATGTCCAATTTCGAAGTGAAATTACTTAAAATGACCAAAATTGGATTAAATGGTAAAAATATAATCTAATTAAACTTTACAAACATTTAAAATAATTATCTAACTATATAAATAAAGTAGAGGAAAATGCAATTTTGAATTAAAATGCGGTATTTTTCACTATTCATTACACATTTTACTTTATCAGAAAACTACCAAAAGTTCACCCAAAGTAAATTTTGATGTCCCGATTCTAAAGAATAATTTTATTTTTTCAAATAGAACATAAAAAAGTGACAAAAACTATATTTAAAAAGGGTTCTCCCTCAAAAGGCGGTAAAACGACCTTTTAAAGAATTTTAGAGTATTTCATGCTTAATATTGGATTTATTCTCATTTTAAGCCTATAAAATTTATTGGATAAATGTAAAGACATTTAACAAACATGTGTAATCATATTTTAGTTAGTTCTATTCATTCCCACCAATACAACGACTAGGAATTAACTACCATTTAAAATAATAATAATAATATTTTTCGGTATAACTCAATGTTGTGTGCAACATAAGATCTCAAAGAAACCCATTGTTAAGAGTTGAGTATGCTATCAGAAATAACATCCCCTTTAATGTAAAATTAATATTTAATTGAAAAATATTAATAAATATGAAAATTTCACATTTTAATTCACCTAAGTGTTTCACCATGGGCTACAAAAACTCTCTTTTTTAAGAAGAAGGATTGGTCAATGCATTTCTGCATTGATTATCATGAATTTAGCATGATCATGATTAGAAAAAGTACCCCTACCACATATTGATGAATTATTAGATTAGATATGTGGGGATCATTACTTATCTATGGTAAATCTTTATTCATGATATTATAAATTAACTTTGAAGGAAGATATTCCCAAGACTACCTTATAAAAGAGGAATGTGTTATAGGAGTTCATTTTAATTCCATTTGGAGTAAAAAATTCTTGAAAAATATTATAGACCTGATGAATAGAGTCTTTAATGATTACCTTAGAATTTTTTTGGTTATATTTATATATGATATTATAATATACTCCAAAATAAAGTAGGAAAAAGAAAAATATTTGATTATTATACTAAATACATTGAGAAAGGATACATTGTATGAAAAGTACAGTAAATGTGAATTTTGGATGGGGAAAGATAAATTCATGGGGAATTCTATCATTATCTAGGTGATATCTATATACCCTTTTAAGAAAAAAGTGATTGAGGAATAAAATATAGCAACTTCTATAATATATATTCACGGTTTCCTCATATTATAATGGTACTATCAATGATTTTTGAGGAACTTCTCTCATTTTTTAAACAGACTAACCAATCAAACTCAGAAGGGATTTTAGTTTTTCTAGACTAATGAATGTGAATATATCACAATGGAGTTAATAAAAAAGATAATAATGAAACATAAAATCACACTACCCACATATAGGGAAGGGTTTTTGATCTACAATAATTCTTTAAAGAAGGAATTAGGCTGTGTCCTCATGAAAAAATGATAAAGTGATAACCTACACCTCAAGATACAGGATTATTAATGAGTTAAAATATCTAAAAAATGATTTGGAGTTGGATATAGAAAAATTATCAATCCATATTTGTAGGAATTATATATATGGAGAAAAGTGTGACATCTATATTGATCATAAGATCCTCAAGTATATATTCATATAGAAGGAACTCAACCTGTTCCAATAATAATGGAAGAGAAGATCAAAATAATTGCTTAATCCATTACCATATTAGGAATGTAAATAATGTGAAAGATTATATAATTAGAAAATATACTATAAACATATCTATGATGAGAATTGAGAAGGATCCATTCTTATTAGAAATTAAAAGGATGGAAAAGAAAATCATAAAGGAAGGAACAACTTCCTACCTTACTCAAATGATCACTCTACCATACATTTCAAAGAAAATTAAGAAAAATGAAAGGGATGATTGGTTCATAAAAAGAAGTTAGAAGCTATAAAAAATGGGATAGTCTCATATTTTAGAATTTATAAATAATGACTTATGTAATTTCAAACATGATTATGTGAATCATTATATTATAAGATAAATATGTATCTATTGAATGATTCTCATTGCTCAAAATTATCTATCCACCCAGGAAGCACAAATATGTATAGATATATTCTAGATAAATATTGGTGGGAAAATATAATGAAGGATATTTTTGAATATACATCAATGTTATTGGTATTCTAGAAAGTGGTGTTTGAAAGAAAAAAATTCAAGGGGAAAATGAAACCATTACCCATAAATTTATGGAAATGGGTGAAAACCACCTTGAATTTTTTCATGGGTCATCATAAAATATCAAACAGAAATACATGTGGGTTGTAGTGGATCATCTCCAAAATATAGATCAATTAATATCCATTAAAGATGAATTCTCTCTTAACTAACTTGTAAAGATATGAATTATAAATGTTATGATAATCTATGGAACACCATGACTAATTGTATTTGATTTCATTATAAGGTTCACATCAAAGTTATGTCAAATTAATCAATATTACTTAAACACAATATTAAATTTCAATATGTAATATCACCCCAAACTAATAGAAAATCAAAATGGACTATCCATAATTGTGAGAATATGTAGAGATATATATCTATGGGAATGAAAGGGGGTTGAGATTAACTTCTTCCTTTGGTTGAGTTCTCATACAATAATCAATTCCACTTAAGCATCCAGATGAATCCTTTTGAATCCCTATATAGAAAGAAATGTAGAACTTAAATATGTTGGGTTGAATTTAAAGAACATAATCTATTAGGACCTGAAATAGTTGATGAAATATTAAATAAGGTCAAATACATTTAAGAAGACATCAGGGAAGAATAAAGTTGATAGAAGTGTTTTGCTGAAAATCTTCGATGAGACATGGAGTTTAAAATTATGGATAATGTGTTCCTTCATGTATCCCCATAGAAGGGAGTCACGATGTTTAGGTTGAAGAGAAACCTAAGTCTCAGATATATTATCCCTTTCAAGATTCTTAATTGCATTATATCTATGGACTATGGACTATTGACTAGAACTCCAATAAAACTCATCTCTTGTACATGATGTCATCCACACATTCCTCTTGAAAAATTACATGCCACATCTCCCACATGTAATAAATAAAGTGGTTGTATAGTTTGATAATGGTATATCTTATGAGGAGTAGTTTAGGAAAATTTTAGATCATAAATAAAATGTTTTATGCAACAATATTTCTCACATAGTAATTGTTTTTTGGTGGAACCATGACTATAAAGTGGAAACATGAGAGCCAGAGGAAGCATGGAATAAAAGTACCCACATCTTATTTCAACTTAGTGTGTGAAATAAAATGTCAAGGATGGAATTTCTAAATTGGGGAATAATATAATGAACCATACTTTCATATAAGGAATTATTCTTATAATTAAATTTTTTTATACTTATTAATATAGTAAAATATAAAACACATGTTCCAAATAATAAAAAAACAACTAAATATATCAATTTAAAACATTCAATTTACATAACAAGAATATAATAAATTTAAAAAACAATACTATTAAATGAAAATGTGAAATATGAAAAAATAAATTTCTCACACAAATAAATCATACTTTTATTTTTTGGTAAAACATATATATTTTCTTTTAATAAAAAAATATTTTTATTATAAATTTGAATTTTAAAATTTATGTTATTATAAAAAATTGGATTTATAAAACCTTATTTATTTTTATATAAATCTTAGTATAATTTTATGAAATCATAAGTAATATTTTTTAGGGTTAGAAATTTGATCATGTCATAAAAATTAATAATTTTTAATAAATAAATATTTTATTTAAAAATTAAATTTCTCACATGTAGAAAATTATTCTGATGAAGTGAGTTATATTTTTAGAATAATCATCTCAAATTTATCTTAGGGTAAATATTAGGTATTATTACAAAAGATATTATTTTTAGTTGAATAATAAATACACATTTTTTAAAAATACCATAACTTTTATGAAATAAACCTGATATACGCATGGCATAAAATTTATACAACCTTTTTTTAGATCAAAGATTTTTTCCTGGAGAGAAATTTTCTTTTTAAAAAATAATAAGTTGAATTTAGAAACTAATGTTTGACAAGTTTGAACCCAATTTATATATTTTATTATAATAAAAAACTATTATTGGTCCTTTACCTTTAATTAAGTATTCACAAGGATATATTGGGTTTTTTCTTGGATTGAAAGTCAAATAAAAATAATTTATTTAATCATAAAAAAATTAATGTGATGGGAATCAATATTATTCATAGTATTTTCTAAAATTATAAAATAATCAATATTTTATTCTAAAACACCCCTATATTCCATTTATGAATACCACCCTTCACCACCTCAACCTCTCCTCACACATTAAGAATCCTATAATGAAACTATTTTACCAAAATACCTCCCCAAAACTCCTATATATGTACTATAGGTTATGGAATAAAAAAAAGACCACCCTTAAAATGAATAATGGATTTAGAAAAGAAGCCGTCCCCATTAGTAAGGTATGAAATCCTAATAATATTCTCATTTTCATTTTTTTAAATTATCTTCTCTTACCTCATCGAAATTATATACAACCATCATAATATAATAAAATAAGTGTAATTATTATTCTAAAATTTTATTATTTTAATGTAATAACCATCATATACCTTCCTCCCATCAATTCAAAAATAAAAACATCACCCGAATTAAGGTCGTTCGACCACCTCCATGTACGAAGTATTTAAATTTTAATCACCATCATAAATGGTTTTTTTAAAAAATTTATTTAATGAATAAATAATATATATTACATGATTAATATTTTTAAAAGATAAATTGGACATTATATTAATGATATAAATAATAAATGTTCATAGAGATTTCAACCACCCAAAATGAGCATATTGAGACATCTTTCATAATTTAAATATATTTAGGACAATACATTGATCTGTATAAATTTTATTCTAAAATAATGGTAAATACTATTTAAATATACAATTATATATATTATGGAACTATTTTATAACATTGTTTAAATTTTTCAAAATACCAAACAAGTTTTGAAGCAATTGACCGAGCAACCCCAAGTGGTCAATGAGAGAAAATACTATACAATAAATGAATGAAATATGATTATTAATGGGCCTTAAGAAATTAATTATACATGAAAATTTTTATGAAGTAATTATTTAGTAATCTTAATTTATTTATTCATGAGGTTAGATTCACATTCCAAGAGAGTTAGGACCTGAGGTAAGGGAACTCTCAAACTACCCTCTTTTCCTTTTGATAATTAATTTTCCATATCTACTTAAATTTATCTATGTATTATTCTCATGAAATTCTATATATTCTATATATATGTATCTATATATATACCTAGTTTATTTTCCCTTTCATTACTAGGGTTACACATGTTTTTTTCAAGTTCCCTTCTTAATATATCTATAGAACAAACCTGTTTAAAAGAAACGTTACTATTCAATATTGATTTTCATGTGTCAATATTTTAAATTTTATTACCTTCCATGATTTTTAAAAATAATAACTGTTTTATGAAAACCCATTTTTATTTATTACATTTTTAAGGAAAAAACAATTCTCTTTCATTTTTCAGAGGTTCCTTACTCATCCCTTAAAACATCATTGAGGAGGTTTAATTCTATACATACTTCTCCACCCATTTCTTATGAATTTTATTCATTTGAACATATTAGTTAAGAAATATAACTCTTTATTAAAATATGAGTGTAAAAAAATATTTAATTCCTTTTTATATTGGGAATGATTATGGAATATCCTCTGTTTTGAGACAAGATTACATAATCAATTCCCTTTTCATGGGATTTTCTTATGCTTAGGCCATACAAATCAATTATTTATGTGAAACACATATTCGTGGACATATTATGATGTTATGGGTGGGAATAGAATCTAAATAACTATAATGAATTGGGTAATTTTTTTGTAACACCCTTATATTTTTAAACAACATAATGTTCGATAGCGCATACAACACACAACCCCGAGACTAAAGGAGACGTGATATGTAAATATTTAAATGTTATAGTTATACCCTAATCTTTAAATTGTAGGGTATGAATATAATAACATGAATAATGATATATATATATATAAATATAAATATAAATTCCCTATTAAATAAAAATTTATTTATTAACTATTAGGAAATAATCACTCAATTTTTAGTAAAGTCATTTTATCCTTCAAAAATATTTTATTTTAAAAAATATTTTTTATTACTTTTTTTGAGTGAATATTATAATAAATAAATTCCAATTTTAGAAACTTTTTTTAATGGAAATTTTATCATTTTTTAAATCAACATATCAAAAATATATTTGGGTGAAATTTTTGGATTTTTATCAAAAGATTGATTTTTCAGTGTATAGTAAAAAATTTTGATTTTTCCAAAATTGTCATTTTATTTATTTAAAAGATCCGTTATGATTTGAATTTGATCTTAATTTAATAAAGAAATATTTTAGTGCTAAAAAATATAATTAATTACATAGGAATTAACTATAATTGGTTTTTGGTATATGACCATTTTACGCTTAAAACATAGTTTTTTTCTTCTAAAAAATATTTTTGTCTCATTTTATGAATTTATATTAAAATTAATTTATTTAACTTATAAGAATTTATTTAGATAAATTTGAATTCATTTTTAACAATAAATTAAATATTTCCTTGTATGAATCTTTTATTTTTTTTGAAGAATTTAAATTTTTGGTGAATAGTAAAAATATATAGTTTTTAAGAAATATGATATAATTTATGATATATACAAGAAATAAACATGAAATTAAAATTTTTAAAACATATATAGAGTATAATTTATGTTAATATAATAAAATATCATATATAAATAATTCAAAACATATAAATTATAATTTATTTCATGATAAATATGAAAAAAAATTTAGAGGTGACATAGTGATTGGGCTCCACTAGAAACGTCAAAAATGGTTTCCTAAAGATAATATGTGAGAATTTGGAATTATTTATTATATTTTTTAATAAATATTAAGTACTATTTATTATTTTTATGTATATAATCTAATTTTGGAGTTATATAACAAGTGTATTATCTAAATTCTTGTGCAATGCTTGCATAAGGCATAGAGGGCCAAAATAACATATTAAATCAGTTGGAATGAAATAGATGTGAGTAAATATACATATTTAATTAATATATAGGTTTATATTGAAAATAATTTATTTATTCTTATTATGGAAATTAAATTTTAATAATTAGTGATTAAATAATTATCATAAATTCTTACGCAACACCAACTCAATGCTTGGGAAAACAGTATAAAAAAAGTAAATGATTTTAAAACTCTCAAAGTAATTTTGTTTTAGTGATCTATATTTTACTATTAATTTTAAATATAAATATAACATATCATATATGTTTAAAAGTTTTATATTGTAATTTAATTATTATATGGGTTACTTTAAAGTCAAAGTAAATAAATAATTTATAAAATGACATTATTGATATTTTATAATAACCAATATTTTATTAATTGATTTAAAATTATAAAAAATAATATCTTCATCCAAATTAATATTATATGGTTGAAAATTTAAATCCTATACCATTTATGGGGAACTTTTTTCCTTTATAGTAACTTTCATGTCCTCTAGAGAGTAAAAAACATTGATATCACTTTAATTGTCAAAAGGTTTAATGGGGGATTAAACGAAGAGATATAGGTAAGAAAATTATATAAACTTTTTTAATTTTTTGGATAATATTATATTGAAAAATAATAATTCTATATTTTAATTATATTAGTTTTTATCTACTTGAACATGAAAATTAATTTATATTTATTTAATACTTTAAGAAATTCCATGAATTCCCCCCATCAATTATTAAAGGACACCTTCTTTGCTCTCTTCTATGCACCATTTGAGCACTCTATATCAGCCAATACATAACCAAATACCTTCCTAAATTTTATAGGTCTTATTTTGGGCATAATATCAACCTTAATGGGGTTAAGGTGTAATGAAGAAGAGGTTGTTTGACGAATAGGTATAACTTTTAACCGAATGTTTTATTTTTATTGCTTCTTATACTACATTAAAATATATTTAAAATATGATAAAATAATAACAAAAATATCTGACATATATTTAGATGTTTTTATTTTAATGTATTAACCTATATCCATCTCCTCCTTCTATCTAATGAGAAATGAGTTCATCATTCATGTGTACAACTACCACCTCACGAACCGATGCAATTTTTGTACATCACAACCTATTATGGATATATATAATGATGGATTTAATGTATAGATATGATATTAATGAAATATTTATCATTATATAAAGATTATATATCATATAATTTTTTACCTTTCCATCAATTGAAAAATGATAACATCATTCGTGCGTACGTGTGGATTACCTCCTCCACAAAGCAATATAATTATTTTTTCATGACCACATCAAATGGATTATATATATAAGTTTATTTAAATAATTAATATGATATTTATTATATAATAATAATTTTTTAAATACTAAATATTACTTACCTTATTTCAACCATGTTCATTAAAAAATGGAATCATTAATAATGTGTACGCACGACCTACCATCTCCATGATTGAAACATAGTTCATTTTTCCTAATAGTATTTCATGAATGGTTTTAAAGTTAAAATTAATGTAGAAAAATGATAATTATGTCATCATAATTATTTTGAATATTATTGAATAATTTTCACTTTGACCATAGACGACCAACCAATGTAATTTTTTCCATATGAGCTGAATATGGACAAAACATTTGATGTAAACTTAATTGTTTAAGTAATTAAATATAACATTTTAATAAATGAAATAAAAGGAATAATAAACTTGAAATTTTTTCTTTAAAACATAATTTTAAATTTTTTTAAGATTTATTTTTTTTAATTTTTTTCTTCCAATTCCATATTCTTAAAATTATTTTTTGAATATATTCAACTGGAAATAAATGAATTAAACATGAAATTTTATGTTTATTTTGAATTTATTTCAAAGGTTTTCCTAAGTAACATCTTTTCATATTTTATAAGGAATGTTTTTATTTTATTTAAAAAAGGAAAAAATGAATGTCTTATTTTAACAAATAAAATGTCAACATCCTTTTCCTCTTCTACAACCATTATTTTATATTTGGATTTCTTACTAATATTTCTTGTTTTCGTCAAAGAAAACCACTCTTTACCTTTGTTTTTTGTTATTTTTGTTTTGAAAATTGGTATATAAAGGAAATATATACAACAATATATAAAAATGTTTTACTTATGGGTTCAAAATTATATTATTTTTGAGTTTTATGATGTAACTTCGAGATTATATGTGTTTTATATAGTTTATAGTCCTTGTAAAATGTTTATGATTTGGTTATCCTGGTATAGGTCTCCAAAGAATTGGGTAATGATTATGTTGTTTAGAAAAATATGTTTTAAGTCGGTCATAATGGTGATAAAAATTATAAGGTTTCTTGAAGGTGTTATTTTAAGGGTTATTGATGGTGTTATTTTAATGTTTCTATGAAGATGATGTCCCAATGAACCTATATGAATTTTCTATTATTTATACTGAGTTTTTGTGGAAATTATTTATTTCAAAAGGAAATGTAATGATATTTTTTTGTTGTAATGATTATATCCTTTTAGTGTAAAAAGGTATGTTTTTAAGAAAACATTATTAATAGGTTCACATGTTTTCTAAAAACCCATCATGATTATGATTTTGCGTTTATGTTTTTTATAAAGTATTTAATGAAAACCTCTTGGTATTAATGATTATTTCATGTTTATATAAACAATTATTTAAGCTCAAAGTTTATTATGTTAAATAAAAACTCTTATTTATGATCTCATGGTTTTAAAATATACTAACAAGTTTCTTTATTCTTTTTATTCCCTTCAATGAGATTATTATGATCATACCATGTTCTAATTTTTTTCATTGTGTATAAGAATGAGTAATAACAATGATGAATTCATATTGAAATTTATGAATATTTGTCCTAAAAAAACATGTTTATAATGTTTTGTATTGTGAAAAAATGGATATTGAGTGTAATAGTATAACATACACTGCATGAGTTTGTTATGAAATATTTATAACATAATTCTCTAAAACTGTAAACCTGAAAATATATTCAAGAATGTAAGAAAATGAATTCTTGATTTAAAACTCAACATTATGCAATATTTTAAGGCAAGGTCCTTATAGTTTTCATCTTCAGAGATACCATGTATGATACACAGGAAGTAAGCCCAACACACTATGTTGTGTTGTCATGGAAATGAGTGTTGACCTATTCTTATGCTGTCATGTTTTATGTTGTTACAAAATTATTATAATTACATGATCCTGTTATATTTACTTATTTATTCCCCAACTCCATTTAATTACTATCTTTTATGATATCATATTATGCCTCTTAAATATTATATTATATTTACATGTCATGTTTTCTCCCTTAATAGTCTTTAAAGACCACCATTTGTATGTCCTTAGGGTATCCTTTGTAGTAATAATAGAATAAAGGGACTTAGGATCACCTTATGAAGATCAAAATGAATTTTAATTAGTTTAATTTTATGTTGATGTATTATATATATAACCACGTAAAGACAGTATACCTCTTGATTTTTAGGTTGTGTTTTGAATATTTTATTCTTTTAAATCATGTAATAATATTTTTATGACACTTGAGATACTATAATTATTGAGGAAAATCACATGGATACACCATGACATGCCTCTTCTAGTTGAAATATAAGATTAAACAAAACCTTCCTTCCTCCATCATTCATCCAACAACTCCAACACCCAAAAAGCACAAAGTAATAGCCCAAAAAGATATAGGTCATCAAAATAACTCTTACATACTTTTCCTTTCTTCCAAAATTTTACTAAATCTTCAAGATTATCTCAACTTATAAAACGTGCTAATTTAATATTAAAACAATAAAAATTATGTCTAGAAAAGAAAATTAAAACTGATTAATTTCAAAATAAATTAAAATTATGAATTAAGGTAATTTTCACATAAAATTACCAAATGATCTTAAAATATAAATATGTTATAATATACCATAAATTAGAAAAATCATGGGGATTTATTCATTAACTAATGAAGTAAAAATAATGAAAATATAAGCCCCATTAATACCCTCACAATAAAATATTTCACTCTTAGATAATAATAAAATATCCATACGAAATCCACAACATAAATAAAGCATGAGACTATTTTATGTGATCCTTTCCGAAATATAATTTTCATGTCTCATTATAGAAAATAAAAATTCCTTTCATTTTATTCTCTCACACTAAATTTTTTTAAACCATAATAATTCATCAAAAACCCAATTTCAACCCACGCCACATTAAAATTCATGTTACTATTATCTTAAGGGAAATTTAATCCTGAGTTATACTCATTCACAAAAAATTATTTTACCACCACACGCATGTAAAAACTCCCATTTATCCACAATGTGAGATATGTTTTTCAACCATGATGTCTTTTTCAAGGTGATTTTGGTGGATAAGGGTTGGTAGGAAAAATCATTCACAAATTTGTGGCCAAAAGAGGAAGTTTTTTAATCTAAGATATAATTTCATAAATAATCAAGTTAAGCCATATGAAATATACCTTAATAAATTCCCTTTTAAAAAATACACACTATGCTCCCTTTTCTTGATATGGAACATTAATAAAACAAAAATGAATTGAATGATTACATCCTTATTCCTGATTTTTTCATATTACCTTTCTTTTTTTTTCTTTTTTTTTCAAGGAGGATGATATGTTAATTAAATATATTGAATGAATGATAGTTTATAACATTTTATTTTTGGGTGGTTCATGAGTCATATGATTAAACATAATTAAAAATTCATTCTCAACTAATTTATTTCTTATTCTTTATTACATTTATTTTTTAGTCAAATAAGTGGATTATAAATGAAGTACAATGGATATAATTGAATACTAATCATTTGAGATTACCAAAATTGTAACACATTCCTCACACACCCATCAATGATAAAATTACCCAAAGAAGAGACATGAACTATCCTTACCCCACAATCAAACTAAAAATAACCATGAAAATATATTTAGAGTGAATGTATGTATGGATAAAATGTATTTTAATGTGGCCTAAAACTATATGTATATTCCTGTCTTCATGGGGATTAATAATTATTAATTCTAAGGTTATATTTGAAGTTAAAAATGCATATTTTAAAATGTTTTCTTCAATCAGATAAAAACAAGTTATGAACATCAAATATTTGAAAGATAAATAATCACAGGTTCCAATTTTTACACATGATCCAAGTTTCTCTTATGAAAATGAGGGTATCATGAGGTGTATGTTAAAAAGGTCTTAGAATACCTCTCAAGATTAGAAAAAATATTTGATGTTAATTTTTTATGAAGATATATTTCAAAAATTATTCAAACTCATAAAACAAATTTGAAAATAAAATTTTAGGAAAAGATTCAATAAAAAAAAACATTTAATTTTTTTTTTCAAAAATTTAGAAAACACTCTCAAAATCATATAAATATTTAAAAACTATATTCAATATTCATTAAATATTAGTGTTCTTAAAAATGATAAATAAAATAAAAAATCAATAATATTTTTTAGAAGGTTAACACTCCCACACACTTAGATGAAACTACCGATTTACATTGGAGAACAAACAAAATGGATATAAAATATTAGGCATGAATAAAATTAAAAGGAGAAATAAAACCTTTTAAATTTGGATATGATATCCTTGATATAATCTCCTAGTTGTTTCCTTTTCTAAATATATATGAAAATAATATAGATAAATAATTTATTAAAATAAAAAATAAAGATAAATGGAAGGAATACTTGGTTTGAACCCGCCATGTTGGTGCTGGGTTTTAACTACCCCTAGCAAGGTAGTTCCAGCTATTATCCTCTATCTGAAGGTGGATTTGGATGATGGGATATGAACCACCTCATATTGTTTCTTCTAGTTCTCATCCACATGAACTGGGTATAGACTTTTCCATGTTTATAGTACTAGATATCCACCCCTTTTGCAATGATGTACAATATATATGGGGGGGGGGGTGGAATAATGTATAATGTATTTTAAAGGATACATTTCTTAAAGCCTTATATATATATATTTCATGCATGAGTTTTATATATTTGGTTCATTGGTTTGGATGAGATGCTACCATTTTATATTACTATTTATACTTTCACTAATGGACTATTTCATAATAAGAAATGTATGAGATAAGTTACATCTATATAATGGATTCATGAGTTACCAAATAACATTTACTCATTTTTGATAAATTAATGAGTAAGTACAGTAGTCTGAGAATTATTTTCCTGGCATTAAATATAATAATTATTCAATTTATCTAGGGTTGGATCTTCTATGATGCTTTACCGAATCTTATGGGTGCTCGAATACTCTCATAATCATATTCCTTTACTATAGAGTCTCTAGAAAAACATGGAGGAAATAGTAATACCATTTTAACATCATATGATTCACTCGACCCATTGATACACTATGAAGATTGGATGCCTTTTGGATTAAATTTTGTGATCATTATCAAACCAAATTTATTGTTTTTTAATACGTTGCATATGATCTAGGGTGCATGGTAAACATTTGATAGTATTTATTAATTTCATTTTTATACAAAAAATTATTTATATTGCGTGAGAGATCCTCAGAAAATGGATTAAATCACTTTTTATTGATATGATAATTAATATAAGAGTTTTCCAAAATCCTTCAGTGGTAATAGAGGCGTTCCCATGAATTATATAAATGAAAAATTTCACTGAAATGAAGAATAAAAAAAAGAGCATCATATTTAGGTATTTCAAAAATATAGAAAAATGGGTTACCCTTACATATCTGGGATATATAGAGGAAACTGAGAAATTACGTTTATACATATGGGTTGTGTAAAGGAAACCAATGTGTTTTTTATACATGAGAGGATGCATAAAAGTAGTCAAGGTTTTCTTAATGCTGTGTAAAGGTGAACAAGGACTTTATGTGAAGAAGTTCACACAAAGATAATATTATTTTAAAGGCTCTAGTAAAAGTAAAGAAGATTTTTTGTAAAGTTATTTAATATTTACCTTAATGTAGAATAAGAAATTTTTATACTTACCTTTATGTAGTAGTGTTCTACATAAGGGTCACCCGATCTTCCTTTACATTGTTTTTTTAGCTAAATTTTGAAATGGCGGAACTAATTCTTTCAGTCATTTGTAAAGTTAACTAGTGTATTACCTTGACACAACTAGAGGTATTCCCTTATGTAGTATTAACAAAACTAGATTTACCCAAATGTGAGGTTTCTAAAAATATATTTAACTTACACAGACTATTTTTGCAACTGTATAATGAGGTTACCCTTACAAAAAATATAGATTCTACGCTACGATAAAAAAAATTGTTTTAAAATTGTTAAAATATTTTTTTAACATATAAAATGATTTAAATGGATTATAAAATTTGTAGAAATATTTATAATTTTTTGGGTATATTTATTAATTAATAAAGATTTAATTAATTAATTATTTATAAATGGTCTGTAATTAGTTAATTTATATTTATGAAATATCTATTATTAAATATTTCATACATATTAAATTCTAAAAAACCTTTTAACCAAATTATATGTCATATCTTATAATCCAGAAATAAATATATTTATTTTGAAAATTATTAGTTTAATTTATAAAGGGTTATAAATTATGAAATAAGGCTAAAATATAAAGTGTTTACATTTAAATTATATATTATTCATAATTAATTAATATGAATTATTCAAACTAAAGGGGTCTTATTTGGAACATTATTTAAACCACATAAAAAGGGTTTTGAATATTTATTTGATCAAATATTTAAGAATGATTATATATTGTATATTTGATCATGAAAACTGTTTACATAATAAAAAATAGGATTATAAAAATGTTTATAATTAAAAAATAATATTATTTTAATATAATATTCCATATAATTCTGAACACGGATATGTTCATATTGGAATGAATATAAAATTTTTATGTTCATATTTTTATAATGATTATAATATAACTCTAAAAATATAAAATTTTTATAACTAGATTTTATTTATGAATTCTTCATAAATTTTTATCTCATTTTTAAATATTTATATTGGTCATTTTTAAAGTTCATCACATATTTTTTTCATAGTTATAAATTGTTAATATTTTGAATATTTGTATGAAAATATTTATATGATAAAATTCTCTTAGGATAGAGTCTCACATTACTTGTTAGGTATTATTAATAAATTTTTTTTTTCATTTACCTTCCCATTAGGTTTTATTTGAATTTATTAGCTTGAATTTAGTATTTGGGAATAGTTTTGGGAATATTAGGCGTTAAAATTATTATGAATTGAATTATCCCATGAATAAAGGATCCTTGAGTAGAGGGAATTGGAGTCAGACTACCAACTTACTTGGAGGCCTATTCCATGTATAGAAAATTGAATAGGGTTGGTTATCTATTGATTCAGGATTACTCATGTGTTCATTTTCAATATCATATAATTAAAAACATTTGCATGAATTGTTCATGTACCTTATACATATCATCTATTAAATTATGTTTGATTATACTTGACTTATAATTTTGTAAAAATAACCCATACATCTGGGTTTGTAAAGAGTTACACAACAATATAGTTTGAACATATTAGTTTGTTGGAGGGAATATGATTCCAAACTAAATTACTATAAGCTTGAATACAAAAAATGTAAAAACATAAGATAAGATGGTGTGATTAAAATCCACATAAAATACTAACTATTAAATTCCTTCCAAATTAGTATTTATCAAGACCAGGATCATTTAACCTAGTATTGTCGAGCTTAGCATGAGTATCCTTGAATTATATTGTGAAAGGTAAGAAAGATATAAGTGAAATTGGTTTAACTTGATTGTATTATCAAGATTAACATGATTATGTCTTTATTTTTCCTTTGTTGAATAAATTATGGAGTTTACATTGGGTTATAGTAATTGGGAAGCCCTAAAGGTTAGGACACCAGAGGAATAGAGTTGAGTATATCCATATGATGGATTGGACATAGGGTTTTCCGCTCAACTATCTACAAGTCATATATGATTTTCATGAGAATTTGTGTCTACCAAATATAGTCATGGATTATTTACATGATAACTGGAATATGTCATGGTCAAATATGGATCTTGACCCACTAATGGATATGGTGTATTTTTAAAAGTGGTCATTTTTAGTGGGATCCCATTTAATAAAATTAATTATTAAATGGTTAATAATACAAGATACTCAATTGATAAGTGATTATATTGTAGATAATAACCTCAACACAATTGTGCTAAACTTTGGGATCGATCATTTATAATGAGAAGTTCAATGTAAGATAATTATTAGACTTATAACATAAGAAAATTTATTAAGCTTTATTGACGATTTAAGAAAAGTTATTAATAGAATATTATGTGTTATAATTGATCCTTTTTAAGTAAATTAAAGTTTAATTTTTTTAAAAAAGTGAATATTGATTCTTATGGAAGCATAAAGTGATTCATTTATGGTTTCAAAATAATTAGATGAAAAATGACCAAAGGAATATTTATCTTCACTCATGTACTCATTATGATTGTGTGAATCAATTATTTGAGGAATTTTATTCCAACACACTCAATATGATTGTGTATTCCAAATTATATTCAATATGATTGAGTATGTTCAGTGAGGATAATGGTTTCCTTAATGATTTATTGGTTATTGAAATCAATTTTATTATTCTAATAAATATATATTTTCAACTGTATATTTTTAAAAAAATTAAAATATAAAAAATTTTATAAGATGAGAAATAATTAACACTTAGAGTTTGAAGGTTGTCTTTCATGTTATGGATCAAAGGGGTTTATGCATTGATAACATGGAGCTTGGATAAAATTTTCATAAGATGTGTATTTTATCTCATTTAGATCTTGAGAATAAAATGTAAATAGTAAATTTTTTAATGAAATGATATGGGTGTTTTTAATACTCATGGTTTAGTATTTATTGAATTGTAAAACATTATATAAGGTGATACTAAGTAAAAGATGTGTATCTTCATATCATTTCTCTTATGTGATAAGAGAAGAAGTTTGATAACAATGTTTTGATATGAATAACCTGAAATATTTAATTTTATTCAAAATTATTATAATTTATCCTGTTCTATAACATTTCCAAAGAATAATATATAGATAAAAGTGTTTATCTAGGATAAAAGTGTTTATCTAGGATAAAAGTGTTCATCTAGGATAAAAGTTTTTATCTAGGATAAAAGTGTTTATCTAGGATAAAAGTTTCTATCCATATATTTGTAAAAATATGTGGGAATATGTTACAACAAACCATCAGTAGTATATTTTAACAAATATATCTTATCAGTTTAAATATTATCAAAACACATAGAATATCACAAATGAAAATTATATTTTACTCATTAAATAATACTTCTAAAAATAAAATCATTTTTATTTACTAACTTAAAAGGACTTGTGTTGAATCATAACAAGATATACTAAAAAACATAGTTTTTAAGAGCCTAGTGGGAGTGTGTTTGGGTATAGATAAGTTAAAATTTAACAAATAAAGTATTTTATAAATCTTAAGTTAATTTAATTTTCACATAATATCTTAAAAATTTTATAGTGTGGAGGTAAAGAGAAATGTAATAGTTAAATTTTTTTACCATATTAAAGTTATAGTCATTTTATCCTAATTTTTTTAGGATGATCGATAAATGATAATGTAAGTAATTAAATTAATTAAAGGAAAAAAATTAATGTAATAGAGTTATAAGGATGATGATGATGAAATTATAAAGTATTCCACGTAATGAATAGAAGTTGACATCAAAACATTAGATGTTGTGAGGTTAAGAAGATTTAATTGGTTATAAGAGTTAGACAATTTGGGATATGATTTCTAAATATAATTGTTATTCAAACTAATTTACTTCATTGATTCTTATCTATATAGAATTTAGTAGGAAACTTTTATTAAATGGTCATATATATATGTGAAAGGAATTACATATGATGTAATTATTTAACAAAACGTAGAAAGTGAAAAGAATAAGGATGTTTTGGAATTTTTCTTTTATGATACGATAAATTAGTGCTTATGTTGGATTTTTTAAATATTCATAAAAGGGTTTAGGATTATGAAATTTGTCATATTAAATTGAAATCTAGACTTTATCATTATCTCACATTGGTTTCATAACTATATATATATATATATAGATCTTGTGGAGTGTAATGATAATTTACATATCAAAGTATGACTTTGAGTCATCTCTAACCAATGTTTTTCATGGATTATTATAGGTTATGGTGAAATATTATGGTTAGTGTAAGCATGATTATTGTGTAGAGATATATAATATGCTCATTAGGAACAAAATAAAGAATAATATTCTTTGTGTGAACATAATTATGTACTAAGTATACCACATGGAGTTTCATACAAATGTATTTGGTATAATAGGGGTGATTAGATCATATTTGAGTACCCAATACCTATGATTGGGGAGATACCTATCTTGAGAACCTTTATACTTTGATTCCCTACTCATGAAATTCTACATATTGACTAAGATAATACAGAGGGTTTTGGGTACGTTGCTAATCAGGTAATTTATTGGAGTTTAACTAAGTTGAAAATTTTCCTCTCATATGACATGTATGAAATCTAGACCCTTGATTGAGATAGACCACGAGAGTGTGCAACCTCAACTAGATATTATATATCTATCTATATAAGGGTAAAATAATACGATCGTCTCTAATGGTTAATGACATGGGATATATTCATCAATCAGATTATTCAACACTCTAAGAATCATGAACATATTATTTGATTATATGAAATTGACATGCTTCATCTATTATGGTCACTCGATGCCTTGGACAAGCAGAAATTATCCGAATGCACAATTTCATATGATGCAAACCGGTGGACTCATATACAGAGTTACATGTGTTTGATGGAGATCATAATAGATCCCTTTATACCTTGAGTAGCATTGAGGCTTTTTTATAGCCTACTGTTTATTTACATATATAGATCCATATATTCATATCAATTTTCAACATTGTAAATGAAAGTGGGGTCACCATTTTGGGTTTACCAAATGGTGATTGTGTTTTTTAATAGATCCACTCTAAAATGTTTTAGATTTAATCCAAAAAGTGTTTTTAATGAGTATTCACAAGGTATTTTATATGGTGATATAAAAGATGATGTTAATGATATCTTTCCAAAAACGTTTTGGAAAATATATCCTAAATTAGTATTGTTATGGTTTTAGAAGCTATTGTATATGATAAAATATAAAGTGTAATGTCACAAAGTCATTGAGTACATAGTGAATTTAAAATATTAAGAGGATATAGGTCATAAATCCTTATATATATATATAATATAAATTGGATGTTTTCATTCATGGATTTTATCTATTTGGTTTAATGGTTTTCATGATATGCTACGATTTTATATTCCTATATAGGATATCATTAGAGGATTGTTTCATAAGATGATACATATGAGGGAAGTTTCATCCATATGATGGATGCATGAGTTTCCTAAGTAGCGTTCACTCATGTGTTATAAATTAATGAGTAAATGAAGTATCCTGAGAATAATTCTCATGTATTTAAAAATCATTATAATTCTATGGAAGTTGGGGTAGTGTTTCCATGATGCTTGGATGAAAATACTTTATACCCAAATACTCTCTTTATCCTTCTCTTTTTCATTAGAGGATTTAGAATACCATAGAGGAAGGATAGATCTCATCCCAACATCAGATGATTCTCTTGACCTCTGGAATACTCCAAAGAGGGTATTTATTTTAGATATCCTTTGGCGATCTTTATAGAACCCATTTGACAGTTTTTGATGATGTTGTAAATGGTATTCAATGTAATTCATGCAATTAAATGTATTTATTCATTTCATTTTTATACAGAGTTTCATTTATCTTTCATGGGAGATCCACAGAGAGGGTTCAAATCACTACCAAATGTTTTGATAATCATAATTAGACTAATTATAAACCATCCAATCTCTTCCTTAGTTTCTTATTCCATTACATATGTGTCTTCCTCTTCAACTTCTAGGGTTTAATCATTCAATTTTTCATTAATGGAATTAGAATAGGAGTCATAAAGTAGTCTTATTTGAATAAAACTAAAACAATAATAACATAAATTTAAACAATCCCATTTTATCATTTCATCTTGGATCTCCATGTCACACCCTGATATGTGTAATTACACATGAAGTGTCTTTGAACATTTTATTTTCATTTTTTAGGTTGATCATGATTTGGGAGAAGGATTTGGAATTCTTGGTTGCTTAAAACTAACTTTGGTCTTTCTATATGAAACATTACCATTACCACAAATTTGGTGTATATGTGAGTTTTCTATGTGAAACATGCAAGAAAAAATGTATTGTAGTGGGTCATGGCCTATGGTGGAGCATGCTGGGAGTCTCTCTATTGAACTTGGATTGACAGAGATCACCACACTATGGTAGAGGCCATGGTGAGACCAAAAAAACATGTTCCTCAGTACTAGGTCATGGATTGTCCCCATGGGATGTCTCTTGGGTGAAGCCACCACGATAGTGGTGGATGCACCATGTTTTTGTGGTGGTGGTTTTTGGTTTTGAAATTTAGGTTTTTCACCTAACCTTTAAGTGTCAGTTACACTATCCATGAACGTATTTAACATGGGGTTTTATTGCATATATTGACTCATTATCCATATATTAAACCAATCATTAATCCCCCATAGGCTTTAATTGTAGATCTAGAGTGTTCTATATTTGAGTTTTAGATTTCATATTATATCTATTAGTATATTTGGGTGTTTCACTTATTATTGGAAGGTCTCCTAATAAATCTTGTCTTATGAGGTCTATATCTAATCATTTCCCATCATTGGTATAGATGTAAATGTTATTCTCATTTTTCTTGAGGTAAGTGTCTCTATAATATTGTTTATCCCTGTGAATTCTTTGTATTCTTATGATTTTGTTTGGTTTTAATTGATGAAATTGAAAATTTGAAATCCAGGAGAGGTGACTTGATATTATATGGATATGATTTTTTTTTTGAAAAGGGCCATTTGTTGATTTTTTTGATAAACATGATGCATTTTTGAAGAGGTCCTCAATGATGGTTTTGAATGGAAATTGTTTTTAAGCATAAAAATAGTATGGACTCACAATATAAAATGTTTTAAGAAAATTTGGGCATGAAAATGAAAAGGATTTACCATGGAATCTATTTTATAAAATGTGGATTTGGTTTCGTCAATGTAATAATAATGTTATTTCATATTGGAAAGAACATAGAGTATGGTAAACAACTTGAAATATGCAATCCATAATGAAGATAAATATCATTGGGAGAGGTTCTAGTGATTCCATGGTTGTTAGTGGGTATAATTTCCAGGGAACTAGGGTTCAAGGACTTTAGGTTTCACTTATGCTGGCTAGTGTTTGTTTATATAAGTTGTGTACACCCTTGGGTAATGATTTTCCCTATACTGTTTTGTGGATACATTATGTGCATGTTTATTTGAAATTACTATTTACCCACATGATATGGATATTGATACTTGAAACATATTTAATTTATATTCTTATAACTCATGGATATATGTTATGTCATATCATTTTTTCTAAAATGGCATGTTTTGGTAAATAAATCTAAAGGATGGTTTTATATGTAAATGGACTTCTTTTGGAAATGTTTTGGAAATATGTTTTATATAAGATCTTATAGATTCATATGGATAGATAATTTATATATTCTTGGTGGTATCATATTGATATATAGTTTTCACACCATAATTTTTCCTTTAGGTGTTTGCAGTTGTGGTTTTACATGATACAGTTAATGGGAAGAGCTTCATGAAAAGGATAGATCTCCTAGATCAGGTTGAATTTTCAGTGGGTTTGGATGGTGGTGACATTATATTATTTGGGTTATTTTTGTTAAAAGTTTTTTTATTTTTGATCAACATTGTGTTTTTTATTATTTTTATGTCACAGGTAAGAATGATTTGCTGAATATTCTTAAGAAACATTCCATACCTAATGATTCTAATGGCATTTAGTATTTTTTTTCTAAAAAATCTATATGATTCTAAGTTAATTTTCAATTTTCTGTAAACATGATGATACTCATGATCATATTTGATTTTTATTGAGTTTTTAAAAGGGGGGGGAGTCAAAGTTAATCTTATGAAGGTTTTTATGGATTTATAATGTTAATGCTGATGTTTTTTAATAGATAAGATGTATATTTTCTAAGTTTCATGTGGTATAGAGTTGAAGCTATTATATTAAAGATACATGTAATATAAAGCTTGAAGTTATAAAGATATAGATTATTCCACTATAGGAAGCCTATCAGATCAATTCCATTGGATAAAAATCCATCAAAATGAGTATTATGTGATAGTATTTATTTTACTCCAGTAGATGGACAGTTCATCAATTCAATAGAAATTATTTTTAAATATCATTAGTTGGAAATGTTTAATTTTTATCAGATGACGGTGTATGAAGTCTACTATAAGTATATGTACAAAGTTACATCATATGAAGGTGAATGTTTTATTTTTAATAGGTTTATGATTTAAGAAATTATATAGATTGAATCTACAAAATAAATATAGTTTCATCTAATTGAGAGGGTATATGATCAATATAATTCCAAGGGCTGAATGATCTTTTTTTGAAAGTTGTATAGGAAGATGCATCTTGGATGTATACCGAATGAAAAATGAACAATGTACTATAAGTATGAGTAGTATAAATAGAGGGATGATGAGTAAATCATATTGAACTAAATGAAGAAGAGATAATGATCAATGATTACTCCATGATTAGTTTAGCAAGTCAAATATTTATTAGATTTATGAGTATCAGACAAAGAAATTAAATTTCATCATATGGATGATTCTATGAATATGTACCAGGATGATCTTTCTGAACCATGATTTTTATGAATGTTGAGTGAACAAAGGATGATTGGATGGATACATACTAATACATTATACGGATCAAGCTGATTGAAGATATATGATTTCATCAAATAAAGAAATCATATAAAGATCATCACATAGAATTTTTTGAAACCATATAATGGAGGAGTTATTATATAGTTTACTAAACAGGGTAGCAGTGCACCAAATAGAGAAGTTTATAAGAAATTGATCAGACAAACATTTTTTGGATGGAGTACTAATGAGCTTTACATAAACATTGCAACTCCCTTTAATAAAATAATTCTTATTTTATCCTTTAATCTTTCTTTATCAAGAGTTTTTAAGAATATTCAAAGAAAGTATGTGCTTTCATGAAACATAAATATTATTATATAAGGTTTGAGATTGTAACACCCAAGACTTTTTTGTTATATAAATTATCAAAGGAATCTTTTTCTACACAACACTTGCTTGGCTTGCTTTACAGGAAATCGTGACCTTCCTCGATAGCTTGCGTCGTACGCAATACTGAGTTTCACTAAACAACGATATGCTATTAAAATATTATTAAAACTAGCCGTTATGAATCGTAATAACCAATTTTTGAAATTTTATAAATTTTATCTTTCAAAATGGACTTCATTTTTGGATTCTGAATACCGAAATTAGCCTAGGGTGAAATTTTGGTATTTTTCTGAAAACTTTCAATTTTTGATGAATAGTGAAACCACTAAGTGGTAGGTTAAAAACCGAATTTTGCATAAAACTTAATTTTACCGCTTCTGTGAATGGAATTTCGAAAATCCGAGAGACACGGTTAATATCAAGGACTAAAATGTGGTTCAATGAGATGAAAATAATTTTTGGTGAATAGTAACTTTTTACTTTTTTTTACCACGGTTAAAAGTAAATAGGGTAATTAAGGGTAAAAATGATATTATTATTACCCTAACACATGTCCTAATTCTATTGGACAAGTGTAATTCGACCAAAAACAAACTTAGTAATAAAATATGACCATTTAGGTCCACTTGGATTAGATTAGGACATTTATTATTAATTTATTTAAAGAAGGGTTAAAATAGTTAAAATCAAAGTTTAATAAGTAAATAATTTTTAATATGGGGTTATACATAAGATAAATTCGACTATAAATATTCATTAGAAAGCTAAAAAGACTTCCTACATGATGGTATTTTATTTATAATTTTTCAACATTAAATAATTTAATTTATTTATGACACAATGATGATGCAGTAATTATCTTATTAATGGAATATTGACATAATTGATGTTATAAACACCAAAATAAATATAATTTGAGACTTTTTATGAATTCCACAAATTTAATAGGTTACTATGATATATTAGTGTTCATTTAATCAACTTGGTTTGAACATATAATTCTGTTATGACTTTCAAAAAAATCATATAGCAAATAGTGTCAAAATTGACACAAAATAGTTTTTAAATCAAATATTATATTATTAATTGTTATTTTATTCCTAAAAATCTAAGGTTCGGCCAAATGACTTAGAAAAGGATATATATATTAATAAAAAAGAATTTGGGGTTCGTTTGGCATTTTATAGTAAGTGTATTAACCATATAGTGTAAGAAAACAAAAAGACACGGTAAAAGTTAAATTATTTAACTTAGAGTTAAATCTAGTTGATAAGGTTAAAATAATAACCTAAACTTGTCTAAATCCTATTGTTTGATAGGATTTAGACCCATCCCAACTTTAGCTTCGAAATAAGACCCTTTGGAACCATTATAAACCAATTTTGACTTTAATATAAAATAATATTTTGAGATATTCCTAAGGTGCCCCTCTCCGCCCTTTTAAAAGGGCACCTCCTCCCCCTCCTCCTCACACCAATTTGAGCACTCAAGCTTGGCCAACCCCTACCATTTTCTCCTCTCCACTTCCCTAGAATAATCCTAGAGGTCCTGGTCTTCTTCAAAGACCAATCTTAGTTCCCTAAGTGGAGGATTCAAAGAAGCGTTCCAAAGAAGAGGTAATATCCATTACCGATCTTTTCAATTTCTTTCTTCTTCAACTTCTTCTTCTTTAGTTGTTTCATGATAAAGTAATAACATCCGTATTACTTACATACTGATATGTTATTATAAATATTAAACAACCCTAATTCACCTTCTATCCATCCTACGGAAAAATGAAATCACCGCGCGTGCGTACGTACGGAATACAGTCTCCACGCCGTGGTGTAATCTATTTTCCACCATCACTTTACAAGAATGGGTATAATGGTGTAATGAGTAACTATTTATGATTATTATAAAGTAATATTGATACTGAAATAATATATATATACTCCAATACATTTCCACGATCATAGGAACGATATCATCACTCGTGCGTACGTACGGAATACCGTCTCCACGATGTGATGCGACTCGTTCTACATGATCATCATTACATAGTAATTATATAAATGAATTGAATGAATAAATATGATATATGTTACACTAATACCATTCTGGATATAAGGTATCAATAACCTTAAAATAAGAATAATAATTTATTCTGCAAAACACGCATAAGAACAAAAGGCAATACAGACCCGAGTAACAAGTAACAATGAAATATTACTAACAAGAATCTAAGAATATGACCATATATGATATCATATCAATATGTATGATTCTGGAATAAGTCAATAACATTATTTAAACCATTATACAGGAGCTTCAGACACGTACAAAGAAAATCGGACCTAAGGTAAGGGAAATATCACAATCTCATTTTTATCCGAGATTGTTTATAATTTGGCATTTACTGGGGTGTATTTTATCATCCACATCCATGTTTCATCAATATGTAATATTATTTCCATCCACCTACAATTGTTTAAATCCATTTTTACCCTTCGGTGAGTTTTTAGTAAAAGAAATGAAAGGAATCTTTTGTCATTTTTCATACGAGGTACTTTTTGACTTTTCCGACAAAAGTACAAAGAATGTTTTTTTTAAATTATACGGCATGAATGGATTTCTAAAACATTATTTCCAAGAAGCTTCCTTTACAAGTATTCAAGTTTATTTTTAATCAACTTCTTTTAGTTTAAAATTGTATGACATGTTAAGAAAGGAAAAGTGTTTTTGAAGTAGAAAGGATATTTTCCTCAAGAATAGAGTTCAAGTATTTTATCAAAATTATTTTCCATCTAAGATAATAAAAGGGTTCTGTTTTTATCCCTATTATTACATGGATTTGATTATGTTGTGATGGAAATATTTTATGAATTCCTTTATCTTATATGTATTGTTTTATGATGTCATGTTGTTTAAGAATCCCATTTTTATTACATGGGTTACGCTATGATGTATGGTTTATGATTATGTGGCACACATAAGAAAGGATTCATTATAAGATGGATGGGACTTATATCTCCCTCCAATGCATTGGGTAAAGATTTTATATCTCATGATATAGACATGGCTGGAATGGTAGGTTATACCGGTTCAGTGAAACAGGACTGGAACGAGGGTGACTCGGTTCATAAAGGGACTCTGTCCACTAAGATAGTCTTGGCAATGAGTCATGACTAACAAGAAATGATTTTCCATGATTATGTGTGCATGCCACAAAGTTTCAAGTTTCATGTTATGATTATGGGGATCTCATTTTCACTTCTACGATTTGTTCCATGTTAAGATATTATGATCTCTTTTGCAGGTTATGATTTTCAAAAAGATATGATATGATTTTTATTTCCTTTATTTTCCCTTTCTGAGCATTTGAGCTCACCCTTTTATGTTTTCTTTTCCCCAGGTCAGGAAGATGGATATTAAGTAGAATATACTAAAAGGGACCCTAGATATGATGAAATAAATGGGAGACACTGTAGAAGATTTATGAACCAGTTGTTTATGTTTCCCAGTTTCTAAAGACACTATACCTATACGGTCCTTTGTGGTTTTGTCATATGTTGTAATAAGTGTACTTCAATTTTGAAGTATTAACAATGTATGTAAAGTATGGGTCGTTATAGTTGGTATCAGAGGAAAGGTATAGTCAACCTTTGGAAACTAGGTTGTGAAAGCCTTAGTAAGAACCCTAAGGATAAGTCTAAGCATAGAACACAATCTTAGTGTTTTAGAAACGGCCATGAATACCCTAGGATAAAACCTTAAGTGTGAAATTTTATTCTCGATTATGTGGTTTTCCTATTATAATTAGTGTTTCTCACACTATTCTTCTTGGTTTTAGTCAATGGATGGAACCCGAAAGAACCGTGTTAATGCGGAATGCGATGGGAAATGCAATGATTGTCCCCCTGAGCAACCAAACGATATGGGGGCTGGAATGAAAAATCTTGTAGCCATGCTCACACAACTTTCTCAAGCTATGAATCATGCAGGACTTCCAAACGAGCAAAGGAAGGAGCAACATTCTGTTGAATCCTTCATGAGGCAGCGTCCACCTTCTTTCAGCGGGTCTACTGATCCATTAGTTGCTGAACAATGGATTAGTACTACTGAAAAGATATTTTCAGTTCTTCAATGTTCTGAACATGATAAAGTCATCCTAGCAGTGTATCGTTTGGAAGGAGATGCTGATCAATGGTGGAATCTTATTAAGAATACGAGGCAAAGGGATGAAATTGAGTCCATGGAATGGGACGAGTTCAAGAACTTATTTTTCAATAAGTACTTCCCTCGTATTCTCCGTACAAAGATGGAGAAAGAGTTTCTTGAACTGAAGCAAAGGGATGATGAATATGTTGGTACCTATGAAGCAAATTTTACAAGACTTGCAAGGTACGCTTCTGGTATTATTACCCAACCTGAGAGTAAGATCGATTGATTCTTTAGTGGCTTAAAACCAAGTCTTAGAAGGGCGTTAGCCATAAGGGACTTCAATAGCTACGAGGAAATCGTTCGATGTGCTCTCAAAGTCGAGATGGAGATTGGAGTAACCCATCAGTCATATGGGTTTGATAAGAAGCGGAAAATGGAATTCAAAGGAAAATCTAAAGAGCACACTAAAAAGAAGATGAGCTTTCCCTTATGCTCAAAGTGTGGAAAGTAACATGGAGGGAGTTGTCTTAAAGGGACAAGTAAATGTTTCAAATGTGGAAAGGAAGGTCATCGGGCATTTGAATGCCGCGATAATGGGAATAAGATGTCTAATGATGCAAACAAAGGAAGGGATACACAGAATGAACCTACTACACTTCAATGTTTCAAGTGCAAGGAGATGGGGCATTATGCCAATCAATGCCCAAATCCAAGGGTTGATGATGATGGTCGACGTCAACAAAATCTTAAGGCTAAAGACAAAGGAAAGTCACATGCAATTTCTATCAGCGATGTGGAGTATGATAATGAAGTGGTGAAAGGTACACTTACCGTCCACTCTAAAGTAGCAAATGTTTTATTTGATTCTGGATCCACACACTCTTTTATTTCTGAAAAATTTTATAAGGGTATCACCGTACTACCTCAACAATTAGATGTTGAGTTAGCTGTGACAACACCTAATGGCACAACAGTCGCATCAAAAGTTTATAATTCTTCTCCGATCGAAGTTTGTGGGAAAGTGCTTCCTGCAAATCTTGTGATACTTCATTTAGTGGAATTTGATGTGATTCTTAGCATGGATTGGCTTTCTCTACATGGAGCTCATATCAATTTCCAAAGAAGGGAAGTCACATTTCATATTCCAGATCAATCTACGATCGTCTATCAATGCAAGGATGAACATATCCTTCCAGTGGAAATTCCTTCCATCTTATGGGTCTTGATTCCACTAAATTAAGGTTATTTATCTCAAATGGTTGGTGAGAAACTCACGATTAAGAATATGCCCATTGTACGGGAGTTTGATAATGTCTTTCCAGAGGAATTACCGGGTCTTCCACCAAATCGTGAAGTTGAGTTTTCAATAGAACTCGTACCGGGTGCTTTGCCTATTTCAAAGACACCTTATAGAATGGCCCCAATTGAGTTGCAGGAATTGAAGAAGCAACTCCAGGAGAATCTTGATAAGGGATTCATATGCCCTAGTGCGTCACCTTGGGGAGCACCTGTTCTATTTGTTAAGAAGAAAGATGGATCAATGAGACTCTGAATTGATTATCAAGAACTTAACAAGATCACTATCAAGAACAAATATCCTCTCCCACTCATTGATGACTTATTTGACCTACTACGCGGAGCTCAATACTTTTCCAAGATTGATCTTCGTTCAGGGTATCATCAATTAAGGGTCAAAAGGGAGGATATACCAAAGACGGCTTTCCGTACAAGGTATGGACACTATGAATTTATAGTGATGCCATTTGGTCTTACTAATGCCCATGCTATCTTCATGGATCTAATGAATAGAGTCTTTAGAGACTATCTTGATCAATTTGTGGTAGTCTTTATAGACGATATTCTTGTCTATTCAAAGAGCAAGGAAGATCATGAAGATCACTTGAGAATTATATTGAAGACCCTGAGAAAGGAGAAGCTTTATGCCAAATTTACGAAGTGTGAATTTTGGCTTCAAAAAGTTGCATTTTTGGGTCACATAATCTCAAAAGAGGGGATATATGTGGATCCAGCAAAAACAGAGGTTATCGAAAGATGGTCAAGACCAACAACAGTAACTGAGATCCGAAGTTTTCTTGGTTTGGCTGGATATTATCGACGTTTTGTAAAGGATTTTTCACGATTATCTAATCCACTCACCAAGTTGACTCAGAAAGGAGTTAAGTTTGTTTGGACAGAGGAATGTGAAGAGAATTTCAAGGAGTTGAAAAGAAGGTTATCCAGTGCACCTGTGCTCACACTTCCTTGTAGTGGAGAAAGGTTTGTGATCTACAGTGATGCATCCAAGAAGGGATTGGGGTGTGTTCTTATGCAAAATGATATGGTGATAGCTTATGCCTCACGACAGTTGAAAATCCATGAGCAAAATTACCCAACACATGATTTGGAGTTGGCTACGGTAATCTTTGCATTAAAGATTTGGAGGCATTACCTTTATGGTAAAAGGTGTGATATTTATACTGATCATAAAAGTTTAAAGTATATTTTCACACAAAAGGAGCTGAATATGCGTCAAAGAAGATGGTTGGAGCTGATTAAGGATTATGACTGCTCAATCCATTACCACCCTGGGAAAGCAAACAAGGTGGCAGATGCATTAAGTCGACAAGACCATGCTAGTTTATCCATGATGAGGATCACAAAAGATCCAATATTTATGGATTTACAAAAGATGGATCTTGGAATTCTAATGGAAGGGGAAAAATCTTATCTTTCTCAAATGAATATTCAACCATCTATACATGTGAAGATTAAAGAGGCACAGAAAGAAGATGTCGAGTTACAAAAGAAGGTGAGAAATGTTCCTGAATTCAACCTTGATTGTGATGGGATAATAAAATTCAGGAATCGGGTTTGTGTTCCTCCCATCCCCGAATTAAAGAAGGAGCTGCTGGATGAGGCTCATAGTTCTCCGTTCTCTATTCATCCTGGAAGCACGAAGATGTATAGGTACCTGAAAGAGTACTTCTGGTGGGATGGCATGAAAATAGATGTTGCTGAATATGTCTCTCGATGCTTGGTTTGTCAACAAGTTAAAGCTGAGAGACAGAAGTCTAAGGGGATGTTACAACCATTACCCATACCCGAATGGAAATGGGAAAACATCACTATGGACTTTGTCACAGGACTTCCTAAAACATCCAAAGGTAATAATGCTATCTGGGTCATAGTTGATCGTCTTACAAAGTCTGCACACTTCATTGCTATTAGAGAGGATTTCTCTCTAGATCAGCTTGCCAGGATATATGTAAAGGAAGTGGTAAGATTGCATGGAGTACCACTTTCTATTATATCTGATTGGGATCCGAGATGTACCTCGAAGTTCTGGCGAAGTCTTCAACATACTCTGGATACAGAGTTGAGTTTTAGCACTGCTTATCATCCCCAGACAGACGATCAGTCTGAGAGAACAATTCAAACCCTAGAAGATATGTTGAGAGCTTGCTCTATGGATTCCAAAGGAGGTTGGGATCAACACCTACCTTTGGTGGAATTTTCTTATAATAATAGCTTTCACTCCAGTATTCAGATGGCTCCTTATGAAGCTCTCTATGGAAAGAAATGCAGGACTCCAACTTGCTGGGATGAAGTTGGGGAAAGAAAGCTATTAGGACCTGATCTCGTTGATGAAATGGCAGAAAAGGTCAGATCTATTCAACAACACATAAGAGCAGCTCAGAGTCGACAGAAAAGTTATGCCGACAACCGAAGAAAAGACCTAGAGTTTGAAGTGGGTGATAAAGTGTTCTTACGAATATCTCCCTGGAAGAGGGTTATGAGATTTGGAAAGAAGGGGATGTTGAGCCCTAGATATATCGGTCCTTTCGAAATACTGGATCGTGTTGGAAAGGTAGCTTACCGATTGGCGCTTCCACCGAATCTCTCTCAAGTTCACGATGTGTTCCATGTATCTCTCCTGAGAAAGTACATACCTGATCCTTCACATGTACCCAACTCAGAAGTTGTATCGCTGGAGCAAGATCTTTCTTTTGAAGAACAACCGATAGAGATTCTGGATCGTAGCGAAAAAGTCCTACGAAACAAGACCACTCGATTGGTGAAAGTTTTATGGAGGAACCACCAATTAGAAGAAGCTACATGGGATCTTGAGGATATGATGAGGGAGAAGTATCCTCATCTGTTTGTTACAAAGTGACGAATTTCGAGGGCGAAATTCTTTTTAAGGGGGGTAGAATGTAACACTCAAGACTTTTTTGTTATATAAATTATCAAAGGAATCTTTTTCTACACAACACTTTCTTGGATTGCTTTACACGAAATCGTGACCTTCCTCGATAGCTTGCGTCGTACGCAATACTGAGTTTCACTAAACAACGATATGCTATTAAAATATTATTAAAACTAGCCGTTATGAATAGTAATAACCACTTTTTGAAATTTTATAAATTTTATCTTTCAAAATGGACTTCATTTTTGGATTCAAAATACCGAAATTAGCCTAGGGTGAAATTTTGGTATTTTTCTGAAAACTTTCAATTTTTGATGAATAGTGAAACCACTAAGTGGTAGGTTAAAAACTGAATTTTGCATAAAACTTAATTTTACCGCTTCTGTGAATGGAATTTCGAAAATCCGATAGACACGGTTAATATCAAAGACTAAAATGTGGTTCAATGAGATGAAAATAATTTTTGGTGAATAGTAACTTTTTACTTTTTTTACCACGGTTAAAAGTAAATAGGGTAATTAAGGGTAAAAATGATATTATTATTACCCTAACACATGTCCTAATTCTATTAGACAAGTGTAATTCGACCAAAAACAAACTTAGTAATAAAATATGACCATTTAGGTCCACTTGGATTAGATTAGGACATTTATTATTAATTTATTTAAAGAAGGGTTAAAATAGTTAAAATCAAAGTTTAATAAGTAAATAATTTTTAATATGGGGTTATACATAAGATAAATTCGACTATAAATATTCATTAGAAATCTAAAAATATTTCCTACTTGATGGTATTTTATTTATAATTTTTAGACATTAAATAATTTAATTTATTTATGACACAATGATGATGCAGTAATTATCTTATTAATGAAATATTGACATAATTGATGTTATAAACACCAAAATAAATATAATTTGAGACTTTTTATGAATTCCACTAATTTTATAGGTTACTATGATATATTAGTGTTGATTTAATCAACTTGGTTCGAACATATAATTCTGTTATGACTTTCACAAAAATCATATATCAAATAGTGTCAAAATTGACACAAAATAGTTTTTAAATCAACTATTATATTATTAATTGTTATTTTATTCCTAAAAATCTAAGGTTCGTCCAAATGACTTAGATAAGGATATATATATTAATAATAAACAATTTGGGGTTCGTTTGGCATTTTATAGTAAGTGTATTAACCATATAGTGTAAGAAAACAAAAAGACACGGTAAAAGTTAAATTATTTAACTTAGAGTTAAATCTAGTTGATAAGGTTAAAATAATAACATAAACTTGTCTAAATCCTATTGGTTGATAGGATTTCGACCCATACCCACATTAGCTTCGAAATAAGACCCTTTGGAACCATTATAAACCGATTTTGACTTTAATATAAAATAATATTTTGAGATATTCCTAAGGTGCCCCTCTCCTCCCTTATAAAAGGGAACCTCCTCCCCCTCCTCCTCACACCAATTTGAGCACTCAAGATCGGCCAACCCATACCATTTTCTCCTCTCCACTTCCCTAGAATAATCCTAGAGGTCCTGGTCTTCTTCAAAGACCAATCTTAGTTCCCAAAGTGGAGGATTCAAAGAAGCATTCCAAAGAAGAGGTAATATCCATTACCGATCTTTTCAATTTCTTTCTTCTTCAACTTCTTCTTCTTTAGTTGTTTCATGATAAAGTAATAACATAAGTATTAATTACATACTGATATGTTATTATAAATATGAAACAACCCTAATTCACCTTCTATCCATCCTACGGAAAATTGAAATCACCGCGCGTGCGTACGTACGGAATACCGTCTCCACGCCGTGGTGTAATCTATTTTCCACCATCACTTTACAAGGATGGGTATAATGGTGTAATGAGTAACTATTTATGATTATTATAAAGTAATATTGATACTGAAATAATATATATATACTCCAATACATTTCCACGATCATAGGAACGATATCATCACTCGTGCGTACGTACGGAATACCGTCTCCACGATGTGATGCGACTCGTTCTACATGATCATCATTACATAGTAATTATATAAATGAATTTAATGAATAAATATGATATATGTTACAATAATACCATTCTGGATATAATTTATCTATAACCTTAAAATAAGAATAAGAATTTATTCGGCAAAACACGCATAAGAACAAAAGGCAATAAAGACCCGAGTAACAAGTAACAATGAAATATTACTAACAAGAAGCTAAGAATATGACCATATATGATATCATATCAATATGTATGATTCTGGAATAATTCAATAACATTATTTAAACCATTATACAGGAGCTTCGGACACGTACAAAGCAAATCGGACCTAAGGTAAGGGAAATATCACAATCTCATTTTTATCCGAGATTGTTTATACTTTGGAATTTACTGGGGTGTATTTTATCATCCACATACATGTTTAATCAATATGTAATATTATTTCCATCCACCTACAATTGTTTAAATCCATTTTTACCCTTCGGTGAGTTTTTACTAAAACAAATGAAAGGAATCTTTTGTCGTTTTTCGTACGAGGTACTTTTTGACTTTTCCGACAAAAGTACAAAGAATGTTTTTTTTAACTTATACGGCATGAATGGATTTCTAAAACATTATTTCCAAGAAGCTTCCTTTACAAGTATTCAAGTTTATTTTTAATCAACTTCTTTTAGTTTAAAATTGTATGACATGTTAAGAAAGGAAAAGTGTTTTTGAAGTAGAAAGGATATTTTCCTCAAGAATAGAGTTCAAGTATTTTATCAAAATTATTTTCCATCTAAGATAATAAAAGGGTTCTGTTTTTATCCCTATTATTACATGGATTTGATTATGTTGTGATGGAAATATTTTATGAATTCCTTTATCTTATATGAATTGTTTTATGATGTCATGTTGTTTATGAATCCCATTTTTATTACATGGGTTACGCTATGATGTATGGTTTAGGATTATGTGGCACACATAAGAAAGGATTCATTATAAGATGGGTGGGACCTATATCTCCCTCCAATGCATTGGGTAAAGATTTTATATCTCATTAGATAGACATGGCTGGAACGGTAGGTTATACCGGTTCAGTGAAACAGGACTGGAACGGGGTGACTCGGTTCAGAAAGGGACTCTGTCCACTAAGATAGTCTTGGCAATGAGTCATGACTAACAAGAAATGATTTTCCATGATTATGTGTGCATGCCACAAAGTTTCAAGTTTCATGTTATGATTATGGGGATCTCATTTTCACTTCTACGATTTGTTCCATGTTAAGATATTATGATCTCTTTTGCAGGTTATGATTTTCAAAAAGATATGATATGATTTTCATTTCCTTTATTTGCCCTTTCTGAGCATTTGAGCTCACCCTTTTATGTTTTCTTTTCCCCAGGTCAGGAAGATGGATATTAAGTAGAATATGCTAAAAGGGACCCTAGATATGATGAAATAAATGGGAGACACTGTAGAAGATTTATGAACCAGTTGTTTATGTTTCCCAGTTTCTAAAGACACTATACCTATACGGTCCTTTGTGGTTTTGTCATATGTTGTAATAAGTGTACTTAAATTTTGAAGTATTAACAATGTATGTAAAGTATGGGTCGTTATAGAGATGCATCCCTAGCGAATTTGATTTGAGTGGGATGATTCAAAATTTTTGTTTGAGTTGAGTCTGAAAAACATTTGAGTTTCCTCATTTTCTTCGGGGTGCATGCCCATATAAAGGGGTGAACATACAATAAAAGAAGAAAAATATTCACGTGTGAGGGAGCGTTCAAGTGATGAATATTTGATTTACAAGATAAATGTGTTTTTTCAAACAAGAAAACTCTTGGTTGTAGAAGAGGAACCAAACTTAGGTGTGCTGGTCACAAGTACAATAGACAGAGGAATCCGACAATGCCACAGTTATTTGAGGATCATCAAATGATGTTATACCGAATGGAGTAGAGATGTACTGGATGGAGTCATATTAGACAAAGATAATAAGTGATGAACATTTTTATGTACAATATTGTGTGAGTAGCTTTGAAAAGTTATGTATCATACTATGGCTTAAAAAACAATTTTATAAGTGACAAGTTTCAGTATAATTTACTTTTGGGAGACATAAAGAGTTTACATGAGTGGGATCAATTATATTCACATCATATCATATTGAATTTACATATACTTATGAGATTATCTATAGAAATGATGTAGTCATCAACACAGGGGGGAAACATTGTAAATCATGGATTCTATGATTTACTTTCTTATCATTGCATAAAATCTTTGGTTGAGATATATAATGATTGAAACGATATAAACTCTAATTTTTTGGGTTAATTTTAGTTCAAAAATAAATTTTAAAATATAAAAATTGATTCATCCCCCCTTCTTAGTGGTTCGTATTGGTTGGAGAACATCTGAGAAAAAGATTCAACCAGATGTAGAGTTGAGTTCTTGAGTTTTTCTTTACATTAAAACAACCTCTATTATATTATGAAATATTTTTATCTTTACTTATCATAATAAAGAAATAAAAAGAAAAATATAAAGAAAAATATCAAACACATAAGATGTATATTAGTTTAGGCCACATAGATCCCCTAGTCCACTCCACCAACACTCCACAACTAGAGTTTGGAAATTTCACTAGAACTAGTCCTTTTACTGGGGACTTCCCAAAAAAGTGAAGGTGGACATCACTCAGTAAAAATACAGGAAATTTCTCTAGGATATTTTAAGGATTTAAAAAAGAAACAACATTAAACACTCCATACAAGGAGTTCTCTCTTCTTATAATAATAAATAATAATGAGAGAGTACATGTTTTAGCATAAAATTATAAGAAGTTACTCACATAATAGAATATTTCTACAAGATATAGAATAATAATGAAGTATATCTCTTGTATAGTGTTCAAAACACATCAAGATTAATCAGGAATTCAAAAAATTTGAAAAAATCGATTCTTCTTTTTCTTTTTCTTATCATAGAGAAATAACATCAAAAAATGATTCCATAGAGAGAGAGAGAGTGTGTGTGTGTTTTAGATTATATTCATTCTAGTTTTATATTATTTCTCTTGATTGAATATGATCAAATTTCATCCAAAAAACTGTTTTAAAACCTGATATCCAATAAAATCAGGCCTCATGGTAAAAATCCAGATATCATTTTTTGAAAATGGCCATAGTAAAAAGAACTGAAAATAAAATAATATATTATATTTTCATTCTTGGTACTTAATTTTTTTTGGAAATTTATTTTACCATAAATAGGTAGTATGATTTTTAATTAATTGAAAAAAAATTATTTTTCACTTGAAATACTCCATTAGTAATTAATAACTAATTTACAAAGCAACACATCAAATATAGGTCACCAAATAGATGAATTTATCCACGTAGTTTCTTCATGTAGTTGATTTCTTCACATATCCTTTATTCACACAACCAAAATTCACATAACTAACTTGATTGACATGGAACATTTGAACTAAATAGATAGATATGAAACCGATTAAAATCACCTAGGCAATTACTCCACATATTTTATTCATCATAACCATATCATTTATGTAGCCATTCATCTGATAGCTGATCCATCTACATAGCCGATTCTCACATAACTAATTCTATTATGTAACAGATTCACATAGATTATTCTGTCACGTAGTCCATTAAACTTATTTCCGTTGGGATTTTAATCATCTTAGACCATGGTGGTTGTGTTTTAGTCATGGATGTATGTGTGTTTGAATAAATGCGGTCATGGGTTGAGATAAAACTTGAGAAAACCTGATAGGATCCATGTGGAGAGCCCTTATTGGGGAAAACCGACTTAATGTTTAGGGATGTACATTTTTTCTAATTAATAGAATTTGTTTATAAATTAGTCAAGTGGTACCATAGGTTCTTGGTATGTTGAGAAGCATTAAAATGGGGTTTGGGTTGTTTTTATAAGTAAAATGGGGATTGAAACCATTTCTAGAATATTTACATGCTATGTAAATGGATTCCACATCATGTAATGTCCAAGAGAATTAAATATTTTGAAGAAGTGATAATTTTTTTAGCTTATCCCACTAAAAAAAATTACACGATGCATATCAATATTACATTCCATGTAATTCCCTGAACTATAGTTTTTATGTGTTCTATACGGTTGATTTTAATTCCAAATCACCTACTACTTCCTCCTCTTGACCCTATGCACCTTATAGGAAAATTTTAGAGTACCTCTCTTGATTTTAGAAATCTCGTTTTTTCATATGATCCCTGGTATATGGTTTTGGTTAGGTTTTCCCTTCTCTCCCTTGATTCTCTAACGGTTGATGTGTAATATCTTGGTCATGTGCATTGTTGGTTTTGATATTGATCGATTATGATCTAGGATGCCTCATGTTATCATCCACCCCTTCTTCTTTATGGGTGCTTTCCATTGGAAGCATTGTTTGATCTTCAGTTAAAGGTTGGGGTTATAAACTTTAACCCTATCGTTTAATAATTGTTAAGTATGTGAAATATTGAAAATTGTTCCAACATATGTATGAAAAATAAATTAAATGACAAATTTTATTATTCTTATAAGTTCCTTTGGATCCAATTTTTTTGTTGACCGAGCTTGTGGCTACCAATCGGGTGAAAGAAACCTTGATTATAAATTAATTGTTTAATTTATTAATGTGTGTTTAGTATGACATGTGATTGGATGTTTTCTTGAAATAGAATAACCGTGGTATGACTTTATTATTGAGATAACTATCCTTTTATTGGTTATTAAAAAATGATAAATATAACATGAAATTGAAAGATAAATGGTTATTTTCATAATTAACCACTGATGATGTGATATTTTGATATGCTTGTGGTTATGGAATGTGTTGTGATAAATGTTGTAATACTTATATACTAGGATTGGCCCTATCACATGCTGTAATGTTTATATATTAGGATTGGACAAAACACATGATGTATTGATTATATACAAGGCTTGGACCTGACACATGTTGAAATTCTTATATACCAATATTTTTCTTGACATATGATGAAATTATTATATAGTGGGTTTTGAACAAGATTTAGAATATTTATAGCTTGTTTATAAGGATATGTTTCCCCATGACTATATGATTGTGGTTTTCATGGTTGTGAGACATGATTAGATACATTCCGTCATCGAGGCAGGTTAGTCTATACCATGGTTATATGGATATGATTGTCATGGTCATAATACATGCTAAAAGAAATTCTGAAATAGAGCTGAATCATGATGATGTGAATTTAATTTAATTATTTATTTAATTAAGATGAATGTTTATTGCATTATTTCATGAAATTATTATTAGAATGATTTTTTTGGACATGGTGGTGTCTAATGACTAAGTTATACTCACACCATATTTGGGACACCATTTGGAACCCAAGAATATTACATAGATACATGATTGGAAAAGAGAAAATGACTTTTCTATTGATTGCTTTCTTGTTGGATGGGATGGATCTTGGAGACGAGATTGACATGGGATTCTGGACTCAGGTCTTTTGAGACTTCTAGTCTTTTATTTTGTATTACTTATACCATGAAATTTAGTTACATTCTAGTATGTCATCACATTATTACTTTATTATTATTATTATTGGACTATTCAATTGGATTTTATTAGTCTTTTTCCACTATATTGCATTTCTTCCATTATTTGTGTTACTCTAATATTTATAGTTATATTGTTTATTTTTACACTTTTTTGTAACCACTAAATATAGGGGGTATAGTCTCCCCACTATACTTATCATACCCTCACTCCTAGTAAGAAGTATCTATCATACAAGGAGGCACACTTCAGGTCTTGTAACTAACCCTTTCTGGCTACGTGAGAGAGTGTTAGATTAGGGGACATTACAAAGTGGTATCAGATCACACCGGGTTTCTTTTCTCTTTGTTTACTATTTGGTAATTTTATAAAGGAGACTAGGATGTGTCACGACATGGTAATGAGATTGTTTATGAGAGTAGTTAACCCATGTACAGGGGGAAATTCGAGTGCCCAAGGATGTATTTTTTATGATGTTCCCTTACTATAGTTTATGTTATTTCAACCAGGGTGATTCACATGTTTTGTGGTGTTATCTTGTAGTTTTATTATTCATTCATGAGGTAATACTTGTGGCTTAGTATAGCTTGAGATGTGTATGAAAGCATTGTACTAGACATATATGGATATATATTGACATGCATTATTCAGGATATGGAAATATTTGTTTCATGTGATATATACATTCCTATTGAACTCTAACATGAGATATATGTTATATCTAGAAAATTAAATAAATAAACTATTATGTCATTCTAGAACACTTTTAATACACGTTTAGAGAGACCAAGAGTTGATAGTTCTTTATTATTGCCACCTATTGAGGTTGAATTTGTTATTCAATGTTCTAAGGATTGTTTTTGTCTTGTAGATAAAATTACTCCTCATCACCATCAAGTTGGGAATCCGGAGAGTGAAAATTATCTTGCTCATTATATAACTAAACTAGATCTTACTGTAGTTTCTAAGGATCAAATGGATGTTCAGCTTCATGAAATATTCTTGAGGATCATGAGATCTATAGAAAGAGAGAATGTTCACACCATGGATTTTATGTATGATCTAGAGAGAGAGTTTGAGCTATATCACTCGCCTATGTTCACTGGGGTGGGAGGCCCCCAGGCAGACAAGTTCTGGATCGAGTTAGTCTAGATGATCTTTAATCATCTTGTGAAACCTGAAAAATATGACGATGAATAATTCTACATATATCCTTTTTTATAGAGACCATAACCATTACACATATCATTATATAATTTTAACCCTAATAAAGCATCATATTACAAGCCAAGGATTGTAAAGTCTTGTGTCTTGGAATACTAGGTACATAAAATTGAAAACATAGGACTAAATAAAACATTTATTTATTTAATCTTCATAAAGAGCTCCTAACATCCATTGTGATCATAAAATATTTATAGGATAACCTAAGGATAACATGAAAAAAGTTATGAGATAAAATTCCCAATAAGGGAATAAACATAAGAATAAATATTTAGCATATGGGTTTGAAGGCATGACATAATGATAAAAAAGGCATGGAATATATGGATTCATAATATATAGGAAAGTAATCATATAAACATGGAGTCATATAAATTTTGAAACAACATAAAACACGAATTTAGCATGAGTCAAGGATCATTTCACTTAGATTATCATATGTCAAGGTTAACCACCAAGACTGTTTCACATGGCATCACGAGTCAAGGCTAACTGCCCAGACCATTACACATAACATCTGATGATACTCAAATTTAACCAATACATTAGAGAACCATTTGGTTTCACCCATCATAACATGTTCATGAATATTCTTTCAACATATATAATCATACATAATCAATCATACATAAATATAAGGGTTATCCATGGTAAGAATTGGGTTTCATAATCATGTCATAAAGCATAACAAATGGAAGTATCATAAAAATGTACATGAAGGAAATGAATTAGATCATTCATGGAAAATAATAGGGTATAACAGTTATATATCATTAAAAGTGATGTCAAATTGAAGTAATAATATATAAAAATAGTACTTGAGAAACTTTATAATTAAAACATTTTTGTGTGGTTAAAGGAAAATATCAAAGTTCATTTAAAACTAAAAAGGGCATAATATTTTATATAAAACCAGAAGTTAAACAAGAAGGTTTTAATAATAAAAAATGGGGTTTTATAAAAATAACAGTTTCTTAAAAATAGATTATATAGTGTACTTGAAAAGGGTTTGAATTCAGAATGTTCCCTTAAAACGAGCTTGCTTATTATGATTAATTAAGGAGGGAATCATTTAAAAACATGTATATCCACGAAGGAGAATGATGAATGGATATTGATACATGATTTTATATAATATAAAAATAATTTAGAATATGTGAATAAAAATAATAGATAACTTCATTTGGGTAAAAAGAAATATAGAACAACCTGAAGGAATAATGGAGGTTCGGGTAGAATCTCTTACCTTAAGTAAGATGGTATCCTTCACACGATCTTATTGTCATGGATAACCATATTAAATTCATTAATTAATATTTTAAAAAACTATTCTACTTGTAATTGATTTAGTATAACCTTATTAAGTTCATTTATGACCTTTTTGGTGGGTTAAGATGTTCAATTTCATTGTTTTGTGAGCGTTTGTTTCATTGGTTTACATATATATATGTAAGGATAAACATGTAAGGTGATAATGGTTTTACATAATTGGAGTTATATGTTATTATTGAAAATATATAATATTACATGGTTATAAAATTCATTTGGATATTTGGAGTGAAGATTAATCATTATATAAAACTTTAATGACAATTATTTTGGTTAATTGGCTGTTTTTGATCACAACGAAAAAATTTTAATTTATAAATTAAAATCATGTGTAAGAAAGATTCCAGAACTTAACATGAGACATAATAAATATATAATAGTCTAGTTCAACCATGAAAATGGTTTCATGTCCATAATTGAATACGATAAATGAAATTGAAAACCCATTGTCCTTGAATGTGATGGATTAACACATCTCGGAGGGTGTTTTAATTTCAAGTATAAAAGGAGGGGAAAAGAGATATGATGATGAATTATTACATTAGAATAAAAAAATTATATTTAATTTAAGGTACTGGATTTATCTCACCATTTTTATTAGTAGTGGTGAGGATAGAAATTAAAACAAAGGAACATGAAAATAAAATAAAAGAAATGAAAATAGGAATTTACCTCTTGAATATATCTTCTTTGAGAGCCCCTTTAGGGGAGAGGTTTTGGTCTTTTTATGAGACCAATATCTCCTGGACATAGTAGAGGTGATTAGGTAGATATTTTAGCTGAATTTTGACTAGGTACAAGGCTTGAGAGGTGTGAGGAGAGGAGGTAAAGGGGGTGGTATTATAGTGGAGGAGAGGAGGGGTTTCCCATTATTTTAATCATTAGTTTAATATTTTTTCTCAATACAATGAATAGTTTTTATTCTTGTTGCAAAAAAAATTAAAGATAGAATGTGAGTTTGAACCAATGTCCATTTAAATCATTCATGACTCAATCATGATGCATAAATTCATTTATTTAGCACTTATCTTTAATTATCGTATTTTACTATTCACCAAAAATTCATGTATTTTAGAAAAATACAAATAATTCACCCCAACGTTTTTTTTGATGTTTATAATTACAAAATTAACTCCATTTTATGAAAATAATTTTCTAAATATTATAAATTTAATTTTTAATTAAAATCACAATTTATTTGAAAAATACAAATTTTAAAATTAAAATAGATTTTCTAACACTTTAAAAAATTAATCAAGGTCTCTTAAAATTATATTATAATAATAATTCATCAAAATAATTATTTATGAATACATTTTATAAATATAATTTCTCTTTTAAATTATTAAATTAATCATAAAATTGTAATTAAATATACATTACTTACAAAAATACCAACACTTAATTAATAATTTTTAAAATATGTACTTACTTATACTATGATATATTAAAATCATATTGTCACTTATAATATGGATAAATTTTATTTATAATTTCATTAGTGAGGTTACTATTCAATTGGCTAATTTTCTTTTCATAAGGGTCTCATTACAATTATAGTGGTCAAGTTACTATTTCATCGGTATACATTCCTTAACTTTTAATGATACCATTTATTTTACTCATTATTCATTTATAAGGTTTTTATTGTGTTCTATATGTAATCTTATAAGATTATAATATAAGACATAATTATAATAAGTGAATTTCATTGATAGAACATTGGGTCGTTATATTTTTCCCCCTTAAGAAATTTCTCCCTCAAAACTTCATTTTACATTCTAAGCTGAAAACAAGTGTGGGTATTGTTCCTTCATTGCTTCCTCCAGTTCCCATATTACCTCTTTGTACTTATGGTTCCACCATAGTAATTTTACCAGGTGATTAGTCTTGTTATGTTGAACTTTATCTCTATGATCCAAGATCTTCACCAGCTGATCCTCTTATAAAAGAAAATTCTCCAACTATACAACCTCTAAATAAAATACACATGAAGGATCTGGTATGTACTTCCTTAAGAGGGATACATGGATGACATCGTGTACTTTAGTCATGGTTGGTGGAAGTGAGAGTTGATAGGCTACAGCTTTGACATGATCAATATTCTCAAAGGGGCCCTTATACCCAAGACATAGATTTCCTTTTTCCCTAAATCTCATGACCTTCTTCCATGGAGATATATAGAGGATACCATGTATCTAACTTTAAACTCAAGGTCTCATCAATGATTGTATACATAGATATTTTTTCGACTTTGGAATGCCTTTATGTTATGCTAAATGTTTTTCAACTTCTCTACCATTTCTTCTACCATTTCAGATTCAAACAGCTTACACTCACCGGCTTCATCCCAATACACAGGTGTTCTGCACATTTTCCCATAAAGGGCTTCATATGGTGCCATTCAGATGTTGTAGTGGAAATTGTTGTGGTAGGATAATTCTACCAATGGAATATGTTGGTACCATAATCCTTTGAAGTCCATAGAACATTATCATAATATATCTTCTAGTTTATCAATAGTTCACTCAGATGGGCCATCAGTTTGAGGATGATAGGCTGTATTAAAGTTTAGTTCCATGATTAGAGAATGTTGAAGGCTTTTCCTGAACTTGGAGGTGAATCTCAGATCTCTATCAGATACAATACATAGTGGTACTCCGTGCATCCTTACCACCTCTTTGATATATATTAGCGAAAGTTGATCCAATGAGAAGTCCTCTAGAATTGTGATAAAGTGAGCTCTCTTTATAAGATGATCCATAATGACCCATATAGAATTGATTCCTCTGGATGTCCTTGAAAGTTTGGTGATAAAGTCCATAGTGTTTTTCTCTCACTTCTATGTTGGTATGGGTAGTTTTTGCATAATCCCATTAGACTTTTTCTTTTTATAATTCATTTGCTGACATACTAGGCACTTTGATGTATAATCAAAAATCTCTTTCATATTGTCCCAAAAATAATTCTCTTAAAGATCTTGATATATCTTTGTGCTCCCTGGATGAATAGAGAAGGTTGAGTTATGTGCGTCATTCAGAATCTCATTCTTTATCTCTGGATCATATGGTATGCATAATCGTGACCCAAATATTATGACTCCATCCTTATCAACCTTGAACTCAGAGGATTTCCCATATCTAATAGCTTACACTATTTTATGAATTTCCACAACATTTCTTTGGGAATCCTTTATTTTCTCCATAAAGGATGGTTGAACAATCATTTGAGAAAGGGTTGATGAATTTTCCTCCCTTAATTATTCCCATGTCCATCCTCTATAAATATAATAATATTGGATCCTTTTCAATTATCATCATTGATAAAGATGCATGATCCTTTCTACTTAGAGAATCCACCACCTTATTTTCCTTACCAAGATGACAGTGTATTGAGAAGTCATAATCCTTGATGATCTCTAACCATATTCGCTGGTGCATATTAATATATTTATGTGTGAATATATATTTGAGAATCTTGTGATCAATATATATCTGACACTTCTCCCCATATAGATAATGCCACCATATTTTGAACAAAAATATCACAAACACCAACTCCAGATCACGCATGGGATAGTTTTTCTCATGGATTTTTAGCTTCATTAAGGTGTAGGCTACCACTTTATCATTTTTCACCACCACATAGCATATGACCTTCTTTAAAGAATCACTATACACCGCAAAGAGTTATCCACTTATCTAGAGTGTGAGTAGTGGGGCAGTGATAAGCCTATTTTTGAGCTCCTTAAATATTTCCTAACATTCTTAAGTTTAGATGAACTCCAATCCCTTCTGTTTCATCTTGGTCATTGGGTTTGAAAGTCATGAGAAGTTTCTCACAAATTGTCGATAATACCCTGCTAGACCCAAAAATCTGCGGATCTCAATTACAAATGATTTCTTGGGCCACTCTTGAACTGCCTTTGTCTTGGAAGGGTACATAGATATTTCTTTTATAGTTATAACATTCCCCAAGAATGATACTTCCTTTATTTAGAAATCACATTTACTGTACTTTCCATAAATTTTATCCTTTCACAAATTCATCATCACAATATTCAATTTCTCCCCATGTTCCTCCTTTCTCTTGGAGTATATCAGAATATCATCAATAAAGACTACCACAAATTTTTGAGGTAATCTATAATGACTCTATTAATTAAATCCATGAATATTTCAGGAGCATTAGTGAGTCCTAAAGGCATAAATATGAACTTATAGTGTCCATACCTCATTCGAAAGGTATTTTTGGGAATATATTCCTTCCTCACGTTTAATTAGTGATATCCTAACCTAAGGTCCACCATAGAGAAATAAATGGACCCATGTAGCATATAGAACAAGTAATCTATTCGAGGTAAGGGATACTTATTTTTTATCGTGATTTTATTGATCTCATGATAATCAACGCAGAGGCGCATTGATCCATCCTTCTTCATAACAAATAGGATTATTTCACCCCATGGTGAAGCACTCGGGCGTATAAACACCTTCTCTAAATTCTCTTGTAACTGCTTCTTCAGCTCTTCCATCTCAATGGTGGCCACTGTATAATGGGTCTTTGATATAGGTTGGGATCCAAAAATAAGTTCAATGGAGAAATCAACCTCTCAATCAGGAGGAAGACTAGGAAATTATTTAGGGAATATGTTATTGTAATCCCTCACGATGGGAATATCTTTGAGAAGTATCATATCCTTTGTCTCAATAATTTGAGCAAGATATTATTTCTCAAAAGGAAAAATTATCCACACATGATATGTAGAGACCCAAAGCCTGACGTACATGGACATTACATTACATTTGCGGAATACTTAGTACATAACAAAAACACACACACAAGGATCGTAATAGTTTAGTGTCTTTGGAAACTCGGAATATAATCTTCTAATCCTGGTGAAAGATCTTCAACATCTCCCATAAAGATCTTCCTCTTTTTTTTATACCTAAAACCTTTCTTTATATCCTGGGGAAAAGTAAACGTAAAAGGGTGAGCTCAAATGCTCAGTAAGGGTAAACAAAAGAAATATCAATCACATCGTATACACAAGCACATAACTTTTGGAAATCTTAACCTGCAAAAGAGATCATAATTTCATAACATGGGGTAAATCATGGCAGTGAAATGTAATCACAATAATCATAACATAAAACATGAAACTTTGTGGCATTCACACATAATCATAGAGAATCATTTCTTGTTAGTCAAGAATCATTGCCAAGACTATCCTAGTGGACAAAGTCCCTTTCTGAATCGAGTAACCCTCGTTTCAATCCTGTTTCACTGAACCGGTATAACCTACCATTCTAGCCATGTCTATCTCATGAGATATAAAATCTTTACCCAATGCATTGGAGGGAGATATAGGTCCCACCCATCTTATAATGAATCCTTTCTTATGTGTGCCACATAATCATACATCATCGCATAACACATGTAACAAAAATGGGATTCTTGAAACATCATGAAATCATAAATCAATTCATATAAGATAAAGGAATTCATAAAAATAATTCCTTCACAACATAATCAAATCAATGTAATAATAGGGATGAAAACAAAACCCGTTATTATCTTAGATGGAAAATAATTTTGATAAAACACTTGAAATGAATTCTTGAGGAAAATATCCTTTCTTCTTCAAAATCAATTTCTTTTCACAAAACATCATGCAATTTTAAAAGAAAGAGATTTTATTAAAAATAGTCATGAAATCTTTTGGAGGAAGCTTCATGAAAATAAGGCTTTATAAAACTATAAAAATCCATTCGTGCCGTTTAAGTTAAAAAAAACATTCTTCGTACTTTTGTCGGAAAAGTCAAAAAGTACCTCGTACGAAAAACGACAAAAGATTCCTTTCATATCTTTTACTAAAAACTCACCGAAGGGTAAATTTGGATTTAAACAATTGTAGGTGGATGGAAACAATATTACATATTTAGGGAACATGGATGCGGATGATAAAATACACCCCAATAAATACTTACGAATAAACAATCTCGGATAAAAATGAGATTGTGATATTTCCCTTACCTTAGGTCCGACTTGCTTTGTAAGTGTCCGAACCTCCTGTATAATGATTTAAATCATGTTATTGACTTATTGTAGAATCATATTAATTTTTATTATATCATATATGGTCCACTTATGACTTTATATTACCTGTTCTTTTGTAAATTCATGTTAAAGTAGCGTTTTGGGTAAAATCGTCTCATTTGTCGTTCGTGTTTTTAACTTGTAATTATTAATATGATTACTTGGATCATGATTACTTATATCCAGAATGTAAAAAATGATTTATATATAATATATATTCAGAATATATATATATATAATACCGATAAATGGAATGAAATACACCGTTCATGGAGACGGTAGTCCGTACAGACGCATGAACGCTGTTTTCGTTTCCTTATTGAAGTGAATGGAATTAAGTAGATGACATACATATAAATTTACATAAATACAGTATCATTATTATGTCATATATTTCATTAGTACTTATTATATATACTTTATAATCATTCATGAATGGTTAATCATTGAGAATGAATCTCATCGCGTCATGGAGACGGTAGTCCGTACGTACGCACGAGCGATGACATCGTTCCCATGGTCATGGAATTGTGTTGAAGTGTATGTAGACTATTTCAGTATCAATATCACTTTATAATAATCATATATAGTTACTCATTACACCATTATACCCATCCTTGTAAGGTTATTATGGAAAATAGATTACACCACGGCGTGGAGACGGTATTCCGTACGTACGCACGCGCGGTGATTTCATTTTTCCGTAGGATGGATAGAAGGTGAATTAGGGTGGTTTCATATTTATAATAACATATCAATATGTAAGTAATACTGATGTTATTACTTTATCATGAAACCACTAAAGAAGAAGAAGTTGAATAAGAAAGAAATTGAAAAGATCGGTAATGGATATTACCTCTTCTTTGAAACGCCTCTTTGAATCCTCCACTTAGGGAACTAAGATTGGTCTTTTAAGAAGACCAGGACCTCTAGGATTATTCTAGGGAAGTGGAGAAGTGATTTTGGCAGGGGTTGGCCGAGCTTGAGTGCTCAAATTGGTTTGAGGAGGTGGGGGAGGAGGTGCCCTTTTATAAGGGAGGAGAGGGGTACCTTAGGAATATCTCAAAATATTATTTTATATTAAAGTCAAAATCGGTTTATAATGGTTCCAAAGGGTCTTATTTCGAAGATAAAGTGGGGATGGGTCGAAAGCCTATCAACCAATAGGATTTAGACAAGTTTAGTTTATTATTTTAACCTTATCAATTAGATTTAACTCTAAGTTAAATAATTTAACTTTTACCGTGTCTTTTTGTTTTCTTACACTATATGGTTAATAAACTTACTATAAAATGCCAAACGAACCCCAAATTGTTTATTATTAATATATATATCCTTATCTAAGTCATTTGGCCGAACCTTAGATTTTTAGGAATAAAATAACAATTAATAATATAATATTTGATTTAAAAACTATTTTGTGTCAATTTTGACACTATTTGATATATGATTTTTGTGAAAGTCATAACAGAATTATATGTTCAAACCAAGTTGATTAAATCAACACTAATATATCATAGTAACCTAGAAAATTAGTTGAATTCATAAAAAGTCTCAAATTACATTTATTTGATCATTTATAACATCAATTATGTTAACATTTCCTTAAAAGGGTAATTACTGCATCATCGTTGTGTCGTAAATAAATTAATTTATTTAATGTCTAAAAATTATAAATAAAATATCATTATGTAGGAAATATTTTTAGCTTTCTAATGAATATTTATAGTCGAATTTATCTTATGTATAACCCCATATTAAAAATGTTTTAATTATTAAACTTTGATTTTAACTATTTTAACTATTCATTAAATAAAATAATATTAAATGTCATAATCTAATCCAAATGGACCTAAATGGTCATATTATATTCATAAGGTTGTTTTTGGTCGAATTACACTTATCCAATAGAATTAGGACATGTGTTAGGGTAATAATAATATCATATTTACCCTTAGTTACCCTATTTACTATTAACCGTGGTAAAAAAAGGTAAAAAGTTACTATTCACCAAAAATTATTTTCATCTCATTGAACCACATTTTAGTCCTTGATATTAACCGTGTCTGTCGGATTTTTGAAATTCCATTCACAGAAGCGTTAAAATTAAGTTTTATGCAAAATTCAGTTTTTAACCTACCACTTAGTGGTTTCACTATTCATCAAAAATTGAAAGTTTTCAGAAAAATACGAAAAATTAGGCCTAAGCTATATTTGATATTATGAACTCAAAAATGATTTCTATTTTACCAAATTCAAAACATATCAGTTGCATTAATTAATTTAAAAATTAATTTCCGTCGTCTAAACAAAAGGCGTGTTTTTAAGAGATAATAACTATCAAAAGATTGACACTTGTTTATAACTGGTTTAAATGTGAAATTACATCCAATGACCAAAATTATATTAAATTGTAAAAATATATTCTAAATATACTTTAAATCCACTCAAATTAATAATTTATCACTATTAATTATTTCGATTGAAAAAGTTGTTTTTAATTAAAATTTAGTAATTTTCACTATTCATCAAAATATGAAAGTTATCCGAAAAGTACCAAAATTTCACCCTAAGCTAATTTCGATATTCCGAATCCAAAAATGAAGTCCATTTTGAAAAATAGAATTTACAAAATTTCAAAAAGTGGTTATTACTATTCATAACGGCTAGTTTTAAAAATATTTTAATAGCATATCGTTGTTTAGTAAAACTCGGTATTGCGTACTACACATGCTATCAAGGAAGGTCGCGATTGCGTGTAATGAAAGGCAAGTCAAGGATGCGTGTTGTGCAAGCTCCTTTTGGTGTAGCGTACAACACAAGACATTAATGAAATTAAAAAGAATATTTTTCATAAAATCTCGGGGTGTTACATTCTACCCCCCTTAAAATGAATTTCGCCCTCGAAATTAATCGGGGTTATAAATGGTTTACTATTCAAAAGTTTCTTTAATAGAAACCCACATCGTAAAAAGGAATATCAAAACCAATCTTTAAAAACAAAAGTATGAAACGTAACGGTTACCCAAATAAACCAATCACTGGGTTTCCACATAGGTGAAAATATGGATATGGAAGAGAAATCTAACCATCATGTTCTGATGGAGAGTGTTAGAGAACATGGCTATGGAAAATCCAGCAATCACAAAGCCATAAATTTGTGACGATCTAAGGTACCATCTGATTCATCAGATATAAGATCACTAGGACAACATTTTTGGTTTTCAAGATCGTTTCCCTAAAGTTAAAGAATTTGAATTAGAATAAATACTTACTTTATTTTGGTACAATCTCACTGTTGTTCGTGCCTTTAACAATTTCCACTTCATCTCTTAAATAAATGAAGTTGAATTTGTTATTCGTGAAGTGTTAGCAGATCATGTGATAGAATGACGGGTCATTCCATCTGTCTCAAACAAAAGGTTAGCAACAAAATTATATACATAAGTCGATCTATAGTGAGATTAATCATATATGGTTCCTAAAATGGACTTATACTTCATATATCATACTGCTTAATATAATAAAACTAGTTTCTACTAAACAGGGACTTCTTGTAGGCCAGTGGTAGGCGATAAAGGCCAGTCGCATTTCGGTTGTGGGTTCGATTCCCACAGCCTTGTCCGACGCGATGGGTTGTCGCCCGTCCTGCAGGTTGTCCTTTTTCTAAAACTATATTACTATAACATCCCATCAATAATATCGAAAAAAAACTTCTATCCTTAAACAATACTAACTTATGTCCATCATAATCCATTCCAATCTTTAGGCTTACCCATAATACTGCAGTCCACTCTCATAATATAGTGAAAACAATTACCAGAGATTTAATACCATCGTTGATCCCCATATATCATAAGATATGTCTTGTTGGTCACATTCCAAACATTCAAAGGCCTTAATCATGTATTCTCTTGAATACCCATTGAACCTTAGTGAAAACATGAATGCAGTTAAAAGTTAACTCTTTCCACATACCAAAATCCAAAAATTCTATATACTCAAACCATGATATAACCTTCTCCTCATATCAGTCATGAGCTCATGAATACAATCAAATAACTCATTATCTTATTATTCCTTCATTATGCGCATATCATCTACTTTATAAAAAATATCTGAATAACATTTCATGGTTACTAGTACCATTAATCATACACTTTAAAAACTTAGGAAAGACAATAGTGTAACAATCTTTAGATGTCTCTTTATTCCATAGTACCATGAGATTACTTATACAACATTACACTTGATAAACATGTAATCATTCCACTACCTTCTTAAACCATTGACTGAGCTTCAACAATTCTTTCATCTCACATATCATTTGTAGTCTCTTCATCATCATCAACATAAATACTTCCCATATGACCATACTGATTCTCTTCATGAGACTTTCCCTTAGGGCATTGGTTTGCATAATGCCCGTACATTCCACATTTAAAACATTTAACCATTGTTGATGTCGTAGCAATACCATTATTCTCATCCATGGTGTTAACTGAACCTTTTCCTTTGCACTTACTTGCTTTGTGTCCTTCTTTTCCACACCCAAATCATCTTCCAGTTCCTTTGAAACATTCTCCTTGATGCCTCTTCCCACATGATTTACATAGGGGAAATTGAACTTTCTTTCCTCTATGATCATCATGAAACTCCATCTTTCTCTTATTAGCCGAGTCAGGAAACTTACGAAATTTTTCTTTATTGATCATATTATGAGATTGCTGATTCGGTATAATAATGATGTTTGGAATTCCAAATCCCATTTCATTATGAAGAATATCATTCCATTGTCCATCATATTCTCCATTATCGTGAATCATCTTGTTTCCAGCCATTTTCTAAAACCCAAAAAGAATAGTGTGAGAGGCAAAAAACATGCTAGGGAAAACAACATAATAAAGGGGGAGTACCTTCAATATCTAACATCTTAGATTTAATTCTATGATCGTTAGCATAATTCTAGTACTATAACCTATACGTATACTTAACCTTAGGGACATCCATAGACATACCTTAGAAATATCTCTAGGGATCACACTAAAGTTCTCGCATCCTAGTTTCCAAAGGTTGACTAAACCTTTCCTCTGATACCAACTGTAGAGACCAAAAGCCTGACGTACATGGACATTACATTACATTTGCGGAATACTTAGTACATAACAAAAACACACACACAAGGATCGTAATAGTTTAGTGTCTTTGGAAACTCGGAATATAATCTTCTAATCCTGGTGAAAGATCTTCAACATCTCCCATAAAGATCCTCCTATTTTTTTTATACCTAAAACCTTTCTTTATATCCTGGGGAAAAGTAAACATAAAAGGGTGAGCTCAAATGCTCAGTAAGGGTAAACAAAAGAAATATCAATCACATCGTATACACAAGCACATAACTTTTGGAAATCTTAACCTGCAAAAGAGATCATAATTTCATAACATGGGGTAAATCATGGCAGTGAAATGTAATCACAATAATCATAAAATAAAACATGAAACTTTGTGGCATTCACACATAATCATAGAGAATCATTTCTTGTTAGTCAAGACTCATTGCCAAGACTATCTTAGTGGACAAAGTCCCTTTCTGAATCGAGTAACCCTCGTTTCAGTCCTGTTTCACTGAACCGGTATAACCTACCATTCTAGCCATGTCTATCTCATGAGATATAAAATCATTACCCAATGCATTGGAGGGAGATATAGGTCCCACCCATCTTATAATGAATCCTTTCTTATGTGTGCCACATAATCATACATCATCACATAACACATGTAACAAAAATGAGATTCTTGAAACATCATGACATCATAAATCAATTCATATAAGATAAAGGAATTCATAAAAATAATTCCTTCACAACATAATCAAATCAATGTAATAATAGGGATTAAAACAAAACCCGTTATTATCTTAGATGGAAAATAATTTTGATAAAACACTTGAAATGAATTCTTGAGGAAAATATCCTTTCTTCTTCAAAATCAATTTCTTTTCACAAAACATCATGCAATTTTAAAAGAAAGAGATATTATTAAAAATAGTCATGAAATCTTTTTGAGGAAGCTTCATGAAAATAAGGCTTTATAAGACCATAAAAATCCATTCGTGCCGTTTAAGTTAAAAAAACATTCTTCGTACTTTTGTCGGAAAAGTCAAAAAGTACCTCGTACGAAAAACGACAAAAGATTCCTTTCATATCTTTTACTAAAAACTCACCGAAGGGTAAATTTGGATTTAAAAAATTGTAGGTGGATGGAAACAATATTACATATTGAGGGAACATGGATGTGGATGATAAAATACACCCCAATAAATACTTACGAATAAACAATCTCGGATAAAAATGAGATTGTGATATTTCCCTTACCTTAGGTCCGACTTGCTTTGTAAGTGTCCGAACCTCCTGTATAATGATTTAAATCATGTTATTGACTTATTGCAGAATCATATTCATTGTTATTATATCATATATGGTCCACTTATGACTTTATATTACCTGTTCTTTTGTAAATTCATGTTAAAGTAGCGTTTTGGGTAAAATCGTCTCATTTGTCGTTCATGTTTTTAACTTGTAATTATTAATATGATTACTTGGATCATGATTACTTATATTCAGAATGTAAAACATGATTTATATATAATATATATTCAGAATATATATATATAATACCGATAAATGGAATGAAATACACCGTTCATGGAGACGGTAGTCCGTACGTACGCATGAACGCTGTTTTCGTTTCGTTATTGAAGTGAATGGAATTAAGTAGATGACATACATATAAATTTACATAAATAAAGTATCATTATTATGTCATATATTTCATTAGTACTTATTATATATACTTTATAATCATTCATGAATGGTTAACCATTGAGAATGAATCTCATCGCGTCGTGGAGACGGTAGTCCGTACGTACGCACGAGCGATGACATCGTTCCCATGGTCATGGAATTGTGTTGAAGATTATGTAGACTATTTCAGTATCAATATCACTTTATAATAATCATATATAGTTACTCATTACACCATTATACCCATCCTTTTAAGGTTATGATGGAAAATAGATTACACCACGGCGTGGAGACGGTATTCCGTACGTACACACGCGCGGTGATTTCATTTTTCCGTTGGATGGATAGAAGGTGAATTAGGGTTGTTTCATATTTATAATAACATATCAGTATGTAAGTAATACTGATGTTATTACTTTATCATGAAACAACTAAAGAAGAAGAAGTTGAATAAGAAAGAAATTGAAAAGATCGGTAATGGATATTACCTCTTCTTTGAAACGCCTCTTTGAATCCTCCACTTAGGGAACTAAGATTGGTCTTTTAAGAAGACCAGGACCTCTAGGATTATTCTAGGGAAGTGGAGAAGTGATTTTGGCAGGGGTTGGCCGAGCTTGAGTGCTCAAATTGGTTTGAGGAGGAGGGGGAGGAGGTGCCCTTTTATAAGGGAGGAGAGGGGCACCTTAGGAATATCTCAAAATATTATTTTATATTAAAGTCAAAATCGGTTTATAATGGTTCCAAAGGGTATTATTTCGAAGTTAAAGTGTGGATGGGTCGAAATACTATCAACCAATAGGATTTAGACAAGTTTAGGTTATTATTTTAACCTTATCAATTAGATTTAACTCTAAGTTAAATAATTTAACTTTTACCCTGTCTTTTTGTTTTCTTAAACTATATGGTTAATAAACTTACTATAACATGCCAAACGAACCCCAAATTGTTTATTATTAATATATATATCCTTATATAAGTCATTTGGCCGAACCTTAGATTTTTAGGAATAAAATAACAATTAATAATATAATATTTGATTTAAAAACTATTTTGGGTCAATTTTGACACTATTTGATATATGATTTTTGTGAAAGTCATAACAGAATTATATGTTCAAACCAAGTTGATTAAATCAACACTAATATATCATAGTAACCTAGAAAATTATTTGAATTAATAAAAAGTCTCAAATTACATTTATTTGAGCATTTATAACATCAATTATGTTAACATGTTTTTAAAAGGGTAATTACTGCATCATCGTTGTGTCGTAAATAAATTAATTTATTTAATGTCTAAAAATTATAAATAAAATATAATTATGTAGGAAATCATCTTAGCTTTCTAATGAATATTTATAGTCGAATTTACCTTATGTATAACCCCATATTAAAAATGTTTTAATTATTAAACTTTGATTTTAACTATTTTAACTATTCATTAAATAAAATAATATTAAATGTCATAATCTAATCCAAGTGGACCTAAATGGTCATATTATATTCATAAGGTTGTTTTTGGTCGAATTACACTTATCCAATAGATTTAGGACATGTGTTAGGGTAATAGTAATATCATATTTACCCTTAGTTACCCTATTTACTATTAACCGTGGTAAAAAAAGGTAAAAAGTTACTATTCACCAAAAATTATTTTCATCTCATTGAACCACATTTTAGTCCTTGATATTAACCGTGTCTGTCGGATTTTTGAAATTCCATTCACAGAAGCTGTAAAATTAAGTTTTATGCAAAATTCAGTTTTTAACCTACCACTTAGTGGTTTCACTATTCATCAAAAATTGAAAGTTTTCAGAAAAATACCAAAAATTAGGCCTAAGCTATATTTGATATTATGAACTCAAAAATGATTTCTATTTTACCAAATTCAAAACATATCAGTTGCATTAATTAATTTAAAAATTAATTCCCGTCGTCTAAACAAAAGGCGTGTTTTTAAGAGATAATAACTATCAAAAGATTGACACTTGTTTATAACTGGTTTAAATGTGAAATTTCATACAATGACCAAAATTATATTAAATTGTAAAAATATATTCTAAATATACTTTAAAACCACTCAAATTAATAATTTATCACTATTAATTATTTCGATTGAAAAAGTTGTTTTTAATTAAAATTTAGTAATTTTCACTGTTCATCAAAATATGAAAGTTATCCGAAAAGTACCAAAATTTCACCCTAAGCTAAATTCGATATTCCGAATCCAAAAATGAAGTCCATTTTGAAAAATAGAATTTAAAAAATTTCAAAAAGTGGTTATTACTATTCATAACGGCTAGTTTTAATAATATTTTAATAGCATATCGTTGTTTAGTAAAACTCGGTATTGCGTACTACACACGCTATCAAGGAAGGTCGTGATTGCGTGTAATGAAAGGCAAGTCAAGGATGCGTGTTGTGCAAGCTCCTTTTGGTGTAGCGTACAACACAAGACATTAATGAAATTAAAAAGAATATTTTTCATAAAACCTCGGGGTGTTACATGATATGTTGAATCTAATGGAGATTCATCTTCCTCCTTACACTGGTACAAGATTGGAGGACACTCTGGGATGGGATGAGTGATCTCCCTTTCCCAATAGTTAATGTTGTCTTTGTATAAAGATAGCCAATCAATGCCCAAAAGAACATAAAACTCCACCATAGGAAGTATGAAAAGATATGTTGGGAGGTTCAGTCCACAAAAATTTACCTATGAGGAGTTATAAACCTTGGACACAATAATTTCTCCATTCTCTGTTCTCACCAATAACTCAACCTCTAAATATTTAGGTGGTGTTTAAATAGCTCTACTAAACTTTCAAGATATGAAAGAATACGTAAAACTAGAATCAAATAGTAAGTTAGATATTCTTGAATGAATAACCAGCATACTAATCACCACATCATTGTCTGAGTCCACCTCAACAATAGTGATATCATAATCCCTTCCTTATTGCCTTGGCGGTTATTTTTGATTTCCTCCAACAACGCTTGGCTTAGGGAAATTATTTGTATAATTCCCATGTTCCTTGTAGTTGTAACACTACAATATAGGCTGAGTGTTGATATAGACCTTCCTTTCTTCTTCTATGTTAGTGGGATTCTTTATATTCCTCTAGAAATTCTTAGCCAGATGTCCCAGTCTTTTATATTTTAAGTAGTTTTTGATTCCCTTTAGATAGTTCCCAGGATGCTTCTTCCCACAATTTTGACACGTGGGATGTTTGATCTTCTTTCCATTATGAGATTTATTTTTTGAACCACATATATTAGACTATATTTTCTACCTTTTTTCACTGATCCCATGAGACCATTGAGAGTCTCCAATATCAATTTCAACCTTGAGAGAAGAATGGAAAATATCCTCATAAATATTGAATTATCAAATCACCAACACTTTTTGTAGATTTGTCTTTAGTATTCTAAAGAAGAAATCCACCTTGATTTCGGTGATCATACAAAGTTGAAGGCATATCTTTCAAGACTTGTGATGTTTTCTTCCTATGCCCCAATGGACTTATCTTCCTTTTTCTTAAGTATGAGGAACTCTCTTCCCATCTTGAGATGGAGGGTTTGGGAAAAATATTTACTAAAAAACATTTTCTTTAATTCCTTTAAATCCATGGAATCAATTTCCTCTTAGTAATTCATATTATTGACCAGTTTCCACAACTGATTAGATTCCCCATCAAAATGATATACTGCCAATATGACTTTCACTTCTTCTAAGCACTGGAGGACAGAGAATATCTTTTCAATTTAGTTAATCTAATATTCCACAAGGAGGGGTTTAGAAGATCCACTAAAAATGGGAGGCTTTACCGCATGAAGGATTTAATGGAAACTTTATCTAGCCTTGGAGGATGAGGGCCTTCCACCTGATTCAACTTATTATTCATAACTTGATCTAGTTGAGAAAGTACTATCATAATGTTTTGAGAAACCATTCCCATCATACCAGGCATATAATTAGGGAAATAATCACATTTCCTGTTACATTTATTGTTGTCACATGTTCTTCTATTTTTCTACCACTAAATAAGAAAAATAACATACAATTATAGGGATTGGATACTTAGTTAATAAGAATAAAAATGGAAACTTTAGAAATTAAAGGATAAACTCTTAAAAGAAAAGTATATCCTAACTTGGGATTTCTTAGGTTTCAATCTAGGTTACCCATGATCTATTTCCTCATATTTATTATTATGGGATTTTTTTGTTCCCTTAATAATGGTTTGTACTAAACTTATGAATTTACCAAAGAATATCCACCTGGGAGTGTCAAACCAAGAGTACAACAAGGCTCGTTTTCATGCACCAGTTCCAATTCAAGTCTAGGTCAAAGTAGTGTTTTAGGTTTTTACCCCTAGATACATTTGTGATAGATCCACATCCACATGTTCATATCCAAGCAGGGATCTATTTTCTTGATAAAACACTTACTCTATACTTACCAAAAATTTATGGATGTTTTATTATACATAGTATAATCCCTAAGGTTCTTAACTAGGTTCTCTATTCCTAATATCAAAAAATAATTAGACTGTCCTATGATACCAACTATAGTGACCCTAGACTTTTACACATGTCATTACATTATTTTAATCATAATAAAGCATCATATTACAATCCAAAAATCATAAAGTCTAGTTTCTTGGAATTCTAGGTACATAAAATTGAAAACATGGGACCGAATAAAAAATTTCATTATTTAATCTTCATAAAGATTTCCTAACTTCCATTGTTATCATACATATTCATAGGATAACATTATATTAACATAAAAAATGGATGAGATTAAAATCCTAGTAAGGGAATAAACATAAGAATAAAGCTTTAGCACATGGTTTAGAGGACATGACATAATGACATAAAAAGGCATGGAACTTATTGATTAATAACATATAAAAATGGGATCATATAAACATGGAGTCATATAAATGTGGTAGAAACCTAAAACATGGATTTATTATGAGTTAAGGCTCATTGAACATATAGGACCACATGTTAATGTTGGCCACCATGATCATTGCACATATAGCACGAATCAAGGCTAACCGCCAAGATCACTGCACATAACATCTCATGAGCCTCAAAATTACCCAATTAATTATAGAACTATCTAGGTTAACCCAGGATAACATGTTCATGAATATTATTTCCACATATATAATCATACATAATCAATCATACATAATCATAATGGTTACCCATGGTAAGAATTGAGTATCATAATCATTTCATAAAGCATATCAAAATGGAGTATCATAAATATTTCCATGAAGGAAAGGAATTAGATAATTAATAAAAAATAATAGGGTATAATAGTAATATATCATGAAAAGTGATGTAAAATTGAAGTAATAACATGTTAAAATAGTACTTGGGAAAATTTAGAATTAAAACATTTTAGTGTTGTTAAAGGAAAATATCAAAAGTCATTTAAATCATAAAAGGGAATAATATTTTAATAAAACCAGAAATGAACCAAGAAGGATTTAATAATAAAAATGGTGGTTTTATAAAAATAATTGTGGCTTAAAAAAAGATTATATAGTGTACTTTAAAATAGGTAAGAGTTCGAAAAGTTACCTTAAAACAGGCTTGCTTATCAGTAATAATTAAGGGGGGAATCATTTAAAAACAAGTATATCCATGAAATTGAATGATGAATGGATCTTTATAATTTTTTTAGAGCATATAAACATAATTTATAATATGTGAATAAAAATAATAGATAAATTAATTTGGGTAGAAAGAAAGACAGAACAACCCGAAGGAATAATGGAGATTTGGGTAGAATCCCTTACCTTAAGTACGATGGTGTCTTTCACTTGATCTTAATGTACTTTATACCCAAATTAAATTCATTAATTAATATTTAAAAACCTATTCTACATGTAATTTATTTATTATAACCTTATTAAGTTTATTCATGACCTTTTTTATAGTTTAAGAGGTTCAATTTCATTGTTTTGGGAGCGTTTGTTTCCTTGGGTTTCATGATTGGTTTAATTATATACATGTAAGGATAAACATTTAATGTGATAATGGTTGTTTAGAATTTGAGTTATATGTTACTAGTGAACATACATAATATTACATGGTTATAAAATTCATTTGGTTATTTTTAGTGAAGATGAATCATTATATAAAACTTTAATGATAATTGTTTGGGTTAATTGGTAGTTTTTGATCACAATGGACACATTTTTATTTATAAATTAATATCATGGCTAAAAAAGATTCCAGAACATTAAATTAGACATAATAAATATATTATAGTCCTTTCAACCATAAAAATGGTTTGATGATAATAATTTAATAGGGTAAAATAAATTGAAACCCCGTTGTCCTTGAATGTGATGAATGAACACATCTCAGATGGTGTTTTCATTTACAGTATAAAAGGAGGGGAAATGAGAGATGATGATGAATTATTCCATTAGAAAATGAATTTAATTTAATTTAAGGTACTATAGTTATCAAACCATTTGGATGAGGAGAGGTGAGGATTGAAATGAAAACTAAGGAACATGAAAATAAAACAAAAGAAAAAAAGAGGAATTTACCTCTTGATTATATCTTCCTTGAGAGCCTATTTAGGGGAGAGGTTTTGGTCTTTTTATGAGACCAAGAGCTTATAGATGTGGGGGAGGTTCTTAGGGAGATATTTGAGTAGAATTTGGATAAGTAACAAGGCTTTAGAGGCGTGAGGAGAGGAGGTAGATAGGGGTGGTATTTATTGTGGTGGAGAGGAGGGGTTTCCCATTATTTTAATCATTAGTTTAATATTTTTGCTCAAGACTCTAAATATTTTTGATTATTGAGACCAAAAAAGGTTAATAGATCATTTTAGTTCTAACCTATTTCCATTTACATCATCCATTACTCAAGCATGATGCAAGAATTCATTTATTTATTATTTATTGTAAATTATAGTATTTTACTATTCACAAAAAATTGAAGTAATTTCGAAAAATCCCAAGAACTCACCCCAACCATTTTTCAAAATTTTAAATTCAAAAATGAAATCCATTTTATGAAAATAATAATCTAAATATGATAAATTAAATTTTTTATAAAAATCACAATTTACATGAAATGTAAAAATTTTAAAATTCAAACTGCTTTTCTAACACTTTGAATTTTTTTAAGGTATCTTAAAATAATATTATAATCAAAATTAATAAAAATACTTATTTATGAATAATTTTTCTACAAATAAAATTTCTTTTAAATTATTAAATTAATCACAAAATTATAATTAAATATACAAGACTTACAAAAATACCAGCACATAATTAATAATATTTAAAATATTTACTTACTTATACTATGATATATTTATATCATTTTGTCACTAATAATATGGATAAATTTTAGTTATACTTTCACTAGTGAGGTTACTATTTAATTGGCTAGTTTACTATTCATAAGGGTCACATTATTTTTCCGATGGTTAAGTTACTATTTCATCAGTATACATTCCTTAACTTCTAGAGATACCTTTTATTTTACTCAGTATTCATTTATAAGGTTGTATTTTGTTATATATGTAATCTCATATGATTATAAATTATGAAATAATTATAATAATGGAATTTCATTGATAAAACATTTGGTTGTTACATTGTGGACTAGTCAGGCATTGGTGGGAAATTCTAGTGTAGGAAGAGAATCAAGAGGAGTTATCTAAGAATAAATTTCAAACAAAGTTAAAAAGCCACTTATATCATGAGATACTGAGGGATGAGAGGGATCATGAGTTCATGCACCTAAAAAAGGAGGTAATGTAAGTGTTGGACTTCACTGGACATTTCATTGACCTACAATGCTTTTTCATCTTTTGGAGTTGATGAGATCTCCAGGGAAAGACATTTTCAGAATGGTATTCACTATAAGATCATGTTTCAGGTTAAAATGTTCCATTTGAGAAATTTTGTATATGTAATGGGTCATGAACTTATCACAGAATGGAATCTTAGAGATTCCCTAAGCAGCGGTCAAACTATTTTAGCAGGGAATTCCATGAACTCTTCTTATATTGGAAATAAGAATCATTAGGACAATATTCTCCAAGGAAATAATGGGAAATGAATCTAGTGAAGTGGTAATACATCTCATTATTGTGTTCCATTGTAGTAATTTTAGTGTGGTAAGAAGGTTCACTAATGGCCTTAGTGTCTGTACCCCACTTTGGAGTGATTTTCTTGTGGTAGACTAGGACAACTATAGAGGTTTTGTAGTGGAATTAAGTAGAAGAGTAGTGGAATGGGACCCTGATAGGCACTAGAGTCTAGGAAGGACTCAACTAATCCTCAATATAAATATATATTGAGTCCCGCAATATATTCTGGTCAAGGAAGGGGACATGGTACCACTGTGTAAGAACGATAATACCAGGAAGAGGGTATAGCTCAGGGGAGTTATGATGGAGCCTAGAGAAGTGGGGATGGGTAGATACATGTTATTATGACTACTCTAGCTGTTGTGAATATAGGAATATATATTTTCCTAGGTACAATTTTTGTATCATCTACCCTTGCTTGTGTCTTTTTGATTTAGGAGTGTCATATTCAATTTTATATGTTCTTTTTTTCCAATGGTATGGTATTAGATGTGGAAAATTTGGATGGTGTTTTGAAAATCGACACAGTGTCAGGAGTGTAATTAAAGAATACAAAACCTTGTAAGATGTGTTCTCTAGAGATTGGTGGTTACCATTTGTTTTGGTAACCATTTATGATGGAAATTATAGGTTTCAATTTTATTCTTAGTATGGACTAGTTGGTTCTATACCTTACTCATATTGACTCTTACTCGAGGAGAGTTACTTTTTTATCTCTAGAATGAAGAAACTATTTATATCAGTGTGAGTGGGATATTTAGGCCGGTCGTACATGACCATATCAGTGCATATTTGATTTTATCATAGGTTAGAAGATGTTATTGATCTAAATGATGGTGGAATGATGAAAGATTATTTTCCTCTAATGGTAGACAATTTTCATGATTTCTTTCTTAATGAGTTATACAACTTATCACCCAAGCATGAGATCGAGTTTACGATTGAGTTGGTGCTGGGAGCTAAGACAGTTTATATTATTCTATATAGAATATAACTAGTACAACTTTGGGATTTGGTGCTAGGAGATGAGCTAGTTTCTCTAGTTTTATTCTCGAAGAAGGCTGATGGGTCTTTGTGCATGTGTGTGTATTTTCAGATATTGAACTAGATGCTAGTCATGAACTTTTATCCCCTTCCATGCATTGATGAAATTTTTTATTATCTAAGAGGTTCCATGATTTTCTATAAGATTTATTTGAGATCAAGATACCATCAGTTGAATGTGATACCTATAGGCATACCTCATAATGATTTTAGAAGTAGGTATGGCTTGCATGAATTCGTTGTGATACCATTTAGTTTGACCAATTCACATAAGGTATTCACGGCCTTGATGAATAGGGTCTTTCATCCTTTTATGGATAAATTTGTTGTTTTTTTCGACAACATATATGTTTACTCCATGAAAATAGAGGATCATGCCCAACATATTGACATCATCTTGAGTACATTGATAGAGAATCAGAATTACACCAAGATAGCCAAATGCATTTTATAGATTGATAAACTGCACTTTATGGGCCATTCCATCTCAGAGGAAGCATTTTTTGTGGACCCAGAGAAATTTATAGTCATGGTATCTTGGGAATAGGCCAATAATGTCTTAATGATTCTGATTTGATGGGTTTATCATGTTATTATGGGCACTTTATTAATGACTTATCCTATTTGGAAGTGCTGATTTTAGGGAGGAATCAAAAGGGAGTGAAGTTTGTTTTGTTGGATTCATATGAGAGAGCTTTCCAAGAGTTGAAAAAGAGTATGAACTCATCATATATCCTCACTTTACCTATGACAGGTAAATAATATACCATGTATTGTGAAGAATTCATAGTTGGACTCAGAGTAGTTATGATGAAAGAGGGTCGATTGTTTTCTTATGGATCCAGATAGTTGAGACTGCATGTGTTTAATTTTCCTATACATGACTTAGAGTTAGTATAAGTGTTATATTCCCTGAGATGTTGTAGGAATTATCTCATGGGTAATAGGTTTTTGGTATACACATATGACAAGATCCCCTGACACATCTTTTTTCAATGGGACCAAAACCTTTGATATAGGAGGTGGGTCAAGTATATGAAATATTTCGACATAGAGATTATTTATATGACAGGAAAGGGAAACATAATTGATGATGATTTTATATTGAATACACATTTTAAGGTAATTCAAGAGTCCTGTGATGAGTGGTAGGCAATGTGTCTCTTTTTAGACATGCATCTTGATGTCCAGGAGTCTCAATGACGAGTATCTTTGATTTTTAAATCTTTCATATCCATGCTTTTTGACCAGATCAATATCGAATAGATATATTACCCAGAGCGATTAGTTCTGAGAGAAAACATAAATGGTTCAGAGACACCATTGAGATGGTCTCCTGGTAGTGGAAATTTTATTATTTTCTATATCCATGTATGGGTTTCTGTAAGCTTGCGCGAGGAGATAACGAGGAATATTCATGATTATAGATGGGTGGTGGATCCTGGTTTGATAAATATGTATTTTGATCTTTGTAGATAGCATTGGTGGTCAGGAATGGAGAAAGAGGTTGTAAGCTTTGTGGAGAGGTGTTTCAATTTTCCGTAGGTGAAATCGTAGCATCAGAGGCTAACTCAGATTTTGAAAACTTTAACCATTCATGAGTGGAAATGGAATAATGTCACTATGGATTTTGGGATATGATTAATCATGAAAAACCATAAGAATGATGTTGTATGGGTGATTTTTGATCGAATAATGAAGGTATATTACTTCTTACCTATCAGGGATACCTTCACAGTTAAGGATTTGGATGGTCTTTACCTGAAAGAGGTGGTTCAGATGCACAATGTTATAAGAAGTATAATTTTAGATAGATATTCTCATTTCACATCATGATTTTGGTAGGGTCAGCAAAAGGATATTTGATCACAAGTTATTTTGGGAATGTCTAATCATACACAGAATGATGGTTAATATGAGAGGACTATTAAGGTTTTGTAGGATATGTTGTGGGTCTATGTCTTGGATTTTAGTGGTTCTTAGGAGCTTCATATGGAACTCATAGAGTTTTTATATAATTAAAGCTTCCATAAATTTATTCAGATGGAACCTTTCAAGGATTTGTTTGAAAGTATGTTTTGTTTATCTCTTTGTTGGTTGGAGGAAGGTGATTCAACAATTGTTGGACCTAGTCTCGTGTAAGAGACATATGAGAAGATTCAATTGATCAGTTAGCGGTTGGTTACTTTGTAGTATAGATAGAAATCCTATACTGATCGTCAGATATGACCTCTAGAGTTTGAGGTTGATCATCTTGCTTTCATCCAGTTGTTTCCTAGGTTGATGAAATTCTATATTAGGAAACTGGGGAAGCTAGCACCCAGGTTTGTCGAGCTGTTTGAGATAGTGGATAGGGTTGGTCTAATGGCATACCATTTGTCCCTTCCATAGTTCTAGAGTGACATTCCTGATGTGTTCCACATGTTGTAGATTTAGAGATACTATCCAGACCCTTCTCATATGATAGATGTAGTATATGTCAATCTTAGTGTTTCTATTTCATTTGAGTAGGATATATTATATATTTTCGACCATAGTGAGAAGTATCTCTTGGGAGGGTGATTCCTTTAGTTATGGTGTAGTGGATTCATGGGAGAGTTCTGAAGGAGACCTTGGAGAGGGGGTCAGATATGGAAGTATAGTGTCCAGACTTATACGATGAGCCCCCATAGTGATGCTTGGAGAAACTTGGGGATGACCTGTTATATGGTGGGTAGGTTACAGGATCCTATCATTTTCCAAGTACGTCTCTCTCTAAGTTTTTCATTAAACTTATTTTGGTTTGGTTTTGCTCATTAGAATTTGGTGGTTGTATTTTCTTCAGGGATTTCTATGTGTTTGAATAAATTCAATATTGGGTTTTGAGGGAACTTAAGAAAATCAGAGAGGATCCGTATAGAGATTCCTTATTGGGGAAAATGAATTAATGTTCAGATATGTATATTTGTTTGAATTAAAGTATTCTAGGTATAAATGGTTCATTTTTTACCATAGGTTTTTGGTAAGTTGAAAAGTCTTAAAATGGGGTTCATTTTGTTTGTATAAGGAAAATGTGTTGAAATATCTTCTATAGAACATTTACATGTCATGTAAATGGTTTAATCATCATGTATTGTTTGGGTAAATTTAATTTTCAACTGAGGTAATGTGTTTTTTTGTGTATCCCAATAAAAATAATTACATGATGTGTAACTATATTACACACTGTGTAATTCCTTGACCATTATTTTTTATGTGTGTTGTGTGGTTGATTTTTTTTATATGATCCCTGATAAGTGGTTTTAGTTATATTTTCCCTACTCTCCCATGGTTCTTTGGCTATTTTAGTGTAATATCTTGACCATGTGTGTTGTTGGTCTTGATCATGATTGGTTTTCACCAAGGATCCTTGATGCAATCATCCAAACCTTCTTCCTCATGGTATTTTACCATTGGGATCATTGATTGATCTTCAATTAAAAGAAGGGGTCTAAAAATAAACCCTATTCTTTGAAAATTTTCAAGTATGCGAAATAATAAAACATTATGCCATCATATCATGCTCTAAATAAATTAAATGATGAATTGGATTATTCCTTGGTGTCCCTTTGGATCCAATTGGTTGTTGACCTGGCTTGTGGCTACTGTTTGAGTGAGTGAACCATTTATTATGAATTAATTGTTTTTTAGAATGACATGGAATTGAGTGTTTTCTTGATATAGACTGACATTGGAAAAACCATATTATTGATATAATTGGGATGTTATTAGTTATGACTATATGGCAAATGTAATGTGTAATTGAATGATAAATGGTAATTTTCATAACTAACCATTGATGATGGGTTATTTTGATATCCTTTTTGTTATGAAATGTGTTGTGATAAATTTTTTAATTATTATATACTAGGATTATCCCTGGAATATGATGTAATTATTATATACTAGGATTGGCCCTAATACATTCTGTAATGCTTATATAATGGGCTTGGCCCTGAAACCTGATGAAATGATTATATACCGGGTTTATCCCTTGATAGAGAAAATATTTTCAATAATTTTAAATCTAATTTCAATGTTTTAAATCCCACTAAAGTGTTATTTTAATATAAATTGTCACATTTTATGATTTTAGTGGTATTTTGAGCTTAATCAGAAAAATGGCCCATTTTGGATTTTTAGGAGTTTATCGTATTTTAGTATTTCACCCTTAAACTTTTATCTGCTAATCCAAATCATGAAAATATTTATTTTTAGTATTCTATACATCCTGGGATAAATTTAATCATTCGTGACCAAAATTTCAATCATTCAATTGGAGGCCCAAAAGTAGCTCACAACAGAGGACTCGAAAACCATTCCTAGGTCTGGTAGTTTTTAAATATGAGATTATATATCGAAGTTGGATGGCCCAATGAAGCTTAAATTTTACATGGATCTGTATAAGGTATTTATTATCAACTTTTTTTAAGGATACCCCACATGAATCATCTTTTTGGAATTCCATTAATGCATGGGAAACTAGAGACATTGAATATGGAGAGTATGTCTGGGAAGATTAAATTATCTAAGTTAGACGGTCATAACTCACGTTACACATGGCCAAATATGATGAAACTTTGAGGGGAAATAAGAAAGATAATTTATAACCAATTTTATTAAGGGGTACATGTATGAATATATAATTTAATGGGTCAAAAATTCAAAATATATCAAAATAAAAATTCTATCCTCTAAAAAGAGGAGAGCTCCTCCATCCTAAATCATTAAATTCCATCACATTCCATTTGAGGCACCAAGGGGGATATCTCTAATGAGGGAGGCATGATAAAAATATTCCCCATTTCTTCTTATTCATTTTTTTAGTTTCTTTTATTTTATTTTTATTTCTAATTTTAATTTTAATTTAGTTTATTTTATATACAATATAATTCATGCATGGTTTTTATTTTTGTGTTTTCTTCCACACACCCCCTTCTTTTCTCCCTTTATATTCATCACTTTATTTCTAATTACACCTTGTTATTCTCCATTATTATCCCAAATACTCATGATCAAGAGTAACTAACCCGAGGAATATCTTGAGGGATTAATCTGGTTCTTGGACCAGAGAACTTGTTTTTGATCTTCTTTGAGTCAATTATAACGATAATTTATAATGGGTGTAATCCTCACTGTTGTTGTCAAAAGTTTATCTTCTTAATTTACAAACATTTTCACTTGATTAAGGAGGTGGATGAAGGGTGTGATTATAGATCACTATGTACATGTTTCATTCATAACTGGGGTAGATTTAGGTGTGGAAACATAAGATGGAGTGTGTTCAATAAGTAGATTTAAAGCTGGTTAATGAAGGTGCTCCATGAAAATTCTCTCGGGAGAACTTCCTTTCTTCTCAAATACCATTCTGTTTAGCATTTCATGATAATTTAGAATTGAATTTTAGTTTTATATTATTTATGCATTTAATTTATTTTCTTAAATTACATTTATTTAACAAAATATAAAAACAAAAAAAAGGAATTATTTCTTAGGTTAATTAGATTAAGCAGGTGAACAAACTGAGAAAGCTTCACAAATGAGATAACCCTAGTCAAACTCTGTGCTAAACTAAGAAAACATAAAAATATGCGTTTTCCACACCCCATGATAGGTGTGCGTAAAAAATGATGCCATTTTCGGGGATCCAATCAGTAGTTTAATTATATTTTTCTATTTTCATGTTGTAGATAGATTTTAATTTTTATTTAAATAAATAAAAAAGGGAAAAAAATCCCGGATGTATCTGAACTACAATTATTCAGAATGGGAGGATTACTCGTAGGTGCAATATTATGAACCAAAAGTCGATTATAGTGATCTAAATGATCGAGTGGACATGATGAGAAATACTCTAGATGACTTAGGGAGAAAATGGAAAGATAATTTGACTATGTTCATACATTAATGGAGAAACCCGACCCTAAGCCATAGAAAGAACCTAAGGTAGTGGTGGAAGAAATTTCACCCCTCATCATTGAAATTGAAGAATCAAAGGAGTTAAATGTTGAGGTAGATAAAGATTCATTCATCATCACTCAACCATTTCTTGGAGAGATATATGAAAAGAAATTCCCTACTGAGATATATGAGGGAGATCAATAAGAACTTAACGAATTCTGGAATGATTGTGTGGAACAACATGAACTTCCCAAACCTTGCAAAGTGGAAGAGACGACACCCTTAAAGGAAGACACCACCTAAGTGGTAGAATTTGAACTAAATATGGAAGATCCGGACTACCTACCTCCATCCATTGATAATCAACTCTAAGAGGAACTTTCCATCAAAGAAGAGATTCAAGAGAACCACATCAAGGAGATGATACATTCTTAATGTAAAAATCATTTAATTTTATTGAAACTAATTTTAGTATCAAACCCATTTTTTTGAATTTTTAGAATCGAATGGCTCTTATTATCCCCTATAGTATGAATAAAGAAAATAAATTTCACCTGTTGAGGAAAACTTGGAGCACCCTGAAGACATTTAAAATTTACTAGAAGGAGTACAAGAAGAAACCCCAGTTGTTTTGCTTGAACAACAAGAGACACAAGCTACCTACAGTAAAAGGGAATATTTAGAAATTAATACTTCAAGTTTAAAATTTTAATCTCACTTTGATTGTTCATTTCATACAAATCATCTGAATAAATCATTGTATTTTGAATAATACGTTGCACTAGTAGCAACAAAGGAGGAGGGGCTTCCATAATTCAGTTTACCCCCACCATGAAAGCAGTACCACATTGCGAAGGGGGTGGATATAGTTTAATATATATATGTATTCCACCTATATATAGAAGAAGAAGTGGATGCTGGGAAATCCACATGTGGTGGTCCATGTTAAAGAAGCTCCAAAAACAATCAGACCTTGTAAAACAGCTGGTATTACCCTCTGGAGGCAGTAAAATTCAAGGCCCACTTGGGGGATCATCTAAGATTTATCCCTTTAAATTATTTCTAGTAATTTATATTTCAATTTACTTTCTTAATAAGTAGTTCAACATGCATCCCACTTCCTACAATCATTTTGATATTTAATTACATGATCCTTTCTCTTAATTGTGTAATTTTATTTTTGTAGGTTCATGATGGCACAAGTAAATTCACAAATATCCAAGGAGGAAAGAGGATTAATATTCATTTAAAAAGGGAGTTCACTTTAAATTATAATATTTTAAACTCTTTAAATTTTTTCCCAAATCATAATTTGAGCTTTAATATGAAAAATTTCATTCCCTTCATTGAATTCATGCTTTAATTGACTTATCTAGGAGACATGAGTTTCATAGGAATCCAATGACGCTGTGTTTTAGATTTTAATGTTAATTAATATTAACGAGTAAAATGAAGAATTGTATTATTAAAATAAATCATTTATATTGAAATGAGGACTCATGATTTTAGGGAATTAATTGATTCATGTAAATGTCATTTCCTTATCATTTTTCATGCTTTGAATTTTTGAAAATCATGTGAACTAATTTTTTATTATTAAACATTCCGTGAGTTATTATCCCAAATCATATTTCCCATTCCCGAAAATATTTATAGAACAAATATTTCTTATTTTACCTTGATCATATTTCTTGATTGATCTTGGGACATGTCATCGACCAGAACATGCATTTGAATTTTTCAAAACTATGACTGTTCGAAAAAACATTTAAAATGATAGACTCATATTTTCAAAAACCAATTATCCTTAAAATAACCCCTTTAAATCAATAATTATTTAGCCCATAGAGACAAAAAATGATTTTTTATAGGGATGATCCATGTTTAAATCCATTTTTATCCATTCATACCCTACTCTTGGTATCTGTATGATATTTTGAAACTGATGAGTGGGGGTAAAGGGAATCATGGTAGGTGTAATGATTTACATTATAAGGAAGAACTGTGGGGGTGTTTATTGTGGGAATTTTAAGAAGTTGTGGAATAATTCATTTTACCCTATTTCTTTGCCACTCTTGATTATATAGTAAATAAAAATAGGAAAAAGAACCAAAATAAAATGACAAAAATGGGTTGTGATTTGGGTAAACCAAAAATCACCATTACTTGGCCTATGATTTTTATCATATGTGGTTATGTGGGGGATGCGAGGTTTATTATAATCATTAATACTTGAAGAAAGAAAAAAAATAAAAATTTTATATGAAAAATAAAATAAGTATAAATTAAAAAAAATATTCAATATGGTGAAAAAATTATTCATTATGCTTAATTTGATCATGATATTACTTTGAGTGTGGGGAAAGTGGGAGTTGCTACATTTATGGGGATAATTTTAATAAATTTTTTTTATATCATGAAATGTAATTAAGATATTAACCTCATCCTTGAGAATTAATTTTCAAAGAATCAAATCCTACTAACCTTAAGCTTTACAAGCAATTGATCCTTTAATGAAAAGCCCTCATGATTTTACGCACCTTTTTCCTTTACAATGTGGAGAAAGTAGTTCCTTTACAAGAATATGGATAAAGAGCATGTTCTTAGGATATGATCACAACTCTACTTGAATTTTATAATGAGTGTGAGAGAAAAGAATCAAATGTGATGTAAATCAGGACTTGGTATGTTTGGCAATAATTAATTGAGGAGAATGAATGAATGAAAGGAGCGGTTCAATCATTTTTTCTAAAGGGAAAAGAAAAATTCATGAATTGATTTTTTTTGATAAATTAGAAATTAAATTGATATTGTATGTGTAATTTTTAAAATCGTATTTCATATTTAAAATTGTTTGATTTTATTACTTTGATGTTTGAATACTGGTAACATTGGTGCTCTTTGAATTCCATGTTGAGATTTTATGCTTGATGACAAGCATGGTTTAAGCGTGGGGAAATATTTTAAAAAATTATACATCTAATTTCAATGTTTTATATTACACTAAAGTGTTATTTTAAGAAAAATTTTCACCTTTTATGAATTTAGTTGCATTTTGAACTTAATCAAAAAATGGCCCATTTTGGATTTTTAATAATATTAAATTATTTTAGTATTTCGGTCATAATATTTTCTCCACTAATATAAATTATGAAATTATTTCTTTTTAGGATTATATAAATCCTAGGATACATTTCTTCCTTTTAGACGATAGGCTCAGTCCATCAACTGTAGGCCAAAAAAAAAATCACAACACAGGCCTCGAAAGCCATACACAGATCTGGACAGTTTTAAATATGAGCTTATATCTCGATGTTGAATGACCCAATGAAGTTGAAATTCTACATGGAGATGTATATGAAATTTATTAATAATTTTTATTAAGTAGATCATAGCTTAATTGTACATTTATAAGGTAATTATTTCTTGGTAAACCTAAGAATTTGAATATTTAGATTCTATTTGGGAAGATTAAATTATTTGAGTGAAATGGTTATAACTCATGCTACACATGGCCAAATACATTGAAAGTTTTAGGGGAAAAGAGAAAGAAATTTTTAAAAACTTTCATGGAGGGTTCCATGAGTGAATTTATCATTTAATGGGTTAAACACACACAATATTTTGGAACAAGAATTATGGCCTATCAAAAGAGGAGAGCTCCTCATTCAAAAATCATTCCATTCCACCCCATTCCATCTGAGGCACCATTGAGGATATCTCCACTGAGGGAGGATGATTGAAACTCTCCCTAATTTATTCTTCTTCATTTTTTTAGATTTATTTTCAATTTTAATTTAAATTTTGCTTATTTTATATATAATATAATTCATGTATGGTTTTTATTTTTCTGTCTTCTTCCACACACCCCCTTATTTTATCCTTTTATATTCATATCTTTCTTTCCCATTCCACATAGTTCTTCTAAATTGTGATCTATAATACTCATGATTATGTGAAACTGGCCCGAGGAATATCCTGGGGGATGAATCAGGTTCTTGAACTTGAGACCAATTTTTTCATCTTCTTTGAGTTATTTTTAGTGATAATTCATAGTGGTTATAATCCTCACTGTGATTGCCTAAAGTTTAACATCTTAATCTGCAACCATTTTACCTTGATTGAGAAGGTGGATTAAGGGTGTGATTGTTGATCTTTAAGTACATGTTTCATTCAAAACTAGGTTAGATTGAGTTGTGCACACATACGATGGAGTGTGTTCACTAATTAGATTTGAAGCTGGTCAATGAAGGTGGTCCCTGAAAATTCACTCGTGAGAACTCATTTTTCCCTAATTCCATTATTTTTAGCATTGCATGGTGATTTATAATTTAATGTAAGTTTCATCTTATATATTCATTTAATTTATTTTCATAAATTCCATTTCATTAATAAAACATAAAAAAATGAATTAGTTCTTAGGTGAATTTGACTTAGTAGGTGAAAGAACTGAGAAAGATCCTCAACCGAGAAGACCCTGGTCAACCTCTATATTCTCTATAATTAAAACATAAAAATATCCATTATTCAAACCCCATAAAAAGCGTGTGATAAAACTGATTCCATTTTCAGTGATCTAATCAGTAGTTTACTTATATTTTTCTATTTTCACGTTGTAAATAGATTTTCATTTTTAATTTAAAAAACCAAAAAATCCAAATGAAATCAATGATGTATTCAAACTATAATTATTATGCAAGGGGAAATTACTCGCAGGTGAAATATTAAGAACCAGAAGTTGATTATAGTTATATAAATGATCAGGTGTAAATGATGAGTGATACTCTGGATGACTTGGGAAGAAAAATGGAAAGAGTATTTGACTATGATTGTGCATTAATGGAGCAAACCAACCTTGAGCCAGAGAAAAAACCCGAGGGAGTGGTGGGAGAAATTTCAAAATTCATCATTGAAATTGAAGAACTGGAGTAGGTAAATATAGAGGTACCTAGAGATTCATTCATCCTCACTCAATTATTTCTAGGAGAGATAGATGAAAATTACTTCCCTACTGAGCTACATGAGGTATATCAATAAGAACTGGACGACTTTTGGAATGAATTTGAGGAACTACTTGAACATACCAAACCTTACAATGAAGAAGATCCAACACCCTTAATGGAAGACAACACCCATATGGTGTGATTTTAAGTAAAGATGGAGGTTCTCGAATACCTACCTACATCCAATGATAATAAACTCCAAGAGGAACTTTCTATAGAAGAAGAGATTCAAGTCAAACCACATCCAGGAGATGATGCATTCTTAAACTCAAAGTCATTTAATTTTGTTGAAACTAATTTGAGTATTAAACCCAAGGGTTTTGAATTTTCAGAATTGGATGAATCTTATTATTCCCTAGAGGATGAATAGAAAAAAGAAAGTGCAGCTATTGAGGAACACCTGGAGTTCCCTGAATACATTGAAAATTTACTAGAAGGAGTACAAGAAGAGACCCCAGTTGTTTTTCCTAAACAATAGGAGAAACAATATTTATACATTAAAAGGGATGATTTTGAAATTAATACTTCAAGTTTAAATTTTGATCCTCCCTCTGATTATTCATTTCATACATAACATCTGAATCAATCATTGTATATTGAATAAGACGCTGCACAAGTAGAAACGAAGGAGGAGGAGCTTCCATACTTCATCCTACCCTCACCATGCAAGTTATACCACAGTGAGAAGGGGGATAAAATAGTGCACCATATACATTGATTCTTTATAAATAGAGAAGAATAAGTGGATACTGAGAAAATCCACATGTGGTGGTTCATGTACAAGAATCCCCCACCACCATCATATTTTGGATAACACCTCATATTTCTCTCTGGTAGAAGTAAAAACTCAGAGACCACTTGGGGGATTATACCAAGACATATACCTTTACATTATTTCTAGGAATTTAGATTTCAGTTTCATTTATTATGAAGTATTTCAGAATAAAACCCACTCCCTCCTATCTTTTTGAGCTTTAATCACATGATCCTTATTCTTAATTGTGTAATTTTATTTTTATAGGTTCACGATGGCATAAGAAAATTCCCAAGTAGGGAAGGATGAAAGAGGACTAATCTTCATTTCAAAAGGGATTTTACTTAAAATTTTTATCTTTTAAACTCTTTATATTTTTTCCAAATCATAATTTGATCTTTGAAGTGAAAAATTGCATTCCCATGCTTGAATTCATACTTTAATTGACTTTTCAAGGAGACATGAGTTTCTTAGGATTCAAATGACACCATGTTTTATATTTCAATGTTAATGAAATTGAATGAGTAAAATGAAGAATTAGATTTCTAAAATTAATCAGGGAAATTGAAATGAGGACTTATGATTTGGGGGAATTAATTGATTTATGTAAATTTAATTTCACTATAATTTTTCATGCATTGAATTTTTGAAATTCACGTGAACTAATTTTTTATTATTAACCACACCATGAGTGACTGTCCTAAATAATATTTACCATTATTGAGAGGATTTATAGACCAAATATTTCCTATTTTATCTTGATAATATTTATTGAGTGATCTTGGGACATGTCACCAACCAAAACATGAATTTGAACTTGTAAAAGCTATAACTATGCAAAAACACATTTAAAATCATTGATAAATCTTTTGGAAAACCAATTTTCCTTAAAATATCACTTTAATGTTAATCCTTATTTATTCCATAGATACTATGAATGAAATTTATAGAGATGAGTCATGTTTCAAGACATTTTTATCCATTCCTTCCCTACTCCAGGCATTTGCATGATATTTTAAAATTAATGTGTGTGGGTAAAGGGAATCATGGTAAATAGGATGATTTATAATGTAAGGAAGAAGTGTGTGGGTGTTTATTTTTGGAATTGTAAAATATTGTGGAATAATTCATTATACTCTTTTCTTTTTCCACTCCTGAATATAAAAAAATAGAAATGACACAAATAAGAAAAAAATGAAAAAAATTAGTTATGATTTGGGTAAACCAAAAATTAGCATTACTATACCTATTATTTTTATCATACGTGGTTAGGTGGTGGATGTCAGGTTTATTATAATCTAAAAATTTCTAAAAAATAAAAAAATAAAAAGGTTCTTTGAAAAATAAAAAAGCATAATTTTTTTAAAAAAATATTCAAGAGGGTGAAAAAATTATTCATTATGATTAATTTCATCATGATCTTACTCTGAGTTTGCGAAAAGTTGGAGTTTCTACATTAAAGGGGATAATTTTGTTGCACTTTTATTTTTGATATAATTCAATGTACTTAAGATATTAACCTCCTCCTTGAGCCTTAATTTTTAAAGCATCAAATCCTACCAACCTTAAGCCTCAGAGTCATTTGAACCTTTAATGAAAAGTCCTCATGATTTTATGTGCCTTTTGTCTTTACAAAGTGAAGAAAGTAGTTCCTTTACAAGACTATGTATAAGAATTAGGTTCTAATTATATGAGCATAACTCTACTTTAATTTTATCATGAGTGAGGAGATAAAAGAATAAAAAATGAGGTAAATCATGACTTGGAATAATTGATAATAACGAATTAAGGACAATGAATAAATGAAAGAGAAGTTCCATTATTTTTTCAAATTGGAAAAATAAAATTCAGGAATTGATTTTTTTCTTTGAAAATTTTAAAATTAAATTGATATTTTTTGTGGAATTTTGAAAATCAGATTTGACATTGAAAATTGTTTGATTTTATTGCTTTGAAATTTGAATATTGGTATCATTGGTGCCCTTTTGAATTCCATGTTGAGATTTTATGTTTTAGGAAAAGCATTGTTTAAGTGTGGAGGAATTGATATAGAAAATATTTTCAATAATTTTACATCTAATTTAAATGTTTTAAATCCCATTAAAGTGTTATTTTAAGATAAATTGTCTAATTTTATGATTTTAGTGGTATTTTGAGTTTAATCAGAAAAATGGCTCATTTAGGATTTTTAACAATTATAAATTATTTTAGTATTTAGGCCCTAAAATTTTCTCCACTAATAAAAATCATGAGATTATTTATTTTTAGGATTCAATAAATCCTGGGATACATTTCATCCTTTTGGATCATAGGATCAATCCATCAATTGGAGGCTCAAAAGAACCTCAAAACACAGAACTCGAAAACAATTCATAGATTTAGATGGTTTTAAGTATGAGCTTATATATCGAATTTTGACGGCCCAATGACGCTGCAATTATAAATTCATATATATAAGGAATTTTTAATAACTTTTATTAATGATACCATGTGTGAATCGTCCTTTTGTAAGGCCATTAATGCATGGGAAACCTGATACATTGAATTTGGAGAGTCTGTCTGGGTAGATTAAAATCTCAGAGTGAAACAGTTTTAACTCATTCTAAACATGGAAAAATACGCAGGAACTTTGAAGGGAAATGATAAAGAAATTTTTCAACAACATTCCTGAAGGGATCCACATTTGAATCTTTCATTTAATGAGTTAAACATGAAAAATATTTTAGATGTCAAATTCTAGTCTATAAAAAGAGAAGAGATTCTCCTTCCCAAATCATTCCATTCCATCCCATTTCATCCAAGGCACCAAGGAGGATATCTCCACTTAGGTAAGCCATCTGTAAATTTCTCCCATTTATTCGCATTATTTTTTTTATTTTTTTGTTTTATTTTTATTTTAAATTTCAATTTTATTTAGTTTATTTTATGTTCAATATAATTCATTCATGGGTTTTATTTTTGTGTCTCCTTCCACAAACCCCCTTATTTTCTCCTTTTCTTTTCATATCTTTCTTTCTAATTTCACATAGTTCTTCTCCATTATGATATCTAATACTCATGATCATGAGTAAATGACAGAAGGAATATCACAGGGTATTAATCATGTTCTTGAACTGAAGACCATTTGTTTGATATTATTTCTGTTAATTATAATGATATTTTAAAGTGGGTGTAATTCTCTATTTGGTTTTTTGAAGTTTAACTTCTTAATTTTCAACAATTTTCTTTTGACTGAGGAGGTGGAATAAGGGTTTTCTTGGAGATCTCTAAGTACTCGTTTCATTCATAACTGGGGTAGATTGAGGTGTGAAAACGTACGATGGAGTGTGTCTACTATGTAGATTTGAAGATGGTCAATGAATGTGCTCCTTGAAAATTCTCTCGAGAGAACTTCCTTTCTTCTCAAATTCCATTCTTTTTAGTGTTTCATGGTAATTTAGAATTTTATGTTAGTTTCATCTTATTTATTAATTTCATTTATTTTCTTAAATTCCATTTCTTTAATAAAACATAAAAACAACAAAAAAGGAATCAGTTATTAGGTGAATTTGATTATATCGGTGAATAAACTATGAAAGATCCTCAAGTGAGATGACCCTGGTCAGACTCTATGCATTTCACTAAGAAAAAATTAAAATATGATTTTCCACGTCCCTTGATATACATTCATCAAAACAAGCACCATTTTTGGGGATCCAATCAATATTTTACTTATCTTTTTCTATTTTCATGTTGTAGATAAATGTTAAATTTTATTTAAAAAAACAAAAAAAAACACGATGTATCCGAAATATAATTATTCTTCATGGGAAGATTACTCGTAGGTGAAACATTAAGAACTAAAAGTTGATTTTAGTGATCTAAAGGACCAGGTGGAATGGATGAGAAATACTCTGGATTATATGGGGAGAATAATGGAAAGATAATTTCACTATGTTCGTGCATTAATATAGAAACTAGAACATGAGCCAGAGCAAGAATCTGAGTTAGTGGTGGAATAAATTTCACCACTAATCATTTAAATTGAAGAACTAGATGGGGTAAATGTGGAGGTACCTGAAGATTCATTCATCCTCAATCCAACATTTCTAGGAGAGATAGATGAAAATGACTTCCCTACAGATATACATGAGTGAGATCAATAAGAATTCAATGATTTTTGGAATGAATTAGAGGAACTACTTGAACTTCCCAAACCTTGAAAAGAAGAATATCCATCACCATTAAAGGAAGAATCCATCCAAGTGGTGGAATTTGATGTAAATATGGAAAAGACAGACTAACTACCTCTATCCAGTGATAATAAACTCCAATAGGAACTTTCCATCAAAGAATATATTCAAGCCAAACCACCTAAAGGAGATGATGCATTCATAAACAAAAACTAATTTAATTTTATTGTAACAAATTTGAGCATGACAACCTACTATTTTTGAAATTTTATATTTGGATGATTCTTATTATGCCCTATAGGATGAAGAGGAAAAAGAAATTGCACCTATTGATCAACACCTGGATCTCTATAAAGACATTGAAAATTTATTGGAAGGAGTACAAGAAGAGATACCAGTTTTTTTTCATGAACAATAAGGGACACAAGATGCCTACATTAAAAGGGAAGATTTTTAAATTAATACTTAAAGTTTAAATTTTGAATCACCCTTTGGTTATTCATATCATAGAGAACATATGAAGCAATTACTATATATTGTAGAATACATTGCACACGTAGCAACAAACGAGGAGGTTCCATATGTCATCCTAACCCTCAGTGCAAGGTATACCACATTGAGAAGTGGAATGAACTAGTGTAATATATCCATGGAGTCCTCCTAAATAGATAAGAATAAGTGGATACTAGGGAAATCCACATGTGGTGGTTCATTTTAAAGAAGCCCCAATCACCATCAGACTTTGGATAACAGCTGGTACTTCCCTCCGGTCGTAGTAAATATTTAGGGCCCACTACGGGGATCATACCAAGAATTATCATATTTACATTATTTCTTTGAATTTATATTTCAATTTAATTTATTAGGAAGTAGGTCAACATTTAGTTCACTCCCTTCTATCTTTTTGAGATTTAATGACATGATAATTGTTCTTAATTGCATAATTTTATTTTTGTAGGTTCATGATGGAACAGGGTAATTCCCAAATATCCAAGGAGGAAATATGAATAATCTTCATTTCAAATTGGATTTTAATTTAAATTTTCATCTTTTAACTTTTTTTTCCAAATCATAATTTGATCATTAAAGTGAAAAATTTAATTCTCATGTTTGAATTCATGCTTTACTTGAGTTATATAGGATACATGAATTTATTAGGAATCTAATGATGCCATGTTTTAGATTTCAATGTTAATGAAATTGAATGAGTAAAACGAAGAACTGAATTATTAAAATGAATCTGAGATATTGAAGTGAGGACTCACAATTTGAGGGAATTAATTGATTCATGTAAATTTAATTTCCCCATCATTTTTAATGTTATGAATTTCTAAAATTCATGTGAACTTATTTTTTATTATTAACCCTGCTACGAGTGATTGTCCCAAATCATATTTCCCATTCTCAAGAGAATTTCTAGGAAAAATATTTTCTATTTTATGTTGAGAATATTTCTTGAGGGATTTTAGGACATGTCACCACCCACAACTTTCATTTGTACTTTTCAAAGCTATGATTGTTCCAAATAAAATTTAAAATGATTGAGGAACCTTTTGAAAAACCACTTATACTTAAAATACAACATTTAAGTTAATCCTTGTTTAGATCATAGAGAACACGAATGACCTTTATAGTTATGATCCATGTTTCATACCAGTTTTATCCACTCCTACCCTACTCTTGGTATTGTCATGATATTTTAAATTTGATGTGTGGGGGTAAAGGGAATCATAGTAAATGGGATGATTTACATTTTATGGAAAAAGTGTGTGGGTTTTTATTGTGGGAATTGTAAAAGGGTTTGGAACCATTCATTGTACTCTACTGTTTTTCTACTCATAAATATAAAAATAAATTAAAATGGGAAAAGGAACCAAAAAATGAGAAAAACTGGTCGTGATTTGGGTAAACCAAAAATTACCATTACGAGGCCTATGATTTTTGTCATACGTGGTTAGGTGGTATATGTGAGGTTTATTCTAATCATAAACTTTCAAAAAAATAAAAAAAATAAAAATTCTCCTTGAAAAAGAAAAAAATTATAAAATTATAATTTTTTTTTCAAGTGGGTAAAAAAACTATTGATTATGCATAATTTGATCATGATATTACATTGAGTTTGGGGAAAGTGAGAGTTGATACTTTGAAGGGGATAATTTTATTACACTTTTATTTTTGATATGATGCAATGTACTTAGTATATTAACCTCATCCTTGAGCCTTAATTTTTAAAGTATCAAATCCTACCAACCTTAAGGCTCATAGTCATTTGAACCATTAGTTAAATTTCTTCATGATTTTATGTTCCATTGTCTTTACAAAGTGGATAAAGTAGTTCCTTTACAAGACTATGGATAAATATCATGTTCTCATCATATGAGCATAACTCTATGTGAATCTTTTTATGAGTGATGAGATAAAAGAATCAAAAGTGAGGATAATCATGACTTGGAATGTTTGATAATAATTAATTGAGGATAACGAATGAATTAAATGAGAATATCTTTTACTTTTTTAGAGGGGAAAAGTAAAATCAATGAATTGATAATTTCTTTGAAAAATGAGAAATTAAATTGATATTTTATGTGGATTTTTAAAAATCTGATCTTACATTGAAAATTTTATGATTTTATTTCTTTGAAAATTTAATATTAGTAACATTGGTGTCCTTTGATTTCCATGTTGAGATTTTATACTTTAGTAAAGTCAAGGTTTATCTGTGGGGGAATTGATAGAGTAATTTTTTTCAATAACTTTACATCTAATTTCAATGTTCTAAATCCCAATAATGTGTTATTTTAAGTTAAATTGTCACATTTTATGATTTTAGTGGTATTTTGTGATTAATAAAAAAAGGCCCATTTTGGATTTTTAATAGTTTTTAATTATTTTAGTATTTTAGTGATAAAATTTTCCCCACTCATCCAAATCATATAATTATTTCTTTTTTAGGGTTATATAAATCCTAGGAAAAATTCATCTTTATGGAACACAAGCTCAATCCATCAATTAGAGGCCCTAAAACATCCCACAACACATGTCTCAAATACTATTCATAGATCTAGAAGGTTTTAAATATTAAATTATATCTCAACGTTGGATGGCCCAATGAATCTTAAATTATACATATAGATGGATAAGGGATTTATTAATAACATTAATTAAAGATACCATTCTTGAATTGTCTATTGGGAAAGCCATTAATTCATAAAAAAGAGGAGACATTGAATATGGAGATAATATCTGGGTAGATTATATTCTCATGGTTAAATGGTAATAAATCGTGCTACATATTTCCAAATATGATGTACTTTTTAGGTGACGTGAGAAAGAAATTTTTTAACAACATTATGATAGGGTCCATGCATGAATATTTCATTTAATGGGTCCAACACATGAAATCGTTCAGAAGGGAAATTATGGCCTATAAAAACAAGATGGATCCTTATTCCCAAATCATTACATTCCATACAATTCCATCCAAGGAATCAAGAAGAAGATCTGCATCGAGGGATGATGGAAAAAAATATCCCCCATTTCTTCTTCTTCTTCATTTTGTTGGTTTTCTTTAACTTAGTTTTATTTTCAATTGTAATTTAAATTTAGGTCATTTTAAATAAAATATAATTCATGAATGGTTTTTATTTTTTTGTCTTCTTCTACACACACCTTATTTTCTCCTTTTATATTTATCTCTTACTTTCTCATTCCATGCAGTTCTTATCCATTGTGATCTATAATACTCATGATCATGTGTAACTGACCTGAGGAATATCCTAGAGGATTAATCTGGTTCTTGAACATGAGACCATGTTTATGATCTTCTTTGAGTTAATTCTAAGGACAATTTATATCGGGTGAAATCCTCAATGTAGTTGTCTAAAGTTTAACTTCTTATTTGCAACCATTTTCCCTCAATTGATGAGGTGGTAGAAGGATGTACTTGGAAATTAATAAGTACACGTTGAATTTATAAATGATGAAGATTTATGTATGTATACATAAGATGGAGTGTGTTCAATAAATAGATTTGAATATGGTCAATGAAGGTGCTCCCTAAAAATTCTCTTAGGATAACTTCCTTTCTTCTCTAATTCCATCATGTTTAGCACTGCATGGTAATTTAGAATTAAATTTTAGTTTAGTATTATTTCTAAATTTCATTTATATTCATAAAATACATTTATTTAATAAAAATTAAAAAACGGAATCCATTATTAGGTGAATTAGATTAAGTAGGTGAAAAAACTGAGAGAGCTCCTCAAGTGATACGACCCCTGTCAGCCTCTATGTTGCACTAGGAAAACCTAAAAATACACCTTTCCCATACGCCATGACAGGCATGCGTCAAAAATGGTGTCGTTTCTAGGGATCCAATTAGTAGTATTCTTATATTTTTCTTTTTTCATGATGTAGATAGAATTTCATTGTTTTTTAAAAAACTAAAAAAAGGAAAAAAAATCCCTGATGTATCTAAACTACAATTATTCTGCATGGGAAGATTACTCATAGGTTCAATATCAAGAACCAAATGTTGATTATAGTGATCTAAATGACTAAGTGGAAAGGATGGGAAATACTCTAGATTAATTGGGGAGAAAATTGGAAAGATAATTTCACTATGTTCATTGAATTAATAGAGAAACCCTTCACTAAAGTAGAGCAAGAACCTGAGGTAGTGGTGGAAGCAATTTCACCACTCATAATTGAAATTGAAGAACCGGAGGAGGTAAATGTGGAGGTACCTAAAGATTCATTCGTCATCACTCAACCATTTCTAGAAGATATAAATGAAAATGACATCCCTACTGAGCTACATGAGGGGATCAATAAGAATTAGATGAATTCTGGAATGAATGTGAGGAACTACTTGAACATATCAAACCTTGTAAAGAAGAAGAGCCAACACCCTTAAAGGAATACACCACCCAAGTTGTGTAATTTGAGGTAATGATGGAGGATCCAGACTACCTACCTCTATCCAGTGATAATCAAATTGAAGAGGAACTTTTCATCAAAGAAGAGATTCAAGTTGAACCACCTTAGTGAGATGATACATTCTTAAAATCAATATCATTTAATTTTATTGAAAATAATTTGATTATTACACTCAACTGTTTTGAATTTACCAAATCAGATGAATCTTATTATGCCCTAGAAGATGAAGAGGCAAAAGAAATTTCACTAGTTGAGGAACACCTGGATATCCTTGAAGACATTAAAAATTTACTGGAAGGAGTAAATGAAGAGACCCCATTTGTTTTTCCTGAACAATAAGAGACTCAAGATACCTACATTAAAAGGTATGATTTTGAAATTAATTCTTCAAGTTTAAATTTTGAATCTCCCTTTGATTATTAATTTTATAAATCACATATATAGAAATCAATGTATATTGGATAAGACATTGCACAAGTTGCAACAAATGAGGATAAGGTTCCAGACTTCATCCTACCCCTTCCACGCAAGCTATAACACATTGAGAATGTGTGTATCTAGATTAATATATCCATGGAGTCCTCCTAAATAGATAAAAAAGTGGATTATAGGAAAATACACATGTGGTGGTTCATGTCAAAGAATCCCCAACCACAACCATACTTTGGATAACAGCCGGTATTTCCCTCTAGATTCATAAAAATTTAGGTCCAAATTGGGGGGAGATCATACTAAGACTTTTCCCTTTACATTATTTATTGAAATTTGGATTTCAATTTAATTTATTAGGATGTAATTCAGCTGCAGCCCACTCCCTCCAATTTTTTGAGCTCTAAAGACATGATCCTTATTCATAATTGCATGATTTTATTTTTTTAGGTTCATGATGGGACAAGGAAATTTGAAAATATACTAGGAGGAAATAGGACTAGTCTTCATTGAAAAATGGAGTTCACTTTAAACTTTAATCTTTCAAACTATTTACATTTTTGTCCAAATCATTATTTGAGCATAACAGTGAAAAATTACATTCCCTTGTATGAATTCATCCTTCACATTACTTATCTTGGATACATGAGTTTCTTTGGAATCCAATGATTCTATGTTTTATATTTCAATGTCAATTAAATTTAATGAGTAAAATGAATAATTGGATTATTAAAACTAAGCATGGATATTAAAATGAGGACTCATTATTTTATATAATTAATTGATTCATGTAGTTGTAATTTCCCTATCATTTTCATGCTTTGAATTTCAAAAATTGATGTGAAATGGTTTTTTATTATTAACCATGCCATGAGTGATTGTCCCAAATAATATTTCCTAATCCCTAGAGGATTTCTAAACCAAATATTTCCTATTTTATCTTGATTATATTTCTTGAGTGATCTTGGGACATGTCATTGACAAGAACTTTATTTTAAACTTGTCAAAGCTATGAATGTGAAAAAATATCATTTAAAATGATTGATACATCTTTTGAAAAACCACTTATCCTTAAAATACCACCTATAAACTAATATTTATTTAGTATATACAGGCCATGAATTACTTTTATCGAGATGATCAATGTTTTAATCCATTTTTATCCATTCATACCATACTCTTGTTATTTTCATTATATTATAAATTTGATGTGTGCGGGTAATGGGAATCATGGAAAACAGGATGATTTACACTATAAAGAAGAAGTATGCTGGTTTTTATTGTAGGAATTGTAAATGTTTTTGTAATCATTCATTGTACTCTATTATTTTTCTACAATAGAATTTAAAAAATGAAAATGAAAAAAAGAACCAAAAAATTGGAAAATGGGTTGTGATTTGGGTAAAACAAAAATCACCATTACTAGACCTATGATTTTTTCATACATGGTTAGGTAGTTGATGTGAGGTTCATTCTAATCATAAAAGTTTGAAAAAATAAAAAATACAAAAAGTTTATTTGAAAAAGAAAAAAGCATAAAATTCATAAAAAGTCATGAAGTTGAAAAAATTATTCATTATGTTTAATTTGATCATGATATTATTTTGAGTTTAAGGAAAGTGGAAGTAGCTACTTTGAAGTGGATAATTCTATTACACTTTTATTTTTGATATCATACAATGTACTTAAGAGATTAACCTCCCTCTTGAGCCTTAATTTTTAAAGCATCAAATCCTTCTAACATTAAGCCTGAGAGTCATTTAAATATTTAATGAAAAGTTATCATGATTTGATGTGCCTTTTTTCATTTAAAAGTAGATAAAGTAATTCCTTTAGAAACCCATGGATAAGGATAATTTTGACCCGATATGATCATAACTATAATTCAATTTTATCATGAGTGATGAGAGAAAATAATCAAAAGTGATGTAAATCATGGCTTGACAAGCTTGATATTAATTAATTAAGGAGAATAAATGAATGAAGAAGTTCCATCATTTTTTCAATGCGGAAAATTAAAATTCATGAATTGAATATTTCATTGAAATATGATAAATTAAATTAATATTTTATGTGGATTTTGGAAAATATGATTTTACATTTAAGATTGTTTGATTTTATTGCTTTGAAATTTGAATATTAGTAACATTGGTGCCATTTGAATTCTATGTTGAGATATTATGCTTGAGGACAAGCACAGTTTTAGTGTGGCAGAATTGATAGAGAAAATATTTTCAATAATGTTTTATCTAATTTAAGTGTTTTAAATCCCAGTAAAGTGTTATTTTAAGATTAATTGTCACATTTTATATTTTTTGTTGTATTTTGAGCGTATTCAAAAAATGGTCCATTTTTGGATTTTTAACAAATTTAAATTATTTAAGGATTTCAGCCATAAAATTTTATTCACTAATCCAAAATAATGAAATTATTTATTTTTATAATTTTATACATCCTGGGATACATTTCATCATCATGGACCACAAGCTCAATCCATTAATTGGAGGCCCAAACATAGCTCACAACACAGACCTAGAAATTTTTCATAGATATGGAAGGTTTTAAATATGAGCTTATATATCAATGTTGGACAGACCATTGAAGCTTAAATACAACATGGATATGGATAAATAATTTATTAACAAATTTTTACTAAGTATACCATGTATTAATAATCTTTTTGTAAGGTTATTAATGCATGGGAAACCAGGGAAATTGAATATGGAGAGTCTGTGTGGGAAGTTTAAATTATCAGATTAAAATAGTTATAACTCACACTACACATGGCAAAATAGACCAAAATATTGAAGGAAAACATGAAAGAAAATTTGAAACAACTTTCATGAGGTGTTCGAAACGTGATTATATCATTTAATAGGTAAAATATTGGGAATATTTTGGAAGGAAAATTCTGGCCTATAAAAAGATGAGAGCTCCTCCTTCCTAGATCGTTCCATTCCATCTCATTCCATTTGAGGCACCAATAAGGAGATCTACAATTAGGTAGGCCATCTTCAAATATCCTTAATTTATTCTTCATCATTTTTTAGTTTCCTTTTATTTTAGTTTTATTTTCAATTTTAATTTTAATTTATTTTATTTTATACAAAATATAATTCATGCATGGTTTTTATTTTTGTGTCTTCTACCACATCCAACTTATTTTATCCTTTTCTATTATTTTCATTCTTTATCATTCCACCTAGTTCTTCTCCATCATGATCTCTAATACTCTTGATCATGAGTAACTTACCTGAGGAATATCCTGAGGATTAATCAGGTTCTTGAACCTGAGACCATGTTTTTGATATTTTTTGTGGTAATTATAAGGATAATTTATAGTGGGTGAAATCCCCACTATGGTTGTATAAAGTTTAACTTCTTAATCTGGAACCATTTTACCTCAATTAAAGAGATCGATAAAGGTTGTTCTCAAAGATTTCTAAATACAAGTTTCATTCATAACCAGTTTAGATTGAGGTGTGTATACATACGATGGAGTGTGTACACTAAGTAGATTTGAAGCTGGTTAATGAAGGTCCTCCTAGAAAATTCACTAGGGAGAACTTCCTTTCTCATCGAATTCCATTATATTTATAATTTCATGGTAATTTATAAATTAATGTTAGTTTTTTCTTATTTATGAATTTCATTTACTTTCATAAATTACATTTCATTAATTAAACATAAAAAATAATAATCAGTTCTTAGGTGAATTAGATTAAGTAGGTAACAAATTGAGAAAGATCCTCAAGTGAGACTTACCTCGTCAGCCTATGTGCTGCACTAGGAAAACAAAAAAATATGTTTTTTTCCATTCCCCACAATAGGTGTGTGTCTACCATGACACTTGCTGAAATGATTATATAGAGGGTTTGATCCTGATTTATCAAATTTATAACTTGGTGATAAGGTTATGTTTGTCTATGGTTATATGGTTATGGTTTTCATGGAAGTGGGACTTGTTCAGAGACATTCTGAAATGATGTCAAGGAAGGTTATGTTTTACTGTGTTTATAGGGTTATGTTTGGCATGGTCGTAAGACATGTTTAGAGACATTTTGACATGGATCTGAATTAGGTTGATGTGGTTTTATTTTAATTGTTTAATTAGTTAAGAAAATTGTTTGTTGAATTATTATAATCCCTTATTATCAGATTGGTTTATTTTGGAAATGGTTTTATTGAAAAACTGAATTATAACCACACCCTATTCAGGCCTTCGTTTATCTCCCAAGAAAATTATATTATTACAGGATTAGACAAGGGAAAAGAACCTTGATATTGATTGTTTTCTTACTATATGGGCTTGGAGAAGGGACCAATATGGCATTTAGGACAGAGGTCTTTTGAGTTTTCTAGTCTCCTATTTTCTATTAATATTATCATAACATTTAGTTACATTACAACATGTCCTAACTTTATTACTTTAATAATAATATTATTGGATTATTCAGTTGGATTTTATTGTTTGGTCTTTTACTCTATTGTATTGTTTACATTATTTCGGCTACTCTGATATTTATAATTTTTTTTTAATTTTCCATTGTGTTTTAAACTATTAATCCAAGGGGTATAGTCTCCCCACTATACTTATCACACCCCCTATGCTAGTCAGCATCCTCTGGAGTATGGAGTGTGTGCTTGAGGTCTCATGACCAACCCTTTCTGGAAATGCGAGAGAGTGCTATATTGGTGGACATTACATGTAGCCAAAGTCCTCACATATCAAATCTTTCTTGACATATCAAAAATTTGAAAAACAATTAGCACAATTGTGTATTATAGTATAATTGAAATAAATAAGATCAAGACTTGATCTACACACTAAAAAGAAGCATCAGTAGAAACATATAAAATCTTTTCTAGACCATAAAATCATAAATCACATGGTATATATTGGAACAACATTAGTTTTCCCAAAACTTCTCCCTTATTGATGATAAAAAAACCCAATAAATATTAAACCTAAATTTTTGAAATGATTAGAGTTTTTTTAAAAAAAATATAATATATAATTATTTTTAAAATTTTGCGTTTTCCATTTCTCCTCTCCCTATAACTATCTTATCCCCTTTTGTGACCATAAAAATGCAGGGCAAGGAGAGGAAAATAAAAATTTATTTTAGAAACTTAATTTATGAACAGTATATTATAAATTCGAAAGTGAATATGGACGGACTAAAATTATGAAATTGTAGCAAGGAAAATATTCAAGAATATAAAAACCATTAAATGAAATCTAATGATTCATACAAAAACAAAGAGATAAATAAGATTTTTATTAAAAATGAACGCTTGTAAAAAAATAAAAAATACTCAAAAAAATTACTTATATAGTCTGTTAGTCTGCCGACCATCGATTATAGAGAGGTTCAAAACCTGATTGAGGTTTGGGTGGAGGTTTATTAATGGATGGGGTGGTTGAATAGGTAGTAGGTGGGTCAACCACTAGAGGAAATAGTACTCTTCCAAGATCTATATAAAAAATTTCTTTAGATACAAATCTAGATCAACATCATTACCATTGGGAAGGAATTATAAAAAATTTATCAAGATTCTCAGAAGAAATCATGAAATCATTAGGACTAGAGCATATAAATATGGGTGCAGTCTAGAGGACTCTGAGCGGTGGGTCTCTTCTTACTTCAAGTTATAGGGTTTTCCCTCGGTACCGTTTCAGAGGGGGGAGGCTTGTAAAAAGTGTTGTGATGGAGCTTTGAGGATGCCTCCCCCTTCCTTCTGTTCATGTGTCTCTTTATTTTCTCATAGGTTTGGCATTCGGTGGACTTTGTGGCATAAGGTGAATTTATTTGAAGCCTGATGTTGGGTGGTGGTTTTGAGGTGTCACCATCATCGATTTTCCCCTACCCCCCATGTTGGTCTCTTCCGATTCCTGTGGGTGGTGCGATTTAGACTTTGACGATGGTTCTCCCATGGTCTATATCTGAACAAATCTATGACTAGAGTGTCATTTTGGGGTTAGATCAGCTCAGATATCCTCATCGGTGATGCTACCTAGGTGAGGTGTTGGGCCTCCCAGTCCTCGATGACGGTGGTGCAGCTACACAATCCTTGGTAGCCTTCTTCTTATGGTTTCTTCCACAACTGTATTGTTGGGGGATGCCTCATGGATGGTGGAGGGGTTACCTTTACTTTAGTTCCAGCGATCAGGTCACTGTCACGATGGTGGTGCAATTGTGTTGGGATGCTGATGAATTTGAGCTGCTGTTGGCTTTGATTTCTGGATGTTTTGAGGGTTTATTATCTATTTACATAGTTGATGTTGGGAAAGTGAAGTGATTGGCGATTGAGTATCATTTTTTATTGGTTCTCTGGTCATGTGAAGGTTTGATGCGTGTTGTTTTTTGGTTTTTAAAAAGTATGTTTTGGAGGTTTTTGTTTTACGGCCCAACGGTTCAAGTTTGGGGGACTTTGTAAAGTGCTGAACAACTTCATATGGGATTCTCTTAATGAGGGCAGAACTCACTGGACTTCATGGGACAAGATGGCTAGAGAGGTTTCTGAAGGCGGTATTAGTGTCCAGAGTGTAAGAGGGGAGATGCAAGGTATGAAAGCTATGGTTTCTTGGGACTTTTTGGAGAAAAAATCATTGTGGGCAAGGTTTATTAATAACAGATATGGAACTAACTTAACCGGTGGCAGAAGAATTGTTTCCCATCTTTGGCGCACAATTTCTAGTTACTTACCAGTTCTTCGCTCTCACTCCAAATGGCCGGTTGGTTGTGGGAAAATAAATTTTTGGAATGATAATTGGATTGGTTCAACGCTTGGTTTCCCTAGATGCCCAACTCCGGATATTTCCTTTGCTCGGGTTAGCAGTTTTGGACCCTTTATCTAGGCCATTCTCACGCACAACCAACTGAAGGCCTTTGATGGAATCACCTTGAATGATGAGCCTGATAAAATCATTTTCACCGGATCGGCCTCAAGGTTGTTCTCGGCCAAGGGGTATCATTCCGTGACTCGGGTGCAGGGCTCTTCAAATATCTGGAATAAAGCGCTGTGGTGTAATGATCTGTTGGTGAAGTATAATTTTCTTATCTGGCGCCTTCAAAATCAGGTTGTCCCTACAGATGAATAGGTGAAGTGCAGGGGGATTCCTCTTGCATCTAAATGTCTATGCTGATCGGTTCCCACCGAAGAGTCAATTGACCACCTTTTCTTTGCCAGTGACTGGGTGACCACAGTTTGGGGTCTCCTTTGTGAGGTCATCGGATGAGGAGGTCGGGTAGCTTCAACTGCGTATTTTCTGCATTTTTGGTTCTCGGAAACTGATGAAAACATCTCTGAGAAGAAGGCAAGGGTGGTTCTTTTTAGTGCGGGATGTTGGACTCTTTGGAGCGTTCGCAACCCGAGGCGGCATGGGGGAATGGGCTATTCGAGGCTGACTTTGGTCTTTCACTCCAACTGTACTGGGACCGATTTGATTCCCCTTATTAAGGGTGGGGAGGCCATTCCTCTTCTACAAATTTTAATGGAAGGTAACTCCTGTAGTCCATTTTTACAAGGTGTGAATAAGCAAGGATGTTGGGTGCAGTGGAAACCTCCGAGCAGTGGTCTGAAGCTCAATGTGGACGGGTCTTGCGTGTCTGGTTTTATGAGAGGAGGGGGAGTGGTTCGTGACTCCCAAGGGTCAGTGTTACTGGATTTCAGTAATGATTTTGGAGTGGGCGACTCTCTTATGGCAGAGGCGTATGCAATGTTGAAAGGAATTGAGCTCTGTCATTCTCATAATCTTGTGCTTGAGTCTGTGGAGACTGACTCATCTATCCTTCACAGGTTGCTGTGAGGGATGCTTCTCATTCCATGGACCATTGCCTACATTGTTCACAGATGTAAGCGCCTTCTGGACTCTCAGGTGATCCTTAGTCACACTTGGCACGAGGGGAATATGGTGGCAGATTTTTTGGCCTCCGGGATTACCACTGGAGATCAAAGTCTATTGTTTTTCTACATTGGGATATCTTCCATAGGCATGTGGTTATTTTGTTAGGGAATATGCTTTGGGAGTTCATTATTTTAGGCCTCCTTAAACTTGTTTTTGTATGGGGCACTTCCCAGTTTAAAAGTTTAATAAATTGTTAATGTTAGATGAATGGAGGGACTTTGTAACTAGTTCAACTAAAAGAGGTTCTATATGAGGTTAAGAGTAGTTATTTTCCACCTTGTCTTTGATTTTTTAATTTAGATGTTTGAGAGGGTATGTATTTTCCATCAGTACTGAGCTTGTGCATTCATACACGGGACAACTCACTGAGCAGGGATGAGAAGGTGGGAGCTGTTCTTATTGTTTTTCATGATGGGTAGGGGACTTTATTTGTAGTCTTTGTTGTGTTGTCTCTAGCCTTTTACTCTTGGAATGTGGAGACTTGGTTATTGTCTTAAGTTGTTGATGTCATGTGGGTCCCCCCTTCTCCCTTAAAAGGGGGTTTATGATAATAAAAGAAAATAAATTTTCAGTCAGCAGAGCATATAAAGGCCATATTCTTAGCATGCATTGAAGAGGTAGCTTCTGTTCCAATAGGTTCAACAACAAAACCTATCTTGATCTTTCTCTCTTATAGATAGAAGCTGGATCAAATAAAAATTCCATATTTTATTGATATTACTTATAACTATCAGGAGGTGTTAGGGAAATTGGTTTTCTTCCTATGAGAGACTATAGTGCATCAACACACACATCAATGAACTTGATAATATCTAATTTATAGAAGTAAAAAAATAGATGTAGAACCATGATGATGAATCTGAGATAATTATCATAGATATTTATTAAAAAAATCATTTAATAGATTCCAAATATCTACCATAAAGCCTATGATTAACACTAACTATAACTACTGTCTGAGGATTGGACAAAGCAACAAGGGGTTCCAAAAACAGCTTGTCTTTAATCCTTGTTATGGATACTTGAAATCTAATTATCCTCACATCCAATGAGGATAACTTTTAATCAAAGTTAGTTAATTTATCAATAATAACATGAGAAAACTTCAAGATATTTTTAGATGGTTCTTGAGAAACTGATGCTCTGGAAACAATTGGGATATGTGAAACCAGTATGATGGGCATGTACATGGAAATATCTTTTCCATTGTTACTAGCTGGTACATAAGGAGATTTTTTAGAGTCTAAAGAAATATAATCCTCTTGGGATGATTTTGAGTAAAGTTCTTAAATTCCGTCATAGATCTATTCTAGCATAGTTATAAATTTCTAATGAATTTATTCTTATTGCTCTAATAGAATATGAAACCATCTTCCTAATTTCCATGGATACTTATAGAGACTCATCTATCTTAGAATTGACCCATGGAATATATTCCTTAGTAAAAAAACCATTCAACTCAAGGAAACATTAGTACCAAGAACATATCTTCAATAATTGTCTCTTGTATCCTTATACTTAGCTAAAAGATCATTCCTAAAATCTTATAAGATCATAAAATTGAATATTTCACATTGAAGTCACTAGATCCGGGATGAAACTAAATTTATATCAAAAGAGAGTAGGTCAAAGTGTGTTTATAGATCTAGAACCACTGAATGTTCTAAGGTAGCGATGGAACATGGATAAAATATCATGATGAATTCAAATTGGAACACCCCATACTCTTAAAATTAATAAATCTATTTATAATATCTTATTAGAAACGATGAATTTCAATAAGGGAAGCTCCATAAAGTTTTGATTGGACCATGTGAAGGTTACAAATCATTCTTAATTGTGGTGTCTCAATAACTACATGTTCATTCACTTCATAATATGTGGCACACATACTTTTTATCTCATTAACCTAGAACATCACAACCACAAACTCCTCATCATTTTCAACAAAAGAAACTGGTTTCACTAGTTGAAGATTATTGATCATGTTGTTTTTAGAAACCATTATCCCAAAAAACTTATTAAATTAATCTATATACACTTTGATTTACTTTAGATATTAAATATCATCTTTTAAAGAAATTAACTCTTTCATCAACTCTTCATAATATCCCTTGAGATTATCAATTTTAGTCATAAAAACTGAAGAAAATGATTCCATATGTCTCTTAACCTAAAATAATTCAGAAATATTTCTCACTGAATATGAATCCTCTGGGGTAGTAATATGAGATGGAATGTGCTATAGGGTATGTGAATGATCACTTGAACTCAAGCTTCCATCTCAACCAAAGGCATGTATGGTTGAACTGAATCGACATCCCTAATTTTTACAACTTCCTAAACCCAAGAAGCTTCCACTACTAGTTTTAATTCATTCACCATGAGCTCGAATATGGTAAACTTTTTATCCTCTTATTACCTAGTAAGAACTGTCTCAGTATGTGATACATCCCTAGGAAGCGAGGTCTTGGATTTCTCCCCATAGTTGGTGTAGGAGGTTGAAAAACAACATAAGAATCACTCTCTTATACAATAGGTCTCAAGGATTTAAATGATGTATCCCAATTATATCCAAAATTATTTATAATAATAGTTTATAAGATGTTTATTTTGGGAGACTTAACTACTCTTCCCTTATTCAGGTGGACTTCTATCTTCTTTAAAACTAATAAAATAATCCTTTTATAGGGGTAATAATTGAGCTTACCCTTTCCTTGGAAGAAATGGTGCATGAAACTCATCATGTATCTTTGTAGATTTATCTTCACATTATTGATCATGACATATTAGAGATACGTGTCCTAAAACTATGCCATCTCTATTTCTTCTACTCACTAAGATATTCTAGTTTGAATAAATTTTCATAGTACCTTCCACTTAACTTCTAAATAATTTACTACTTTCTAATCAAGAAAAGATATACTTTCATCTGAAAATAAGATAACCCAAAAATTAACTTAAAGACATTAGAGAGTCTTATTAATCCTATTATAAGTAGTTTATGAATAAAAATACACTCACCTTTATGAGGAAAGTGCACAATATCCACCATCATTATAGAAGAGACCAAAATGGATTTCCCATTTTTGTTCATCGATAGAACATCCCCTCTTTCTCCAAATTAAAACTCCACATTATATATAAACACATTGACCTACTATTCAAACAAAAATAATTAAATATTATCTTAAAAAACAAACCCTCAACCCTATATCCAATATACATTCCAAAATAAAAACATGGTCCCATTCAACCATTCTATATCCATAGATTTTTCTACAATCACTATGCATGGTGCACTGCAAATCTTGGAATTATTTGGAAATAAAGAACCACTATCATCCCTATGATTGGTATTATATATCTCTAATAGATAAGTAGAAGATTGATATAATTGAAGGGGGTAATTATTTTGTTTCAAAAGTGAAAGGATGCAGCTTAAAGGCGTGACTGGAGAGGGTTGATTTTAGTGTTAGGTCACCTACTTGATTTGAGGGAGGGATTTGTAGCCAAATGATATTTAGGGTAAAATCCAACAAAAAATAATAAATAAAATAGAATGACACATCAATTTCATTCTTAAATAAGTACAAAATAATTTCTAAGGAGGATATAAATGCAAAAAGTACTAAAATATTACATTCATTTAGATTTCATGATGTATAGAAATATTAATAAATTAAAAATAAATGAAGAAAATGAAATATAATTAAAATAAGGAGAAAAAAAAGTTAAAATCATTTCAATTAAAATGAACCCAATTTACACTTAATAAAATCAAAAATCTCAAAAGAAAGTGGATTGATAAAAATATTAGCAAATTGGTTTTCAATAGAGGTAAATTCATGAGATATATCACCTTTCTAAGCCTGAAATCTAAACAAATGTTAACATAAATTTATATTATTTGTTCTCAAATTATTTATTGGATTCATGGAAATATTTTTAGAAATAATTTTATCACATTTTAATGAAATTTTTTCATAATAAAATTAAATTTTATAAAGGTGTGTTTCACCCACAACAGTTGTGAAAAACAACTACCAACAACCATGTACTATACTTCAGCAGTAGATAATACAACTGAGTTTCTTTTATTACTAGACCATAATACTAGATATTTACATAGAATGTGATAGGTTCCTAAGGTACTCTTCTTATATAGTCTGCACCCACCAAATTAAATATCTGAATATGAATTCAAATTAAAATCATAGGTTTTTTTTGAAAAAGTAATGAAATAGAAATTGGTATTTTAAATACCTTAAAATTATATTGGAAGATTTAAAATAAGATTATTTTTTGATTTTCATAGATTCAAGTACATAATAATATCTCATAAATAATTTTTGGTCTACTAGAAGTCAGATATAGTATACTCATAATTATTTCTTGATACAATTTGTTGTCAACTGGTTCCGAACTTCCTCAAAATCAATATTTTCATTTTAACTCATCAGATTTTCATGTCCAAAACTTTTATGTATATCAAGTATTAATTTGATCTAATTTAGTATATTCCAAAATACTTCTTGATAAAATTTAAAACTATGAAATACATTTATCCCACCCTTCATACTCATTTCAAATTCTTTTAATGATAGTTTTGAAAATTCATCACATATTATTTAATTTTTATAAAAAAAATCACATCATCAACATATATTTGAACTAAAAAAATATAAAAAGGTGTGTTTTTCATTAAAATATTAGCATATAACTATCATAATAAAACCCATTTGATAAAATAAAATATCTCTAATGATCATACTAATATCTTAGTTCTTGTTTAAGACTATAAATATTTTTAGTAACTTGGAAAATAGAATTTAGAAATTGATGATTTAAAAATGCACTAGGTTTTTAATAATAGACTTCCACATCAATAAAAAATTTAGAAATATATATTTAACATCCATATAATATAATTTTAAATATATATGATATACATTGTTTAGGAAACATTCAATGGATTCTTATCCAACTATGGGTGAAAATGTGTCTTCATAGACTATTCCTTTCTCTTGGTTGTACCCTTTATCCACTAATATAGCTTTATTCATAAGGATCAAACCATTTTCATCTTGTTTATTTCTAAAACCCCATTTTGTTCCTATAATAGGGTGATCATAGGGTCTTTCAAATAATCACCATACCTTATTACTTTTTAACTTGTTCAAATCTTCTTGCATAGCTAATTTTTTTCCTCACCTAAATCTTCTTGTATGGTTTAGGTTTAAGGTGAGATGAAAAGAAAAAAATTATATAATGATTAATATAATTATTATAGTCATAATACCTTCATATAATATTCCTATTATAATATATATGTGATGGTTTTTATGGTTCAAGGTAGTCTAGAAAACACACTTTCAGGTTCATAGATATCTATCATTTCTGCACTTGTTTCACCAAATTTAAGTTCCAAATCACCATGCTATCTATTTTCAATGTGAGTATCAGTTACTATGTTTTTAAAATAATCACTTAACTCATCAACTTGATTGATTTTATGAAAAAATAGACAACTTTAAATAAATTTAACTTAAGTTGATTCATAAAAAATATTTGATCTTTTTTTGAAAAGTTTATAAGCCTTATAAGTAGTAGAATAACCAATAAATATTCCTTCATTAGCCTTTAGATCAAATTTAACAATATTTTTCATGGTGTTAAAAATGTAAAAATTGGATAAAAAATGTTAAAATATAAATTTTTTTGTTCCTCTAATATTCCATACCACATCGTTGTTTTCGGAAATATAGGACTAACTATAACTATTTTAATGACAAAAATACAATATTTATAGATTTATATGAAAATAAAGTGAGTAGTGTATATTCACATAACATAATACTCGCTATTTCTTGTAAGGTACTATTCTACCTTTCAAAAAAACAATTCTGTTCAGGTTTCTATGGGGTAGAAAAAGTATGTTTGATACCATGTTTTGAACAATAAGAATTGAGCTAATGGTTTTCAAATTCTCATCGGAGTTCAATTGATAGAGAAATAATTTTAACATATTTCTATTTTTGATCCAACTTTATCAAACTTATAAAATCTAAAAAATCTTCACTTTTAAGACTAAAAAAATAAATCCCAAATAAATATAGAGTCATCATCAACTAAATCATATTTAAATTTTTTTCCTCTTATGATTTTTTTTCTGAACGATCCATAAAAATCCATATGGATAAGTTCTATAATCCTAAATGTAGAAAACACTTTCTTTGATATAAAATATGATTTTTGTTTTTCATCCATTTTTAATGCATAACTTAGTTTATCTTTATTCAATTTATGTTGAGGTAAATCAGAAATTACATTTTTCTTAGTCAATTTCTTCAAATATTAAACATTTCAATGCCCATGTATTCTATGAAAATTCCATGAATAATTTGTTTCAGCATTTAAATAGTTCAATTTTTATCTACATAATGAAATATGATCTAAATTATAGACATTATCAGTTATAGGTTCCATAAACTCAAGGATTTCATCTTTAGAAGAAGAACATGAATTATTTGAAAAATCTATAGAGTAAAGTTCATCACAATGATGATAGATACTTATCAGATTATGTTTCAATCCTTCCACATAAATAACTACATTGATGATAAAATAGTGTGTATTTCTAACTAATCCAACTCTAATAAAAATTCTTCCAGCATTGTCACCAAATGTGACAAAGCCTCGAAATTTTTTGGATACATAATGTAAATTTGAAAAATATCTACTAAAATTCCTTGAGGATCAAAACTCCACATCCCAATTTTCATTGAAACTGATATAAAATTTTCTATATAAGAGACATCAAAAAAGAAATTATTTTGGTACCCATATTCTCCTGGGTCCTAAAATTTTATCCAAAAAATATTTTGGAATCTAAATCTTCTATTTTCATATATAAATTCAAGAACATAATTTTGATAATTTTTGTTAATTAAAATTATTCCAAACACCAACAGAAAGAGGCTATCTTAGAGTAAAATAATTCAAAAAATTTCCATGATATTTATAATAAAAAAAATTATTTATGTTTTTGTTCTTTATTATAGGCACAAAATAATTTTTGTACAAGCTTTGGGTTTTCACCTTTTCTTTCTATTCAAAACTAATCACTCTGAATTGTTTTATTACCAAGGATTTTATTTAGGTAATTTTATCATTTTATAAATACACTATATTTGTATTTAATGTCCTGAACATATTTTTTTCATTATTTTAATTCTATTAAAATGTTCATAATATGAGGAAACATACCTTTCCAACATAAATTTTAGGGATGAGATCTGTTTTTAAATCTTTTTTTTTTCACTTAAAATAATAGAATAGAAATTTTTGAGGTATTTATTTTTCTTTTTCAAGTATTTTTATTTAGCTTATTTCATTGTAAAGTATTCATTCAGTTCTTCAAATGATCAATTTTTCATTTCATAATCAAATTCAAACTCTGAATAATAAAATGAGTTTATGTCATCATATTGTGCTATTAAACACTTTAAAGCCTTTTGAATGGAGATTTTAGCTTATGATTTAGAAGATGTTTCATCACTAGAATCATCTAAAGCACACCATGTAGAATTTATATCCCTTTTAATATTTTTCTTGAATTATGGTTTCTATTTTTACTTCTTGATAAATTTAATTTTTTCTTGATGTTGTGGAAAATCTGGTTTGATATGTCAATGATTCTTTAACTCATATAACCTGACTTGTTTATAACATAAATAATATTTTTTTACTTGAATATTTATTTTGGGAATCTTGTTATATTTTTTTTATAATTTTTAGAAATTCTTTTAAAATTATGAATGATCACTATCAAAATAAGAACTAATTGATGTCAACTCATTAGATTATTATAAAAGAGTTATACCTTTTCAAATTTTTTCATCATTTAAGTAGAAACTTTAAAAGAATTATTATCCTTTTTAATAATTTTTTTCATGAAATTTATCTTCCATTTATACCTCATGCATCATGAGTGTTCTAATAATATTTTTTATCTTGAAATATTTCACATTGGTGGATTTCCTAATGGAAACTGAAATTAAACTCTATTTGGATGGTAGAAATATGACAAAATTTAGATAATGACTTAGATCAGGAATTAGTTCTCTTAGAGAAGAAACAATATTAAATTTTTTTGTTAACCTTACATTCATCAGTGTTATGAATTTCCACAAATCATTCTAGATGTTTCAAAATTTGATTTTATAGTTTTTTACCTGAGTAATCTCACATTTTCAATACCTTCATAAGCCACTGATATAGTTTTCCACATATCATGTTTTATAACATATTGAGAAACTTTATTTAACACATATCATCCAAATACATATATAATAGAATTCATGGATTTGGTGTGTAGATCATATCCACCTATATTAGAATCCCATTTTTTTAATCTCCATCAAAAATTATATTAGGCTTAACAATTATCAAGTGAAAAATTAGACCAAGGTTATTCAAGTAAATAATCATAAGTTCCTTAAAACATCAATAATTTTATCCAATGAAACAGAGTTCTCTAATTATATATAAAAATTTTCTATTATCATACTTATCATACATTGGATGATGATATTTAACTAATTTTTAGAGTTGAGAACTCGATACCCTTACCTTATAATACTAATTTTTGTTCGGAGAAGAACTACTTAAATACTCAAGAGGGGGTGAATTGAGTTCTTAAAAATTTCCTCAATTAAAAACATCCTATTTTGGGGTATGATTGATTTTGATAATTTATTATCTTAGTTAATCAATAAAAATAAAAATATTAAAAAAAATAAAACATTAAATATTTCTAGTGGTTGACAATAAGGAGAACCCAAAGTATACTCCATGAATACTTAACTCCTAACGCTTGATGATTTAATTAGAAATTTTCATTTTAATGGGGAATACACGACTGAGTGTAAGAAACTATCCTGCCTGCCAATCATTTTTTTCGCATTTTCATACGGCTAGTTTAAGGGGTTCCCGATACCCAAACATCACCATCCTTTTAGAACACATCACCACAGAACCACATTACAATTTTCAAATTTCAAATTTCAAAAACCTATTCAAATTCAAATTCATCCGCCTCGAGCCGCGACCTGATACCCCTGCGCTGACAGGCCTCGTGTCTCGAATCAGAAACGTCAGTCGCCTTCAGCCCGCACGCCAAACGAGGGACGAGCGACAGCCTCCATCGTCACGTGCCACCGTTCACCGGCACTGGAAAATCGACGACACCGCAAAGATGTCGTTCCTCTGGTATCCCACAAATCTCCACCGGTAGATACACAGTGGGAACAAACAAACCAACAACCATGCCACACATTCACCACGCCCACCAGAGAACAGCAGTGGAATCGAAATAACCGGAACGAAGATGAGCTGCACCAACGTCGCCAACACCATCACACGTGGTCAAGAATAGACCGCCACGGAAGACGCCGACGCGTACCGGGAAGGGTCCAGAGCGCTCCGTAGAGTATGCCGTAGACGAATCAGTCTTACACCCGTAGATCCAACCAGAAGCGCTGTCAATCTCACCGTAGCCATTATCCAGAAACCACCAGGGAACATCACCATCTCCAGCCAAAAAACACCAGATACAGCACCAGAAAACAAAAACTCACTTCAGCGAAATCAAAACACAAACCAATAAACCCTTATCGATGTAAGCAGCGGAATCCCACAACCCATGCCTCGTCTTCGCAACCCATATCCCGTCGCCGCCATCCTTATCAACCTCGAGAGTCGCCGCAAAACCCCAACCGCCCACACCGGAGCTTTGAGCTTCGAACTCCGAACAGCACCGTGCCTCCAGCGAAAACCCTATTCCGCGAGAGGACTCGGGCAAGCTATCTAGCGACGAGCATGGTAGAGCCATAGGAAACACCAGATCCACCGGATCTGAGTGAAGGAGTCGACGAGAACCGAGGGAAGGAGGCGGCGATGGGGAGAGCATTCGAGAATCGCAGCGCCCCTTACGGGCCTATCGCCACTGGCTTTCCAGTGTAAGAAACTATCACTTAATAGAAATCCAAGATCTTTTTCAAGTATTCTACAAGTATTTACAAAAAATGTCAGCCTTCAACAATCAATTAAGGAGTTCTCACTTCCAGAAATATGAATGAATTATTAGAGAGTAAAATGTGTAAATTATAGTTTCAAGATACAATTGATAGAATAGAATAGTTCTCTAAGAGAGGGAATTATAATTAAGTATAGATTGAGGAGAGTGTTTAAAACAAAAGAATATTAATTAGGAAAGCACATATATTGAAAAAAATGATTTTTTTTTTATTTTTATTCTTGGCACAAAGAAATAGTGAAATAAAAGGATTTGAGAGAGAGAATGGTTATAATGTAGATACTATTTCTATTAATTATATATTGTTTTTCTTTTTAAAAAACTATTACATTTCATTTCACAAACTATTTCACTATATCACATCCAATAAAACCATTACTTGGGTAAAACTTTAGATTTCCTTTTCTAAAAATTACCTTGGGATAAAGAACTGAGAAATAAAAAAAATATAATATTTTATTTTATGATGCTTGAAACTTTTGGAAATTAGTTTTACCATAAATAGGTAGACTAATTCTTAATTAATTGGATGAATCATTAATTTTCACTTGAAATACTATAATGATAATAAATACCAAAGTTGTGGAATGATGTAGATGATTATAGATCACCTTGTAGCTGAATTGATCCATCTAGTCATTCTTAACATCATATATTTATTCACATGGCCAAATCACATAGCTACTATTGACATAGCTAACTTGATTGACATAGCCAATTGGAACCACATAGCCACATATTCTACCGATCCAAATCTTGAAGCTAATTACTCAATGTAGCTAATTTGACATTGTTTTTCCATCAAAGTGTCCACTGTAATGAGCCAAGAAAAAGTGAGATACTTTTTTTATATATAAATAAATAATTTATTTATTTATAATATAACCCGACATCACAAAGGTATAGAGTTTCACAGAGTTCAGATATAGTTGAGAAATTCTCATGCCACAACCTATAAAAGAAAAGACCAAAACTATTATTTACAAGGGTTAAACACCTTATCATGACCTTGAACACTGTCTCGCTTCTACACATCCTTAATCTATGTGAAACGAGATTTTGAAAACATGAGTTGAGCGAAAAAAATCTTAGTAAGGGGTTTTGAAAACTAAAAGTAAACCAAATAGATTTTTTTAGTTAAAAATAATAGGTGAAACATTTTATAAAGTTTGTTAATGAAAGTGTAGGAAAACATGTATACTTTTAAAAAATTAAAATTTTAGTGAATGGAAATATTTTAATCTATATATACAACATTTGGAAAATACCGTTGATAACTCGTATAGAAATAATTATTTCACTTAAAAATATTATAAGAATTTATAATTAATTCTCAAAGGCACCTTGGGTCATAACATGAATTCTCAATTCACTCTGAGATATAGAACATGACATAATCATGAGTCAAGGATCATTTCACATGGATGAGCATGAGTCAAGGCATATTGAACGTTAAGGAGCATGATTCAAGGCTCATTGCACATGAAGGATCATGAGTCAAGGCTCATTGCACATGAATGAGCATGATTCTAGGCCAATTTTAGACGAAGAAGCACAATTCAAGACTCATTTCACATGAATTGGCATGAGTAAACACCCTTTTCACATGAATTAGCATGATTAAAAACCCATTTCACATGAATTATCAAGAGTAAACAGCCACTGCACATGAATTAGCATGAGTAAACACCCATTTCATATGAATGATGTATCATGACACTAAACCTTACCCAATGCAACAAAGTAATATTAGGGCACAAACTTCATATGATTGGTCAAAATTCCCATAAGGGTTTGGGTTCACTCCCCAATCCCTTATTTGGAATTAAAACATTATAACTTATATTTTTCATTCTGAGAACCATGAAATTTCTTTCAAAATCATGAGTTTTGAAAATCATTCCATACAATTAACTTTCTTGATCATAAATGTGTTTTGATAAAAGTGTTTTCTATTTAAATATAAATAATTATACTTTCATTCATATGTATGTAACAGTTTTACATAAAAGATACACATATATAAATTTATTTACATATATAAAAGAAGATGGCATACTCAGAATAATTATACTTTTACATAAAATGTTGTATTTTCATAAATTCGTGTGTATATATATATGCCAAAATTAATATATATATATATATTTAAATAAATCAGTTTCATATGGGATAATATATATATATATATATATATATATATTTATTTATACAACCACTTGTTTTGAAAAAAACATTAACTTGAAGGTTTGATAACCTTTCTTGCACTCATAGGGCCTAATTAAAATTCATGTAACATTAAATTAATTTTATTAAAGAGAGGTCCATGGGAAGATGTGTTTTTAAACATGTCAGGATATATATAAATATATATGACTATAAACATGGAAGATTTTGAGAATAATATATAACATGCACACCATAATTTCTTATATATAAATATGAAAATAATTATATAGCACGAGGTATATTCTCATGAGTACTTACATATATCTGGTCGATAAAACAAATGAAATGAAATGTATATATATATTTAAAACATAGATTTAAATTACAAAACATGAAAAATAATAAATTTAAAATCATATACATGTATATAATATATATAAATGTGTTTAACAACATGAAATTATAAACAATTCATATATATGTATATGTGTACTTATATAGTAAAAAAAATGCACATTTGGAATTTCGTACTTGATTAACATAAATAACTTGAAATTGACATATAAGTTTTTATATGAATGAAATTGAAAAAATAATATCCATATACATAAATATTTATATGAATGAAATCACAATAAACCATAAAAATATAGGTGTTAGTAATTTATTAAATCAACATATAATGTTCAAAAAACCGAACCAATTAAACCTCTTGAGCATATTTTTTATAAATGAATTTATATACTCGTAACTAATCTTGGAATAAATTTTGTTTTTAGTAGGAAACATGAATAGAAACATAGATAATACCCCTTTATTTTTAGATGTTACCACTATTTCACAACAGGAAACACAATTGAATAACAGAAAGAGTTACTAATTAAATTGGTAATCAATTTGAAAATTCAAGAGTAAATTGATTTTATTAAATGTATTACACCAAAAAAATCACCTTTTTATGAAGATGACTCCACTGCTTCAGAACAGGGAAAAAAATTTCATAGCAAGGAAGATTGATTTAAAGTGTTTGTCAATTGGGAAAGATTTTATAATAAACAAGAAAAAACTATTTTCATATTATAAAAAGTAAAATTACCCTTCTAAAGTGAATTAGACTACTTCTAACCCAGTTTATCACAATAGTTAGAACAAAAATCAACAAATGGACTTCATGGCTAAAAATACTGGTTTTCAAGAGTCTCTTACCTTTTCCCTAATCATCACAGACACTTATATACATAGATAACAAGTACCCCCAAAATTTATTCCAAACCAGAGTAGAGTGAATGGAGGATTATCCCCCTGACCTGAAGTCCCTACTTTCCCTTAAACTATTTCCCTAATTCGAACCGAACAAAATATGGGAACATAAACCAAAAATTAAAATTAAAAACCTTAACCGAAATATTTATTGATTTTATAGAAATTAGACTCACCATCCTTGATAAGGATTCACGGGTAGGTGTTTCCAGGAGCAAGACGACAACCCGAGGTGTCATAAGTCTCCACTGAGGGTTGCTGGTCGAATGCCGGTAGGTTGATGGTCAGATTCATTTGTATGTGGCCATCCCAAGTGGTGGGATTTCCAAAAAGATATGTGTCTTACACCCTGGACGAATAGTTGAGGATCATTTGTGGCTGCATCCATGGGTAACTCTCCGATTGGGGAAGGTTACGACTACAAGTTTCATCAGTGCTACGAAGAGGAAGAAGATAGGGGAGCATCGACTTTTACTATATGCTAGTCCCTCCTCTTCTTTTTATTATAATGATTTATTATATATAATTATATATATATATATATATATATCTATTTATTGAAATATATGTTCAAATGCATAATAATTCTTAATTTCCTACTTAGAAGGAAATCATATTATAAAAATAATAATATTCATAATCTTATATATTATATAATTATATATATATTTTTTCTCTCCTCTATTTTATTATAGGTATTTGAGAAATTTATAAAATTAATAATGAAATTTATTATTAAAAATACATTTCATGTATTATCTTGTTCTTAAGTAAGACAATTAATGTAATTATGAAACATAATTAATTCATTATAATAATGTTGTAATTAATAAAAAAATTAAAAAATAAATACTGTTAAATTCAATAAGAATTATGTTTTATATTAAATTATGTAAATGTTATTATTTATTGAAAAACACTAAAAAATTTATTATAAAGAGTTTATGATATAGTAAACATTAAATTTTCAAATTACATTTTATGGGAATGAAACTCTATCGCAATTAAAAATATAACATTGAAAACCATTAATTAATTTAATCAATATACATCTACATATATGTATTTAAATAAATTATTATTATTATTATTATTACTTTTATTTATGTTAATTAATCCCAACATACTTGTACATATATTTCAAATAAATATTTATTGAATAATCTTGAATAAAATATAAAATTGATATATTAACTAATTGATTCTTGGTTTATTTTTATTGAGTAAATGTTTTTTAAAATATATTATTTATATTTATACACACAAAAAGACATTATCTTTCAAATCATAGTTATATATATATATATATTAGTTATTTTAATTATTATTTAAACTAATATTTATCATTAAAAAAATAAAGTAACTAATATTAAACTCTAAAACAACATGTGAATATATTATATTTACTTAAACTCAGGAAGTTACATTCTACCCCTTAAAATAATTGTGTACCTGTAATTCCATAAACAGAGATACATAAATTATGAAATTCAATATTTAGAATTAGGAAAACTAGGAGCACAAGACCTTACCTTAAATTAAAACCCTAGAAAATTAATTTATAACCTCAAAAAGTTAAAAGGGTTTCTCCGTATCCCGATCTCTAAATTTATCTATACCTCATCTCTGATACCAATTGTAATAAACAAGGAAAACATAATCCATTTTTATATAAATAACTAATTTATTTATTTATTTATTTATTTATAACACAACTCGAGATTGCAAAGGTATATGGTTTAAGATATCCCATATAAAGTAGAGAAATTCTCATTACATAATTTTAAAAATTAGAAAAACTATTCTTTATAAGGGTTAAATACCTTCACGGGACCTCGACCACTATATCACTTCTACACATCATTAAGCCCTATGAAAAGAGATTTTTAAAACATGAGGTTAGTGACAAAAATCTCAGTAAGTGGTTTGGAAAACAAAAAGAAAACCAAGTAGAGTTTTGAAATTAAAAATAAATGGTAAAACATATTATAAAGATCGTTAATGTAAGAAGAGGAAAACATGTATACTTTTAAAAAATAAAAATTATAGTGGAAGGGAAGATTTTAATATATATCTACAACATTAGGAAAATCCACATTTTTCACTAAAATAGAAATATTAATTTAACTTGAAAATCTTATAAGCATTCATAATTAATTCTGAAAGGCACCTTGGTTCATAGTAGGAATTATCGGTTCACTCTAAGACATGGAACATGACATAAGCATGAGTAAAGGCTTATTAAACATTGAGGAGAATGAGTCAAGGTTCATTATAGATGAAGGAGAATGAGTCAAGGCTCATTGCACATGAATGAGCATGAGTCATGGCTCATTGCACATGAAGGATCCTGAGTCAAGGCTCATTGCACATAGAGGAGCACAAGTCAAGGATCATTTCACATGAAGGGTCATGATCCAAGACTCATTGCACATGAATTAACATGATTAAACACCCATTTTACATGAATTAACATGAGTAAACTCCCATTGTACGTGAATTATCATGAATAAAAACCCATTGAACATGAATGACATATCATGATATTAACTATTACCCAGTGCATTGGAGAGATATTAGGGAACTATCAAGGAACACCCATAATATGATTGGAAAAATGTCCCATAAGTGTTTAAGTTCACTCCCCAATCCCTATATTGGTATTAAAACATTATAACTTATATTTTTCATTCTGACAACCATGGATTTTCTTTTAAAATCACGAGTTTTGAAAACCATTTCATATAAATAACTTTTTTGATCATACATGTGTCATGATAAAAGTGGTTTCTCATTAAAAATACAAAATTATACTTTCATGAATATGCATATAAATGTTTTACATAAAATATAGACATTTCTACATTTATTTACATAGATAAAACATGATTTCATACTCAGAATAATAATACTTTTACATAAAATGTTGTATACACATAAATTTGTATATATACATGTCAAAAGTAATATATATATATAAATATATATTAATGTAAATATACTTTAAATGGAATAATATATATATATATATATATATATATATATATATATATATATATATTTATACATCCACTTGTTTTAAAAACAAAACATTAACTTGAATATTTTATAACATGTATTGCACTCATAGGGCATAATTAAAATTCAAGTAACATTAAATTAATTTTATTAATGAGAGATCATTTGGAATATGTGTTTTTTAACATTTCATGATACATATATATGACTATAAACATGGAAGATTTTGAGAATAATGTATCACACGTGTAATTTAATTTCTTATACATAAGTATGAAAATAATAATGTCACATGAGGTATATTCTCATGATTACTTACATATATTTGGTCGATAAAAAAAGAAATGACATGAATGTGTATATATATATGACATAGAGTTAAATTCTAAAACACCAACATAAAGAAATTGAAAATCATATACATACATATAATATATATAAATGCATTTAACAACATGAAATTATAAAAAATTCATATATATGTATATGTGTACTTATATACTAAAAAAATGCACATTTAGAATGTCATACTTGATTAAATTAAATAACTTGAAATTGATATATAAGTTTTCATATGCATGAAATATGGAAAATAATATCCACATACATAAATATTTATATGCAATAAATCTGAATAAACCATTATAAGATAAGTGTTAGTAATTAATTAAATTGATATATAACATTCAAAGCACCAAAACCAATTAAACTGATTGAGAATATTTTTATATAAAATAATTTATTTACTTGTAACTATTATTGGAATAAATTTTTTTTCTAGTAGGAAAAATGAATGGAAGCATAGATAGTACCCATTCCCTTTCGGATTCTTCCACTATTTCGTAATGGGAAAAACAATTGCACTGCAAAAAGGGTTACTAATTAAAATCAATTCAAAAATTAAAGAGTAAATTGATTTTCTTAAGTGAATTCCAGGAAAAAAATCCACTTAATATGAATATGACTCCACTGATTCACAATAGGGAAAAAATTTCATAGTAAGGGATATTGATTAAAACTACACGTTAATTGGGAACAATTTTAAAAGAAACATGAACAAACTGTTTGCGTATCATACAAAGAAGACTACTTATAACCCTGGTGATCATAACAGTTAGAAAAAAACTAAAAAATAGCCTTCAGGACAAAATAGACAGGTTTCAAGAGTATCATCCCTTTTCCCTAATCATCAAAGACACTTCTATAGATAGATAACAGGTCCCCCCAAAACATATACCAAACTAGAGTAGTGTGAACAGTGGATTCTCCCCCTGACATGAAGTCCCCTCCTTCCCTTAAACTATTTTAAAAATTCGAACCGAACAAGATATGGGAAGCAAAACCAGATATGAAAATTAAAAACCATAACTCAATCATTTTTCAGTTTTCCATAAATCTGAATTACCACCACTGGGAAGGATTCACGGGTCAGTGTTTCTAAGAGAAAGACGACGACCCGAGGTGTTATAGGTCACCGACGAGGGTTTCAGGTCAAATGTTAGTAGGGTGTGGGTCAGCATCGTCTGCAAACGACCATCCTGAGTGATGGGATTTCCCAAATGAGACATGTTGCATGCCCCAACGAACACCCGAGGAGCATTTTTGGCTACATCTACAAGTCAAACACTGATTGGGGAAGGTGATGTCTGCGAGTTTCATTGGTGTCATGAAGAGGAAAAAGACAGGGGGCGTCATCTTCGGCTGTACGCTGCTCCCTCCTATTCTTCTTTTTTTATTTTAGAGATTTTTCATATCTAATTATTATATATATATATATATATCCATTCGTTGAAATATAAGTTTAAATATATATTAATTCTTAATTGCCTATGTAAAAGGAAAACATGTTATCAAAATAATGATATTCATATTCTTACATATCATATAATAATATTTTTTTCTCTCATCTCTTTTATTATGGGTGTTTAAAAATTTTATAAAATTCATAATGTAATGAATCAATCAAAATACATGTCATATATTATCTTATTATTAAGTAAGATGATAAATGTAATTTTGAAACCTAATTAATTTATTATAATAATTTTATAATTAATAAAACATTAACAAAATAAATACTATTAAGGTCAATAGAAATTATGTTTTATATAAATTTATATATATATAATTATTTCTTGAATAATAAGAAAACATTTAGTATAAACAGTTTATAAGATAATGAACTTTAATGTTTTAAAATTAAATTTTGTGTGAATTAAACTCTATCCCATTTAAAATATATCTTTGAAAAACATTTTTTAATTTAATCAATATAAATCTGCATATATTAATTTAAATAAACTATTATTATTAATTTTATTTATGTTAATTAGTCCCAAAAAAATTGTACATATATTTTAAATAAATAGTTATTAAATAAATGCGAATAAAATATACAATATATATATATTAACAAATTGATTCTTGGTTTATTTTTATTTAGTAAATGTTTTCTAAAATACATTATTTATATTTATACACACAAAAAGATATTATCATTCAAACCATAGTAATACACACACACACACTTGTATATTTGTTATTTCACTTATTACTAAATCTAATATCTATCCTTAATCAAAAGAAATTAATTAATATTAAACTGTAAAACAACAAGTGAAAATATTATATTTACTAAAACTGAGGATGTTACATCCATTTATCATGTAGCTAATTCATCTACATAGCTGATTCTCATATAGTCTATTCTCTAATATAACCGATTCAAGTAGGAAATTCAATAACATAGTTGATTGGAATAGAAAATTTATCAATTTATCCTAAATCCATGTAGAAAAATTCCTCACATTTCCCATTTTTTTAAACATATCCAAATTTTATCAAACATAAATAGAATTCAAGATTACAACATAATTGAAATAAATAAGATTAAAAGTTGATAGACATACTCATGAATAGAATAATTTGAAACATATAAATGATTTTGGAGATCATAAAAAACAAAATACACATGGGATTTTTTGGAACAAAATTAGTAGTTTAAAAGTTATCATATTCTTGAGAACATCAAGCGGTATCAAAGTATCTGGGATCCCTTGACAAGATCCTTACATATGTTATAATTTATAATACGAGCATAGTTAATATCAGATGAATTCCTATATTTTTTAGATTTTTATTTCATATATGAAAAAATGAAATGATAAATATGTTATATCTCTTAGAATGGAGGTGATAAATGTAGTTAAATTCAGGTTTATAGCCATTGGGAAAGATTCTCCTATGATATTTTTTGAAAAAATAAATTTTGAGGTTAATGGGAAAGTATGAGTTTCCATTTTTATTACCTTGTGGGAAATGTTTAGAAGATGGTGAGGGGTCTTAAGATAAAAAATGAAACTTGGGAAAAACATAAAAGTATCTTCAACTGATATATAAAAATAAAGGAATCCAATATATAAATGAGGATAATCAATTTTGAATATATCATAATTGAATATGATGAAACTATTAATGAATACTTTACCAAATTTAATGATATTTTCAATTTCATAATAGGATTCATGGATTTATATTAATATTATACCATTTTTAGGAAACATATAAGGATCATTCCAAATATGTTTTATCCTAAAATATATTTATTAGAAGATAAAGATGATTTATCTCTTGATGAATTGCATAACATACTTTTTGTGTATGAAATGAGGAAAATTACAACATTAAAACAAAGTTAAGAAAGATACAGATTTTGAATCTATTAGGAAGCTAATGTTTTGATAATTTTAACTTTATATAGTGTGCATTGTGAACCAAAATATTCAGAACCTGATGATGAAGTGAATGACAGGATTATGTCTCTCATCTATAAAAATTACATTGAAGGTATAATAATTTAAAAGAGAAAAAATATACTTAAATTTTGTGTGTGTGGAGGAATTGGACACTTTACTATGAACTATCTGAAGAAGAAAAATAGAGAATATGATAAATACTTTAAAGAAAATTATCAGTGGAGGAAGTGGAAAAAAAACAACCAATGAAGATAGGAAATCCACTGATTATAAGAAAGAGTTCACTAGAAAAAATAAAAGTAGCATGTCCAGTAAGAAAGTTGAGTACAAATCTACCATCAATAGTTCATTATAATATCAAAATCTTGAGATTATTAGTGACTTATTTTTCTAATGTTAGATGAAGTGAAGATACTTCATATTGTTTACTTCAACTATTGATGAATGAGAATATAAAGAATCTTCTAGGTACTATCCAATGAGATAAAAAAGTATGGCATGTCTTGATAAGAAGACAAACATCAAGAAAGAAGATATAATATTGAATAAATATGTGAGAAAAATAATGTAGGCATGTAATAATTCCTTAAACAAATAAGATAAGTACATTGAGGAGATTAAAAACATTAATCTAAAAGTTGTTGAGTAAAGAAAGATGGACAAAGATCATTATAGGAAACTTAAAACAAATTAATGAAAGATTTTTAAGACTCAATCAAAATGTCTCAAGGATGAAAATAATTTAATGAAAATGAAAGAGAATTTTAATAAATATTCCTAGGTAAAGACATAACCATTTTAAGCTATTGAAATAACTCATCCTAAGAATCATGCGAAATTTACAACCATTAAACAATTTTTTTTATCTAATTATTCTAACCATGCAGGTTTTTGAAACAAAAATGAGACATTTATGTTTGAAAAATATGTGATAAACACTAAACATCAAAAAATTTTAAAAATAACCTCCATAATAATATATCCCACACCAATGGAAAGAAAATGTATAAATATGTGTTGAAACATAACTATCTCTTCAAAGGAAAAATAAAATTTATATATAAGATCAAGGATCATTGGATGTTATTGGTGTTTTTGTATATATAAGCACACAAAATATATTTTTGGAACAAAATATATCTCTTTATAAATAGAAATGATCTAAGTCAGGGTGGGGGGATATTAGAAGAAAAGAAGGAGACTTTATTAAGTTGCAAGAAGAAAGAAAACAAAAGTTATCAAAAGTTAGAAATACCTCAAAGTAAAATCAATTTAAATATACGGATGATATTTTTGGAAGGTGTGACAAACCCAAGAAACTATGATGAGGAATATATGAAAAAAATTACTAGATAAGTTTCTTATACTAGGAAAGAAAATAATGATGGTGAGAGGATGAAAATTAAAGGCAAATATTTTATTACTAAGACTGCTCTAAAAGATAACAAAAGAAATAAGTCATGGATTATTGATAGTGGTTTTCCCCCACATATTATAGGTAATATGAATGTCTTAAATAATGTTTGAGAACATTATGGAGGATCTATTACCCTCATAAATTATAGTTCCATAAAAATTAAAAGAATTTGAATGGATGAGATGAAATATCAAAAACTAGAGTAAATATAAGTTATATATTTTTATGGACTCAATCAAAACCTTCTGAGTGTTATAGAAATTTGTGATGATGATAAGAAATATATCTTTAGAAAGTATTCTTATATGATTAAATGTTTAAAAAATTGAAAAGTTGTTACTAAGGGAGAAATAATCAACAACTACCTATTCTTGATTGAGGATCTATGTAATTAATTTTACTTAAGTGACGAGGATGAAAAAATGTTGTGGCATTCAAGGCCTGGTCATCATGGATAGAAACTTATGAGCACAATTTCTAAGTAAGACATTGTAATAGACATACCAAAATTGAGATGGAAAGATGACGTGGTTTGTATAACTTTCCTAAAAGGAATGATGGTTAGTAACACACATAATAAATTTTAAATTCAATCAATATGACCTCCCGAGTTCATAAAATCTAACATTTGTTGGCTAATGAGGCATAAATTAACACATTTTTTTACTTTATTACATTAATTGATGATTTCACCCAGTCGAAAAAAATAATTTTTATGAAAGTTAAATCAAAGGATGTAGATATGTTCAAAAATTTTATAAGGGATGTTGAGAAAGATTTTGGTGTATATATACTGAATCTAAGGACATATAGTGGAATGTATTAGATATGGAAATCCTATAATACATACCTTAAGAAGTATGGAATCAAAAACCAATGTAGAGCTCCCTGAACTCCTCAATAATATGGAGTTGTAGAAAGGAGAAACAAAATTTTAGTTTAAATGGGATGAATCTTTTCACTAAATATAAACTATGAAGTTCTTCTAGAGAGATGATATAAGTATAACTATTCATGTGAAAAAGAGATTCTTACTTTGATCAGAAATAGAAATAACTCCATATCATATTTGGTACAAGAAAAAGATTATAGTGAAATAATTTAAGGTTACTAGGATTCCTTTCATAAGAAAGAAAAAAATATAGATTTAGGAAAATTTATGAAAAATTAAAGGAATGAATTTTCATGGGTTATTCTGGTGATGACATAAGTTACAAGTGTTGGAACAAATGATTCCATAAGTTAGTTGATTTAATTGATGTCAAAGTTATTGAAAAACAGTCCACCTTAACCATATTTGTTGAATATTTTAAGGAATGTGCTATGAAGGATTGAGTTATTACATCCAAAGGAGACAATAATAATAAATATGACTATATGATTAATGTTTTACAAGGTAATTAATATTTTTCTATTGATGAGGAATGTAAGAAGAAAAAGAATTTTTATAAAGTTCAAAAATTTACAAAAATAGAATGAATGTGAAAAAATTATTATAAATCAAGAAGTTCTAGTTTAAAAAAGGCATAAATTGAGATTTGAAATTCATATGGATCTTATCTCATAGGTGGAACCATAATAAGTTTCAGAGGTAGTTGAACATAAAGATTGGTTAAATGATATGAATGAATAGTTAGATCAAAATGATAAATATGACACATCGGATATTATTCCATGATTGACAAGAAATAATGTTATAGGAACAAATTGGATGTTTATAAATAAGATCAAAATCATAGACAAGTTTAATAAAACACCGATAGAATTGTTTATAAAGGTTACTTACAAGTGTAAGGTATTGATTTTGATGAATTTTTTCCATGGTTTTGATAATTAATACCATAAGAATTTACTTAGATGTTTTTGATCATAGAAATTATAAAGTCTACTATATAGATATTATGTTATCTTTCTTAAAAGGATAAATCGGTGAAAAATTTTATATTTAACAACTTAGTGAGTTCATTTTGACAAATATGGAATAATGGTATGTAAAATTAGGAATTCTTTATATGGGTTTAAACATGCCCCTCGATTATGGTACTCAAAACCTAATATTTTCCAAAATAATTTTAAAATTTATAAAAGAAAATTTGATTGAAAATTATATGTAAAGAAGATGAGAACATGTACCCAAATTTTCTTTGTTAATAATAATGATATAATTTTTTTAGTATTCAATGATAAATATTTTGAGGAATTTTATGAGAAAATGAAGAAGAACATTTAGATGTCAATGCTCAGAGAGTTTACTTTATTTCTAGGATTTCAAGTCCAAAAAAGTGAATATGCATCTTCCTCTCTCAGGAAATTTATATCAAGAGTTACTACAAATGTTTTTCATGTTAGATTCGAAAGAATTTTCAACATCCATTTTTATTGGTATAATATTTAGTAAAGATAAATATGGTGAAAATTTTAATATGAAAGGCTTTTGGAAGATTATAGGAAGCTTACAATATATTAATACTTCAAGGCTATAAATTTTATATATTTTACGTTGTGTGTAAGATATTATAGTGATCCGAATGAATAAAACATTACTAGAATAAAAATAATACTCAAGTATGTTAAAAGAACAATAACTTATGCATTAATATATATAATTAGTAATGAGATAAGCTTTATTGGGTACACTAATGATTATTGGGATGGACATTGTAATGTTAAAATACTAAAATCTGGAGGAAACTTCTTATATGGATAAATTTATGGGAGTTGTAATAGTTAGAAACATAGTAATTTAACATTGAGAACAATGGATACAGAAAATGTTGCTACCACCCTAGTTTGTACACAAATGATGTGGATAAATGTTTAGATGGGTGATTTGAGAGTGAATTTAGTTAATCCATTGATGATTATTTGTGATTATCAAAGTGAAATTTATCATTCCAAAAACCATGTACAACATTCTAGATTAATACACATTAGTACTAAGTATCACTTCATAAAAGGTAAAGTTGATGGTTGAGATGTTATCATCATGTATATATCAAATAAATATCAAATTTTTGATGTTTTCACTAAAAATACGTTAATAGAAATATTTTAGGATTTATGGATGCAACTATATTTTTATCCTTCACCAATGAATTAATAAAGATTTTAAGAAAATTACCCCCATGATCCTTTTTATTATGTTGTCCAAGGGGGAGAATAATTACATATTTTATTGAGAAATAATGCACTCTTATTTTCCTATATTGTGAATCTAAATGTTGGTGCTATCATAAAATGGTGGAGAAGAAAGGATTGAGGTGATTTTTTTCATATCATATCCAAAAATTTATTATCATTAAGGTATGAAATTCCTTCAAAAAAATTACTTATTCTTGGAGGCTGTTTCCAAGAAATTCTCTTTGAGAAAGTATTTGGTTTGATAAAAATTAAGAAAAGATTTTTCTAATAAGATTTTTTTGAATGCTGCCAAAAAATCCAATGGGGGAGAATAAATTACCTTTGGGTTTTTTATATATCGAGTTTTTAATTTTTTGTAGATATTGTTTAGTGAATGTTTTTATAAAAGAGGTAATAAAGATTTAGTGAAGATGATTAAGAATATTTCCTTATGTGTTTCCACTAAATGTTTTCAATATTTTTCCCTGAATAATTAAAATGGTACCTTTTTTATCTTTAAGTTTCTAATATCATGAATATACTAATGATCCTATATAAGTTGTACTTAGTTTTTAAAAATGGATATAAGTTAATTTTTATCATATAATGTTTGTGTTTTGTCTATAGAAAGTTCATGTTTAAGTTGATGGATAGAGAGGGTATTCACAATTGAAGTTGGAAGCGGTAAAAAGTTGAATCTATATAGTTAAAGTTGATTTTTTTATAAAGTTATAAGTTACAAATCCATAGAGGATACTGCTGTAGGATGACCATCAAATTGAGTTCACTTGACAATGATCTATTATACCAAGATTTATGTGACATATTCGATTTCACTCCAATCAAAGGAATGTTCATCAGTTCATCAGAAAATCGTTAGAAAGATAATCAGACATACATGTGTAATGTTGATCAGATGATGGTGTAAATAGTTTACTGGAAGGAAAAGTATAAAGCTAAATTAGAAAAAGATGAATGTTTTCTACCAATTTGAATGATGTTTTTAGAAATTTTCCAGAGAAAATATTCCGTATCGACGTTGTTCCATCAAAAAGAGAGAGAAGGTGATCAAAAAAGTTACAATGGTCAAATGATATGTTTTTATAATTTTTATAGGTGGAGAAATTTGGGAACAATACTTGATGAATAATAAAAAAATTACTATTGATTTGTGTTATATGAATATAGTTCTGTTGATTAAATCATGTTGAACTAAATGGAGAAGAGATATTTATTAATGAAGCCATGATTGAGAGTTTATCAAGTTAATGATCCATTAAATGAACGAGAATCAAAGAAATAAATGAAATGACATCAGATGGATAATTATATAATGATGTACCATACCAATATTTAACAGCTAATCCTTATGTGATTTCTGAGTGAACACATGATGAATACATAGAGACATTCCAAAACATCAAATATATATATTTTTTCAAAATTATGTGTGTCCCTAAGATGAAGAAAATCTCTAAATATAATTAGAAATAATTTCTGGAAACTATTAGATGGAGGAGTTCTTAAAGGGTTCAACATATAGAGGAATAGTACACCATATAGAGATGTTATTAAGAAATTCATTGAATAAAAATTTATCACTTAACTATGATGATGTTCCATTGATCCTTCAATTTTTTTATCTAGTGATTTTAAGGAAGGTTTAAGAAAGTGAAAGCTTTCAAAAAACATGAAGAAAGATTTATAATGCTTTGAGAAGTGTCCTAGTGAAGTTTAATTGAGCGAGAAGATTAAAAATTAGAGTTTTATTTAAGATAGAGAAACTATTTATTTCCCAAATTTTCTTATAGGTGTGTGTATATATATTGGGAGGCATGTACACTATAAGATGCACAATATTAATTCCTTAGAGAGATAAATAATGGGAAATTTTATTAGAATACCACGGTGAATTTAAAACCAAGGAAGCAATTATTTAAAGAACATGAACTAGACAGAGTTGTGCTGGTCATAGTTCCAATGAACATAAAATCAGCAGACACAAGGACCAGATAGAGTCACAATGATTTGAGGTACACTAGAAGGAGTTACACTAGATGAAGTAAAGGTGCACTAGATATATGCCTATCAGATAGATACTATTCCAGATAGAGATTTTTCTAGTAATATTGTGTGAGAAGGTTTGAAATATTCATATATTATTGTAATAAAAAATATTAAAAAACATTATTAAAAATTGGAGTCCATATAATTATCTATTAGGATATAAAATGAGTCTAATGGGATTTAGATTAATTTTATTCACTTCATACCATAATGAATTTCCTTGGATTGATGGGAGGTGTCACGGTAAGAACATTGTTAATCACATTAGGGGAAAAACATTTAAATATTGTGTGTTGTTAATTACTTTCCTTTAATTGAATACAATTTTTGGTTGAGATATATAAAATTTAAAAGGATAAAAACTTGAACAAGTTACAATGGTTAATTTCAAGTGAAAATAAATGGTAAAATATTTTCACTAATTCAACTCCCATTCTTGGTCGTTCTCATATTTCTAGGAACTTTGGTGACACATTTTCATGAGTAGAGGTACCCATGAGTTACTTTGGGCTCCATGTTGATGTATTTTAGTTTGTTCATTTTGACCTTCTTGTCTATTTGGTGTATGTTACCTTTATGGTTTGGTTGTTTTGACAGATGATATATTTTGAATATATTCTATGATACTCTAATTGTTTATATATTATCTTATATCTATTAAAGGTGAAATCATTACCATGGATCATTTTATGGTACCTTTCTACTTGTCACTCAGCCTGTGGCGATCATGAACATGATCTGAGCCTCATGGAACGATAATTTGGGAGACATTATGGGATGAATTAGGTAGTTGTATTAGAAATTGGTATCCAAGGTTTATGTTATCATAAAATAATGTTATCATTCATTTGTATCACCATTTTACTTTGGGGGGTTGTTGAAATACAAGACGGAGGACTATCAGAACTCAAGAGGTAGTGCGGGAGTATTCCTAGATATCTCATTTTTTTGATGAACTTGAGTTACCATGGGAAATATGGGGTTGTCTAGAATCCTTGTTAAGGATTTTTTATTTTGGATTAGTTATCTAAATTATTTTTATGATGAACTAATAAAATTTAGTTCTCGATGGGTTTTTGTCCCCTTTGAATTATAGAATATGAAACTTTCAAGAAGAATGTCTGTTAATGCTAATGAGGAAGCTGTGGAGCAGGACCCATAAGAGATTCCTCCAACAAACCCAGTATTGGTGTAAACTATTGTCCAAAAAATCTAATCATTGGGACTTGTGGACAATGATGAACCAAAATATAAGGTAGAACATGCTAGATAATTCACTAAGAAGCATCCACTGATGTTTTGTGGTTCTAAGGTACATAGGAATCAAAATAATGGATTAAAATGATTGAGAGTATTTTCCACTTCTTGACGATTCAAGAAGACTCCGTGGTTTGTTTCCCCATTTATATTCTTGAGGGTCTAGGGAATGAGGTGATTAGAATCTATTATGAAATACAAAATTCTGGAATATCTCACCTAGACTAATTTCATGAAATCATTCCATCAATAGTTTTATCAAAAGACATTGTGAGTTGTGAAGAATTTGGAATTTTTGACCCTGTAGCAAGGGGAGTGTTCAGTTTTAGAGTATGCTACTTTGTTTTCCAAGTTGGTTCACTTGTCTCTAGAAATTTTCTCTAATTAATTTCTTAAGGTGCATCTGATTTAGATGATCTCGGGGGAGAGATATGTAATGTATAATGATCCTTATGTTTTTAGCTTCATTCAAGGAGGTTGTATACAAGGAAGATACTACTAAGGTATATATAACTAAGTAGACATGAATATTAAGATAATCAGAGAAAATAAGATTTAGTTAGAGTTTCTTTTAATTCCAAAGGGGGAAGAATGATGACCAATAACGAGGTAGTGTAAGGAGTATGAAATAGTATTCATGTCAGAGTCATGTGGTCTATTACCAGTGTGGGAGAAAGCATCACATCAAAATTTATTGTTTCACAACACCCAATGTGTGTCACATGTGTGGTCAATTAGGTCATCTTCATTGTTTCTGTGAGAGAGAATCACATGGTATTGGAGATGGATCCACCTTCACTAAGGATCATAGCTTATATATGACATAGTATAATAGGTGGGATCTCAACCTCATGCCAAGGGTGATTCTCAAGTTGCAATGAAAGGGAAGAATGGAAGTGGATGTTTTCATGCAATATAGTGTTCACCAAATGGATCCGGGGAAGAAAAAGCTATAGTGAGAGATATGGTGTTTATTTCATCATTTATGGTATTATACATATTTGATACAGGTTCAAATCATTAATTTATCTCATCCAATCTCAACGATGTGTTGGTCTTATGATCAAAACATATTCCTTCCATGATTATTCTTTCCACTCCTTTGGGAAAGAAGTCGATGTAGGGTTTTTGATATCTCGAGTGTTAGGTTATTACCAATGATCACCAAAACATATAATATTTTATATCTCTTGATATTGACATATGTGATCTCATCATTGACATGGAATCGATGATCATTTATAAAGCCTTGATCGATTGATATCATAATTGGGCACATTTTCTTTCTTTTGATGGAGTCACTCATGTCCTTCTGGGTGATTGGAATCCTAGATTGTGGTGACTAGGTCTTATTTTTCCAATGGTTGAGGTGATATCATGCCAATTATTAGAGATATTTCTCTGTGTTGTCTATCCACATCTTATTGTTCCTCTTACTTTGGTGGTGAATGAGTATCCTAATGTTTTTATAGATGATTTCTCAGGGATATCGATTTAGAGGTAAGTTGAGTTTAATATAGACATGCTTCTAGGGATGAGGCCCATTTGTTTACCTTAATAATATATGAAACCAAGGAAGATGAGTTTAATATATACTTTATTATTAAGATGATGAGCATTTCTGCACATTCATACCATATGAAACCTACTTAATTGAAAGAGTTAAATGTTAAACTTAGGGATCTTGAAGACAAGGTATTTTTTATTCCTAGAATTTCAATAAGGGGATCATTAGTTTTCTTAACAAATAAATAAGATTAGAGTCTTTGAATTTTTGTTCATTATAGAAAACTCAACCAGGTGATGATTAAGAACAAATATCTCTTCCCTAGAATTAATGACCATTTTGATCAACTCAAGGGAGTCCAATTGTTTTCAAATATTTATATTGTATTAGGATAATATTAGATAAGGGTAAAAGTGGAAGATATTCATAAGATGATATTCTAGAGTTGGTTTGTGTATTATCAATATCTATTCCTAATGTTTTCTTTACTAATACTTCTATTGTTTTTATGGATTCAATAAATCAAATCATCCATTGGTTCTGGGATTCTTTTATGTCCATATTTATGGATGATATCCTTACTTATTCCTGATCAGAACTAGATCGTGCTTAGCATTTGAATATCACCATTTATATATTAAAAATAACATTTTTATGAGATTATATCCAAATTTTGGATCTAGATTCAAGTGGTGAAATTTATTGGCTATGTGATTTCTAAGAAAGGGTTTTCAGTGGATCCCAAGAATATTTGGGTACTTTTGTCATAGAAGCATCCTAGAAATGTATTTGAGATTTGAAGTTTCTTATTATTATATAGTTATTACATGAACTTTGTTTAGGACTTATTAATGATTTTTTGGTCATATAAAAGAGTTAACCAATAAGGGAATGAGGTTCATTTACAACGATCAGTTCCAAATATCTTTTGAAGAGTTGAAAGTGATATTGACTTATGATGTAGTTTTGATTTCTCCTAAATCAGTTTTTAGATATGATGGATACTATGATACCTCAGGTATGGGTTTGGGATATGTTTTAATGTATGAGAGGTAGGTATTAGCTTATGACTCCTATCATTTATGTCCTCATTAGAAAATCTACCCCATACACGATCTTGAGTTAGTGGAAGTGATGAATGATATTAACACATAATGCCACTACCTATTCATGTAGTCATTTTCAGTGTATTTTGACCATAATCAGATTAATAATATTTTAAATCAAAGGGATATTAACATGAGAAAAATATTATTTTTGGATTACCTTTAGACCATTTACTTTGATATTCCATACACCCTCAAAAAAGAAAATGTGGTTTTAGATGATTTGAGCAGAAATTTACTAACAAGGGTATTAAAGGAATTAGTTGAAGAGTGGTTCTTGATAGGCTTGTTTACAGAGATGTACTTAGATGAAGAGAGATAAAACATAAATCTATTATTAGAATTTACTTAGGATAGATCATTCATGGATGATTGTAATAGACTTATACAACCAAAGTATGTAGAGTGAAAATGCTTTAGTTAAAATCTTTATGGAGGGGAGACATCAGGTGGGTGGTCTCAGTCTCTTGATGGAGTGTGGTGATTTTGAGGAAGGATGGTTGTTCTGATGAATATGAGAAAATAATTACTATATAATGGGGACTAGTCTAATTGGTCAGTACACCATAGAGATACTAAGATATATCATGACTTAAGATGTAATTACTGATGTTCAGGAATGATACTATTAATTGTAGATTTTGTGTCTTGGTGCATTGAATTTTAGAGAATTATGGAAAAAGATTAGATGGATTCTATTTTGTTGTAACCTTTAAATATTATAGTATAGAAATGGGATGAGATATATATGGAATTCATGATTGTGATATCTCATAAAGCTAGTATAAATGATGTGATATGGTTTATTATTTATCAACTCATGAAATAAATACGTTTCCTACCTATACAGGATTCAATGAAGGTAGAGGATCCTGATAACTTCTTTACATAATAAATAATTATAATTCATAATTTTCCCTCATATATTATTTCATATAGGGACCCTTGATTCAAATCCTTTTTTTGGAGTAGATTTGAAGAAGTGATGGGTTCACAGTTAGAATTGAGCATGGATTACCATCCCTAAACAAATGTCCAAAATGAGAGATCTATATATATACTTGTATACATGCTTTGAGAACGTGTACTTGAATTTAGTGGATCATGGGAGAAACGGATTCCCTTATTGTAGTCTTTAAATCAAAAAAGTTATCAAGAATATATAATAATGTAACCATTCAAGGTGTTCTATGGGAGGCTTTTGAGATCCCCTATTTTTTGGGAAGTGGTTGGTGAACAGTCCTTGGTTAGATCAAGAATCATCTTAGAGATAAATAATATCATGAAATTGATCAATAAAATATTAGATACATATGAGTGCTTCCAGAAATCATATGTTGATATATAACATCTTTTATTGGATTTTGAGGTAGTTTATTTGGTTTTCCTTGGAGTTTCTCCTTAGTTGAGACATAAACAGTTATCAAGGTAAAGTAAATTAACACCTAATTATGTCATACCATTTGATATTATAGATTAAATCGAGAAGGTGGATTAAAAACAATAGTTACTTACACAATTAACTTATATCCATGATTTGATCCATGTTTCCCAACTGAAGAAGTATCATTCAAATCTATCCCATATGATTGATTGAGTTGACATTGAGATTGAAACCAAAACCTTAGTGATTTAAAGGATTAATCAGATAGTGTAACAAAAAGATAAGGTGCTACATGAAAATATGATCACATTAGTTAAAGTGAGAAAGAATTATGGTAGGCATAAGAATGAAACATGTGAGTGTGCAGATTTAAGTATGTAGCAATTGAAACATACATTTTTAGGTTCATGATTTTGATAAATTTTGGGATAGAAGGATTTTATGATGGGGATAATTATCACACCTCAATATATGAAATCATGTATGGTGCCTCTATCAACATTTTCCTCTCATTTTTGGGTTTCATATGATTCAAGAGTAGGATTTGGGCATATTTGTGGCTTAAGATTATTTTTGGGTTTTCTCTATGAAAAATTTGTTAGACCATGACCAAGGGGGAGGCTATGGTGTGCCAATGAGTTACTTTTGTGAAACAGGAAAGGATAATATTTCCAATAATAGGGTGTGACATTGGGTGGAATGTAATGGGATTCTTCATGTCAACCATGACTAGAGGGGCCTCTCCACACCATGGTGTAGGTAGTGGTGAGGACAAAATATTCTTTTCCTCTATAATATTTAATGGTTGGTCCCAATGGGAATTCTCTTAGGGAATCCACCACATCCATAGTGGATGCACCAGTGCATAGTAGTGGTGGTGATGGTTTCTGGTTATTCAAATTCTTCTTCATCACGTGATCTTTTGGTGGTGGTTCCTCTATCCACAAATGAACTTGATGGGTTGGGGGGGTGTCAATTCATACATTTCCTCATTTTCCTTCTATTAAAATGATTGTTCTTTCCCAATTGGATCAGATTACAGATCTTTATTGATCCATGAGGGATTTTCAGACATTTTCTTTCCATATAGTAGCCTCTATGGGTGTTTTATTTCTTTTTGTTATGACCCTTTTAGATCTAATCTCACGAGGACCAAATAAATCTTCTTACCATCATCATTATAAAGGGAAACATTTTTTTCATTATTCTTAAGGCAGGTGTATCAATCAAATAGTGTATCCCATGGTATGATTTATGTTCTTATGAGTCATTTGGTTTTGATTGATGAAGTTGAGAATTTGAAATCCATAATAGGTTAATTGATCTTTGATTGACATGGAAATATTTTCCAAAAATAGTTTTTAGGTATTTTTGATACAGATGATGTGCTTATAAAAAGGGTATCAAAGAATGTTTTGAAATGGAAATGGTGTTTCAAGCATGAAAGTGTCATGGTATCACTATAGAGAATGTTTTATGAAAAATAAAAGGATGAAAATGAAATGGATCTTCCTTTGAAAATGTTGAATGAGATGTGGATTTGGTTTCTTTAATGTAATGATAATGTAACACAAAACTGGGAATACCTTGTGGTATAGGGTACTAATATAAATATACGAGTCCATGTAGAGTTATCCATAAATAGGGGATGAGCTCTTGATTCTATGGTTTATAGTTGGTAGCCTTTCAGGAGGTCTGAGGTTCTTAGACTATATAGTTCTCTTATTCCATTTAGTGTTTATTTTTATGAGTTTTTTATACCCCTGTGTTGTGATTGTCCCTTTGTTTTTTATAGATACATTACATGAATTTTTATTGGATATTAATATTTCTCCAAATAATATGGATACATATTCTTAAAACTTATTTAATTCATCTATTTATTCCTCATGGATATATGTTGGGTCATATTTTTTTGTTTATTTGAATATGACAAGATTTTAAAAAGAAAACCAAAGGATGAATATATATGGAAAATTATTTCTTATGAAAATCGTTTAGAAATATATTTTTATAAGTAATAATGGATGCATATAAATAGAAATTGAAAATATTATTGGTTTTATCCTACTGAGATTTAGTGTGCACATCCTACTTTTTTCCTTTGGGAATTTTTAGCCACAATTTTCTAGGATACAGGTAAAGGGAAGAGCATCATGTAATGGATGGGTGTCCAATATCATTTTTCACTTATATTTGATAGGGATGGTGGAAAAATATAGTTATGAGGAGATAGAATAATGGGTTTCTTTGGGTTCTATGTAGATGATCTTTCAGTTTATTCATTTATACCTATTTATCTAGTTGTTGGATGTTACCATTATGGTTTGGTTGGCCTGGAATATGACGTATTTTGGATATCTTCTATAATATTCTGATTGTTTCTATCCTTTCATATTCTAGTTGAGGATGAAATATTTCCATGTTTCCTTATATGGTACCTTTGTCTTGTCATCTATTTGTGGTGTTCAAGAGTATTATTTAGGACTTATGGTGGGATAATTTGGGACACATTATGGGTTTAACCGGGTTGTTCTACTACAGTCCTTCTCCTAAAGAAAATCCAATGGGAAATCCTTATTTAACCCCTTTAAAAAAATGTTAAATGTGTTTACGTATATTCATGTATTATTCATTAGGGGAATTTTTTTATTATTCACCACTCTCCAAGGGAATCAATGGGTTGGATAAGTCTATGAAGTTTACATAGTTGGAGATAGTGCATAGTAAACTTTAAAATAAAACTAGATTGATATAAGTGTGAGGTTAGACTATCTCCCTATATTGGATCAGCTACCAGTTCTATGTCTTTTCTTAGTGCATTAGGGAGTTGTGTTATTTGATTTGGAGTTGGAGTTTTTATATTTATAGGAATTTATTGAATCTACTACACTCTCTATTAAAATATCACCACATCAGTGATATATTCTTCCAATTCTAAAGATAGGTATAAAGTTGATAATTATTCATTTTTGAATAAGAGAGGACCACATAGATTTTCAATACATAAAAATTAATTTCAATATTCATATTATATTTTTTGATCTCCCATAGTTACATTAGTAGGAAGTTATACATCAGTTATATCTTCTATAAGTTGCCGAGAAAGGTTTGATAATAGATATTTAATCAGCCTCCTCAGGTTCTTCAATAGAAATGATTAGTGGATTAATCCAGTATTTCAATTTCTCTTTTTCTTATTTCTCAAGCTATTTTTTTATTTTATTCTAATATATATTCATCTTTTAGTTTCAATTTATTACATAAATTCTAAACATATTCCCTAAAATTTTTCAATTGAGATTCTTTTTCCTCAAAAACCTCTTCCTCTTATACTAGTGGGTATTTATTCAATAAATAAAAAATTAAATTTTAATACATCATGGATATAAACACTATTTTTATTGAAAATATTGAATGATATTTAAAAAATGTTCAATAATTGATCATTAGTTGACTTTATAACTCACTTAAAATGATTACTAATTTTGACACAAAATTTTGAGGGTGGTAGAAAATAGTATTTATATTCTCATAGAGCATCACAATGGTTGAACATAGTATTCTCTCATGGAGATTATTTTAGATAACTAGTTATTACTAACACTTTATTATATTTTTAGTATTTTTATATTTATTAAAAAAATAAATATAGGCGGTTTGAAAATGAATGGAAAAAGTAAACATGGAAGAATAGAAAAATAAAATATAGATGCAAAGAAAATGATGACAAAGGAAAATATATTATTCCAGGATAATTATGTGGAGTGAATAATAATTACCTCAATGATATTATCTTAAATATAAAAGGATCACATTCCATATTATGTTTGGTTATGATCCTATGAACCTTTTTGTGAATAAACATGTACATAAAAATCACCAAGCACATTGCACATCCACCTCTTTCTTGTTCAATAGGATAGAAGGAAACTCGATCTAGATCACCCACTATCTAACCTTCATAGTATGAAATCACAACCATTGAAATCATAACCAATATGGAACTATAATATAACCTAATGATCAAGTTAAGATATAGGTAATATTAGATAATAATAATTTAATCCTAAGACATGTTTGTGAGAAAACAATGTTACCACTGCTCTCTACGGATTACCATTGGAATAGTTCATAATTGATAAAAGATAATTCAACATGAATGATTAAGGACTCAAGTTCATAATTATATTATTCCACCAGGAGGTCCCTTAGATTAGTTCTTTACCATTTTGAATATTGAAGATCATGGTGACGATAAATGAAGAAAACAATAAGAGAGATAGAGAGAGAAATAAAATGCTTTAAATAAAATCTAGAATGAATTACAATAGAAGAGAGAATAGAAAAACCCTATGATACTTCATATATTTGGAATATATTATAAGAGTACGAAATATTTATAATAAAGAATAAAGATTTTATTAATTGGTAGTAGAAACGTTCTTTGAGCTTCGTTATGTGCATAGGGATCAACCCCCATGAATGAATCTGTTGAGCGATAGGATATTTTCAAATGGAAAGTAAGAATCATTATTTTTCTATATATTTTAATTCCATGAAATATTAATTTATCTTTATTTTCATTTCATTAAAGCTTAAATTAATTACTCCATTTGAACAATGATATAGAAATATCTTTTCTGTCAGGGATCGTAGGATGCATGCCAAACCAAAAAATATTGTGGTTGAGTTATGGATTATGAAAATAGTTCTTATAAATACATTTTATATATGTAATTGTTTGAAAATCTTAACTTTATGTCATAATATTAAATTTAATTATAAGAACTTGATAATACATCAAGGAATAATTTCCACACAAAAGATTTTTCTTCTTCTCAATGAAGTATAAATATTTACATGAGATTCTCTGGATAAAATTTCATTAATCATAAAACCTCATACATGAGAAGGATGATCTTATTATACTAATATTTATTTTTCCAATTAATCTTTCCCATCAATTTTTTACCCCCACGGTAAATGAAAAAATATTACATATCACTGATGGTCTATAGGAACTCTTACTTATTGGTTGAGGTAACCCATATGTATTAATTCCATTTCTTTTATTTTAAAGGAATAAACTTTATTTATACAGGGAGAGTGTATGGTACCCTTTACATATCACCCAGATTCAACTCCTATATATTGTTATGAAACATCATATATGTGAAGTCCCATACATAATGATTTATCATTTTTAAAATTTTAATCAATTCCATTACAGAGAAAAACACAAACTCATATGATTCTAATATTTCAAATATATAGTTTTCTCCTTTACTTTTGAAACTCTTCCTTACTTCCAAAATTTATCTTCTAAGATCATCTTCCATAATACTCATGTATGAGGTCTATTTAATAATATTTATAATATTTAAAAATCACTCCTCTTTCCAGACCGTGCCTTACTTATGGACTTATACCAAATCTTCTAGGAAAATTTAACTTTTAAAAAAAGCTAATTAAACATAAAAAAATCATAAATTAAGTATATACATGTAAATTAAAATACGAATTATTTCAAAATAAATTTATATAATGAATAAAGGCAAATTTCAAAATAAATTCAAAATTTTTCAAATAAACTAAATATGTGATAATTTCCATTAAATTGTGAAATTAATGGGAAATAATACATTAAATTAAAAATTAATAATAATTAAATCTATCAAATTAATTTCATTTAATTAAACCATTGATCATATACAAATTTAAAACTTATATTGGATTGGTTTAAATAAAACATTACATATAACCCCTTAAGACAAGCATTTTATATTATCATCTATAATTTATTCATACATTAATATATATTTTTTTTCTTATTTAATATTCATAATAATTATTATAAATTATTTACCATATAAATTAAATTTAAATGAATACCATATATACCAAAACATTTTTGGTATGGTTCAAATCCTTGTTTAGAGAGCCTACACTGATAATGGTTTTTGAGAATTTTTTAAAAAATATAACATCATTAAATTTCCATCCAAAACAACTTGAATCATGGTATAATACATGTTTTTTTGGTCATCCTAAAGTTCCATGTGTTGTGACCGTATTGGTTTCCATTTTCGGTTTACCCTCATCCCTTTTAGGTTCAATCCATTTTGGTCTTCACAATTTTTCTAAGCCATTATATGAAGCATTCCATTTTGGGAATGAATATTTAAATCCAAAATGACATGGCCTATGTTAAATACACCCCCCATTTTGAAGGGAACCAAGATAAACATAATTATTTACCATGTAATAGAGAATTTTCTCAAGATTATTTTTTGTCATTCATTTATATTGATACAAAAAATGGCTATTTTAATTTCTCTAGAGAATTGTATTATAAAAATAATAATAAAACACATGTTATTCAAAACTATTATTCTATGGGATAGGAATTTCAAGAAACAAAATTCTCCTTTAAAATGGTACACATCATGGTTTCTAGAATTTTTTTCCATAATTCATCATTCATTTGAAAATAAAACCAATCATTTATAGAGTTTATCTAATTCCATTGAAGGTTATTAGATGGATTTTTGACATCCTAAAATAATAGAATTACAACTGAAGAATCACATTAAGAATGTAATCTATCTATATGTCAGAAATAAATATAAATTAAGAACAATAATGATGTACTTTACCCCAGTAGATTAGGCCTGTCAAATATTTTTACAAGAATTTGTTCGTGATCACTGAGAAACAATTGAAATTCCCAATCCTCTAAAGGAATCTATGAATAAATTTAATTAACCAACACTTTGGTATGATTCCTATTAACACCATGATCTATTAGATCCCAATTTAAAGGTGAAAGACAATGATTGCAAGGATAGAATCACATCATGGAGTTTTTATCAAGATTCCTGACACAATAGACTCAAACTCATCAAAGAAGTATCAAGACAGTTTATATAGTCATCAATAAACATAAAAATACAAAATAAACATGAAAATTTCATAAATTTTCAAGATGTTTAATCTTTTTCAGAATTTCTAGATTAATTCCCATATATTCTTTTAACACAGAAAATAATTTTTCCAATGATAAAAATAATCTTATTCTCCATCACATGATATATAAATGAATGTGATAGATGTTAAAAATGGAATTTTGAAAGAAATTTCACAATATATCATCGAATGATAATTCTATAAACATTCATGATGACATAATTACTTTAGTTATCTCATGGTTCACTCTACCATAGTCCAAAAAATAGAACATGATAAGTTCATGCCTTTTTTAGTGCACAATCAAATAAAATATATCTTTTATGATTGACTATATAATGTTTTAATAGGTTCTATAATGATTAATGATTGATAAATGTTATTATAAAAAACCCACCAATAGAATTAGATATTTTTAGAGCTTATTAAAATCAAAAAAACATACCCAAATTATATTTTCAATAACATTATTGAAATTATTCATCCAACTTTCTATTTTGGAATGATACATTGTACACATCTTTAACTATATATTTATATAATTCTATGGCCCCTTTCGGAATCTAGAAGATTATCGATGATCACTATCTAGAATGATAGACCAAAAAATTTCATGATGTCTAAAGATATATATAACATCATTATTATAGAGATAATACACCAAAAATGATTCTTAAATAGGAACTAGGTGGAAATATTTCGTGAACCAATCCACCATTAAATGTTCCATATAGCCATCAATGATCTCCCTTAACCTATTGGAAAGTTAGAAAATGATGGAAAAACTCAAAAAAATATTTCTTCATCTTCAACCACTAAAATTATCCTATGATATCATGATAAATATTGGTATCTATAATATTCACTAAACTACCTTAATAGTAAATATATTTCATAACATTACTCCTTAGAAACATAGAAACCACTATATATCACTTCAAATAGAGAAATTAATATTTTATAAATTACCATGCCTTGATGGTCACTTATCAATTTTGGGAATATGACATCATCCTAAAATCATCTTCAGAAAAAATCTCATCCTTCACCATCTCTGAGAAAATTTAATTCACGCTAAGGATAGAAAGAAACACACCATCTATAACCACTTCCACTTCCAGGTGAAACTCTTCCAAAAATACACAAACGACCACATATACATATTTTTATTCACATTATGAATAATATTTTTCCATATGAAGGAATCTATCATCAAAGTTTCCCCTTCTAATGTATACATTCACTCATGATCAATGGTTTGAAGGTATTATACCCACCTATAATGTCTTAGGTTAAGATCATTTTTGATGAAAACATATATGAGACTCTTGTAAACTATATTTTCAAATAAATTATCAAAATATTTTTAATTCAATGAACACTTAAAATAATGAAAAAAAACTAATTACATTTCATGGGTAAGGTAATTCTTCTCATAAGGTATTAGATGCCTAGACCCTTATACAACAACTTTACTACCTTGAATCCAGACACATCCCAAGACTAAAAAAGATGCATCAAAATACACTTCATACTCAAATATCCATTCAACGAGAAGGATATATTTATTTAAAGTGATTATACTATTATAATCCTTACATATAATGGTAATTTTTCCATTGAAACCATATTTCCCTCCCTTATAAGGAAAGGTTTCAATTGGAAAAACAACCTTTGAAAAATCATAAATGAATTTAAAGTAATATTTATCCAAACCTTGAAACCAATGTATTTCAAAAAAAAAATATTTATTATTTCCTAATAAATCACTACTTTAAATTTCCCAAGATCAATAATAATTATATTTCAAGAAACAAAATGAGAAGTAACTTTGCCTCCCAAATCCAAAAATTGAATTAATATAATTGGGTACACTACCTATTCTCACAAATAATATCTAAAAAAATCCATAAATACTTTAGATGATCATCATATTCCATTTAATATATAAATATTTAATAAAAAAAATCATCCATAATGGAATAAAGGTATATGATGAATACCAAACTCATCAAATATATAAAAACCATAAGTGTATTGGTGACTCCAAAATGCATAACCAAAAACTCGTTATTGTAAAATTGAAATGAAAAATTTATTCTTGGTATATCATCTTATATTACCCTTAAAAAATTAAATCTTGAAGAAAATTTAATCTTGGGAAACAAAAAATAAATCTTAAACTAGTTAAATTATTTATCAATTATAGGTAAGGGATATTTTTCATTGGTACTTGATTTGACTTTGGATTACAACACAAAAACTCATGATACTATTAGATTTTTTGTAAAAACAAACTAGTGAAAAACCAAATGAAATACTAAATGGAATGAATACATTTTAATAATTCTCACCCAGATACACCTTATATTCCAAAAACAAAACTTGTTCAATATGATAAGATGACCGCGAAATAGGATTCATTCTAGGAACCAAGTGAGAAGAGAATCAAATATCACTCAAAAGTGGTAAACATGAGAAATATTCTTTAAATATGTTAGTATTTCAATCCAAAAACATAATAAGAAGTGGTTATTTGTTTCATTCCATAAATATATGAATGAATCATGTTACTAGATATGATATGAATCCCACTACATCATCGACCATGCCATATGTACTCACATGAATATCACAGTATCCTTTGAATGTGTGGATAGATCCATACTATACCATAAAGAGATGTCATCATCCATAAAAGTATATTTGGGTACCAAATATAATTATCCTATATATATGAAGTATTTTAAAAAATATTAACATCTCACAAACAAAAAAACATGATATCTCCATAAATCCAATCATGTTTGGACAAATGGACACTAAAATCCTAGATTAGTTCTTTATCTGGTGGAGCATGTATTCTGATTGAATATGCAATCAAATCCACATGTAACCCAAAAATATAAATCAATTATAAAGATATAAATGAATATTATACTCTTGAATAAAAAAATATAGAAAAAATTATGGAAGATATTATAATGGTTCCATATTTATATATGGTCTTTCATCAACCTCAGCCTCCTCTGGTGGATACTAAACTATGAAGAGTTCCACTGACCCTTTTATGTTTCTAACCACTCATCCTGAAGAAGTCTTCCCACTGTCCAATGATTACCTAACTCAACCTTAACCAATGCATCTATACATATAATTTATACCCAAAAAATATTTTATCCACCACTACTAAACTATCATGATAACCAATTAAAAACATATTTACATGACCCACATTTACACACTAGAAATATGTTTGAAGAGGATATCAACACTTCAACTTCATGTGTACTATATGTTGAGTCAAAATACCACTTCCTGAATTTACTTTTGGAAATAAAAATTCACCCTTTATATGTTTCTATAGTTTTAATCTTTACATTTTTCAAATTTATAATTTTTTTGTAGGAAGGTAACCAATTTTACCATACAGAGAAATTCAATTGCATCAGATGGAATTATAGTATGTATATCTAATTTACTTGTAACAAGTACATTGGATATATGTGTAAAAAGTTAAATTGATAGATTCATACAAAGTCTATAGGATTGAAGTCTTACAAGGTCTGTCAGGTAGAGTTCTATGAAGATCACTAGACAAAGTCTATCAAATAGAGTTCGATGAAGTCCCTTAGATGGAGTTTTACAAATTACATTAGAAATAATCCATCCAAAATAGAAATAGAAAGTATAATAGATGTATATTTACTAAGACAAACTAGATGAACATGTACAAACTATATTGAATAGAGATTTTATATTTGTATGACACATAATTATTCTAAGCATTTTAATGGTTCTATACCTAATGAACATCATAATAAGTGATGATGTGTTGGAATATGAAGCTGATGTGTTTTATTACTTTATAAATACTTCTTAGAGGTGTGGTATCCAACCATTGAATGGGTTTATATAAATATATAATCAACCATGAGGTGAAGATGGTAATTTCTTACAAACATTTTGAAAATATACAATCTAAAATTGTTGTTGATGTTTTTAACATCTTGTTACTGAGTGTGATTCAACTATAACCTTTAGAGATTTTCATTAAATCATTTGTTTGAGAGTATCTAATTTTAATTTTTTTATGATTTTTACACTAGAATCATTGTTTATCAGATCATGTGATTGAGGGATCTTTGGGATAAAGAGACAAATGTTTGGTTAATAAATTTCATTGAGTGATCCCAGTGATAGGGAGATATAGCTCAGTTTGATTAGGTGGATCAATTTATTCTAAGGGATGGAATATTAACCTTATGAAAAGTTTAGTAATGGATACCTAATGTTAGGTTCATATAATTTCTATCACTTTGGGTTAAAGTGAAAATATTTCTTAGTAAAGGTTATATAATTTTTTTAAAGTTATTTAATAATATTTTGATATAATTGTTACTAAAATTTTTATATTTTATGTTATGAATTTTATAAATATTATGTTGTTTATTATTAACCTTTTTAATATAAATTTAGTAAATTATATTAGAACATTACTTTATCCAATAAACTTTCTTATAAACAAAGTGTTGCAAAAATTTTAAGTTTAAATTTTTATAATCTAGAATACCCCCTCTAGTAATTTTTTGAATACTCTTATGATATTATATTTGTTATCATAAATGGTATCCATATATTTTATACTTGATTATATTAACCATGTTTCTAGAGAATTTTTTTTAGTGATGATAAGTTTGTTTATTGAGACTTTAGAAAATCTCAATCCTAATAGACCACCAATTTTTTATAATGCTGACTATGAATTTTGTAGAGATTTAATGAAAAATTTTGTGATGAAAATTAGTGTTGATAAATTTTTCATGATGAATTAAAATTATAAAATTCTATAGAAGGAAGTGATAGCTTTATCTTGAGGGGAGAATAATAAATATCATCTGAACTACATAGTTAGAAATATATTATTTTGTTTTATGAGAATGTATATATATGATAATATATATTTTTGTGAGATGAATAACTATATTTGGAGAAAGCTTAAAGTTACTCATTTTAGAAACTCAAACATTTTGAATTCAAGAAGATCTATTATTTACACAGACTATAAAGATTTTGATTTATTTCCAAGATAATTAGTGAATAAAAAGAATCAATATTTCATGACTATTTATAAAATTTTACAATCTCATAGTGAGAAATAATTAACATATGATCATCTTAGTGAAAATATTACTAATATCATGAACAAGGAGTGGGAATATAAGAGGAAAATGATAGATTATACAAAATATATAACCAATTTGAGTTTGGATTATTTGATTATAAATCTCAAACAGTATGTGGGTAGGTAAAAAATAGATTATGAAAAGGAATATAAATAGAATGGTGTAGATTTTTCTTATACATGTACTACTACAACCTAGAAAGAAAATTATAGTGATAATTTTTCTAAATCATATATATCGTAGGATAAAATTTTGGCTGAATCAGAATATAGTTCTATAGAACAATGTGAAAATGATCTTTCCCAAATAAAGTGAATAAATAACTGTCAGGAAGAAATATTATCTCTATAAGTTCCAGAATAATATAAATGATAGAATTTAGAAGAAAGATAATTCTAAGATAACATGGTATGAATATAAAAATACAGGGCATATCAAGCTAGATTATATAATGTTGAAAAGAAAAGATAATTACTAGAATGAAAATTATAAAGGAAATGGGGAGAAAAGATTAAAATATTTAGATACATGTAGTTCCAATAGTGTAGATTCATCTAAATAAAATTCTTTAGAATAAAGTATTGATAATCAAAAAGTTTTGGGATTATATTATTAAATTATAGAAAATAATTCATTCTATATGGAAAAGGTATATGATTAATATCTTTCGAACATACCTTTAAATTCTAATTTATAGAATTCATATTCTTAATACAGTATAACATATTTAGTAAAAGAAAATATGATCAAATCATATTATGTGGATAGTTTTATTAGTTTTTTAGAAATGAATAAATTGGTAATTTACTTGAGAAGATGATAATAATGTTATTAACTATTAGGATTGTGCGAAAACAAACATGAGAAATCCATCAATAGATTTTTTCTAATTTTTTTACGTTTCTGAAATTAATTCAGAGTTAGATAAAAAATTAATTCTTGATCAAAGAATAATTATAAGAATATGGTTGTCAGACTTAATTTTAAAATTATTATCTTAGAAAAATATTTATCAAAATTTTTTTATGGGAAGGAAAACCTTCATAATATATAAATAAATTTGAGACCTCATAGAAATACTTCTCAAATTGGATTTACCTTAGGAAAACCTCATTTTTCAATAAAAAAATATTTTTCCCAAAAATGTTCTATTTTGTATGAGATGTCACAGTGGTGGAAATTATAAAATGAAATGTTTTTAAATATTTTATATTCAGTTTATTTTCACATAAATTATATCTAAAAATAATTGGCATCTTTTAAATATAAGAAATTTGGGAATATGTGGATTTTGATAGTGTTATTTTCAAATAATTTTGAATCAGTGTAATTTGGGGTACAAAAACATAAATATTTTTATTACATGGAGAATTAATGAGTAATGATATCAAAAAAATATAATACAAGGATAGTTTATTCTTTAGAAATATGACAGGTAATAAATAGTTATTTCCAAGGACTAGAAAAATTATAATTGAAATCCTTATTTTTCAAAGCACAGAAAATATATTTATAATAATATAAATTGATTAAATCTTTGGGAGGTAAATTTTAATTTTCTATTTATTTGTTTTAATTGGGGAATTTTTATAAATATTTTTTCTAAACATTTATGTTCTATCAGAATGAATTTTCTTAGATAAAACATAAATCTTTCTGATAAAGTTCTTACAAAATTAAATATTTCAAAACCTATACTTCCATAAAATGTTGGCATCATCATATTCTAAAATAAAATCATATCCATTTTATTTTATTTAATTCAAATAGTCTCATATATAACCTATATATATATATGAAGAGTCATGATTCTATTTCTTCACTAGCTTCTTGTGAGGAGATCTCTTGAAAATTTGTTTCTCTTACATCAGTTCATCTTCAGTGTACATCAGTTCATTTTTAGTTCATCCATTGATCTTTACTGAACCCTTAGAAGAATTTTATAATCAAAAAATGGTAAAGTAAATTTTAGTCGATCGATGTTTGCTTGAGATGTATGATTACTTACTCAAAAATCACCATTCTTCTTCAAGGTTGGAAATAAGTTTTTGTCTATAATGAGGAATTGGATCTCCACTATCCTAGTATATTTAATTTATTTTAAATGATACTTGTGCTTAATGATGCTGATGGTTGGAGGAATATAAATTTCAATATATTTATATAAATATACAATTTGGATGTTAAAAGGGTCCATGAGATAGTTAGAATACCATTAGAAGGAGAATTGTCCTCTGTTAGTCATAAGTTACTAGAAAAAGTTGGATCATTTGAAATAAATCCAGTCAAGAATAATTTATTTTGTTAAAATTATAATTTTTTTAATGTCTCTCATCTTTCACCAAATACAATGATTTTTTTCCTGTGGGTCCAAAATTTCTTGCTACCAAGAAAAGGGGATAGAGGTACCAGGAAGGTGAAAGACATATAAGTTTTGGATTAACATTATAACCTGATAATTTTTAACTTGGTTAAATTTATGTGGAACTATATTGAAGCAATAAATAGAGGGCCTATGAAACTCAATGTCTTCTTGTACCCAATATTTATTATCAATGTTTTAGTTATGTTCATAGAATTTGAATATATAATGAATAATTTTTCTCACATCCAAGATAATGAATCTATTTTGATATGAAACAATTTCAATGATGATATTGTTATATTTTCAGGATGATATTAAGTTTATAGATAGATCAAAAAAAGTTTATTCCATTGAAAATATATAATCACTTAAAAATAAAGTTAATGATAAAAGAACTAATGTGAAAAATTCTTGAAAGTATCCAGAGGTACCAAGGAAGATGAAAATAAAAATTTCTAATAAATCATTTACTCTGATAATGAAAAAAATAAGGGAAGAAAGAAAGCGATCATAATTTTAGTATAGACATTACAGAATAAAAATCCTTGAAATAATCAGTGTTTGTTAAAATCATAGTGTGGGAATGAAATAAGAAATAATCTTCAAAATATAAGAAGGTTATGGTTGCTAAATATTTCATAAGGGAAATAAAAAAAATTCTTAAGAAGAAGTTAATAAGAAATATGGTGATTCTCAGTCTATTTCTTTTGAGAAGGAAGGGAAAGATGCTTAGTTAATTTGCTAGGATAATCCTCAATCCGTTCAAGCTAAATTTGATTCATGTCCCATTAAAAAATAAAAACAAAAACATGTGGTGGAAGATATAGATAAATTTTTTGAGAAAGTTGAAAAGGTAGTTGTAAAAGAAAAATAAGTTGTAAAATAAAAACAATTAATTAAAAAATAAACTCCTAAAGAACCATGTCATGTACCAGGTAAAAGGAATATTTTAATAATGTAAAAATATATTTTTATAGATATTAGGAAAACTTCAGATATTGAATAATATTAGTTGCATACTTCAATATCATTAACTTCCTAGTGCGATGAGGAAGAAGTATTCCTTTGTTCAACAAAAGATGAATATTAGGATTGTGAAAAGAATGATTCTACTACCAATACATAGAAACATAATCCGTATGATGAAGATATATAAATTAAGTAAGTTTCACCAAAATTCATTAAAAAATAAGAAACATCATTCCACAGAGTCAAAAAATTTCTTCTGGGAGAAGTTTTAAGTGATTATACTAATTCACCGCCAAGTATTATGTCTAATTGGAAATAAATGAAAATGAATTAATTTGATTATGTAATAAAAATTATTTGTCGAATAATATATATCATGATAGATATATAAATATTATATTATTATAGCCAAGAAAAAGTGGATATTATTGGATGTTCTTTGTCACTTAAGAAAATATTAGAAACTATGATTTAGAATGATGTAAAGATCGAGAATCTTGATAGGAACTATTTTTAGAGTATATAAAGATGAAAAAAAATCAATAAGTGGATGAAATAATGTAACACACCAAGAATTTACAATAAATGTATTTTCGAATAAATTTAATTTTGTTAATAGCTTGTGATGCACACAACATCGAGTTTAAATGAAGACACTATATTGAAATATTATTTAAATGTAACCATTATAACCTAACCATTAACTTTAAGGTTATGAATATTAATAAATAATTATGAAAATTATGCTTACATATTGATTATAAATTAAATTATATTTTTTATAAGAAAAATAAATGTTTTCAGAAAACTATATCTTTTCTAAAGGAAAGGTTTTGTGGCACACTTTGCATACACTATAAAATTAAATTTTAATAATTTATTTTTTTTGGAAAAAATTCTTATTTTTAAATAATAATATAAAAATTATATTAGAGTGATTTTTTTTATTTTACTGAAGCTTTTTAATTTTTGATGAATAGTGAAAAATACTACATTTTAACTAAAAACTGGTTTTTTTAAAGTCATTTATAATGTTAAATTATATTTTGAATTCATTTTAAAGTATAATTAGTTCAATTTTATATAAATAAAGAAAATTCATCTTAGTGAAATAATTTTAATATTTAATGATGATATAAAAACATTTTAAACATGTGGACATTTTCTCTTTAAAAACATACTTTCTCAACGCATTTGTGGGATTAATTTTAAATTAAAATTTTCTAGTTTTTTGATTTGAATTTGGAAAAATTTATTATTTACATAGAATAAAAATAATTTATATTTTATAATAAGTTTAATTCTTTTTCTAGCAAAATTAATAGTGACAATAGTTGAAATTAATATTCATGGTTAAGGTAAAAATGGATATACTGTGGGTTAAACTAAGATTATAAGGGTTAAAATTACCTCAAAACATGTAAAAAATAGATTTTATGTAACTATTTATACCTTTCATGTCTAAGATAATATAATACTTAATTTTTTACCATTTCTGCATTGAATAAACCATTCTACTCCTTTTCTATCCAAAAATTACAAGTGTGTCACTATCCTCACTTATAAAAGGCCACCACCTCTCTTATATTATTTACACCATAAAAAACTTCTGGTTCCACCAATCCATGCAAAAATCAATTTAAAAATTCTATAATATAATATAAGAAGACTTATTTTGTTCAAAAACCCAACCTAGGAATTATTTAGTGCAAACCTAAGGAGGATACCAGAAGAATGGGTAATGTTATTCAACAAGTGTTTTTTATTTTAATTCTTCATCCCCCCCTTAAATTGTCATTAATATATAATTATCTAATATACTTAGTATCAAAATTATAATGAGATTGTTTTATTTTATGATAATTACATAAAACCACCCTCATTTTTATCAAATGGGTCATGAAATCATCATTCGTGTGTATAGAAGACTACAACCTGACAAACCGATGTCATTCATTTCTCCATTACCACTTCCCACTACCAGGCATGATGATGGGTATAAAGTATATATATGATATTTATAACATAATTATATATATAGACTAATTATTTAAAATATACATTTTTTTACTTTCAATTCCGAAGGATATATGAGAACGTTTCTCATGTGTATGGCGGATTACTATCTTGTGAAACGATGTGATTCGTCTTTCACAAATTATTTACATTGATGGTAATAGTGAATCTTTTAATGATTATATGTGATATACATGAACCAAGAATGATTATAAGGAATAATTTATCATTCTTTAATAAAATAAATATCATTATCTTTGTTACCTTTTCACTTAATGAATGATGATAACATCATTCGTGTATACGTGGATTGCCGCCTTCCCGAAATGATGTGACTCTATTTTCATCGACACACCACATGTATGATATATAAAAGTTTATTTAAAAAATAATAGGTATATATGATATTATTATAATTATTAAAAGATATTATATTACTTATCATATTTCCATAATAATCATTGGAAAATAGAAATGTTACTCATGCGTATATAAGACCTATCGTCTCCATGATCGTACTGTACTTAGTTTCTCAAAACCATATTTAATGATTGTTATTAATAGTATAATTATTTTATATTTATGATAATTATTCCATGATTATTATTAATTAGATGATGAAACTATATAATATTCTCAAGAACTATAACTTTCATGACAAGGAATGAATGGGAAAACATGGAAATTAACACCCCAAACAATGTAAATAATGAAAGATAATTAAGGAAATATTGATAATATGTTATTAAAGGACCCTATATGATATTTTAAATATTAACAAGGTTATTCAATAATTTGATAACATTTTTGAAACCACTGTACATGAGGTTAAGTAACATTCTACTGAAAGGAAGCATTTGGCGAGGGACTTCGTCTTGATTCCACTTTATTGAGGAATATTGTATTGTTATGAAACTATTTTATTTTATTTGGTGTATACACTTACCATTTGAAATTTAATATCATGATTCAGTCATACCTCATGGTATTTTATGTTTCAATTTTTATTATTTCATCTAATGTGATTTTAATTGAAAATTACCATGGGGTAAAATATTTTGTACAACATCAATTTATTTTTTCATTGTTAACTTTCTCTTGAAATAATAAATTTATTATGATATTTTTTAACTGTACATTAAGTTTATATTAAATATTGATATACTAGTATACTTTATATGATTATTTCAAAAATCATGCACCATTTTTACATATAGTGTTTACGTTGACAGTTATTTGATTAATGTGGGAAATATTGATAAATGTATATTCTTCACTCAATATGGATATTTGATGATAATTAATATTGATTCATGAACTAAATATATGATTTTATATATGAGGAATTATTTTTACATTAATATATGGGTGGGGAACATTTATAAATATACCCTCTATACATTGAATGGTTTCATGAGACAAATAATTTCCCAAATGAAATGTGTTTTTACCTAGTAGTTTTAAAATGTCTCTAGGATAGATCTTGATGGTATATATATCATGTGTCCGATACATGACATACAATAATTAATAATATAATTCATTAATAATTATGTTTTTATTATCTATTATATTTTGACAATTACATTATCTATGGATAGATTTCACTCTCAATATATTGATTAAATTGAATTTGATTTCAGTTATTCAAATTTCCATATTGATTATTCCTTATCTTATCATGATAGTCAAGTTGTTTAAATGTAGTGTTTTTTAGTTATTTACCTTACCAAGTTGACTATTATTATGGATTCATGATAGTTTCTACTGTACTTAACCTTTTTTAAGCATTTGATCTCACCCTTATTTTGTTTCCTTTCCTGGGGATACGAAGAAGAGAACTATGAATGAGTTTAATGGATACAATTGACTTTATTTTTTTATTTATTATGTTTCATTATGTACTAATAATATCAAATTGGTATCATGTATGTATTTTGTTCTCCAAAACTACTGACCTGATCAGTCCTTTTGGATTAGAACATTTATATATATGTCAATGTAATAAAGTAGACACCAACTCTGAGATACTGGATTCAAGGTCATTATAGTTGATATTAGAGGGAGGTTTAGTAGAAATCATGGGAAATATATTATGGATACCATAGATTATGGAACCTAACCCTATAATAAACATTTAGGATATTTATATAATAACATCATAATGTTTTGGTAAGAAAGTGATTATGTGGTGTACCTGCAATGCATCCTTGTCTAGATATTATAAGTGGATGTGGTTCTGACATTGAAGTGCCTAGAGGTGATAAATACGAGAAGGAAACATTGGTCTTGACCAAATCATCACCGAATGCATGAAAATTGGTCTTAATTCACACCTAGTTTGGAACCATTGAGGGATATTATTAGGATAATTAACATTTTCTTTACAAACTATTATGAATTATTTGAAAATAAAGATATCTCTAATGAAACCATGTTTATGATTTTGAGATTAAAAATTCTTAAATTTTAATTTATTCTAAGTGTTACACCATACTTGGAATTATAAATTATTTTTAAATATTCATAATTTTATGATGTAATCCAGTATATCCAATTATTTAGAAATGGAACATATTTGGAAGAAGGGCATCAATACTCATTGAAAATATAGATATTTAACTTCTGAGGAATCCCATACAGTTCGTATTAGGACTAAGAAAATTATGGAAATATTTGGGAATCTTAATATGTATATGAAAATTAACATTTCCAGATAGAGAAACCTATTCCACAATGAGATTCTCCAATGTTGGATCTCTTTATACAGCAGAAGACCCCATTATTTGGTGGGACTACTAATCCAATGGTAGTTAAGAAATGGATTAAGTCTCTGGATAAGATATTTATGGAATTAGGATGAAGTGAAAAAGAAAAGTTAAAAAATGTATTGTATTTTCTAAAAGGTGATGCTAATCAATGATGGTCATTGATCTAAAAAACTATATACGAAGAGTAAATAGAACTCATGAAATAGAAATATATTTAGGAGAAATTCATTGATTTTTTTTCTATCTTGAGAAATAAACAAAGAAAAAGATAAAGATCCTTAAATTGAATAAAAAGGAAGAAGAATGTGTTTTGGAGTATAAATATACCTTTACAAGGTTATCTAGGTATTCTATAGATTACATTCACAACATGGAGTGAAAGACAGAGCATTTCATTGAAGGGATTAAGCTAAGTATCTGAAGCGCACTGGTCTCTCAAAATTTTCCTTAATACAATGAAATAGTTTTATTTTATATCAAGACAGTGAAATATTTTTATAAGATTTATGTATTTGAAGAGAAGTAAGAGAATAATAGGATGAAAAAGCAAAAAAAGGATAAAGGTATGTAAGGAAAGAAGGATTTTCCAATATTTGATAATTATGGAAAGAAAAACTCGAGTACTTTCTTGAAGGGAATTGTAGTTTTCTAAAAATGTGGAGAGAAATTCCACCATTATCATGATTTCAAGAGAAATAATTAAATTTTTCATTATTTATTGTCTCCACTATAAGGATATGGGGAACTATTCCGATGAATTTCCCAAGAATCAATGGAATATACCTCAGAAAAAGCGAATGGATCTAGGTTAATATTATGCTATTGATACAACTAAAGTGGAATGGTTAATGTTATTATATATTTGGATTGAATAAATATGTTTTAAATGCATTTTATCGATGATATTATCATTATAATAATCATGAAACATATAAGGATTTTATTGTAGTAGTATTTATTCATGGATTTGAAAGAATGTGTTGAATATTAATAAGAAAAGTGATTCAATGGAAAGTCATATTTTGGGAAAACACATGATTAAGGGAAGGAAACCCTTAATACATGCTTTATGATACTCTAATAATGAAAATAATATATTTATTGGATAGTATTGGTGACCATTAAATTGGTTAGATATTTGATGGTTTATGTTATCCTTGCTGAAGTTTACTGTATATTTGGATATGTGGAATATATTTTAAAATGTATGATATTTTTTGGAAGCATGCATGTTTTCATTATGGTTTTATGGTGATCATGGTATTCAAATATTTGGAATGATCCATTATGAGCCACCTAATATTATATGGGGAATATAATTTTGATTTATGGACCTTCTTAAAAAACATTGGTCTTCGAATTTGGGAAGACATGTTTTGGATGATATTTAAAGTTAACTATTTATCGAGTTGATTAAGTTTAATTTTGTGTGTTAATGGATATATTTTATAACCATTTTGGTTTAGTAAATATAGGAAGAATAAGTTTTTACTCGTTTATGGACCATATGACCCGTTAAAAGGTAATTTTTTTCTTGAGATATAAAAATTCATCTTATATATTCATTTCTTATAGTAAGAAATCTATTGTAAAATGATCGAAGAAAAATAAAAATATGAAACTATGACTACGAAATAGAATGATATCAAGTAATTATATTATATAATGTTCTCAGTCTAGATGGGAAAAGAATTCCTCAACATTTGGAATGGATCATGAAAAAAAATTCTTATCATAGTACCTTCATTTTCGCTATGTCAAATGGTCCTTAAGTTATCATTTATTTATCATTTTTTGGCCTTTTACCTTTTCTAGTTCACCTAATTTCTTATTATAATTGATATTTATCCCTATATATTAATCCTTGGTTGTTAGTATTCTCTTAGAGGTCCATGTTAGCATTTCCTATATATGATCTCTTACCTGGGGACCTAGTTATGCGACTATTCCAGATGACATTGGTACTTACTTTTCTATCTTATGAGGAGGATATTATAAATAAGAACTTCCCTCATATATTTATAAGGTAATATCCATGAAATTTTGAGGATGAAAATTTTTTAGGAGGGAAAAATTTAACACCCCAAGACATTACAATATATTTCATTTGGACAAATTTTTATTTCATTCAAAGCTTGTGATGCATGCAAAACAAGGTTTAAATGAAAATAATCTATTAAAAAATTATTTAAATGTGAATTTTAATGCCTAGACATTTAGTTGGATGGAATTAATGGTACTGAATAATTATGAAAATTATGGTTACATATTGATTTGAAAAACAATAAGAATCATTTAAAAGTAAAATAAAAGATTTCTAAAAAAATGTATTTTCCATAAAGAACTGTTTGAAGATTTGAACACATAATTTAAAATTAAATTTTAACACATTTATAAAAACTAATTGAAAAATTATACTTTATTTTTGTAATAATAATAACAAAATTAGATTAGGGTGATTTTTTTATTTTTCTGAAATATTTCTTTTTTTGATGACTAGTGAAAAGTAATGAATTTAAATTGAATAATTCATTTTGTTTAAATAATTTATAATGTTAAATTATATATTGAATTAGTTTTAAAGTAAATTTTGTTAAATTTTATATCAATTAATACAAATTGGGTCATTTTAATAATTTTCATACATAATTTTGATATTAAAACTGTGTAAACTTTTGACCATCTTCTCTTTAAAGCCCTAACTTTTCATCATGTCTAAGGGACTGATTTTAAATTATCCTTTTCAACAAATTTGAATTTAATTTGTAAAAATGGATACCATACATGTAATTATCATAATTTATGTATCATATAATATGGTTAACTTAATTTTTTACCAAAAATTAAGAGTGAAAATAGGAAAAATTAACATCCACAGTTAATGTAAAAATAGATTTACCTGGGGTTAAACCATGAAGAGAAGGGTTAAAATTACATAAATAATTGTATAAAATATATTTCACTAACATATTTAGGCATTTAATATCTATGAATATATAATACACTATTTTGGACTATTTTGGAACGTGAAAAACATGGGCACACTGTTTTCTTTCCAAAAATTGAAACTATGCCACTCACCTCACTTATAAAAGGCCACCACCTATCCTCTATTCATAAAACATTGACAAACTTTTGGTTCAGCCAATAACTACCTAAATAAATTCCCAAATTTCATACTCTCATCCTATATTCGTTATTTTAGGAATAAATCCTACATTGGATGTCTTGAGAGAAAACCTAAGGAGGATATCCGAAGAAGAGGTATCATTCTTCAACTAGAATTTTTATTTTATTTCATCCCTCACACCCTTAAATTATTTTTAAACAATCAAGATATAATAAAATAATTAGATTACAAATACTGAGATGTTTTTATGTTAATAAGATGACCTAAAACTACCCCTACATCCATAAAATGGGTTACAAAATTATCATTCATGTGTATGGAAGACTACCACCTTGCTAATCGATGTTTTTTATCCTTCCTTTAACACCTCTCACAGTTGGGTATGATGATAGATATAAAGTATATATAAGTTATTTATAACATAATTATACCCCTTGATTAATTATATCATATATAAATTTTTTACTTTCATTTTTGTAGGAGATATGATAAGGATGCTCATGTGTACTGTTGGCTACCACCTCATAAAGTGTCACGATTCATCATTCACTGATGATTTACATGGAAGGTCATAAGGATAAAATTTATTATTATATGTGATATAAAATATATAAGTATAATATTCATGAAAAATTTATCATTATGAAAAGATAATATACATCACATTCTTTTTTACATTTTCAGTCAATGAAATATGATAACGTCGTTCGTGTACCTGTGGACTACCACCTTCACAAAATGATGAGACTCATTTCATCACCACACTACATAGATTATATATATAAATATATTTAAATAAATAATAAATAATATATTATATTATTATAAATATGGAAAAATAATATATTACTTACCTTCTTTCCATAATGGTCATTATAAAATAGAATCGTTACTCATGCGTATGTACACCTTATCATCCCCATGATGGTAACATACTCCATTTCTCAAAACCATTTTTCTGTGATTAGTTTTAAAATTATAATTTATGTATACATATGATAATTATTTCATGATTATTATTCTATATTTGGCAAATATATATAATATGAACAAGAACAAGAACATTCTTGATAATGCTACTTGAAATAATGACAATAATGAAAGTTTATTAATGATCAGGTGATAAGATTTTATAAAAGGATCATATATGATATTATAATTATTAATATGTTTCTTTAATAAGTAAATATAATGTTTAAAACAAATAAACACAAGGTTAATTCATGTTCAACCAATAGGACGTGTGAGGTAAGGGAATTGGTCTCAATTCCCCTTCACTAAGCCATATTGTATTGTTATTCACCAAATTTCATCTCTATGGTGTATAAAATTACACTATGAAACATAATATCATGAATCATTCATATTTAATGGTATTTTAAGTTTCAATTTAAAATATTTCATCAAATGGGATTTGAAATGAAAATTACCATGTGGTAAATGCTATTGTACAATCACACTTTCTTTTATGATTGTTAAATTTCACTTGAAACAATAAATTTTATGAAAATTTTCATTAAATTTCTCATAAATATTCATATTATTGTATAATGGATATTATTATTGAGTAAACCATATAAAGTTTTTACATATGATGTTTACTTTGACAGTTATTTGATTAACTGGGGAAATATTGATAAATTTGTAACTATTAATCAATATGGATATTTGATGATAAGACATATTGATTCTTGAACTAAATAAATCATTCTATATATGAGGAATTATTTTAAAATGAATATATGGGTGGTTTCTGGTTATATATATCCCCTCGGTGCATCAAAAATTCTCATAAGATCAATGAGTTGGCCAAATCGGATGGAGTTTTCCTAGTGGGTTTCAATTATATTGAGGATAGATCTTGAAAGTCGAGGTATCATGTACTACATACATGATTTATAATAATTAATAATTTCATTCATTAATAAATTTAGGTATTATTATCCATAATATTTTCAAAATTATATTATATATTGATTCATTTCATTCGAAGTATATTGATTAAATGGCATGTGTTTTCAGTTATTCACCTTTCCATATTAATAATGCCTTATATTATCATGATAGTCAAGTTATTTTAATGGAATGTTTTTTTAGTAATTTATCTTTTTATATTTATTATTCGTATTGATTCGGGATATATTTCTATATACATAACCCTTATTGAGAATTTGTGCCCACCATTATTTTGTTTCCTTTCCCAGGATTTGAAGAAGATAACTTTGAATGAGTTTTAAAGGAAACAGTTCATTATCTATTTCTATGTATAATGTATTATTTTTTAATCCCAATGTAAAATGGGTATCATCAATATATATAGTTCTCAAAAAATACTTAGCTGATCAGTCCTTTAGGATTTTACCCTTTGTATCTATAAAAATGTAATTAAGCAGACACCGACTCTAGGATAATGGAGTTGGGGTCATTAAAACCAAACCAAATAGGATATAAATTTCTCAAATAAAAAAATATATGGGACTAAAAGATTAAAAAATTTGGCCTCATTTTTTTCTGACCATATCAATTCTAATGATATAGAATGCTCTAGGGCAGTTGATTATTTGAAATACTTTTCAATCCAACAAGACAAAAATATATCATAGTAGAAAAAACTGCTGGAGACTCTCAAAAAAAGTCTTAAAAAACACGAGTTCAAAGAAGAAAAACCATACAAGAGGGATAAAAATATTAGGAATATTACAACCATAATACAGAAACTCTCAACTATATAATAATTTTATTAAAAACTTAATTGTTTTTAATAATTAAACATCTAATTTTATTATTAATTTTTTGGTTTCCATTTATATTTGGGATTAATGTTATACTTTTCTTAATGCATCTATACTTTTTACAAATGGTTTATAGAGTTATTTAAAATATTTCAGGAATGGTTTCTACATAAATAACTCTTTATTTTTATGTAATTTTAAATAATAAAAAATATGGGAAATTAGTGCTCTTGAAAGTTGTGTAAAGGGTGGTATCTTTTTAACACTTTTACTTTAATTTTTTTCTTTAATGTTGTGTGTTTTTATTTGCAAAATGGGTGAGATTGTGGAGTTGAAATACATCTTTCAAACATTATTTTTGAAAATAACAATTGATAATTTAAATGATTCTATATTTATAATAATTATCTTTTATAAAGTTGTAATGTTTTTATAGGATGGTAATCAGTCTTAATGGATGATGAAATCCAATTCCGTAGGATGAACATATATTAAGTATATCGGATGGAAATGTACAAATTACATCATGTAGGTTTATGAAAATTATAGAAGATGAACATATAAAGATTATATTATATGGAAGACATTCAATGAACATTGGAAAAATTTCTAGGAATTACATTAGACAATATCCATCAATAGAGTTCTACAAAGTCCATCATATAGAGTTCTATAAAGTCTATAAAATATATTCCATTAGATGGAGACATAAAAAGTTTACCAAAAAATGATTTACAAATATAACTGAATGAAAAATATATAAATTATACAAGACAATGATTTCTTATTTCTTATAAATGTAATTCTTCTCTACATTTTAATGTGATATACCTAACAAAAATCGGACAGATTGATGTTTAGATGGATGATGAAGAAGGTGTGTATAATGCTATTACAACTGATCTAATGAAGTAAAAAAGAGGGATTATAAAAAATGAATAAAAAATAAAGGCCTTCGGGCCATTCTGGATATATGATGACAACCTCAAGGATAACAAAGGAAAATGTATTCAATAATTTTGACAATATATGATCCAAATTTACTATTGATATTTTTCAAAATATTGTTACTTAGTGCGCTTGAATTGTAATATTTTGAGGTTTTCTATAAAGAATACTTTTCTGAGAGTTTAATTGTAAATGATTTATGATTTTCCCACTATAATCGTTGTTTATCCAATCGTGTGATCAAGGGATCTCATAGATAGAGATACAAAATTTTGTCTAATCAGATTGATCTTGAACTCCCATGTATCATTAGAAATGTCATAGTTTGTTCAGATATATCAATAGAATCCATGGTTTGAAAGACAAACCTTATGAAATTTTAATTCATGGATACCAAAATTTGGCTTCATATACTTCATTATCACTTTTGGTTATAGTGAAGATTTTTATTAGGAAAGGTTATGTATATTTTTGGTAAATTCATTAATAAAATATTTTTACACTTTCTACTATAAGTTTTATATTCTCCACTATTCATTTAATAAAGTTTATACTATGTAATATTCAATGTATTACTATGAGGTTTATAAAATATATTAATACAACTCTTTTTTCTTATAAAAATTCTTATAAAAAATGATTTGGGGAAATTATACATTTTAAGCTACAATTCACTGGCCTCTTATAGTATTTTGAATATTCTTATGATCTCACATTTGGTAGCAGAGATAGTCTCTATATTTTATATAATTGATTAGTATAATTTTTTTTATAAAAGAGTTTTTTTGTTTTCTGATGAATTTTTTTTCCATAAGTAATTTATAAAATCTAAATCCTAGAAGACCAATATTTTTATGATGCAGACTATAACTATTTGAGATATCGAATGAAGAGTTTCATGACAAACACTGGTGAATATAATTTTTTCCTGGTGATTGTAAATTATAAAATTCTTGATATGGAAGTGAATACATTTTCTATAGAGGATAAGGTTGAATATCATCTGAAATATTCAGTTTAAATACTTTATTGTGTTCTATGTAAAGGAATATTTATCTTAAATTTACATTTTATAAATTTCAAAATGATGCTTTATGGGTGAGCATTAACAAATACATGCACGAGAAACAAACCAAAATAGTTCAGAAATGAAATTCAAAATTCAAAAAAGCATTCACTAAACTGGATGAAATCAAAGATATAGGAACCCGCATCTTCCGGTATTATGCCGGCCAACATCTTCAAGAGTCACATCGAACATAGTCGCCATCCAATCATTACCATCATAATCTTTAACCATCACCACACCATAATTCCTGATAATACTTCACAGCTACCACAACCATCATGAAAAACACTTATCACACCACCATAACCATAAATGAACTCACTGCTTCACTAATGAAAGAGATCCAAAAAATAAAAACCAATCAAATTTTGTTTCCAAAATCCTTCATGGAAAAACCTTCAGACCACCAAACCAGATCCATCAGCATTGAAGAGCTTCATCAAAAGAGGGCCACCATAGCTCGGATCTAGGCCTGGATCGTTGAAGAGGAAGAGATCCATATTGTTAACATATGATAAAATGACTCAATTTGTGCAAGGAAAACCATCAACCACCAAATCCGACAACCCAAAAACCCTTAGTTACCACCGCTCCATATCTGATTGGGAGAGGAGCAGTGGAACTTGGGGTCAGAGTAAGGATTTGTGCGGATGAGATCTATAAACTACTGACCACCGAACCAAAAACCAAAAAACCATTTGATACCCCCTCTCCAGATTCGTTTTGGAGACGCATGGAGGAATTTGAGGTCAGAGAAGGGTTTTAGTAGACATGCAATTTAATAGAAAAAACCATCATCAGAACCATCAAAATATACCATTAGAGCTTTCACCAAGAAATATTTCACCACCAAAACAATGACAGATACAAAAGATGGTGGACATGAGAGGAGGTAAAGGGAAAGAGGAATGGGGTAGGGGAAGGTACTAGTGAAGAACCCCCCTCTAGCTTTCCACTGAAGGGAACCCTAGGGAATGAGGGATAATGTGACACCCATGAAAAGGAATATTTAGAATAATTTTTTTTTGTGAAAGATACAAATATTTAGAGGATGCTGGAAGTTTCTCATTTTGGAACCTAATAAGTTTTGGAGACTAAAAGATTAATAATTAATGCATACAAATAAGATTTTTATTTATTACTAGGAGGATTAGTTACTTAGATACATTAATGTTTCATCACTATTGCGAACAATTTACAATCTTCTCGGGAGAAAGTTTTGATAGATAATTAGATTATAGGAAGGGTTATTAACATCATGCCCATGGATTGGGAATCTTGGATTATAATGATAGATGATACAAAAAATCTTGTCATGTTTAGTTTTGATGATTAGATTGGAACTCTAACACTATATAATAGAAATTGTAAAGGAGATGTTGAGAAGGGAAATAAAAATAATGGTGTGGATTTTTCTTCTACATCTAGAAATACAACTAATAAATTTAAGTCTAGTGAGAAGGTTACTAATTTTATAAATCATTAAATAAGGTGAAGTTTGAATTATAATTTAGTTCTACAGAATAAAGTGAAAATTAGCTTGCTCAGAAAGACAAGTGAATAAATAAGATAGGTGGGAAGAATTATTTTCTCTATAACTAGAAGAATAATTAGAAAGAGAGAAGGGAGGAGAAAGACAATTCAAATATATCTTTTTTTATAAATTTAAAAATATAGGACATATCAAGAAAATTATTATAAATCATTCCAAATATTTTTTCTTGTAGTTTATAAAAACAAAAAAATAACAATTTTACCAACACAATGTTTATAAGAATGTTTTTTGGACAAAGAGTTCTTCCAATATACTTTATAAACATGAGAGTATAAAATTTATTAATACATAGTCAAAACTTTATATAATTCATAGAGAAAAATAAAAAAATTAGTAACAATAAAAACAAAATTTTATTAATGAACATAAAAAAAGATTACTAAACCTTTCATAAGAAATATATTAAATTTAACAAAAAATGATAAGTATGTTTATGAAACTGACTTCAGGTGTCCATGACTTAACCTTTTGTAAGTTCTATCTTCTATAACATGGAACCACTTGATCAACATCCCTCTCTATGTTTTTTTTTTCTGAAATTATAAAATATCTAATATATGGTGGATTGTAAACCATTACATGAAAAAAACCATGAGAAAAGACCAGAAAATCAAAAAAAACATCCCATAATTAAAATTTCAAATATCAAATAACACTCCTCGAGCCTGGTGCTTCACTTGAATCAAGGCTGTAAAATGCGTTAGTCATCCCCATCACTGCTACTCATTGATGTTGACATCATCAGTATTGGAACCATAAAACCCATTATAGAAACACTGAATCATATTCGATACAGTGAACCACTATGAGCCTCCATCACTAGAAAACCATCATGGGAACATTAGAATCAAAATTTCATGCTAGATACTTTCAATATCCACTCGACTTCCGACTGAATCACCATCACATGCTGATGGTAAAAAAGAACTATGAAATTGAAGCCACTACACAACCACCACAAATAACAATCCGAACAGGGACATAAAGATGAATAAAAATCCACCACAACCGACACCTTATATAAATTTTTCAAACACTCAAACTTCACATCCAAAAATACCTAGAAAAACCACCACTTAAGTCCGGTTGGGAGAAGTGTGGTGGAATACAAGAGAAAGAGAAGTGTATTGAGAGGACGTAGTCCTAGACAGTGAGAATGACCATCACCATGACCAAAAAACCCTGACATTGGAGTCATTTTAGGGTAAATTTTGATAGGTACCATAATCGTAGATGTGCAATAAATTATGAACAAATCCATCCACTAATAAATTCAAAACACGAATTGAATGAAAAAATACACTGAAAATACATCATCAAAAATGTCAGTAACTTGATCTATGTTCGAAAAACAAAATCCACGACGAAACAAAGATAAGATACACCAAACACAACTAGTTAAATCAAAAGGTTGAAATAAAACAAAGGGGAGAAACGGCCTCACAAATAATCCCACATCGTCACAACTACCACCACCATAATCCAAAACCAGACTGCAGAAAAAAACACACAAATCAAAGATGTGGTCAAGTGTATCAGACAAGGATGACAGAGCATGGGTGAAAGTGGAAGAATCAGGACAACTCTATGGTGCTTAAAAAAACCAAAAGGTAAAATTATAGGACCAAGGGGCTCAAAGGTTCGCCACTGCGATCTACCACCAACACATCCCATGTGGTCCCGCTCACTATCGTTCCTATACAAGAATGGGGTCAAGAATAGTGGGATATACTAAATTATCAGAGGAAGAAGACCAATGAAAATGATTACTTAAGAGAAGAAAAACCCCAAATTAGATAAAAAGAGGAATTCCAGAGAACCAGGAGAGTAGGGAGAGACTCATAGGCACGCGGGGGGACTCAAAAACCATAGAAGGGAATAAGATGATGTAGAGAGCCCTCAATTAGACAATTGTACAAAAAAATGATAACTAGAGAGATAAATTAAATAATTTACTAAAAAATTATAACAAATGCATGCTTTACTATAACTCTCTAAATATTACATTTGAACCTTACTCAGAGAAAAGTTGCTGCAAAACAATAATAGAAAATTTTATATAATATATTGCCAAAAATCATGAACACATTCACCTTACATATTCTCCTAGAGGTTTCTGACCTATTTATATACATTTTTTACAGGTTGTATTCTACACATCTGTGGATCAATTTCAATGAAATCCAACCCATCTTCTTCTTCTACTAGTGTATCAACACACTATCTGATTATAATTAGATTTACCATCATTAATTTTTTTTGATGTGTTCTATCTAGTAGAAATATGAAATAATAATTTGATATAATTTATACATATATATACAGTTAGTTAATAAAATATTTATTTGTTATAATTTTTAAGTCTCTATCTAATTGACTTTATACAATTATGTCTGATGGACTTTTTTGAACTGAATTTAATGAAATTTATAGAATTCCAACTGATGGAATTCATAGAAATATATTTGATGAAATTATTACAACTCTACCCAATGGGATTTGTAAAAACCAATATAATGATCTTTATAATCCTTCCATATTATATAATTTTTACATGTTAATTTGTTCTACTCTATACACATATATCCAATGTACATGGTACTTGTCCTTTCGATGGATTTGGAATTCTTCACGGAAACTATATAAAAATTATAATTGAAGATAACTCAATTTTTTTTGAAAAATTTCAATATTATCTGTATATCATATGTTGTAAAACTACTTGAATACATTCCCCTTACTTCTCCTATAGGCTGTGGTCATATTTATTGAAAATATTCTAGTGGTTGGATTTTGAAATTCCCAAGATCAATTTCAATTGCATCAGATACATATCCTCCTTATTTTCTAGCGTATCATCACTTTGTTTGATGATAATTATAAATAGAATGATTATAATGATTTATAGTGATTTTTCATGGAGAAATAGGAAATCTTCATCTGGTGTAATATCTATATCTGCATATAGTCAACTTAGTAAGTCTTCATCCAGTAAAATTTTTAAGTCTCCGTCTGATGGACATTAAAAAACACTATCCAATTAAATTTATAGAAATACATCTAATAAAATTAATAGAACACCATCCAGTGTACGTCATACAACTCTTTATGAAAGAAAAAATATTAATCTATATAACACACTTTGTCAAACTCCATCAGATGTAATTTGTAAGCTCCATATGATAAATATTGTATATGTTTATCCATTGTAATTTGTACACATCTATCTGATGAACTTAGTACATGTCTATATGATAAACTAGGCACATTTACATTCGGTAGATTAATATTTCTATGTTTCGTAAAACTAATTACCTTCCTCAAAAAACATTAACTTTTAAAAAGATAATGATTAAAAAACATTATAAATTTAATGAGTGAATTGTGATTTTTAAAATTGAGGTTATAAATAGGTCCTTCCACTAAAAAACTCACCATTTTTGAAAAATAAAAATACATTACACTTAAGATAAATTTTTAATTTAAATCATTTAAAAACCTAATCCCCCATACTTATATAACATTCAGGTTCTCTACCTTCTCCCCCTTTCTGATTTTTGAAAATCATTTTAAATAAAGTAGAAACCTAAGTATAATGAATTAAAAAATGATTGAAAAAATCTGTACAAAACTTTTTTAATGAGTAGACATGAATTTAAGAAATAATGATATTCATATAAAAAAATATGAAATAATTAATAAAAATCCAAAATTTTTTATGATTTAATTATTTAAAACACTAAAGAGTTTATTTAAATCATTCATTCATAGAGAGTTTCATCATGATGGTCTTCATATTCTTATGATTATTATATTCCTTGAATAATTTATATTCTTTTAACTCAAAATTCACAACTGTTTCTTCCAGGGACTCCAACTTCTTGGAAAATTAGGGTAACTTGTTGAGTTCATATACTTAATCAGCCTTCTCTAGTGAATTATTAAATGGGAAGAGTTCCATTGAATCTTCTTAATTACCAACCTCTCCTTCCAAGGACGAAATCACACTCTTTAATGATTACCTGACTGAACCTCAGACAATGCATCTATCTATATAATTATTACCTATACAGGTTTGGATGAACCACTTCTAATATCATATGATATCTGATTGCAAAACTTCTTCACATGACCTACCATAACACACTTGAAACATTATGAAAGATGATATAAATACATCGAAGTCATGTGTCCCATATTTCAACACTTGAATCACTCTAATAACACCTTACCCATAGAAACATGTGAATATTTCTATGCTAACTAACCTTGGAAGTCTATATGATTCCTTTTTCGATATAGAATGAATGAATTCATCTACCTTCTTAAGGATGAAAATCACTCACCCTTTTGTATGTTTGTTAGATCTGCATCGACCAAAGTCAGTGACATTGTAACGACCCAAAATTTCATTAATGAAAATTCATCTTGATGTAATTAAATGTCTTATTATGTAAATGGATATATAAAATGTGAAATTATTTGGTTTTATGTGTTTGGATTTTAAAATACCATTAAGAATTGTGACCATTGCTAATATAGCCATTGAATAATGATCACTTGATTAATATAAATATAGGCCTTTAACGAATCCAATCTACTCAGACAAAGGAACCGATGGCCCCATCCAATAGACTTTACCCATACGAAGCCCATTTATCGGAGCTCTGAAAGGAAGTGGAATCATTAGTATTTGATCTTAACCAATCCCATGATGAGCTTGAACACATTAAGTTTTAGAGGAACCAACTACGGAAGAAGTGGAAGTTGATAGAGATTACCACCCGAGCGATGTTATTCGAGCCACCCAGAGAGTCTGTCACCATCGCACACCTCACCCTTCGGTATTATGTGGGTTTTATAAGGAGTAATGTAACAAGACCCTACTACTATGATTATGTACATTATTTTTGTACATAATAATGAATATATTTTCATTTAATTATTGTTACTTTGTAAATTGTTTTTAAAGCGCAAATAGTTTTTTAGTTAATATTCAACTAAGAAATATATTTTGATGAATTAATGGATTTTTTTAATTAAATAATATTTTAATAAAATGCTATTATTATTAAATTAAATTTTATTAAATATAAATTATCGTATAATTTTATGAATGCAATTTAAATTTTTATTAAGGTTTGAAAAACCATTTTTTGTCAAAACCCATGAATTTTCGATAAATATCAGTTTTTATTTTAAAAGTGAAAATTACCATTTTTAGAAAATTATTTAGATAAAATGAATATTATTTCTGGAATCAGTATGTCTAAATTATCCAATGGTAAAATTTTCATAATTTTTTGAGACAATCGAATTTTTGGGTAAAAATTAAATACCGTTTAAATATATATTGTGTTTTATGACTTCATAATGACCCAATAGTGATTTAATAAAATAATATAAACATTATTTTCAGAAAATGAATGTTTTACCATTAAAATAATGTGATTTTGGGTTTGTTAGATTTATTTTACAAAGCTTTAGTGGACCCTTATAGACTTATAAAACATGTTTTCTTTTTAAATTGTTTTCCTTGAGAGTGTGACTCACCTCCACATAAGCAACCCTATTATTTTAAGAATTTATTCCATTGGACTTATAAAAAATTGTTTTACACAACCCTTTTTCAAAAACCACAGGAAAAAACCATGGGTTGGTTTGTGGTTTTTATTAGTTTAATGCATGGTGTCCCAAACCTAAATAATAAAGAATTCCCTTTCCATTCCTATATAAACCCACCCAAGCTCCCACATCCTCTTCACTCAAAGCCTTTGTATTTAATAAAAACACCACCCTACACTCTATATAATCCTCCCAAGGCACCCCAATCTCCCAATAAGTCTCTCTTAAGCCTCTCCCAGGCCTTTGGGATCACACGTCCAAGTAAGGGATTCTTACTTTCCTGATTTATGTCCAAGTTTCCTTATATTGTTATGCCATTTTATTTTCAATTATAAATGTTGGGGTATGATTTATCAACTCCCCTATACTTCCATATTTTTGTTTGAATAATTAGATACCTATTTCTCTCTCATTAAATTCATCCCATGTACACCTGTTACTATGCCGAAATTCTGAAAGGAATTTCTCTCTCCTTATTTACATTAAAGCAATTATTTTGTATCATCAATCTAAATTCCATTACAATTGTTGGTACATGTATATATATGACCCAATTACTGTATATTTTATGTAAATATGATGAGACACCCTTTCCCTCTCATAAAACATTATATTACTTCTTATTTTACGCCGTTATGCTGCCAAAATTGCCCCACATTTTCCCAAGCAAAAGTCGCTGTGTAGTGAATACCATGCCAATTTATCTATAAAGGGTATTAAACATTATGCACATTTACTTATTTATTATAGAGTTTCGTGTATGAATTCCACATTCCATTATTCTGGAATAAATGATGATGTTTAATGAATCCATGTTTCATGATCCATGTGGCACACTTATGCATGAAATAAAATGTTTAAGAAGGGTGCACCCTAATAGCGCTCCAATGCATTGGGTAAAGTATAGTATCATGATACATCATGTGAAATTATTGTTGAATCATGATAATTCAAGTGCAATAAGGGTTTACTCATGATTCATGTGAAATTAGGGTTTACTCATGCTCCATGTGCTATGAGCCTTGGCTCATGATAATTCCATGTTAAGTGTTGTTGACACATTTCCATGTTATGATTATCATGATTTATCATAACTTTATGTTTATGTTTCTCTTGTGCTCCAATTATATGCATATTGACTAACATGTATTGTATTCCTCATGTTATTCCATGTTTATTCCATTACTGGGCTTTGTAGCTCACCCTTTTCTTATGCATGTCCTCAGGTTATCCAATGCAATGCTAAGTACAAGGGAATGTAGTGGTCATGTAATGGAAGTTTTCAATAAATATGTTATGTGTTTTATATTCTAAGATATTATGTAATGTTCCTAATCCCCAAATACACTACACCTCTGATCTTCTATGTTGTATCAAGTGAATATTTTATTTAATAAATCATGTTTAAGTGTGTAATAAAGAGCAGGGTTGTTATAGAGATCCCCACCTATATATATATGTATCCAACATCAGTAGAATAATTATATAATATATATCAAATTAAAAGCATAACTCAAAACTAATTTCCTTTAGTTTTCCATTTTTCACTAATTCCCTAAAATTCATCACTATTTTATAAAATGTCAATTAATCCTCCATAACAGAAAATCTATTTTACTGGATTCCCAAAAACTCTTATTCCATTTTTAGATTTGACTATTCACAGAAATGTTAGTAATTAGAGATTATCTAAAATCCATTCAATTTATGATCTTTAAGCTACAACCACTCCTCAAACAACTTTACCAACCACCTAGTTGGTCCCTCCAATAATAACATCCCAAAATCAACCTTCAATGTCTTCAAATGTGACCAAAAATAGAAATTGAAATTTCAATTCTTTAAAAACTCATCCACCCACTCTGGAATAATATAAAATCTAAATGAAAAATTATTTTTATTTAGAAGCTCTGAGGCATAGACACCTCTGTTGGTCTATCCTAGTCAATATCCCAGTTAATCCCTTTGATATCTTTCATAATCACTCCCCCTAGTCAAGAATCGATAAGATTTTATTCTATGTGATCTCATCATTGTATGTATATAAATATATAAATCCTTGGTGTAATTTTCTATATCACAAAAAAGATCACATTATAACCAAATTATCTTTCTATCATTTATCCTCATAAAAAATTCACATTCCACAATACATCAAGGGGAATCCCAATTCCATTCCATAATTTCATTACAAATTTATTTTTTCCAAAAAATTTAATAATGTTCCATGATAATCCTATAATTTAATAATTACCTTTTAAATAGAGAAAAAAATTTTGTCATTGAAATTACATTTTATCTAAGAAAATTATATTTCTTTAAATTTATGACATGCGATACAAACCTTATAATGACTAAAATTAAGTATGAAAAATTTCATATTTCAACCCATGTGGGGTTAAAATGAAAAATATAACATTCGTACAATGTTATCACCAACCTATATTTTATCATGACATCTCAGTATCTCAATGTTCACCATAATGTGGTGAGATAAAAAATTTTATGGGTTCATTTTGAGTCCAAACTATCCTATTTTGTGAGTCTTTATGAATTCATAAATCATAAGTCTAAAACCCCGTATTGATATATTTTCAACACCCTGAATTTGGATCCAAAATTATTAAAACTCATGTCGTGATACCTCATTGAATCAAGTTTATTATTTTATTGTCAAAGGATGCTGAAAAGATGTAAGGGATAGTGTGTATAAATTAGGTAATGAAGATGAAATTGAATATAAAATATCATTAAATTAAAAACAACATAAAAACAATATAATAGTATGAACAACATTGTATTACAAGATAAACTTAAATTAATTATTTAAATAAACCAAATGAGACACATAAAAAAATTGAATATCTTTAACACAAATCAAAAAACACATCTATAACAATTTTAATTAAATTGATGCATATTATTCTCTATAATTTTTATGCAAAAATATCTACTATAGAGGTTTAGGATTTTAAGGAATTATCTATAATAAAATTAAAAAAATTTCTTTCTCATGTGTTAAATGATAAGATGGATAACTTAATTGAAAAAACAAATTTCAAAGAAGGAGGTCACTATAAAATTTCAGAAAGGATTTAAGATTTATTAATAAAATAAATCATGAATATTTTTTTTTGATAATGAATATGATGACCAAAATAACAAAAATTTTATATTTATTATCTCAAAGGTCTTACATAATGTAAATGGAAGATTCAAGGGTATTATTCCATTTAATTAAATTAATTTTGAGATGGTATGAATTCTTTTTGTTAATGGTCATAACAATACCATTAAGGAATAAAATTACGCAAAATCTAAAAGTTAACAGAAGTGGAAAAAAGGGGACTAATGGTCATAATAGAATATGTCTATATAGAGGAAAAAGGTGCCAAAATAAACTTGAGAGATAAATTATATATCAATTAAGGATGAGTCATCATAAGATAAGGAAAAAATAAATGGTGGAAATGAATTATAATTAAAAAGTGGAAATCATTATTAAATTATTTAGTCCAAACATTATAAGAATACCTCTTATGAAGAATTTAATTATCATAAATATGATAAAGTGATTTAAATGGAAAATAATAAATTTTTAGAGTTTAGTTTATATTTATTATCATGAATGTTCCAAATCATGATTAAGATAATGCATCATTGAATTAGTAAATTGATTTAAATGATGATATATTTATTGTTGATAGAGATATAAAATTTAAAAAACTCCAAGATAACAATGAAATTATTACTAAATGAAGTACTATCATTGATGATATGATATAACTATTGGTTATTATAATAGAAGAAGTTTATGAACTTGATAAAGGTTACATAAAGCTATTTTTTTTTGAATAATTTCTATATTGATTATGATTAAACTTATAAGGAAATGGAATAGTGGTCAAAAATATAGAAAAAATGTTTTTGATTCCACAAAAAATATTGATAAATTTATATAGTAGAAATGATCATATGTTATGGGAACATAGAGAATAAAATAAATTAGTTTATTAGAAAATAAATAGGAAATACATCACTAGTATCTCCAACCAAAAATTCATCACATGGAATTTAATTTAACAAGAAAATATTATAAGATATGCAATGAAATATGATTAAAGAATGATTTTAAGAATTGAACTTAATGAAAACTATTTGATAATGTAATCCCATGCACTGATGAGAAAGGAATAAAAAAATTAGAGTTCACAACAAGTGAAAAGGAAAAAAATAAAATTTTCTCAACTCAATTTATATTTTTTGAGAAAGTTTATATTTTATTGAATATGTTTGTTTCGTAGTGTATAAGTAAACATGAAATATGAAATTTTTAAGCATGTTTTTCATTATAAAAAATAGTTTTTCCTATTTAGTAGGGATATAACGTCATGTTATGAAAAATAATCCAACATAATGACCAAAGTAAGGGATTTATGTGGAAAATAGTTTTTATGAACTCAAGGAGAATTATAAAAGGAGAAATAAAAATGGGTATACCACACATGATAGTCTCATTATTATATTTGTATGGGATGATGAAAAATGTCAACAAGTAATACTCTTATAAGTAGATGCATTAATAAGTTTCATAAATCACTAAGGGTTAATGTTTTATTTGTTGAAAATATGGTTGGTTAAATCTGTTAAAAAAAGGATGGTCAAGGTAAATTATTAATATGTGTTGTTGAATATTAATAAGGAAATTTAGATTTTTTGTTAATAGATTTGTAGAAAACACATGATGATGATTCCCAAAGACTTGAAGTGTTTCTTGGTAGATTTAATGTTCAAAAAATATGATGGATAGTTTATTTTTTTTAATAATATGATTTATGTAAGTGTCTAAAAAAGTGATTATTATCCAATTAGGGATGTCTTGAGGCATACTAGTAGTGAATTTAGGGGATGAGTATGGATCATCATTACATGGGAGAGATTGAGTCCTGATGGTCAGAATGTGGGTACATGGAGGGACTTACACTGAAGTGGATTCCAATTTAAGCTCATGACTTAGTAAGGTATACTTTTTATCTTGGATATGCATGTAATTAGAGTCATAATAGTTCATTGTGTTGGGTCTCACACACTGAGACTTCCCTTTATGAATGATATGATCATTTCAAAGTCTTAATCCAATGTGATCTAAGCCCATTGTGGGAAACAAGGGATAAGAAATGAATAGCCTTGCTACTTGTGGATGTTGGACTTATGTTATGGAAATTCAATTTGGATGTTTATTTTAGATCTAGGTCATTATGAAGGTGTCCCACATATCGTGGTTATAGACAAAATCATACTCATTGTATTTCAATTAAATCATGGATTAAACATAGATATTTATCTTATTATAGGGTGGACAAGGTTATCAAGTATTGGTATGCCTTCTAGACCTAGACTTCATGAATTCCTAACATATTTTTATTTTCTACTCGACATGACTTGATTGTCTGCTTGACTTTTTAGAGGATGACTACCTGAAATGTCCAAATAAAATCGCATGATCTAGTTGACTTGTCGGAGGGGCATCACATAATATGGATGACATGTATAATGGTCATTGTATGACCAAGACTGACTTGTCCGGAGGACAATACATGACCTAGATGGTTGATCCTGGAAGCCATCATATGATCTTGGTTGAAATTATTGGAGGGCATCACATGATCCAGTTGCCTTACCCTGGTGTCATCGTGAAAGATGGCTAACACACTTGGAGGGAATCACTAGAGTTAGTGTGACATGTTTGGAGGGTTCAACATGTCTTGGATGATTATTTTGGTTGTCTGTGAGAATCCAACTGGCATGTCCAGAGGATGTCACAAGATCTAGCTAGTTTATATGAAGGAAGTATCAAGATCTATTCAACCTATATTGATGTCATCATGAGACATATTTTACATGTACTTGTGTCACCTTATGATTTGGAAGACATTTCCAGAATACATCGCGAGTTCAAAATGATGAGCCTGAAGGGTTTCAGGAGACTTGGGTGGCATACCTGGGGAGTTCTGTGTGACTTTCTCTGACACATCCAGCAGAATTTGTATGATTCAAATATTATATCAAAGGAGTGTCTCATGATCTGTGTTACATGTCCTTGTGTTGTTGCATTACCAGGGTGGTTCATGTGAAGATATAGGGGACTATTTTTTGAGTTCTTCACATAATACTACCAATTTTTTTGACTTAGTCCTATCCTTTTATTTCATATATCTTATATTTTTTCAGTGTTAGCTTGTTTACATCCCACATGACTGATCAAGTCTGTGGGATGTCCTTCAAATAACCCTCCATGATTCCTTTATGTGATATATAAGTGATCACATGAAGTTCCAATGCATGTATCAGAATTCTATTAGGTGGTTCCTCTGATTTTTCATGATGGAAAACCTTTCTGATCAAGAGATCCAAAACTCCAAAAAACCCACTCTGATGGATGGGTATGCTAGTGTGATGATCCAAATATGCATTTTTTTTGCTGTTGTGGGGGAATTACAGGCCTTTCAAACCCTATTATTTACCACTTTGTGAGGTTCATATCACAAAAATCCAGTTTAGATTAACTGGAGGGATTTGATGTCACGTTCTTTGCGAGATCCAACTATAAGTCATTTTGGGGTTGTCACATGACTTTTAGAGACCATGAGACCTTCCTGTAAAGGCCCAATTTATTAGATTATATCCAATTAATGAGTTCTTACATAATCATGCAGGAATTCCAAGGGACTTTCACATTGTTATGTTGATATGTCCAAGGGCCTTCACAAGATTAGGGTGCCTATTAAAAGGCATCCTTTGTAAGGTTTCTAGGGCCCGCAGCGGAAGCCGGTGGGCCGGGGATTTTAAATTTTTCGTTGGCGGAACGAGGGAACTTGTCCTCACTAACGATCCGAGCCTCGGAGAGGTCCGAGGATCTCTCGTAGATTGTAAGAGCACAAAAAATAAAAGGTAAACGTACCCGTTTCAAATCCGAAGGCGCGATCTACTACTGCTAGCCTATGGCGATCGTCGCTTGAAGGATCCAAAGAAGGATCCCTCTAGATCATCCACACGCGCTCCAACAAATCCACGGGAACGATGATCGTCGAACTCCGGGTGCTAGCACTGTGATTCAACGATATCTTCGATATCCTGACGATCACTGCATCGTTGATCTTGCGATGCGTGAGGCAGAACTTGATCCGAGCTCTTGGATCGAGTGCTTCTCTCTCTAATAAGCAGGAGGAGAGAGAGGCTCTCAACTCTCATTCCATGCAAATGAGTGAATAGTGAATTGCACACCAAAGAAAGAGATCCTCCTCTTTTATTTAAAGAGATGTTGATAAATACCCGGTAGGGTTCCCCGACCCCCATTAATATCAACGTTCTCTAAATAAATAATTACGATGACTTAAAACTGCATCAATATTATTTATTAATTATATTACATACTTGTAATATATAAAATATATTACGTGATAAAATCCAATCCTTTTAACTCAACTCGCTATGCCGCTTAATATTAAACGAACCTTGAATATTAAAATAATATTCATTCGATTAATATTTTTCTCGTATTTACTGAAATCATAAATACATTAAATAAATTCAATCCCAAATATTCATAACTTGAATATTAATGAATTTATTTAATTCTTTTGGTGATCGTCAACTTGGACAACGCTTGAACCCCATGGTGGGGCCCACTATGTCCACATACCTATTCAACTGAATAGGTGCGGATTCTTGAATACGCTATTGTGTGTGACCCTCTAGGCCCTTATCTCGATAGCAGTGAATAAAATTCACAGACCAAGAGTGGGGTCTAGCAATCCGTCATGGACCCTAAAGAGATAAGGATAGTCATAGCAACGACTACCATCCTATGAACACTGACTGTGTACTATAGTCTCCTTTTCATTTGATATCTCATAAAGCAGGACACACTCATGTGTCATTGTCCTTATCTTGCTTTATTATTTGTTGATCTATCCGGATGGATTTGACTTTCTACTACTTTGGCCAAATACTTTTGAAGGCTGCACCATCCTGATCAACCAGGCCTAAGATATACAACTTCCTAAACATGGAAACAACAAATACTTTCTTGACCATTTAACCAACGTCATACTACTAACGACGCACCCGACACAAACTACCTCGCCACAACATTACTGCCATGGGTTTTTCCTTGCATCAAAGTACATAATTAAATGATATACATTGGTAATGGTCTCAAGTCAGGAGACCAATACATATGTTCGTAGATAGGAACAACCAATGACACCCAAAATATGTGGTGTTCCTATTGACAGGTCTGTCCTCATGATCTCACTACTAGAGATCACCAAGTGCGAACTTCATGAGAAGAAGTCTCAATGCTTATTAGCCCCCATCACCTGATAGTCAGACATCTACTGTGTCCAATCAGAAAGATGTATCTGGACTATATAACATATATTTAAGATCAATGTTATTATATCTCGAGGTTCTCATTATAGTCTAGGATCTGCTATAACCTCTTCAAACGACAATTAACCTTTGGACATTACCATTATTATAGTGGACGCAGAAAATTCTGCACTACAATGGTAAGATATCATCATGCATATCTAACTGTACACATGATACGGTAATCAAGAGTACTACATAATTGGGTCTAGGGAACCCACAATTTCAACATCCTTGTGATCTTAGGAAACTTTTCCGGGAGCTTTCAAAAGAGAAGGATAGCTTTCCAAGGGGATTTTGTGAGATTAGGCCTTCATGCCGATGGGATTGTTTTAGGTCCTATGGAGTGAATGAGCATGTATCATGAAGCATATGACCTCAAGAGTCTCTCTCCTTTCCTTTTTTATTTCCTTCTTTAAGTTTTAAAAGGATTGGGGATCTTGAGAGCATGCATGAGTGTTATCGAAGACCATTACTCTTCCAACTAGTGATGCATGACATGACCCAAAATGGGTCATGTGGTGATGCGTGATAATTTAATGGGAAAACCATTCTATTTTACTTATAGAGCTAAAGGGGGATCACATGACAACTTGGAAATCTTCGAAGGCCCTCACATGGTGAGGGTGACATGCGAGTAGGCTCTCTCATGATAAGGTTGAAATATAGTCATGAGATTGTGATTTCTTGTGATCTATATGGGGAATGTCAAATGATGTTTATTATTGAAAGAGGATCTCATATTTTATATTTTTTGCTTCTTTTATTTTTGAAAGGATTGCAGATCTTGTAAGCTTACATGAGTGTTGTCGAGGAAAACAATTATCTCCATAGGTAATGCATTGCATGACCAAAAAAAAGTTCTTAAGATGATGCACATGAATTATCATGGATAAACCATTCTATTTGTTTATGGAACCCACAGTGGACCGCCTGGAAATGTCCAAAGCCCTTCATGTGGTGAGGGAGACATGCCATCTCTTGGGTGGCTATGCAGACATGTCACCTTGGGATTCTAGGGAATTTATTGAGATATATGGGTGTGTCTTGTGAGTTTTATGACTAAAAGAGTCTCCCACATATGGATATTTTCCTCCCTAATATCCAAGGATTTTTGTATGGATATTTTGGGGTATTCCACCTAACAATTTACATGAATTAGGGGTACTTGTCTTGCTGGCGTTGCATGATAACCGATTCTATAGGACACTATTTCAATAATAGAGAGTCTTTTCAAAGGGGATTCACTAGATTTTATGAAGGTTATGAACTACACATGGATCCTTCTCATTACCTTATAAAGGTCTTATCATCGCATGTCTCTTGGAGGCTTATGACATTCGTGAGTTATAACCACATTTTATTAGTTTTTTTTGGGTTAAACAATACCCATATTGAAGTATTTATTCCTATTTTTGTTATAAAATTCTCATTTAGCAGCTATTAATAAATGAATACCCTAAAGCGCGATTTACATGGGGTCAAGAGATCGCTTCTACACAATGTGAATGCCCAACTGAGGCCTTTATACTGGTGAAAATTGGCATATTTGGGAGACTCTTAGCCTACTAGGTGAAATTTATAAATCCATGGAATGCCCTATGAATATGGGAGGGAAGTGTAGTTTGTTCACTGGCTACCCCACTTCTCAAATCTCTTTCACCTTTCCTCCATCGTGTAATCCTTTAATAGGATCCTTTGACATGAACCAATCAAGTGATACGATCCCAAGACATTACTACGAGAACTTCTTCGTAAGTTTTCTTCCCCTGGTTCTTGTTTGAATCAACAATGAACAAAATTTTTGTAATTTGTTGAACATCATCCATAGGGATGGATGGATTCTTTTTATGGTTTTATGGGATCTACTTACTCAATAATATTAACCCTTTAGACTATTTTCTGGTTTCAATGACCATGTCATGGTCACCTGATCACAAGTCTTATGAGGGATCATGTAGTTGCATGATGTTTTGTGGGTTTATTCAGTCTATGATATATTCATGGAATAGGTGATTCGTGAATAATTAACGTGATTTGAAAATTCCCATGCTGATTCGAGTAATGTGAATGAAGCTACTGAAATTTTATGTATTTCCTTTGAAAATATTTTATTTTATTTTCCTAAAATATGCAATATAATTTTGTTCAGATGGATTCATGCTCTCTTCATAGTTCCTATGATGCAGCTAATCAAAGGGACATGATTTTAAGAGACTAAAATTCTTACCCTTGATAACATGTGAATTCTAATAATATGTTTCTGAATTGGATTCTTCCATTTGAGCTTCATAATTATCCTTTATCACAACAAATTCCTCTATATGGGTTAAGATTGCTGGATGATGTTTTCATTCCTTCCTTAAACTAAAATATTACTTCTTTATGGGTGTTAAATTATCTTCAATTTATACAGAAAATTTTTTTAATGATGGCCGACTGATCATAGCTCATTCCTGTGGATTTCCTTATATGTTGACTAACTCACCCTTGGGTCCAAACAACTGGTTTTTTTTCTCACTATCCCATCACTAAGAGATATTCAAGTATATTAATCTCTTATATGAACAACCTTTTCATAATATGGAAAATGAAATTGGATCTCCAACCTGATGGTAACTTTTCTGATGAATGGGAGAGGCCATTCTAGGTCACGAAAATAACTCAGAGTTTGTTGACTAGTTATATGATGTACATATTTATAAAGTAGTATAGATTTCTCAATTTATTGATAATCATCAATATGATCTTATTAGGGAGTTTGTAATTAATTGTTTCACTAAAAGCAACTCATTTCATCTACCCCATGACGAGGAAGGAAATTAGTGTTTGGGATATCTATCAACTAGCATGGATCCACCCTCTCAGAGATACATAAAATGAATTCCTTCCTTCCATAGATGTATGGTTATTTCATCCCTTTTTCTGTATTGACTAGGACAATAATTTAAAATGGTGTAGTATCACTTGAAAAAAATTTATACAATATCTTCCTTCAGAAAGGGGTTCTTGTATCTAGGATGGGCGGGCTGATCATTTGTGAGACATATACACCTTATTAGTTTTCTCATAAGTTTGAATACATCCAAATGGTATCCCCTATTCCTCTGTCCATCGTGTGAGGAGAGAGACACCATAATATTATTTGATAGTTTTGGATGATGCTGATATGTGATGACACTAATAACGAGGTCATTCTTCTATCTTCTGAGGCTGCTGCCTTTCTTCCTCAAGATTAAGCCCTGGCTTGGGTAGCAGCCTGCCTGGGTGGTGTTCTAAGAAAACTGGTTGTTCATGTGGAAAAACCATTTTTGTCATTGTACCATTTGTGTATATATATATATATATATGATGGATTTTATTAAGTACGTGGGAAAGAAATCAAGGATGGACCCTTGTCCTAGTGATGACCATCCCAATAGAAAGACACAATCTATCAAGGAAATTAGCCCTCTGGAAAAAACAACATGTGATGACTCTATTGAGTGAAGAATATATCATAATTATTCTCTTTCTTCCTCAAAATTCACGTAAGATCAAACATGGTTCAAGATGATCTGGAAAAATATTCACACCTATATTATTGAGAATACTCTGGATATGTTTTGTGACCAAGAAGAACAACTTCATCAGCCATTAGATGACGTGGGGGTGGATGGGTTTGATCAGAAAAAATTATAAGAAAAAATGAGAAAAATTATATGGACTCATCATTATTTTTACACTAATGAGACGAAATTGTGATATCTTTGAGATGAGGCTCCCCTTAGCAAATAGATAATGGAGTCCTGGGAGAAATTAGAGGAGATTCATGAGTTTATTTATGATTTTCAATCCCATATGGACTAATTGATGGTGAATATATAGAGATACGAGGAAATAATTGATCTCCAGAGGTCTGAACTCTCAGCATCATCATCCTCATTATAAACCTCTCAAAATAGAGTTGAGGATATGGCTATATTAGTTGAGACCCTCTCTACCGAGGGAGAAGAAAAAGAGACATAGTTACAGACACTTCAACGTTCAATTGATACTTCTCACCAGACTCTTTTCAACATGGACAACTCATCCAATCCAATCTTATTATAGTTCAATCAATCAAATAAATTTTCTTGATGATATTGTTAGAGAGAATTTGAAATATGGATATTCCTCCTGTGTTATGATACTAATGAATTGATTTTATGAACTGATCAAGTTGCTTCTTGTTTTTATTTCATTCAGTACGTACAATACATTTCACTGACATGATGTTATTTAAATCTCTAATGCTACCAATCCTTTTAATAATATCAGGTAAACATGAATTTCTAGATTAGAATATTTAAGTCATAATATATTCTTCTCGATAAGTGCTTATGAATTTCCACCAATAATGGGTTTTCTCATTGATGTATATATTTCAGTTATCTTGAGATTTCATATTTCACAAAAGAAAAATTGGGTAGAATATATGTCTAATAGGTAGATTGGTATATCTATTTTCGAAGCTGAATTTCTTGGAGAGAATAGATTTATTTTTCCAAGTCCATATTGTGGGTCTTATATGATTTTCTATTATTGCAGAACAAATATCTAATGTATTGTAGTTTAGTGTCTTAATATCAAACATTCTATCGATGTAGTTTAGGGAATTTTATCTCAGACCTTCATTTATTGTATTTTATGTTCTTTTAGATCAGCCCTTATATAATTTTAGTTTACAGTTTTTTTAGCTCGAGCCTTATATTGCTGTAGTCGAGCATTTTTATATCAAACCTTCTATCATTTTAGTTTTGGGACTTTTAGCTCGGACCTTCTATCACTATATTTTAGGGTATTTTAGCTTAGAACTTTTATCATTACAGTATAGGGTCTCTGAGATCAGACATTATATCTATTTAGTTTTGGTTATTTTAGCTCAGACTTTAGGATGCAATGCTGTTTAAAGTATTACTGCCATGAATTGTATGATGATCATGGAATATGGTGTAGAGAAGCCATGAATGACCAACAATTCCCTAGGGTGTTGTGTTATTCCATGGTGTTTTTGATGATCATGGGGATTAAATCTACTTTCCTATAAGTAGGATAGGCCTCGGGTTGGTAGTTAAACGTCCTTATATGATGATAAATTGTCTAAACCTAGGTATCTATACACTTATTCAATGGACATGTAATATTAATGGGGGTAATATTTGTTGATGTTGAAGTGATAGGGAAGCTAGGACCCCCTAGATTGTTAGAATGTGGATGATGTAAATCAAGTGATCATGAGCTTGAATCGATGGATAATGTAATGGGTCAAACATTCAAGGGATGACCCATAATACCCCGAGGTGATAGGTTCCACCATGGTGATTCCATGGCTCACAAGGATTGAATCTATTTTTAGGAAAGGTGTAGATGCCTCTGGTTAATAGGTCAATACCCTTATGCATGGTCAATAAAATATGTTTTCTTATCCCTTCCTTGGATCATGAAAGATTCATTATGGAAACAACGTCTAGATGATGAGGTTTGGTATGGAGGGAAAGATATATAGGAAGTGTTCTGGAAACCTAGAGCAGTTTAGCTCTTAATTATGAAGCTTGATCCCTAAACCTTTTGGTTTTGAATCAAGAGGTGTGGGCCATCAAAGGTTCACAAATTGAGGGTCACATTCTTTCTTTGAGAAATGGTACACAACATAGTGATGTAACATTGAGGATGTCAAATCCTCTTATATTTTATTGTACATGGACTGTAAATCATGTTCTAATGTGCTCAGGTGAGGAGTATGATATAAGAAAATCGTATCGAGAATGACCCCGAACACACTAAGGTGTTGAGTTCTATTGTGGTGAAATCAGGGGTCACAAGGATCAGAAATATTTTTTTGCAGAGTGACACTACTGGAAAACAGGGTTTTCCCAACACTTATATCCCAACGGTTTACTAAACCATTGGGAATAGCCATCTATACCAACGGTTTCTGATAACCGTTGGTATAGATGGGTTTTTGGAAGCTTTTACCAACAGTTCATCACAACCGTTGGTATAGGGGTGTTTTTACCAATGGTTCAATGAGAACCGTTGGTAAAAGTGGGATTTCGGTGACCTTTTACCAAGGGTTCTCATTGAACCGTTGGTATAGGTTTGGGATGGAGTTATATACCAACGGTTTTTAAAAACCATTGGGAAAACTTTCCCCCAAATTGGCAGTGGCCGATCCTCTCCCCCATTCGCGATCCAGAGCCCTAAACGGGAGCGCTTGGGCGATTTTGGAGGCGATTTTGGAGGTGCTTCGGGTTCTCTTCCTCCATATCATCCAAGGCTGAGGTATTTTCTTAGTTTTTTGTTTCGATTTTGATGTGGGATGAGACCAATTTCTATTCTCATATTCCAGCCGAATTTCTGTTCCAGCCCAATTTATGTTTCTGTTCTTTATTTACATTCCATGCATATTCCAAACCATATAGATTGCATTAGAAAGTTGTCTAATTTTTTGATGTGCCTTTCATGTTTCACTACCAAGAAATTTTTATTATATGTTATAAAATTCAATCACATGTTTAGTTTTAACATTCATTGTTACTTTATTATCTTGTTTTAATAATTTATATTAATATTCTTTTCATATATTCCATCGTTGAGTGTTTTTACTTGTGCAATAGAATTCCAAGCTCATTTTACTTCAAAGTGATTATTTAGATTTCAAAGTGTTTTATTTTTCATGTTAAAATTATTAAAACGTTTTGGGGAATAATTAAAGTTATTAGATTCCAATTTCCATGCTTCTATGCTTGTTAAGACTTAAATGAAATATGATGGTTGTAATTAAATGAAAGTCAATGTTCAATTTTTATCATGTATGGGTGATTAATAAATTGGAATGTGATGAATCATATAATTGAACCATTGTTGATGAACATTATATACCAAAAGGTTATTGAATAAAAGTTATTCTTGTGAATTTCATTACATCATAGATAAAAATGGTTGTGGTTATATGAGAGATACCTCTGATGGTTCTTTGATCATTGTTTTATGGAGAATTAATGGTTTAGGTCCGGTATTAATAGTAGCTTCCAGTGAGACCACTTTAGTATAAGGGGAAACGAGATTATGATCTATAAGGGGGTGATTGAGTTGGTAGAGACCAAACATTGTTTGTTCCTTGTGTTCAAGAACCATAAATAGAGTGTTCCAATTAGGTGGTCATCAGTAAAGACGTAGGTAAGATTTCCAAGTCCTGTTTCATGAAGTTGAATTTGTGGTGCTATAGTGGTTTTGGATTGTTTGAGGTACTCTTAGTGTATTATAAACCCTCATTTGTTCCATATTCATTTAAATTGATTTAATATCATTTTTTTCACACACACCATTATATCCTCTCAAACTATATTTAGAGTGTATTTTCATTCGTATGGTGTTACATATTTTAGTAAATGACCATACTAGCTTCTTTTATGTGTTCTAGGGGTTTAGACTAATGACAGGGCTGCATGATTATTGTGGGGGTATTCTTTTCATATAAATATACCTATACACCCCGACCCCCTTGGACAACCTGACCACCCCCACGGACAACCCGCCCACCTGGACACCCCGACCCCCCTAGACATCCCCCACCCCCTGTACACCTCCGACCCCCCGGACAGCCCCACAACTCCCTAGACACCCCGCACCCCCTGGACATGCCACACCCCCCTTGGACAGTCCCGCCACTCCCATGATCCTCATCCTACTCCTCATCCTGATCTACTTGAAGAAGTTAAAGTATAAAACTCATATACTCCCAACAAGACCCTTAAGGATTATGTATTCCTTGATCCACTTCCAATATCTTACTGGTCAATCATTGAATATAGGCATTAGAAATTTTGTATCTTATTTTCTTATATACAATGTATTTTTTTGTATTTAGTAATATGATTCTCATATAGAGTAATGTGTCAGTTATGCTTTTATATAGAGTAAACAATTTTCATTTACGTAAATATTTTTTTGATTAAACATTAATATTGTTGAATTGCTTTGAAATGACTTATTGCGATTTTTTTACAGAATGGATACAAGTTGGATGTACGAAACTGATCAGATTTCAACTGATTTTCAAAATAATTTGAAAATATTTCTAGATTTTGAATTTGACAAGGCTTCAGATAGTGGTCGCATACACTGCCCATGTTTTAATTGTGTTGGAAGACCTTGGTTGGGCCGTGAAGCAGTTAGCTATCATATAACCAAATATCGTTTCCAAACAAACTATTATGTGTGGTATCACAATGGAGAGAAAATGGAATATCAAAATGTTGATGATCCAAATGATAGGACTGAATTGGAGTGTTTGATATATGATCAGTTTCCATTTATTTGACATCATGAGAAGGAAAGGATGTCCAGCCAACAAGATTTCGATACAAGCACACATGATGCGTCCAATGAAAATGATGATGTTGATAGGGTGAAAAAATTGAATGATGCTGCGACGACCCCAGTATATCGGCAATGTGATAAAATGAAAAAGTTTGAATTTTTAATCAGATTGTTTCATGGGAAAACTATTTATGTGATTTCAAATACTGCAATTGATTACATTCTTACCTTCTTGAAGGACTTACTTCCAGATGATGCAGATATTCCCTCAAACCACTATATGGCATGGAAGTTGGTTGATGAACTTGGATTCTCAAAAAAAAATTCATGCTTGCTCGAATGATTGCAGCTTATTTTGGGAGGAAACTGCTGAATGAAATGACTGTATAAAATGCGGAACCTCCCGATTGAAGCCAAAAGATGATGGAACACCATCTCGTGTTCCAAAAAAAGTAATGTGGCACTTTCCATTGATCCCCAGATTACAGAACCTTTTCATGTCTAATGAAATATCCGTAAAAATGCGAAGGCATGACACCGAGAGAAAAAAGAATAATGAAGAGTTGGTTCACCCTGCAGATGGATTTGCATAGTAGAGATTTGATGCTCGATATCCTGAATTTGCAACCGACGTGCGTAATGTGAGACTGGGTCTTTCATGTGACGGTTTTAATCCATTTGGGTAGATGCTTACTTCACACAACACATGGCCGGTTTTCATACACATTTATAACCTTCCCCCTTGGTTGTGTATGAAAAATCCTTACACTTTCTTGAGTATACTGATATCTGTCCCATCTGATCCCAGAAATGATATAGATGTATACATGCAACCTTTAATAAAAGAGTTGAAACTTCTTTGGGATGTGGGTGTGCCCACATACGATGCATGTTTGAAAGACATATTTCAGATGCGTGCTACACTTATGTGGACTATCAATGATTTTTCTGCTTATGCAATGATGTCTGGATGGAGAACAAACGGAAAATTTTCATGACCTGTTTGTATGAAGAATACTCGATCGAGAGGACTGAAATATCGTTGTAGTTTTAGTTTTATGGGACATCGACGATTCTTGCCAATGAACCATCCATATAGAAACAATCGTCGAAGATTTGACAATACCATGGAGAATGATGATCCACCTCAGTGTATGTATGGAACTGATGTGCTTAATGAATTGAAAGATTTCAGTTATTCATTTGGGAAGAGTGTAATGAAATCTAGAAAGAGGAAAAATGTTTCCAATGATACCTGTTACAATTGGAAGAAGAAGAGTATATTCTTTGAGTTGTCATATTGTTCAACCAAGTTGTTATGTCATTGCTTAGATGTAATGCACATTGAAAAGAATATATGTGAAATGTTTCTTTCGATTCTTCTAAATGTCAAGGGGAATACAAAAGATGATTTACAATCTCGGCGCGACTTGGTAGATTGGGGATCAGACCATAATTGCATCCTGTCTGTATCAGTGAAAATAAATGGCAAGTTCCATGTGCTTCTTATGTGATGAATCCTGCTGAAAAAAATCAATTTTTGGAAGTGCTAGAGACTATTAAAGTTCCTGATGGCTATTCAAGCAATATATCAAAACGGGTCAATAGAAAAGAGTTGAAGTTGAAATCTTTGAAGACTCATGATTATCACGTCCTTTTGCATGAGTTGATTCCAATAGAAATCCATCATCTCTTGTCCAATAATGTTAGAGTCTCATTTATTCGGTTGTTCTATTTGTTTAGAGATCTTTCTGATAAGAGGTTGTCCAAATCCCTTGTGCAAAAACTGTTGGTAGAGACACCATTAATTTTGTGTGAGTTAGAGAAAATATTCCCTCCATCATTTTTTACATGCATGTTGCATCTGACTGTCCATCTTCCGACCGAAATACTTCTTGGAGGACCCTTTGCTTTCCGTTGAATGTATCCAACTGAAAGAAACATGTGCACATTGAAATAATATGTTCGGAATAGGAATTATCCCGAAGGTTCTATTGTGAACGGTAACTTGGCTCAAGAATGTATGGATTTATACTCAATGTATTTGTCTCATCATACTACGAGAATAAACAGACCCATGAGAAATGAAGAAGAACAGTATGGGAAAATTGAACCCAGTTTTCCATCACTTCCTCAGACAGGAGGAATTCCGGGATCATATACATTGACAACATTAAGACTTGAAGAGCGAGAGATGGCACATCGCATAGTGTTGTTCAATTGTGATTTGTTCGATGAGTATATTAAGTAAGTTAATTGTACATGTATCTCTTATCTTATCTCTTGTAATTTTAAATATTTGTTAAACTATTATTATTTTTATCTAAAGGGAACATAAAGAATTGATATATAGAAAGCATCGTTCTTTATCTTTGAGAAAGAAGGAGACATTGCATAGAAAAGGGTTTTCTGCTTGGTTGAAATTGAATGTAAAAATATTTCTGTAATAACTAAATAAAAATAATATTTAATTAAGTTTACTATTTTTTTATATTTCAGGTATCGAGTTTGCCTACAGACTCTGTTTCTGAGGAAATAAGAGCTTTGGCTTTTGGTCCAAATACCATGGTTCATGCTTGTAAATCACTTGTGATCAATGGATACAAATTTATTATCACTGAACGAGCAAGAAACATGAGAACATAGCATAATGGTGTTATGCTAACTGCCACAACAGACTATTATGCTAGTTCATCGGACACAAGACCTCGTTCTGAAAATGTTGCTTATTATGGTGTCGTGGAGAAAATAATAATTTTGGATTATTACTCACATGGTCGAGTCACGATGATGAAATGTCAATGGTTTGATTCAATGATGAGGCAAGGCACCTTTATTGATGATTGTGGATTTTGAGTTATTGACATGACTCGCACTCTTGCCACCGATGAACCATATGTATTGGCATCAATGGTGAAACAAGTTTTTTATGTCAAAGATCATCGTCATCCTAAATTCGGTGTAATTATTGAAGTAAATCCCAGACATGTTTTTGATGATGGTGATGTTGAAGTTGACACTACCCCTACTGCAATTGGAAGCAATCCGTTTATTACTTATGATGACCCCAACAGCTCAATTGTCAGAGTTGATTGTGAACCCGAAGTTGTGGTGGGAAATATATAGAATCATACAGTCGTGTTCTCACCTACATGTTTCACCTACATCATTCAGAGTGTGTATACTATTACTTACCTTCATAACACCATAAATATTCTGTTTCATTATGTTCTTTTTATCATAATGGTTTTTCTATATTTTGTTTTTTGGGTTACACATTAGTTATCTGTTTCTAATTACTTCCATATTTGTTTTCATTGCAGGAAATGACACCCATTGAAGAGAGGCGGCGAAAAAAGATGACAGATAATAATCGTCGCATGGTACAGATGGGTATTCTTCCACTCATCCCTATTGCGAGTATTTTATTTCAAATATAAATATTTTAATAACTTATAATATCATGTGTTTACTTTTCTGTCAAACTTTTTTTCAGGATCCACCCCTAGACGACAGATATCTGGCGAGGAGCCTGATATTGCTCCCTGTAGAGAGGTTGGTGGTTGGAGGGGGGGTGGTGTCATAGATGGAGGATCATCTAGTGGTCCCGGTACTGAGACCAGTGGTACGAGGGCTCGTGGGGTGAGAGTTAGACTACCCACTACCACAGACGTATCTTCTACGTCCTATTTTCATCCTGGCGTGTCTTCAGGGACATATGAGATATTTAGACATCCGATGTTTACACTATCAGCTGGCCAGACGTCTATGCCATCATCTTTTGCTTCTGGTTCATTATCTCCGGGCTATTATATTACACCTTCTTCGACTCCTGCTGCGACACAGTATGTGGCTAAGGGGCATACACTGAGGGACACTCCACCTGTACAGGATATTCCTTCAGCTTCTGCACCCATTGATCCGACTACCACAGGTATATTTATATAACTCTATCAAATTTTTATACCAAAATTTATTTTTATTATAACTTGTATTGATATTATTTTTCTTTAATAACAGATTCATCTACAGATAGGAGGCGGGGGAGGGGGTGTACTCACTTGCGTGTGGTATGGAACCACCAGACATAGTTGATGGTTGAATACAATGTTGATGGACAAATGATTGAGAAATCTTGGCAGCAATGTCGGGGTTTTTTGGCGACGCTAGCCAAATACTCCGATATCATTCCGGTCAGCCCTCTCTCTTGGAGACATCTGCCACCCGAAGTCAAGGATAACACGTGGGCACAAATATGAGTATAAAATCTATTGGATTTAATGTAGTACATTTTTGTATTTAAATGAACTAATAAATTTGGTTTCGGCTTCAGTTTTACTTCCCTAATGGCGAAGGTGCATGACCAGCGCATTTAAAAGAGCTAGGAGAGATTTGGAGAGCTTATAAGCATGATCTGTATGTTGGCTGGTGTGATAGAGTGGGCACGGAGTTAGAGACATTACCTATCATGGATGAATGCCCGATAGAGCAATATCGCCAAATGATTACCCATTGGGCGACTGCCAAATGTAAGGTATTAATATCATTTGAGTTATTTAAATGAGAGTTTTCATATTTTTCATTAATATAATATTATTAATTATTAATCATTATTTAGGAATATTCTAAAAAAACAAAAAAAAACATTGATTCAAAGCAATACCTCCACACTTTGGGGCGCACAACTATGCCAGATCATGAGAGGCAGCAGGTACGATGTAGTTGTTTATAATTTTTCTTTAGGACTTTCCCTTTTTAGTGGATCCTACTTAAATTATGTGATTTATTGAATAATGAATATATGATTATACTTTCACTTTATATTGTTTCAATGTCATTACAGAATCACAAAATGAATATTGAAGGATGTATCCCTCGAGCAAAATTGTTTTGCTCTAGTAGAAGAAAAAAAGATGGAACTACGGTAAATGAACTGACCCAAGAGAAGATTGTTAGTTTTAATTTGTTTATTTCAAAGTTTAATATCTAATTTGAAATTTAATAATCTATTAATATTGTTTACAGGCTGCTTTAGAGGCTCTTGATGCCCAGGAGCCTGGCAATTTTGGGCCACACGATCATTTATATCAGGTTTTGGGAGATGAGCACTCTGGTCGAGTACACTGCCGACCTGGTAAGAATATAGTCCCGATGAGGTATTGGTCGTCTCCAGGTATCCATTCTTGTACCACCGAGTTGGAACAGGTCATGGAGCATGCAAGACAGTCTGATAAAAGGGTGACAGAGTTGTAAGTACAAGTTCAAACAAGAGACAAAGAATTTATGAAACTGATGAAAGCATTATCTTCATCACTTCCACCAGAGGCTAGTGCGGCTTGTCAGACATTTATGTTGTCGATGGGTGCATCATCCAATGCACCAGGTGGCAGCTCTAGTGGTGATCGAGATGATGACGTTCCTGGTGATGACGGGGATGCTGAAGAGGAAGAGGGAGAGGATGAGGATGTGGACGAGGGTGAGGATGGGGCTGAGGGCGAGGATGGGGCCGAGGGATAGGATGATGCCGAGGACGAGGATGAGGCCGACGATGAGCATGGGGACGATGACGAGGACGACGACGAGTACAGAGATGGTGGCGAGGATGAGGCTGATGATGATAGTGGTGATGGTGATGGTGATCAGAGGCAGATTGATCCATTACATTTTTGAATTCTGTATAACTCTTTATTTTTGAACATGGTTTTCCACTTTGGGGGTTTCCTTTGCTTCATAGGGACGTTGCATTCGGATTTTGTTTTTTTCACTTGATTCTTATTGTATGATTAGTCTACTACCTAGACCTTTAGTATTCCTTGGTACTGTGATACTCATTTTTCTATTTTTTTACTTATCTTTATTAGATAGCCATGTATTTCATGTTTATGCATGTGGAAAATGATATTGAAAATGTTCTTTGAAGTAGTGGCCGACACCACTCAAAGTGTCTAACTTTTATTTGAAATGGACAAGATTTTAAGTGAAAACCACAACTGGCATACAGAAAACAGACCAAACACATTCGGATTCTGTTTAAACTATAGGAAAACGATCCATGGGTCATATGTGATGTGTACGAGTCAACCCCGCCTCAATCCGAGGGCCGGTGTGGCTGGTACCACTCAAAGTGTATTTCTTTTGTTTAAAATGGATGCGCTTTTAAGTAAAAAAAACCACATATGGAAAATGGACCAAACGATTTCGGATACTATTGATACTTTAGTACATGTATCCATGGGTCATATGTGACGTGCACGAGTCAACCCCGCCTCAATTTGAGGTGCGGTGTGGCCAGAACCACTCAAAGTGTCTAACTTTTATTTTAAATGGACAGAATTTTAAGTGAAAACAACAACTGGCATACAGAAAACAGACCAAACGCATTCAGATTCTGTTTAAACTATAGTACAATGATCCATGGGTCATATGTGACGTGTACGAGTCAACCTTGCCTCAATCTGAGGGCCGGTGTGGCCGGTACCACTCAAAGTGTCTTTCTTTTGTTTAAAATGGATGCGCTTTTAAGTAAAAAAACCACATATGGAAAATGGACCAAACACATTCGGATACTATTGATACTTTTGGACATGTATCCATGGGTCATATGTGACATGTACGAGTCAACCCCGCCTCAATCCGAGGCGCGGTGTGGCCAGCACCCCTCAAAGTGCCTAACTTTTATTTTAAATGGACATGATTTTAAGTGAAAACAATAACTGGCATACGGAAAACAGACTAAACGCATTAGGATTCTGTTTAAACTATAGGAAAAAGATCCATGGGTCATATGTGACGTTTACGAGTCAACCTCGCCTCAATCCGAGGGCCGGTGTGGCCGGTACCACTCAAAGTGTCTTTCTTTTGTTTAAAATGGATGCACTTTTAAGTAAAAAAACCACATATGGAAAATGGACCAAACGCATTCAGATACTATTTATACTTTAGGACATGTATCCATGGGTCATTTGTGACGTGTAAAAGTCAACCCCGCCCCAATACGAGGCGCGGTGTGGCCGACACCACTCAATGTGTCTAACTTTTCTTTGAAATGGACAACAGTTTAAGTTAAAACAACAACTGACATACGGAAAACCAACCAAATGCATTCGGATTCTGTTGAAACTGTAGGAAAACGATCCATGGGTCATATGTGACGTGTACGAGTCAACCCCGCCTCAATAAAAGGGCCGGTGTGGCCGGTACCACTCAAAGTGTCTTTCTTTTGTTTAAAATGGATGCGCTTTGAAGTAAAAAAACCACATATAGAAAACTGAACAAACGCACTCGGATACTGTTGATACTTTAGGACATGTATCCATGGGTCATTTTTGGCGTGTACGAGTCAACCCCGCCTCAATCTGAGGCGCGGTGTGGCCAGCACCACTCAAAGTGTCTATCTTTTCTTTGAAATGGACAACAATTTAAGTTAATATAACAACTGACATACGGAAAACCGACCAAATGCATTCGGATTCTGTTGAAACTATAGGAAACGATCCATGGGTCATATGTGACGTGTACGAGTCAACCCCGCCTCAATACGAGGCACAGTGTGGCCGGTACCACTCAAAGTGTCTAACTTTTCTTTGAAATGGACAACAGTTTAAGTTAAAACAACAACTGACATACAGAAAACCAACCAAAAGCATTCGGATTCTGTTGAAACTGTAGGAAAATGATCCATGGGTCATATGTGATGTGTACGAGTCAACCCCGCTACAATCCGAGGGCCGGTGTGGCTGGTACCACTCAAAGTGTCTTTATTTTGTTTAAAATGGATGCGCTTTTAAGTAAAAAAACAACATACTGAAAATCGACCAAACACTTTCGGATTCTGTTGAAACTTTAGGAAAATGATTTATGGGTCATTTGTGACGTGTACGAGTCAACACCACCTCAATCCGAGGTGCGGTGTGGCCGACACCACTCAAAGTGTCTAACTTTTATTTGAAATGGACAAGATTTTAAGTGAAAACAACAACTTGCATACGGAAAACCGACCAAACGCATTCAGATTCTGTTGAAACTTTAGGATAATGATCCATGGGTCATATGTGACGTGTACAAGTCAACCTTGCCTCAATCCGACGGCCGGTGTGTCCGGGACTACTCAATTTTTGTCACTTTTCTTTGAAATGGACAACAGTTTAATTTAAAACAACTGGCATACGGAAAATGGACCAAAGGTATTCAGATACTATTGATACTTTAGGACATGTATCCATGGGTCATTTGGGACGTGTACGAGTCAACTCCGCCTCAATCCAAGGCACGGTGTGGACGAAACCACTCAAAGTCTCTCTTTTATTTCAAAAGGAAATCATTTTAAGTGAATAAAACTGAAATTTACACTCATCAACGATAGTCGCAAACTCTTTTTCATGAGTTGGGTAGTTTCAATCATGGGGTCATAAGTGACGAGACTCCTAAGAAAATATCTTTTCACCATATATTATAAAAAATACAAGTTCAATGTAAAATTCATCACAAATCATTACATACCCAAACCTAGTATCACAAAAAATGGGATTTGAGTCAATTTGAATGTCTTATTCGACTCTAATAGATATTTATCAAACTATTCTGCCTATTAGAATTTGATGGGTGAGGTGAATTACCACCAGATGATTGTTGTCATATGTGTTTTTTTGGGCTATTTTAGGTGTTTTTTATACTGTTTGAAGTCTGTATGTGGCTTTTGTGATATTTTTTATGCAGGTGTATAGTGGCGGGTATACTGGAGGGCTGTTGTGCACTGTTTTTTTATACAGGTGTATGGTAGGGCTTCTGGAGGGCTTCTGGGGGCTGCTGTGCAGTAGCTCTGGGAAAAGATTTACCAACGGTTCTGAACCGTTGGTAAAGCTTTTTCCAGTTCTGGAAAAACTTATACCAACAGTAATGAACTGTTGGTAAAGATTTTTCCAGAATTCTAGAAAAACATATACCAACGGTTCTGAAACGTTGGTAAAGATTTTTCCAAAATTCTGGAAAAACTTATACCAACGGTTCTGAACCGTTGGTAAAGAGTTTCCCAGAATTCTCAAACACCTATATGAACGGTTTAAATGAAACTGTTGGTATAGGGCTTTCCTCACGGCTAACTGGACAACGGTTTAGAAAACCATTGGTATACCCTATACCAACGGTTTTCCAGCCTATACCAACGGTTATAAACCGTTGGTATAACCTACTTTTCCAGTAGTGTGAAACATTTGTATAATGACCATAAGCACATATGAAGGAGACATAGGAATACATACATAGTCAAACAAAGGGTACCTTGAATAATTCTATTATTTTCCAATTTCTATGGATGTTTTATGGTGATTAGAGGCTCTCAAATGATAATGCGTGATTTGTGGAAATTGTAATATCCATGAAGGGTTTGAGCACCCAAAATGTTATGTCACCACCTAGAGATCATATTATTATGGCAAGGATATATGAAAATTCATTACTCTTACTATTTCTTGAACAAGGGGGCCCATCGAGCATATCTGGGATTTTACTAGGGCTATAATGTAGGACCTATGAGCTTTATTACATTTTTATTGGAACCCAAATTTTTTCTCCAACCATGAATATGACGAGTTCAACAAGCGAAGACTTGAATTTTTCTTAGGCCACCATTTGTGGGTTTTCAACCTGACATGTTTTTTGTCTTTTTCTATAGTAGTCTAAGGTTATAAAATTTTGACCATAATAGGATATATTTTAAGGACTTTCATATTTGACAATAGTATAGGTAGTTTATGGCCATGATGCACACAAAACTTATATGATTGTATATTATAAAAGTTCCCAATTGGGATACCCATTGTCAAGATCACTCAACCAACCTTTTAAGTTAGTGATGAACATGTTTTAAATCAAGGCTCGAGGTTTTCGAGTAATGTGTAATGATATGGGAAAATCCTACTTGGGATGGACCATAACACCCTCACCTGTTGAGTTCTACCATGGTGACGTTAGGTTTAGAAGGATTAAAAATCCCTCCTTATAGATCCATGTTTTATCTGGTTGGTAGGTCTGATACATTATGCATCAACATAATGGTCAAGTAGAGAGATCCCCTTTGCTTTATAAGGTCCATGAAATGTTTTTGGAAAATTAGGTGCTCAGGAAATGAAGTATGATTTATGAATTTAGGTAATTAAAAAATAGAGGAAGAACCCCATACTCCAGCTAACTGGGGTGAGGCTCTTATTTTACTTTGATTAGGGATTATAATGGATTATGGTCTTTATAGTATAACATTGTGTAGTAGGGATTTATTTTCTTATGTGCAGTTTAACATCATGCAGTAAGGATATTTTCCTTGTAGTTTAACGTCATTTATTAAGGTAATGGGAACCAACATGAAATTTTTTGCAAGATATATTACATGAACAAGAGGACCGAACCTAGATGTGACTCATATGTTTTCAAAATGGTCTTGTATGGACCAACCACTATGAAATTGGCTGAATTATTTTTTTATTGTTGTAGTTAGGACCAATATTGGAGATCAGAGTGTCACTATGTATCATGTGATGACATGAATCAATCCATACATGGTTCTTGAGGAACCTTATAGTTTAACATCATGTGGAAAAGATGTAGTCTTCCAAACCTAAAAAGGGGTATTGTGGATGGACCTGAGGAAGGAAATATGGGCATCACTACATATCCTATGGTAATAGAAATCAATTCACACATAGTTCTTAAAATATGATCTTCATAAACAAGTATGAATTATACCCATGGAGGAGAAATTTTTAGGTTTATTTATTTTGATTGCACCCAAGGATGAATATTCAGGTGTCACTACATATCTTGTTATGTCAGCAATTAGGATACATGTATTTATTGAAAAGAGGTTCTGTAGGAGACCAATCACCAAATATTGTGGTCTTTTCAGGAGAGGTCAGTAGGAATGTTCAATTTTTTGTCATGAAATGGAAATGAACCTTGAAATTTAATATCATGGGTTGAGGACACACGGTATCCCTTTTAAAGTCTTCCATTCAGAACCCAGATAAACCTATCATGAGCTGTTATGCATTGTTCACATAGGGAAGCCCTTATCGAGATTCATAATATCACGTAAGATATGATCAAATTGAGAAAAATAGAATATAAAGGGTTCCTCTAACCATGAAGAGGTGATTAAGGATAGGCCAGGGTAAATTTTTATCATGTGGTGGCTAGACCATGATACAAGAATGAGGAATCCCTATATATCTCATTAAAATGAAATTCAATCCTTACGTAGTTCTTGAAACCCATATTGTTTAATGTCGCGTGACAAGGATGTCAACCATGTAGTATAAATTCTTTTGTTAAGGATGCGGGTGACTCAACATCAAAGAGGATGAATGTTGTGGAATGACTCGAGAATGATGGTTTGGGTGTCACTACATATATTATGATGGAATGAATCAAGCCACACATAGTTCATGGGAATTTTTCAGTTTAGTATCATGTAGAGAGAACATTATCCAAACATTTTAACATCTTGCGATCATGATGAGGGCCACCTGATGTGAAAGGGAAGTGACACTATGGATGTGACAAAAAATAGTGGTTTGAGCATCACTATGTATCTTGTGATGGAAGGGATCAAGAGACACTTAGTTAATAGAAGGAGAGACTTCCTATGTGGAGGTGACTCTTACACTGGGATGGGGGCATTTCATCCCTATTTCACACATATCTAGATCACGTGTGGTGATTTTTTAGTGATATGGTTCTTCATGTGTAGTTTAACATAATTAGGTGAGGACATATTCCATATTGTCTAACATTTTATGATAAGGACATTTTTTGTACAATGTAACGTATTGTGGTTAGGGCATGAGACACAGGGTAGTTTGAAGTCTTTCTATTAGGACATGGGTCACCTGATATGATTAAATATGAACCATTGGGGGACCCATGCAGTTTGACGTCAATTGGTGAGGTCGTGATCCATACAGTTTTTCATCATGTGGTCATGATGTGCCTTCATCGTTTGACATCATATGATTTGGACACTTTCATGAAGGTAAATGTTATACAACTAGGAAAACTCTGTACAATTTAATGTCATGTGGTCAGGATGTGAGATGCTGTGTAGTTTAAAGTCTAGATAATAGGACCTGTCACTTGATGAAAGCTATGCAAAGAATTTCTTGAGAGACCTTTCATTGGTGGGGGGTGTGAAACACTCCGAATCCATTGTGTCTAATGAGTAGGGTCCATTATGATAGAACTTATACAAGATATAAGGCCCTTACCTTTAGTGTTCTCAATTTAGAGTTTTCTTACCTAGTATCCTTTGGTTTCTGAGGCCCAACACCAATTATCCTTGGAGGAATGAATAGAGGCTGAACTTTTTATTGAAGGCCTGGATGATTCGATTCTGATGGACTTCAAAGTTGTGAAATGTATGAAACATATTCTCATTGAGCCATTCAATCCCATCCAAACTATTTTTTGATAGCTAAACATTAGAGAGTTTTCGACACATGGATATTCAAAGTGAGGGAAACTGGAATTCTATGGGAAATACTACCTCGGTCCCATACACCAATGAGTATTGAGTTTCTTATGTAGTAGTATGTGTGGTGGTATGATAGGCCAGAAAATCATGGAGGAATTTATCTGGGAAGTAATCATTATATTGATTAAAAATAATTTAGATTATGTTTGTAAAGGTCTTGTTAAAGGCCTCTAATTTTCCATTTTCCACCACATGATATTGGGATGAGTGATTGGACTTGATGTCGTACTCCTGGTAAAATTCATTCAATTCCATAGTATAAAAGTTGATACTAATGTCCATAAATATTGTGTGAGGTACCTCACACCTAATGATGATATGAGAATTTATGAAGTTGATGATATTATTTTTTTTAACAACCTTGAGGGGTATTTCCTCAGTCCATTTAGAGAAGAAGTCAGTAGTAGTAAGGCAGTACTTGAATTACTTAGTTGTGGATGGGGGATATGGCCCCACAATATCCATTCCCCAAACAAAAAATGTCTAGGAATATTTGTCTCTATGTAGAAATTATGGGGGCTAATAGATGACGTTTTCATGGATCTGTCATGCATGATATTTCTTAGTGAATTCCACACTGATATGTATAATTGTGTTTCAGTAATAACCAAACATCTTGATTTTGTGGGAGAGCCTAGTCCTAGAATGACGAGCACAACATGAGCTTTCATGGACTTCTTCCATGATGGCTTGAATCACTCTTTCTATTATTCATCTGAGGAGGATTCTATTAAAGCCTCAATTGTAGAGGGGTTTTTCTCATTTGGGTCATACCATGGGGTAATGTCCACTACATAGTGCTGAATCTGTTCCCCTACATCTTGGTCTATTGGTAGAGTCCCATTTTAAAGATAAATGGTTATGAGATCCATCAATACAAAGGTGGATATCGGTTCATCACCATATGGGGTAGTTTTTACCCAATTGATTTTTTCCATATCACAGAGAATGATCGATGAGACCATTCTTTGTTTCGTGATACAGAAGATTTCTTCTCCTTGATTAGGTTTTGCCAAAACTATCACTGCATTAGCCAATACATCAGTACAGACATTTTGTGATTAGGTAAATGATGCAATGTGGTCTCAAAATGCAATTCTTCTTCTACTCCCCTGACATATCCAATGATAGGGTCCAATTCATTGATTTTGATGTCATTTTTTCATTGATATGCTTTATCACTCGTTCCAAATCCCCTTTGATATTTAGGTAGGGTAGATGCAGCTATAGGTCGCGTTCTAAGATAATTATTAGGGATTAGTATTCTCCATAATTATTTTTCAGCATTTATATAGAGGTAAAAAGAATGCAAGAATTTATTTTTCGGGAGAAAAAAATACATTCCTTAATCCAACCCCAATTAAGCATTGAATTTTCTATCCTTTTGTCAATAAGAATTTAGGAGGCACCATAAAAATACATCTCCCATGTCCGGAGAGTGTCATGTGTTTAGAAAAACTCATCCTCAAAATGTTAGGTGTATATTAGTGTACATTATGGGATGGGATGTGCCATGATGAAATTATATAGGGGTTTCACTTTCATAGACTTTTGTGACACAAACTAGATGTCAAATTATTTCATAATAATCGACCAACGATTCAGATGCCCAGTTAGCATGGGGAAACCAAGGATTTACATGAGAATATCAAAATGAGAGGCCTTATGGACTTCATGGTGCTGTAAGTAATGAATAATTTTGTAAACTAAAAAGATGAGTGTGAGGTAGTTTATCTCATCATTTGAGTATTGGGTCTCAATACCTAGTATTGTTCAATTTAGGCAATAGAGATTGTTCTCACTCCCAACATCATTCTTCTATGTGAGGATATAACCAAGTGATCATTCCTTGATATCCACGCATAATATGAGCAGCTTTCCCTCCAATGGTGGAATCAGAACTGGTGGGTGAAGTAAATAATTCTTGAGACTTTCAAAGTCTTCTTGTTAGTCCACATCCCATTGGTAGGCGATTACCTTCATTTTTAGCCTGGTTAAGGGGATAGATTTTTTGGACAAGTTGGATATGATAGGATGAATGTAATAAAGATTCTTCTATATTCCCCTAAGTTATATTAGATTAACGAGGGTGAAATTTCTAAAATAGAACTATCCTTTTATAGGTTGACCTAAATGTGAGAGTGGTGTACCACAATGCCAAGTACCTTATCTGATGTTACCCCAAAAGCACATTTTAGTGGATTCATCTTCATAATATGATTTTGTATCTTTTTGAATTATATTTAATGATCCATGAAGTGATCACATCGCTATCAATATTTGATAACCAAGTCATTGAAATAACATTCGACTATCATTCTAAGGAATGGATTACAGATATGATGCATGGTGTGTTGATAAGTTTCATCAATTTTCTTATAACCAAAGGGATTGAATGGATTAAAAAATATCTCTTAGGGAACTCTAAAGGTAGTGGATTATTCATCTTCAGGGGGCATCTTTATCTGATTGTATCCTAAATACCCATCCATGAAGGAAAGGTCTTGGAAGCCAATAATTGTATCAATCAAGATTTTTGAGATCTGTAATGGGATGTTTTCATAATGGAAATTTCGATTAAGTTATCTGAAATCAATGTATACTCGAATCTTCCCATTATTTTTCAGGATGAGGACAATATGGAAAACCATATTGGGTATTTATATTCTTAGAATTTTTTTTAATTGTTGAATTTTTTAATTTATACCTCTACATAGGTTTCATGAGAGGGGTGAATCCTCCTAACTGCCTTTTTGTAGCCTCAATGGTCTTCAGGTAATCTTAGACAGTGCATAGACTCATTTGGATTTAGTGCATGCATTTTCTTATAGTTCCACGTGAACACATACCAATGTTTCCATATAAATGGGGTGTACATATCTTTCACTTCAAGGGGAATGGAAGCACTAATCTGTGTAGGTCATGGGTCTTCTTCTATTCAAATATTTACCTACCTAAGATAATCGATGGAGGTGGAGATGAATTCCAAGATTGAGGGAGGGGTGTTCTTAATGTCATCATATTTTTCTTCCTCCTATGAATCTTTGGAGTAATTCTCAGATGAAGATGAAAAATATGGGGGAATCTCTATCACTATAGAGGTGATATAGGCCATGAGAAAAGACATTATCATCCCCTAAAGTCATAGTCATTGCAGAGAGTTATTAGAGATGATTTAATTATACACTACAACTAGGGACAAGAGGGTCTTGGGACTCTTGAACCATTTCTAGTACCACAACTAGATTTATTTGGAGCATATAGTCTCCATTGAGCATAATCCAGGGATTTGTAGGGGTGTCCCCCAATCCATTTGGGGATGCAACCAAAATATCACCACCCACCATTGGTTTTTTTACATCCCATTTATAAAAACATGCTTCAACATATGTGGTTTCTAAAATATTAATGGGGGAACTATCACCATTAATTTGTTGTAATTTCCATTGATGGGGTATTTTATAAAATGATGAAATGTGGAAGGCACCACCTTATGGCTGTGGAGATAAAATCTTCTGAGTATGACATTGTATGAGGTGTCATTCCTTGACTGGTTAGATTTTTGGGAGACAAATATCCTTTGATATATCCCAAACATTGGAGGGTTTGAATCTAGATAAGATTAATCTCAAAAACAATTTCAATCATATCAATTAAGTTATTGAAATTATGAAGTCTCCCTAAAACATATAGTGGTTTGATGTGTCACTAGATGAACTCTTAATGATCTTGTTATGTATATGAGTTGGAAACATGGAATTTTTCTAACATAGTCTGCATTCGATAGACCTGAAATTCAATAAATTATGTATCAAATTCATGTGGCATATGGAGGGATTCAATGAGTGAATCTTTGATTTATTTGGAAAGATGGAGAGCATCGAGGATTGAGGTCTTGGTTGGAACAACCACCAGCTATTTTAGAATGTCGTACATTTATGTAAAAGATGGTTCTTACTGAGATGGGGTTTCTCCTTAATATGTGTATTAGGTTTAGATTCAGTTGAGGTGGACATGCCTAGTGTTTAAGATGAGGTTAAGGGAGAATTTGTTGTTAGTGGAGTGGGTTCTTCCGACCTCCCCCATTTCCTAGGATGATTAGGTATTCACACCCACACTAGGTGGTATTACAAGACAAATGGAAATGGAATACCATTGGAGGGTTCTAATATCCCTCCATGTATATATTGGGATTGCTGGAGATCTTTCACAATTTTCTCAGCTACATATAAGTCTTATGTGGGGACTTGACTATAATAATGGGTCTGACCATGCTTGTGATATTCCATGTATTCTCAGATCTTACACATGTGGCATTCTATTCCCCTCTTTGGTGTGGGGAACACATGATTAGTGGAATATTCATCATCGGATATGGGTTCTTCTAGGTGTATCATGTTGAAAGATCCAATGGAGAGATCTTAGTCTTATGAGGGTTCCATTTGGTGGGGAAGTGCCCATATTTTGGATGTTATAGGGAAGAAATATACATGAGTCAGAGCCTGTGTTGGAGTAGAATATGACTATTCATCTTCTATATTCTAATATATTTTATGGTTGTGTCCACCATCATGAGACATATATGATGTCACCTTTTCGAGTGGTGGAGCTATTTTGGGTCTGCGTAGCTGTTCTCTTAGGGTGGCATAAGCTCAGTCAAATGTTTTATGAGTCATCTAGTTTTTGAACTTCTATCCATGCTGGGAAAGAACTTTATTTCAATCACCCTCTTCTTATGGCTAGGAAATTATTACATAGGACACCTAATATGAGGAGTTATTTTTCACCAGATGTCCAAAATCGACAAAACCTTGAAGTATTTCATTGATGATGAATAAATACAGGATATTATGACCCATACTTTTATAGAAAGGGGTGTAGTTGGGACAGTCAATGAGGTTGACCTCATTAGGATTCTTGGGCTGTCGTAGCTTGATGAGGTTATCTCCCATGGATGAAGGGAAATAACGAGGGACTTGTTCATTATGAATGTTTTAGGCTTTATTCATATGTTACTAAAATCCCAGGTGACCCTGATTTCTCTGTGCATCTAGCCAAGAGTGATTTTGTGGTTCTTTCCACTCGACAAGAGCAGCTAGGCAGTTCGAGACCTTATTAGGTGCATGAATGGGCACTGGAACTAGTTTGAGGGTACTAATGATACCTTCTTCTTTTCTGAGGATTTTCAACTATACCAAAGGCATGAGCTTAAATATAGATTGGTTTCACTGAATGAAATATTCCAAATGTTGGTCCATTTATGTGAACTCATAGAACCCCCCGAGATACCTCATTTGGATAATATGTGTCAGCAACTCATCCTATATATTTTTATCACAGATTTATAGTAACTGTTCCTATGTGAAAGGGATGATGAGTGAAATGTTTAAAATCTTCCTTAAGGATATGAAATCAATACACTATCATTTTCCTATTTATATCAGTTTTAGGCCTACAATTTTCATTTTCCTCATCATGGAGATAAATTTTTAAAGGAATTGACAATGATTTCCTTCCCATCCTAAAATAGGTTCTACTAGAAGGATACTATACCAAAAAAGAATTACCCTACTAGAGTCTATGAAAAACACCTCATATTCTTCGCCTCATACTGACTTTGAGGTCCCCTCATTAGAACACATCGGGATACAAAGTGAGTGAGATGTTGTTCAGGATCTCTCGCACCATCAAAGGTAAAGATGGTAGGATTATAAAATTCAATAGAGGAAATATATCATCCACCCATTCCAGATATAACCTCTTCTATGGTTGTAAAGGTATGCATATCCCCTCCATGGATTCTGTTATTATAGCTAGGGAATCAATGACATTGATCAATTCGAGTGGAAATGTTTTTTCAGCCGCCTACAATCTACAGGGTGTGGGAGAGGATTCATGAGGTGGACACCTTTTCATCTCCTGTTGATTCTCAATTTATGCAATGTCTGAATAGTTTTCCTAGAATGGGAGACACTATCACCGTAATGGAGGGAAGTCATGATCATTTTTGACTTCCTCATTTATATAGAACATATTCATAGATGTGGAGCTGATCTGATGCTCAAATTTATCTTTTATAGGAAAATATTCTATTTATAGGGATATGAGAGGAGGGATATTCACCTTTTTTCTGAGGATGACACCCAGTGGGAATTTTACCATAACCCCTCATTGTGTTGTATACAGTTTTGAATCTCATTCTCATATTATGTTATTCATTCCACCATGGAAGGAAAATCAATTATTCTGGGTGGTGATTAGGTTATTTCCACACCTTCCATTTATCTTAGTTAGTGTTCCACCAGATAGGTGGAAAACCGATATTTAGATATTCAATGTTTTAGAGACTTATTTGGTTCTAGGTGTATTCATCCTCAATTGGGACATTCAAATCACCCTCCTCTTGGGGTATGTTTTCTATGTTGTTCCCTTCTTCATCTGCAGCTTGATTCACAATATCTGTTGTTCTGAAATTTAGGACATTCATAGAGTTATATCTTGAAATGGAATTTTCCCTATTACTTACAATGTAATAGGTTGATTCTCCACATCCTGGATTAGGGTCATTACTTGAACCATTTTCCATATTGGTATGTTTTGTCTTGTGACCCTGGTGGGGTCTAATTTCATTCGGCAAAACCTCCTCCTATCTTAGCCTATGATTAATGAAAATGATGGTGTTTCTGATAATGATTATCAAATATGATCCCAATAGAAGAGGGTTTTCTTATGGTGAGAGGAACATATGGGATGATGACCATTGGTATTTACCTCCCCACCTATAGAAGACTGATTATCTATGTGGTGGTGATGAAGAAAATTCTTCCATCCCTATGGGATTGGGGTTATCTGGAGCCACAATTGGTATTGATTCATCTAGTTGTTGAGGATCTAATGCTTCCAGATACAGAATTGGTGAATCCTAGGATGATCATTGAGATAAAAATTCCCCCAAAACAGTGGGATGGGGTTGATCTGGAATAGTTTTTTATTTCCATAGGACCCACTCAGGGGATGATTATCCTAGTGATGATGATTGAGATATAAATTCCCCTATCCTAGTGGGCTATGGTTTTTTTCCGCAGTTGATGTAGACATTTCTTGAATCCTCTTGTGGATTGATGATCTGGGGGGTGGAGGTAATGTAAGATATTCCCCCAACCCATTGGGTTAGATTCACTCTTGGATGACTATTATGGAAGCTGCTACCACAACCGGTTTGACGTGGCACGAATGTGCTCGAGTAGGAGTTGGGTGGAATGGAATCCTATAATGAGGGTCATTTTCTAGAAAAATTCATTGAGTTGATTGCAACCATGGATTAAAAGTCCAAAATTTACACTCATTGCTTCAAGGCCCCCAATTTAATAAATTTTTTTTTATCTTCTCCTTCATTTGTGATGTATGCGGGCCGTTGAAGAGGGGGAATTCAGTTTTATTGACCAACCGGCTTACACATTACTCAGTCCTCTGATTTTTCTAGAAGATATGACATTACAAGAAACAATATATGATGGGTTTTTACATTCCAAGGGTTCGGCGATGTGTAAAGATCCATAATTTCCTCATCATCGAATGTGAATACATCATGTGGATTCAACTATTAATTTACAAAGAGATGTGATGCAATGGTAGTAATAATGTTTTAAATTTTCATTGTGATTTTATATTTTTGGATCCTAGGAATTGGAGATAACAACCATGTTTTGCGGACCATAGTTTATTTTGATGATCTGAAGGTTACCCTAATATCATGTATAAGGGAGGTTTCTAGTATTCAATCACTAATTATCTTCGCACACATTTTAGTATAGATAAGGCATGTACTCCTTCTCTAGATCGTCTGGGATATCATAGTCAGAAGTGGAAAGAGGCCAAAATATGATGGGGAGATTTTTTCTTGATAGATCTCTCTATATATCAATGTCAGCTTCCTCTTTATCAGAATTCCATGCCTCCATCTGATCAGACCACATAAGGTTCATCATGGGGTCACTTGCTGACCAGAGTTGAGTGTTCCTGGATGTTGATGTGGAACTATATATAGTTGACCTTGATGTTTTGAGTACCTAACTATATATATGAATTAGATTTTTTAACACCTCTCTATACATAGGTGTTTGAGTAGGGGTAGGATTTCATTATCCATGGGAGATATCACTATGGGGAGGTTTACCAAGGAGGATTTTCTGAGGAGAGTCCATGTGATCTATCTCCACACAACCATGAGGAGTATTTCCTCGGTAATGACTATATATTACTTTTGTTAAAGAGTTTATGGACACTTGGGGTGTAGATAATGTGTCTCGTATAACCTCAAGGACACTGGAATTGAGAAGATTAGGGATATGAGCCTCATTATACATTATGGTTTGAATATGAAGACCTGCCTTCTGGAATTGTGCAGGGATATGAACATACTGTATGAAAGTTTCCAAACCTTGTTTATAACCATATGGTTTTGTAGAAGTATGAAACTTCTTCTGAGAAAGTATTTTAATATTCCAATGATCTTATTCATTATGGACATGAATATGATAATGTACCAAGGTAGGTTCCATTATAAATTGGTGAGTATCTGTTAGAACATGAATATAAAACTGATCCAAATCCATTAAAATATGCCATAGGTCTTTTGTGACAGGGATATCAACCTTCCCCAAGTTATGTTCTTCTCTCACTTGGTGATCCTCGATTGGATAAATAATATGAGCCCAGTCCAAATATTCATTCTCCATATGAATATTCAGATTTACCTAAATAATGGGAGAAGGGATATAAGCCTCCTTCTAAATAGCCTCAGAAGGTTTCCTGTGTAGTCTTTCATTGGAAGATGTATGAATATGTTCCCGAAATCTATGATCTACTGAAATATACTAATTATATTCACTTATGGGGTTATTAAACTATCCCTAGGCATGATCCATTCTGATTTGGTGAGAACTTGAATGAATGGGGATATGAGCCTGATCATGGGGCTTTGGAAAATACTACTAGTTTTCTTCGACTAGAGTATGCGATACTCTCTTGGCATGTGACACTCTCACATGGTGAGCCCCGATTAGAATGTGGATATGATCCCAATCCTAAATATTTAGAATATTCCACTAGACTTTTTTGGAAGTGATATGAGCTAGTATTGAGGTAGGTTCCACTCTCACTTGTTGAGTCTTTATTATAACAACAATATAATCCTGCTCTGATGCCTCATCCTTTATTGGAATATGATGATAATCCTATAGGATGGGAGCATGAATATTCTCTTCCTCTAAAGAAACCACTTGTTCATAATGATCAAAGTGTTGAGTTGCCCTGGATATAAGGATAGGAATATGCACACATCCTTGTATCTATACCAATATCTGGATATGTTGTTAGAGTTATTCCACCATTGATAAGAAGTAATGAAATTTTAGAAATGTTTGTGAAGGGATATAACCCTAAAATTTTTCAATGTCCAATATATAAATGGAAATATCTTTTATTGAAGTGGGGATATGACCCGAATTATTTCCTTCTTGTGCCACCAGAATATGCCGATGGACTTCAGGAATAGTGATAGAAATATGCACCTCTCTAATGCCTGCTGTAGGAATATGCCGAAAAAATTGTTCTAGGTGAGAAGGTTTATTAGCCTAATCACTAGAAATTGATGGAATATGTCCGTTGAAATCATCTTCGGGTTTAGGGATATGAGACCACTCATGATTATCCTGAGCCTTTTACGCCTGATGTTCCTTCCTTATTTGTCAGGCATGGGTGTCATAGGTGGTAGTGTGTCGGGTGGAACCCTCAATAGGTGACCAAAGGGAATAAATGATATGGTTCTATCAATGGTATTTTAGATGATCTATCCTTATCAACCCTTGAAATGGAAGGGATCCATATTTGGCCCCTTAATCCACCTTCACCGAATTCTGATTGTGGTGATTTTCGTGATCTAGGGATAAACTTCCTAAGAGGTTGGCTGTTGGAACAAGGGCCAATTTATTTACTGTAGATTTCATTGGATGAAGAAGAAAAAATGGTTTTGGTACATGAATTACCTTAAAGGTACCATTGATGGTAAGGATCATACTATGTTTATTTTATTCCCGGACCATTACATTCTCCACCCTATACTAAAGATTTAGGGAGGCTAAGTTCATTCTGAGGCCTGTAGGGGTTGCAGTTGCAACTGATTTTGTAAAACAGTCACTATATGAAGGAATTATCTTAGATCAAGGTGTGGTTGATGAGAGTAGTATCTAAAGTCATTCATAAAACAAGGAACAAGGTCACTAATCAGTGCATCATTATAGGCATGATATGTTCTAAATCAGATATGAATGGGTAAAACAATTGTACTTTTATTCTCATTTCGGCCATTATACTCACATGGACTTGTCAAAGAGAGGATCTAATTAATTCATGAGAACCTAGGATATAGAGGATTATCCATAAAATCCATTTCATGGTGAATCTATCATCTTTCTATTTTATAGATTCATGTTGAGTTCACCTTTTTTTCGTTGGAAATGAAAACAAAATCTCCCAACCAATAATAAACCAATAATTTTTTAATTTGTATATTCATGTCAGGTTCACTATTTTTATTTCTTATATGTTTTTTTGTGTAAAATAAACTACTCATGTAATGGTAACTGAAATGGTCCAATGAGAATTGGGTAGTATGTCCTTTTTACCTTACGATGGAGATGCCACAGTTAAATGATTTCTCATATGGTTCGCCAAATTTTTTTCTTCAGAAAGATAATTATTTCATGAAACCTGATGAGTTGATTGTAGTTAGGGTTCAATTTCATTGTAAATCGTTCATTTTAAACCTAACATTTGTTTATCCATAGAGAAAACTCCCAATGGATACCACATCGATAGCTGGGTATGAACCTATATTCCAAATGTTGGTGACCCTTTGGGGTTTTAGACCCAACGTCACTTAGGAGATCACATTCATCTTGAGGATGTGAGGTTGGTCTAATCATAATCTTTTAGGTGGAATTATTTCCTACTCTAAAACCCTCTTATGTATTTATGATATGTTTTAGAATATCAACCTAATTCTGATATGGGACCAGTTACGCTAAAAAAATGATCATAGGTTAAGTCTCTTTATATAAAAAGAGCATGCGTAGTGTTGGTGAATCCATTCGTATTTATCAGTGGTCTTTATCCATTCCCCTTTGATGGGTAACTACTTATATGTTTAATCCATATGACCAGGAACTCCATAGATTGTTGTAATCCATGAAGGGGTTTAAAATTTTGACAATGGGATTTTTCCATTACGAGGCACCCTACGTATCCTGTTTTATAATAGGAATAAAAAACTGCATAGTTCGTTAAACCCATTTATTTTTTCATCATATGAAAATCGACATATATGGGGGAATTGGATATTGGAGATCAAACCTCGAGGAGGCATCCTACGTATCCCGGTTATGGAAGTAATTTGAGTTACTTTAGTTCATTTATTCCATTAGGACTTCCCCCAAGGTAGATACCCTTGTATGGTGGGAAGTTAAATCATTACACTGATTAGGGCATACACGATGAGGTATCCCTGGATGTTATAGATTCATGATTCCAATTATGTTATCATTGAAAATCCCTAAGACCACATTCCCTATGATTGGTGTGAGAAATAATTTATAGAATGTAATATGCCTCATTGCATATGGATGTGAGGATCATATGCTAGGACAAACCATTGGGTGATTAATATAGTTCTCAGGCCTTTGGATGTTATAACCACACTGTATTAATACAGATAGATATTACATCATTTTTTTGGAATACTTAAAACATTATACAAACTGATGCCTAAAGACTTTATTAGTTTAGTGAATTTGGAAACATGGAAACATTAACACTAGTAAACAAGTGACCTACATTAAGACCCACTAGGTTCTTCATGACTATCACCATTATTTGACACAACATAATTAATACATATCTTCATAACCCCGGAAAATAAACATAAAATGGGGTGAGCTCATATGCTCAGTATGGTTAATCAAGTAAGATATATAATCATAAACCTGAGCATTGGGATATGAGAATTTGATAATGAATTTAGAAGATCATACATTATATACTATATGATCATAAACATGAATCATTTCATAAAACATGATAGTTCATAAGACATTCATCATAAGTAAATAATGAAAAAAAATCCAAGAAAGCATAACATATGAATAATACATGGAATTTTGGGAGATGCATACGAATATAAAATGATTTCCATAGTAGTAATGGAATTGATTCCAATGCCATATTAGTAGTATGGGTTCACTAACCATAACATTTTGGTATCCATGGTTTACTCCAATAGCCAACTTAGTTGTATGAGTTCACTCCCCATACCATCATGATAGTCATGTTTCACTCTCATGGATATATTAGTAGTCAAGGTTCCCCCATTACCATTTTTGTCTATCTCATGAGATATAAATATTTACCCAATGCATTGTAGGGATATATAGGTCCCAACCATCTCATAATGAAATCATACATACTATTCCACAAGATCATAAACCATAATATCATAACCCATGTAATGAAATGGGTGTCATAAACATGTTATCATATCTTAACCTATGGAAAATAAAGGTTTCATTATCATTTCATCAAATAATAACCCATGAAAAGAATCACGTTTTATAAGAATATAACCTATGAAAGAGAAATATATTTCATAAACATATAACCCATGAAAGAGAATGGATTTCATAAACATCATTCTATAAATTTTAAACCATTCATAGAAAGAATATAAATGGATCCTTTGGATTATTTCAAAGAATGGTATGAGTAACATCAACAAATTTCATCTTAGATAGAAAATAACTTTAAAAGATCGATTAGAACAATTTATTGAGAAAAATATCTTTTATTCATTGAAAATTTATTTATAAAAAAAAAACCTTTTGAAAACAATTTTATTTTAAAATAAACTTGAAAACTAATAAATTATTATAAAAAACATTTGAAAATATTTTCCTTGAAAGCTTATAAAAGAAGATTGAAAACATTTTTGAAAACGTATTTCTTTGAAAACACTTTGAAAACATATAATGGAATATTGAAAAATATTTATAAAACCTTTTATATAAAATATATTTGAAAATATTGAAAGAATTATTGAAATTATTTAAATCATTTCCTTTGAAAATAACCTTTTGAAAACATATAAGGTAATCTTAAAAAATCACTATTTTTTTTGAACAAAAATTATTTCTGAAAAATATTTTTTTTAAAAACTATTTAAATTTAAAAAATTTCCACAATATTAGGAAAAATATTTATTAAAAAATAACTTTATAAACTTATCAATGAAGCTTCAAGTAAATAACGGTCCTGGCGGTGGGTAATTCCGTACATATCGAACACTCCTTTTACACCTTAAAATTTTGAAAAGTGAATTGACCAGAAAATGACAAGATGATTCATTTTAAAACCATTTTTAAAAAAGGAAGAGAATGGGTAAAAATTTATTTTAAACATTATATGTTAGTAATAAATTATTTTGAAAACATTTTATAAAACATGGTTTTGAAAGGGCACAGATTTGAGACAGAAAGAAAGATATTTCCACATGTTTATAAAAACATTTTATTAATAATATTAAGTACCAAATAGTGTAAAAATGGTACCATTACATGGATATAAAATTAATATGAATATGTTAAGAAATATCATGAGATTTATTGAGAGATGTATCCTAATATTTCATCAATTAAATCATAATCATAACCTATCTCGATAAACGATGAGATTGTTTCAATAAGCTCATACCACTTGGAAAATTTGAATCACACTCCACATGAAAGAAAATGAAATTACATAGAGCATATAATATCATAAAAAATATGTATATTCATGATATAACATGTTAATTGGAATCATATACACCTCATTAAAGGACATAGGTTCATGACAATACATGTGTCTCAATAAAGGAAAATTGAGACAAAATTACATTATAGTTTTGGAAACTTTTGAACCATAAAACCCATGAAATAAATATAATAAAATTGATATGTAGATACCCGTAAATGTGTCTATAATAATAATATAATAAATTCATGTTTAGTATATACACCACACAAAAATAATTAGTCGTGAATAAGGCATGTATCTCACTAAAATAAAAAGTTAGATGAGATTCCCTTACCTTGTCTCTTGACTCTCATCATACTCATTGAAAAACATATTATAATAAATATAAGCTTATTGTAAATATATAAAACAACCATATTCTTATATCTAATACCATATATGGTTTTATTATTGCTTTGTATTACCCTCTTATTAACAATTATATGTTATGGTTTCACTTCGGGTAATATCCACTTTGTTCTTAGTATTTGATTTGACTTATTATTCTTGATTGCCTTACTTAGATCATGAGGTAATGACTTACATAATGTAAAAAATTATATAAATGTCATATATATTCAGAATATATGTATTTATATTAATCAATAAATTATAGTAAGTTGAAATGGATGACTATATTCATGGAGATGGTAGGCCGTATGTACGCATGAGTATTATTTCATTTTTGTTTTCATATTGAAAGAATTTAATTAAATGAAATATATGTATATATGTATATAATATAATTTAATTATCATTATTATGTTATATATATCATATATTTTCACTAAATCCATCCTTAACACATTCCATGTAAAGTGTGAATAAATCATATTGCTTTGATGAGGCTGTCGTCCACACGTCCATAAATGATCTTATCATATTTACAAAAGATAAAAAGTATAATAGTATGTGTTATAAAAGAATTAAATAAGAATAAATAAATAATAAATTTAACATATATCATATCTAAATAATGTGTCTATAATAATTACCAACTCTGAGAGGTCGTAAGGAAAAAATAACTATCATCGTTTTGTGCGGTGATAGGTCACCATACACATAAATAATATTTTTATTGCCTATTATATGGATGTTTGGATAAGATTAGGTTGAAAATGTAACGACCCGAAATTTTTTAAATAATTTTTTTTTCCTAATTTTATGTGTTATTGTTATACTCAACAAAAATGTTTTATTTGATAAACATGATTATAATTAAAATGAGATCAGTGGGTTTTGACTATTATATAACCATCGGTCAACATGACCGCTGTGAACAAAATGTTTTGATTATTGTCTCTAAATATAAGTAATCTTGGTTAATTATTATAGAAAGAAGATTCAATGGCCTCACCTAGTAGTCTTGGACCGATCAAAGCCCATCTAACAGAGCTTGGGAAGGAGGTAGCACCACTGGGCTTTGCTCTGTATCAAATCCAAGCCGAACTTCATCATGTGAAGCTGGAACGAAATCGCCTTCGTGAGAAGTTCAAACTGATAGAAATTACTACTCGGGCAATGTTGACTGAGCCGCCCCAAGCTTCTATCACCCTAGCACACCTTACTCTTAGGTCCTATGCTGGTATTATAAGGGGTTATGTAACGAGACCGTAACTAACTTGTGTAATCCTTATTTTAAATAAAAATAGGGATTTCTTCTTATGATGAAGTTTATGAATTTTGAAATGACCGAATAAATATAGTATGCATATATTTGATGAGTTTTAGAAAAAGGATATTTTAAATATGTTTATGTAAACCCTAAATAATTAAAAATGTGTAATGATTTTCGAAAAATGGTCTTCTGCAATTATGTTCAGTACTAAATTTAGAGTCTAATAAGATCAACTTGATTTTTGATGAATAATAAATTATGAATAGTGATTTTATGATTAGGATTAGTAATATGACCAAATTGATTAGTAATCTCACTTAAAGAAAGTTTTAAAATAACCTAGGCACCTTGATTAAATAATGTGATTCAATAAAATAGTTAAATAAGGGTTTCATTAATTATTATTCAAGTATTAGTTTTTTCGGGTGAATAGTGTTTTTTTAATTAAAAATTTAATTAAAAATAATTAGAAAATTATTTTTATAAAAATGACTTTATTTTTGAACTCAGAGCATCGATATTATGTTATGGTAATTTTTGGGGTTTTTTCTGAAAAAAATGAATTTTCGATGAATAGTGTTTTTATTTAAAAATTATATTAAAAATATTTAGAAATTTTTTTTATAAAATAGATTTCATTTTTGAAATCAGAGCATTGATATTTGGTTAATGTGAAATTTTGGGATTTTTCTGAGAAAGTTGAATTTTCAGTGAATAGTAAAAATACAGTTTTAGGGTTTCGGTATGTTTAATGACAACATAACGGTGTCATGATGATGTCATGAGATCTTTTGAGGGTTGGCCGGCCAAGGGTGATGAATTATTGTTTTGGGGGCCCCATGTGGCCTAACTCCATGATAAATGACAAGGGAGAGCACATGGGTTTGAGAAAAGCACATGTGAGGTGTCCCTTGGCCATTAATGCCTTGTCCCCTCACTTTCCCTATAAATACCAAGCCCTCCTCTCATCCATTCGACTCCTCACTCATTCCCAACGAATTTATGGTCTCATTACCTCCCAAGGAGTCCTCCCAAGGTGCCCCCAAGCCCTCAAGGTCCCAACCTTTGAGGTTTAAGAGTTACATTTTAAGGTAAGGGATCCGACCCCTCTCTTTCTTTTCATGAAATCTCTTTTATGTCATTCCTATTATGCTCCATGTTTTTATGTGAGAGGATGTTCTTTTATATTCCTCTTACTGCCCTTTCATGTTTATATGATGAGATATCCCCTCTTACTCTCATCATTTCGTTTTATGAAAGTTTAAGTGACGCCGTTAGGCTGCCAAATTTTTAAGGGATTCTTTCACCCTTCTCATTTTTCAAGTTCAATTTTCATGTCAAGTCTTTCAAGTTCCTTTTTATTATGTTGGGGTATGATCTCTATATCAATCATACTGATCTCTTATGATCATATGATGAGGGACCCTTTTTTATCTTGTCAAATCATTTTCTTTTGAAGTTAAGTGACGCCGTAAGGCTGCCGAATTTTCATAAGAGAAATCTAATCTTTTTCCCTTCCATGTTTTTCATTTCAAATGGTATGTCCCTAAAATTTCGTTACCATGTCCATATTTCCTTCTTATTCTTTCACCCTACTGTTTTATGGATCATTTATGAGTGGGTGACCCATGTCCCCTCTCATTTCAACGTTTTCTAAAACCCCGAAACTTAGCCGTTATGCTGCAGAATTTTCCCCTCAAAATGCCTCCCTCTTTTCTCAAAAATTATTTTATGTTATAAAGTGAATACTCAAAGCTCTTATTTCTACAAGGGTATTCACATATATATCAAAATTTTCCATTTTAAATTCTGGGTTTTACATACATGAGACCCGCTTTCCCTTTCCGTGGGTTTAAAGTGACGTAAAGATCATGTCTTTAAAGTAGTTTTTAAAACGTTATGATTATGAAATGAAACCCATTTATTTTATGCTATGTGGGTTATTTATGAAATTTTTGATGATGATATATGTGGCTCACATGATAATAAAGGCAAATTTAAGGGTGCGCCCTGATAGCGCTCCAATGCATTGGGTAATGATGTAACCACTAGAGATTACAATTTTCACGATACCTTGGTGAATAACCTTGGTAATTTTCAAATGACACCTTGGGGATGGACCTTGGTGATATGTTCATGATTTTCTATGTTAAATGATGTAGCCACATCTTCAAGTTATGAAAAATGTTATTTTTATTATGAAATGCCTCATGATTTCTTTCTTATGCCTTAAAGTTCTTTTCATGTCCTTATTGAAGTATCTCAAGTTCACATGTAAAATGTTCCTCTTATTTCCCTTACTGGGCCTTCTGCTCACCCTTTCTTTTGATGTATGTCCCCAGGTTATGAGATGCATAATGAACATAGGATGAACTAAAGGAGAAGCCTTTCAAGTGTTTAAGAAGAATGTTTTTATGTTTTTTTATGTATTTTGTTCCTGGTTTCCAAGACACTAGACCTTAAAGATCCTCAGTTCCGTGTAATGGAATGAAAAGTTATGTTATAAAAAGACGGGATACTATAGTTGGTATCAAAGGATGGTTTAGTTATTTGTGGAAATTAGGATATGAAAACTCTAGGAGGAACCCTATAGAAAAGTTAAATATAGGAAATATTCCTGGTATTTTGGTGAGTATTGAGTAAGGGGTTGCCAAGCAAATACATCCCTGTCTGGATACGAGCAGGTAGAGGTGGCTCTGGCACAGATGTACATAGGGGTAAAACCCGAAAACACCGCTTTGAGCTAGACTCAAACGGGAACTGGTACACGACAACGGGCCTTGCTGCACTCTTGGTTACGACACTCCCGGGGGATATGCTTTGGTAAATTCATAAGCTTGGTATGAACCATTTTTAAAGGAACAAAGATAAAATAAAATAAAGGTTCACATAAGAATATATGATCATTCATAACCTAGATGGGAACCTAGGAGATCACAAGTTAGGGTATACCTTTCATATACAAGTTATCCTTATATGCTTTCAGTTCCTTTTCATGATTATTAGCTGAGTACTTAAGCCCCTAATTATGCTTTCTCTTCTTAGTTAATGGTGGGAAATGGAAGAACATGTTCCGACAACCAATGTGATAGGAAATGCGACGATTTTCGTATTAATATGACAGGGATGATTAGGGGATTAAAATATGATTATTATTTTGGAAGACGTTCATTATTTTGGGAACCATATTTGATCGAGGTAAATAGATTACTACGGTATTTTCATTGAGGAGTAAGGTTGACTTATATTTTGAAGAATCGATGAATTTAAGGTGAACTTATAGTAATTTAGGTTACTTATGGGAATGACTAACCTATCTTGGGTAAAATATGTTTAGGTTAGCTACTTTTTTATAAGATGTTAGGAGTGGTTGATGTTGTCTGGAGATGAACAATGAAGTTGTTTTGGAAGACTATGTTATCAAATCCTTATTGTATTTGGGTTTCAATCTTAGTTTGGTTTGTTTTGAGGAATTTTAAGGACCGTTATTTATGGAATGGTCTATGATGAACTTTGGGTAGTACCATGGAACTTTGATGATTTAAAAGTATTTTCCATTCCTATGGGATTCTTTCTTTTTGAAGAGTTGTTTTACCTTAACCTTTCTGTTTTTGGGATAATGTTTAAAGATAGAAGAAATAGATAGTTAATCTTTTGAAGATTATGTGATTCTATAGAAGATGATTCTTGTGCTTTTATGAGACCAGGTGTTTTTGAATTCTCATCATTTGGGAAAAGATTAGTGTTGGTAGGGACTTGTTAAAGGATGAAACTCTACTTGAAGGTAGGTATATTTTCTTATGTTTTTGTTCTATGTAGTAAATGAAATCCTCAAGATTATGAAAAGAAACGTAAAACAAAAATGTTGTTGGTTTACGTTTCCTACTAGGTAATCAAAGACCGTTTACACACATCATAAGTTTGGGATTTTCTCATGGTTAACATTCTCCTAATCATGTTCTCTATCACTCTCCCTCAGAACTTGACCCTTTGTTTTTTCCTCCATGTCCATGTTTTCCTACATTGAACCCAAGTGTGGGTTAACTCGGGTGACCATTGTACTTCCCTTTCTTTATTTTAAAGTAATAGTTTTACTGACTCCTTTTCCAATGTGGGACTTTCAATGAAATTTCAAAACCCAATTTTAAAATTGCGAGGATGCAATTTCTTAAGGGGGGAAGATTGTAACGACCCGAAATTTTTTAAATAATTTTTTTTTCCTAATTTTATGTGTTATTGTTATACTCAACAAAAATGTTTTATTTGATAAACATGATTATAAGTAAAATGAGATCAGTGGGTTTTGACTATTATATAACCATCGGTCAACATGACCGCTGTGAACAAAATGTTTTCATTATTGTCTCTAAATATAAGTAATCTTGGTTAATTATTATAGAAAGAAGATTCAATGGCCTCACCTAGTAGTCTTGGACCGATCAAAGCCCATCTAACAGAGATTGGGAAGGAGGTAGCACCACTGGGCTTTGCTCTATATCAAATCCAAGCCGAACTTCATCATGTGAAGCTGGAACGAAATCGCCTTCGTGAGAAGTTCAAACTGATAGAAATTACTACTCGGGCAATGTTGACTGAGCCGCCCCAAGCTTCTATCACCCTAGCACACCTTACTCTTAGGTCCTATGCTGGTATTATAAGGGGTTATGTAACGAGACCGTAACTACCTTGTGTAATCCTTATTTTAAATAAAAATAGGGATTTCTTCTTATGATGAAGTTTATGAATTTTGAAATGACCGAATAAATATAGTATGCATATATTTGATGAGTTTTAGAAAAAGGATATTTTAAATATGTTTATGTAAACCCTAAATAATTAAAAATGTGTAATGATTTTCGAAAAATGGTCTTCTGCAATTATGTTCAGTACTAAATTTAGAGTCTAATAAGATCAACTTGATTTTTGATGAATAGTAAATTATGAATAGTGATTTTATGATTAGGATTAGTAATATGACCAAATGGATTAGTAATCTCACTTAAAGAAAGTTTTAAAATAACCTAGGCACCTTGATTAAATAATGTGATTCAATAAAATAGTTAAATAACGGTTTCATTAATTATTATTCAAGTATTAGTTTTTTCGTGTGAATAGTGTTTTTTTAATTAAAAATTTAATTAAAAATAATTAGAAAATTATTTTTATAAAAATGACTTTATTTTTGAACTCAGAGCATCGATATTATGTTATGGTAATTTTTGGGGTTTTTTCTGAAAAAAATGAATTTTCGATGAATAGTGTTTTTATTTAAAAATTAAATTAAAAATATTTAGAAATTTTTTTTATAAAATAGATTTCATTTTTGAAATCAGAGCATTGATATTTGGTTAATGTGAAATTTTGGGATTTTTCTGAGAAAGTTGAATTTTCAGTGAATAGTAAAAATACAGTTTTAGGGTTTCGGTATGTTTAATGACAACATAACGGTGTCATGATGATGTCATGAGATCTTTTGAGGGTTGGCCGGCCAAGGGTGATGAATTATTGTTTTGGGGGCCCCATGTGGCCTAACTCCATGATAAATGACAAGGGAGAGCACATGGGTTTGAGAAAAGCACATGTGAGGTGTCCCTTGGCCATTAATGCCTTGTCCCCTCACTTTCCCTATAAATACCAAGCCCTCCTCTCATCCATTCGACTCCTCACTCATTCCCAACGCATTTATGGTCTCATTACCTCCCAAGGAGTCCTCCCAAGGTTCCCCCAATCCCTCAAGGTCCCAACCTTTGAGGTTTAAGAGTTACATTTTAAGGTAAGGGATCCGACCCCTCTCTTTCTTTTCATGAAATCTCTTTTATGTCATTCCTATTATGCTCCATGTTTTTATGTGAGAGGATGTTCTTTTATATTCCTCTTACTGCCCTTTCATGTTTATATGATGAGAGAACCCCTCTTACTCTCATCATTTCGTTTTATGAAAGTTTAAGTGACGCCGTTAGGCTGCCGAATTTTTAAGGGATTCTTTCACCCTTCTCATTTTTCAAGTTCAATTTTCATGTCAAGTCTTTCAAGTTTATTTTTATTATGTTGGGGTATGATCTCTATATCAATCATACTTATCTCTTATGATCATATGATGAGGGACCCTTTTTGATCTTGTCAAATCATTTTCTTTTGAAGTTAAGTGACGCCGTAAGGCTGCCGAATTTTCATAAGAGAAATCTAATCTTTTTCCTTCCATGTTTTTCATTTCAAATGGTATGTCCCTAAAATTTCGTTACCATGTCCATATGTCCTTCTTATTCTTTCACCCTACTGTTTTATGGATCATTTATGAGTGGGTGACCCATGTCCCCTCTCATTTCAACGTTTTCTAAAACCCCGAAACTTAGCCGTTATGCTGCAGAATTTTCCCCTCAAAATGCCTCCCTCTATTCTCAAAAATTATTTTATGTTATAAAGTGAATACTCAAAGCTCTTATTTCTACAAGGGTATTCACATATATATCAAAATTTTCCATTTTAAATTCTGGGTTTTACATACATGAGACCCGCTTTCCCTTTCCGTGGGTTTAAAGTGACGTAAAGATCATGTCTTTAAAGTAGTTTTTAAAACGTTATGATTATGAAATGAAACCCATTTATTTTATGCTATGTGGGTTATTTATGAAATTTTTGATGATGATATATGTGGCTCACATGATAATAAAGGCAAATTTAAGGGTGCGCCCTGATAGCGCTCCAATGCATTGGGTAATGATGTAACCACTAGAGATTACAATTTTCACGATACCTTGGTGAATAACCTTGGTAATTTTCAAATGACACCTTGGGGATGGACCTTGGTGATATGTTCATGATTGTCTATGTTAAATGATGTAGCCACATCTTCAAGTTATGAAAAATGTTATTTTTATTATGAAATGCCTCATGATTTCTTTCTTATGCCTTAAAGTTCTTTTCATGTCCTTATTGAAGTATCTCAAGTTCACATGTAAAATGTTCCTCTTATTTCCCTTACTGGGCCTTCTGCTCACCCTTTCTTTTGATGTATGTCCCCAGGTTATGAGATGCATAATGAACATAGGATGAACTAAAGGAGAAGGCTTTCAAGTGTTTAAGAAGAATGTTTTTATGTTTTTTTTATGTATTTTGTTCCTGGTTTCCAAGACACTAGACCTTAAAGATCCTCAGTTATGTGTAATGTAATGAAAGTTTATGTTATAAAATGGCGGGATGCTATAGAAAACATAGCATAAAAAATATAATTATATTTATTATACTGTTATTTATTTATAATAATTGAATAAGGAGTGTTTTGGTGGTCTAAAATGGGAATAAAACTAAAGAGTTTGAGGAACAATGTTACCTCTTCCTTGGGTAACTCCGATTGGTTTGCAAAAAAGTGATTACATGGATGGATTTATTAAAAATAGGAGGATTTTAGGATTAGGGGAGGGATTTTGGGGATATATTTTGGTATGTATTGGTCAGGCAAATGTAGCTTGAGAGGTGTGAGGAAGTGGGAGGAGAGGAAGCCTTTTTATAGCGGAGGAGGAGTGTCACTATTGGAAAATATTGAAAAAGAAATTCCACCATGATTTTACCCATTCAACATGGATCCAATTATAGAAATATTTAGATCAAATGAATTATATGGTCTAAATATGGGCATAAAATTTATTTTTTAAATGTTTTTATATCATTTTGGCCCTTCAGTTTAAGGTGCAGTCCTTTTATTAAGTATAATCTCACTTTAATCATTGTAATTAAATTTTATTAAATAAACTAATACTTTTGGAAATAAATTTTTTTAACTTATTATAAATTATAAATTTTTCTTATTAAAAATATGGAATCCATTTTTCCAAATTCCCATAACAGAAGTGGTATAAATTAATTTAAATTTAATCCTGTAGACAGGACAACAATGCAGGGTCTTGAAGTAAAAATGTTCAAAAGATTCCAATGTTTTATATTAAATTTCAATGTGAAAATAATTATAATGACCTAAATTGGATTAATTGATATATGGTTTTTATAATTTTACTTTGAAACCAAATTAATATATAATTTAACACCAAAAATAAATTATATGGAAAAACATTTTTGAATTAAAATTATGCATTTTTCCATGTTTATTAAAAAATGAAACTTCACAGAAAAATAAAAACATTAACCACAAGAAAATATTTATATTTATATTTATAATATTAATTTTATTTTTATCTATAATATTTATAGAAGTTTCAAAAATTGGATTTAAAATATGTTTCCTTTAAAAGGCAGTAAAAGTGTCTTCATAAAAATACTGGTTTTTTTTACGAAATATTTTGAGTTTCTTATTATATTATTCTTATCAAATATGATAGATGAATATCAAAAATATTTGATGGAATATATAATATATATTTCATTAAAATAATTCTATAATTTTAATTTATTTAATTTATTAGAATAAAATAGCTTTGTGATTATAAAAATAGTTTTCTATAAAAATATTTCTTTTATATTCAATTAGTTCTTATATCCATTTCTAATTATTTTTTAACCAATGAATTCATTTTATACTTTGTTTAAACTGCATATTTTCAATATTTAGTTAATAATATTCATAACCATTAATTTAACATTTAGGATATATGTTATTATATTAAATAAGAATATTTTAATAATATGTTGTTGTTTGGTAAAACCCGCAAATACATGTAACACAAGTCATTGATGAAACTCGTTTTTGGGTGTGACATATGATAAGTAGATATCATATGAATTTAAATCTATATATTGTATTTAAAATATATTTAAAATTGTAGATATATTACAAATTATTGGGATATTATATTCCCTTGCATGTTTGGTGTTTCATGTGGTGCAAGATTTTATTAGTGTTGTGTATAACATACTCCAAACATAGATATTTCATATCAAAAATATTGATTATTGCGTGAAATGAAAAATATCTACAAATGATTAAATTAAAATGAAAAAATATATTTCACAAAATCCTCGGGTGTTACATTCTACCACCTGAATATGAATTTCTCCCTCTAAATTCATCTGGGTTATTAAAGGTTTAATACTTGAATGATTCCTTTCATAGAAATCCCCATATTAAAAATAAATACTAAAAATTAATTTAAAAATATGTTAGAAACATAATGGTTACCCAAAGTATCATATAACTAGATTTAAACTTAGGAGATCAAAGGTTGTGAGTGAATATTGGACATTGAGGAAAATTGTAAATATTTATTGGGAGTAGTTGAGGTAATAAATCACAAATAAGTGAATCATCAATGGAAAGTTTAGGGCCTAAAAGTAAAAAATCATTGATGATTTAAAAGACCATCATCTCAAAAAACATGTATTAGGATAATACTTTTTATCATTTTCCTAATTTTGAGTAATTATTTTTCTGACCAAGAATATAAGGATGCATACTTGTCATACTTCTAAAAACATAATTTCATCTTTTGGTTGTGCGTTAATCAATTTTTAATTCGTACATTACTTCATGAAATGGATATAAAAAATAATCATTGATACCTGAAGAACTAAAATATTATTATTAAGTCACATAAAATAGTTAAAAGTATAACTATTTTCTAAATTCAATATAGTTAATATATTAAACAATACAACTAAAAAGTAACACCACCAGTTGATAATTAATATTTATTCATCAATTTTTTAAATAAAAAAAATATTTACACATTATCGAGGATATCACATAGGATAGTGATAGTCATGAAACCATTATCATCCTTCGGTTATGGGTTCAATACCCTTGGCCTTTCTAGCCTTGATGGGTTGTCACCCGACATACATGTTTTCCTTTTCTAAAACCACATTGATATAATTTCCAAAATAAATACTATGGACATCATTGAAATAATGTTAATAAATAAATATCCCTTTTATATAAGGTTTTCAACAAAACCTCAATACATAAATACTTAATATGAATTTTAACTTAAACTTTCTATAAAAGTTTAACCTTATAATCCTTATGAAAGATGAAAATACAAATATTTCTGAAAGAATTTCAAGAAATTAGATTAGCATTGATACCCTATACATAAAAAAAGAATATTTTGGTTATCACATTCCCAACATCCCAATACCCTCATATTATATTCTCTTGAAACATGGAAATACCCTAAATCACCACAATTACTTATTGAAAACTTTCATTTTCCTTACTCCAAATTATATTGGATATGTTCCTTAAATCCAAAAAATATTGTAACCCTCATAAATGATAGCATAACCACTTGTCAAAAAGTACTTAATTTGTTCCGGGGTAATTAATACTATCGAATTTAATATTTCATATCCATCATATATTTATCCAATAATATTATCTTAACATAAGGAAAAAATTAAGGTTTATGTTCCATTAGTCAAAATATCACCTTCCATTTAATCACTTTTCCAGTTCATCATAACCATTCAATACAATATTTTAAATCCTTACCAAAAAACATAAAATAAAAAATATAGGTATATTTCACCCTAATTCTTGAATACAAATATATAAACAAATCAATTACTGCACTTCACCCATAATCCATAAGAAATCTACCTCATCCTATTACTTAAAACCACTTTCCATTAAAATTTTATATGTAGTCTCTTATTTATCTGCAATATAACCATTACTCATACTACCTTGCTAATTTTCTTTGGGAGCATCCCACTTAGGACATTGATTTGAAAATTCATAATTCATTCTATGCTTAAAGCATTTAAACTATGTTGATATCTTTGGGAGGCCAATATTTCTTCCCATTTCATTAGACAAACCCTCTATTTTCCATTGAAGTTACTTTCTTTGTGTCCTTTTCCACTATCAAAACACCTTATTCTTCCTCTAAAACATTCAATTAGTTAATTATTTCTAAATTACTGACACAAATAAAACCAAATATTATTTCCTCCACAGTCTTCATTAACCGAAACCTTAGTGATCTCCTTCTTTATATTCTTTTGGTGGTCTAAGAGTTGGTTAAGGTACACATTATTGATCATATTCCTTGAAATCGAATAGGCATGATCACAACATCCTTCACTACAGTTATCATCCCATTTGACTACTCATCAGAATATTTTCCAACACATTCAATGTTAATCTAGTTATTTCTGATACCCTCATTTTAATAAAACCATAAAACATTGAGTAATAAATTATTATCATAATGAGGAACCAAATAATCATGAAAACAACTTATATGATGTCTAAATTATGAAAATTTTCATAAACTATGACCCCTCAGGTTTATCCTAGGTTATTCACATCCAATGTTCATTTAAATCACCCATGATGGTTCGTGAAGAGGTTGTGAATTATCAAATTATATCCCCTAATAGTGTCAAACAATGTGCACACTAAGGCCTTTTGTCTTGTACCGGGTTACGCTGAGTAAGACCCAACACACCTTTCCAGAGTTGTTAGTATTAGGTATATCTGTGCCAAAATCACATCCACTTGTAGTATCTAGAAATAGATGTATTTCTTGGAAACAACTCACTATATCCTCTACTAATATTCAATGACATTTTATTAAACATTAACTTATCCTTATACTTATCCTTAGAGACATGCCTAAACATATCCTTAGAAGTATACTTAGAGATATCACTAATGTTTTCTCATCCTAGTTTCCTAAGGTTGAAAAAACCATCACTTTGATACAAACTCTAACAACCATATTATAACAAATAGATAAAATTACATAATTTTGGTAGAATAATTAAAACATTACAAAAATAGGCACCTAAATACCATATTAGTTTAGTCCCCTTGGAAAAATGAAACATAAACAATTGTATATAAGTTAAATTCATTATTTCCCACTAGGTTCTTCATGACTAGCACCCTTAGTAGACACATCAAAATTAATACATATCTTCATAACCTAGGAAATTAAACATAAAAATGGGTGAGATCATATTCTTAGAAATGGTAAACAATGGTGACATGTAAAAATAAACATGAGCATATGGGTAGGAAAATGTGATTATAATGGTACAAGATCATACCATGCATATCATATGATCATAAAAATTAATCTTGTCATAAATATTTCTAGTTCATAAGACATGAATCATAAGAAAATAAATAACACAATCCATGATATCATAATAGAGGAATAATACATGGAATTGTGCCAGACACATAGTCATATAAAATGATTTCTATAGTATTCAAGGCATTTTTTCCAAGGCCATATTTGTACTATAGGTTAACTACCCATACCATCTTGTTAGTCCTGGTTTTCTTCCATGGCTATATTAGTAGTATGAGTTCACTCCCCATTCCATATTGGTAGTCATGGTTCACTCCCATAGCCGTCTTATTAGTCATGTTTCACTCACAAAACCATATTAATCTATCTCATGAGATGTAAAACTTTACCCAATGCATTGTAGGGGGATATAGGTACTACCCATATTATAATGAAATCGTACATACACGTTACACAAGATCATAAACAATCATATCACAACCCATGAAATAAAATGGGTTTTATAAACATTTAATCATATCTTAAAATGTGGAAAAAATAGGTTTCAAAATCATTGAATCAAATAATAACCTATGAAAAGAAGCAGGTTTCATAAACATATAACCCATGAAAGAGAAATAGATTTCATTAACATCTAACCCATGAAGAATAATAGAGTTTTTAAACATAATTCCATTAAGTTTAAACTATTCATCAAAATAATATAAATTTATCCTATGGATCATTTAGTGGAATGGAATAAGTGACATCAACAAATGTCTTGTGAGATGGAAAATAATTTTGAAAGATTCATTAAAACCATTTCTTGAGGAAAATATCCCTTATTCTTTGATAAGAGATTTATGAAAAATAAATCATTTTCAATACCATTTTATTTTAGAATAAACATGTAAAAATATAAAAATTCTATAAAACATTTGAAAACATTTTCCTTGAAAGCTTATAAAAGAATCTTGAAAACATTTTTGAAAACCTATTTCTTTGAAAACACTTTGAAACAATATAAATGAATATTGAAAGAAAATTAAAAAAACTTTTATAGAAAATGGATTTAAAAACATATAACGAAAGTTTGAAATCATTTAGACCATTTTATTTGAAAATATCATTTTTAAAACATACAACGGAAGATTAAAAAATCACTTAAAATTTTTTTGAACATAAAACATTTTTGAAAATATTTTTCTTTGAAAAACACATTAAAATTTAAAAATTTATAGAATATTAGGAGAAATATTTTATTCAAAAATATTATTATAAATTTATAAAGGAATCTTCAAGTAAATTACAATAATGATGGTGGGTAAGTATGTACATTCCAAACATTCATTTTACACCTTAAATGTTTAGAAAAGTTGTTGGAACACAAAAAGAATATTAATTTTAATTTTTTTGAAACGTTAAACCATGGGAAAAAATTTACTATAAACTTCATATTATAATATTAATTTTTTTTGGAAACCTTTTAGAAATCATGTTTTTGAAAGGACATCGATTTCCCACCGAATTGAAAAATATTGTAACATTTTCATAAAAACATTATCTTAATTATATTAAGTACCAAAGAGTGTAAAATGGTAACATTACATGTATATTACATTAATATTCATAGGTAAATAAAATTCATGAGAGTTATTGATATAATGATTATATTATTTCACCAATGAAATCTTAATCATAAATAATACTGATAAATGCTGATATTGTTACAATAAACACTTATAACTTGGAAACATTGAATCATAATCCACATGTAAGAAAATGAATTTAAATGGAGAATAAAATATCATGAAAAATAAGGATATTCATCATATTAAATGTAAATTGGAATCATATACACCTCATTAAAGAACATAAGTTCTTTACAAAACATGTGTCTCAAAGAAATAAAATTGAACCAAAATTAATTTACCTAATTGTTATCATTTAAACCATAAAAAACATGAAAAAAACCATCAAATGGATATGTAAATACCCATAAATTTAATTATAATAATCATATAATACATTCATGGGTATTATATACACAACAAAAAAGTAATGAGTGCCGAATAAGGCATGTATCTCATGAAAATAAAAAGTGAGATGAGATTCCCTTATATCATGTCTTGAATCTTGTCATACTAATTCAAACCTTATTTATAATAAATATAAGTTTGTTATAAATATATAAAAGAACCTTATTATTATATATAATAGCATATATGGTTATATTTTTACTTTATATAAGCTTCTTATTAACAATTCTTTGTGAAGGTTTCACTTCGGGTAATATCCACATTCTTCTTCGTATATGTTTTGAATTATTATTTTTGATAATCATACATAGATCATGATTTACATAATTCAAGAATGTAAAAAATTATATAAATATAATATATATTCATTATATATGTATTTATCATAATCTATAAAAAATATAAAAATGAAATGGAATACAGCATTCATGGAGACTATAGGTCGTACGTACGCAAGAATGTTTTTTTCCATTTTTTTGTTGTATAGAAAGAAACTAAGTAAATGAAATATATGTATATATGTATATAATATAATTAAATTAGAATTATTATGTTATATATATCATATTATTTCACTAAAACCAGCCTTAACATATTCCATATAAAGTGTGAACAATTCACATCGCTTTGAGGAGGCAGTAGTCCACACATCCACAAATGATGTTATCGTATTTACACAAGATGGAAAGTATAAAGGTATGTGTTAAAAAATAATTAAATAAGATTATATAAATAATAAATAATAAATATACCATGTATAAACATCTATTCCATCATAATTACCAAACATAAAAGCTGTTAAAATAAAAATGAGCAATCATTGTTTTGTGAGGCAGTAGTTCTCCCTAAACATAAAAAGTTTGTTTGTTAGCCATTATATGGAAGTTTTTGGAATTTTATGTGAGAAAAATAAAACAAATATCTCATTATATTTTGGATTTTTGTTTTTTTGTATAATCAGGGAATAAGTGAGTTGAGGGGGGTATAGAATGGAAATAAATCTAAAGAGCATGAGGAACGCTGTTACCTCTTCTTCAGTTAACTCCTTTTGGTTTACACCAAATGGATTTCATACCAAGGGGAGGATTATAGGATTAGTGGAGGGAATTTTTGGAGCTATTTTGGTAGATCATGTTCAAGAGAAATTGTCTTCAGAGGTGTGAGGAAGTGGGAGGAGAGGCGGCCTTTAGTCACTACTGGAAATGAGGTTTATACCAATGCTAGTATGCCAACGGTTTAACTAAACCGTTGGGATATGATGATAAAAATTACCATACCCGACGGTTTATGTAAACCGTTGGCAAATCTACATATTTTTTCCCCTTCCCCCACGGTTTCAAGAAACCGTTGGCAAACATCCCCATTTTATCCCTTATCCCAACGGTTTAAATAAACCGTTGGGAAAGGTCCCTAAATCTGGTCCACATTTGCCAACGGTTTTCTAAAACCGTTGGGAAACATCCTCATTTATCCCTATACCAACGGTTTAAAAAAACCGTTGGCATAATTTTTCTCCCAAAAATATACCTGGTTGACACTAAAATCGTGCTCCACGCACCATTTTTCCCAAAATCTCGACGCGAAACCACAACTAACCCTAAACCCGAGCACACCATTTTTCCCAAAATCTCGACGCGAAACCAAAACTAACCCTAAACCCGAGCACGACGCACCCATCTGGAAGATTTTTCCAAAAATCTCGACGCGAACTCTACTTCCCAACCGGCTCTCAACGCGAGCCCTACATCCCAGCGTGACAGGTCTGGTTTCGCAACGATTTGTTCTTCTGCTTTAATGGTACGTGTGACTTCATTTATTTTTCATTTTGTTGGTCCATTTCTTTGCAATGTAGTGTGTATTATAATTCCCTTACAAACACAAGGCATATATCATTTTAGGTTGCGGTTGAAACCCAACTTCCCTATCTTCTTTCAAGGGTGCTCACTCTACTTTCCAACAGGGATCTCTGATTCAAGTAATTTTTGTTCATTCGCTTTAAATCGGTAAGCCTGCCTTTATTTATTTTATATTTTTTGGTTCCATTCCGCTGCAATGTATAGTCTATTAGGATCCCCTTATGAACACAAGCAATATATCAATTTAGGCTTCAGTTTTGTTGTGATTTATCTGTATAGAATCATTTTGATTGATATTTAAGGGGTCAATATGAGGTCGGGAGGAGGGGGATGTGCTGGAGGGGGGAGGGGGGATGGGCAGGGGTGAGGTGAGGAGGAGGGGGGGATGGGCAGGGGCGGGGGGGGGGGGGGGGGGTGGCTGTGCAGGTGGGGGAGGGGGGATGTGCTGGGGGTGAGAAAATATGAGAGATGGGGGATGAATAATCATCCATGTGGATGGAAGCACCAATACATCAACGACTATAAAAACCTGCCCTATGAGTGCCTCAACACATTATGATCTTAAAGCCACTCTATCTTAAGTGCTCATTCAACTAGAGGGGTGTTTCACTCATCCAGATCTCCCATTAGATCACTAATCCCATCTAAATATAGTCAAAAAATCGAGATAACTAGATCAACACTTAGTTCCAATGCCTGATCTATGATATCACTGTGTCTCCTACTCGGACCAGAGTCCTGACCAGAAACATCCTCAAACCTCACGACCAAATTCCAACCAAACCTGGGATAATCCATCCTTCAAACCACTCTCCAATTAGCTAATCTAGAAGCATCTATCAACTCACATAAAGCAAATCACATACCCTCTCCATGGTCCCTAGGATATTATCGTCTAAAAAAACCACTATTGGATCTCTTTGACCCACCTTAGGGCCAAACCAAAACACGGGGCTCCCATGGTCCTCAGTGTGACAATATTATGTGATTTCCAACTATAGCATTCTCTGGTGAACCCAAAATCTAGGCCCATGCCATTAAAAAACCCCCCCAAATAGGAAAAATTCCACAATAAGAACATGACACCCTATGCGGGGTTCCTCTAGTACATCCAAAGAACAAGATACACCCAGTGCAAAAATATCCCAAATGCCCCTCAGTGGCCTCCAACTGATCATCGATCAACAACGTCTCCAACTGATCATCGATCAATAATGCACCCAATGGGAAATCTAAAAGAAATGAACACCCAAGGAATTCTCAATGGTCCTCATGACAATCATAAAAGTTTTACCTTATAAGGGCTCTATAGTACACTATTGACTAGTCCACATGGACATTTTCAATTAACAGCTATAGAAACCACTGGTCACTCAATCAGTAACAAGCCCACTATGGTATCCTCAAGAGTCCCTTAAACACATATAAATATCTTAAGGAAATACGACCATAACTTATATCCCACAACATCATCCCATCCCAAAGGATCCAATAGCTCCAATCCTAAAAAAAGGAGGTAATCGTCAACTGTTCTAACCTTGAGAAATAGGTACCAACATGTTAGGATAAAACAAGATCTTATAATATATACTAATTAATTATACTTTTCAGGATCCGTATGAAAGAATATTGAACAAAACTGGATTATAATTCACAATCCATTCCAACTAACGTCTCATAACCCTCACACATGATTCTCATCTCACAACCCAACTTGCTAGAGGATTCTGAATCAAATCCTTGAATAAACCCTGATAAATAATTCTCTTAGTCCAAAACACCATAAATAACACATTCAAACATAGAAATTATTCCACCATGGAAATTTATATCAACAGTTGATCAAAATTGAATACTCATAATTCGAATTCTGACTTCAGGGTTAAAATAGGGTAAGCATAACAAGGAGAAAAAAGTACACAACCTGTACTTCAAGTACATGATATATAACCCAAAATGTCCCCTTGTTCCATGTGACATAGACCGCTCAGTGTGTACTTTTCCAAAGTAAAGATCATGTGTGCCGGTATATGATGTTTACCCCCCACCTGGGTACATTCACATACAATGCCCCACATAGCATGAAAAATTCCCTACCATAGCTTTATACCCTATATGGTCATCTGCCACTAGCACACCCTGAGTAACCACTACATGGCGTGTAACCCACCCACTTGTATAAAACGTTCAGTTCCCAAAACCCATCTTTCCCTAGTATGAAGAGCACATGATGTGTGTTCTCAAAAATACACATAATGTACACGAGTTCTCCCAAAACCCATCTTTCCCTAGTATGAAGAACACAACCATCTGCCACTAAGTCCACACGTTACACCGTCACTCCCACAACTCATAATGTATCCTCCTAAGGTACCACAAGATTCAAAAAAGTGGTATTTAATTCACCCAAAAAACCATATCAATCTGGTTTATAATTAACATCGGGATATCCAAAATTAATGATTTTTTTTCCAAATCAACATCCACATATATAACAACATCATTTCCTATCGACCATCCTTGAATTGTGTTACCTCCAACCAACGATTCTTGCCTTACTAAGAATTCGATATCCAACTATTGGTCATTATTTACATGGTACACAAATGATTACTTGATAAATAATGGATCAAAACCAATCACTGATTATTCCTCGGATGCATTCACCGATCATCAATCCAACAACCTCATCAATGGAAATTCCACTTCTGAAATTCTTTCTATAGGATCCCTTGTTTTCCTACAGAGAGCATCTAAAACAAAATTTCATTTCTCAAGGGCATAATACATCGCAGAATCAAATGTCTGTAGATTCTATAACCAATGTCACTAATGTATACTCATGTCTCACTAATAATGTCTTTAATGTAAGAAACATTGTTTTTGTGTATATGAAAAATTTATCACTAAAGAGATAATAGTGAAAAAATATAAGATCATAGACTGTAAACGCCAACTCCATGTCATTCGTAAGGTAATTCTTCTCATGGGGTTGTAGTTGATGAAATTCATAATCCATAACCTAATTCCTTTACATTAAAATAGCTCCAAAACACATATATGATAGATCGAAGTAAGTCGACTATCCAATCACATGCTTTAGAAGTATTAGGTTTGTAATTATCTTTAACATCTTCTTTATCTCTAGGAAGGCCTCTTCAAACTGTTCTGACCACTCAAACATAACTACATTCATTGTAATCCTAGTCATAGTCATTTATAAAGGGGAAATATCTAAATGAACCATATGTAAAACCCGACTAAACAAGGAAAACCATAATCTCAAACATGTTTCTTGTGCCTTCTCATGACATCACAACCGATAAATTCTTTGGGTCCACATAAATTCCCACATTAGAGATTACGTGCCAAAGAAAACATACTTTATGGAAGCATAGGTGACACTTTGAGATCTTATAAATCATACAATGTGGTCAAAGTGTACCAAACAAAATCTATAGGTGTCAAATGTGTATCTCTATGGCCGGTGAGTATATAAGGATATCATCAACAAGCACCCCAATGAATGAGTTGAGATATGCATGGAAGATCCCATCCATGAGATCTATGAACACCATTGGATTCCTTTTAAACATGAAAGGAAAGACAAGATATGTATGGAAGATCCCTTAATAATTTTCACACCATTTGTAATACTAAATCATATATATACATTCATAAAACTAATCAATTCATGTCATTAAAAAGTTCCACATGTCTCATTAATGCTAACTAAAAAATGGCAAGGATCAATATTTTCCCTCATGTACCTCTTAATTACCTCTACACAAGTGGTAATTTACCGCTATGAAAATAGTAAATTATCTTCACACATGTCTTTTCCAACCCAACTTATTTATATGTATCCACCACTTTTACCCTTATGCAACTACTATAATTCCAAACATCATCAGTTTAGCATCTACAACCTTTTCAACTCAACTCAAGGACTTCTATAATACTCAAAATACTCTCAAAACAACATGATATATACTAAATAGAATTTTTTTTACACGTAAAATAGTTGTTTTTAATTCTTTAAATTCTACCTCACCAACAATTATCAAAATTACAAATAATTCTACATTGAGGCTATCCGACCAAGGTCTATAAGAAGAAATACATAGTCTCCATTCCATTTATGATGGAATCAAACTCAGAAACTCTAGAACATCTTTACACACACGTTTAAAGATTCTTATATATTCCATAATGACAAAAAATATAATCATACATGGCTACTTAAATCCACCCACCCCTTTGTAATGGTTGTCAATACCACAACACACCTCTAAATTCAATACGTGTTCTCATTTATTTCACATCCCAACAAGCACCTCAAAAATATATTGTTCAATGTATAAAACTCTCCCTTTATCCTTGACATTGACAATACCCCCTTTCTAAACACATTAATTATAATAAAAAGGGAAAAAAATTATTCGAATACCTATTGTTTCATATTTTTAATGATGGTTAGATAATTATAGATTTCATGATTTTGAACACTTTCAAATCCTTTTAACATGTTTTCCTTCATAAAAATGGATGAACCCACTTTATCATCATCATGGTAGTTTATATACTCAATGATGAGAATATTATCCTGTTATACAGTAGTGAAATCCTCTTCCAAATTCACCAATATTTTATTATTTCAATTCCCTACGTGTTAGTAAACATAAAATTAATGGGGATAGGGAGGGACACTTTTCTCTTTAATTATTCTGGGAATGTTGATAGATGTCTCCCTATTGAGATCTTCCATACTTCCCAAATTTATCACCAGGATAATCCTTAATCCTCTTTTCCTAATTGTATCATCATTTATCATTATAGAAAACCTGATGTTCTCACTTTTCTCAATAGGATTATTGTGTGGAACCTCTTTTACTGAATGTGACACAAAGTGAAATGAAACCTTATATTCTAGCTTATTCTTCTTCATCTTTTCCTTTTATCTTGATAGGAATGTCATACAGTCCATTGTAACATGGCCGGTTACCTTTCATTCTCTTAAACATTAGGTTTTCCTTATTTCATTTCCTCATAAAAAACATTTTGTTCTTTAATTAGATCTCTATTTTTTATCGTGTAATTTTGAATAGATTTTATACTTCTTATTCGTCTCTTCTAATGTTTAGAAATCATTGGAGGCTTTTTTTAGACTTCTCACCTATATGTTTCTACATTCTGGTATTATTTCCATTTCTCACAAAATTTATTATTTTTCTTGGATTTATCCCATACATTCCTTCTAGATCTATGTTAATCACATATTCTAGGGTTTCTTTAACTTGAATCTTCCTTTATGTTGGAGTAAACTTATCAAACATTCTTTTATCCCAAACACCATTTGTTTTTTTATTAGAATCTATAATTTTAGAGAAAACAGAATCAGTGTGATTTGAAAAATTAATAGTTTTGTACCTTTTCCTTTGGGATATCCTTCTTTGAAAACATGTATAATTTACCCTGACTCTCTCATTCCCTATCATAATCTTATCTAATATTCCTGAATGTATTTTCAGGATTAACCCATCATGATTGTGCCTCACTCAATTATTTCTCTTTTACAATAATATTATCATTATGTTCATTCATGGTAGGGTTGGATATCATGTTATAATATGATAACATCATTATCACTCAAGTAAGGGTACTTCCAACAACTTATCTCACTCAAGGTGTTGTCATTCCTTAAGATATATCACTATACTTGTTAGAATTTGACACCCAACATGTGTATGGAATAACAAGGTCATTTGGTCCATATCATAGCTCACAAAGTAGTGTACCACCATGAGGACTATGATCCCATGTGATAAATGGTTAATATTTATGATTCTCCCAATGGATCATCATTCAATTTTCAATGGATACAAAAATCATTTATGGATGGTATATACTAAAATTCATGTAGTAATCTACTGGATTGTCATGGTGGATTATCTGAATGTTTGTATTACAGATTGGGGATATAATGTTACCTTTTTATCTTATCCTCTTAGAATATGATAGAAATTTCCCAAAGTGAGCCCAACAGATGATGTAAATGATTCATAACCGCTGACAAACACCATGTTGGATGTCATCATAGAAGATCCCCTTGAAAATTAGGAGTGTGATCTCTCATGAATCAAGTAAATAACTATCACCATGTTATAATCATCATAGTGTAAATCTCCTTCTATGTTAGTATATAGAAAGATTAAATTCATGGAGAAAATACCAACTTTATCCTGGTGTAATCAAAAACAAATAACCGTTATCTGATCAATCAGATTGAGGTAGGGGATTCTTCATATATGAGTTATAAACTAGAATTTCCAATATCCCGCTCCCTATTTGATCAAAAAGACAACATTTTTTTGTTTCTTGGTCTCTCTACCACATCATTATGTGAACCATGCCAGGGGAAGGGATGTGAGTAAGCCTTTAAAAATGGATGATTATTTCTCAGTGTTTTTTGTGTGATTGCAGCTGAGTTTTTGTTAGGTTTTTGTGTTTGCAGGTTGCATTTTCCCTGAAACACATAAAATGAGTGTGTTTTTGTGTGTTTGTACACTGCAGTGTATCACACAAAATGAGTTTACAGGATGCATTTGAAACATAGAATGAGTTTGCAGGCTGCAGTTGAAACACACATAATATGTGAGTTTGCAGGGATCTGAAACACAGAGTTTTGCAGCCTGCACTTGAAACACACAGAATGTGTGCTTTTACAGGGATGTGGTTTTTGTAGCCTGCAGTGGATTGCAGGCTGCTGCTTGCAGTTGATTGCAGGCTGCTGCTTTTAAAATAATGGGGTTTTATGCCAACGGACAGAGTTTTGCAGCCTGCACTTGAAACACACAGAATGTGTGCTTTTACAGGGATGTGGTTTTTGTAGCCTGCAGTGGATTGCAGGCTGCTGCTTGCAGTTGATTGCAGGCTGCTGCTTTTAAAATAATGGGGTTTTATGCCAACGGTTTCTAAACCGTTGGTATAACCTGCTGTTTTTTCCAACGGTTAAGCTGAACCGTTGGTAAAACAGAACTGTAATGGGGTATGAAGCTCTGCTGTTTTTTCCAACGGTTCAGCTGAACCGTTGGTAAAACAGAACTATACTTTTTCCCACGGTTTATTTGAACCGTTGGAATAATAGGTTCCAACGGTTTATGAACCGTTGGGAACTGAAATGGTTATAGCCTTTTGCCAACGGTTTAAGGTAAACCGTTGGTATAAGTCTTTCCAAACGGCTCACATACCAACGGTTAATCAAACCGTTGGAATAAGATTTCCCAACGGCTTTGGGGCCTTTCCCAACGGTTGCCAACCGTTGGGAAAAAATGACTTTCCAGTAGTGAGTGTTTGTCTTGTAAATTATAGAAAAGGGAATTCCACCCATGATTTACAATTTAAAGTGACTAGAATAATGTTGAAAATTATATACATGTGAGGATAGGGTATAAATATGGACATCCAATGTATTTTAAAAAAATTTCTCCGTCATTTTATCCCTTACGTTTAAGGTTTAGTCTATTGTTAAGCTTAATTTCACTTTAATCATGATAATTAATTTTAATTACATTCACTAACAATTATGTTAAAAAACTAAGTTTACCATATTAGACATTATTAATTATTATAATTCCAAATATTTAATATTTTTCCCAAATTATAATCACATAATTGGTATAAATTAATTTAAACTTTATCCTGCAGATGGAATGACAAAGCAGTGTTTCAAAGTAAAAACGTTCAGATGTTTTCTATGTTTTTATATTCAATTTAAATGTGAAATTAATTCCAACGAGATAAATTGGATAAATTGAAAAATAATTTATATAATAAAACTTTAAAAACATATTATAATACAAGTTAACATAATAAATAAATTAGACTTAAATTAGATTTGAATTTAAATTCATCATTTTCACTACTCATTAAAAATTGAAACTTCATAGAAAAATAGCAAAAATTCCTCCTAAGATAATTTTTATGTTTATCTTTCAAATATGAATTTAATATTGACATATAATATTAATAAAACTGTCAAAAATTGGATTTAAAATAGGTTCTCTATTAAAAGGTGGTAAGCATGCCATTATAAAAAATTGTTTTATGAGAAATATTGGGTTTATTCTTGTCTTATGACTAAAAAATATATTGGATGAATATAAAAAATATTTGATTGAGTATGTAAAATATATATTTCATTAATATCATTCTCTAATTTCAATTAATTTTAATTATTATGATAAAACAACTTTGTGAGTATAAATATATTTTTCTATAAAGATATTTCATTTATAATAAATTGGTCCCTATATCCATTTATAATAAATTTTTTACAAATAAATTCATTTCATATTTGGTTTAAACCACACATTTTCATAATTTAGTTAATAATATTCATAATTGTCAATTTAACAGCTAAGTTATGTCTTATTATACTGAATAATAATATTTTAATAATATATTTTTGATTGGTAAAACTCTCTAATGTGTCTAACAAAATTAGTTGAAGAAACTTTTTGTTGCATGTGAAGAATGATAACATGATATCCCATTCAATTCATTATATATAGAATATATTGAATCTATTTAAAATACTAAATATATTGTAATGTCTCTGGATATTATATTCTCTTACGTGCTTGGTGTTGGTTATAACGTAATCTTAACTTGCTCTTGTGTATAATAAAACCAATACATAGATATTTCATTCAAAAAAGATAAATTTATGCATTAAATGATAAATATCTACAAAATATTAAATTAATTTGAAAAAAATATTTCACAAAATCTCTACGTGTTACAGATGGAATCCTACATATAATGGTTATGAAATGAATATGATTCATAATAGATTAGTGATTTCTAAATCCGTTGGAGGATGAGGAAGGATAATTATACCATGGGAGAGATTGAGACCCATGGTAGAAATGTTGGAGATACGGTAGGACTAACAAAAAAGTGGATTCCCATTTGCAATCAGGCCTTAGGAAGGCATCATACGTTTCTTGGTTATGGAAGGAATCAGATTTATTATAGTTCATTGGGTCTTGGGTTACACACAGATACTAACATTTCTGAATGATATGATCATTATAACCTCTTAATCCCACATGATCTATGCTTGGTATGGAAAATAGGGGATGCAAAATTACCAGTCTCACTATATGTGGATATAGGACTTATGTCCTAGGACTACCCTTTGTATGTTTATTATGGAGCACAATACCCAAGAAGGAGTACTATGTATCCTGGTTATTGAAGGAATCAGATTCATCATAGTTCGATTAAATCAGGGAATACACACTGATATTTACCCTTATAAAGGTCGAACAAGTTTATCAAGTCATGGGATATCTGCTAGAACTAGCCCCCCTTCCAATATTACATACATTGATTCTCTACTCGACATGCATTGATTGTTCATTTGACATTTTAGAGGATTTATGAATAACATGTAAATTTTTTTTAATGATCTAGTTTAATTTTCCACATGAAAACACATAATCTAGATGAAAAGTCTAAAGGATGTCGTATGACCACGGTAGAATTTTCTAGAGGACATCAAAAGACCTGGCTAGTTGGTTCTATAATCCATTGCATGATCACAATGAACATTCTTGGATAAAATCGAATGATTTAGCTAACTTTTGGTGGTGTAATTGTGAAATCTAAATGACATTCTTGGAGGGAGTCACAATATTCATTGTGACATGTTTGAAGAGTGCTACTTGTATTGGATAACTTGTTATGGTTTCATCGCATAATGCCGCCTGAGATGTCTAAAGGACATCTAGATATTTTCCTAGATTATCCATAGAAAATCGTGAGAGCCATTAGACCTATCCTAATTCCATACCGAGACATATATGACATATACTAGTTTCACATTATGATATAAGATAAATTTTCAGAGGACATCAAAATGTCTAGATGATGATCCTGAAGGTTTTCACAAGACTTGGGTGGCATACCCGGGGGTGCCATGTGATTTTCTCTGACACTTCATAAGGACTTCGAATGATCTGAATTTTATACCAAAGGATCATTTCCTGATACGGGTGATATGTTCTGGTGCTATCACATGACCTGGGTGGTTCCTGAAAAGTGAATGAGTACCAATTTCTGTTTTCTTCACCTAAATATCTCATCTTTTTAGTCTTAGACCCTGCATTTTATTTCATATGCCTTATATTTGTTTAGGGTTATCTTGTTTATGTCTAATGTGACTGATCAGGTAATTAGTATTTCCTTCACATCACATAAAAAAATTCCTTCTTAGGGTCAATAAGTGATCATATGAAGTTCATATGCATGTCGCATAATTCTTAGGCATTTTCCAAGATTTTACCTGATGGAAAAAATATCTGATAGTGAGATCATCCACTCCTAAAAACCCACTATGATGCATAGTTATGCTGGTGAGAGGATCAAAGGATCCATTTTTTGATGCCATAGTGGGGGATTTATAGGCCTCTCTTCCATAATTATTCACCACATTGTGTGGATCATATTGTGAAAATCAAGTGTGAAGTCGATGAAGGGATTTTCATTCACACATTTCACGAGATCATGGTGTAAGTCATTCTTGGGGGTTCACATGATTTTTATTGACTGTGATACCATAACATAAAATAATCATTTATAGTATTATATGTAATTAATGGGGTCTTTCTAAATCATGTGGGCATGCCAAGGTACTTACATATTTTTAGGCCAATATGTCCATGGGCCTTCGCGTGATAAGAGTGCCTATTGAAAGGCCATTGCATAAACTTAGGAATCATTTTTGAGACCTTTTGAGAGAAATGTATATCTTTATTGGGGTATTTCATGAGACCAATACAACATTCTTAAGAGAATTTGTGAAGTCTTCCAGAGCACACAAGCACATCACATGATGTTTTTTTACCACAGGAGTCTCCCAAATTTTTTATTTTATTTCCTTATTTTATTTTCCAAAGGCTTGGGGATCTTGAGAGCTTGTTTGTGTGTTTTTAAATAAGGTCACCCTCTCTAATAGTGATGTGTTTCATGACCAACAAATGGTACTGTGGTTATGTGTGGGCATTTCATAGACAAACCCTTCAGTTTTCTTTATAGATTTAAAGGGCAGTGCAGGACTACTTGGACATGTCCAAAGCCCTTTGTGTAGTTATGGGGAAATTTTAGTGGGCTCTCACACAATGAGGTAGAACTTTCCCCATGGGGATACGGTGTCTCACTAACCCTATGGGGAGAATCCCATGATGTTTACAACCTAAATAGGTTCCCACCATTTCTCTTTTGTTTGGTTCTTTAATATTTCAATTGGGGATCTTGTATGCTTTCTTGAGGGTTATCGAGGTGAATTATTATCCCCATCAGTGATGAATTTATTTAAAAACAAAAAGAATTGTGGTGATGCGTGATAATTTTTTAGAAAAACCATTCTTATTGTTTTTTGAGACAAAGGGGGAGTGAATGACCACCTGGACATATTTGAACCCTTCACATGGTGAGGGTGACATGCCAGCAGGCTCTTGCACAACCATGCTGAAATTTCATAGTGGTATTATACACTATCTCATTAGAAGAATAGGTGTGTCACATGAGTTTTACGATTTCTATAGGCTCCCAAATTTTGGATCTTTTCCTCCATATTTTCCTTGGAATTTTGGATGGCTTGTCAGGCCTCTGTCATCTGACAATTCACATGACCTGGGTGTTCTTGTCTAGAAACCACTATGTGATCAAAAATTGTCTTGGAACCCTTAATAAGAGAATAAAAATTGTAAAAGGTCCTCTATGAGATCTATAGTAGGTTATGTGTTGCACAATTCTCATTCACGTGACCTTATGAAGCTCTTGTAATCCTGTGTCTCTTAGAGGCCTATACGATCCGTGAGTTCTGGAAAACTTTTATTCCTATGTTTTTTCTAGGAAAGTTACACTCATATATAGGTATTTATTCCCTTACAAGTTTAAAGTTTCTCATTTTTATGTTTTGAAGAAATACATAAATATTTTGTTATAAAAATAAATCTCTATGAAAGAAATGGGTGAAGCATCTTGCATACCATGTATGACAATCTATAAAAAAAATTAGGGGGATTCTTGGACTTAGTTAGGACACATAAACTATTAATGTTCAAATTAAATTTAACATCAAGAAATACAAAATTGGGTTTCTACCAATGTTATATGGAATTAATCTTTGAAGTTTAATGATCCATATAAGGAGTTATAAAGGATTGATAAAATTTCCTATGTGTCTACCATAGGTTTTATCATGTATGACATGTTGCGTACTTGATATGATTTCTTTAATTATCTTATAATTACTAGTATAAAACAATAAATTCCATGTGATAGTCATTATATTGTTTCTAAGAACATATTTAACTACTTCATAAGGACTAAGGATATGTTTTTGATATTCGGATGAGAGTATGAGATCTGTGTAAAGGGTTACAATAATGCTAGTTTAAAATATAATAGTGATGATATAATATATCCATTTGGTTTTATGTTTTTCCTAATTTGTGGAGCCACAAATTAGTTGGGTTATAGAAATTCCACTATATTTACATCTCCAATAGAGACAGAGTACATTATTTCCTCAGATGATGAAAAGGAAGTTGTTAAAACCAGGTTGTTCATTTTTTAACTTGAGGTTGTTCCTAGTATGAAGGGAGAAATCAATATTTACTATAAAAAATTGAACCAATGCCTAGTCCACGGAATCTGGGTCCCACAAATGGACCAAGCACATACTTCCAAAATACCTTCTCATGCATGTGATTATTGAGAGGGGATATGTTAGGATATTTTAGTTTTCAATAAAGGACAATGTAGTGCATCTATTAGAAAAACCATTACAACAGTAAACTCACGATGGTAATTTTGAATCAATTGTTATATGATACATAATAGATTTATGTAATGGTTGTAAATGTATCATGGTTTCATAATAAAATTTAATATCCATTGATCATTAATTATTAAGTGTGTACATTTATTTTACCTGAATAGTGGAATGATAATATCCACAAAAGGAATGACTGTGAGTTTTCTGTAATCAATTATTATCATAGAGTATTATGGTTTTTAATGATATTTTAATATTTTAATGAGTAGTGGACTCATGAGATAATAAGTAGAGAATTATTTTTTAGACAATAATACTAATGTGTATCCCATGGAATGTTATATAATAGTTGATATAGTTAGAGTGTATTCATATAATCAATCACTTTTTCTTGAGTTTAGAAATATAAATATCATGAGAACCATCATAATTCGTTACCTTTCATATAAAAACCATGAGTCTTAACTAACTGGGGGTGGTTGGGTATTTTTTTGGTCATGTTTTCAGTTGGATCTTGGCTTATATGGGATTTTCTACTGATATGATGAGAAAATATATCTAGATCAGAATTGAATTATGCTGAGGAAATATATGTGAAGTACTTATTGAGTCACATATGATATTTTCATCTACTTATGTGATGGAAAATTGATGTTCTAATCTACTAGATGAATGACATGTGATGCATTTTTTGACCAGGTTAGTGTTTTTAAAAGAATAAAGAATATTGGAGATAGCCTATAATATATTTTCATTGTTTCATGTCTATTGGTAACTATACGTCTTACAAAAAGGGATTTTATAGATATAAATATGATTTATATTATATATATTTTTAAATGTTTTATAGAGATATGATTATGTTTGATGTACATCACATTAGATCCATTAATATCTTGAGTTTCACTATTTTTTTCTATAGGAAACTACTTGCTTACATTTTTGAAATGAGGATTTAATATTTAATTTTATTGATACTAAGAATTGTAGGGTCAAACAGTTATTCCTTTGGATTAGTGTTAAGGTTTGTACAAAGTGTTTGTTCCGAAATGAAGATATTTTGATAAATCGTTTCCAAAATACTTCTATATGGATTCTCAAAGAATTGTAATGTTTTTTATTAATTACTTATAAGATTTTTTTGAATGTTTTATTTTTATTAAAATAAAAAAAATCAAGTATATCATATTTAACGGTTGTAACACATTGAGCTATTTTATATGAAATATTATTTGAATTATAAAACTGAAAACTATTTTATTTTTTTATTGAAATATATATATCTTTGTGTTCAAAATTTTTAATCTATGACCGGGTATACTAAAATAGTGATTTGGGTTGAACCTAGGGTCGACTATATGCATTGGGACATCATGGATACGTCAGGAGTTTTGGAATCTATTGATACTTATGTTTTGGGAATTGGCCAAGTTGAGGGATGATTGCTATTGTTTTTCATAGTGTAGGATTTGTGGGTGTGTGGGGGGGGGGGAGGGGGGGGGGGTTAGATGCAGAAAATATTTAATTTTTTTTTATAATTTTGTTTATTTTTACGTTTTAACTGATTTTAGGAAATATTTATAAGTAGAAAACTCTATTAATCATATGGGAGAAAACAAATATATAACATATGGTTATTCCAAAAAAGGAAAAAATAATACATATTCAATTAATATATTATACAATGATGAAAATACAATACATATGGAAAATAAATAATACAAAAAAGAATAAAAAAATTACATATGAAAAATATATATGATGTATGAGATGAGAGTTTTATGTAAGGTTTTTAATCTAAAGGAAAAAGATTATATATTGATGTAATTATGTTATATATAGGTTAAAAATATTATGTATAGATGTTCCTCCATGTAGTATATATTATGTTTGAGAAATATATATTACTCATTGAGAAAATATATCATGTTTTAAAATTATGACTAAGGCAAATATATTATTTATGGAGTAATATACTATTTATGATTTTTTTCTCTATGGGAAAGACCTAATGCATTATATATGTTTTTATGCATGGGTTTTTAGATAAATAATAGACTTTATGTACATGTATAATACATTACATAAGAAACAGTTGTTAGTTATATTATTTTCTTGATGGAAAATATTTTAATTATGCGGATTTCTGCTGAGTAATTTATATTATGAAAAGATTAATATATTGAAAATATATTTTTACCTCAGTTAAAAACCATATGCATGAGTATCCAACTTTATTAATCTATTTTTGTATTAGTAAATAAAATAACCCATGTGATTTTGATAATAACATGTTTCCAAGGATGGGTGATATCCCTCCCCATTATGAGTTGAGATGTGATTACATGGTGGGTACTTATTTCCAATGATAATTATATATGAGATATTAAAGATGAAAATTTCCCCCGTAGTGATATATGAAATGTACTAGTGAGGAACCATTCCCCCAGATATGATATATGAGATATATGGGTGATGTAATATTCCCCATGACTTGATATATGAGATATATATATGGGGTTACATTCTCCACTGACATGATATATGCGATATAATGGCGGGGATACATTCCCCAAAATATGATATACGAGATATATATGTGGGGAGCCATTCCTGAGATATGATATATGAGATATACAGGTTGGGTGAATTTCCCCCCAATATGATATATGAGACATACAGGTGATGTGTCATTCTCCCAAATATGATATATGACATTTATAGGTGGGGCACCACTCCACCCTGATATGATATACAATGGTACTTACAGGTGGGTAACTATTCCCCTAGATGATATATAGTTATATGACATGCTCAAAGTCACAAAAATGCTGATGGAGTAGGTTTGGTTTATCTTATGTGTCACCATAGAACATCTAAATCGATAGTGGTTATTTTATTATGTGTCCATGTTTTATCTAATTATTTTGGACATATCGAAATGTGCATACACAATATTTATTGGTTATGTTGGGGACAACATGGTGGTGACATACTAATTTTTAGTCATATTATTTTGGGGATTCCTAAGAACTTTGGTAAAAATGTATACATTTTGATTGCATGTATAGGTTAATAAAAGGCCCAATATTGATGGGTTAAGAGGGATATCTTAGATAGAGACAATAGATATGTCATGGATGATAATTGAGACCTGTTTGGGATTTTATTTTACTTATTTGGGTTTAATTATATATGATCTGACTGTGAAAGTTCACATTTATGTTTTCCTGACTCTTGTGATATGTTAGATATCTCATTTTTTATAACATTTTATATGTTATTTATTTTTTGGACAAGGCCATGATGTTTAATTATTCATTTTTATATTATGATGAAATATTTAATTTATTTATATTGTTTTTTATTACTCAATTATGAGGGTATAGTCTCCCATGGTAACACCTTATACCCTCTATATTAGTGAACATCCTCTATTTGGGATGCTTGTAAAAGGTCACATAATTATGCGGTCTTGCTACTTTAGAGTGAATCAGGATGGGGATATTACAGTGGTATCAATTTGTTTTACAATTAGGAATATTTTATAACATTAAATTTGACTATTTAGAACATAAGATGGATGTTATGTATCTTTCATGGCCAGTACTTGTATGAGAAAAAGTTCAAGTTACTAGAGAGTTGGTAGTGATGTTTCTGATTTTTGATGTCATAGTTGAATTGGTTCTTTATGAGAAAGGAATTATGGATCAATTTTTTTCTCTTTATTTGGGGTGGAATGAGAGTTCATGTTCATGCATTATATTAGACATGTAGGTTCATATTTCATGTGAATTATTTTGTGTGATTAATATAATGGATCTGGAAAAAGAAAAAGAAAAATACGTTTTTTTAATTAAAGGGACGACAAAAACAAATATGATGCCTTCCAATATTGTTTATTTTTGGCATTTTACTTAATTGAACTAAATAAAATGTTACTTTAATGCATAATTATATGTTTTCTAATTATATGGTGTCATTTAAATAAAATAAAAACTTACAATTATTAATGTAATTTCATTTATCTGAACTATGAAAATGAACTACTCGATGAATATCATCATAGGGATATGCCATTTGATTCATGTGGATATGTCCTTGATCCTTGACGGGAAGATCATGTATACAAATCCATGGTGAATATTCATACCCTAGAATGGTTTTTTGACTAGAGTTTGAGTTAAATAGTATATATTTAACAGAGAAACCTAGAGTGGGTGTTATAGTACATGAGTTTCCTTACGATATATAATAACGGAGAGAAAATCGACCTATGTGTTCTACGACCAATATGGAATATGATTTATGGATTAGTTTAGAGAGCCTAGTGCTAATCCCAAGAGTTGTTTAGATGTTTTTGGTCATTTGGGGAGATTATATAATACTTGAGTTGATAGAATATGTACCCTCTAAAATATGAAAATCATCTTGAGAAGAAGTTTTGGAGAAGTTGAAGTTGAAGTGATTAATTTGTTATATTTTATACTCAATGCGTAGATAATAATCATACTAAATTAATATAAAGTATTTTAGAAAACAAGCATATAACCAAGTGTTAAAGGTTCAATCTTTTAATCTAAGAGATCCAGGGTTCAATCCCTATTGGTAACATGTACTATTATAATACTATACAGGCGGTGATGCAGACAATGATGCAGGAAGGGAGTGACATAGACATGATGTAGGTGGGCATTGTCGCATGCATGATGCATGCCTGACACATGCTTGGTGAAACATTCCAGATGATGTAGGCATGAAATTTCTCTATGCTTCCGAGCCATATAATGGGATTCATACCCATTGGTCTAATAGTTCATGTAACAGATAAAATAAGGCTTTATGGCTAGGCTATCCCTGAGGGCGGGGGGGGGGGGGGGGGGGCTATGGCCTTCTTTTCCATATTGTGTGTGTGGTGTGTGTGTGTGTATTGGAATGTAATTTTACCACGAAGAACTATATATTTATATCATTTTATGTTAGATGATGGTTTTTGGATGTTGGGTGATGTATGAATTAGGTTTGAAGTGTAATTATGAATAATTTAAGGGATTATAGAATTTAGAGTTAAGATAAAAATTATCTAAGTCTACAAGTGTGTATGGGTAATCCTACAATAACGTATAAGTCATTATTTAACCATGTATGTGTTATTTCTGTAGAAAGATTATAGAATTTTAGTAAATATGGTTTCACTATTCATAATTCATTTATTCTTATGTCATGATTTCATGGATTATGTTCTTTATTTCCTTAGGATTCATGTCTAAAGAACATACAATAATTATGTCATGATTCTTTTTTATGATCTTATGATATTAAAGGTATTATATTCTAATGTTATGATATCTTTATCATTCCAATATTATCGTGTTTATGCTTACATGGTTCCCTTTATTATGCTTACTTTTCATATCAGATCACCCTTTCTATGATTATTTGTCAAGGTTATAGAGATATTTATTATGTATGATGTGTCTAAGAAGGGTTTTAGTCATGAATAACCTAGTGGTATATAATTTATATCACTACTCTACCAATGTTTACATTTCCATGTTTCCAAAGAAAGTATACTAATATAGTTTTTGGGTGTCTGTTTGTATAATTATTTAAGTATTATTCCAAATCTATGTAATGTTAATTTATGAAAATCAAGGGTCACTATAAGGGAGTTATCCAATAGATATTGGTAACTCTTAGGGTAGTTGTCTCTTAGTGAGACAATGTTTTTATAGAGAGTTATTAAAATTTTTATGTTGTGATTTTAACATTGTGAATAACTGAACTATACCAATAATTTTTCAAAGTGAATGTATTATTTTTTATATTATAGACTATCATGATAGATTTTTCATGCTGAGGATATATTTTATGTGTTTATGAGGTGCTTATTGAAGAAGAGGGGATCCATACATAGATCAAATTTTAATCAGTATCGATGTGATAATTATTTATTTATTGGTAAATAATTGATCAATTATAATATTTCATAAAGTCAGATCAAGAGAATCCTCTTTGAATAAGGTGAATTTAAATCATTGTTTTATGTAAAACGTGACAATATTTTTCAAAGTTATCATTTCCTACACTGAGTTTGATCAAGTAGGATTATAACTAGTAGATGATGATTCATTTTTTATGTCAATTGAGTTTTAATTTGATTTATATTCCATAGTTTCAAGAAAACCCCAAAGGGTGAGATTATTAAGCCTAAGATCTATTTGGATGTTGTTGATAATTTGGGGAGATTGATGAAGACCTGAGTTGATGGAATGAATTACCAATAGAATATGAAATAATTTATAGAATAAGATGTGGATGACTTTATATGGATGTGATTAATGTGTTCTCTTTTTATTTTTCAATGCATAAATCTTGTTAAAACTCACATAATGAAAATTATTTTATTTTAGGTGATGTTTTGTTAGATATTTCGAGTTATATGAATTAGATCGGAAGAGGTACAATAGATAACTTGAAGGATCATGTAATTTATTTAATCTAAAAATTAGCTATGTATGAAGGTACATATGATTCATCTTGGATTACTATATATGACATTCTTGACTTATGTATGAGTTATTTCATTAGAAAGATGATTTTTTTCAAAGGTATAGTGTCTATGTATGAGTCATTTTGAGCCATGTATGAGTAATTATTTCCTTTAAAGGATTCATTTAATCCAATATATGTGTCATTTCCTTATGTATATGAGTCAATTCACTCTATGTAATACTACTTCTACTGATGCATATGAGTGATCCAAAATTTCATATGAGTCAAAAACTAATTAAAAAAATTGAGAGTTATGTAGAATTAAAATTCCAATTTAGATAATTCTTTGGGGAAAAGAAAACTAAAATAGGTGATGCTAAAAATTATTGATCAGAGATAAAATATCACAAAATTGGTGATATGAGAATGTTGATATTTTTTTGAATGGGTTTCAGTAAAAACTATAGTGAAAAGTTAGTGGTACCAAATCAAGGATGGTTTTGGTTTTATGAAGGTTATTTACAGAAAGTGTCTAATTCATGTGTTGTAAATGGATGATACCTTGATGTGGGTGTTGGTTAATGAGAATTTGGTCATGCTCGTATGTTTAGTAAATGAATTCCTCTAGATGTAGGATGATGGCCATGTTGTACTACTGCATAAGTTATTTGGAAAAAATCTAATGGATTGACTATGTATATAGAATATCAGTTACCGTGGGCTACACACTGACGTGAATAAAAGGTGGGAACATGTATTTTGGATATGGTCTCAAGTATGAGATGGTGAATTATAATGATAATAGTCGAGTGATACTTTTTTTTACACTGAGGGAGTGATTTACTGGTGTATATTAGTAACATAAAAAAATGAGGTTGTTTTTTTGGGAAATTATAATTCACACATGCTACTCGGTGTGGATTATTGTTGTGGAATTTGAGGAAATAATTAGTACTATGATGTACGGGTCAATGAGGTTTTTAATAATCGATCTAGTTTTTGTGCAGTGTCAGCATAACCATAACCAATGGTATAAATGATATTTGGTTGGTGCATTAGAATTTTGTAACTGAAAATGTTCATTAAGGATGTATGATGGGAGTTCTTAGGTATGAGAATCATTATGGGAGGGAGGCTGTAATAATCAATGAGTTTTATGGGATCATCTCATGATCATTCATAGTAGAAGTAATCCGAAATACACTTGATATATATTTGATATTATCAATATGTATGAAATAATGGGAAACATATAAATGAATTTAATTTTGGGTAATCCATCTATTAATTGACATTGTACACTCAATCAAGTTCTCTGAAGCAATAAATGAATACATCTTTGCTTTGAGGTGTTACACCAGCCTTTGGATCCCATATTGTATTGTGAAAATTCATATACATTGATTGGAGTTATATTAGTTTCAATATTAATGATTTAATAGTATATATGCATGAAGAAAGATTTAATTTTTTTTAAGAAATAGATGATCATCACCAATGAGGGAATTCATTCCCTTTTATAGGTAGTGCCTTATTCTCTTCATTAATAGAATATAGTTAGTGGTAATGTCATACATTACTATGTGTTGGTGATTATTACTACTTGAATGTTTCTAATAGACTAATATTATTTAAATAAACAAAATTTTTGGTTTATAACCAATAAAACTAGGTTTGGATGATTTGGTGGTTGTTCTAGCCAAAATCACACACTACATTGGGTAAAATTTAGTCTCGGGTAGCATCACATGCAAACAAGATTACGTTGTCACCAATGTATTAATTTTCGTTATCTTAATGATACATTGGTAGCAATATATCCTTGAGATATAATAATTTAATTCAAAAAATTTTTAGTTCACTTCCAAAAATATCAAACATTCACTAAATTTCATAAAGACTTTATAAAAAACATCAAAAATCTTTTTGAATCCATCAAGGACACATTTTTTGATATGGTTTAATTAAATTCTATTCATTTGAAAAAAATAATTTTTCAACACATAATACTTATCCAAAGGTCAAACTCTATGCCCTTCTAAGCCTATGTAACATTGAAAAGAAATATGAAATCCCTATTTTATAGTTCTAAGTAAAGAGTTGACTCGAGAAAAGAACTAATGATACTCAATATAATAAGGGGTATGGTGTGATCCCTAACAAGAATAGTCATATCTCTATATGAACATTTCCACAACAAGGTGTATCATATACATCATATGTATATCTATATAATCCATTTTCCCATGAAATCAAGTGACCATTTTATGGAAAACAATGTCAATCTAATATATAACATGTAATCTTTTCTTGATTATTTGATAAAGAAATAACCCACTTAATGAATAAATCACATAAAATTATTTTAATAGATAAGTACAACTCATTTCCCTCATCCAAGTAGCTAGAAATATCTCATGTGACTCAACTAATCATGGACATGCATGTCCTCAATCTAATACAATCCAGGTCATGAAGTCTTTACTCATCATACAAGTGGAAAAGTCCCATCTTTGGTCATAGTAAACAAATTAAATGATTATAAAAATACCCAACCAACCTCAGTTTATATAATTCACAATGAATTTAATAATAATTTTATCAAAGTATGAAGGTTATCATTGTTGTTATCTCACCAAACTCAGGTAAAAAGGATTTATTATAATCATAAACCCCTATGTATATCTATGATTATGTAAAATTTCATGAGATATACATTAGCATGTCATCCTAAGTGATAAGTATCTACTTATTAACTCAATAATTTATTCTTTATTTCTCATATACAACACTTTTTAATTAGTATAAGATTCTATTTATTCTAATATTAATATATCTTCACAACCCATAACACTCTATGATGGTTATAAATTACGGAAAACTAAAATTTGTACTTTAAGGGTATATTATCATCCTACTATTCTTATAAGGTAGATTATATCCCACTTGAAGGAATGATAAATGGAGATTTCATTTATTTAAGTAGCATGATATATTATGGAACTATTAAATCAATCTATTATGTATCATATGCAATGAGAATATACATGACCCTCATGATTCTACTAAGAAATTTTTTTCATTAATGGATTAGTTACAATGTCATCCATATCCACCCAATAGATTCATAAATTTTCTATATCAATGGCCTCTCATATAAGATGGTATTTCTGAGTGATTTTTTTGGTCCTTTGGTGAGACATGGGTTACATAGCCTAAGAAATAATTCCATTATTATCATATTAATTATCAATTACTCCTTCAATCCAAGAAACCACATATTTAAAAAAAATAAACTTACAGATACTAAGAAATTCAATCACATCATCTAATGACGTAATATACACTACCTATATTATTTAGTGTACTATAGAGGCTCTATTGGAATTGTTCAAACTAATAACCCAAATATTTAGGAAACAATAAATCCTGAAAGAAAATACATATCATTACTTTAGTATATGAAACTATCATATATGTAACCCTTTACATGGTGTTAATACACTCCTCTAAAGATCAAGAACATATCCTTAGTTCTTATCAAGCACTTAAGAATGTTCTTCACAAAAATCTAGATATTCTCACCAAGATCGTATTGGTGTCCACATGTTATACTTAGAGAATAGGAAACATCAAGTTGAGTATATGACATAACATACTTGATAGATCCTATTCATAATGCATATGCAATTATATTTATACTTACTAACTCCTTTCAGGGATATTGAATTATAATAAAATTTATGCCATGTAATATTAGTATATACCACCTTTTGGAGTTCTTCATACTGATACTCTTTTGCACTTTACCAATGTAATTTTCATAATATAGTCTGAGAAACCTATAGATCTATCTATATAGATATTTATATCAACACAAAGGTTGTTTCACCCATGTCTCTTAAATGAGAGGGATTTACCCAACCACATATTCATAGAGAAAAGTGTTAGGATTTTATTTCTGATAATTATTTTTCCATCCATATACAATATAAGAAACACCACTACACTTCCACTAATCCACTTGTATACATAGTAATCATCCATATTTTTTTAATGTACACTCTTTTATTATATAATAAAAATAGATATTACAACTATGGGAAGCTTCCATTAATCCATAAATGGGTAATTCCAGTTTGTAAACTTTAGTAGTAGGATTTATTACATCAAAACCATTAAGTTGCATCATATATACATTATTGACTAAATTACTATTAAAGAAAATAATTTTGAAATCAATTTGGTATATCTGACAATAAAAGTATGTTTTTGTAGATAGAAACATATGAATAGACATTATCATTACTACAAGTGAAAATGTTTCTTCATACCTAGTACATTGGTTTTTATTTTAAAATTTTTTAACCTTGTGTTATTTATAGGTACACATTCTAGAATCTATTTCATTTTTCTTCTAAAAACCCACTTTCAACCTATGGGTATCACCACCTTAGATTCATCCAACACCTTTCATACATGGTTAGTGTACAAGAATATTATTTATAATTATATAAATTATAACCATTTCTCGAAATCATAACTCTCTATGGACTCTAAATATTTTCTTGGTTCATCATCTATGAATATTATCTCATCATCATTAGCTATGGGAAAAACAAATTTCATTATCCCTTAACGAATCCAACTAGACCTTCTTGGTTCTTATGTAATTTATGTTAGTTCTTATTCAAAATATCTGAGTGTGATCATATCAACCACCACCTTAGGAAAACACCCTATTTGATGGTCTTGAACTTCTCCATGTTCAATTTTCATCCCATAAATCCTTGATTAATTCTTTATTTCTCAAGAAAAACACCAAATCATAGAAAAATCACATTTCATTTAGTATTATTATATAAATAAAATCCCATAATTACTTTGGGGTAAGAAAATAATCACTTTTAGAAATGGAGTAAATATTATCAGAATAAAATCATCATATAAATACATTACATACCAAAATAATTAAAAAATAAATTTTGGGATGTTTTCTAATCCATATTTAATATGATGTATTTATGAATAATTTAGACAAAAAATGGTTTAGTTTAAATACAGAAAACTATAGATTATAACCCCAGAATGAAATAGGAAGATCACAAATATTCATAATTGATAAAACCATGTATAAAAGAGTATGATTTATCCTCTAAGGAAAACCATTCCATCGTGGTGTTCTTGGAGGAGTGAGTTATAAAACAATTCCATAATCAATCAAATGATCATTTAATTTCTAGTTCATGTTTTCACCACCTTGATATGAATAGAGGGTCTTCATACTTTTTGAAAGTGGATCCAATACAACATTCTGAATCTCTTTAAACATTTCATAAGTTTCATACCTTTGTCTCATCAAAAAAACATATCCATCCCGACTAAATTCATTGGTAAAGGTAAGGAAGTACCTAAAACCACTAATTTATTGAGTACTCATTGGTTCACAAACATAACTATTTATGAGATCCAATTGTCCAAAATACCTTTATCCTTTTCAATGAAAATTTTATTTGGTCCTCTTTCCTATTAAACAAGATTCTCAATTTTCTAATGATTTATTATCAAATGGGTCCAGTAATCCATAATTATGAATCCTTTATATGTTTCTATAATTTATATGTCCATGGTGAAAATGATAATGGTATGTTGCAATGGAATCAACCCCACATTCTTTATAAGAATGTTATATAGTGGTTTATATAGGTTTATAATTCATAAATTGTTTATCGTATTCCAAAATATATAAAACAACTCATTAAAATACATAGAAAAACTATGCTCCTTAATTTTGATTGAGAATCCCTTCCTTTTCAAGAAAGATACAAAAATAAAAATTCTATTTATGATGAGAACATAATAACTATTTTCAAATTCTAGTATTAATTCACTTGGTAAAACCATATGTTGAAAAATTTTAATGAAACAAATATTTCTCCTTTAGAAACATGAATATCTACCTAAACCTTTTTAAATTCCATTTTATCTATGAGTCTATTCATTTCATAAAAATCATGTGATTTTAACCCACTACCTAATACCAAATAATATATGTTAGTGAAATAGAATTTTATAAAAATAACATTTCAATGCTTAGAATTATTCACTTTGAGAACACTTCTCAACCATATATACAGATCTTTAATAGTTCTATAGGTCAATCCTATGTGGTATCTCAATATTATTATCATTAAATAAGCCAAAAACTACAAATAATACACATATATGGGTGTGTATCATTTATTATATCCTTTTATAAAGTAATTTTAATAAATTTAAACCAACTAAAAATGATTACCTCATACATAATATCTATTGGTGAGACAGAATCCATATTTCATCATTAATTAAACTAGTTTGTTAATGTAAATTAGTCATGACTATATCTTATAGATAGAAACCTTTTCAATCATATCATATATAATTATTATATCACTGTATGCATTAAATCTTGACATTAGTCCATCATACAGATTCACTCAATTATATTGCTAGGGTATATTAACAATTAGGGATTCCAAGATAGTGAAATCCTGAGAAAAAATTTAATAAAAAACCTTACCATTAGTTCCACCTTGTTAGTTTGTTTCTTTAAACATGATAATTCTTATTATCCTAACTGTTTGGGTCACCTATACTAAATGTTCGAGGTTATAACAATTTCATCATTGGAAAGAATGATCCCCTTATTATTTTAAAGGGTTTTCATCAATGTATCAACAGTTTAATATACATATCATGGGTATTAATACTATTATATATCATTTAATTATTAGTTATCTCAATTTTTATCCCTTTCCCTAGGCATGATTCAAAAAAATTATTTTTGAAATCCTATTACATCCACAGAATTAATGTATTCACACTATATTAATGTGTAACTCATTACAAAACCAATAAGTTTGGGTTACTCAACCAAAAAAGATGGAAAACATATTAACAAACATCTACAAGAATTTAATGATTAAAGTATACGAAAACATCATATTAATTGATAAATTTATATGATATTGAAAATACATAAATGAGTTTACCAAGAGAAATAGACAACCAACCCATCACTTTTACAGAATAATGAATAAGCATCTAGGTGGGTGGGTATTCTGACCCCAGGTCCCTCTCCCCAATGAGACTTTACTGAAGTTATAATTTAATTCATAATATCTCTAACACCTAATATGTACAAAAAATATTCAAAAAATATTTTCAATATTAAAACTCAAATAAAATATTGAGTTAAAGGTGGGGGAAAAACTAAATCCTATGACATCACACCCATCATGCAGGGTCTAGATATATCTCATTGAATCAATTTATCACATTAAATTTACACATAAAATATTAATATTAAACAATTTATTATATATGAAAATTAAAATAATTTATCAAATAAAGAAGAATTTTATTTATTTAGAAAAACAAAAAGCATTTCTAGCTAGCCTTTAAAGAATCAAAAAATCATAGGGGACAATGACTAGGAAAAAGAAATGCTGGTAAAGTGTGATATAGGATGTGTGGAAGGATATCATGAGTCAAAAATTGCATGAAGATCATAGGGAAGTGCAGGGGTAAAGAAACCATGTGTACCGACAAGAAAATGAGTGGTTGTACAGTTGGGTGAATGAATGAGAATTCAACACCTTCACATGAAGTGTGTGGGGGTAATAAAGTAGTGTGCATCGAAGATGAAGTCTGATGTGAGACTGAATATGTATGTGAGAACCATTCATTACTTAATAGGGCACATCCCTCACATTTTATTGATACATAAAATAATTTAGAGGGAGAAATAAACATTGCATTAACACTCAATATTATAATATAAAACATTAAAATGATACATTGTTTTTTGTAGAATAGTAAGTAGGATACATTATCCTATAATGTACACCGAACCTTCCACTCAACATAATATATTCGGTTATTAATGTAATGTAATGTACCATATCATATTTTTATCTAAAAAACACAATTTAAAAGAGACATTGCATGATATTCCATACATAGGTATATTCTCAAGAACTCTATTGATATTATTTTAATGGGTTATCATAATTTCAAGGTGGATAACCTGAAATTACATTATAATATAATATAATGATGGGAGGTAAAAAAGCCAATTATGCTACATATAATATTTTCTTCTAAAAAAATACATTTTAGACCATCTAAGAATAAGGATTTGATACAAATGATGGATTTTAAGGGATTATATCATGATCATTGATAGTGGAATAAAACCTAAATACACATGATATATCATTGATAGATTCAAAAATCATTGAATAATGAAGAAAAAATGCATAAATATAATGAAAAGCAATCTATATAATACATTTTTTGTACACATAATTGGGTTCATCTATGTAATAAATGAATGATTTATATCTCCAAGGTGGTACACAAGACTTTGGATCTATGATTCTTTCATGAGGATTAAAATAAACTAAGAGGTGTTCTACCGCATTCACTATTAATGATGTATTATTCTACAGGAGAAAATAAACAATCAAAGAGATTTTCATGAAACTAATGATCATCAACAGTAAGGAAACTCATTCTCTTGTATAGGTTGTTATTGACACTATTATTTAAAAGAAGAGCATTTGTGGTAATGTATTACATTAGTAAAAGTTAGTTATTCTTACCAATTGAATGTTTTAAATGGATCAATATGATCTAAATTAACCAAAACATTGGATCATAACAGATGAAACCATATATTGATGATTTATTGAAAGTGACATCCAAAAGAACACACTATGTTTGGTTTAATGTAGACTTAGGTTCCATCACATGCACACTAGATTACATTAGTACTAATATATACATAGTCTATATCATAAGAATACATGGGTAGAAATATAACCTTGAGCTATATCCATCACATAGATATACATTTTTGTGTACTTTCAAAAATACATTTTTTTTTCAATTTAGGTATGATATTATTTTAATTTTTCCCATAAAAACGTAAATGCTTTAATTTTTATAAAACCTATATATTTTAGTGGTCATCTTAAGATTTATTAGGATATAAACAATACTAGGAGTGGTGAATTTGTTTTGGATGTGTTAATAAAAATATAAACTTTTTCCCATTTGTTTCCTCTGCAAGAATTGAGTTAATGGATTTATCTTCTTTTCTTTACTCAAATTCAGTTTGCAAGAATGTGATATGAATACTAATGGCCATTCTAGTTTTTTAACTAAGTTATACATCATGTTGGATGACTATGTCCCCAGTGTATGGTTATTATTATCAAATGTTTGCATTAGTCATACTTTATTAGAAAGATGAGACACACACAAGGGTATATCCATGATATCATATTCCAGGTACTATCTAGGTATAATGAAAGCAATCTCTTAAAACTCTTCAAATATAAGACTCATCTTATTACACCATGACATATATTAAAAGTAAAGGATTCCTACCTCTCCAAGATAGAATTGATCATATCACCTTCATCAATTCAAATATATCCTTGTGTATACCTATTCTCTTATTTCAGACATTATACCAGGAAGGCTCAGTCAGGGGGTACTCCCCTGACCATTTATTAAAATAAAGGAAAAAGATAGTAGACAAGCAACAAAAACCAGAAAGAAGGAAAATTACATGTCACTACAACCATACCCGTCCCCATTCATATCCTCCACTGAAGCTGTCTCCCATTCCGAGCTTTCGTAGTGTCGGATCATCCCAATTCGTTTATTCTCCTCTTCATATATATTCATCAAAATGTATGAATATTATTTCAAAAATATTTAACACAATAATATTCCTTTATATACGTATTTTAATAATTCAAATAAAAGTTGAATAATAATAAACAATTTCATTGACTACATCTTTGGATTCCAAAAAACATGGCCTTTAAACACTAATTTCTTCAGTCTTTAAGTATAATTTAAAAATAATCCCAATTTTTCAACTTTTATTTCTCCAAGAGAACCAGTCTCTTATTAAAAGTTAATGTGATTTATAATGTGATTTTCTATAATTAAATATCAAATTAAATCCTTCCTTCATGATCCAGAAATATATAGGAAAGAATGCAGCGGTATAATAACTACATAGACTTCTCCCTACAATGCAGCTATTTCTAAAATTAATGGACCAGAAAAATTATCATATAAAATAATTGTGAATTCTTTCCCACTTCTCAAATATTTACCACCGAATAATACCTCACCTAGATTCATGATCATATGATAAATCACTACATTTGAATAATGAAATATCAACAAAAAATCAATTACATTATTTCATATTCAGGATTTTTAGCTTCCAAGGATCACTAATAACATTCACAAATATTCATATTCTCCAAATTTTCTTAACTGATAGATCTTATATAATACAATAAATATATTATTTATTTCAATAATTTTCTTCCCTACAAATAAGCCTAAATTTCTTACTTATATATTACATCTTAGTAGAAGAATATTCATTACATAACATTACGATCCATGCCAAAATCATTTAGGTTTAGTGTCTTTGGAAATGTGGATACATAAACATCTGGCTCATAATATATCTATCTTATATGACTATAATTTATTCATAAATAGATCCCTTCTTATACATACCAAAAATAAATAATTTATCATAACCCAGGGAAAGGAAGCATAAAAAAGGGCAAGATAAGATGCTTTTTAAGAGTAAATAAGGGAGATATCAATGATCACTTAAACATAACAACACTATAAGGGTTTAAGAACTTGAGTTTAACATTTGAAACCCATATCTAGTATATCATGGATAATAATATTCATTTATGGAAAAAATATTGTTATTTAATAATACATTAATCATATAGGAATCAAAGAACATGATCAATGAGTGTATAACATTGGGATAATATATATGTTTTTGGTATATAAACGATAAAAAAAACCATTTCCTCAGTCAAGGATCACTACCAAGACCATAATAGTGGATTAGGTTTGCTCAATATACAATAAAATCCTTATTTAACATTCACTACCATGAATATAATAGTGTAAAAAGTCCCTTAGTAAACTGGTTTCACTCCCTATTGCAGTCATTATTATCTCATGAAATATTTGTCATTACCCAATTCATTTAAGGGAAATATAATATCAGGACCACTAATTAAATAAGGGAAAAAATACATATGTGTGTTATAAAATCATAAAAAATTCATCATAACACAACTCAAGGAAAGGAAACATGTTTCATAAAAATTTCATTGTATCATCATAGAATAACTCATGAAAAATAAATGGGTTTCATAAAGGTTTCATTATTACATAATTAACTTGTAGAAAGAAATGGATCTCATAGAATCATCCATAAATAATCATCACAATCCATACAAATAATGAAAGTGTATGGAATGATTTTATAAAGCATCTATAAATCATAAGTAAAATAATAGGATGTTATGATTGATAAAAAAATCCTTTAAAAGATCACAAGAACATTTCTCGGGGAAAACATGTTTTTGAGTTTGAAATGACACATTAAAAATCTAAAAAAATATGAAATATTGAGGAAATAATATTATTTTAAAAGAAACTTGGAAACATTTAACTAAAAATACAAATGATTGAGTTGTCTTGGCACTAGGAAATTACATTCATTCCATGTATGTTAAAAAAATATTCCTTTCAGACTTTCACTAAAAAGTCAATAGAACATCATTAATAAAAAGACAAAAAGATTACATTTAAATATTTTTTTTAAAAAATAAATAATTATTATAAATGAAATTAAAATTAATATAAGGATAGTAATAATATTATTTCAAACATTTTTTGAAAACATAGACACGGTATAAAAAATATTTTCGGCCAAAGAGATAAATAAAATTGGTATTCCTTAAAGTATTATTTCAGAATATTTCTAAATTAAAGAGAGGAAAATGAAAGAGAAACATGTAATCTAGAAAAATAAATATAAGAGAATAAAAGGCATTAAATTATTTAGAGTTAAATTATTATATTATTTCATGGAAATCTTTTTTATAAAAAATCGTGATAAATAATGAAATTGTAACACAAATACCTTCCATCCAGTTTAACTTCTTTCTAAAGAACTATTACCACATATATAGTAAATTTAAATATATTTTAATTCTATATAATATTTATTTAGATACTTATAATATCATATATGAATCAATTATAAAATCTGAACAGAAAAATATTAATAATTCCTTATCAAAATTATCGTTTCTGGGTTTAACTGTTTTTTTGCATGAGAATTTTGGTTCATGACTTCCATTAATTGTATATTGATGATGGTTCCATAATATCCATAATGTTAATAAGGATATAAATATTATATATATTAAATATATATATATATATATATATATATATTCATCCATAAAATTTATAGATGAAAAAATAAATTACACCATTAATGGAGACAGTTGGTTGTATGCATGAATTAATGATGTTTTTACTTTTGGATGGATGGAATGAAACAAAAGTAAAAAATAATTTAATATTATATAATAATTTTTATATCACATATATATATATATATTATATATATTCATTAAATCCATCCTTATTACTATCAATGTATTGAGGAAATAAAAAACTAATCACATCGTTTCATGGTTGTGGTTATCCACATGTACGCAAGAGCGATGTTATCATTTTCTAAAATATGGAAAGATAAGAAGGTAGATATTATATTTTAATTACATAAGAATAAATTTATCACTAATATATTTTATAAACAAAAAACCAATCATAATAAATATCCATGAAATATGGGGATTGAAAATTAATTGCATCGCTATGTAGAGGCACGAGTCCATATGTACGCACCAGCGATACATTCACTTCCCATTTGATTAAATAACAGATGGATAATGGTCATTTCATAATAATAATAAAATTTATGTGTATTTAGAAAACTTAATTAATTTATTTATGATTAATAACACATATTTAGATTAGTTAGAATAATAAATAAATTGAAATTGGTTGGGTAGAATGACTACCACTTCCTCAATAGGAATCCTTTAGATCATTTATTAAGGACCCTTGGAATGATATTTTAAGAATAAAAAAACCTATAATTAATGGGAAGGGAAGGTGAAAGTTTAATATTTATGTTATTTTTGAGATATTTTACTCGAAGTGGTGTAAATAAAAGAGAGAAGGGGTGTCCATTTATAAGGGAGGGAAATGAAACTATTGGAATTGCTTAAATAATTTAAATATATTTAATTTATTTCCAAATTATAATTATTTCAAATAGATATGAATTATAATAAAAATAAGATATGGTTGAAATATCATCATAAAATTAAATTTATAAAGGTTATTGTGTCATTTTAGACATTATACTTTGGATTAACCCCTTTCTTAATCTTGTCTAATTTTATTTACGGTAACAACTTTTTTAATCATAAAGGGTTATAAATTTACTTTTAATATAAAAATTGGCTCATAAATGGGGAAGAGATGAAATTTAAGACCAATTATTATCATACATGTCTTATTTTAATATATTTACTATTTTAAATAATATAATTAAATATTATTTTTCATAAAATATCAATAATAAAATTTTCAATACTATTTATTTACTTTAACTTTAAATTCATTAAGATAGTTATAAAATTTTAATATTAATCATTTTAAAATAAATAATATTTTATATTTAATTAAAAAATTTATGTAACACAATAATTCATAAGAAATTTATTAATATTATTAGTTTTAAAATCATTTATTTATTAATTATTTTAATTGAATAAATATTGCATCGACATTGCGTAAGTACTTATAGTAATTATTAAATAACTAAAAATATAAATAAACAAACATGAAAATAAATAATTATTATTTAAAATAAACATTTAGAATCAAACATATCCACTTTTTACCCTTATCAAATTTTTTATTGATATTTAAGTCAAGAGATTGACATTTTATATTCATCTTTATTTTCAAATAATATACTGGCTATAATCAAAGAAACATGGCACCAAGTTTCCATTTTTTAGAAATTGGATATAAACGTATGAAATTAAATCATACAATAGGATAATTTCATGTTTTAGAGAAACTTTAAAGCCTTAAAAAAATTTTTACCCATGTTTTACCTATTTCCCACTTATCAGGGAGAAAAATATTTACTAGGATTACTATTCATAATAACCAAAAATAAAAGTACTCTATTTTCCAAATATTATTCTCATGATTCATAATATGGAATCCATTTTTAAAGATTATATTTTTATATGTGGTATAATTAATTTAAAAATAATCCTAAAAAATGTTACGAAAACCAGTTTTTAAAAAAATGAATTTTTAAGTATAAAATTGGATTCATTCTTATTCCAAGCCAAATAAAAACCATTAAAAAATTACAAGATTTTTTTGGATATATAATTATTTAATTTAATTAAAATTATTCATCAATAGTGGTTAATTTAATTTGTTTAATATTAAAACTCATTCCTCACATATTATTTTTTCACAAAAACATCATTTTACTTTTAAATGATTTTATTTTCTTTTAAAATCAATTGATAACCAATGGATTAATTTAATTCATTTTTAAATAGTATTTTTTTTTAATAATTTAGTGAGTCCTATTCATACCCACTAATCCAATTTCAAGACAGTAAATATCAAATTAAATAATAATATTTCAATCGTATAACACATTTTATTTAATATTGATGTTGTGTGTAATGGAATTATATAAAAGAAACTAAATTTATTTATTTAGTAATATACCATAAAATATATGGGTTTTACATTCTACCCCATTAAAATAAATTTCAACCTCAAAATTTCATCACTATAATGTAAAAAATACGGATATCTCTATTTCATCACATTCTAAGGATCCCAAGTTGCTTCATCGAATTTCTGATTCCTCTAGAGAATGTTAATAAGAAGAGTAGTTATGTTCCATAACACATTATCTCTATAATAGAATACATATACTTGTTGTTCTTTATAGTAATTATAATGGTTCAGTATTATAATCTATTGGATCTATGCATGTATAGGATCATTTATGTGCTTCCTTATGAGATATATATGGAACACATCATGAACTAGAGGGAGGTTCATTAGAAGCACTAATAAATAAGATATCATCTCTAACTGATAAATAATATCAAAGGGAGAAATATAATTAAGGAAAAATTGTCCCATATTTTTGTACTTAATAACCTTATTCCACATAGAAATTCACAAGAATACATTCTCACTAACAATACATTTTATATTTCTTTCAAGATTGTGAGTTTAACTTTTCCATCTATTCTGAGATTCCTTGATGTGTTATTAAATGGTTTTGTATTTATCTACCATTTTTCAGCCAGTTCATATGATAATAGATTTCTTTCTCAAATATTTTCATAACATTTTGGTGTTCTACTTTTATTTCTATGTAGAGATTCATAAGGAGTCATATAAATGCTCGAGTGAAAGCTATTTTCATAAGAAAACCTAACAAAATGAATGTGTTGATCTCAAAAACCTTTGAAATACATTGAATAAGACCTCATCATATTCTCCATGGTTTGAATGGTTCTTTTAGACTGGATATCTATTAGAAGATGATATATAATTTGGAAACTCAATTATGTATCTAGATCCAGTTGGTGACTTCTCCAGAACATCCAGGTAAACCTAAAACCCCGATCAGAATTAATATAATGTGATAGTTTATGAAACCTTAAAACACATTTAAATTTTATTCCATAATTATAATCATGATGTAAATACTATCTGATATCATTTGTGTGTGTTAAATTCCTAAGGTTATTGACTAAAACCCAAATAGAAGTATTCCCTATAGATGTTTTTGGAGTCCAATTAAAAAATACATGGTGATGTTTTTCTACTTTTATTCTAGTAAAGGTAATGTTTATAACAAACCATTAAGAATTTGTATCTCAACCTTATCTTACCGACATATAAATCATGGAGATACATACTCTACAATATCTATCTTCATTTTTTCATTCTAGAAACACTCTTTTATATATATATATTCATCTTCATACTTCAATGATGAGTAGATAATGTTGAACTATGAGATTCATCTAATATCTAATTAAAATCTTGTATGGATGGAACAAAAATATAGTTCCGGAAACTTACCACTCCATCATAATCAAGGATGAACTCAGGAACATTTCTCACCTTCTTTTGTAGTTATACAACTTTTTTTCACCCATTTAATCATCACTTTGATAAATGGTTGAAAACTCATTTCAAAAAGATAAGATTTCTTCCCTCCCTTCAAGATTTTTTGATCCATCCTTTAAAAATACTACAATATTTGATATTCTTCAATACCCATCACAGATAAGATGGAATGATTCTTTCAACTCATAGAATCTGCCACCTTTTCACTTTACTTGGGTGGAAATGTAATGAGTAATAATAATATTTAATCATCTCCAAGAATCTTCTGTAGAACACATTTAAATCTTTCTGAGTGAATATATACATCAAAAATTTATTATTTATATATATATATAAATTTCTTTATATAGATAATTCTTTTATATTATTAATAAAAAAATACCCCATCTAACCCTAAATCATGAGTTTGGAAAATTTTCTCCTGAAAATTCATTTGACACAAGGAGTAAGCTATCTACATAAAATTCTGCATGAGGATGCCTCACAGTCCCTTCTGAAAGGAATCAATATAGATAAAATACCATTCACCACTACAGGGTAGTATAAGTATAGTTGTGAAAACTAACCTTCTCTTTAGTTCCTTGAAATTTTTATCACATTCATATATCCAAAGGATCATGGCTCCCTTCTGAGTTAACTTGGTGAGAGGATTAGATATCTGTGAAAAAATATCTAAATGCATCAACAATATTTATCCAAAATAACAAAACTACAAATCTCATTTATAGTGTTGTTTCTAGGTGAATGTTAAATAACTTTAGTCTTTGATGGATCCATATATATACACACATTTGATATTATATAAATAAAAATGAAACTCTTTTCATCTAAAATTCACACTTGGTAAAGTTTTCATATAGATTATCCTTTATTAGGGTCTTTAGTAAAATCCTTAAGCAATATTCATGCTCTTCCTTTATCTTTGAACGTATAAGAATATTTTCTATAAAGACTATCAAAAATTGAACAAGGTAATCTATAATGACTCTATTAATTATATTCATGAATATATTATAGAAAATAATTAGTCCAAATGACATTATAATAAATTCATAATGTCTATACCATGTAAAAAAAGCTATCTTGGTCATATCCTCCTTATTATCCCTCAATTAAATATGTCCATAATGAATACAATTCTTATAAAATTACTGACCTCTTCATAATTGATAGAAAATCATTGCTATGGGTATAGAATACTTTTTATTGATTCTGATATTTTTAGGTTCTCGATAATCAATGCGGAGTCACATTGATCTGTCATTCTTATAAAAAATGAACAGGTGCATGCCAAGGTGACACACCTATTAAAATTAAACAATATTAAATATTTCCATTGAGTTTAGTCTTCAATTCATGCATCTAAATTGGTGAAATTCAATAAGGTTCTTTGAAATAGGTTTAACACCATGTATGAGTACTATTGAAAACTGAATTTCATGATTCAGTGGAAGAATAAGAAAATATTCTAAAAACATAACAAAAAATGATCATATAGTAAGAATATCTTTGATATTTATTTTATCCCAAACTATCTAAGATAAACACCTCCTTTTGAATAAGTATCAGTACCCATATAATGGATGTAATTTCCTTCACACATTTATATTTATCATCCCAATAATAGATGATAATTAGTTATTTTTTAATGTCAAACATGAATAAACTTACTTGGATATTGATGTTGGATTTATTTAAATAAATACAATCCATTCTAAATATAACATAAAATTCAACTAGATGGAGAATAATGACATTTGTAGGAATAAAATTCCATAAAACATCTATTATAGGGGAGAAATAATCATTATATTCAAGAGTCATAAAATTATAAGTATTTATTGATAACTCAAAATCTAATCATTGAGGTTATGAATGAACACCCCCAGATATTTTTCATTATATAAAAGTATTAAAATATATAATCTCAAATAATACACTTCAATATTTTTGAGTACCCTTCACCAACTAAAATTCACTGTTCTATATTTAATACCTTTCTAAATCCAAAATGGTTTGGATTTACATTAAGAATAATAATTAAAAGTGATTAATCAAAAAAAATTCATTGGATATATAAATCATGACACCTTTTCAATCTATGACACCATAGGTTTATACTTGGTCATAAATGATCACAATCTATTAAAATACATCATAATGGTGTATAAAAAGAATGTGAATTAACCCGAACATATCCTATGGCGGTCAAACATAGTTTTCTTTAAGGGAAAACACCCTATGAACTAGAGTGATGGAAGTGATATACTTGAACAACTATTTTTTGGAATATTAACTCTAAATGAAGATATATGTGATAAAACCATCTCGACTATTAGTATCCAAACATAGATGTTTTTTTCTAGAAAAACCACACTCTCTTATTTACCATTACATACGAAATTTTTCTTTATATTAGATTATTCAAATGGTTATCACTAATTGTTTCTCATCCTAGTTTAAAAATATAACTAAACCTTTCTATGATACAAACTAAAGTGACCAATACTTTTCATATATCAATATTATATACTAATAAATAAATATTTATAACATAACATTACGACCCACACCAGACTCATATATGTTTATTGTTTTTGGAAACCGGGATACATAAACAACTTGTTCATATTAGATTGAAGTCATATTTTACTAAGTTATTTATTACTATAACCCATATTAGAAATATCATATTTAAAATCTTTCATCATAACTTTGGTAAAGGAAAAATAAGAAAGTGTGATATCGGATTCTTATTATGGGAAAACAATGTAGATATCTATGATCACTTAAATATAACATGAGAATACGGTATGATTACATAATCATAAAATTTGAAAACCATACTCTAAATATCATATAAAATAATATTTATAAATATTTAATGTTCATAATACATGAATCATAAATGAATCAAATAACATGGGCTATGAGAGCATAACATTGAAAAAATAAAAAACCATTTAGAATATTCATAAACATGGAAAACAATTTCATTAGTCACAGATAACTATAATAGTATTTTAGTGGAATAGTTTCAATCCCTATTTCATCATATCCTTAGTCATGGTTCACTTCCAAGACTATCATAGTGGAAAAATACACTTACTGAACTATGTTGACACCTAATTACAGTCCTGATTATCTCATGAGATATACCTCATTAGAAAATGAATTGGTGGGATATATAATTATGATCCAACCCACCAAATTATAAAAATGGTACATATGTGTTCCATAAGATAAAAAAAATACCATTTCACAACTTTTGGAAGGGAAATTGGTTTCATAAACATTTTATCATAGCATTATGTCATAACTCATTGAAAATAAAAAAGTTTTCTAAAGGTTTGTTTATAACATAATTAAACTGTGGAAAAAAATGAGTTTCAATAATCATTAATAAATAATCATCATAGTCCATACAAATAATTATTGTGTATGGTATCCTTGGATCATATTACGAGTAAACAATAAGTAAAATAAAAGGATGTTATCGTAGATGGAAAATTCCATTGAAAGATCAGTAGATCATTTCTTGAGGAAAAACATTTTAAATGATGAAGTTAATTATTTAAAATACAAAAATTACAAAAATATCAAGGAATTTTTTTTAGGAAATCATTTTTTGATTCTTGTAAAGGAAGCTTAAAATCATTGAGCAGTCAGGAAAATGAATTTTTTTTCCATGTCGCATACTTTAAAACAATATTTCATTCAATTTTTAGGTAAAAAATCAAAATAACCCCATTTAAAAAATGAAAAATGATTCATTTTAAAATGTTTTTAAAAATATAAATTATGGGTAAAAATTAATTTAAAAAATAATACAATTATAGTAATAATATTTTTGAAAACATTTTTAAAAGACATGGACATGGAATGAAAATTACTTTTGATCGAAGAGAGAAATAATGTTGGTTTTCCATAAAATATTATTTCTGTTTCTTGAGTACTTAAAGATAGGTATAATGAATAAAATCATTTAATATCAAGAAATAAAAAATGTATAAGAAAATTCATGATATTCATGGGAGATATGTTATAATATTTTATCATTGAAAACTTATTCATAAACAATCCTGATAAATAAGGATATCTTAACATAAATACCTTACCTAGAGTTCAAATTGATTTAAAAGTCCTATAAAATCCAGTATAATAAATTTAGATTTAATAAATTTCTATAAAAGATTCATTTACATTCTTATAATTTCATATATGATCCTGTTTTATTATTTTAACACCAATTTACTAATAATTCCATATTAAAATCATCATTTCTTGGCATAAACTGTTTCATTTTTCCTGAGGATTTCAGTTTTTTAGTCCTAATACATGTACTTTGATCATGTTTACATCATATATTGAATTTTAATGTTTATATAATTATCATATATTTTCAATACATATAAATTTATATTCATCTATAAAAGTTATATAATAAAAAATTAATTAAACCATTGAGGGAGACATTAGAACATATGTATTCTTGAACATTGTTTTCACTTTTCACTAGATGGGAAAAAGGTAAATAATAATTAAAATTTAATGAGTCATTATTATATAAAATATAATATATATATTTATTAAATATATATTTATTTCCATCCATGTATTGTGAAAATTAAAAATAAATCACATCACTTCATAGATGCGGTGGTCCAAACATAAACACAAGCAACATTATCATTTTCTAAGGGGAGGAAAGGTAATATAGTAGATATGATATTTAAATTATATAATAATTATTATATAAAAAATATCTTATATAAATATTAAACCCATCAAAATTTCTATCTTTTAAATATGGTGATGGAAAATTAATTGTATCGTTACATGGAGGTGGTACTCTAGACGTACGCATGAGAGATACGTTCACTTTCCAATTGATGGAATATATGGTGGTTAATCATATTTAACTAACAATAATAATATTTAATTATATTTACGAGACCTAATTATATTTTTAGTAATGAAAATTTGGTTGAAAAATAAATAAAAGGATTTTGGTCAGGTAGAATGATTACCTCTTCTTCGAGAGTCCTTCATTAGACCATTTATTAAGGAACCATTTAATGTTATATTAAGAATAATAGAAACTATAATTAATTTTTATTGATTTTTATAATAATATTTATCAGGTTTTCGTTGATCTATATGGAATAATGTAGTGTAACTAAAATAGAGAAGAGGTGTATTTTATGAGGGAGGGAAATGACACAATTGGATTTATATAAATGTCTTAAATACAATTAATGTCTTTATAAAATACAGTGCTTCCAAATACTCACGAATTAAATTATAGTTATTATATGGTCTAAATATAATCATCAAATCAAAATTTAGATAGGTTTTAGTGATATTTTAAACCTAATATTTTGGTTTAACCCCTTTGTTAAGAATTTTTCACATTATTTTCGATAACGACTTTTTTAATCTTAAATGGTTATTATTTTAATTATAGGTTAAAATTTTTATAATAAATTGAATTGGGAATCCATCTTATACAACTTAACATCATAATTTTCTTCCTTATTATTTTATATTATTTTTAAATAATTTAATAAAATATTAGTTTTCATAAAATATCATTAATGTCATTTTTGACCCTATTCATTTGCGTTGAATTTAAAGTCATTAAGATAGTTATAAAATTAAAATATATAAATTTAAAACATCATTAATATGTTATATTTTATTTATTTTTGTAAAACAATAATTCAACCAAATATTATTACTTTTAATATTTTGAAAATCAAATATTATATTTTTCTATGAATTGAATAAATAATTTTTCGGTGTTGCATAAACATTGCAGGTAATTATTCAATCAGTACAAATTATTAATAAATTAAAAAAATTAAAAAAATTAATTTTTATTTTAAATAATCATTGATCAAAAAAATTATACTATTTTTATCCTTACGTAAAAAATATTAAAGATATTAAAGTCAAGAGAACGTCAATTTGCATTTATCATTTTCTTAAAATAATATAATTACCAAAATCAAAGCAAAATGAAACTATATTACCATATGTTCAAAACAGGGAAGAAACTTTATGAAATAAATTCCTAAAATTGGATAAATAAATGTGTTAGGTAAGTTTTAATGCCTTATCCAAATGTTTTAACTCTATTTTTCCATTTTACCATTATCTTGGTAACACATATTAACAATGGTTACTATTTGTAATAAAAAATGAAAGGATCCTATTTAACAAATTTGATTATCATGATTCCAAATATGGAATCCATTTTTTTGTGTTCTATTTTTAATAAAATTCATTTTAAAATAACCCCGAAAAATGTTTGAAAATTGATTTTTTATAAAAATACATTTTTAATCAAAAAACTATATTTATTCTTACAATATGACATAAAAAACATTAGATGAATATTAAAACATTTTATTGAATATATAATATTTCAATTTAATTAAAAATGTTAATCAATAATGACTAATTTCATTTATGAATATAAAAACACATTTAGAGCATAAAAACAACTTTCCATAAAAACATATTTTTTACTTAAAAAAGATTATATTTTCATTTATAATTAATTTACAATCAATTAATTCATTTTATACATATATTAATCACAAATTTTTAATAATTTATTTACTCCAATTCATTCCCACAAATCCAACGGCTAGACAATAACTCTCACATTAAATAATAACCTTTCAATAGTAATATGGTGTTCAATTAATGTTAGTGTTTCATGTAAAGAATGATATAAAATAAATAAAATTTATTTATAGAGAAATATATTATGAAATATCCTGGTTTCACACCCCTTTTGTTCATTTTGTCAAATTATTATTCATACATAATATTTTATTTATCTTACTATTTTTTTAATTATTTTTACCTTTGGAATATTTCCACTTGAGTTTGGAAAAAAACTTATGCACCATCAAATATATTACATATATCTTATATACATGAATTTTCCATAATTTTATTATGTAATAATATATTATGTAACATATTTAATATATAATTTATTACTAGAAAAAAAAATTCATGCTCCAAATTTTTTATGTAACAAGATTTTTGATTTTGAGAAATATATTACATATTATATACTTAATATGATTACAAACTTCCTAAACCTAAGAATTTCAAGACAACATATATCTCAACTCAACTCAAATAACTTCACATTGTAATAATTTCAAATCAACCCCAAAATAATTACATAATTAATTTAATAAATAAATATTACTTAGTTTTTCATAATAGAACTTCCACTACATCTACATCCAATCTTCCTAAAGAATAATACATGTAAACTTTGATATAATATATCATTATTTAATCTTTATAACTATGATTACGTAAATTCACAAAATTCCTTAAAAATACCATCATAATGATAGAATGAATAGTATTCTTCAATATCCATAGAACTAAAAACACTTTAAATTATTTAAATTCTTTTACAAAAATTTTTCTGATAAACTTTCAAGATACTTCCTCATAATCTCAAAAAATATTTCTAATCTCTAGTAATAAAATTATTTCCTTTTAATATTGGTAGTACCACAAACACTTTTCCCTAAAAACAATGATATAAACCATGTCATCTTATTCAGATCTTTCTAAAAATAAATTTTCCACATAGAATATAAAACAATAGACCATTCAACCTATGTTTTCATTTTAATAAGTATCCCATAAAAACCCAATTGTAGTATCTCACTTCACATGTCCTTTGACATATGATCTATGAAATATTCTTAGTAACCTCTTCCAATACTCGGTAAAAAAGAAATATTCAATCTTCATAATATAGTGTATATAGACAACCAGAGTTGAAAAATGATTCATATTCTCAACATTCATGGGGTACTAAAATTCTCTTCAATTTTGTTTTTCTTTATCACATATTGACATAATTCCTATATAATTATGTCTCAATAAAAATAAATACAATATAAACACAATGTTATTTTGACTATAAGCCTCTTTTTATTTATTTTTAATACCTACATATGGAAAAATTATGCCAATATATGTTCTTTAATTTCTTCTCTATCCCTCTTATTAAAAATAAATACAAATAACCTAAGAGAGGGAGATACCAATTCACATATAGAGACGTGCCAAAAATATTCCACTATTTTTATTCTTGTTCCATGCTTAGTGTAGAAAAAATAGTTTTCTTAATCTAAAAAATTTGTTTCATAAATTAATAGTTTATAATAGAAATTAAAAACCCCTTTTTAGAGTTTATTCAAATGTTTTTAGGATAATCCCAAATCATTGAATGAGTTCTCATGATACCAATTATCACAAGAATTGTCAAGTGATTTTTTACATGAAATTCTCTCACTCATTTTTACATACAAGTTAAAACATTTAAAAAAAATAATATGGTTTGTTTCAGTAATCCCTTAACTTTTGAATTTATAAAAATAGCTCAATTTTCATTCCATTTATAAATTAAAATTCTCCCTTTAATATAAAAATTTATTCTTGAAAAATAAGTATGATATAATACTCATACATACCTCATCAATGAAAATTCCCAAGTATATTCTAGAAATTTCATATTTTCATGGAATATATAAATGAAGAAGCCTATAAAACATTACAAATTGACTCTACTATAGTGGAATACTATAATATATTATTTATAATGGTTATTCTTTTCATTAGAGAAGCTTTAAGATACCAAATGTTAGATCTTTAACCTAGATGGTCACTTTTAAACTGTTACTATATTTGACAGTATTCCCTTCTGCATCAGTTATAATGATTAATACAAGACTAAATATCAATTCCTTATATATAACCATTAAAAAATCTATGGAATAAGTTATAAAAACTTTCCTCTTGGGTCTGAGAAACATGTTCAATAGTTCCTTCTCAACCATGATGCTCCTTTTTTCACCCCCCCAAATAGGAGAACCCCTAATGGATACTATAAAGCCCCAGCCTTAAACCTTACTTAATATTGAAATAAATTAATAATTCACATTGAGGATATTTTTAGGTTTAGAGTTTTAGAGAATTAGGACATAACTATTACATCTCAAAAGATTATAAAGTAGACACTTCTACTATGTTTCCATAAAATAAAAAAACTCTTAAAAAGAGACATGTCTAGTTCCATGTTTTATATAGCATGACTTTCCCTTGATCCCGTCCTTGACCCCATTCCACATTAATTCCTAAGAAAAACATTTCAAAAAAATATGGGGTGAGCATAAAAAGATTAGTAAGGGATACACAATGAATGAAAACTGTTAGTTTTTCAAACATCACGTAAACCATGTATACTTTATCAAAGTAATACCTTCACCTTCATGAAGTAGTAAAAACTCTTCACTGAATAAAATATCATTACTTACCCTTTTGTAACCAAAGTATTACCATAAAACCCATATAAAGAACACAGAACATATAAAGGTACCTTGGGACATAAACATACTTTAGTGGAATAACCATACGGTCGACTGCCACACATATCACTTAATGGAATAGCCATACGGCCAACTTCCATACATACTTAATGGAATATCCATATGGATGACTTCCATACCCAATGCATTGGATGTTATAATGTAACCACCCGTCCTGGTATTCACGGCACCACCCGTCATATGGTTTATCACGTAACCACCCGTCAAATGTCCAAGTACCAATTAAAAATCATAAAACATAAAACCAATATAAAGGAATGATAACATTTCCACATTTCAATCACAATATATCATTTAAATATATTGCCATAATATAATCCTTTATCAAAAACATTTTCAATACCAAAATACATAAACGATTATATGGTATTTATTTTATTTTAAAAACATTACGACTTGTTGAGGAATCCAAAGACCAAATAATACCCGCGGCGGCGGAAAAGGTCGTTGTCACCGCGTACGTTAAAAAACATTCCTTTTTGTTTTTTAGTAAAACACTTCGTAGAAAAAGATTCCTTTTGTATAAAATTAAAATTCAAAGGGGTTTATACACCTTATAAAAGAAAGTTGTGTATAAAACGAAATATGCCTCAATGAAAGGAGATTGAGACGAAGTCCCTTACCTCGGGCCCGACTTGACTAGATCGTTCTTTAACGTCCTGAATAATAAACTTGAGTTAATTTCTATTTTCTTAAGAACATTTTTCATGTTCATTATTCATTTTATATCACTTATTGCCATGTTATAAACATTATGTAACCATTTAAGTTAATAATGTTTGTTTTGTCGATATTTGGTTCTTAAGTCGAAAGTGGACTTCTTACAATTACATGTTGTTCGTGTGGTCAAAGGTTCTTTATATCCATAATGAAATTACTGATTTGGATATCATATATATCATATATATCCATAATATACATGTATTTATAATATTACATAATCATTTAGAGGTATGAAATGAAATGCACCGTTCATGGAGACGGTAAGCCGTACGTACGGATGAACGCTACCACGGAAACAGTATGTTCTTTAACCATTAGATGTAGGTGTGTGTAAGTGTAGATCGAATACTTCTTATAAAAACATCCTAGTATGTTGATGATACTGGATTTGTTACAAAAGAAATGAATAAAAAGAGTTTAGGATGTTGGAGAAGCAAAATAAAACAAAAGGACTCAAGTGAAGACATTACCTTAAAATCGGGTAACTCCCTTTGGTTTGAGCTCAAAGGCTTCCTTGGGAAGAATTATGCCCAAAGTGAGGCTACATGGAGTAATAGAGGGAAGTGGAGAGACAAAATGGGCAGGTTTGGGCTGAGCCAAAGGCTTTGGGAGTGTGGGTAAGGAGGTAGAGGTGGGGGCCTTTTATAAGAGGAGAGAAGGGGTACTCTTGGAAAGTAAGAAAATGTTACTTTATTTTAGAATGAGTTTCGGATTTTAATGGTCCCACATTGATGTTTTTCGAGTATAAGGTGATAAGGGTTCTAAATCCACCCATCCAATAGGTTTTGGACATGTGTAGGTCATATATTTTACATTATATTTCCATTTTATTTAAATCATTTATTAATGAGGTAATCGATGCATCATCATGATGTCATAAATAATTTAATTTATTTAATGTCTAAAAATTTTAAAACAAATATCATGATGTAGGAAAACGTTTTATATTTCCAATTAATATTTATAGTCAAATAGATGACTTGTATAACCCCATGTAACATTTTTTTTAGTAAAACATCTCATGTTTGTGTCATTGTTTACATTAACATTAAATAAAAAGTTATTTAGGACATTTCCCAACCAAAGTGGCTCCATGGGGTCCCCAAGTTGACTCATGGATTTTATTGTTCGGCCATGACACATCCAATGAGGGTAGGACATGTTTCAAGCTCATCTCATATTATTAAAACATTATTTTTACCTTAAACTACACTAATTACCTCTAATCGCGATTAAAAACTTAATAAGTTACTATTTAACAAAAAATTATTTTAATCCAATTGAACCACATTTTACTTCTTAATGACAACCATGTATGTTGGATTTTTGAAATTCAAAACACAGAAGTGGTAAAATTTCATTTAAACGAAAAATCAGTTTTTATAAGTACCACTTAGTGTTTTCACTATTCATCAAAATTGAAGTTTTTCAGAAAAATACCAAAAATTCACCCTAAACTATATTTGATATTCCGAATTCAAAAATGAAGTCTATTTTACAAAATTCAAAACATATAAGTCACATTAATTAATTTAATAATTAATTCCCACTGTGTAACGACCCAAAGTTTCATTAATGGAAAATCCCTCTTGATCCAGTTAAATGTTTCTTTATGAAACATGTTTTTATAAGATGTCAACTTCTTTAGTTTTACGTTAAGATTTGTGACCATTACTTTTATAGCCGTTGAATAGTGATCATCTGAGTAGTATAAATATAAGGCTTTAACGAAACCATTTCTACTCAGACAAAGGAAGCGATGGCCTCATCCAGTAGAATTGCCCCTTACGAAGCCCATTTGTCAGAGCTCGGAAAAGAGGTGGAGTATTTGGGCTTTGACCTTGACCAAGCCCAAGCTGAGCTTCATCAAGTCAAGCTCGAACGTGATCGTCTACGGGAAAAATGGAAGTTGATAGAGATTACCACTCGAGCGATTTTATCCGAGCAACCCCAAGAGTTTTTCACCATCGCACACCTTACCCTTAGGTTTTATGAGGCTATTTTAAGGAGTTATGTAACAAATAAGTAGCACCATGTTCATGTACATTATTTTTTTGTATATAATAATGAATATAATTTTTTTGATACATTGTAATTAGTTTTTAAAGTACAAATGGTGTTTTTAGTTATTATTTAATTAAGAATTATATTTTATTAAATTAAAGGATTTTTGAATTAAATAATATTTTAATAAAATATTATTATTAATATTAAATTAATTTTTATTAAATATAAATGATCTTATAATTTTATGAATGCAATTAAAATTTTTATTAAGGTTTGAAAGCCATTTCTGTCAAAACCCGTGAATTTTTTATAAATGCAGGTTTTTATTTTAAAAGTGAAAATTCACATATTTAGAAAATTATTTAGATAAAATAAATATTATTTTTGGAATCAGGACGTCGAAATTATCCAACGGTGAATTTTTCATAATTTTCTGAGACAGTCAAATTTTGGGGTAAAAATTAAATACCATTTAAATATATAATGTGTTTTATGACATCATAATGACCCAATGGTGATGTAATAAAATACCATAATCCTTATGTTCGGCCAATATGTGTTTTATCATTAATATAATGATGTTTTGGGTTTGTTTGACTTACTTTTCAAAGCATTAATGGAGCCCTCAAGACTTATTCAACACTTTGCCTTTTTAAATTAATTTCCATGGGAGTGTGACTCACCTCCACATAAGCAACCCTAATTTTTTAATAAGTGCGGACCTTGGACTTGTAAAATATTGTTTTCCTCTTTCCTTTTCCAGAAACCATGGGCAAATACCATGGGATGGTTTGTGGTTTGGATTATTTTAATATAAGGGGTCCCAAACCTAAATAATAAAGAATTCTCTCACCTTTCCTATATAAACCCACCCAAGCTCCCACTTCCTCCTCACTCAAAGCCCTTGAAGTTCGTCCAACCTCTGCCCTACTCTCTCTAGAATCCTCTCAAGGTGCCCCAAGCTCCCAAGAAGCCTCTCACAAGCCTCTCTCTAGCCTTTGGAAGCACACTTCCAAGTAAGGGGTTTTCTTCCTTTCTCATTTTTGTCAATTTTCTTTAAGTTGTATTGCCCTTTTATTTTCAATTATGAATGTTGGGATATGGTTTTTAACCTCTCCCATACTTCCCTCTTATCGTTTGAATGGTGGTAGAACCCTTTCTCTCTCATTAAATGCCTCCCATGCACACCCGTTACTATGCCGAAATTCCGAAAGGAACTTCTCCCTCTTCTTTTACATTCAAGCAATACTTTTGTATCATGAATCTAAATTCCATTTCTATTGTTGGGACATGTATATATATGATCTCCTTACTTTCCATTACATGTAAATATGATTATGAACCCCTTTCTCTCTCATCAACCTTTTTATGAATTCTTATGTCACGCTGTTACACTGCCGAAATCGCACCAATTTTCTAAGCCAATGTCTTTGTGTAGTGAATACCATGCCCATTTCTCCATCAAGGGTATTCACCTTTATGCATATTTACATATTGATTATAAAGTTTCATGTATGAATTCCACATTCCTTTATCGTGGAAGAAATGATTATGTTTTTTGAATCTATGTTTTATGATCCATGTGGCACACTTATGCATGAAATGAAATGTTTAAGAAGGGTGCGCCCTTTATAGCGCTCCAATGCATTGGGTAAAGTATAGTATCATGATACGTCATGTGCAATGAGTGTTTACTCATGCTAATTCAAGTGCAACGAGGGTTTACTCGTGCTTCAAGTGCAATGAGGGTTTACTCATGCTCCATGTGCAATGAGCCTTGGCTCATTCTAATTCAATGTTAAGTGTTGTTGCCACATTTCCATGCTATGATTATCATGCTTTATCATGCCTTTATGTTCATGTTTCTCTTATGCTCTATCGATATGCCTATTTCCTAACATGTATTGTACTCCTCATGTTATTCATTGTGTACTCCCTTACTGGGCTTTATAGCTCACCCTTTTCTTATGAATGTCCTCAGGTTATCCCATGCAATGCTAAGTACGAAGGAATGTAGTGGTCATGTAAAGGAAGTTTTCAATAAAGATGTTGTATTTCAAGTTTAAAGTTTTTATGTAATGATCCTAAGCCCCAAAGACACTAAACCTCTCGATCATCTTTATTATATCAAGTGATGTTTTATGTAATAAAGCATGCTTAAGTTGTAATAAAAAGCAGGGTTGTCATAGTTGGTATCAAAGGACAGGTTTAGTTATTTTTGGGATTAAGAAACCCTAGTAAAGCCTTAGATACAAGACTAAGCATAATAAAAAAATCCCTATATTTTGGTAAATACTAAGTAAGTGGTTTATCAGACAAATACATCCCTGTCTGGATACGAGCAGGTAGAGGCGGCTCTGGCACAGATGTATCCTAGGGGTAAAACCCAAAAACACCGCTTTGAGCTAGACTCGAACGGGAACTGGTGCACGACAACGGGCCTTGCTGCACTCTTGGTTACGACACTCCCAGGGGATATGTTTTGATGAATTCAAAATCTTAGTATGAACCCTTATTAAAGGAAAAATGCCCCTAAGAATATATTTTAGAAGGAAGATCATGAAAATCCTGGATTGAATCCTATAGACTCATGAGTTAAAGAGATTAAAGTTTATTTATAAGTCATCAACTTTTGTCTTTGGATTAACCTTTATGTGTTACCCCTAACATTCTTTTATTCCAGCCAATGGCCAGTAATAGGAGAACTCGGGATAACAACCGTTGTGAAGATCAGTGTGATGATTGTACTAATGAGATGCCAAATCCAATGGGAGCGGGAATCGCGAACTTTGTCACGCTTCTCTCTCAGCTAACTCAAGTTTTGAATAGAAACACTGGTCAAGAGGAACGTTCAACCCCCCCTATGAAAGAACAAGTCTCTATTGAAAGCTTCATGAGACAAAGGACTCCTACTTTTAGTGGATAATCTGATCCCACGATCGCTGAACAATGGATCAACTCCATTGAGAAGATATTCTCCATCCTCCAATGCTCTGAAAAAGAGAAGGTTCTCCTGGCGGCTTATCGTATGGAGGGTGAAGCTGATCAATGGTGTACGTTGATCAAAAATACGAAGCCTGAGGAGGAGATCGAGGATTTGGAATGGAAGGTATTCCGGAAGATGTTTTTCGATAAATATTTTCCACGCACCCTCCGTCTTAAGATAGAAAGGGACTTTCTTTCCCTCAAGAAGAAAGATGAGGAATCTGTGGGAGCGTACGAGGAAAACATCACAAGGCTTGCACGATACGCTTCCAGCTTTGTCGTTACCCCCGAATGCAAGGTTGACCGCTTCTTTGGTGGGCTGAAGCCTAGCTTGCGGAAAGCATTAGCGATCCGTGACTTCGACAGCTATGAGGAAATTGTCCGATGTGCCCTCAAGGTTGAAATGGAGATCGGAGAATCACAGGGGTATCATGGGGACAAGAAGCGGAAGGTGTACTTCAATGCTGGTGGTCCGATGGAGAAATCCAACGGCGCTAAGAAATTCCAGCACCCCACTTTCCAAAAGTGTGGAAAGAAGAACCCTAGAAATTGCCTTAGGGGGACAAGAAAATGCTTCAAGTGTGGAAGAGAAGGGCACCTAGCTATTAACTGTCAGCAAGAAGGACCCGCGGCTGCGACAGAGGAGAGGAACGCTCCATTCAAACCTCAACGCGTTGTTCAATGCTTCAAATGCAAAGAACCGGGTCATTTTGCGAATCAGTGCCCTAGTCCAAGGGTTATCGGAGGCAATCAACAACCTCCAAGACAGCAAGGAAGATCTTTTGCCATCACTTCTACCGAAGTGAACCCCGACAACGAAGTGGTGACAGGTACGCTAGTTATTCATTCAAGAATAGCGAACGTACTTTTTGATTCAGGTTCTACGCATTCTTTTATATCTCAAAGGTTTAGTAGAATAATCCCTGCACCACCACAAATCATGGAAGTAAAGATGTCGGTGAGTACGGAAAATGGGGTAATCATTGCATCCCATGAGTATAAGTCCTCCCCTGTTATAATCTGTGGATTGAATTTTCCGGCGAACCTCATCATACTCCCTTTGGTGGAATTTGATGCAATTATTGGAATGGATTGTCTTTCCTTATATAGAGCCAACATAAATTGTTGGGAGAGGGAAATCACACTCCATATGGAGAATCGACCCCCGATTCTATACAAGTGTCAGGAGGAAGATGAATATCCTTTATCTCCATCATCTCAAGCATGGATATTACTACCTTATGAGCACGCATATCTGGCTCAGATGATTAAGTCCAAGGAAGAAACCAACCTTGAAGAAATGCCTATTGTGAGGGAATTCGCTGAAGTATTTCCCGAGGAACTACCTGGTCTTCCTCCAAGAAGAGATGTTTAGTTCTCAATTGAACTTATACCTGGGGAGCTACCAATATCCAAGACTCCATATAGAATGGCTGTGGTTGAGCTTGAAGAACTGAAGAAACAACTACAGGAGAATCTGGATAAAGGGTTTATACGCCCAAGTGCATCACCATGGGGTGCACCAGTCCTCTTCGTCAAGAAGAAGGATGGGTCAATGCGGCTTTGCATTGATTTTCGTGAACTTAACAAAATCACGATAAAGAACAAGTATCCTCTCCCAAGAATCGATGACTTGTTTGATCAGCTGCGTGGAGCACAATACTTCTCCAAGGTCGACTTGCGGTCGGGATATTATCAAGTAAGGGTGAAGAAGGAAGATATCCCCAAGACTGCTTTTCGTACAATGTACGGGCACTATGAATTCATAGTAATGCTTTCGGACTCACCAATGCTCCAGCAATATTCATGGACTTGATGAATAGAGTCTTTAGAGATTACTTAGACAAATTTGTGGTAGTCTTTATAGATGATATTCTAATATACTCCAAAACCAAGGAGGACCATGAGGAGCATTTAAAAACTGTACTAGAGACTTTGCGCAAGGAGAAGCTCTATGCAAAGTACAACAAGTGTGAGTTTTGGTTGAAGGAAGTCTCATTCTTGGGTCATATCATAACAAGCAAGGGGATATCTGTGGACCCCTCCAAAACAGATGCAATTGAGGGATGGCCGAGGCCAACATCGGTAACTGATATCCGTAGCTTCTTGGGGTTAGCTGGATATTATCGACGATTTGTGAGAAATTTCTCACGATTGTCCAACCCTCTTACCAAGCTAACTCGAAAGTGAGTAAAGTTTGCTTGGAGTGATGAATGCGAAGAAAGCTTCAAGGAGTTGAAAAGGAGGCTTATCACTACACCCGTGCTCACTTTACCCACAAGTGGGGAGCTTTTTGTGGTATTCAGTGATGCTTCGAAGAAGGGATTAGGATGTGTGCCGATGCAGAATGATAAAGTTATATCCTATGCCTCAAGGCAGTTGAAAATCCATGAGCGAAACTATCCAACACATGATCTGGAGTTGGCGGCGGTGATCTTTGCCTGGAAAATCTGGCGGCATTATCTCTATGGAGAGAAATGTGGGATATATACTTACCACAAGAGTCTTAAACATATATTCACACAGAAAGAGCTTAATATGAACCAGAGAAGATGGATAGAGCTCATCAAGGATTATGACTGTTCAATACATTACCACCCTGGGAAGGCGAACAAGGTGGCGGATTCCCTAAGTAGAGAGGATCTAGCAATTCTATCAATGATGAGAATTGAGAAGGATCCAATCTTCTTAGACTTGATGAAGATGGACGTGGGAATCATAAAGAAGGGAACATCATCAATCCTTTCACAAATGATTGCTCAACCATCTCTTTTGGAAAGGTTAAAGGATGCTCAAAAGGATGATGCAGGAATCCAAGAAAAAGTGGAAGCTATCAAAAAGGGAAAATCCTCAGAGTTTAATGTTAATGAAGAAGGAATTGTGCGGTTTGGGAAAAGACTATGTGTTCCATCAAGTTCGGAGCTGAAGAAGGAACTTTTGGATGATGCGTATAGTTCAAATTTCTCTATTCACCCAGGGAGCACAAAGATGTATCGAGATCTCCGAGAAAACTTTTGGTGGGATAATATGAAGAAAGAGATCGCTGAATATACATCAAAGTGCCTGGTGTGTCAGCAAGTGAAGGCAGAGAGGCAGAAGTCTAAGGGGAGGATGCAACCATTGCCCATACCAAAATGGAAATGGGAGAACATCACCATGGACTTGGTCACCGGACTTCCAAGGACATCCAAAGGCAACAATGCAATCTGGGTTGTTGTGGATCGTCTTACAAAGACTGCACACTTCATTGATATTCAAGAGGATTTCTCTTTGGATCAACTGGCACGGATATATATCGGGGAAGTGGTACAGTTGCATGGAGTACCACTATCTATTGTGTCTGACCGAGATCCAAGATTTACCTCTATGTTTTGGAAGAGTCTTCAACATGCTCTGAATACTGAACTAAACTTCAGTACGGCCTATCATCCTCAAACTGATGGCCAATCTGAGAGGACTATCCAAACACTTGAGGATATGTTGAGAGCGTGCTCAAGGGACTTTAAAGGAGGATGGGATCAACATCTTCCTCTGGTTGAGTTCTCTTATAATAATAGTTTCCACTCGAGCATCCAAATGGCACCATATGAAGCCCTGTATGGGAAAAGGTGTAGAACACCGACATGTTGGAATGAGGTCGGTGAACGTAAGCTGCTTGGACCAGAAATGGTCGAAGAAATGGTGGAGTAGGTGAAAACCATTCAGCAGCATATCAAGGCATCCCAAAGTCGACAGAAGAGTTATGCAGATAATCGTCGACGAGACCTTGAGTTTAAAGTCGGAGACATGGTGTTTTTACGCATATCTCCATGGAATAAGGTCATGAGGTTTGGAAAGAAAGGGAAGTTAAGTCCAAGGTACATCGGCCCATTCGAGATTCTTGATCGTGTTGGGGCTGTGGCCTATCGACTAGCACTTCCACCGACTATGTCCAAGGTGCATGATGTCTTTCATGTATCCCTCTTAAGGAAGTACATACCGGACCCTTCACATGTACTCTCTTCCGAGGTGGTACAATTGGAAGATGATCTTTCTTATGAGGAGCAACCAGTGAAGATCTTAGATCATAGAGAAAAAGTTCTACGAAATAAGACAATTCCCCTCATCAAGGTGTTGTGGAGAAACCACAAGTTTGAAGAAGCAACATGGGAGTCGGAGGATATGATGAAGCTGAGTTACCCACAATTGTTTTAGTGTGGGAAAAGGAAAATTTCGAGGGCGAAATTTCTTAAGGGGGGAATATTGTAACGACCCAAAGTTTCACTAATGAAAAATCTCTCTTGATCCAGTTAAATGTTTCATTATGAAATATGTTTTTATAAGATGTAAACTTCTTTAGTTTTACGTTAAGATTTGTGACCGTTACTTTTATAGCCATTGAACAGTGATCATCTGTGTAGTATAAATATAAGGCTTTAATGAAACCATTTCTACTCAGACAAAGGAAGCGATGACCTCATCCAGTAGAATTGCCCCTTACGAAGCCCATTTGTCAGATCTCGGAAAAGAGGTGGCATCTTTGGGCTTTTCCCTTGACCAAGCCCAAGCTGAGCTTCATCAAGTCAAGCTCGAACGTGATCGTCTACGGGAAAAATGGAAGTTGATAGAGATTACCACTCGAGCGATGTTATCTGAGCAACCCCAAGAGTCTGTCACCATCGCACACCTTACCCTTAGGTCTTATGCGGCTATTTTAAGGGGTTATGTAACAAATAAGTAGCACCATGTTCATGTACATTATTTTTTTGTATATAACAATGAATATAATTTTTTTTTGATACATTGTAATTAGTTTTTAAAGTACAATTGGTGTTTTTAGTTATTATTTAATTAAGAATTATATTTTATTAAATTAAATGATTTTTGAATTAAATAATATTTTAATAAAATATTATTATTAATATTAAATTAATTTTTATTAAATATAAATGATTTTATAATTTTATGAATGGAATTAAAATTTTTATTAAGGTTTGAAAGCCATTTCTGTCAAAACCCGTGATTTTTTTATAAATGACGATTTTTATTTAAAAAGTGAAAATTCACATATTTAGAAAATTATTTAGATAAAATAAATATTATTTTTGGAATCAGGAAGTCGAAATTATCCAACGGTGAATTTTTCATAATTTTCTGAGACAGTCCAATTTTTGGGTTAAAATTAAATACTATTTAAATATATAATGTGTTTTATGACATCATAATGAACCAATGGTGATGTAATAAAATACCATAATACATATGTTCGGCCAATATGTGTTTTATCATTAAAATAATGAAGTTTTGGGTTTGTTTGACTTACTTTTCAAAGCATTAATGGAGCCCTCAAGACTTATTCAACACTTTGCCTTTTTAAATTAATTTCCATGGGAGTGTGACTCACCTCCACATAAGAAACCCTAATTTTTTAATAATTTCGGACCTTGGACTTGTAAAATATTGCTTTCCTCTTTCCTTTTCCAGAAACCATGGGCAAATACCATGGGATGGTTTGTGGTTTGGATTATTTTAATATAAGGGGTCCCAAACCTAAATAATAAAGAATTCTCTCACCTTTCCTATATAAACCCACCCAAGATCCCACTTCCTCCTCACTCAAAGCCCTTAAAGTTCGTCCAACCTCTGCCCTACTCTCTCTAGAATCCTCTCAAGGTGCCCCAAGCTCCCAAGAAGCCTCTCACAAGCCTCTCTCTAGCCTTTGGAAGCACACTTCCAAGTAAGGGGTTTTCTTCCTTTCTCATTTTTGTCAATTTTCTTTAAGTTGTATTGCCCTTTTATTTTCAATTATGAATGTTGGGGTATGGTTTTGAACCTCTCCCATACTGCCCTCTTATTGTTTGAATGGTGGGAGAACCCTTTCTCTCTCATTAAATTCCTCCCATGTACACCCGTTACTATGCCGAAATTCCGAAAGGAACTTCTCTCTCTTCTTTTACATTCAAGAAATACTTTTGTATCATGAATCTAAATACCATTTCTATTGTTGGGACATGTATATATATGATCTCCTTACTTTCCATTACATGTAAATATGATGAGGAACCCATTTCTCTCTCATCAACCTTTTTATGAATTCTTATGTCACGCTGTTACACTGCCGAAATCGCACCGAGTTTCTAAGCCAATGTCTTTGTGTAGTGAATACCATGCCCATTTATCCATCAAGGGTATTCACCTTTATGCACATTTACATATTGATTATAAAGTTTCATGTATGAATTCCACATTCCTTTATCGTGGAAGAAATGATTATGTTTTATGAATCCATGTTTTATGATCCATGTGGCACACTTATGCATGAAATGAAATGTTTAAGAAGGGTGCGCCCTTTATAGCGCTCCAATGCATTGGGTAAAGTATAGTATCATGATACGTCATGTGCAATGAGTGTTTACTCATTCTAATTCAAGTGCAACGATGGTTTACTCGTGCTTCAAGTGCAATGAGGGTTTACTCATGCTCCATGTGCAATGAGCCTTGGCTCATGCTAATTCAATGTTAAGTGTTGTTGCCACATTTCAATGCTATGATTATCATGCTTTGTCAGGCCTTTATGTTCATGTTTCTCTTATGCTCTATCGATATGCCTATTGCCTAACATGTATCGTACTCCTCGTGTTATTCATTGTGTACTCCCTTAGTGGGCTTTATAGCTCACCCTTTTCTTATGCATGTCCTCAGGTTATCCCATGCAATGCTAAGTACGAAGGAATGTAGTGGTCATGTAAAGGAAGTTTTCAATAAAGATGTTGTATTTCAAGTTTAAAGTTTTTATGTAATGATCCTAAGCCCCAAAGACACTAAACCTCTCGATCTTCATTATTGTATCAAGTGAAGTTTTATGTAATAAAGCATGCTTAAGTTGGGAATTGCGTCCTCGCAATTTTATTCACTTATCAAAATAAGCGGGGGTATTTATCCCTCATAGCATTTTCAGATTCCCATGTTGCCTCTTCAACCATATGGTTTTTCCACAAAACCTTTACCTGGTGGATTACCTTATTTCGCAACACTTGCTCTCTTTGGTCAAGAATCTGGATTGGTTGTTCTTCATAATAGAGATTATCTTCCAACTGAACTACCTCTGGGCTCAAAACATGAGATGAATCTGGCATATACATCCTCAATATCGAAACATGAAAAAAATTGTGTACCTGAGATAAACTCGGTGGTAATTCCACTCTGTATGCAACTGATCAAACTCTCTCTATAATTTCATATGGTCCAATGAACCTTGGACTCATCTTTCCTTTCTTACCAAATCGCATAACACTTTTCCATGGAGAAACCTTGAGAAAAACATGATCACCTACCTCGAAAGATGGATCCATCCTACGGTTGTCCGCATAACACTTCTGCCTGCTCTGAGCTGTTCTCATGTGTTTCTGAATCAACTGAACCTTTTCTGCCATCTCTTCTACCAATTCTGGTCCCATCAGCTTCCATTCACCCACTTAATCCCAAAATGCTGGAGTTCAACACCGCTTCCCATATAATGCCTCAAATGGTACCATATCTATACTTGAATGAAAGCTGTTATTATATGAAAACTCAACAAAAGGAAGATGTTGGTCCCAACTTACATGATAATCCATCGAACAAGCTCGTATCATATCTTCCAAGGTCTGAATTGTTCGTTCTGACTGCCCATCTGATTGCGGATGAAAAGCAGTACTAAAATTTAATTCAGTACCCAACGACTTCTGAAGGCCTTTCCAAAAGTTAGAAGTAAACCTAGGATCACGGTCAGATACAATGGAGAGAGGAAATCCATGTAACATGACTATCTCTTTAAGATACAAACGGGAAATTTGATCTAGGGAAAAATTGTCTCGTATAGGAAGGAAATGAGCAGATTTAGTTTAGCGATCAACAATAACCCAGATTGCATTATTACCTCGAGATGTCTTCGGTAATCCCACAACAAAGTCCATGGATATATTCTCCCATTTCCACTCTGGCAGTGGTAGAGGCTGAAGCATCCCTTTCGGTAACTACCGCTCTGCTTTAACCTGAAGACAAGTCAAACACTTCACAGTAAAATCAGCAATATCTCTTTTCATTCCATCCCACTAGTAATACTCCCGCAGATCTCTGTACATCTTAGTACTGCCAGGATGAACTGAAAACGGAGAACTATGATCTTCACATAATAACTCTCTCTTCAACTATTAATCACAAGGCACACACAATCTCTTCCCAAATCTCAAAACACAATCACTATCAATGTTGAATTCATGCAACATACCTTTCTGAACCAGCTCTACCTTTTTCTGCAACTCACAGTCTTGCTTCTGTGCTTGCTGGATTCTGTCTGATAAAGATGATCTCACTGATACCTGAAACAAAACAGAAGTACATCCTGCACCAACTACTTCTATGCCAAAGTTCATCAAATCAAAAACCAAAGGATCTCGTTCCAAACGTAGCATGGTTAATGAAGCATTACTTTTTCGACTCAAAGCATCAGCCACTTTATTTGCTTTTCCCGAATGGTAGTGAATAGTACAATCATAATCCTTGATTAATTCCAGCCATCTCCTCTGTCTCATGTTCAATTCTTTCTGAGTGAATATATACTTTAAACTTTTGTGATAAGTATATATTTCACACTTTACTCCATACAAATGATGCCTCCAAATTTTTAAAGCAAAAACAACAGTAGCTAATTCCAAATCATGTGTAGGGTAATTTACCTCATGAGTTTTCAACTAACGTGAAGCATAAGCAATTACCTGATCATTCTGCATAAGGACACAACCAAGTCCCTTCAACGAAGCATCACTGTATATAACAAACTCACCATTACTAGAAGGAAGTGCCAAAACTGGAGCATTCACCAATCTTCTTTTCAACTCCTGAAAACAATCATCAAATTATTTTGTCCAGATAAACTTAACACCCTTCGAAGTTAGCTTAGTCATTGGACTAGATAACCGTGAAAAATTTTCAACAAACCTTCAGTAGTAACCTGCCAAACCAAGAAAAATACGGATCACGGTTACATTAGTGGGTCTTGGCCATTCTTTAACAACTTTTGTTTTGGCAGGATCAAGAGTTATGCCATCTTTTGAAACAATGTGGCCCAGGAAAGAAATTTGTTGTAACCAAAACTCATACTTGCTGAATTTTCCATATAGTTTCTTTTCTTTTAAGGTTTGAAAGATAAACCTCAAATGAATTTCATGCTCCTATTTACTTTTTTAAAACACCAAAATATCATCAATAAACACAACCACCATTTATCACCTAAATCAACTGAGCCATCACTGCAAAAAACTGTTCAATTTTGACTCTGACCATCTCAGGTTGCTTATTTAGAAGGTTGTCTTCCTCCTGATGTCGTCCCAACATAGCTGCTTTGTTTCCTCTACAGAAACCATTCTGAACACAAAAATATCTTAGTCGAAGCAACATGGTAATATTTAAATGATATATCATTTCATTCATACCATAAATTAACTTATAATTTAACAATTTTGTAACTCCTAAAGTTGTCTAAACCGACCTCTGATACCAACTATAAGGCCCCAGCCTTAAACCTTACTTAATATTGAAATAAATGAATAATTCACATTGAGGATATTTTCAGGTTTAGAGTTTTATAAAATTAGGACATAACTATTACATCTCAAAGGATTACAAAGTAGACACTTCTACTATGTTTCCATAAAATAAAAAAAACTCTTAAAAAGAGACATGTCTAGTTCCATGTTTTATATAGCATGACTTTCTCTTGATCCCGTCCTTGACCCTATTCCACATTAAGTCCTCTGAAAAACATTTCAATAAAACTTGGGGTGAGCATAAAAAGCTCAGTAAGGGATAAACAAAGAATGAAAACTGTTAGTTTTTCAAACATCACGTAAACCATGTATACTTTATCAAAGTAATACCTTCACCTGAATGAAGTAGTAAAAACTCTTCACTGAATAAAATATCATAACATACCCTTTTGTAACCAAAGGATTACCATAAAACCCATATAATGAACAAATAACATATAATGGTAACTTGGGACATAAACACACTTAAGTGGAATAACCATACGGTCGACTTCCACACATATCACTTAATGGAATAGCCATACGGCCAACTTCCATACATACTTAATGGAATAGCCATACGGCTGGCTTCCATACCCAATGCATTGGAGGTTATAACGTAACCACCCGTCCTGGTATTCACGGAACCACCTGTCATATGGTTTATCACGTAACCACCCATCAAATGTCCAAGTACCAATATAAAATCATAAAACATAAAACCAATATAAAGGAATGATAACATTTCCACATTTCAATCACAATATATCATTTAAATATATTTCCATAATAGAATCCTTTATCAAAACCATTTTCAATACCAAAATACATAAAAGAGTATATGGTATTTATTTTATTTTAAAAACATTACGGCTTGTTGAGGAAGCCAAAGACCAAATAATACCTGCGGCGGCGGAAAAGGTCGTTGACACTGCGTACGTTAAAAAAACATTCCTTTTTGTCGTTTAATAAAACGCTTCATAAAAAAATATTCCTTTTGTATAAAATTAAAAGTCAAAGGTGTTTATACACCGTATAAAATAATGTTTTGTATAAAACTAAATATGCCTCAATGAAAGGAGATTGAGACGAATTCCCTTACCTCGGGTCCAACTTGACTCGATCGTTCTTTATCATCATGAATAATAAACTTGAGTTAATTTCTATTTTCTTAAGAACCTTTTTCAAGTTCAGTATTCCTTTTATATCACTTATTTCCATGTTATAAACATTATGTAACCATTTATGTTAATAATTTTTGTTTTGTCGATATTTGGGTCTTAAGTCGAAAGTGGACTTCGTACAATTACATGTTGTTCGTGTGGTCAAAGGTTCTTTATATCCAGAATGAAATTACTGATTTGGATATCATATATATCATATATATCCAGCATATACATGTATTTATAATATTACATAACCATTTAGAGGTAAGAAATGAAATGCACCGTTCATGGAGACGGTAAGCCGTACGTACGCATGAACACTACTTTCATTTCCTTGTCATATTAATGGAATTAAAACTAAATGAGAGGTATGTATATTTTAATTACAAAATTCTATTCATAATTCAGATGTATCATTAATCATATATATCCATTATATATATGTACTTATACTAGTACATTACATTTGGGGATAAGAAATGAAATGCACCGTTCATGGAGACGGTATGCCCTACGTACGCATGAACGCTACTTTCATTTCTATTTCATATTTTTATGGAATGGAATAATAATGATATAGAGGTATATTATAATTCCAGTATAACATAATATATAATAACATTAAATCCATCCTTTACACATCCCACATATGGAATTAACGAATCACATCACTTTGAGGGGGCGGTAGTCCGCATTTCCTTAAATGAAGATATCGCGTTTACCCATAATGGAAACCATAAATGTATTCACAAAATGAAAAATACAGAATCTTAAGGAAACCATAAACATATTATATATCATATATAAATATAGTTCCATCTTAATGGCCACCTTTGAAGGTGTTAAAATAATGTTGAACAATCATCGTTTCGGGAGGCCGAAATTCACCATCCACGGAAACAGTATGTTCTTGAACCATTAGATGTAGGTGTGTGTAAGTGTAGATCGAATCCTTCTTATAACAACATCCTAGTATATTGATGATACTAGAGTTGTTACAAAAGAAATGAATAAAAAGAGTTTAGGGTGTTGGAGAAGCAAAATAAAACAAAAGGACTCAAGTGCGGACATTACCTTAAAATCGGGTAACTCCCGTTGGTTTGAGCTCAAAGAATTCCTTGGGAAGACTTCTGCCCAAAGTGAGGCTTCAAGGAGTAATATATTTATGTGGAGAGGCAAAATGGGCAGGGTTTGTCTGATCCAAAGGCTTTGGGAGTGTGGGTAAGGAGGTAGAGGTGGGGGCCTTTTATAAGAGGAGAGGAGGGGCACTCTTGGAAAGTAAGAAAATGTTACTTTATTTTAGAATGAGTTTCGGATTTTAATGGTCCCACATTGATGTGTTTCGAGGATAAGGTGATAAGGGTTCGTAATAAACCCATCCAATAGGTTTTGGACATGTGTAGGTCATAGATTTTACATTATCTTTCCATTTTATTTAAATCCTTTATTAATGAGGTAATCGCTGCATCATGATGATGTCATAAATAATTTAAATTATTTAATGTCTAAAAAATATAAAACAAATATCATGATGTAGGAAATCTTTTTATATTTATAATGAATATTTATAGTTAAAAATCGGACTTGTATCACCCCATGTAATAATTGTTTTAGTAAAACATCTCATGTTTGTGTCATTTTTACTTTAACATTAAATAAAAAGTTATTTATGTCATTTCCCAACCAAAGTAGCTCCATGGGGTCCCCAAGTTGACTCATGGATTTTCCGGGTCGTCCATGACACATCCTATGAGGGTATTACATTTGTCAAGCTCATCTCATATTATTAAAACATTATTTTTAACTTAAACTACACTAATTACCTATAATCGCGATTAAAAACTTAATAAGTTACTATTCACAATAAAATTATTTTAATCCCATTGAACCATATTTTACTTATTAATGAAAACCATGTATGTCGGATTTTGGAAATTCAAAACACAGAAGTGGTAAAATTTCATTTAAACGAAAAATCAGTTTTTATAAGTACCACTTAGTGGTTTCACTATTCATCAAAAATTGAAGTTTTTTAGAAAAATACCAAAAATTCACCCTAAGATATATTTGATATTCCAAATTCAAAAATGAAGTCTACTTTACAAAATTAAAAACATATAAGTCACATTAATTAATTTAATAATTAATTCCCGCTGTCATGACAAATAATGTGTTTTTATGAAACAATAAGTATCAAAAGATTGACACTAGTTTAAGTCCGATTTCAAAGTGAAATTAATTCCAACAACCACTATTGGATTAAATGGTAAAAATATATTCTAATTGCACTTAAAAAAAATTCAAAATATTATCTAATCATCTTAATAAATTAGATTAAAAATGGGTTTTGAATTAAAATACAACATTTTACACTATTCATTAAAAAAATGAACTTTATCGGAAAAATACCAAAAATTTACACAAAGTAAATTTTGATGTCCAGATTCTAAAAAAGAGTTATATTTGGTCCAATAGAATTTATAAGAGTGATCAAAACTATATTTAATGATGGTTCACCATCAAAAGGTGATAAGTGAACCTTTAGTGAAAATTTGGGTATAAATGCCTAAAATTGTATTCTTTCCGTATTTTAAGCCTTTATCTTTTATTGGATAAATGTAAAAACATTTAAAAAACATATATAATCATATTTTAGTTATTTATATCCATTCCCTCCAATAAAACAACTACATGTTAACTACCATTTAAAATAATATTATTATATTACTAGTGTGCAATGTAAGTTTTCAAAGAAACTCATCGTTGTGTATCGAGTACGCAATCGAACATAGCAACCCCATTAAAGTAAAATTAATATTTAATTCGTAAATATTAATAAATATGAAAATTATTTATTCTTCATTTACCTGGGATGTTACAGCTACTTTTTTTATTTTACAAATAGAATTTTCTTTGGGAAACTTGGAATAAATTACATTATTAATAACCTCATCATGTGGAATTTATGATCCTCATTATCAATAAATAATATGTTTCTTTTTGTTTTATCTATGATAAGTTTTATTTTTTGCATAAATTTGAAAATTTTAATTATTTAATGAACTATTTATTTAGTTTATAATATCTATGTTTTAATTGATAATATTAATATTTAAGTATTTAATATTATTTGGATAAAATTTATGAGAAGTAAATAGAAATAAAATAAAATTAATTATTTACTTTATATTTTTTATTATGAATATTTTATGTATTTATTGTTGAAGAGAAGTGGAAAAGTGGACTTTAATAAAAAAGGGTCCACTAAATGGCTATCCCTCAAACAAGGGGGAAATCCACATAGAAGTTGAAATACGGGCCCTCATGCCAAGCTCATCCTCAGGAAGTCCATGTGGCTAGGGAAACACTTGTGAGGGTCTGAAAATTGGGACATAAGAGCATATAGGGGACCATATGTCGAAATGTGGTGGTCAATTCAAGGAGATGAACGGTGAAGAGCTTCAATATCATGAGGAGGTGCACAAATGTGTAGGGGGTACTACGACGCCACACAACTTTTCATGGTACTGAGGGAATTGATTCCCTTTATTAGCGGAGTGTATCAACTTTTTTTTTCCATGTGGGGAATGTGTGCTTCTTGAGTTCCTATGAAATGAATGGGAATACACTGTTTCAACCCAATAGTGTGTTGACTTCCTTAGACAACACACAACACTGATTTGTATTGTATCCTCCACCATTTCCCCACATGACTTCCATGGATGATAAAGGATGATCCCTCCAATACTATAATTTCGATCCTCCCAACACTATAGTCATGGATTTAATGAATTGGGATATATAAAGGATGAATGAAAGAAGACTAGTACCCTAGGGATTGGATTCTACACCATATCATCTAGTCTCTCGAGAAGAATAAGAAACATATTGTGGTGTTGTTAATAGTGTTTCACCATGACTGTATAAACCAGAATATTTTAGATGATGATTGTAATGTGGTTTTCATACTATATTTTTAAGGTGCATAAATTGGTAGGGGATAATATTTTTTAGAATTAAGAAATTTTTACGTAGAAAAAATGATTACACCATAGTACCGTTGGATGAATGGTTTGAAGAATAAGTTTACAACATGGGATGGCCACCCCACCATGGAGACTCATGTTCGAATAAAGTTAAAATGGGTAGAAGTGTTATTCAAAGCCTAAATTTTGGAAGGTGTGATAAATTGGAGAGAATTTAAGGGAGAATAAACTATGACAATGGAAAACACCCCTGGAACTAGATTACTAAAGTAATTCTTACTTGATAGAGCTGTTTTGGAGTATTTATTTTGTAGTAGGATATAGTTTTTTATTTTTTATATCCCCTCTTACTAATAATTAGGGGGGTAATCATTTTTATTATTTTTTTAATGTAATAGGAGTGGATAAAGTATAGGAAAATTTATTTTATTAAAATTTTAATGGGTTGTTGAATTTTATTAAATCATCACAATTCATACCTTTCCTCATTATACATGAATTTGTTGATATAGAAATTATTTCATACTAAATGCTTTAACTAGTGACCCTTATTAATTGAAGGACCAATACATTAATTTTAATTAATTTCATTTAAATTTTTTTCCAAACACCTAACTTTGAACTAACAAAATAACTAATAGGGGAAAAGGGGATTCATAAAATAGGAGATGATCACTCTAGGGTGAGGAGGACTAGAGTAAACTTACAACAACATTTAGATAAAAAATCAAAAAACTTACCCATCAATAGTGCATGATTTCAACATACAAAATTTTGGTACTTCCATCTCATCCATTTCAAAACAAACCAACATAATCTTCTATGTTTACTCAATTAAATTTCCTAATATTTTTATGTTATTTCTAGAACATTATTAGTAGATTGAGTTATATCACCACTATACTATAATTTTAATTATTTAGTGTGTTTTTAGATATATAAATTATTTCATTGATATTTCCTGCGATATGCAATGACGATGATGGGTGATGTTAAAATTAGTGTCATTTCTGGGGAAGGTTGACTACAAATTATATGATTTTTTTGAGTTTTCTACAATGATGATGTAGTGATTAAGAGTTGATAAGGAGTTACTCCATCTCAGGGTGCACAGGTCTAGGTGGTTAGTATCCCGAGGCATTTATGATTCCCTTATATGAAATTTGAACAGTTTTTTTTTTCCTGAATTTTTAATTCTTAGTGTTTCTTGAAAGTCATTGTCATGTGATTTTGTTTGAATTTTGATCTTAGTGTATTGATATTTTTAAGGTTCTCACTCAACCATACAAGTGATTCTTTGAAAATATAAAAAATATGTAAATGGAGTAAATTCATCTCATAAATACTCCACCATGTGAAAATAGAAGAAAAGAGATATTCCTTTCAAGCCTAAGATCGAAAGGAAAATCTATAAAAAAAGGTCAATACATAGCAATTAGTGAATAACATGGTTGGAAATGAGTTAGTACAAGGTGCTATAAAATAAGTCCCATGAAAGGAATCAAGGAGTAGTAAAAACTATTCATGGACATAACCCATGAGTTCAAACATTAATCAACTTTGGATGACCCTTAAATGCAGGGGTCAATCCAAGAATCCCCCATTGCCACTTTACACATTGAGATAAAGCCGGTGATCATCTAAATGATCACTCACTAAGTTCAATTTTTTGGGATACAACATTAAGACACTAAGTATCATATGATGGATCGTAAGAGTAGCTTAGATTGATATACTTATAAGAGATGGGATTGTAATTTTAAAAAATCAATCATAAAAAAACACAATAGCTCTTAAAATAAATGATCAAACTTAGACATTAGCTGAAAATCAAAGTATTATAATCATAATCGTATATAAATGTAATAATAACTTACAAGCTATATTAAACAAATACACACTTTTAACCTTAATAGTAATAGTAGTCAATAAACTCAACTAAATGCATCCACAATTTTATACATACTATAAAGTGTGTCTTTCCTTACTTGGAAAACCCTCGATATGATGATCAGAATAAGCTATGTTTTCCTATCCCTAGAATCCCTTGATATAAGGATCAACAACTATCTTCCTAGTCCCTGAATCCCTCAATCTAAAGGACCAGATCCACTATCTTTCTATCCCATGAATCCATTAATCATAATAATGATTGAATATAAAATAAAAAATGAAAAATATTTTTAAAGAAACAACCCTGAAAATGATTCCCTATAATAACAACTCTATAAAGGGTTATAATGAATAAGAATCGGATATTCACTAGGAGAAAAACTAATAATACTTTAGTTTCAAAAATGCATCTGCTCCAAACTCATCAAATGAACAACTATTTATAGTTCAATCTATTTTAGTCACATTTCAATGTTTAGTGCAATAGCCTTTGAGAGATGATTCTTTGACAGCTCAAAATATTCTGGCATAATTGAATTTTAAACATCATTTTGTTTTAGAACCACTATAATGATATAGTTAATTTCTTACAATAGAAATAATTTTACATGTTCTGATTATAATCTTAGGATAGTTCGATGTACATACTTATCATTTATCAATGTGGTAATCCTTATGAGGATCATTCAAAAGTATCAGTATAAGAATCAGTTTGATTTTCTTGATTTTTATCATTACAATGTACAAGTAAAATGTATAAACACTTTTCTGAATAATGGTATGTCAGATTAATTAGATGAATAATTGACTCGATGGATCATATTGAATAATTATAGTCTTATAATTGAAATACATTAAAACTTTTTCATTGTATTATAAATTTAAGGTTTTCTACAAAAAAATACCAAAATACTTTAGATAGAAAAAGTTAGTAATCGATGTTTTAAGAGAGTGTTTTTGATTTGAATAACTAAAGGAATATAGAAGTAATAAGTAAGAATTATGACTCAATAGTCTCCACCTATTAGGAAATAATAAAAAACATTACTTAAATGAAAAATAACTTGAAAATATTATAGCCCATTATTCTCTTAAGTGAATTGAAGTTATTATTTATAACTCCTCCAAATTTTGTAACTACTTCCCAAAGATATGGAAAGGCTTAAGACATCTAATCATAAAAGAATACTTCTCCCCCATATTATAGTATCTCAAATTTTATAAAAGATTCTCAGTTTTTATAAAAACTTTCTCCCACTATGTAAAATATTTTCCCGCCTTATTATTTTTTGAAATAATGGGAATGAATGCATTGTTTTCTAAAATATTAGAGGAAAAATTATGTATGATTTTTTTTTCATATGAACTGAATTATTCATCCAAAAAATATATGAATGAACATATATCTACTCATAATTGGAAAACATTCAAGGATAAATAATTTGGATAAAATGTAATTCATAATACAAAAACCATTCAAATATTTTACAAAAAAATACATCTAGAGTAAAAAGAAAAAAACCATCCTCTAGTCATCAAATTTTCAAAAAAGGCTTCATTTTCATGTACTCATCTCAATCCATATCAATCATTACAATTAATTCTTCCATGAATTCTTGCTTCTGAACATGATTCTTAAATCATTAAATCTCCTTAGAATAATTTTTATAGTATTACATCATAAAGAAAAGTTCACCTTCATAGGATCTAAGATGAGTAATATCAAGCTCCAAATTCTAAACTTTTGGTTTCAAGACATTTAATTCCTCTGTCATATCATCTGTTGTATCTATGAAATATACAATGAAAATTAATATAAAAAACATATGAGGATAACTTGTTGAAGGAATCTATAATATGTAATAGATGTTGCTTTAATTCAACAAATTGATTATCATTTTCACAAATATCACTATTAATTTGGTTGGACCACTTCAACATCTGATTGTATGAAGAATTTTGTTCCTTGAAATTTTCTTGAAATACATTCAAATCAGTCATGATCCAGATCACTAATTCAGGTAAAAAAATAGTGATTCTAATTTCAGATTCAAAGATTCATGAATTAACATAAAGCTTTCCTCTATATTTGGTAGATAAGGAATCCGATCACTCAACAGTTTTCAAGGTAGTTCATATATAATCAAAACCCTTTTAGGTAATCGTATCTTCTAATTTCTAATGATCGATCTCTACCTGAGGATGTTTTGGAATGCTGTTTCTGGCATAAAAAAATATCCATTTCTTTTCAACTTTCTAGGAAACTGCATCTTTAACTGTCTATTGAACATTTTTCCCTCTAAACCATTCAAAATATCAATATATTTATTTGATTCTACTATATCAATGATTTTGGATTTTGATTTTTGGTTTGGTTCTTCTTCTTAAGAGTATGACTCTACATCCTTTTCTGATGAAGATTTTTATTCCTAATAATTTTATGAGTTTTCATAACTACTAGATTCTAAATGTAAAGGTGTTGAGGATGATGAAGACTCCAATGATTTATTTTCCTTATATTCTTCATCATTTTTAGTCCTTTCCTTTTTAACTTGTTCCTATTATGATTCTTAGTCTTTATTTACTTCTTCTTCAATTTCTTCCTCAACATACTCTTCAACCTATTCTTTAACTTCTTCTTCAAATTCTTCCTCAACGTATTTGTTAATAACTTATTCTAATTGTCTTTATGTTCTTAAAACTCCTTCTCAGACTGATTTATATACCAAATATTTCTCATGTGCATTAGGAACATATTATTAAATAACTAGTTTTCATTTCCCTTATCAAACACTAAAGGGACTACTAAATTATTGATACCTAAGCTTGATGTACATGGTAATTACATTACTTTTGCGAAATACTTAATACATAACAAAAATAGACACCCAAGGACCGTAATAGTTTAGTATCTTTGGAAACTCAGAACAAAATCTTATAATCATGGTGAAAGATCTACAACATCTCCCATAAATATCTTCCCCTTTTGGTTTCTTACCCAAAACCTTTCATTATATCCCAAGGAAAAGAAAAAATAAAAAGGGTCAGCTCAAATTCTCAGTAAGGGAAAACATGGATAAAATAAAACAAACCATATTCATTTAAACTTAAAAAACTGAACCTAAAGTTTAAGCATCAAAAACTTGAGTTGTGAAATAAATCTTGGTAGTACGTAAGGCATAGATCATAAAGGAACATTAATCATGATAAAATATCATGGGAATAAAACATGTAATTGTGGAAAACCATTAATCACATGATATGATTTCCATAGTAGCCATGACATTTCTAACAAGACCATCATAGTGGACAATGTCCATAACTGAACTAGGTTTTCTTTCCATTCTAGCCCTGTATTACAGAACTGGATTTACTTGCCTTTCCAGCCATGTATATCTCATGAGATATAAATCATTACCCAATGCATTGGAGGGAGATATAGGTCCCACCCATCTCATAAAGAAATCATTCTTTTGTGTTCCACAAAATAAACATTAATCATTCATCATAACCCAATGAATTAAATGAGTTTTATAAACATCAACCCATCATAACATAATCCATATAGAATAAATGCATATCATTTCATCATAAGAAAAATGATACCATATAAATAATATAGACAATATACTTGAAACATAAACATATTAAATAATTTCATCTTAGATGGAAAATGGTTTTGATAAAACTCTTGAAATGAATTCTTGAGGAAAATATACTTTCTTCTTCAAAATCATGTTCTTTTCTCAAAATAACATGAAATTTTAAAAGAAAAGGATTTTGTTGAAAATAATCATGAAAACATGTAGAGGAAGCTTCATGGAAATATGTCTTTATGAAACCGTAAAAATCTGTTCATGCCCTATAAGTTAAAAAACATTCTCCTCGTACTTTTAACGGAAAAGTAAAAAAGTACCACGTATGGGAAAAAAAATAAAGATTCCTTCCATAACAGAAAGTTAAAGTCAATGAGGGGTAAAAATTACTTTAAGAATACATGGAAGAAAATTAAACATTTTATGAAAAACATTTTTGTGGACATGGATGAAAAATACAACCCCAATAAATACTTAACTATATGCAATCTCAGATAAAAATGAGATTGAAAAATTACCCCTTACCTTATATCCAATTTCTTCCATACATGTCTAAGACTCCTGTATAGTGGGTTTAAACATATTATTAACTTATAACATAACCATAATAATAGTTATGATATCATATATGATTCACTTACAACTTTATATTACCCATTCATTTGTCAATTCCATGTTAAAGTAGTGTTTTGGGTAAAATCGTTTTATTTATCGTACGTGTTGAAGTGCATTGTGTTGCATTTGTTGTCAATGAGGCATGAAGTTTTCTTGGAATGAATGGATGTCAAGGAGTCAAGATGTGAATGTCAAAGGATGTGATGGTGATGGTGATGAAGGAGAATGGCCATGATACTAAGAGGCATGTCACTTAGGAGATTCACTAAGTGGCATAGGAGATGTGGTTGAAACATTCTCTAGTGACATCGGACGATTTTTGAGCTGATCTTTAAGTTCAAAGAACTTGTATCAACTTGATACAAAGTCACAACAATGTTTGAAGACCATGAATTTATTGACAATGCATGAGGAGAAGCAAGAGATCCATCCACAACTTCTAAGTGGATGAAGTGGTGTTTATGAAGTCCATGCACTATCACTTAGTGCATGTGAATCAGAAGAAGATCCAATTGATCTCTGATTTGATCAACGAAGCACATTTAAGATGTTATGTGATTCAGGAGTTCGGTTGATGAAGATCCTTGAGAATTCTCTCCTAAGTAGAAAATGAGATGATGAAGAAGAATCATAAATTGAGGAGTTGTTTCTAATCAAGTAGATTAATGTTTGAATTCTCAAGAAGAAGAAGAGAAGAGAAGAAATGAAGAAGGGAGAAGTGGATTGGAATTTGACATTTTACATATGGGATACTTTGTTTTTTAACAAAGTGTTTATTCATGCCTTAGGCAAAAAAATAGGCCAGCCAAGGCCAGCCCACGGGTTCAACCCCAAGGCACTTGTGGGACGAAGGCGCCACGCCCATGGGGGATCCCATGGTGCAAGAACAAGGTGGCAGGGGCCATGTGTAATCCCCCGAGGACACGCGGTGGTGAAACCCGCACGCCCGAGGTGCATAGTGGGCGCTAGGAGCGCGCCCGCAGGGAGCAGAGAGTGGGCGCAGAGCGCGCCCGCAGGGAGAACTCGGTGCGGGGCGGCACCGAGAGGGGAGGAGATTCAACTGGCCGTTCATGGGAGTGCCAGGGTGATAAACCGCGGAAAAACAGGAGCCCGTTTCGATGTGGGACGCGGAATTTTTCCGCGGGAGTGATCCTGGCCGCACGATCGATCGCGCGCCAGATCTTGGCCGCACATCTGATCCGCGGCGAGGCGATCTGATCCAGGCCGTCCGAGGATATTCAAACACCTGATCCAACGTCCGTGGCTCGTCTTCCACCTCGAGCTCGAGCCGAGGACACCCCGTGCCACCCGACGTCCCCCGCTGAACCAGAGCCCTCCGAGCATCGGATTTTGAGTTCTCGGCTGTCTCTTTCGAAGCCGAAGGCACCATCGTGCTCGTATGATCCTACTGAACATTTCCATGCATAAAAAAGGAGAATGCACACGATGTATGGGAAATTGGAGTTCGGCCGAGGCATACGAAGCTGCCGAAGGCCATGAGGATTATAGCTGTGCATGGATCGACTTAAGAGAGCCATGCACACGTTCGGCGAAGCATGAACGTGGAGGAGGAAGAAAAATAAGGGAGCCCGCGTCAAAACTGAGAATAAAAATCAAGATTTGGAAATATTTTTGAAGATCCGAAGATCTCGGGATTTTGAGCTGGATCACGCGGATGAACCGCCTCTGCCTCGCCTATAAAAGAAGAGCCCAAGGATCCAAAGAATGTGGCTGATCCTTTGTTGAAAACTCGGAGTCCCGCGTGTGCCTCTGCCTCGCGAAGAAGAAGCCGCCGCGCAAAGATTTGCGCGGCTGAAGTCCCCTGCGCGCTAATCCTTTGCGCGGCAGGAAGACCTCGTGGCCGCAACACTTTGCGCGCCCGAGGCTTGTTCCCTCTCTGCCCGCACCCTTGTGCGGCAAGAGGAAGTGCCCACGGGTGCAGCACTTGCGCGCCCCGCGGCAAGAGGAGTTTGCGCGCTCGAATGGTTGCGCGCCCGTGGAGTCTTGCACCTGAGGACCTACGCGAGCCAAGGCAGTAGCCAGCTGCACCTTGCATGCCTTCAGTTGGTTGGTGTTCGGGCTGTGTGTGTAAAAACAGAAGAAGGCAGTGTGTGTGTGCCATGTGGAGAAGAAGACCCGAGGTCTTAGTGCCTTGTGTGAAGTGGAAGAACACACCCTAGTGGTGTATGTGCAATTCAAGTGAAGGCCGAGACTTGCAAGCCTTGTGTGGGTGAAGTAAAGACCACACCTCATTTGAGTGTGTGTGTGTGCAAATTGAAGAGGAACACCCTACGGGCATTCATTGTGTTCAAGAAGAGGAAGGTCACTACAAGTGTATGCTAAGTGAATAATTTGTGTGTGCAAATTAAAGAAGTGGCCGAACCTATGTGTATGCTCTAAGTGGAGTGAACACACATTGAAGAAGGAAGAAGTAGACCCACACTAAAGAATAACACACTTTTAAGTGTGTAATCAAAAGGAATAAAGTGTGTGAAGTTCAGAGTTGGTGTGTGCTTGAAGTGATTACACCCTTTGTGGGTCTACTTCACCAAGAAAAGGAAAGGGGAAGTGCATGAATGCATGCATGCACATGCGCACGTGAACAGAGCTAAATCAGGCTGTGTGCATCTGAGTTGACCAAGACTGAAAGTTCTTGAAGAATATCTTGAGAAGGCCATGCAGTCAGTGCATGAGGAAGAGGAGATGCCATGAACTTAGTGCATGAAGTTGATGTGAACTGCGACTGAGCCAGACTGAAGTGAAAGATATTGTTTGTCTGAGTTTTCAGTATTTGAGAAGAGCCTGATCAACAGAAGTGATCAGAAGTTGCTGAGCAAGACCAACAGACCTTTTCAGAGGCTGTTGAAGATTCTTGAAGAGAGAGACCGGGTCATCCTTAGAAGAAGGTGATAAAGCCCGAGCAAGACGAGAAGACCTGTTCACCACAAGTGATCAGAAGAAGAGCAAGGCCAGCAGCCTTTATCCCAGGCTGCTGAAGATACTTGAAGAACATAAAGTGAAGAAGAGCTACTCGTGCGACTCGAGGAGCCAGGAGAAGACCCTGTGGGACTTAGGGAGAAGAAGTCTCCAGTGGGATTCTGGAGCAGGCCAGTGGGACTCTGGTAACACTGTGTGACGCAGTATAAAGACCCTCCTGTGGGACTCAGGAGAGATACAGTGGGATGCTGTATCGACCATTGTAATACTAACAGATTATAATGGGAGAATCCATGCTGGGAGAGCATGGCAACGATGTAGGCCTTTGGTGCCGAACCTTGTAAATCCTTGTGTCCAGTGCCTTTATATTTACTTCATCATTCGAGGAAAGGTGAGAGATACAAGAAGAGTGGATCGAGGCTTTAACCAGCCATAGAGGTTTAATTGATAAGGAATCAATTAGTAAAAAGTTTTTAAGGGATCACTGATTCACCCCCTCCCCCTCTCAGTGATTCACACTGATCTGGGCACTTCAATTGGTATCAGAGGGAGGTTCCCTCTAAAAGATCCAAGAGAGTCTTTATGAAGTGCAGATTTGAGGAAATGAGCAACCGGCCTCAAATGGAGATATCTGCCAAGACTCAGAAAAATAGAAAGAAGAAACAGGCCAAGAAGATGAAGAAAGCCTGTCCTAGCTGTGATGAAGTTGAAACAATGAATGATCTTCAGAGTGCACTCAAATATCTTCAGAAGACAGTTCCCATGGAAGTGGCAAAGTGTATAGCTACAGGCATCCATGATCTTCATGAAGAAAAATCACAGTTAGAAGAAGAAGCCAATGCAATGGAAGACCAATTGGCTTAAAGGGTTGGCATAACCAACACTCTCAGAAAGCTGGTGAAGGCTAAAGATGAAACAGTTTCTCTTTGCAATGAAAGATATGAAGACACTGCTGAAGAATTGCAAAGAAGCCTTTCTGAGAAAGAATTCTTTAAAGTAATAATCAAATATGTTTACCATGCACTGGAGAAGAGGCATAGTGTATCAATGGTTGTTAAAGATGCTCAACTTGAAGACAAAGTAAAAAGGGTGAAGGAGCTTGACAACTCATTGCTTGAAATGAATAAGGTGCATGAAGACCAGATAAAGCAACTGGTGGAGAATTGGGAAGGAAAGCTAAGAACTGTTGAGGATGAGAAGAACTCCCTCAACATGAAATACTTAGAACTAGAGGTGATATTGAAAAATATGCAATCACCCAAAGCTGAATCCTCCCAGTCAGCTAAAAGAAGAAATGTTGCCACTCAAGTGAGCTTTGAGAAGGATGATTCTAAAAGAAAGACATCCTCTAATAAAAGGGCAACATCTTCTAGAAATAAGGTACCATCCATACCATCTTGTACTGATGCTTCTAATTGTGTTTCCACAAAAAGTGCAGGATGGAAGAATAATTTCAAACAAATATGGATGAAGACAGTAAAGAAGCAGAGCTCTCCTGAAACAGCACAACAGGTCAAGAAAAGTACCCTACAATCAGAAGGACTGAAGAGGTCAAGATTCGTGGGACAATGCTGGTGTTGTAACAAGTATGGGCATTGTGCAAAGGATTGTTGGTACAATCCACTGAATGCCAAAGCACAGAGGAAGCCCATGCCTAGGGGGAGCAAGCCAGAAGAAAAGAAGCAGCATCCACAGGTCCAGAGACATCTGTTTACTGATAACAGATTTGGATTGCTTGACAACATCTGGGATGTTTGCAAAAGTGGTCAAAAAGATACATGTCAATATCCAACTGTATCCAGAGCTCAAAAGAAGAAAAGATCACAGAACCTGGCTCAGAAAGAATCCTTGGGAAGCAAGAAGAAAGTTGAAGATGCTCCCAAGAAGGTTTTGAAAAAGGAAGAGAAGTCCTTGGAGTCTAAATCCAAGAAGGGTGAGTCATCTAGAAGGACCACCAAGAAAATATGCTTCTACTGTGGGAAGAAAGGACATATCATGGATCTTTGTAAAGAAGCCATGAAATTAAATAGAAGCAGACTGGACTCAAAAAGACAATCAATCCAGAAGAAGAAGAAGGGATTGATTGAAAACAAGTTGCCTAAGAAAGGTAGCTTGACAGCATCTAAGGAACCATGTGGAACTTCCAGAACTGGGGCCACTCTTCCAAATGATTTACTTGTCATATGGCCACAACAGTTGCAACTTGCCAGAGAACTACAAAGAGTTGAAGATGAAGTTCTGGCAATTGCTAAAGCAAAAGGGAAGAAGAAGTTTTCACATGAAGATGTTTTGAGAACCACACCAGCACAATCATCAATGAAGATCAAATGTGCAAGTGTGAAGACTGGTGAAAATGGGACATCTCGGTTGAGAGAATCTTCTCAACCTTGTTGTTCTCATTGATGAACCAAGGAGGTTCCATCTTATTCCCTATTCACTTGTATATACATGTGCTAACATTGCAGGGAATTGAAGATGATGATCATTCTCAACTGGAGGATGGTTTGGACAGAATGGAGTGCACCCCTTGAGGGGGAGCATATCTGAAGAAGATGATGTTCTGAGATTAATATCATCTTGAGAAAGTAGATGAAAGGGGGAGCTTTATCTTTGCACCTGAACTTTCTAATGAGTTTTGTGATGTATGTGCAGGATTTAGCAATTCATTGTTATATCTGAAAAATTTCAAACCCCTGAAGCATGATCTCACATGTATAGTGAAATGTGGACAGCATTGATAAATCTTGGTTATATCACTCTTGTTTTCTACACCGGGTTAGCCCAAGTAGACTTAGAGTTGATTTACTAAAGGTTCTTTGCTAAAGAAGAACATGTGGCATCATCCCCCTCTTAGTGATTTTCAAGAAGATGCTATTCAAAGAGAGGAAGATATTTTTGAAAGTGAACCACACCACACCTTTGCATTTGATTGCCAATAAGGGGGAGAAATATTGGCACACATATTGACCCATTCATATGTGCTGAAGGAGTGTATTGACAACAAATACAAAGGGGGAGATTGAAGTGCATTGTGTTGCATTTGTTGTCAATGAGGCATGAAGTTGTCTTGGAATGAATGGATGTCAAGGAGTCAAGATGTGAATGTCAAAGGATGTGATGGTGATGGTGATGAAGGAGAATGGCCATGATACTAAGAGGCATGTCACTTAGGAGATTCACTAAGTGGCATAGGAGATGTGGTTGAAACATTCTCTAGTGACATCTGACGATTGTTGAGCTAATCTTTAAGTTCAAAGAACTTGTATCAACTTGATACAAAGTCACAATAATGTTTGAAGACCATGCATTTATTGACAATGCATGAGGAGAAGCAAGAGATCCATCCACAACTTCTAAGTGGATGAAGTGGTGTTTATGAAGTCCATGCACTATCACTTAGTGCATGTGAATCAGAAGAAGATCCAATTGATCTCTGATTTGATCAACGAAGCACATTGAAGATGTTATGTGATTCAGGAGTTCGGTTGATGAAGATCCTTGAGAATTCTCTCCTAAGTAGAAAATGAGATGATGAAGAAGAATCATAAATTGAGGAGTTGTTTCTAATCAAGTAGATTAATGTTTGAATTCTCAAGAAGAAGAAGAGAAGAGAAGAAATGAAGAAGGGAGAAGTGGATTGGAATTTGGCATTTTACATATGGGATACTTTGTTTTTTAACAAAGTGTTTATTCATGCCTTAGGCAAAAAAATAGGCCAGCCAAGGCCAGCCCACGGGTTCAACCCCAAGGCACTTGTGGGCTGAAGGCGCCACGCCCATGGGGGATCCCATGGTGCAAGCACAAGGCGGCAGGGGCCGTGTGTAAGCCCCCGAGGACACGCGGTGGTGAAACCCGCGCGCCCGAGGTGCATAGTGGGCGCTAGGAGCACGCCCGCAGGGAGCAGAGAGTGGGCGCAGAGCGCGCCCACAGGGAGAACTCGGTGCGGGGCGGCACCGAGAGGGGAGGAGATTCAACTGGCCGTTCATGGGAGCGCCAGGGTGATAAACCGCGGAAAAACAGGAGCCCGTTTCGATGTGGGACGCGGAATTTTTCCGCGGGAGCGATCCTGGCCGCACGATCGATCGCGCGCCAGATCTTGGCCGCACATCTGATCCGCGGCGAGGCGATCTGATCCAGGCCGTCCGAGGATATTCAAACGCCTGATCCAACGGCTGTGGCTCGTCTTCCACCTCGAGCTCGAGCCGAGGACACCCCGTGCCACCCGACGTCCCCCGCTGAACCAGAGCCCTCCGAGCATCGGATTTTGAGTTCCCGGCTGTCTCTTTCGAAGCCGAAGGCACCATCGTGCTCGTATGATCCTACTGAACATTTCCATGCATAAAAAAGGAGAATGCACACGATGTATGGGAAATTGGAGTTCGGCCGAGGCATGCGATGCTGCCGAAGGCCATGAGGATTATAGCTGTGCATGGATCGACTTAAGAGAGCCATGCACACGTTCGGCGAAGCATGAACGTGGAGGAGGAAGAAAAATAAGGGAGCCCGCGTCAAAACTGAGAATAAAAATCAAGATTTGGAAATATTTTTGAAGATCCGAAGATCTCGGGATTTTGAGTTGGATCACGCGGATGAACCGCCTCTGCCTCGCCTATAAAAGAAGAGCCCAAGGCTCCAAAGAATGTGGCTGATCTTTTGTTGAAAACTCGGAGTCCCGCGTGTGCCTCTGCCTCGCGAAGAAGAAGCCGCCACGCAAAGATTTGCGCGGCTGAAGTCCCCTGCGCGCTAATCCTTTGCGTGGCAGGAAGACCTCGTGGCCGCAACACTTTGCGCGCCCGAGGCTTGTTCCCTCTCTGCCCGCACCCTTGTGCGGCAAGAGGAAGTGCCCGCGGGTGCAGCACTTGCGCGCCCCGCGGCAAGAGGAGTTTGCGCGCTCGAAGGGTTGCGCGCCCGTGGAGTCTTGCACCTGAGGACCTACGCGACCCAAGGCAGTAGCCAGCTGCACCTTGCTTGCCTTCAGTTGGTTGGTGTTCGGGCTGTGTGTGTAAAAACAGAAGAAGGCAGTGTGTGTGTGCCAAGTGGAGAAGAAGACCCGAGGTCTTAGTGCCTTGTGTGAAGTGGAAGAACACACCCTAGTGGTGTATGTGAAATTCAAGTGAAGGCCGAGACTTGCAAGCCTTGTGTGGGTGAAGTAAAGACCACACCTCATTTGAGTGTGTGTGTGTGCAAATTGAAGAGGAACACCCTACGGGCATTCATTGTGTGCAAGAAGAGGAAGGTCACTACAAGTGTATGCTAAGTGAAGAATTTGTGTGTGCAAATTAAAGAAGTGGCCGAACCTATGTGTATGCTCTAAGTGGAGTGAACACACATTGAAGAAGGAATAAGTAGACCCACACTAAAGAATAACACACTTTTAAGTGTGTAATCAAAAGGAATAAAGTGTGTGAAGTTCAGAGTTGGTGTGTGCTTGAAGTGATTACACCCTTTGTGGGTCTACTGCACCAAGAAAATGAAAGGGGAAGTGCATGCATGCATGCATGCACATGCGCACGTGAACAGAGCTAAATCAGGCTGTGTGCATCTGAGTTGACCAAGACTGAAAGTTCTTGAAGAATATCTTGAGAAGGCCATGCAGTCAGTGCATGAGGAAGAGGAGATGCCATGCACTTAGTGCATGAAGTTGATGTGAACTGAGACTGAGCCAGACTGAAGTGAAAGATATTGTTTGTCTGAGTTTTCAGTATTTGAGAAGAGCCTGATCAACAGAAGTGATCAGAAGTTGCTGAGCAAGACCAACAGACCTTTTCAGAGGCTGTTGAAGATTCTTGAAGAGAGAGGCCGGGTCATCCTTAGAAGAAGGTGATAAAGCCCGAGCAAGACGAGAAGACCTGTTCACCACAAGTGATCAGATGAAGAGCAAGGCCAGCAGCCTTTATCCCAGGCTGCTGAAGATACTTGAAGAACTTAAAGTGAAGAAGAGCTACTCGTGCGACTCGAGGAGCCAGGAGAAGACCCTGTGGGACTCAGGGAGAAGAAGTCTCCAGTGGGATTCTGGAGCAGGCCAGTGGGACTCTGGTAACACTGTGTGACGCAGTATAAAGACCCTCCTGTGGGACTCAGGAGAGATACAGTGGGATGCTGTATCGACCATTGTAATACTAACAGATTATAATGGGAGAATCCATGCTGGGAGAGCATGGCAAGGATGTAGGCCTTTGGTGCCGAACCTTGTAAATCCTTGTGTCCAGTGCCTTTATATTTACTGCATCATTCGAGGAAAGGTGAGAGATACAAGAAGAGTGGATCGAGGCTTTAACCAGCCATAGAGGTTTAATTGATAAGGAATCAATTAGTAAAAAGTTTTTAAGGGATCATTAATTCACCCCCTCCCCCTCTCAGTGATTCACACTGATCTGGGCACTTCAATTGGTATCAGAGGGTGGTTCCCTCTAAAAGATCCAAGAGAGTCTTTATGAAGTGCAGATTTGAGGAAATGAGCGACCGGCCTCAAATGGATATATCTTCCAAGACTCAGAAAAATAGAAAGAAGAAACAGGCCAAGAAGATGAAGAAAGCCTGTCCTAGCTGTGATGAAGTTGAAACAATGAATGATCTTCAGAGTGCACTCAAATATCTTCAGAAGACAGTTCCCATGGAAGTGGCAAAGTGTATAGCTACAGGCATCCATGATCTTCATGAAGAAAAATCACAGTTAGAAGAAGAAGCCAATGAAATGGAATACCAATTGGCTAAAAGGGTTGGCATAACCAACACTCTCAGAAAGCTGGTGAAGGCTAAAGATGAAACAGTTTCTCTTTGCAATGAAAGATATGAAGACACTGCTGAAGAATTGCAAAGAAGCCTTTCTGAGAAAGAATTCTTTAAAGTAATAATCAAAGATGTTTACCATGCACTGGAGAAGAGGCATAGAGTATCAATGGTTGTTAAAGATGCTCAACTTGAAGACAAAGTAAAAAGGGTGAAGGATCTTGAAAACTCATTGCTTGAAATGAATAAGGTGCATGAAGACCAGATAAAGCAACTGGTGGAGAATTGGGAAGGAAAGCTAAGAACTGTTGAGGATGAGAAGAACTCCCTCAACATGAAATACTTAGAACTAGAGGTGATATTGAAAAATCTGCAATCACCCAAAGCTGAATCCTCCCAGTCAGCTAAAAGAAGAAATGTTGCCACTCAAGTGAGCTTTGAGAAGGATGATTCTAAAAGAAAGACATCCTCTAATAAAAGGGCAACATCTTCTAGAAAGAAGGTACCATCCATACCATCTTGTACTGATGATTCTAATTGTGTTTCCACAAAAAGTGCAGTATGGAAGAATAATTCCAAACAAATATGGATGAAGACAGTAAAGAAGTAGAGCTCTCCTGAAACAGAACAACAGGTCAAGAAAAGTACCCTACAATCAGAAGGACTGAAGAGGTCAAGATTCGTGGGACAATGCTGGTGTTGTAACAAGTATGGGCATTGTGCAAAGGATTGTTGGTACAATCCACTGAATGCCAAAGCACAGAGGAAGCCCATGCCTAGTGGGAGCAAGCCAGAAGAAAAGAAGCAGCATCCACAGGTCCAGAGACATCTGTTTACTGATAACAGATTTGGATTGCTTGACAACATCTGGGATGTTTTCAAAAGTGGTCAAAAAGATACATGTCACTCTCCAACTGTATCCAGAGCTCAAAAGAAGAAAAGATCACAGAACCTGGCTCAGAAAGAATCCTTGGGAAGCAAGATGAAAGTTGAAGATGCTCCCAAGAAGGTTTTGAAAAAGGAAGAGAAGTCCTTGGAGTCTAAATCCAAGAAGGGTGAGTCATCTAGAAGGACCACCAAGAAAATATGCTTCTACTGTGGGAAGAAAGGACATATCATGGATCTTTGTAAAGAAGCCATGAAATTAAATAGAAGCAGACTGGACTCAAAAAGACAATCAATCCAGAAGAAGAAGAAGGGATTGATTGAAAACAAGTTGCCTAAGAAAGGTAGCTTGACAGCATCTAAGGAACCATGTGGAACTTCCAGAACTGGGGCCACTCTTCCAAATGATTTACTTGTCATATGGCCACAACAGTTGCAACTTGCCAGAGAACTACAAAGAGTTGAAGATGAAGGTCTGGCAATTGCTAAAGCAAAAGGGAAGAAGAAGTTTTCACATGAAGATGTTTTGAGAACCACACCAGCACAATCATCAATGAAGATCAAATGTGCAAGTGTGAAGACTGGTGAAAATGGGACATCTCGGTTGAGAGAATCTTCTCAACCTTGTTGTTCTCATTGATGAACCAAGGAGGTTCCATCTTATTCCCTATTCACTTGTATATACATGTGCTAACATTGCAGGGAATTGAAGATGATGATCATTCTCAACTGGAGGATGGTTTGGACAGAATGGAGTGCACCCCTTGAGGGGGAGCATATCTGAAGAAGATGATGTTCTGAGATTAATATCATCTTGAGAAAGTAGATGAAAGGGGGAGCTTTATCTTTGCACCTGAACTTTCTAATGAGTTTTGTGATGTATGTGCAGGATTTAGCAATTCATTGTTATATCTGAAAAATTTCAGACCCCTGAAGCATGATCTCACATGTATAGTGAAATGTGGACAGCATTGATAAATCTTGGTTATATCACTCTTGTTTTCTACACCGGGTTAGCCCAAGTAGACTTAGAGTTGATTTACTAAAGGTTCTTTGCTAAAGAAGAACATGTGGCATCATCCCCCTCTTAGTGATTTTCAAGAAGATGCTATTCAAAGAGAGGAAGATATTTTTGAAAGTGAACCACACCACACCTTTGCATTTGATTGCCAATAAGGGGGAGAAATATTGGCACACATATTGACCCATTCATATGTGCTGAAGGAGTGTATTGACAACAAATACAAAGGGGGAGATTGAAGTGCATTGTGTTGCATTTGTTGTCAATGAGGCATGAAGTTGTCTTGGAATGAATGGATGTCAAGGAGTCAAGATGTGAATGTCAAAGGATGTGATGGTGATGGTGATGAAGGAGAATGGCCATGATACTAAGAGGCATGTCACTTAGGAGATTCACTAAGTGGCATAGGAGATGTGGTTGAAACATTCTCTAGTGACATCTGACGATTGTTGAGCTGATCTTTAAGTTCAAAGAACTTGTATCAACTTGATACAAAGTCACAACAATGTTTGAAGACCATGCATTTATTGACAACGCATGAGGAGAAGCAAGAGATCCATCCACAACTTCTTAGTGGATGAAGTGGTGTTTATGAAGTCCATGCACTATCACTTAGTGCATGTGAATCAGAAGAAGATCCAATTGATCTCTGATTTGATCAACGAAGCACATTGAAGATGTTATGTGATTCAGGAGTTCGGTTGATAAAGATCCTTGAGAATTATCTCCTAAGTAGAAAATGAGATGATGAAGAAGAATCATAAATTGAGGAGTTGTTTCTAATCAAGTAGATTAATGTTTGAATTCTCAAGAAGAAGAAGAGAAGAGAAGAAATGAAGAAGGGAGAAGTGGATTGGAATTTTGCATTTTACATATGGGCTACTTTGTTTTTTAACAAAGTGTTTATTCATGCCTTAGGCAAAAAAATAGGCCAGCCAAGGCCAGCCCACGGGTTCAACCCCAAGGCACTTGTGGGATGAAGGCGCCACGCCCATGGGGGATCCCATGGTGCAAGCACAAGGCGGCAGGGGCCGTGTGTAAGCCCCCGAGGACACGCGGTGGTGAAACCCGCGCACCCGAGGTGCATAGTGGGCGCTAGGAGCACGCCCGCAGGGAGCAGAGAGTGGGCGCAGAGTGCGCCCACAGGGAGAACTCGGTGCGGGGCGGCACCGAGAGGGGAGGAGATTCAACTGGCCGTTCATGGGAGCGCCAGGGTGATAAACCGCGGAAAAACAGGAGCCCGTTTCGATGTGGGACGCGGAATTTTTCCGCGGGAGCGATCCTGGCCGCACGATCGATCGCGTGCCAGATCTTGGCCGCACATCTGATCCGCGGCGAGGCGATCTGATCCAGGCCGTCCGAGGATATTCAAACGCCTAATCCAACGGCCGTGGCTCGTCTTCCACCTCGAGCTCGAGCCAAGGACACCCCGTGCCACCCGACGTCCCCCGCTGAACCAGAGCCCTCCGAGCATCGGATTTTGAGTTCCCGGCTGTCTCTTTCGAAGATGAAGGCACCATCGTGCTCGTATGATCCTACTGAACATTTCCATGCATAAAAAAAGGAGAATGCACATGATGTATGGGAAATTGGAGTTCTGCCGAGGCATGCGAAGCTGCCGAAGGCCATGAGGATTATAGCTGTGCATGGATCGACTTAAGAGAGCCATGCACACGTTCGGCGAAGCATGAACGTGGAGGAGGAAGAAAAATAAGGGAGCCCGCGTCAAAACCGAGAATAAAAATAAAGATTTGGAAATATTTTTGAAGATCCGAACATCTTGGGATTTTGAGTTGGATCACGCGGATGAACCGCCTCTGCCTCGCCTATAAAAGAAGAGCCCAAGGCTCCAAAGAATGTGGCTGATCCTTTGTTGAAAACTCGGAGTCCCGCGTGTGCCTCTGCCTCGCGAAGAAGAAGTCGCCGCGCAAAGATTTGCGCGGCTGAAGTCCCCTGCGCGCTAATCCTTTGCGCGGCAGGAAGACCTCGTGGCCGCAACACTTTGCGCGCCCGAGGCTTTTTCCCTCTCTGCCTGCACCCTTGTGCGGCAAGAGGAAGTGCCCGCGGGTGCAGCACTTGCGCGCCCCGCGGCAAGAGGAGTTTGCGCGCTCGAAGGGTTGCGCGCCCGTGGAGTCTTGCACCTGAGGACCTACGCGACCCAAGGCAGTAGCCAGCTGCACCTTGCATGCCTTCAGTTGGTTGGTGTTCGGGCTGTGTGTGTAAAAACAGAAGAAGGCAGTGTGTGTGTGCCAAGTGGAGAAGAAGAACCGAGGTCTTAGTGCCTTGTGTGAAGTGGAAGAACACACCCTAGTGGTGTATGTGCAATTCAAGTGAAGGCCAAGACTTGCAAGCCTTGTGTGGGTGAAGTAAAGACCACGCCTCATTTGAGTGTGTGTGTGTGCAAATTGAAGAGGAACACCCTACGGGCATTCATTGTGTGCAAGAAGAGGAAGGTCACTACAAGTGTATGCTAAGTGAAGAATTTGTTTGTGCAAATTAAAGAAGTGGCTGAACCTATGTGTATGCTCTAAGTGGAGTGAACACACATTGAAGAAGGAAGAAGTAGACCCACACTAAAGAATAACACACTTTTAAGTGTGTAATCAAAAGGAATAAAGTGTGTGAAGTTCAGAGTTGGTGTGTGCTTGAAGTGATTACACCCTTTGTGGGTCTACTACACCAAGAAAAGGAAAGGGGAAGTGCATGCATGCATGCATGCACATGCGCATGTGAACAGAGCTAAATCAGGCTGTGTGCATCTGAGTTGACCAAGACTGAAAGTTCTTGAAGAATATCTTGAGAAGGCCATGCAGTCAGTGCATGAGGAAGAGGAGATGCCATGCACTTAGTGCATGAAGTTGATGTGAACTGAGACAGAGCCAGACTGAAGTGAAAGATATTGTTTGTCTGAGTTTTCAGTATTTGAGAAGAGCCTGATCAACAGAAGTGATCAGAAGTTGCTGAGCAAGACCAACAGACCTTTTCAGAGGCTGTTGAAGATTCTTGAAGAGAGAGGCCGGGTCATCCTTAGAAGAAGGTGATAAAGCCCGAGCAAGACGAGAAGACCTGTTCACCACAAGTGATCAGAAGAAGAGCAAGGCCAGCAACCTTTATCCCAGGCTGCTGAAGATACTTGAAGAACTTAAAGTGAAGAAGAGCTACTCGTGCGACTCGAGGAGCCAGGAGAAGACCCTGTGGGACTCAGGGAGAAGAAGTCTCCAGTGGGATTCTGGAGCAGGCCAGTGGGACTCTGGTAACACTGTGTGACGCAGTATAAAGACCCTCCTGTGGGACTCAGGAGAGATACAGTGGGATGCTGTATCGACCATTGTAATACTAACAGATTATAATGGGAGAATCCATGCTGGGAGAGCATGGAAAGGATGTAGGCCTTTGGTGCCGAACCTTGTAAATCCTTGTGTCCAGTGCCTTTATATTTACTGCATCATTCGAGGAAAGGTGAGAGATACAAGAATAGTGGATCAAGGCTTTAACCAGCCATAGAGGTTTAATTGATAAGGAATCAATTAGTAAAAAGTTTTTAAGGGATCACTGATTCACCCCCTCCCCCTCTCAGTGATTCACACTGATCTGGGCACTTCAATTGGTATCAGAGGGAGGTTCCCTCTAAAAGATCCAAGAGAGTCTTTATGAAGTGCAGATTTGAGGAAATGAGCGACCGGCCTCAAATGGAGATATCTGCCAAGACTCAGAAAAATAGAAAGAAGAAACAGGCCAAGAAGATGAAGAAAGCCTATCCTAGCTGTGATGAAGTTGAAACAATGAATGATCTTCAGAGTGCACTCAAATATCTTCAGAAGACAGTTCCCATGGAAGTGGAAAAGTGTATAGCTACAAGCATCCATGATCTTCATGAAGAAAAATCACAGTTAGAAGAAGAAGCCAATGCAATGGAAGTCCAATTGGCTAAAAGGGTTGGCATAACCAACACTCTCAGAAAGCTGGTGAAGGCTAAAGATGAAACAGTTTCTCTTTTCAATGAAAGATATGAAGACACTGCTGAAGAATTGCAAAGAAGCCTTTCTGAGAAAGAATTCTTTAAAGTAATAATCAAAGATGTTTACCATGCACTGGAGAAGAGGCATAGAGTATCAATGGTTGTTAAAGATGCTCAACTTGAAGACAAAGTAAAAAGGGTGAAGGAGCTTGACAACTCATTGCTTGAAATGAATAAGGTGCATGAAGACCAGATAAAGCAACTGGTGGAGAATTGGGAAGGAAAGCTAAGAACTGTTGAGGATGAGAAGAACTCCCTCAACATGAAATACTTAGAACTAGAGGTGATATTGAAAAATCTGCAATCACCCAAAGCTGAATCCTCCCAGTCAGCTAAAAGAAGAAATGTTGCCACTCAAGTGAGCTTTGAGAAGGATGATTCTAAAAGAAATACATCCTCTAATAAAAGGGCAACATCTTCTAGAAAGAAGGTACCATCCATACCATCTTGTACTGATGCTTCTAATTGTGTTTCCACAAAAAGTGCAGGATGGAAGAATAATTCCAAAAAAATATGGATGAAGACAGTAAAGAAGCAGAGCTCTCCTGAAACAGCACAACAGGTCAAGAAAAGTACTCTACAATTAGAAGGACTGAAGAGGTCAAGATTCGTGGGACAATGCTGGTGTTGTAACAAGTATGGGAATTGTGCAAAGGATTGTTGGTACAATCCACTGAATGCCAAAGCACAGAGGAAGACCATGCCTAGGGGGAGCAAGCCAGAAGAAAAGAAGCAGCATCCACAGGTCCAGAGACATCTGTTTACTGCTAACAGATTTGGATTGCTTGACAACATCTGGGATGTTTTCAAAAGTGGTCAAAAAGATACATGTCAATCTCCAACTATATCCAGAGCTCAAAAGAAGAAAAGATCACAGAACCTGGCTCAGAAAGAATCCTTGGGAAGCAAGAAGAAAGTTGAAGATGCTCCCAAGAAGGTTTTGAAAAAGGAAGAGAAGTCCTTGGAGTCTAAATCCAAGAAGGGTGAGTCATCTAGAAGGACCACCAAGAAAATATGCTTCTACTGTGGGAATAAAGGACATATCATGGATCTTTGTAAAGAAGCCATGAAATTAAATAGAAGCAGACTGGACTCAAAAAGACAATCAATCCAGAAGAAGAAGAAGGGATTGATTGAAAACAAGTTGCCTATGAAAGGTAGCTTGACAGCATCTAAGGAACCATGTGGAACTTCCAGAACTGGGGCCACTCTTCCAAATGATTTACTTGTCATATGGCCACATCAGTTGCAACTTGCCAGAGAACTACAAAGATTTGAAGATGAAGCTTTGGCAATTGCTAAAGCAAAAGGGAAGAAGAAGGTTTCACATGAAGATGTTTTGAGAACCACACCAGCACAATCATCAATGAAGATCAAATGTGCAAGTGTGAAGACTGGTGAAAATGGGACATCTCGGTTGAGAGAATCTTCTCAACCTTGTTGTTCACATTGATGAACCAAGGAGGTTCCATCTTATTCCCTATTCACTTGTATATACATGTGCTAACATTACAGGGAATTGAAGATGATGATCATTCTCAACTGGAGGATGGTTTGGACAGAATGGAGTGCACCCCTTGAGGGGGAGCATATCTGAAGAAGATGATGTTCTGAGATTAATATCATCTTGAGAAATTAGATGAAACGGGGAGCTTTATCTTTGCACCTGAACTTTCTAATGAGTTTTGTGATGTATGTGCAGGATTTAGCAATTCTTTGTTATATCTGAAAAATTTCAAACCCCTGAAGCATGATCTCACATGTATAGTGAAATGTGGACAGCATTGAAAAATCTTGGTTATATCACTCTTGTTTTCTACACCGAGTTAGCCCAAGTAGACTTAGAGTTGATTTACTAAAGGTTCTTTGCTAAAGAAGAACATGTGGCATCATCCCTCTCTTAGTGATTTTCAAGAAGATGCTATTCAAAGAGAGGAAGATATTTTTGAAAGTGAACCACACCACACCTTTTCATTTGATTGCCAATAAGCGGGAGAAATATTGGCACACATATTGACCCATTCATATGTGCTGAAGGAGTGTATTGACAACAAATACAAAGGGGGAGATTGAAGTTCATTGTGTTGCATTTGTTGTCAATGAGGCATGAAGTTGTCTTGGAATGAATGGATGTCAAGGAGTCAAGATGTGAATGTCAAAGGATGTGATGGTGATGGTGATGAAGGAGAATGGCCATGATACTAAGAGGCATGTCACTTAGGAGATTCACTAAGTGGCATAGGAGATGTGGTTGAAACATTCTCTAGTGACATCTGACGATTGTTGAGCTGATCTTTAAGTTCAAAGAACTTGTATCAACTTGATACAAAGTCACAACAATGTTTGAAGACCATGCATTTATTGACAATGCATGAGGAGAAGCAAGAGATCCATCCACAACTTCTAAGTGGATGAAGTGGTGTTTATGAAGTCCATGCACTATCACTTAGTGCATGTGAATCAGAAGAAGATCCAATTGATCTCTGATTTGATCAACGAAGCACATTGAAGATGTTATGTGATTCAGGAGTTCGGTTGATGAAGATCCTTGAGAATTCTCTCCTAAGTAGAAAATGAGATGATGACGAAGAATCATAAATTGAGGAGTTGTTTCTAATCAAGTAGATTAATGTTTGAATTCTCAAGAAGAAGAAGCGAAGAGAAGAAATGAAGAAGGGAGAAGTGGATTGGAATTTGGCATTTTACATATGGGATACTTTGTTTTTTAACAAAGTGTTTATTCATGCCTTAGGCAAAAAAATAGGCCAGCCAAGGCCAGCCCACGGGTTCAACCCCAAGGCACTTGTGGGCCGAAGGCGCCACGCCCATGGGGGATCCCATGGTGCAAGCACAAGGCGGCATGGGCCGTGTGTAAGCCCCCGAGGACACGCGGTGGTGAAACCCGTGCGCCCGAGGTGCATAGTGGGCGCTAGGAGCGCGCCCGCAGGGAGCAGAGGGTGGGCGCAGAGCGCGCCCGCAGGGAGAACTCGGTGCGGGGCGGCACCGAGAGGGGAGGAGATTCAACTGGCCGTTCATGGGAGCGCCAGGGTGATAAACCGCGGAAAAACAGGAGCCCGTTTCGATGTGGGACGCGGAATTTTTCCGCGGGAGCGATCCTGGCCGCACGATCGATCGCGCGCCAGATCTTGGCCGCACATCTGATCCGCGGTGAGGCGATCTGATCCAGGCCGTCCGAGGATATTCAAACGCCTGATCCAACGGCCGTGGCTCGTCTTCCACCTCGAGCTCGAGCCGAGGACACCCCATGCCACCCGACGCCCCCCGCTGAACCAGAGCCCTCCGAGCATCGGATTTTGAGTTCCCGGCTGTCTCTTTCGAAGCCGAAGGCACCATCGTTCTCGTATGATCCTACTGAACATTTACATGCATAAAAAAAGGAGAATGCACACGATGTATGGGAAATTGGAGTTCGGCCGAGGCATGCGAAGCTGCCGAAGGCCATGAGGATTATAGATGTGCATGGATCGACTTAAGAGAGCCATGCACACGTTCGGCGAAGCATGAACGTGGAGGAGGAAGAAAAATAAGGGAGCCCGTGTCAAAACCGAGAATAAAAATCAAGATTTGGAAATATTTTTGAAGATCCGAAGATCTCAGGATTTTGAGTTGGATCACGCGGATGAACCACCTCTGCCTCGCCTATAAAAGAAGAGCCCAAGGCTCCAAAGAATGTGGCTGATCCTTTGTTGAAAACTCGGAGTCCCGCGTGTGCCTCTGCCTCGCGAAGAAGAAGCCTCCGCGCAAAGAATTGCGCGGCTGAAGTCCCCTGTGCGCTAATCCTTTGCGCGGCAGGAAGACCTCGTGGCCGCAACACTTTGCGCGCCCGAGGCTTGTTCCCTCTCTGCCCGCAACCTTGTGCGGCAAGAGGAAGTGCCCGCGGGTGCAGCACTTGCGCGCCCCGCGGCAAGAGGAGTTTGCGCGCTCGAAGGGTTGCGCGCCCGTGGAGTCTTGCACCTGAGGACCTACGCGACCCAAGGCAGTAGCCAGCTGCACCTTTCATGCCTTCAGTTGGTTGGTGTTCGGGCTGTGTGTGTAAAAACAGAAGAAGGCAGTGTGTGTGTGCCAAGTGGAGAAGAAGACCCGAGGTCTTAGTGCCTTGTGTGAAGTGGAAGAACACACCCTAGTGGTGTATGTGCAATTCAAGTGAAGGCCGAGACTTGTAAGCCTTGTGTGGGTGAAGTAAAGACCACACCTCATTTGAGTGTGTGTGTGTGTGCAAATTGAAGAGGAACACCCTACGGGCATTCATTGTGTGCAAGAAGAGGAAGTTCACTACAAGTGTATGCTAAGTGAAGAATTTGTGTGTGCAAATTAAAGAAGTGGCCGAACCTATGTGTATGCTCTAAGTGGAGTGAACACACATTGAAGAAGGAAGAAGTAGACCCACACTAAAGAATAACACACTTTTAAGTGTGTAATCAAAAGGAATAAAGTGTGTGAAGTTCAGAGTTGGTGTGTGCTTGAAGTGATTACACCCTTTGTGGGTCTACTGCACCAAGAAAAGGAAAGGGGAAGTGCATGCATGCATGAATGCACATGCGCACGTGAACAGAGCTAAATCAGGCTGTGTGCATCTGAGTTGACCAAGACTGAAAGTTCTTGAAGAATATCTTGATAAGGCCATACAGTCAGTGCATGAGGAAGAGGAGATGCCATGCACTTAGTGCATGAAGTTGATGTGAACTGAGACTGAGCCAGACTGAAGTGAAAGATATTGTTTGTCTGAGTTTTCAGTATTTGAGAAGAGCCTGATCAACAGAAGTGATCAGAAGTTGCTGAGCAAGACCAACAGACCTTTTTAGAGGCTGTTGAAGATTCTAGAAGAGAGAGGCCGGGTCATCCTTAGAAGAAGGTGATAAAGCCCGAGCAAGATGAGAAGACCTGTTCACCACAAGTGATCAGAAGAAGAGCAAGGCCAGCAGCCTTTATCCCAGGCTGCTGAAGATACTTGAAGAACTTAAAGTGAAGAAGAGCTACTCGTGCGACTCGAGGAGCCAGGAGAAGACCCTGTGGGACTCAGGGAGAAGAAGTCTCCAGTGGGATTCTGGATTAGGCCAGTGGGACTCTGGTAACACTGTGTGACGCAGTATAAAGACCCTCCTGTGGGACTCAGGAGAGATACAGTGGGATGTTGTATCGACCATTGTAATACTAACAGATTATAATGGGAGAATCCATGCTGGGAGAGCATGGCAAGGATGTAGGCCTTTGGTGCCGAACCTTGTAAATCCTTGTGTCCAGTGCCTTTATATTTACTGCATCATTCGAGGAAAGGTGAGAGATACAAGAAGAGTGGATCGAGGCTTTAACCAGCCATGGAGGTTTAATTAATAAGGAATCAATTAGTAAAAAGTTTTTAAGGGATCACTGATTCACCCCCTCCCCCTCTCAGTGATTCACACTAATCTGGGCACTTCACGTGTTTTAACTTGTAATTATTCATATGATTACTTAGATCATGATTACATACATAAATAATGTAAAAAATGATTTATATATAATATATATTCAGAATATATAATATATATATATATATAATATTGATAAATGGAATGAAATACACCTCTCATGGAGAAGGTAGACCATACGTACACATGAACGCTCTTTTTGTTACCTTATTAAATTGAATGGAAGTAAGTAAATAACATATACCCAAATCCAGTATCATTATTATGTCATATATTTCATGATTATTTATTATGTATACTCTATAATCATTCTCGGATGGTTAACATGGATAACGAATCTCATCACGTCGTGGATAGGGTAATCTGTACGTGCACACAAGCGATGATATCATTCCCATAATTATTAAATGGAATTTTAGTTGATGATAAAATATCTAAGAATTAATATTATATTATAATAATCATATATAGTTATTCTTTACACCATTAAACCAATCCAAGTTAGGTGGTGGTGTAAGACAGATTACACCATGGTGTGGAGATGGTATTCTATACGTACGCACGCGTGGTGATTTTGTTTTCCATAGGATGGATAGAAGGTGAAATAAGGTTGTTTTATATTTATAATAACATATCAGTATATTAGTGATACTGATTTCATTAATTTATAATGAAACCACTAAAGAAGAGGAAGTATAATAAGAAAGAAACGTGAAAGAATCAGTAGAAGATATTACATCTTCCTCGAAGTGCCTCCTTTAAACTTCCTCTTAGGGCACTAGAGTTGGTCTTTTTAGAAGACCAGAACCTCTATAATGTAACTAGATAGGTTGAGAAGAGGAATTTTCCAGGTTTTTCCAAGCTTTAAGGCTCAATATTTAGTTAAGAGAGAGGGAAGGGGTGCCCTTCTATAAGAGAGGAGAGGGGCACTTTTGGAAACCTCTAAAATATTAATTTATAATAAACTCAAAGCCCACTTAAAAACTTCCAAATTGACTAAAATTTGGATATGAGTTAATATATGGTTGTAATATCTTCAACCAATCAAATTTAGACATGTTTTTATTTTATTTTAGACTTTATAATTTTGATTTATCCTTATTTAATCTATTTAATTTATATGTGGTAATAATATTCTAAATTTTAAATGGTTATAAATACTTACTTATGTGTTGTGAATTGCCAATAATTAAATACATTATTACATTTTCGACCATATAATTTTCAATTTGTAATTTTTAAATATTTTTGGGATTTTTAAACAATTTAATAATATGTTATTTTTATAAAATATCAATTGTGACAGTTTTAACACTATTCAATTATTTAAATTAAAATTAAATCCATAAAGAAGATATATAAGAACCAAAATATTTAATAGATTCATAAATTGTCATATTAATCTAAAAAATTCATGTATCACATTAATTAGTTCATATAACATTTATTTTAAAATTTTTAAAATCATTTATTTGATATTTCTCTTAATAAAATAATTACTACAACATTTTTTTATAATTATTCAATATACTTATTTTTTGCATAATAATATAAAATAAACTAATATGATGCATATAAATCTAATATATTTCATAATAATAATTTTACTCGAATTTATCATCTTAAAATCACAACATTTAAATTGATATATATATATATATATATTAAATTATGAAGGTGACAACTTTGACATCATTTAAAATAAAATAATATAAGTGTCATAATCACTTTTATAAGGATCCAAATGGTGAAATATTAGACCATTGGATTCTTGTGGATTACATGTACATGACCAATGTGTTTTGGTCTGGTGTTTGTGCCTTTTATGTTCAATATTAGTTCAATAAAAATAGAGTTATTGATTTTTCACTAAATAAACAATTTCTACATCACTATTGTGTCACCATTAATGATAATTATTTAATCCCTAAAAATTCTAAATAAATTCACATGATGTATATAGTTTTTTTTATATTTCTGGTTACTATTTATTTTGGATGTTTTATAAAATATATCACTAAATTAAAATTATTACACTTATATGATATAAGAGAGTGACATGTTGTCACTCTCTTTGGTTTTAATAATAATTACATCATTTTCATTGTCAAAAGTTCATGAAATTAATCTCTTACGACCATTAGGTGATATGGGTCTACTTTTATTCATCCAATATAATTTTGGCAGGTGTTAGGGTAATTTTGTAATCTTATTTTTACCATTAATTACCTGATTTACCTTGAACTGTAGTAAATAAAATTTACCGTAGTTACTATTCATAATGTCTAAAAATAAAAAGTATCCTATTAGAATAATTTGGACCTGCTAATTCCAAACATGCAATCTATTTTTTCAAATTAAAAACACAGAAGTTGCAGTATTTAATTTAAAATTAATCCCATTGTTGAGAATATGAGTTTTAAAAGATAAAACATTGCAAAAGATTGAAATGATTTTACCTATGAATTCAATGGAAAATTAATGAAAATGAATTGAATTATATTAAATAGAAAAATATATTCTATTTATACTTTAAAACCATTCAATAATATAATTTAAACATATAAATTATTTTGATGAAAAATTTGTTTTCAATTAAAATTTAGCATATTTTTACTATTTATCAAAATAAGAATCTTATAAGAAAAATAAATTTTTTTTATCAAAAGTAAATTTTTATATCCTTATTCTAAGGAAGAAGTTTAATTTGTCAAATTTAACTTATAAACATGTCAAAAACTAGATTTAATGTGGGTGTGCCATCAACAGGCGGTAAAACTGCATTTTTTGAAAAATACTTATTTTACCCGAAAAATTTATTTTTCTCTCATATGATGTTCTAGAATATGGGTAAGATAATTATTATGTAATAAAATTAAAAATGTATTTAATAATATTCATAACGGCTAATTCATTAAAATATATCGTTGTTTAGTGAAACATGGTATTACGTACAACACATGCTATTGAGGAAGGTGGATCTTGCGTGCAACACAAGCCAAGAATAGTGTTCGCGTATACTAAAAGATAATACAATGTTTCATATAGAGAAATCTAATCATGGTGAAGCGTACAACACAAGACATCAAAGAAATTAAAAAAAATATTTCTCATAAAATCTCGGGGTGTTACATTCTACCCCACTTAAAATGAAATTCTCCCTCAAAATTCGTCATGGTTATAAATGGTTTACTATTGTAATGTTTCTTTCATAGAAACCCAAATCATAAAAAGGAATACTACAACATTATTTTAAAAAATAAATGTTATAAACATAATTAATACCAAAATTAATTCATCAATGGGTTTCCACATATGAGAAAATAGGTGAAAATATGGACATGGAAGAGAAATCTAACCATCAAGTTCTGATGAAGAGTGGTAGAGAACATGGCTATGAAAAATACAACAATCACAAAGCCATAAATTTATGATGATTTAAGGTACCATCTGATTCATAGGATATGAGGTTAATAGGGCAACATTTTTGGCTTTCAAGATTATTTCTCTAATGTTGATGAATTTTTAAATAAGGAGAAATACTTACTTGATTTCAGTGTAATATCATCGTTGGTCATTCCATGAATAATTTCTACTTCATCTCTTATTTAAGGAAATGAATTTGAATTTTTCATTCTTGAAGTATTAGCAGATCAAGCAATAGAATGACATGTCATTCCAACTGTCTAAAACATAAGGTTAGCAAAAGTTATTAAATATACGTAAGTCCATCTATGGTGAGATTAATCGTATATGGTTCCAAAAATAGACTTATACTTCATCTATAATAATAGTTAATAAAGTAAAACTAGTTTCTACTAAATAGGGACTTCCTGTAGGCTAGTGGTAGGCGATAAAGGCCTATTGCACTTCGGTTGTGGGTTCGATTCCCGCAACCCTATCGGACGCGAGGGGTTATCTTCTATCCTACAGGTTGTCCTTTTTCTAAAACTTCTCCATTATAACATTCCAGAAATAATATCAAAAAAATGTTCTAGTCTTAAATAATACTCTCTGATTTCCATCTTAATCCATTCCATTATTTAGGCTTATCCAAAATACTTCTATCCAATCTCCTAGTTTAAAGTAAATGATTACTAGAAATTCCATCTACCGAGCATGTGAATACCATCATTTAACCCCCATATATCATATGGTATATCTTGTTTGTCACATTCCAAACATGTGAATACCTTAATCATGTATTCTCTTGAAACATTAGTTACCATAGAACATTAGTGAAAACATGAATACTGTCAAGAGTTAACTCTTTCCACATACCAAAATCCAAAAATTTCTATATACTCAAACCATGATGTCCCTTTTTCATTATATTAGTCATGAACTCATTAATACTATCAAACATATTATTTTATCCTTATCCCTTCATTATACGCATATCAACTACTTTACAAAACTATTTCAATCACTTTATATGGTTACCTGTACCATATTCTTATGGAAAACCACAATTGGCAAATACATAGATATTCCAATATACCATAAAAGTACCTCAACAACATTATTCTTGAATTCCAATATATAAGCCCTTCAATCCAACTAGTTCAATGATTGGCATGGAATCGGTCCTTCCTCAATTTAGAAGTAACCTCTTAGGTCAAGTCTTTGAGTTGGGTAATGCCCACGTTCTCCACAGATAATACATTGAACTCCATAAGAGTATGTCACTCTATTCCCCCTTTCCCGACACAGATAACATCTTCCCCTCCATTTGAGGTATTCCTCAAGTTCTTCTTCTCTTATTCTTGATATGTAGAAAGATTAATCTTCCTTACTCTATGTTCCTCACCATTCGAACATGCATAAAAGTCCAACTTCCTCTCATTAGATGACTTAGGATTATAACTAAAGATTACCTTGTTAATCATATATCTCGATGTTTGATTTGGCATAATCATAATATATTTCTCTCTAGGCATTACACAATTTCGCTACTCATAGTCACCAATTTGTCCATTGGATTCAATGTTAACCTAATTCCTTCTGGTTCCCTCCATTAACTAAAACCAGAAACCATTGTGTATGAAATAGTTAAAATAATGAGGAACCACACAATCATAAACAGTCACTTATAGGATGTATAACTTATGACACCTTCTTTAACCTATGACCGATTAGGTTCACCCTAGGTTATTCATGATTGTTAACATAATTCTAGGACTATAACCTATACTTATACTTAACCTTAGGAACATCCCTAGACATACATTAGAAATATCTCTATGGATCTCACTAAAGTTTTCGCATACTAGTTTCCAAAGGTAAAATAAACCTTTCCTCTGATACCAATTGTAGATACCCAAGCTTGACGTACATGGAAATTACATTACATTTGTGGAATACATAATACATAACAAAAATAGACACCTAATGACTATAATAGTTTAGTGTCCTTGGAAACTCAGAACAAAATCATCTAATCATGGTGAAAGATATTCTACGTCTCCCATAAATATCTTCCCCTTTTGTTTTCTTACCTAAAACATTTTTTTTATATCCTGGGGAAAAGAAATCATAAAAAGGGTGAGCTCAAATGCTCAGTAATGGTAAACACAAAGAAAATAAAACAAACCATATACATTTGAACTTAAAAACCTGAACATAATGTTTAAACATCAAAATATTGAGTTGTGAAATAAATCTTGGAAGTACGTAAGGCATATATCATAAAGGAACATTAATCTTGATAAAATATCTTGGGAATAAAAAATGTAATTGTGGAAAACAATTAATCACAAGATATGATTTCCATAGTAGCAAAGGCATTTCTGCCAAGACCATTATAGTGGAAAATCTCCATTACTGAATCGAGTTTACTTGTTGTTCCAACCCTGTATTACTGAACCAGATTTACTTGTTTTTCCATCCATGTATATCACATGAGATATAAATCTTTACCTAATTAATTTGATGGAGATATAGGTCCGACCCATATCATAATGAAATCATTCTTTCATTTTCCACAAAATAAACATTAATCATTCATCATAATCCAACGAATAAAATGGGTTTCATAACCATTATCCCATCATAACGTAATCCATATAGAATAAATGGATATAATTTCATCACAGGAAAAATAAAACCATGTAAATAATAGAGACATTATACTTGAAACACAAACATATTAAATAATTCCATCTTATATGGAAAATGGTTTTGATAAAACACCTGAAATAAATTCATGAGGATAATATCCTTTCTTCTTCAAAATCATTTGCTTCTCTCAAAATTCCATGAGATTTTAAAAGAAAATGATTTTTTTGAAAATAATAATGAAATATTGTAGAGTATGCTTCATGGAAATAAGTCGTTATGAAACCGTAAAAATATGTTCATGCTGTATAAGTTAAAAAACATTCTCCTAGTACTTTTAACGGAAAAGTCAAAAAGTACCACGTATGGTAAACAAAAGAAAGATTCCTTACATAATACAAAGTAAAAGTCAAAGAGGGGTAAACATGACTTTACACATACATGAAAAAATATTAAACACTTTATGAAAAACATTTTTATGAACATGGATGAAAAATATAACCCCAATAAATACTTACGTATAAGCAATTCAGATAAAAATGAGAATGAAAAACTATCCCTTACCTTATGTCCAATTTCTTCTGTATGTGTCTGATAATCCTATATAGTGGATTTAAACATATTATTAATTTATAAAAGAACCATAATAATAGTTTTGATATCATATATTATTCACTTATGACTTTATATTACCCGTTTATTTTTCAATTCCATGTTAAAGTAGCGTTTTGGGTAAAATCGTTTCATTTATCATACGTATTTTAACTTGTAATTATTGATATGATTACATAGATCATGATTACTTACTTCAAGAATGTAAAACATGATTTATATATAATATATATTCATAATTTATAATATATATATAATAGATCGATAAATGGAATGAAATACACCGCTCATGGAGACAGTATACCGTACAAATGCATGAACGCTATTTTCATTTCCTTATTAAATTGAATGGAAGTAAGTAAATGTCATATACATAAATCTTGTATCCTTATTATGTCATATATGTAATTATTGTTTATTATATATACTTTATAATCATTCTTGTATGGTTAACATGGAGAATGTATCTCATCGCGTCGTGGAGAGGGTAATCCGTACGTACGCACGAGCAATGATATTGTTCCTATAATTATTGAATTGAATTTTAGTGTATGATATAATATATCAGAATTAGTATGATTTTATAATAATAATATATTGTTATTCTTTACACCATTATACAAATACATGTTAGGTGGTGGTGGAAAATAGATTACACCACGACGTGGAGATGGTATTCTGTACGTACGCATGGGCGGTGATTTCGTGTTCCGTAGGATGGATAGAAGGTGAAATAGAGTTGTTTCATATTTATAATAACATATCAGTATATTATTGATAATTATGTTATTACTTTATAATGAAACAACTAAATAAAATGAAGTAGAAGAAGAAATAAACTTGAAATAATTGGTAGAAGATATAAACTCTTCCTCGAAGTGCCTCCTTTAAACTACCTCTTAGGGCACTACAGTTGGTCATTTTAGATATCCATAACCTCTATAATGAAAATATAGAGGTTTATAATAGGAATTGGTAAGTTTTGGCCGATATTTAAGGCTCAAGATTGAGTTAATAGGAGAGCGAAGGGGTGCCCTTTTATAAGAGAGGAGAGGGGAACTTTTGGAAACCTCCAAAATATTAATTTATAATAAACTCAAACCCTACATAAAAACTTCCAAAGTGCCTCAAATTTGGATGTGAGGTAATATAGGGTTGTAATCTCATCAACCAATCAAATTTAGACTTGTTTTTATTTTATTTTCAACCTTACCATTTTGATTTATCCTTATTTAATCTATTTAATTTTATTTGTGGTAATAATATTCTAAATTTTAAATTGTTATAAATACTTACTTATGTGTTGTAAATTGTACATAATTAATAAAGTTATTACATTTTCGACCATATAATTTTCAATTTGTAATTTTTAAATATTTTTGTGATTTTTAAACAATTTAATAATATGTTATTTTTATAAAATATCAACAGTGTCAATTTTGACACTATTCAATTATTTGAATTTAAATTAAATCCATAAAGAAGATATCGAAAATATTTAGTAGATTCATAAATTTTTATATTTATCTTAAAAATTCATGGAGAACATTAAATTTTTGATATAAAAATTATTTTAAAATTTTTAAAACTATTTATTTGAAATTTCTCTTAATAAAATCATTTCTACATGATTTTTGTATAATTATTTAATATACTTATTTGTTACATAAAAAATAAAAATAAAATACTATGATGCAGATAAATATAATATAGTCCATATGAATACTTTTACTCAAATTTATCATCTTAAAATAACAACATTTAAATTATTATATTTATTAAATTATGAAGATGACAACTTTCACATCATTTAAAAAATAATAATATAAGTGTCAAAATAAATTTTATAAGGCTTCAAATAGTCAAATATTCTACCATTGGATGATTATGTATTAAATGTACATGAAAAATAAGTTTTGGTCAGGTGTTTTTTCTTTTTATGGTCACTATTAGTTTAATAAAAATTGTATAATTAATTTTTCACTAAAAAAAATTTCTGTATCACTATTGTGTCACCATTATTGATAATTATTTAATCCCAAAAAATTATAAATAAATTCACATGATGTATATAATTTTATTATTGTTCTATTTACTATTTATGTTTGATGTCTTATGAAGTTTATCACTAAATTAAAATTATTACACTTATAAGAGAGTGACATGTGGTCACTTTCTTTGGTTTTAATAATAATTACATCATTTTCATTGTCAAAAGTCCATGAAATGAATATTTTCCAACCCTTAAGTGATATGGGTATACATATATTCATCCAATAGAATTTGGTCAGGTGTTAGGGTAATTTTATAATCTTAATTTTACCCTTAATTACCCGATTTACCTTTAACTATAGTAAATAAAATTTACCGTAGTTACTATTCAGAATTTCTAAAAATAAAAAGTTGCCTATTTACATAATTTGGACCTACTGATTCCAAATATTGAATTAATTTTTCTAAATTCAAAACACAGAATTTTTAGTATTTAATTAAAAATTAATCCCTCTATTGTGAAAACAAGTTTTAAAAGTTAAAACATTGTAAAAGATTAAAATGGTCTTACCTATGAATTAAATGTAAAATTAATGATAATGACTTGAATTATATTGAATGCTAAAAATATATTCTATTTATACTTTAAAACAATTAAATAATATAGTTTACCCATATAGATTATTTTGATGAGAAAATTTGTTTTCAATTAAAATTTACGTATTTTTACTATTCATCAAAATAAGTAACTTATCAGAAAAATATAAAAAATTTATCCGAAGTAAATTATTATATCCGGATTCCAAGGAATAAGTTTAGTTTGTAAAATTTAACTTATAAACATGTCAAAAACTAGATTTAAATTGGGTGCGCCATCAAAAGGCGACAAAACATCATTTTTTGAAAAATACTTATTTTACCCGAAATATTTATTTTGTTCTCATTCAATGTTCTAGAATATGTGTAAGATGAATTATTATGTAAGAAAATTGAAAATGTAGTTAATAATTTTTATAACGGGTAGTTCATAACAATATATCATTGTTTAGTGAAACCTGATATTACGGACAACCCAAGCTATTGAGGAAGGTGGCTCTTGTGTACAACACAAGCCAAGAATAGTGTTTGCGTATAGTACAAGCTAATACGGTGTGGCATACAGTGCAAGATAATCTTGGTAAAGCGTAAAAAACAAGAAATCAATGAAATTAAAAATAATATTACTCATAAAATCTCAGGGTGTTACATAAATGGACCACTCATGTTTCTTCAAAAATAATTCTAGGATTAGGAGAGTCTTAATCAATATGAGAAATTGGTACAAAAGAATTCTCATAATTTTTTTATGTTTCTTCAAAAAACATTAACAAATTATATGTTCTATAAGAATTTTATTTTTATTCTTTCTTTTATCATCTTCTTCTAAATTTTCATTTCTCTAAATTTTTAGTGCCTTTATCTAAGCAAGAACAAGACCAATATATGGATCCACTGGATTCTTTTCTTACTTATGTAATATCATATTCTTCAATTATTCATAATAAATTCCCCATCATTTCTTTTATTTCACTGATGGATAAGATTATTTATTTGTATTCATTTTAATATCCTCAAGTTTCATTGGGGGTTGTTCCTCCAATGCAGATCCATCAACATTTTTAACAAAAAGTATTGATTTAGAATCAAAAAAATAAATCATTCTTGAAATTTTTCTTCACCAATGAATAAAATATTTTCTATTATAGGATTAGGTAATTATCAACATAAAAAAGATAAATAAATTTCATAATCTAAAAAATGGTAAAGGCTGGGAAAATAATAATGTTTGACTTTATTGAGGAATAGTTAATATTATACACAATAAATAAAATAAAATTCAATGAATATATTTTCCACTTTTTTGCCATGTAATCTAGAAAAAAAATTCAAAACATTTAATGTATCCCCATTACCCTTCCTGGGGATTAGATAACTTGCATCAACAAATCTATTACTATGTTTTTCTAGATATAGATGAGAGTGTTTCTTACTTTCTCATAGTTTGTAAACAATAAATCTTCATCCTTATTCTACTCAAAAGTTACAAGTTTGTTTGGTAACTTGTGTGAAGGTAAATATGCTTCACCATGAGAAGGAACACCAAAAATATCCACTACCCTATTAAATGAAAGCTTATATCTCTTCCCAAACAAGGTAAAGGATACTTTATCCTTACCTTCAAATTTATCAATTTGAACTGAAGAATAAAACACTCTAATCATTTCAGAATAATAAATATCAAAATATTTACCTGGTTTCTCTACACAAACACTTCCCCAAACATTTAATGAAATTTCCCTTTTGAGAGTAGTGTCATATTTATCAAACCAATACCATTCAATAAGTATTTCTATAAAAATATTCCATTTTAGATAATCATATTTAGTGTACATCATAATAAGAAATGAGATGAAGATCAAATAAATGAAAAAAGAATTATATTGATGGATTTAAGGAGGAAATGAGATTAGGACTAAAAATCATAAGAACTGATGCGGTTTTCATGGTGACCCACTTTGATATAGGAATGATAAACCATCAGTTTGTATTCAAAAATAATTTCAATGGATGATATTAAACCTTAACAGATTTAAAGGGTAAGATTTAATCTATGAGATTATTAAATATTTATTTAAAGTCTCTATGTTTTATAAACATTTATTGTAGGGAGAATCATTCCGATTAGATTTTTTTAAATTTTTTAAAACAATTCAACATCATAAAACTAATAGAATAAGTAATTAAAAAATTTAAAAAATCAATAATGAATTAGTGAAAAAATAAAAATAAAAATAACTTTCTAAGTAAAAAGTTTCATCAATATGAAAAGCCAATTCTTCTTCATTTTTTAACATAAAAAAATTACAATATTTTTTTTAATAAAAACTAATTAAAATGGTTTTATTATGAAAAATTGATTTTTATTGTTTTATTCGGAAAAACTGATTCTCATAGAAAATTCATAATCTAGAAAATTTTGAAATAAATTCTGAGTTTGGAAATTTTATAAAAATTTATGAGTTCAGAAAGAAATTATAAAATTATAACTCTAAATTTTTTCTAAAAGCATGAGTCTTAAAATTTAAATATGATTCAAAATTTTTAGAAAAATTAACAATTTTAGAAAAAATGTTTTTATAAAAAAACAAACTTATTTGTTCCACCTATGAATAGAAGAATATTAATGTAAGGACATTGGTAAGCATGAATTAGATATAAATAATCACTTTAAATTAATCACTCCTATCTTCTATTAATGTATTCAAATATATCAGAACTAAGGGGTTTAGTAAAATTATTAGCAAGTTTTTTTTGTGTTATGTTGAATTTTAAAATTATACCTCCATTAAATATGTGATCCCAAAGGTAATGGTTTCCTATATCTATGTTTTTATCATGTGTGTGATTTGTGGGTTTTTAATAAATTTAATAGAGCTTGTGTTTTCAAAAAGTATTTGAGTTTTTTAAAAACTCATGCCATAATCAATGAGTGCGTGTTTCATCCACAACACTTGAGCACAACTACTTCCAACTTCCATATATTCAGCTTCATCTCTGTAAAGTTCTACTGATTGTTTTTTCTTACAATACCAAGAAACTAAAGTGTCACCTAACAAATGACTTGTTTTGAATATAATTTTTATATCCATTTAACATCCACTAATGATAGAATTAAAAATAATAATTAGTTGATGAAACATTTCCATATGAATAGAATAAGAATAAATGAATAGTTCTTGTAAGATAATGATTTTTAAAAAAAAAATTAAGATGGTATTATTTTGGATTGGATTGATTTCTAGCACACATGAATACTGAAAACATTAAATCCAAATGACCATAGGGTAAGTAAAGTAAGATTATATTCATACCTCTGAATGTTTTCTGATCAACTTGTTTCCCATCCTCACTCAGATCTAAAGTATTTGAAGTTCCAATGGGAGTAATAATAATTTAATTATTTTCATAAATTAATTTCTTAATTAAATCTTTCATATAATTATATTGAAATAAAAAATTACTTTTTGGTTTATGTGATATCTTAAAACCAATAATATATGTTAAATCACCCATCAAACACATTTCAAACTCATATATCATAAGATCCTCAAAAGAATATGTTAATGATTTTTGAATTGAGCAAAATATAATGACATCAACATAAATTTTCAAAATCATAATGTTTTTATTACTTATTATATGAAAATAGTTGGATCCTCATCTCCCTTAACAAAATTGATTTGTAACCAAAATCTAGATAACCTATCATACCCAGCTCTAGGGGATTTTTTAAGTCCATATTGTTCCTTGGAGAGATTATTAACATGTTCTAGATGTTTTTTTTAAAAATAGGTGGTTTTTCTAAATAAACTTCCCCCGATCATATCCACTAAAAAAATCACACTTCACGTCTATTTGAGTAAGTTTTAAATTAAACAATTCCACAATGTCTAGAAATTTTTGAATAGATTCTAGTCTTTATACCATAGTATAGGTGTCTTCATAGTATATTCCTTATTATTTTTAAAACCCCTAATAGAGATTATAGATTTATTTCTAACTAATATTCCATTTTCATCACATTTACTTCAAAAAATACATATTACACTAATTATATAAGTTTATATGGGCCATTCACCTAAAGTCTATACTTCATTCCATTCAAACATATTGAGATCATCTTGTATTCCCTTAATCCAATCCTCATCACCTAAATCCTGATCGAGATTTTTAGGTTCAAAATGAGATAAATATTCTAGATTTTCAATTTTATTTATCAAGGAACATATATTAATAACCAGTTGATCTATATCACTAATGATTCTTTCACCAGGATGATTCCTTAGAAACAACTGAATTTTTGGGTTTTAAAAAGTATTTTCTTCCACAATAGTTAGAATATATTTTTTAGGAATAACATTATAATATTATTCTAGATTTATTTCATAAGGATAATTATTTTCTTCTATATGTTGAAAATTAGTTTTAGAAACAAAATCTGATGATGTATGTTGAGGTTGTTTGAAAAAAATGGTTCAGTTTAATGAAACAAAACATGAAATGTTTCATCAAAAGTATAATAATTTTCCTTAAAATCTCTATAATATGATATAGTAGTAGAATGAGATAAAAACATCACTTCGCCTTATTTGGGTGAAAACTTATGTAAATTATCTTTAGTATTGAATATGAATTCATTGAGTATAAATACTTTGAAGTAAGAAACTTTTGGATTTCTTCCTATCAAAAAACAATAGTGAGTTTAATTAAGAAAAGGATTAATTAAAATATAATTTATAGTATATAAGGAAGTACTAAACCCTTCATCCCACAAATGATTGACAATTGAGTATTCCCTCATCATAGTTCTAGTAATATTGTGAATAACCGTGTTTCTTCATTTGACTACACCATTTTTTGCTGTGGGGTTGTAGGTACTAAAACGTTACGTTCCATAACTTTCATTCTATAAAATTTATCAAAATTGTAATTGTTAAATTCTCAACCATGATTAATATGAATCGTTATCAGTTAGCAGGTTTTCTCATTTTAAACTCTATATACAAATGTTTTTAAATAACTGATGGATTATGATTTATTTCTAAGAAAATAAACCTATGTGTATCTAGTTTAATCATCAAATAAGACATATAAAAAATATTTTACAAAAATAATTCCAGTTTCTGTTGGACTAAATATGTCCATGTGCACTAACTGTAAGGCATCAAAAATTGATACTTTAGTAATATATTTTAAACATGATTTATGTTTCTTATTAAATTGACAAGGGTAGACAAATTTTAAACTATGAAACCTATGTTTTTGTTAGATCCTTTAAAAGTTCTTTCATAGTCAACTTAGATATAGTTATATGGTTCAAATTTCATAACTTTCTTTACTATAACCTAGACTTATATTACATTTCACTTAGAAAATTTAAGCCTTGGATTCTAAGGCCTTCTAAGTTTAGTGTGTAAACATTCTCATATTTATTAGAAGAAAAAATAAATTCATTCTTGGAAATATTTACTATACATTTACTAATCCAAAAGTTCATAGGGTAACCTTAATCCCATAATTGTCTTATTCTTATAAGTTTTTTCTTAAGTACGACAACAAATAAAATGTTTGAAATTAAATCATTGCCAATAATTACAATTTTACCTATACCAATGATTTATCCTTGATTATTATCTCTAAATGTTATTTTTCCTCCTTTCATCTTGATAATATTATTATCTAAACCATTGTTTCTAGTCATGTGTCAAGAAAATTCACTATCCATATACCAAATATGTTTTTTTAATACTATATTTCTTTTACTAAAAACAAGAATTTTAGTTTTTTTATAACCCAAACATTTTTAGGTTCGATATTATTGGAAAATATAATTTTAGGAAGACACATTTTAATAACATTAATGTTTTTTTGGAAAATTCAATTTCATTGAAAAAATAAGCATTATGACATCACAAATATTGGACTCTATTTTAAGAAAGTTTTTCCTTCCAATGACTATCACTTTCACACTTAGTGAAAATGATAACTTTTAATAACAATGTAATTTTTACTAAAAGTAGTTTTCTTATTGGAAAAAACCATTCTAGTATTATCACTATAATGTCTAATTTTCTTATAATTTTTTTTATTTTTTGATTACTAGTGGTAAAATTGGATAAAATACTATTTAAGATAGAAATTTTGAACTTTATATTAAAAAATAAATTCATATCCTCACGAGTAATAGTATTAGAACTAAGTTATTCAAAATTATTTTTTAAGCTATTTTTCCCAGAAATAACTTTATCAAAATCGTTTAAAATAGTTTCTTTTTTAAAATTTATCTTATCAATATATTTAGAAAGATATTATATTTCATTAGACAAAAGGGTTATTCTTGAATCTACCTTATCATTTTTTTTCATAATCATGTTTTTTAAAAACATTTCAATTTTAATTTTCTAAATGTTCTGAAAATCTGGATACATCTTCAAAACATGGTTAAGTATTATCTTCACTAATGAGGAAGATTATTCATCAGAAGATATATAACTTTTCCCAATATCAACATCTAGATAATTTTCATTAAAATAAATATTTTTTAAGGGATTAAATAGTGTTTACATTTTCTATAAGACACTTATTTACCATAGTTTCTTTTGAAAAATGGCCGATGTTCCTATATCTAGAACATTCACTATCAGAGGACTTTTTAGAAGAACCATCACCACTAAAAGACCATGTTTCATAATATTTAAGACTTTTCATGTCTTTATACCTATAATACTTCTCTTTTATTTCTATATAAATTTAATTCCTTTCTATATTTCCTTCTGAGCATAAGAAATACAGGATGAATATGTTCATCCTTCTTATATTCACAAGAAGTAACATCAGAGTCTTTTCAATAATTTTTATCATTACAAACATTCTTATATCTATATAAAAAATATTCCTTCCCAACTATATTGTTCATACTTCTAGAAATATTATACAAATAAATTTTATAATTATATTATGTACTAAAATTAGATTAAAAAAACATTATTAATTCATCAAAACTTCAAAACATTCTCAGGTGATTAAACATTAGTAGATATAATAGATGTTGTAGAAAAAGAAACACCACCATTCTTCATTTTTGACTTTTTGAATATATCTCTTTAATATCCCTTCATATTACAGGAGGGTTCGAATAAGATCATCACGAGTAAGATTAGTAATCTATCTTGTGTCATTGATAATAGTTCTTTTAGATTACAACACTTTGGGAATTTTATTAATAATCATTTCAACCAAAATATCAGCATCACGAACTTTTTCACTAAGATACTGATAATTATTAATACTAGTATTAAACCTTTGTCACATCATGGAAACTAATTAACTAGGTATAAAATCAAAGACTTGGTAATCATCTCAATTCATGTATCTTCTTGTTTCTATAAATTTTGATGAACCAAAATTTGTTACTTTAAATTTTCTCAGAATATTATTAGCAGCTTTACATGATGACATTTGAATGTATATATTCCTCATCATAGAACACAATAAAGTATACATGAATTTTTAGTTATAATGATATTATAAATTCTCATCATTAGTAAATTAAAAAACATTCTTGTTAGGAATCTTATATTTTCCTGTAATAATTAAAAATTATCAACTACAATGTTGATTAAAAAAGTTTTCATTCAATCTACAAAACCCTAATATTAATTCACATAAAAGATGGTTGGTCTACTGGGATTTATATTATCAAGAGATCTAATATTCATACAAACCATCTTATAAAAAAGCCACTTTTTTATAAAAATACATGTTAGTGTAACAATGTTTATAAACTCAAAGTCTATAAAAAAACTTAAGAACATAAAGTTGAATGAATAAGTAAAAACACATAAATTTATAATAGTAGAAACTCCTCTGATACCAATTTATGGATCATAAGAGTATCTTATATGACTTTAACTACAATAGGTGGTGTGAATTGTAGTTTTATAACTTTAAATGAAAAAACACAATACCTCTTATAATAAATGATCTAACTCAAACATTGTTATATGATCAAAGTATAAGAATTAGAAATATAGATGATCTATTTCTATCATAGTATATTTTTATCATAATCACATATATATTGATATAAAAAATAGTATAGAAAAATATATATGAATACTAGATTTCTATTATATGATCAAAGAAAAAGACTTGTAAAAATAATCAATATAATAACTATTAAATGTAAAAATAAATTATATTGTACATTAAATGAATACACACATTTAAATTTAAGAGTAAAGGTAATCAATAACATTGAATAAATGTATCCAAATTTTTTTACTTGTTGTAAAGTCTCTGTTTCCATTCAAGAAAATCCCTTAGGATGATGATCATAATAAAATATGTCATTCTATCCTCAGAAGACCTCGATATGATGATCAACATCTATCTTCCCAACCTAATAATACCTTGATCTGATGGATCGAATTCACCATATTCCCATCCCCAAAATCCCCTGATCATAAAAAAGACCAAACATAAAATACAAATGAAAATTTATTATAAATAAACAACCCAAACACGGATTCTTAGAGTGATAAATTAATAAAGTATTACAATGAAAAATAATGAGATGTTCATTCAGAGAAAACTTCAGAAGACATGAGTTGCAAAAATGTATCTTCTCCAAACTCTTCAAATGACCTGATTTTTATAGGCGATGATCCAATGGTCATATTTCTAATTTTATGCAATGGACTCAAAACGATGGCTCTATGATATCTCAAAAAGTTCTGGAATAACTGAATGTCTAACATTGTTTTGTTTTAGAACCATTATAATTCTAAATTGAATTCTTTATGATTGAAACATGTTTATATATTTTGATTATAAAAATATGATAGTAATATGGGATTACTTGTTGTTTTTTAATATGGTAATCCTTATGAAAATATGTCTGATTTATTGATAAGAGAATTAGTTAGATGGCCATGAAATATTTCATTACAATGTACAAGAAAAAAAATTCAAACCATTAGTTTGAATAATGGTATGTTTGATTAATCAGACTCATAATTGATCTGATGGATTATATTTAGGAATGATAGGTTTATAATCCTAATAAATTTGTTTATTTTCAATGTACTCTAAAATTAAATTAGTATAAAAAGGGATACTAAAATAATTGGGACATAAAAATTTAGTAAACAATGTTTTAGAATAGTTTTTGTAATTTTCAAAACTGAAGGACTGGAAAGGTAAGAGGCAAGAATTCTGATTCAACATCATATTGAGATATTTTTGTATTTATGTGAAACATTAAACTTCAAAAATGTCATAATAGCTGTTATTTGATAATTTTTATATAGATTATTAGCAATGGCCAAGGCATGATAATGATTCAAATCCTACCTCTGCACTCAATCACAACCCGAGATATTTAGTAAGGAAATTTCTAAAAGATTTTCCATGACATAAAATTCAATATATCTTCATGTAAGTATCCTTAATTTTGAACAATTTTCTAAAGAATAATTATATATTTCACGGTATTGGATAAATTTTTTGGCAAGAAGATTCCCTCATCACGACATCAAAATGTGTATTCTAATACAAATGTTCTATAAAGGCTTATCAAAGGGTTACCAATAAATAGTTGATAAAACAACTAGGGGTTTTCATATTAATACTTCATCGATAGGTAGTTACAATTTTTTTTAAAATGTTGATAAATATATTCTAATGGAAAACATAGGGATGAATAGTGAAGAGAGTGCATATAGTGGACAACATATGATTTTTCAGTCAAATGAATTCCATATCACAAAAACATGACATGATGATAACTAATCAGTATCCCCAAGGTATGTATTACGATAAAGTCAACTACGTAGATTATAATAGACAAAATTATGCATGGGTATGGAGATTGAAATAGCCACCACCCAAACGATAACAGAATATAGCATAATAATATTGATTTTATAGAAGGGAATAATTTTTTCAACCCCAATACCAAGGCACAACACTCAAAAGTCATGTTCACTCTTTCATGGAATCCATGGAATATTTCATAACAAAAAATGATATTCCCAAATGGATTTGGAAAAATAATTTAAGAATTAATGTAAATCTAAGTAGAAATTGGGAGATTACTCATAAAATCAGTAGTATTCTATGAAAAACATATAGATTCAAGTTGGACAGATTGCCAACTAATTAAGGGAAATTTTTGGAGGAGTTTTACCAGGTGACACTGAGGTCCTAATACATGGTGAGATGAAATCCATCATTTTGAGTAGTGTAAAGATAACACCATATGTTTCTAAAAAGATATAGAAAACTGGATAGTGAAGATGTCGTAGAATTAAGAAAATCAGTACAGGAAAACGATGAAAAAGGAATGGAATCTAAGAAGTATGTTCAAGAAGAATCCCCACCACCATATCAACCAAAATCACCATTTCTAGAATAATTATTATAAGGAACATTTGATGAGAAGACGAAATTTTCTTGGTGATGTTCCAAAAAATTCACATCAACATACCATTTGATAAGGTGATTCTGAACAATACCACCTATGCCAAGTTCATGAAGCAATTGGTGTCAAATAAATTAAATCTTGAATAATAGGTAACTATTTAATTGATGAGGGATTGTTCAGTTGTGGTATCAAGAAACCTTCCAGAGAAACAATGTTCTCTATTTTGTTTCTCAACCCTTATGGACATTGGTTATAATGGGTTTAGTGATGATTTGTGTGATTTCAATGGAAGTGTAAACATAATTTCATATTCAACATTAAAGATACTAGTTTTAAGAGAGATAAAGGAACCTCATGTAAGGATTATAATAGAATATACAATATTGGTACATCACAAAGGACTACATGAGGATGTTATTATCAAGGTAGAAAAGTAATAATTTAAGTAGATTTTCTAGTCTTAGACATGGATGAGTGGAAGACCCCAATACTTTTGGGAAGACCCTTCTAAGAAATACGAAGAGCACTAATAAGTTCCTAGAATAGAGGATTTTTTTGAGTGTTTTAACAAAATAATTAAAATTAAATATTCAAGGTGTGATGAAAAATCTCGAATAAAATGATGAAGAGTTGCTGGAAGTTGAGTAAACTATTATCCATGGAGGAAGTGTCTATATTTATAAGGTAAAATTAAATGAAGAAGTGGATAACATGGAAATTAAAGGTGAGAAACTATTGGAAAATTTGGGATACAATGGAAGAGTTTCTCTCTAAGAACAATTTAGGTATGGTGAGAAAGTCTATGTAGTCATTGTATTTCTATTTGATTTTATGAGAAGGGAAACAAATTGATGGATTGAGGCTATAAATATAGAGAAGTTATTAGTATAGAGAAGTGTCAAATTAGTGTCTCATAATGCAAGAGGACCCATCTATATTGGATAATCATAGCCTTTTGATTTTGTAGATCTAGACTGGGTAACCTCTTTCCTACCCCCAATCACCAAACATTAAGTGGTGTGGTCGAGCTGAATGATAATAACCAAAGATATTTCTAGGGGAAACCCTCATTTTTTGTGATTTATGATTTTAAATTTTTATTAGGAACTAGTTTAGGAATGCATCCCCATAATTAGTCTTGACCTTTCAAGAGAGTATCTTGTATTATCACTATCTGACTTAGTCTTCCATGTCTATGATGGCGGAAGATATAAGGAATTGATGCAACAAAAAAGGGGGAAAATTAGTTCTTAATTAAAGGGGATTAATATTTAATTTTTAGTATTTATGAAAACTCACATATATTTTCAAGAATAGTTTGATGATTAAAAGAAAAAAAATTCATTCCCACACTTAGATCAATGATTTACTTCTTTATAAAAGATGCTTATAATTTCTTAGAACCACATGATTGCCTGTTATAATTTTCATTCTGATTCGAATTGAAAAGGTAAGATGGGGAATTGGATTATTTGTGGAAACTAAAGGAATTTCAATGAAATAAATCATGATTTTTCTTTATAGTCACATGTTTATGAAAATTCACTTCAATCTATCATTATTTGATTTTTAAAAATTTATGTTGATTGATTTGTTATTATGATATATTCTGTGAGTGATTATAATTAATTACATAATATTATTCCTAAGAGGATTCCCAAACAATATTTCCAATATTTCATAATACATTTAATGAGGGAAATTCAGACATGTCACCTATGATGATTTTATATTGAACATATTAAAACGATCTGTATAAAAATTCACTTAAAATGTTGATTAATTGATTTTTTTGATATAGATATTATCCATGAGACCAAACTAACATATAACCTTATTTTATCCCTTAGATAAAATAAATGTACTTTGATTTTAATATCCACATTTCATGAATATTTATCCATTCCTACCACAAAATTTATTATTTTTCATGATGTTCAAAGATCAAGTGTCGGGGATGATGGGTTTCATGGAAAAATTAATTTTTTTACTTTAAAAAGAATATTTTTTTTGTGTATCATTATGTTTGGGAAAAGGTTTATACCATATTTCATTATATTTAATTCCCCATCTAAAAAATAAAAAAAATTGGGTTCAGTTATGGAGGGTCAAAAATCACCATCAGTTGACCAATGATTTCATCATTTGTGGTTGAGTGATAGAAGTGATATTTTTCCTTATTCGATATTCAATAAATTGGAAATTTAAAATGAATGAATAATATAGAATCGGTAACACATTTATTATTTTCAGTGTACATGGTTTCCATGATACTGGGAGGTAGGGAAGTTGTAATTTCAAAGAGGTTAAGTGATACCACCCAAGAGCATCGTTAATTCACTTAGTGATATCGAATTACAATTAAATAGTCACCGAACCACACTAACTACTTAGATGAAGAATAGTGATTACACGGGGTCGATACCATGAGTAAAATTCCTATAAGAGTTCAATACTATTAGTGATGGTCTTGATTTAACATGAAATATTTTTACTAGATGAGATTATGGTTGTACTAACTCAAAGAAAGGATAAAGGGAAGTGAGTTGATATCGAAGTTGATTTTTCTTAAATTTATTAACCATGAGATTTATTAGGGTATAAAGTGATTCTTCTGAGCCACTAAATGAACAATCTAAATCTATTTGATTCTCTCTCAAGGTTACCCAAAACTAATTAAGATGCATGGTGAATAGTCTTGAAATGGAATGAGATGTTAAGGTTGGATATTTCCCTTGCACTTCCCATTTTATGTTGAGGTTAATCCTTCAAATTTAATTTCATTCATTTTTCATTTAGAGGATATTATTTTTTATGATATAATATTATATAATTACATTATATACTCATCTTTTTTATCAAACTAACTACTCTCTCAAAGACTTTGATATCCATACTTAATCTATCAATTAATATGGATATTTATTGTTTTCAAGGGAGAGGAATATAATGTTAATGCTAAAATAAATGTGCATTATAAGGTGGAAACTCTAGAACATTTACTTCATAATTGACATAATAATTCCAATTGAACAGTGAAAATAAAAAAAAATTCTTAGTTTACGCGGCACACAGTTGATGGAGATCCTTCCCCCACTCTTAATTCATTTTCTAGATAGAGATCTTCTATGGGCCTCCTATGTTTTTATATGGACCTACTACAATTATAGGAAAATGGGATCCCCCCTTTCCCTTCCAGGTTTTTCCTCCTCTGTTTAAGAGGTGATTTACTATATCTTTGAAACTTGAATTTCTCTTTTCCCCCTATTTTTATCTACTTTAGTTCTTATTATTATCTCTTTTGTTTTTGAATTATTCTTCATTATTTTACTATCTCTTGTACAATGGGTTTCAGGTTGAATAATTTTCTTAGATTCAAATACATATTGGGTGGGGGGGGGGTATGTGATTCCTTCTTTGGTTGGAGAGTCACACACAAATAAGGATCTATTTAAAACTTCTTAGGCTCATATATAGAAAACAAATCTCCCCTATATAGACCAAATGGTTCAGGTACTTTAAGCTAGTAATTTCACATGCCCTATAGTAAGTGTTGATGAACTAAAACACATCTATTTCATGTCCATGAAATGACACAATGCAAAGTCGAGGTCCATGAACACAACACTTTTTCCTTTAATAATTATTTTCTTCCAATTTGTAACCCTTAATGGTACATGCATGTTACACCCTGAGATTTTAGTGAAATATTTTTTCCAATAAATTTAATATATTTCATATTTCTTTATGTGCAACGTTGAGTTAAGAATTAATTAAACAAAATTCTATTTTTATCTAATGTTACACACAACACTAAGTTTTAAAAAAATGTGACATACTATTAAAATATCAATATTTTTTGTGATAGTTATTATCTATCCATAGGAATGGAATGTATGAATGGTATTAACTGAATTTTGAAAATATATGATTTAATCATGTATATAAAATTAATTTCATGGTGACCAACTAATTATAATTGAAAAAATAAAAACCATTTGAAAATAATGGAAATCATTTTCTAGAAAGCTTTTTCTAGGTTCAAATGTTTTTTTATCAAAATGAATTTAATAAATAAATTAATTTTAGTTACTTTAATTAAATTAATATAATATATAAACTTTATATTTTGTTTTTTTCCAAGAAAATAGATAAGACTAAAACCAATTTCATGAATAAAAACAGTATTTTTCTAAAAAGATGTTTTTTCACCTATTCTAAACAATTTTCAAATTTTTCGTTGAAAATTTTAGATAATTTTTTTAAAATAGAAACATCATTTTCGAAATCATAATTTCAAAAAAAAATTCAAGTGATATAGTGAAAATTTTATGAGAAGTTAAATTTTTCGATGAAGTGTGAAAAATACTCATTTTTATTATTAATTTCATTTTTTATAATTATTTTAAGAACAAAAATTTTATTTAAATTTGAAATGTAAAATTATTAAAATTATATATATATTAATATAATTTATGTAATTGGAATAATTTTCATTTTAAATATTTATATTGAAACTTTTCCATGTTTTGAAGATTTTATCTGTTGAAAAAACAGTTTTTTTCATTACATATGTCGGATTACTTTTAAACTAAATTATACCACTTATATTAATGTAAATTAGAAAATTTTATTTCATATTTCATAGAATAATAATTTATAGTATCTAAGAAGGTAAAATTATTTTTTTGCCCTTATGAATAGTAAAAGCAGTAAAAAATAATTACCATGGTTATGGGGAAAATGGGTGTACCATTGGTTAAAATAAAAATATAATGTGTAAAATGAGATAGAAACGTTTCCAAAAACCCATTGGATGACTATATGATAACCATATCATGTCTAAGACTCTAGAGTTTTCAATTTTTATCCTTTTGGAATGTAAAAAACTTTGGGTACGACTATTTATTTTGAAAAATTAAAAGTGTGCCATACACATCACTTATAAAAGGTCACCCCTTATCCTTTCTTATTCAAACTTCCCAAACCCATTGGTTAGGCAAATAACTACCCAAAATGAGTTTTTCATTTTATTTAATACTCCACCTCCTTAAATTATTACAAAACCATGATGATATAATAACATTTTCATATTCAATATAATTTTTTACTATGTTATGTTAATTATCTATAACCAGATCCACTTCGATGAAATGAATTTTATGTCCTCATTCGTGTGTACGGTGGAATAACGCCACACAAACAGATGTTATTCGTTTTACATCTCCACCTATGAAGGACTGAAATACTGATGGATTTACTATTTATATATAATATTTATGATATTATTATACCTATTTAATTATATTATTATATAAAACCTTTATTTACATTCATATAAATTATATAATTTTAGTGGAATACATAAAACCTTATACAAACAGATGCGCAAAGGCTGTACTAGCTTCGTGCCTTTAGAAACATGTTAACATAAACACTGGTACATATGTGAGCTACATTATCTTCCAATAGGTTCTCCAAGACTATAACGCCTATGATATATATAAAACATGTAATATATATTCATAACCTAGGGAATGAAGCAAAAATGGGTAAGCATATATTCTAAATAATGGCAAACAAGGGATAAATGTAAGCATAAACATGAGAATAGGGGAATGAGAACGTGATCATAACATTAGAAGATCATAAACATCATATAAAATATAATAAACATGTATCAAAGAGTAAATATTCATAGTTCATAAGATATGAATCATAATTAAATAAAGAAACATAAGCCATGAAAGCATAACATTGGAATAAGACATGGAATTTTTGGCACACACAAATGCATACAAAAATTATTTCCATAGTAGCTAAGGAAATTATTCCAAAGCTTTCTTAGTATCCATACCATCTTGAAAGTCTTGGATCACTCCCATGTAAATTTTAGTTGTATGAGATCAATCTCAAACCATCTTGGTAATCATGGTTCACCCCCACGACCATCTTAGTATTCAAGGTCCACTCTTAAGAACATAATAGTATATCCCATTAGATAAAAATTCATACCCAATGCATTTGAGGGAGATATAGGTCCCACACATATCATAATAAAATCTTACATTATTGTTCCAAAATATCACAAAAAGTCAAATCATAACCCCTGAAATGAAATTTATGTCATAAACATGTAATCATACCATAACCAGTGAAAAAATATGTAGGTATCATAATATTTTCATTAAAGCACACCCCATTAAAATAAGTGGGTTGCATAATAATATAATATATTAAAGATAAAGGAGTATCATAAATATAATCCATCAATAGATAAACCATTCAGAGAAATAAAATTAATGGAATCTTTGGATCATTTCTCCACAACAGAAATGAGTAACACCATCCTATTTCATCATGGATGGAAAATAATTTTGAAATATCTTTTAAAACAATTTATTCAGGAAAATATCTCTTATTCATATAAAAATTATTTTTTCAAAATAAAACCTTTTGGGAACAATTTTCTTTATTATAAACTTAAAAAATTATAAATAAATCGTGAAAAAAATTGAAAACCATTTTCCTTAAAAACATATAAAAAAGATTAAAGACATTTTGAAAACCATTTTCTTTAAAAAAATATAAATGAATCTTGAAAAAAATTTCAAAATACTTTTCTTTGAAAAAATAGAAAAAATTTATGGATTTTTTTGAAGACCATTATATAAGAAAACTTATAAAATAAGATTCAAAAATATTTTAAAAGCCATTTTATTTGAAAAAACTCTGAAAACTTATAAATAAATCATGAAAATGTTTTAAAAACCATCGAATTGAATATAATTTGAAATATTATAAAGAAATATTGAAAATGTTTTTTAAAAATTTCTATTAAAATACTTTGAATACTTATAAATAAATATTGAAAACATATTTAAAAACATTTTAGAAAACGTGATTTCGAAAGAACACATATTTTCGACCGAAGATAGCTAAAGTCGGCTATAGGATAATAAATTTGATAAGTTTTATTGAAATATGGATCATAATATTTCATCAATGAAAGTATAATCATAAACAATCTTGATAAACGATGAGACTGTTTCAATAAAATCTTACCACTTGATATCATTGAACCATAATCCCCATGTAAGAAAATTAAATTAAATGAACCTTAAAACATAATTCAAATAATAATATTAATTATATAACATGTCATAGTTAGTACATCCACCTCATAGAAAAATAATTATGCATGACATGGCTTGTGTCTCAAAGAAGGAAAATTGAGACAATATTTCTTTACAGATTTGTTAAATTTTGAATCATAAACACCATGAAATAAAGATATTGGAATGTTTGTTTAAATACCCATAAATTTGAGTATAATAATTTTTTAATATAAAAATTTTATTTATAAACACCACAAAAAAGAGTGGTGAATAAGGCATGTATCTCACATAAATAAAAAGTGAGATGAAATTCCATTACCTTGAGTATGAGTTGTCACATGTGTCTTTATCTTCCTAAATAATAAATTTATGTTAATTAATTAAATACTTCATAACCTTTTTCATGTTTATAATTATTTTACTTAACTTATTACCATGTTTTATAAAACCACTTAAACAATTAGGATTAAGTAAGCAGTTTTTGAAAAAAATTCAGTTCATGTCTTAAAAAAGACTTTGGAAGGTCAACTATGGTCAATGGAGAAATTACATAAACACATCTATAATATTAATCAATAAATAGTTATCATATTTAGACAACAATTATACATTTAAACCCAATCATTTATGACGGTTATGAAAAATGAACTAGCATTACCCTCATGGAGATGGTAGGCTGTATGTACGCATGAGTAACATTTTCATTTGGAGGCGCCGAATACTCTTATTCCTGCCCTGACCCCATGGTCCTCTGCTCCTCTCCTAGTTGGTGCTGGAGCGGTGGTTCCTCCAAGGTTTTGGGAGGTGGTATTTGGTGGCGGCTGAAGCTTATCGCGCGTCATGTTTCTACTGGTTTTGTAGAAGTTTTGTTTGTTCCTTCTATGGTGGTGGCTTCATATGAGTGTGGTGTTCGGTCAAGGATGATGGTGGTGGTGTTAAGCCGGCGATGGTCCGGTGTCAGGAATCGGCTAAACCCGTGGATGACGGCATGCCGTTTTGTGTTTCGAGTTTGGCGGAGATGATGAATCTTTCAACGGTGACGGCGACGGACGCCGGTGAAGCTCGCCGACAGCCTGATTTTGATGCGGACAGGGTTGACGTCGCGTAAGGTGTGTGAATCGAGGCAGGGTGTGAGGCTCGAGGTGACGCAGGAATCGAGGTGACTCGTTTATCGAGTTCGTTGATGTTATCTTGATTTTTGATGTTTGTATTTTATGATTTTGGGTAGGCCGAAGTGGTGGTTTTTGTATGGTTCCCACTTTTCCAAAAAGTGGATTCTTAATAAAATAAAATAAAATGGATTGTGCCTTATGGAAAGAAGGTAAGAAAAAAATTATATCTACAAAATTATCCTTATATTATATATAACAAGTTATATAATCATATATACTTATATATATATATATTATTTGATGTAAAAGGAATCACATCGTGTCAAGGAGGCGGTAGTCCACATATTCATGATCGATGTTATCACATTTTGTGTGTGAAAAGGGAAAGAAAAAATTATATATTATATCTATAGAGATTTAATTATTTAATTAATATCATATAGATGTTTTTTATGTCACAAAATTATAATTTAAACCATACTTAATACATTCCATGTAGTGTGTGAACGTATCATATCGATTTGAGGAGGCTGTACTCCACACTTCCACATACGATATTATCCTATTTATAGAAAATGGAAAGTATAAGGGTTTGTGTTATAAATTAATTACATAATAATAACTAAATATTAAATATCATATATAAAATATATGAACAATGTGTACATGATAATTCCTGACCATAAATGGTGGTAAAGGAAAAAAGAACAATCATCGATTCATGTGGCGGCACTTCACCATACAAATAAACAGTATGTTGGTTACCCATTAGATAGGAGTGTGTATAAGTGTAGGTCTAACCCATAGTATAACAACATCTCAGTATATTTTGGATATTAATTTAATTATTTAATCATGGAAGATAGATATTTTAGGGTGTGTAGAATGAAAATAATATAGATGAGCTTGAGGAAGGGCGTTACCTCTTAATCAGTTGTTTTATTTTGGTTTATGCCAATGGGATTCCTTGGATGGATTTTTTTCCCAAATATTGGATTAAAATTGGAAGGTAGGGATATTTAGAAGTTTATTGGGAAGATAATGGTTGAGTCTATGTTGGTTGAGTGGTGTGAATAAGTGGGATAAGAAGATGCATTTTTATAGTGGAAGAGTGTCACTATTGTAAATTCAAAATGGCATACGATAATGGGAGGCCTCCCTTATCTAATGTTCGTAAAAAATGGAAAAAATTGATTAAAGTGGAAGCAGTTTCAAAAAAACTTTACACCACATAAAAATAAGTGAATTTTTATAATTTTGATCCTTAACTTTTTTGTTTCCCCAATTTTATCATTTAGGTTTTTATTAAACAATATTGTATTCTAAAAAAATTAATTGTACCATTAATATTAAATTAAAGTGATATTTATTAAAAAAATAGACCCAATGAATTATAATTATGATATAAAATTTAAAAATTAAAAATACCATGTGTGTTGGAAATTGAAGGACCCTAGGTCACCCTGAGAGGGTGGGGGGGGGGAGGGGGTGAATCAGGGTGTCAACTTTTTCAGCTATTTATTGGATCTTATTCCCACATTGGTAGGAACTTAATTAAACCTATATTATGGATATGCACATTAATTAAAACATTCACATACAGAAGGACAACACAACACTTTTACTCGGTTCACCATAAAGGGCTGCTTCCAAGGAGCATAAGCCGACAGGGTGTCAGTCATACCAAGTTACACTATTCTTCAACCAGTGTGGATTACAAGGTTTGAGTACAATCACTCTGTCCCAGGAACACCACCTTTACAGGAGTTCAGGGATAGGTCACCGCTTCCCTCGAATCACTTCAATTGACTTCCGAAGGCTCACTGCATTGGGTGAAGTCACACTCAGTTTATTGACATGAAGGTCCCTTCAATGGATAGGCATGGAAGTCTTCGTCTCTTATTCAGCATGAAAATTTTCTTGCATCGAGGTATAGAGTCGATGCTCTTTAATGTTCAATCTTATTCACCAGTTAAATAACTTGATGTACTCACACTTCATATTATTCTTGTCCGGAATCACAAATTCTTCTGTGATTATTCAAACACTAAAAAAGAGTTCACTAGGAATCATCAGAATCAACTCTTATTATTCCATGTATTCATGCGATCATGCATGTGACAATATAGATGTGCTAATCCTCTTAACTTCTTTAGACAAGTGCACCCTTGGTTTAGGATTCTTATTCTTCAATGTATTCATATATGCATGTACATGCATGAATGCTTGCACATTCTCTTATTCTTTCTTGTGTGAAATCCCTAATTGACTTGATACCTTTTAGTACACACGTAACCTCTTTTCTCATTTTCTTAGAACTTGATTCAAATATTCTTGGGCTTTAATTTTGTTCTTCTTCTAATCATGCATATGAATTTAGGCACTCACTTCCCATCACCATGTGCATTTTTTTCTTCTCCCTTTCTTAACACACTATGTTCACTTTGATTTTTTAGAGTTATGATCATGTGGTTTTCTTAAAATTTCAATGTGTATATTTTGGTGTGGCTTTATGATAATGTTTTCCTTTTATAAACAATGGGTATAGAGTTATATTATGAATGTTTTCTCCTCTGTAAACCACGATTGTTTGCGGCCTCTCCTTTCACTAAGGATGCGGGAGATTCCTTAGCACACGAAGTGTATAACTCCTTTGCATACCAAGAGCTATACAGTTCTGTTTATTCACGGGACCTCCTCTTTGCAGAACCAAAATAGTATGAACTACTATTTCCTCACTCTCTTCGCAAACCTAGGAGAGTTCGTGGGTCTTCCCCCTCTCATACCGAAGTGGTACGTGGTTCACTTCTTCGCGAACCTGAAGGGTATGCATGACCTTCTCTTGACAAACTAGAAGTGGTTCGAGGTTCTTCTTCTTCACAAACCAGAACGATATGTGGTATACAATTCACGAACCCAGAACGTTTCACGAATCATGCATGCCCCTTCTCGAATTTGAAGATTGGAGAAACTGTGTTTCTCAGAACATGATCTATCGAAGGCTTGGGAGCTGTGGCACATTCTCAAGTCGGTGGGTCTCTTTTTATAAGTATAGATTAGATCTTTTCACGTCCAAAATCTATAGGATACGCTCTTCAATATTCTGCATTGAATAAACGAGATATTCCATTCTTCAATACCTTCAGCCCAACATGGAGATATGACACATATCTTGGACGTTTCCTTTTTCAAACTCTCATCCTTCTCGCTGATCATTCATGCATTCAATATGGAATGTATCACCTTTTAAATCCCTTCTCGAATCCACGTGGACTTGGAAAATTCGTTTTCCTCAGCCAGTTTCTCATTCTAAGTTCCATTAGCATGCATGAAAATGTCATTGCATGCATGGAATCGTGACAGTCAGAGGATCAGAATAGGCTTGACCAGATGTAAAATGGTGGCTGGAGTGGCGAGATTATCATTCAACCGGAGCTCCTGGTTCACGAGTGCATCCAGGTGTTTAGAGGTTGAAGGCGACCCTCTATCGAAGATCGAACGACTCCGATTCAACCCCATGCAGCACAGGGAAAATGAGCGACTCAGATTATATCCCTATATGTGGGATGCGTTGTGTGTCCAAGATCTTCAGTGAGATCTGATAGACAGTCAGGATTGCGTCTGCATTTTTAAAACCTTATCTCACATCAAAATGCCGCAATGTTTTTCTCATGGATTATCAATCAAGCCACGGTAGCAGTAGCTCAGAATACTCCTCCTCCCTCCAAAGTACCTCCTTGTACTGTGTTCAACCTATGAGCCTGCTCGTAGCGCCCACTCTACACCTTAGGCATGCTCCTATCTCCCATGCTACACGGATTCACCACCTTGTGGAACCTACAGGCTTATACACGGCCCACGGACACCCTACCTCATGTGGGGCTGGCCTTGATGTCTTCCCTCGAGCACAGTTGACCCCTCAGGTCCTGCATGTGATTGAGGTGAGTGCATAGGATGGCCTCCATGTATGGCCCCTTTTTGGTAAAGGCATATATATAAAATAACTACTTAGTGTAAAACTAAGTGTTTACAAATATAAAATTCCAAACCACCATTCCAAACCTCCTCCACCTCTTCTTCTCATTTTCTTTTACACCTTCCAAAGAACATTCCAACCATCCTTAATTGTTGTAGACAATGTATCACTCCGGATACACATATATGATACTTAGGATCAAGCTCAACGAACATTTGGTTTCCATTCTCCACTTTACTTAGGAGAGTTCCTTTCTTCATGTTGATCATCATTGACATCCATTGACACTCATTGACAAAAAATAAAATCTTCATATACATTGTGGTCCCGAAAATCTCCCCCTTTTCATTTTTTTTCAATACTTCAACATTCTCTAAAATAATAATATCATGTCAAAATGATCTTCTCTCTCCCTTTCTCTTTTGAACATTCATTTTTCTGCTATTTCCCTTTCACTTTTCAAATTTCATTTCACTTTCTCCCCCCTTATTGAAAAGAAATACAATGTTTATGGTAGATGGGGTATCGATCTATAATTAAGAAATTGTGCCATCAATCATTTCACTCTAACTCTACTTGATCAATTCTTGATGTAGAAAACAAGAGGATTTGATCTAGACAACAATTATTTCCATTATCCCCTGATCATGATACCTCACGCAATGAGAACTCATGTAATTGTCTTCAAGACCCCTTACAATTTCATTCCCGGATGAGGATAATAAATGTGATATGAGATTGACAACCTGAATCTCCCTTGATCACTTCAACAAACAGATCAAAAACATTCAAGTGCAATGTGCAGGATAATTGGACTTGGAGCACTTCCATTCTTCTTATTTCACTAATTAACATTGTTACTCCCCCTTTGTACAATAATTTTATTTTGAGTAACCAAGGTTGAGAGATGACATACCATTTCCAATGAAATGATCCTTAGACAATCTTCTGAGTAGATTAATTTAGTGCCAACTAATGTTGATAATTATTGAGATAATAACTCTGACTGCTTCTTCATGTGTTTCCTCTTCAAGGGAACACTTATCGGGTTCTCCCCATGAGTAATTGCTTCATCTTCAATTCCCTATAAGATTAGTACAGTTAAAAAAGTTTTAAGGGAATAAGGTGGATCATCCTTGATTCTTTAATATGAGATGGAAGGCTAAGATTATTTTCTCAACCAAGAGGCTCTATTTTCTCCACTTCTCCACTCCTCACACTTGAACATTTTATTTTCAGTTCTTATTTTCGTTGTTCAGATCTCAATATTTCTTCTATTTCATTGTGTGTGAATCTTATTTCTTCAATAGATTTCAAAGAATTAGAATCTCCTGGTGCAACTTTCATCTTCATGGGTAATTCTTCTTGGTCTAGAATAAATGCATTGTAATTCTTAACAGTGTGACCATCCTTGTTTCATCCCACACAGAAGAATTTTCTATCATCATGTGGAATCTTCTTTTTTCCGGTTTCACTAGCCTTAGCCTATGCATAACCTTTCATTATCATTATTTACAAATCTTCAGGATAGATAACCAATATGTATCTAGGAACAATGGCACTAAGATTTGATTTTCCACATGGAATCTTCAGAGTTTCATCATTTTTAGGAATTGTTTTTGATGTACCACCCTTCAACTTCTTGGATTTTGAATCCAAGTTATTATCACCTTTCTTTCATGGAGTCTTCTTGGGAGACTTTTATTTTGAATTATTTTTTCTGATTTCATCTCAAGGTAAATTATTCTCTCTTAGATGTCATCTATGATCTTCTAATCTTATCATCTTTGGATATGTTTTGAGATAAGCATGCTCAATTCTTGTGACCACTCCCATTGGATACATCACATATGTTGTCTAGCATTCCAAATCTGTTTGCGGTATACATATTCTTCTAGATCAATTGATGTTTCGTTATTCATCTCTGGTTTCTCCGTTTTGACATAACATTTCTCTGTAATTTTTCATTCAAAATTTTGTACCAACAATCTAGTGCGCAATGCCCAAATTTTGTACAACACCAACATTGACCCCCCAAATCTTGTCTTCTTGATATCTTTGGTAAAATGTTGCATGGCCTTTTTCTCAACGTGTTGTTCTCTAACAGGGGAACCATCTTATAGTCTCTTCTTCTTATCCACCCTACCCATGGTGGTAGGTTTCTTCTCATCTATACATGTTAATAATTCTTCTTCCAACCTATACTTTTAGAAGAAACATATTTAAAAATATTAGTAAAATATGGTATGGATGGTACCTTAAATTTCTCATCTGCTTGTGATAGATCAATTAGTGAAGCCATGATCTACTTATCACATGTTGAAGTTTTTTTGGATTTAGAACAATCAAGTGAACATTGAGTACCTGCAAAAACTATTTAATTATTTTGGGAAGTCTCAATATGTGTATTCTCAAGATTGGTCAACTGGGTTTCCAATTTTAGACATTCCATATTGAGGATGATCTTCTGATCTTCAATAATGATCATATTATCATCACAATCCTTTTTAAATATTTCAACCCCATCTTCATGAAACTTATCATTGGTTTTTAACAACGAGTCATGTTACTTGAATATCTTGGAAGTTTCTTCCAAATTTATAACCTTGAATTCAGTGCTATTTTTAAGCCCATCATAAAATGTATGGATCTTTTTTCTATAGTCTTATTGAATATCTATTTCTCTTAAAGGGATTAAATTTATCATGAGATATTATAACATTCTGACACTTTCTTTTCCAACCCATATTCCATATTATCAGCTTCTCATCCTAGTCGTGTGATCTAAGCCTGCATATATTGAAATATTCTACAAATATAAGCAACTCTTTCATCAAGAATATAACGTAGATAGGTTCTTAATATCACATGATCACATAAAAATTAAATAGAAGTGTCTTCCTTTTCTCTAGTCAAAACCTGATCCACCTACTCTTTACATCCCAAGCCTCATATATCTTCATTATTGGAAGGGCATGGAGAACCAGACACTACACCTTCTTTAGACTTGAGATACTTCTTCAACTACTTCTTCTCTTTCTTTTTCCAGTTTATCATGGTCTTATTGGGTATAGATTTCTACTCAGAGATAACTAAAATTTCATCAAGACTACTCTTCATTATTGATTCAGGAAACAAAACTCAAATCCTCTTTTGAATATAATTAATGAAGATTATCCAACATACAAAAACCTTTTCCCTATGATACAAATTGAGGGACCCTAGGTCACCCTAATGGAGGGGGGGGGGATGAATCAGGGTGTCAAATATTTCTATCGTTTATTGGATCTTGTTCCCACATTGGTAGGAACTTAGAGAAAATGTGTATAATGGATATTTGCAGTAATTAAAACATTCACATACAGAAGGAAAACACATCAATTTTACTTGGTTCACCACAAAGGGCCTATCCAAGGAGCATACGCCGATCGGTTTTCAGTCGTACCTAATTACACTATTCATCAACAAGTGTAGATTACAAGGTTCAGGTAAAGTAACTTTGTACCAGGCAAACTGCCTTTACAATAGTTCAGGGATAGCTCACTGCTTCTCTTGGATCACTTCTGTTGACTCCCCCTGGATCACTGCCCAGGGTGAAGTCACACTCATTTTATATACATGAAGGTCCCTTCAATGGATAGGAATGGAAGTTTTCGTCTCCTATTCATCATGAGAATTTTCTTGCATCGATTTATAGAGTTTATTTTCTTTAACGTTCAATCTTATTCTTTAGTGAAACAACCAGATATACTAAGACTTCTTATTAATCTTGGATGGAATCACAAATTCTTTTGTGATTGTTCAAACATTGAAAAACAGTTCACTAGGCATTATCAGAACAAACTCTTCTTATTCCATGTATGCATGTGACCATGCATTTGAAAATATATATGTTCTCTTCCTCTTCACTTATTTGGACACATTCACCCTTGGTTTAGGATGCTTATCTTCAAAGTATTCACATATTCATGTACAATCATGAATGCATGAAATTTCTATTTCTTCTTTCTTGTGTGAAGGCACAAATGTGTATGGTACCTTTTAGTACATACGTGACCTCTTCTCTCCTTTGCTTAGCACTTGATTCAGATATTCATGGGAATTAATTGTGTTCTTATTCTAATCATTCATATGAATTCATGCACTCACTTCCCATAACCATCCACATTCTTTTCTTCTCCATTTCTTAACACGCAATGTTCACTTTGCTTTGTTTATAGTTACAAGCATGTGGTTATCGTCAAAATTCAATGTGTATATTTAGGTATGTCTTGATGATACCATTTTCCTTTTACACCGCACAGGTATATAGTTATATTATAAACATTATCTCCTCTGTGAACCAGGATGGTTCGCAGCATCTCCCTAGGCTAAGGATGCACGAGCTTCCTTCACACATGATGTACAGACCTACTTCGTGTACCAATATGTATAGAGTTATTTTTGTTCATGGGACCTCCTCTTCATAGAACCAAAATAGTATGCAGTACCATTTCCTCAATCTCTTCGCGAACCTATGAAAATTCATGGGTCTTCCCCCTCGCATAATGAAGCGGTAGGCAATTCACTTCTTTGCAAACCCAAAGGGTACACGAGACCTTCTCTTCACAAACTAGAAGTGGTTCATAGTTATTATTATTCCCAAACTAGAATGTTACGGATGATAGACATCATGAACCCATAACGGTTAACGGATCATGCATGCCCCTTCTTGAATTTGATGATCGGAGAAACTCTATTTTTCTGAACATGAGCTCTCGAAGGCTTGGGAGTAGCAATGCATTCTCAAGTCGGTGGGTCTCTTTTCATAAGTATAGATAAGATCTTTTCACGTCCAAAATCCACACAATACGCTCTTAAGGAGTCTAATTTGAATGAAATATATCTTCTATTCTTAAATACCTTCAAACCCACGTGGAGATATGCCACATATCTTGGAATTTTCCGTTTTCAAACTCGCAACCTTCTAGCTGATCATTCATGAATTCAATATGGCATGTATCACCTTTTGAGTCCCTTCTCGAATCCACATGGATTTGGAAACTTTATTTTCCTTGGCCATTCACTCATTCTTCATTCCATTCACATGCATGAAAATGTAATTGTATACATGGAATCATGAGTGTCAAAGGATCAGAATGGGCTTGACCAGATATCAAATGGTGTATGGAGTGGTGAGATCGTCATTCGGCTGGAGATCTTGGTTCGTGGGTGCATGCGGGTGTCCTAAGGTTGAAGATGATCCTTGGTCGAAGATCAGACGACTCCGATTCAACCACATATGGCTTGGGGATATTGAGAAACTTAGATTATATCCCTGGATGCAGGATCTGATGTGTGTTTGAGATCTTCAGTAAGATCAGATAGATGGTCCGGACTGCATCCATGTTTTTAAAACCTTGTCCCACATCGAAATGCCGCAATGTTTTCTCATGGTTTATCCATCAAGTCACAGTAGCAGCATCTCAGAATACTCCCCCTCCATCCACGGTAGGTCCTCGTACCATTTTCACCTTACGAGCGCGCTCTTATCACCCACTCCGCTCCTCGGGCGCACTCCTAGCGCCCATGATGCACAAATTCACCACCTTGCGGCACCTGCTGGCTTATACACGGCCATTGCACACCATGCCTCTTGGGTGGATGGACTTGAGGGATCCCTATAGCGTGGTTGACTCCTTAGGTTCTGCATGTTCTTAAGGTGAGGATCTCAACTCGCCTCTATGGGTGGTCCCTTTTTGGTAAAGGCATATAAATAAAATAACTACTTAGTGTAAAACGAAGTGTTTAGAAATATAAAATGTGAAACCACCATTCCAAACCTACTCCACCTCTTCTTCCCTTTTAATTTTACTCCTTTAGAAGAACATTACAACCATCCTCAATTGTTTTAGATAATGTATCACTCCTGATACACATATATGATACTTAGGATAAAGCTCAACCAACGCCTGGTTTCCATTCTCCAGTTCACATAGAAGTGTTCCTTTCTTTATGTTGATAATCAATGGCATCCACTGGAACTCATTGACAAAAAAATAAATCTTCATATACAATGTTTTCCCAATATAAATTATTATTAAAACAAGTGCATGTAACACACAAATATACTACTTTAACTGAGATAGTGATAAAAATGTTTTTTATATATCTCGGTCGATATGTTAATTATTAAATAAAAATTGGTCCATGAATAGAACATATTTTATATTTAATAACAAATTAAAATAACTTGGAAGTAGGTAGGATTTTTTTAATATTAAATCATTTAATAAAATAACATTTATTGTAAAATGACTTTAATGTCAATTGAAACATTATTTATTTAATTTTAATGTTTTTAAAAAATATCAAAATAGTATTGAAATAAAAATCTATTAAGTGTTTGAGAATATAACCCAAACCAAGGAGAAGGATAGGTTGGTGTTCACACGATCTCCTTCTGGTTTCTTCAGTGTCAAGGAGTATCAGATTACTCACTGACATCCCGTTGATAGAGTTGAGTGGGATGGGATTGTCTGGTGTTTAGAAATACTAGAAAAATACTACTTCCAGGTCAATCATATAATACATCATGCTATTACCATAGAAAATGAGGTTTAATGTAAGGGTATCCCACTAGATTCTAAATACCCGTGCTACTCTAAGACAAATGAAGAAAAAACACAACATCTCATTTTCTAGGGGATTGGGTGGAGAAAATATGGATGAGACTTGGATATTTTTTTCTTTCATATTCATAATGATACAAGTAATGATTTCCTTCACCAATGGTTTAATGGAATCAGTAATAATAAATTTTAGAAGAATTCAAGGGTGATTATGTTAGTTTTAGGGTGCTGGACTATCTGGAGGGCAATGGAAAAGATTAGAAATGAGAACATCAGTAGTTCATTGTTTTCCATGGAGGTTAGATCAAGGAATTTGGAGGCAGAGCTTGGTATTCCTCTAAATAATTGAGACAAGTCTCCATCTATGAATTCTTTTATTGTAGGCAGGGTACATTCAGCCTTGTCTCGAAGGCTATCTCATCAGGGGAGCTGTGTGAAGTGGAATATTCCAAAAAATAGTACAAAAATTAACACTAATGTATCATATTCTAATGGCCATATAAGGGGAGGGGGTGGAGTTCGTGATGATAAGGGCTCGGTATTTCTTGCTTTCTCCAATGATTATGGTGATGGTGACTCTCTTATAGTAAAAGAAAATGTGTTGCTCAATGGAATACAACTTTGGATGACCATAATGTAATTATGGAAGTGGTAGAGATGAATTATTTTATAATATATAACTCTATTCATAGGATGAAAAACATCCCTTGAAACATCACATATGAAATCAGAAGCCTTAATATTCTGCTGAGTGATAAGGTGAAGGTGAGTCAAACATGTCGTAGAGGAAAAAAAGTAGCATATTTTTGGAATATAGGTTTATGAAACCTAGTTCAGTTTACAATTTTACTCTTTTTACTTGTATGAGATCTCTTCACTATGAGTGTGTGATAATTATGAGAGTTTATTCACTCGTCTGGCACTTTTTTCATCCACCATGATGTCTTTAGATATATTTTGTAGCCTGAAATTAATAATGCACTACTTTTAGCCAGCCTAAATAATCACTAAGTTGGCGTTTCTTAATAATTTTAAGAAACTAAATAATATATAAAAATTATAGATTAGTAATCATGATAAAAATCAGTCAGTTATTTTTAAAATGATATTTTTAACCTAAAATATGTTTTTTCAATATCTAATTTTTTTAAAAATGTTAAAGGTGAAGGAAGTTCCCTTTGTTGGATCCACTACTATTCTATGCATGAAATGGGGTAGGTTTGTGTTTGTTTTCAATCATCATTTGAACGTCGAAAAATGGAAAAGGTATGAGGTGTGCTAAAAAAATCGAGATGTGCCCGAAAAATGGTTCTTGCATGAAATATTATTGTGCGCAGAACATGAGTTTTTTGCGACACAAAGGGTTTTGCACGTGGGGATAGACGATGCCTATAAATAAGAGGCGACACCCCTCATTCAGTATAACATAATACTTAGAGAAGATCAGAGTAATGATGCACGTAAAAGTTGTTTGAAAATGGTGTTGTGCAGAAAAGATAAGTTTGTGTGGAAAAGTTAAAGTTGTGCATAAAAGTTAATGTTGTGAAGAAAAGATAAAGTTTCATGAAAAAGGTTGCACGTAAAGAGGGTGTAGTTTCATGGAATATTTTCCACACGAAAAGAAAATCTTGCGCGCAAAAAGTTTGATCATGCGTGCAAAGGGAAGGTGTTGCACACAATTTTCAGTATAAGCTGATTGCCTGTTCTGAATATCTGGTTTAGTGGTTCAGTGCTTTCAGGTACATCAATCCAGGACTTCGATGAAATAAGTGTCTTGTCCTAAACACAGACAAAGACTTCAATTAAAATCTATTCAAGATATATTCATGTTGATAAACTGAGTTTTACTTCTTTCAAAGTAGTGAGCTAGGGGTAGTTGACGGATGTGATCTGTGGGATGCAGTGAGATTTCCCTAAACCATTGTAAATGAAGTGTGCCTAACATTGAGTGACACTGAACGAATCTTGTAATACTCAAACTAGTAAATATTAGTGGAATTAGGTATGACCGACACATTGTCAGTGTATGCTCATTGAACATAGATCTTTGCGGTGAACCAAGTAAAAATGTGGTGTCATCTCCATGCTTTCATTTGTTTGACAGATTTAACAAGTTCCTACAAACATGGGGACAAGATCCACAAATTTAAATAGAAAAGGTTGACACCCTGATTCACCCCTCACCTCTCAGGGTGTTCCAGGGTCCTTCAAGTGGTATCAGAGGAAGGTTCTTGGTGTTTGATCTATCAGAAACCATTATAGAAAATTCAGCAAGTGTCCCGGGAATCCCTCTCTTTGATGGACGTAATTTTCAGATTTGAAAGAACAGAATGAGATCTCATCTAAGATCCCTTGGAATAGAAGTCCTATTCTCCAGTGTACATGTTATAAAAGTTACTAATCCAATAGGGCTGGTTATGACTGATGGAGACAGGAAAATTCTTCATGCAGATGCAAAAGAGCAGAATGCTCTCACCGCATCCCATTCTGATCAGATCTATCTAAAGGTGATGAGTTGAACCTAAGAAAATTGCATGTGGGATAAAGATGAAAATATTAATGAAGGAGGTAGCAAAGTGAAGGAGGCGAAACTACAAGTCCCGCACAATAGGTCTGATGATCTAAAAATGCATCCTGATGAGAATGTAGACTCATTCTTTAGTTGAATTACAGAAGTGGTTGGAGAAATTTTTGGTCAAGGAAAAGAAATCCAAGATGTTGACATTGTGAAGAAAATATATAGAATACTTACACCCCTGTACAATGAAAAGGTGTCAAGCATTGAGAAAAGAGATCGTTCAAAACTTTATCTGGATGATCTGTTGAGTAGCCTGGGGGAATATGAAATGGCAGTCAAACCAAAAGATGCTACGACTCGAGTGAGAAAGTAAATGGCGTTCAAAGCCATGGATAAACTGAAAATTTTAAAATATAGTAGTTGTGAAGATTATGAGGGAAAATAAATTATTTCTCTTATTTCCAAGAAGTTCCAGAAGGTAAAAGGTAAATTCAAAGGGAAGTTACCAATAGCTTGCTTTCATTGTAGAAAGTTGGTCACATTGCCTCTTAGTGCTTAAGAAAGATCAATGATGAATATAGTGAATTTGATAACATTGAGAATCCTTAGGAATGGTTTTTCAAAAAGAGAGACCTCCAATCTAGAAATAATGTACTGAAGAAGAGTTTTGTATGTGAAGTGGAAGATGTTGATAATGGATTCTGTAAAGAAGAAGAACCAAAATTTAAAACTGGAAACCATGCTTCCATTATGTCCACTGTTGAAAAATTGGATGATAATGGTGGAGACAATCAGTTGGAAACTAGTTCCAATCTCGAGTTTCAACTTAAGGATTCTGTTTGTAATCTTAAGATTAAATGTAAGAGTTGTAATAAGTGGAAATCAATTGTTTAAGAATAAAATAAATATGTTGATCAGATTGAATCTGAAATTGAACAACATGAAGAATTTGTGAAATTACAATATAAAATCCTTGAATGAAATTATGATGTATTAGATCTGAAGATGATAATTGAAGATAAGGAAAAGGTAATCAATGACCTCACCTCTAGTTTAGAAGAAAAGTCTAAGACTGCTGAGGTTCTTGAGGAAGAAGTTGTTACTCTTAATAGTAAACATGAGAGTGAATCAATTTCAAAAGAATAAAGGAAGATAATACAGTTTCAAAGGCTCTCATATACTGAGCTGTTGTAGAGAGAAAAATGTAGATCTAATGGAGTAGAAATGATTTTGAATCATCAAAGACACGCTTCCATGGGAAATAGTGGAATCAGTTATGAGGCCGAATCATCAAATGAAACAAAGAAATGGGACCAAAATAAAGGAAAGATGAATTTGGGTTATGTAGAAAAGTCACATAAAGTGCGGAAAAAGAAACCACCAATTCAATATGAAAGAATAACATAAGACTCTCCTCGAGCCTCTAGGAATAAAAGTCACTCAAACTATTATCCCAAGAAAGAAGGAATGAGGATAAATAGAAGTGAGAATCCATTTACTCTCATTAAGTGTCAGTTCTTTGGATATCTGAGCCATACCATGTCTTATTACAAAGAGGCAAGAATCTATTTTAATTGAGAAGATATGACAGTTCAAGAAAGGAGAAAAAATTCATATCCTGATTCTTTTAGAAGAAAAAATTTCTTTGGATATTTTTTCATTGTCCAAACATTGGACAAAACACCATTGATTGCAGGCAGAGGAGGGACATGGAAACCTCATATCAGAGTCTGAGATAAGTCAAATCTCGTCAACAAGCCGATGTTGCTCTTATAAACAAGTTTTATCCTATGGAAGAAGATTTTGAATATAAGGAATCCATGTACCTAGAAAATATAATTGAAAGGCCATTAGTGTTCTACACTCAATCAAATGTCTCATGGAAAGAAAAGAAGAAAATTGAGAAATCAAAACTTGCAGAGATGCCCCCAAAAGCTACAAAAAGAAAGAAAACATAGATTTTGGATAGCAGTTGTTCATCTCATATGGCAGGTAATGCAGGCCTGTTAACGGATGCCAAGAGGAGGGTTGATGGAACAATACAGTTTGGTAATGATGGAGCTATGAAAATCAAAGGCAGTGGAAGTACCAAACTAGCTAATGGAGATCTAAATAAAACTGAAGTGCTTTATATATATGGGATACATCATAATCTTCTCAAAATTAATCTACTTTGTGACTCGGGACTTATAGTTACTTTTAATCAGAAAGGATGAACTATAACTGGAAAGACATGAAATTCACTTATGAAGCGATGCATAAGAGAAGGAAACCTATATCAGGTTGACAGTAAAGAAAAAATTTGCTACATGACTATTGAGGAAGAAAATAACCTCTGACATAGGATATTGGGGCACATCAATCAAAAAGACATGGAAAAAATATCAAAACTGACGATTTTCATAGACATTCCCAACTTGAAGTGTGAACGTGAAAAGTCTTGTAATTATTTTATTCGAGGGAAGTTGGTTTATAGTTCATATCGTCCAAATAAGAAAAGGGAATATCATCTTCTTGATCTCATTCATACAAATGTATGTGGGGTGATAAATGTTTTCGAAGCTCATGGAGAAATGTACTTCCTCCTTTTCATAGATGATTACAGTATAATGGAATGTGTAATGGTTATACACAGGAAACTACAAGTGCTTGACTGCATGAAAACATATCAGAAAATCGCCGAGAATGGTATTGGACAAACAATCAAATTGCTATGATCTGACGATGGATGGGAATACACATCCATTGAATTTAAAAATTTCCTAGAGAAGCATGGGATACAACATGAGGTAGCCATTGTGATAAATCCATAGAAATATGAAGTTTTTGAGCACATGAATCAACAGGAGAACAACATTGTGAAAACTATGCTGATTGAGAGACCAATTCCATGACATTACTGGAAAGAGGCCGTTCAAGATGCATTGTATATTCAAAATTGAATAGGGATTTATATGGGTGAGATGAAGATACTATAGGAATTGTGGCATGGAAAAATCCCTCTTTGAAATAATTTCTTGTATTTGGATTTAAATTCCTCATCAGAAACAATGAATGAAATCAAGGGAAGTATGGTGAAAATGTAGATGAAGGAATTTTCCTTGGATACTCAATGAAAAATAAATCCTAAAAGTGTTTCAACAACCGCTTAGGAAGGATTGTGGAAAGAAGTGTTGTTAAGATCATTGAAGAGAAAACCACAAATGGTTCAAGAATTTCATATGATGATGTGATAGAAAATGAGGAAGAAAGTTAACATGGAGTAAATGAAAATACAAAAATATAGGAAGGTGTACAAAATATTCAAGAGTCACATCATGATGTTGGCTCAGAAGAAGAATTTGAAGTGGAAACCCTACATGGAGAAAATGCAGCTGGATGACAAAGGAGTAATCAAAGAGTAGAAATTGATCAATCTAACATTATCGGGGATTGGACTGAACCCACATAAATGAGGAGAATGAGGAGTAATGTACAATATAAATTCTTATCTGTGGTGGAACCATCCTCATTTAAAGAAGCTTCAAAGGATGAATCATGGGTGAAAGTAATGAATGAAGAGTCTGATCAGATTGACAAAGATCAGACATGTGATCTAGTCAAGAGACCCGATGTTCATAATGTGATTGGTACAATGTGGATTTTCAAGAACACCTTTGATGAGCATCGATGTGTTATTAGAAACAAGGTACGATTGGTATGTAAAGGATATTCACAAATTGAATGTGTCTATGTTGAAGAAACCTTTGCACCTGTGGCTAGAATGGAGTCAATCAGGATTTTTCTGGCCATGGAAATCCAAAGAGGATATAAATTATATCAAATGAATGTAACTAAAACATTCTTGAATGGTATTATCGAAGAAGAAGTCTACATAGAACAACCAGTGGGTTTTATTCTTGGTACTAATGAAACAAATGTCTGTAAACTAAAGAAGGCCATCTATGGTTTGAAGTAGGAACCATGATAATAGTATTCTTGGTTGGATTCTTATCTCAAGAAGTTGGAATTCAAAAGAGTAGGATTTTATCACAATATCTATGTGAAGAGTTCTCTAAAATATCAGTTCATGGTTCTATTTTACATTTATGACATTATATTTGGTGGTAGAAGGAAGAAATCAGTGGATGAATTTTCCAATCACATTAAATCAGAATTTGAAATGTCTATTATTGGGGAGCTCACATATTTCTTGGGGCTACAGGTGATTCAAAAGAAGGATTAAACTTTCATTTCTTAGGAAAAGTATGCAAGAGAGCTACTGGTGAAATTTAATATGCATGAATCCATACCAATGTCAACTCCGATTATGGTTGGAACAAAAATTGGAAATCATGAGGATAAGACCTCCATAGACCCCACCATGTACAGGAGGTTTGTTGGAATCTTAATATACCTAATGGAGACACGACCTAATATTGTCTTTTCAACTTTCTTAGCTTCTCGATTTCAAAGTAATCCAAATGAATAATATATGACAGTAGTAAAAAGAATCATGAGGTACATTCAACGTACTCATAATTTTTTGTTATACTTTGCTGCTGGAAAGGACAATGAATTATCAGTGTTTTCTGATGCTGACTGGGGTGAAGATGTAGTGGACAGAAAGTCTACCAGTGGTGGATCATTCTATATTGGGTAGAAATTTATTGGCTTGTTGAGAAAGAAATAAGAAAGTACTTCTCTTAGTACTACTGAAGCAGAGTATATATCCTTTATAAAGGCATGCACTATACTACTATGGATGAAGAAACAACTGACATATATTTGTGATGAGGTGAAACAACCAATAGTGATTTACTGTGATAACAAGAGTGCAATTGATCTTACAAAGAATCATGTTCAGAATTACCATACAAAACATATTGAAATCAGATATCACTTTATCAAGGAAAAAGTTGAACAAGGTGTGATTAAAATGAATCATGTGGGAACTGATAAGAAAGCGGTTGATATCTTGACCAATCCACTGTCATGACTGTGTTTGAGAAATATTGGTTGAACCTCGGTATTCAGCCACCTCCCAGTGGATAAGGAGGTTACGAAATTCCCCTCTCCCCATTTATGTTAACTTTTTTTTATCTGTTTGTGGATATGATGCAGGTTTATGGAGGAGATAATATCTAGGGGGTGTTTTGAGCTATACAATGAACAAATACTGCTCTTTGGGTTTATTTTCAATGGGGGAGAAGGAATAAATTCGTTTTGTGAAGGAAATGTAATGATTCTATGACACGATGATAATTCAGTGTTACACAATGAGAATTTAGTGTTAGGAGGAGAAGGAATCCATTCAGGACATTTAATCCTTCTGGGACATAGTAAGTGAATTGCTTCGGTGTCATTAATAATTCCAAAACATGGGAATCCAATTAAAGCTTCCTCTCTTGTTTTCTACACTGATCGTTGATCACATAGACTTAGAGTGTTGGATGAGTTGATTCTTGAGTTTCAGGTTTTTCTTGTGGATGGAGCTGTAATGAATTTATCTGGTGATGGCCAACAAACATAAAGGGGGAGATTTTTGGAACCATGACCATTCCATGCATGAAATGGGATAGGTTTGTGTTTGTTTTCAATCCTCATTAGATGTTTAGAATTTTTTTTCAGGAAACGGATCATACAGTTTAAGCGGAAACCAGTATTGAAGGTGGTGTCATTTACTACTGTTTGCCAAATTTTTGGCCCTGAAAATCGGAAAATTGAGAAATGTGTTTTTGGAAAAGGAAGTTGCGCGCAAAATTGTAGGTTCTTAGTAAACATGCGTGCAAGGCATGTTTTGGGATCAGAACATAAAAATATGAAAAAGGTATGAGCTGCGCTAAAAATATGGAGATGTGCGTGAAAAATGGTTCTTGCGTGCAAAATGATTGCGCAAAGAATGGGAGTTTTGCACGACACAACATGTTTTTCACATGGGGGTTAACAACACCTATAAATAATAGGTGACCCCTCTCATTCAATACATTTGATGACCTATTAAAAATATCCGAGTTCTGATGCCCGGAAAAGTTGTGCGGAAAGGGAGTTGTATGGAAAAGTTAACATCACACGGAAAATTTAAAGTTGCGTGGAAAAGTTAAATTTACGCAGAATAGATAAAGTTGCAAGAAAAAGGTTTCACGTAAAGATAGTGTATTTGCATGAAAGATTTTCTGTGGAAAATCAAATATTGCGTGCAAAAGTGAGATCTTGCGTGAAAAGGGAAGGTGTTGCGCACAATTGTTAGTATAAGATGATTTAACGTTCAAAATATCTTGTTTAGTGGTTCAGTGATTTCAAGTCAATCAATCCAGAACATTGATGCAAGCAGTGTCTTGCGATGAATAGAGATAATGACTTCAATGCAAATCTATTGAAGAGACCTTCAAGTCGATAAACTGAGTTTGACTTCTTTGGAGGCAGTGCGCTAGGGGGAGTCGATAGAAGTGTTCTGAGGGACGCAATGAGCTTTCCATAAACCATTTTAAAGGTAGTTTTCCTGGAATAGAGTGACTATGAACTAATTTTTTAATTCTCAAACTTTTAAAGATTAGTGGATTTAGATATGACCAATACACCGTCGGTGTATGCTCCTTTGACGTAGCCCTTTGTGGTGAAACATGTAAAAGTGCAATGTCATCTCCATGCTTTCATTTTTTTGAAATATTTAACAAGTTGCTACCAACATGGGAACAAGATCCCCAACTTTAAAAAGAAAAATTTTACCCCCTGATTCACCCCTTCCCTATCAGGGTATTCCAGGGTCCTTCACCCTTTTTGTCTTTTTCCTTACTTAACTTATGAAATAGGGAACATTTTTTGATTAGTATCCCAATAAATAATTATATTTTTACCATAAAGGGATATAGTTTATATATTGGAATAAATCAATTTTTACAAGTTTCTAGGTCAATTTAGCCATTACGTTTGTTGTTTACTACCTTGTTAAGCTTAATTTTACTTTTATCACTATAATTAATTTTAATCAATTTCACTAATATTTTTGTTCAAAAAGTATGTTGATATTATTAAAATAGAAATAAGATAATTATTACAACCATTTATGACCATTTTTAAAAATTCAAATCACATAAGTGGGAAAATTATGTTTAATTATAGTCCCGCAATCATAGCGAGAAATAAGATTTTTCATGTAAAAAATGTAAAAATGTTCAATAAGTTTGTATATCCCATTTCAATAAGAAAATGATTAAAATGAACTAAATTGGATTAATGGATTTATAATTGAAATATTTTGACTTCAAAACCAACATAAAAAATAACTTATCTATATAAATGAATTATTTGAAAAAGCATTTTGGAATTCAAATGTAGTATTTTTTAGCATTCATCCAAAAATGTTGTTTCTCTAAAAAATCCTAAAAATCCACCCTAAGATAATTCTGAAATTATTAATTCAAAAAATAATTTTTATTTTATAAAATTAAATTTCTAAAAGTGTATGAAATTAATTTTATTATTTTTCATAGAAGGACATAAAAAGCAGTTCATTTGAGAAAAATGTATTTTTCTTAAAAATATAGATAATTTTACTCAAATTATATATTTAATTATAAATATCATTTATTTATTTAAAATAATTATTAATAATATTTTAAAAATAGTTATTAATATTCATATTACAATGTTTAAGGGAAAGTATATAACTATCTCATTGAAATAATTAGAATAGTAAAATGATGTTTTATAAAAACCCAATGTTGTGTTTAGCATAGGCCAAGTCAGTTTTGTGTGTAAGGAATTTTTAACTTAGTGAAATGTAAGAAACCAATGAAAATTAATTTATTCTGGAAAAATGGTTTATAAAAACTCAAGGTGTTACATTATACCCCCATAAAATGAATTTATCAATCGAAATTCTTATGGGTTATCAAAGGTTTTATTCGTGAAAGTTCCATTAAGAGAAACCCATATTGAAAAAATGAACTCTAAGACTTCCTTTAATTTTTTTTGGAAATTTAACAGTTACCCATAATATCACTTAACTAGGTTTCAATGTAGGTTAAAATTAGTGGAATGTGGAAACATTAACATTTTGGAGAAATAAAAATATCAAGTTTTAATGGAGAGTGATAGAGAACATGGCTAAGAGAAAGTTAAAAATCACAAATCCATAACCTAAATAGGATTGAAAAAAGGTCTCTAATATCATCAAATTTGATGGTAACTTGAAAATATTTTTACATTCATGACCCTTTCCAAAAATTAGGATAATTCATACTAGAAGGTATACTTACTCGATCTTAGCCCAATATCATCATTTTTGTGCCTCGATCAATTTCAACTTCAACTCATATTACTAGAAATGAGGGTGAATTTGTTAAGCATTAAGCAATAAAATATTATAGGATACATAATAATTCATCCCATGTACTTTCAATTATCAACACAACAAAGTGGTTAGTATAGGTTATCCAATATGCATAAATCCTCATATGGTGAGATAATATTTTAATGTCACAAACATCATCTCAAACATTATTTAAAGGGATAACTATATAATCTTTCTATAAGCTAAGAATACAAAACTTTACAAATAAGTTAACTAAATTAGCTTAGAATTTTTCCCCAATATACCATAAGGTAGCTCTTGGTTGTCAAAATACAAACATGTGAATACCTACATAATAAATACTCTTGAAACATGGTAATAACCAAAATTACAATAAATCCTTTTGGAAGAAATTAAGGCTTCTTTATTCCAAAGATTACTTGAAATATTCTTTGAATCCATAAAGTTTTAAAATTCTTCCCTGATGACATATAACACTTTTTCAAAAAATTAATAATCAGTTCCAAGTTAGTTAGTGCTATATAGTTTACTTTATCCAAATGAATCATCTCTTGATCCAATCTAAAGACAATTTGTCAACATATTGATCACATTAAGGGTTACCTTCCCTTAATAAAAATATCACTTTTATATGTCTTCATCACCAATGAACATATATTTTTAAATAATTAATGAAAACTTATACTGAAAATTTTTATATATTTCTTGATTCATACAACTCCATCATTGAATTCCAAAACATAACTACTTCATTCATCCAACATTATTCACAAACCATTACTCACCCTTCATCAATTTATTACATAATAAATCTTTACTATAATATAAAATATGAATCATGTATTATGTTTAATAAACCTCAATATAATCATTCCTCTTATATTTATTGTAAATAATACTGGAATAACATTACATACCTTTCAAATATCGTTTGTGGTCTCTTTGTCTTTAGAAGTATAACTACTACACATACCATCTTCATGACTCTCTTTATGAGATTCCCAGTTGGGAAATCTATATTCAAAATTAACATAATTTCCATATATAAAAAATAAAATGTTAAACATATTCCTTCTAGTTCTCTCCATTGACTAAAATGATAAACATAGTGTGAGAAACACATATCATCGAAGAAAACCAAATAATCATGAAAAATTACTTATAGGATGTCTAAATCATGATACTGAAATTTAAATCGATGATACCATAGGTTTATCCTAGGTTATGAATAGTCATATTCTATTAAAATCATTTATGATGATCTGTAAAGAGTTTATGAATTTCCAAAGCATACCCCCTAAGAGTGTCAAACCAGGTGTACAGAAAGACCTAATGTCATGTACTAGGTTACACCGAGTCAGTTCCAACACATCTTGTCAGAGTTTTTACCACTAGGAGATTTTTTCTGAGAGACACATCCACTTATAGTATCTATATATAGATGTATTTCCAATAAACCATTGAATCTTTCCTTTATCAAAAATCCAATGAATTTTCCTAAATGTTAACTCAATCTTATACTTATCTTTATAGGCATACCTAGACATATCATTAGAAATATACTTATGGATCTCACCAGAGTTTTCCCATCCTAGTTTTTCAAAGGTTGAATAAACCTTTTCTATAATACCATCTATAAAGAACCTCTCTTTACATAATTAAATTACATTATTTTTTGGAGAATACTTAAAACCTTACACAAATAGATTCCCAGACATCGTATTAGTTTAGTTCCTTTGGAATCATTGAATCATAAATAATGGTATTTAAGTGAGATACATTACCTCTCACAAGGTTATCCAAGACTAGAACCCCACATAGACATATGAAACCTGAAATATAGTTTCATAAACTCTGGTAGGAAACATAAAAATAGGTGAGCTAAAATTCTTAGTAAGGGTAAAAAAGGGAGACACATAAGCATAAATATTAGCATAAGGGTATAAGAATGTGATCATAACATTAGAATATCAAACCATACATATAAATGATAATAAAAATGAATCATGGAGTAAATCATGGATGTTCATAAGACATGAATCATATGAAAATAAATAAACATAAGGCTTGAAAGCATAAAATATGAATAAGTCATGGGATGTTTAGTAGACACATATTCATATAAAAATGATTTCCCACGTAGTTAAAAAATCACTACCAAGGACATATTATTAGCATGGATTCACCCCACATACCATCTTGGTAGTCCCGGTTCACTCACATGGCCATATTAGTAGTTTGAGTTCACTCCCTTTACCATCTTGGTAGTCATGGTTCATTCCAATGGCCATCTTAGTAGTAAAGGTTCACTCCCAAGACCATCATAGCCTATATCATGATAAATAAATATTTCCCAATGAATTGGACAGAGATATAGGTCCTACCCACCTAATAATAAAATCATACATTCATGTATCACAAAATCATAAACATTCATTTCATAGCCATGAAATTAAAGGGGTTTCAAAAACATGTTACTGCACCTTAACCTATAGAAAAAGATACTAGTTTCATAATTATTTCATTAAAGAATAACCCATGGGAAGAAGCAGGTTTAACAATAATATAACCAAAAAAAGAAACAAGTTTCATAAAAATTATTCCATCTATAAATTAACCATTAAGATAAATAATATGAATGGATTATTTGGTTAATTTTCATATAATGACACAAGTGACACCAACAGATTTCATCTTAGATGGAAAATTATTTCGAAATATCTTTTCAAAAAAATTATTGAGGAAAATATCCTTTATTATTTTGAAAATTATTTTAAAATCATAAAACCTTTTTAGACCCTTTTTCTTTAAAATAAACTTTAAAACTCATAAATAATGATATAAAACATTTTGAAAACCATTTTCTTAAGAAATATAAAAAAGATGATTGAAAACATTTTGAAAACCATTTCATTAGAAAAATTATAAAAGAATCAGGAAAACATTTTGTAAAACATTTTCTTTGAAAACATATAAAATAATATTGATTTTTTTTGGAAAACTATGTTCTTTTAACACTTACAAAATAATATTCAAAACATTATAAAAGATTTTTTCTATGAAAACACTTTGAAAAATTATAATGAATGCTTGAAAATGTTTTTAAAACCATTTCATTGAAAATACTATGAAAAAATATAATGAAAGATTCAAAATTTTTTGAGAATAATTTCTTTGAAAATAATTTGTAAAAATAGAAATAAATATTAAAACATTTTGAAAACCATTTTAAAAAACATTATTTTGAAAGAACACAGATTTTCGAACAAATAGAGTGGTAAAGTCGGAATTTATTAAAAAAAATTATTAATCATAATATGTAAATAATATTTGAAAATTGTTTCCAATACATTAATATAGAATTAATTAAAATAGGAGAATAAATTTCACAAGTATTCTTGATATACAAGTCATAATATTTCATCAATGGAAACATAATCATGAACCATATCAATAAATGACGAGATTGTTTCAATAAACTCTTACCAATGGGAAAATCATAAATATACAACCCAGGTAAGAAAATGAAATCATTTTAAGATTAAAATATAATTAAAATAAGTATATTCCCTTAAAGAAGGAAAATTGAAGGAAAATTGATACAAAATTACCTTACTGATATGGTAACTTTTAAATCATTAACCCCATGAAATAAATATCATAAAATTTACATGTAAATGACCATAAATTTACTTATAATAATAATATAATATATCCATGGTTAGTATACACCGCATAAAAATTTAATGAGTGGTTAATAAGGCATGTATCTCATGAAAATAAAAAGTGAGATGAAATTCCTGTACCTTGAGTCCAACTTGTCATGTGTGTATTAATCTTACTGAATAATAATCATAAGTTATTTAATTAATTTATTCAGAAACCTTTTCATGTTTATTAATAATTTTCATTCACTTTTTACCATGTTGTATACAACTACTTAAACTATTATGTTTAAGTCAGGTGTTTTGCAAAATTCAGTTCATGTGTTAAAAACGACTTTGGTAGGCCAAAAACGTTCAAAGGATTCATTATATAAACATTTATATAATACTAATAATGAAATAATTATCATATTTATATATAAATTATACTTTTAAAACCAATCATGAATGATTGTTATGGAAATTTACAAATGTTACACTCATGGAGACGGTAGTCAGTATGTACGCATAAGTAACATTCCCTATTTTCAGTGATCATTATGGAATGAAGGTAAGAAACACTAAAACTATATAAAATGATCATTATAAAATTAATTATATTATATTTAATTATATATAACCATATATATAATTATTTTTATGTAAAAGGTAACACATCACGTTGAAGAGACGGTAGTCCTCACGTCCACGATCGACATTATCACTTTTTGTGTGTGAAAATGGTAATAAAGAAAATTATATATTATATCTATAGAAAGGTAATTATATCATAAATATCATATAGATATTTTTATGAAATTTTTTTTAATTAATACCATCATTAATACATTTCATGTAGTGTGTGAACGTATCACATCATTTTGAGGAGGCAGTAGTCCACACTTCCAGAAATGATTTTACCGTATTTACCCAAAATTGAATGTATAAGGGTATGTTTTTTAAAATAATGAAATAATAATGAATATCAAATAAATATCATATATTTTAGGTATAAATAGACTGTAAATAATAATTCCCAACCATGAATGGTGGTAATGGAAAAATGAACAATCATCATTTCATGAGGCGATAATTCATCGTACACATAAACAATATATTCGCTAACCATTATATAGAAGTGTGTGTAAGTGTAGGTTTGAATAATAATATAAAAACATAAAAGTAAATTTTTGATACTGAATTTGTTATTTAATCATGGAATAAAGATATTTTTGGGGGTGAAGAATGAACATAAAATAAAAGGCCATAGGGTAGGGTGTTACCTTTTATTCTGGTAACTCCTTTTGGTTTTAACCAAAGGGATTCGTTGGATGGATTCCATCCCAAAGGGAAGATTCAAGGATGAATGGAGTGACGTTTTTAAGTGTATTTCCAAGCTTTTTTCCAAACCTATGTGGTTTGAGAGGTGTCACGATGTGGGAGGAGTGGATGCCTTTTTATAGTAGAGGTGGAGTGGCACTTTTGTAAACACCAAAAGATATACAATAATGGGGGGTATATATTATATAATGTGCCTCAAAAATGAAAAAATAAAGGATTAATTGGTAATAATGGTCAAAAGAAATCTACACCATACAAAAATGATTTCTTTTTTTAAAAAAAATTCCTTAACTTCTACGTTTCCCCAATTTTATCATTTTGGTTTTTGTTAAAGTATCTATTATTCAATCAAAAGTAATTTAACCATGAATTTTAAATTGAAGTGGTATTTATTATAAAAATTATACACACTTAATTATAGTTTTTATATATAATTTAAAAAATAATAAAACCACATACGTTGGAAATTAATATTAAAACAAGTGCATGTAATGCGCAAAAACACCGCTTTAACCAGGGTTGTGTTAATAATGTTTTTACTATCTATTGGTCAATATGTTAATTATAAAAGATTAATCAGTCCATGAATGGAACAAATTATATATTTATTGACACTTAAAAATAACTTGGAATATGGTAGGATTTTAATTAATTTTAAATCATCACATGATATATCATTTATTGTAGAATAACTTTAATTCCAATTTTGAAATTATTATTTTAATTTAAATAATAAAAAAATATTGGAATCTAAATCTATTAATTTCATATATTTTTCACATGATATATACATCTAAAAAAATAAATAATAATAATTTAACCAATTTTAATCCCCTTTAATATTTATTGTATCAATTATTTTAGTTAATTATTAACTAATTAATCACTACATTGGTCTTTCATTATAATTTTAAGTCACTAAATCATATCCAAAATTATTAATTCGTAATTATGATAAAAATAAATCATTTAGTTTTCAAAAGGATATGTGTAACCGAAAATATATATTTTTTTCAATATCTCAGTGTTTTAGAAATGTTAAAAGTGAGGAAAGATCTAATTTTGTCTTTTTCCTAACTAAAATTATATATTAGGGAGATTTTATGAATAATATCCCAATAAATCATAAAATTAGATCCTTTATGGGATATATTATAAATATGTTCGTTCAATGTATTTTATACAATTTTATAGGTCATTTCTTCCTTATGATTAAGGTTTAATCCCTTGTTATGTATAATTTTACCTTAATCGATGTAATTAATTTAAATAACTTTCACTAATTTTTGTGGAAAAAATTTAATTTGAAGTTGTTATAAAAAAATATCATTCTAATTTAAATTATTATTTTTTCTTAAAAATTCAAATCATAGAAGTCATAAAATTAAGGTTAACTCTAATCCTGCAGACATGGCGAGAAAATAGGTGTTTTAAAGAAAAATACCAGATGTTCAATATGTTTTTATAACAAATTTAAAAATGAGAATTTTTCAAATGACCTAAATTAGAATAATGGATGCATACGTGATCTATTGTGTATTTAAAAACAAATTAAAATATAATTATCTATGTAAATAAATTTGAAAAAAAAGTTTTGAATAAAAATTCTATATTTTTCATTATTTATAAAAAAACAATGATTCTCAGAAAAATAAAAAACAGTAACCCTAAGGTAATTTAGAAATTATGAAATAAAAAATGAAATTTATTTTATCAAATTCAATTTCCAAAAGTGTCTAAATTATAATTTTTTATATAAGGACATAATAATAAGTTCATTTTAGAAAGTAGTATTTTTTAAAAACATATAAAGAAACTAAAACAAATTATATATTTCATTACCAACATGTTTTATTTAAATAAAACCTTTATAAATTTTATTTTAAAATTTTACATTACTATTAATATTACTATTTTTAAGGCCATTCTAAAAATAAATCCTTTAAATAAGTATAAAAATAAAATTATTTTTCATAAAAGCTCTGTATTGCGTAATGCGCAACCGAAGTCAGTGTTGTGTTAAAGGAAAGTATGACATAGTGAAAAGATAGAAATCAATGATATTTAATTTTCTTGATGGAAAAAAATTCATAAAACTCTATGTTTCATAAATAACACATATACCTTCTCAGATCCTAACCTAATTGAAAAAATAACGCCGCTCTTATGTTTGATAAATTACCCTCTCGTGAATCGATGAGAGGTTATTTTCATTTTTGTTTTACTTGGATGTTAATAAGGATTTATTAAATGAATAAATATCATATTTTTACTGTAAATATACTTTTTCAATTATCATATAATATATACCTTCTTACTTTCTATTCTATGGGGGATATGATAACGTCTTTTATGTATACGACAAACTACCGCCTCGCGAAGCGATGTGATTCATTTAACAAAAAAACTTTACCTGGATCGTAATTAGGATAGGTTTAAATAAAAATATGTTATATATATGAAATTAAATTAATTATTTATTCTTAATATATTATTTACTATTATTTCATTAATTCAGTCAAGAAAATGGAAACAACGTTCACATATACATATGACTTACCATGTCCATGAACAAAGTATTTCATTTTCTATCTATATACTTTATCTATTATGATAAATAAATATATAATTAATATATATTATATTTATATTATTTTTAACATTCTATATATGATTTATCAATGATCAAATTAAGAGGACAAACAATACCAAACCAAAACATACGTGAAAAATAAAGAAGTTATTACCAGAAATGTAATTTTATCAAGGGATTGTTAATAAATGAGTAATGAAAAGTCATAAGTAAATAATTATTGGTATTATAAATATTATTATTTGAATGTAATTTTTGTTTAATAGACTTAATATTATTAAATACGATGTTCATATGTTTATGAAGGAAGTTGAAACTTATGTTAAGGGATTTCCATCTCACTTTTTTACTTCTTTGAGACACATTACATACTCACCACCTATTTATTTTATATGGTGTATATATTTTCCATGAATTTATTTTATGATGATTATATTTAAAATTATTGGGAGAATATAAATTTTCTGTTCTCTCTTTAATGGGTTTTACTGTTCAAAAGTTACCAAATCCATAGAAGATTATGTTTCTCAATTTTTTTCTTGGAGACATATATTATGTTATGAACCTATCATCATTTATGATGCTTATATAAGAAAATTTTTAAATTTAACATCATGAATTTTATAATTGACATAATATTTTAATTTTAATTTAATGTTATTCACTGATGGGGATTCTGATTCATTGTTTCCAATGTAGTATGGATTTTTTGATACAATATCATCTTTTATAAGGATTGTTTATGATTATATTTATCATGATGAAATATTACGTTCTATATCTCGATAAACTCATTAATTTTATTATCATTTTTTTATGTCAGGGGAATACATTTTTGTCTTTTATTTTAATCTTTTTATGTAATCAAAAGTTCAAAATAATTTTTTAAGAAAAAACTTTTTTATTTCCATCTTGAGTAAAAAAATGTCCTCTTCAAAAATCATTTTATATAGAAATGATGTCAGAAATGGTTCTAACTATCTCAAAATTATTTATTAAAGTAATTTTCACCCATTATTGATTTTTTTTATTTTTTTTAAAAAGGAATCCTCATTTAATTTTCCTATAAACAATGCACATTTGGATTTTACTAAAAGTGTTAAATAAATATTTGTTTGAACAAGTATGACATGACCAATAGCTTATACATTCATGGACAAATCCTTATTTTTAAGCTTCTATGACAAGATAAAAATATTATTTTCAACAAAAAGGTTTTAGAAAATGTTATGTATATTTTTTTATAAAAGAGTTTTTTAAAATGGAAATGATATTTTCCTCAACAAATATTATAAATGATTATTAAATATATATTCATATGTTTCCAAGGATATTTTTATAGAGATGGATTTTAAATATTCTTTACATTTGAATTTTTTTTTCAAAGTGGAATGTTTATTTTCCTTATGAAATGTTCTAATTTATCTTTCAAAATCATTTTCCATCTATGATGATGTTCTTTGATGTTAATTAAACTATATTTTTTATCTGATCCAAGGATAACATTATTATTATTTTAATGAATGGTATATCATTATGATGAAATGATATTTATGTGACCCACTTATTTTCCACAGGTTATGAAATAATATAATTCATAAGAAACCTACTAATTTTTACATGGTTTATATAATGTTAAAATGCTTATAAAACCCTCTTCTTTTTCCATGGGTTATGGTTTGATGAAATTATGAAATAATTATGATTCCTATTTCTTTTCCATAGGTTATTTTATAATGAAATTATTATGACACCCATTTATTTTCATGGGTTCTGATATAATTAATGTTTTGTTATCTCATGGAATGTTTTATTATGATTTTAATTATTTGACGATGATTTCATTATAACCAAAAATGGTGGTTATGATATAGCCAGGCTGGGTGGGATGTAGATCTGCATCTAATGCATTTGTTATGGATGATATCTCATGAGATAAACAATAATGGAATGGGGAGTGAAACCAAATCAGTATGGTTATTTTTCCAAAATGATACTCATGTGAGTGAACCATAACTACTTCAATAGATTGGGGAGAGAGTCCAATCCACTATGACAGTCTTGGGATTGAACTTCAAATACCCTAATGGTGGGGGGAGTAAACCCATTCCACTATGATTGCCTTGATAATGATCATTGACAAATATGAAAATGATTTTTTATTATTATGTTTATGAAACAATTCCATGTATTTTCTCAATTTTATGTTGTCATGGATCATTTTACTTGACTTCATTATGATTCATATCTTATGAATTTCCATAAATTATGAAATCACACACATTTTTGATACATGAAATTAAGGGTATGTTTTCCAAATGTGGTTCTCATGTTTTCATACCCATATGGTCTTGTTATATTGATATATACATTATTTAACCCTGCAGAGCATCTGATATCACCCTTTCCTATGATACCTTTCAATAGGATATGAAGAGTGATGTTATATATGATATTTCTAAGAGTAGTTCTTGTTATGGTGAACATAGTGGGAGATGGAACAAATCTCCGGTGGAATATGTTTTTTTATCTTTCCATGTTTCCAAAGGAACCCAACCTTAATGATTCAATTTTGCATCATTATTTTTTGTGTTGAATGTTTTCATATTCATATTTACTATTTATGTATGAGATTTTTTGGTCACATTAGTTTTTATTATATAAAGGATTATTGAAACTTTGGAAACTCGGAAGAGAAAACATTAGTGAGATCCCTGGAGATATATATAAGGATATATACAAGGATATATCTAAAGATAATTCTATGTGTGAGACAATGCATAGGAAAATGTTTGAGAATTTTGGTAGAGGATTGAGTGACCAGTTTCCATGAAATTACATCCCAGTATGGTTACTTCAAATAGATGTGGCTCAAGAAGAGAGGTATATAGGGATGATTATTCTGAAAAGGGTGAATTGAACTGAACTCAATAGTAACCTAGTGCATGACAAGGATACTTTCTACAAAAATGGGTTGAAACTCCCAGGGGATATTCTTTGTAAATTCACAAACTCATTATGAACCATAAGGAAGGATTTGAATAATGAAAATGAATGACCTAGGTTAACCCAAAGTTTCATTGATTGAAAAGAAGGCATCGGGATTTATATATCCTTTAATTAAATTTTCATGATTATTTATTTTTCCACTATGATTAGTGTTACTCACACTATGAATTTATCTTATAGTATATGGATGGAGATAGAAAGAAACATGTTGACACAAAATCTAAAGTAAAATTAGGTTCTATGAGAGAAAAAATTGTATATTGATTAGAGATAATGATATTTTGATCATTCCAAATTAGCTATCGAAATATATGATTAACAACCTGACCTTTGATGAGATTCTTAAAGTCTCAAATAAGAGGAAGAAATACATTTATTAATGTTCATGGAATAATGAGCGTAGTGGAAAGAATATTTGGAATACTATGTGTTAATAATGTGGGAAGAAGATCTAGAAGAGGATCTCAAAAAGAAAGTAATATATTTTCTTTTTGGAAATAATGTTAATATAATAGTGAATTTACATTTAATTTAATGTCTTATGTGGGTGGAAAATTTTCATTATTTAGGTCAATTTTCTAAAATAAGAGTTATCCCCTAGACCAATGAAGGACCTATGTTATCCGAAATCACTGAAGAAAAATGGTTAAAGTGTTTCTGTATTTGGATTCATTAATTATGTTATAAAATTATTTTACCAATGGTATTTTGGTTATAAAAATAACGAATCATTAAAGGATTATGTTATGTTTTAAAGGATATATGTATTGATTTGAGATTAACATAAGAGTTATGGATTCCATCAACCATTTATATTTTTTATTATTGATCATAAGTTCAATGTCTTAGAGAACCATCTTGAGGTTTTACATGGTGGCATTTTATCATGATTAAGGATATTTTGGGAGAAATTTTTGAAAATGCAACTCTTTGGTTTAGTATATAATATTTAGTGATAATGTTTTTTGAGGAAGAATGAATTTAAATTTTGGGGGAATAATGTTAAAGGTATTTGTGACCTTTAATGTATTTCTTATATTTGATGTTAATGTAATTATGAGTTATTACTATTTTTTATTGTTTTTGTTAATATAGATTTTGAAAAAGGATAACCCACAAGCCGTGTGACAACATGTTAAATCTAGAAAGGTTGTGGGGCCTGAACCCACAACCAAAGGGAGAAAAGGGTAAAACTCCTTCCACTTTCCTACATAGAATATTTTTTTCGGGTGGGACAACATAAATCGAGATATTTCAATTTATGTATGTCAATTATTTGTATGTAAAAAAATTAATTTATGATAGTAAGGTGTATAAAAGTATTCTAAAACCATTATCCATACAATAAAATAAAAGGGAATTCATCACCATGGGTTTTTCATTAGTCTCCCGAAAACATATAAAGGGAACAATTATATGTGGGTTTTAGCCAATCTCATTACAAAATCAGCACCATTTATATCAATATAATAAAATTTATCATTGGAAAATATTTCTATGTTATTCACTATGGTATTGTTAAGGATTTCATAGAGTAAAAAATTATGTTTTATCTAATTAGGATCCACGGTTTACCTAAAAGTTTGATATACATAACCATGTTTTGTAACTATGTATCATCCTCAAATTGTTGGTTAGTCTGAAAGAATAAATCAAACCCTAGAGGATATGCTATGTTATTTTCTAATGGATTTAAAAGGTTTTTGGGGTCAACACCTTCCTCAAGTTGAGTTTTCTTACAACAATAACATTCACTCAAGAATTCGGATGGATCCCTAAGAATAAATTTATTGAAATATGTGTAGAACTACAATGTACTAGAATAATATTGAAAAAAGAATGATATTGGGACCATGGATGGCTGATGAATTGATAGAGAAGGTTAAATTTATTCAACTAAAAATAAAGGCTACATAAATTTGATAATAAGGTTTTATTGATAATTGATTATTCTATCAAGAATTTGATGTTTTTGAGAATAAGTATCTCTAAATTTATCCTTGGTTGTAAGAATAAAAAATGAATCCCTAGGAAGACCAAACCCTTTGAAATACATGATCATTTCAGGATAGTTGATTAACTTTTGGATCTTACACTGAACCTCTCTTAGGTTCACATTAAGTTATATGTATTTATCTTGAGGATGTATATACCGAATCCACCGCATGTAACAAACTCAAAGTTCGTAATGATAGAGGATGGTCTTTGTTATGAGGAAATACTAGTGGAGATTATAGATCTTACAAAGAATGTTTTACAATATAATACCACTAACCTGGTCGATTTTTTTTTGTGAAACCACTAAGTTGAGGATGTTACATGGGAACTTGAGGATGTAATGAGGTAGAATTATCCTTTATTTTTTGTACCAAAGTGATGAATTTCAAGGGTGAAATTCATTTTAATGGGGGAATAATGTAATACCCTGAGATTTTGGTGAAATATATATATTTTCAAATAAATTTTATCTTTTTAATATTTTTCGTTACAATAAAACTGATTTTAGCTTGTGTTAAATGAAACAATGAGTTTAACTTTTGTTACATGCAACACTATGTTTTAACAAAATTAGAAATTCTGTTAAAATATTATTATTTTATATGATAGTTGTCACCTAGACATTGGAATGGTAGGTATAAATAAGATTAACCAAATTATAAAAATCTTAGTTTTAAAAAAGATTTTAAGACTAATTCTTTGGTGAACAATTAATTAAAAATGAAACAAAAAACCATTTGAAAATAAATGATATATTTTTATGACATTTTTTTGGAAAAAACGTTTTATCTCAATAAATTAAAAAAATCACATTTTTTGAATAATTTAAATGAAATTTATATATTATATACCATTCCTATTTTGCGTTTTATTGACAAGAGATAATAATAAAACCAATTTTATTCCTAAAAAATGAATTTTCCTAAAAAATATTATTATCAACATTTACGAACATACTTTAAAATTATTTTTTGATAATTTTAGAAAATTTATTTAAAATACTAAAATTATGTTTTTAAATCATCGTGCGAAGATTATATTTGAGTAAAGTTTTCAGAATTTACTGAAAAGATAAATTTTTTAATGAATAATGAAAAATAATAGTTTTTATAATGAATTGTTATTTATTTCAATGATTTTAAAAAATAATTATTATTTTAAGAATATTTTAAAAGTAAAATTAGTAAAATTATATATATATAAATCCAATTTAGGCCATTATAATCAATTATATATTGAATTTTGCAATAGAAGTTTTTAATATTTTGAAGATTATATCTTTGGAAAAAACAAGATTATACAGTGTGTCCCCGAGATTAAATTTATTTTAAAAATTTTCACTTCTATGAATTGAATTTGGAAAATTTAATTAAATATTTTGAAAATTAAAAATATGGATTATATAATAAGGTAAAATTAATTTTTTTACCATTATTATTACAAAAATAAACAATAATTAATTACCACGGTTATGGTGAGAATGGGTTTTCTGGGGGTTAAAATATAAATTTAATTGATAAAATGGCCAAAGGTATTTTCTTGAGCCAATTAGATGGAAATATTTAGACCTCATAATTTATAATTATCTATAATGTTACATTTTGGATCATATTGGATTGTGAAAAACGTGGGTACACCTTTTTTATTTAAAAAATTATAGGTATGCCACTCATCTCACTTATAAAAGTCCACCCATTCCCCTATTATCTTCACTCTTCCAAAACCCATTTATTCAAATAATTACATACCAAATAAATTCCTTAATACCATAATATCATCCTATAAGCTTTTTTTTGGTTAGAAATCCAATGTAGGATGGATTTTGATGTAAACCAAAAGATGTTTTCGGAAGAAGAGGTAACGTCCCTAACCAAGAGTTTTATATTATTTCCTCCTACGCCTTCTTCAATTCATATTTAAACACGATGATATAATAAATTTACTATATTACATATACATATATGTTTTTATGTTAGGGTAATGAACAAGAAACATGTCCACATCCATCAAATGGATTATGAAATCATACTTCATGTGTATGGTGGACTACCACCACGCGAATAGATATTATTTGTTTTCCCTCTACACCACTCCTGGATATATTTAATGATTGATTGAAGGTTTATATGTAATATTTGTGATATTATTATAAATATGTAGTTATTATACCACATATTACTTCTTACCTCCTATCCTTTTGGAAGATAATAATGCCACTCATGTGTATAGTGAAATACCACCTTACAAACCGATGTGATGTGTTTTTCATTTTTGTTTCATATGGATTGTAATAAGGATAGATTAGATTAATAAATATGAAAATATTAACATAATTATAATTATTTAATTATTATATGGCATATACATTATAACTTTCTATTCAAGGGGATACGATAACGTCACTCATTTGAACGATGGACTACCACCATGTAAAGTGATGTGTTTTATTTTTCATGTACGATTTGCATGGAAGGTAATAAGGATGGGTTAAAATTAATATATTTGATATATAAGAAATAAAAACTTTTCTATAATTTTAATATATCATTTAACCTACTTTCAATCACTTTTTCAAGGAAATGAAAACAATTTTCATTCATTCGTACGACTTACCACCTCCATGAATGGGGTATTGCATTTTCTATCTCTATAATTTATGGATTATGATAAATACATATATGATGAATATAGATGATTTTTATATCATGGTTATAATTTTTTATATTATGTAATCATGATCAAATTAAGAGGATCGGAAATACCAAACCAAAACTTACACGAAAAATAAAGTAGTTATTAACCAAAAATGTAATTTTTTACATGGAATTGTTAATAATCAACTAATGAGAATGCATAAGTAAATAATATATTATATGATAAATATTATAATCTCACATTAATATATTTATAATTAAAATAAATTTATTATTCAAGAGTTTTGAATGTGTACGAAGGAAGTTGAGACTTATGTTATAGGATTTTCGTCTCACTTTTTACTTCTTTGATACACATTACATATTCACCAAATATTTATTTTATGTGTTTTATGTACTACCCATGAATGTAATTTATTATTTTACACTTATAATTATTGGAATTTAAATATCCATTTTATTATATCCCTTTCACGGGGTTTATATTTCAAAACATACCAATGTTGTAAGAGATTTTTGCCTTAAATTTTCTTCTTCGATACATATATTTTGTAATGTACCTGACTTCTTTTATGAGGTGTATATATATCCACTTAGAAATCTAATATCTGTATTTTTTTTATAATTATGTTATATGTTTAATTTATTGGAATTATTTCATTTTTCTTATTGTTAAATTTTACAGAATTTCTAATTGTTTTATGATAAAACATAGTCATTTATTGGGATTACTTATGATTGTGTTTATGATTATTAAATATTATGATATATCTACCATGAAAATAATGAATTTTAGTATCCTATAATTATTTCATTAGAATACATGTTTTTCCATAATTTTCATCTCTTCATTTACTCACGAGTTAAAAAAACATTTCTATGAAAAATCTTCTTTATTTCTCAATTTTATCGAAAAACCATTTTCTTCCAAAACCTTGTTTTATAAAAAGGTTTTCAAAAATGTTTATCCAAATGATTCAATAATGAAATTTTTACACATGTTTTATTTTTTTAAAAATGTATTAAAAATAATCTTCATTACATTTTCAATGAAACAATGACATTTTTATTCTACTGGAAATGTGAAAGGAATCATTGTTTTAACAAGTACAACATGAATAATATTTTCCACATTCATGACCAACTAATTTTTTTAAATATTTATTTTATATTTTTAAAAGTATATTTCCAAATAAAATTATTTCCAAATTGTTTTATAAATTTTTATTTTTAAAAAATTATTTTTCAAAAGTGGAAATATATTTTCGCAATGAAATGTTTTAAATTATTTTTAAGGCTTACATTATAATTTTCTATGGTTAGATTTAAGAAAATGGATTTTGAAAATATTTTATGTTTTGAAAATTATTTATTTCAAAGTGGAAAGACTATTTTCAACGTGAAATGTTCTAATAGATCTTTTGAATCCATTTTATTTAAAATATTAAATCATTCGATGTTACTTATGATTCAATGGGGATATGATCCAAGCATACCATTCTTATTCCTTCTCTAAATGGTTTATAATATAAATTAAATGATGGTTTGGAAACTCACTTCGTTTTACATGGGTTATACCATGATAGAATTATTATGAAACTCTTTTCTTTTTCCACTATTTCTTCCATGATAAAATGATGACAAAACCCACTTATTTTTCAATGGGTTATGGTTTGATAAAAATAATAAATGATTATAAAAGACCTTTATTTTCCATAAGTTATATTATGATGAAATTTTTATGAAACCCATATCTTTTCATATAGTCTGATATAATTAATGTTTTAAAATCATTTGCAACTCATATACCTTATTTTCATTATATGGAAATCATTATATTTTAAACTAGGATGGTGTTTACAGTATAAAAAAGATAGGGGTTCATATATCTCCCTATAATGCATTGGGTAAATATTGATATATCATAAGTTAAATAAGTATGGAATGGGGAGTTATACCATTTCAGTAAGAGAGTTTTTCCACTATAGTTTTCATGGGAGTGAACCATGGCTATAATGATGTTTTTGGGAGTGAAAAAAATACAATATGATAAAATTGGGAGTGAACCTAGACTACTTCGATGGTTTGGGGAGTGAACCCATTCCACTATGATAGCCCTAGAAATGGGACTTGACTACTATTGAAATGATTTTCAATGCTTATGTGTATTCTACAATTCCATGTCTTATTTTAATGTTATACTCTCAGGGATAATGTTCAGTATTTTTCATTTGATTAATGTCTTTTTAAAGTCCATGAATTATTCCATGAATCACTTTTATGATCCATGATATGTAGGATATGGTTTCAAAATTTTGTTTTGATGTTCTCATACCCATATTTGCATGTTTTAATGATATAAATATTTTTTACCCTAACTGAGCATCTGTGATCACCTATTTTTATGTTTCCTTTCCCCTAGATATGAAGAACACAGTTATGTTAGATTTTTCTAGGAATTGTGCTTGTTATGAAGAACTTATTGGGAGATAATGTAGCTCACATATGGTCCTGTTGGTTATGTGTCCATGTTTAAATATTAACTAGATCAAAATGATTATGGTGTGGTTCAGTATGTTATGTGTTTAATATTTTTCAGTAAATCTATAAAATTTATGTATGATATGTTTGGGTGTATATGGTGTTGTGGAGGTCCTATGCTTCATCCTTTTCATTGCTTCTATCAGTGTGCATGGATAAAACATTGAAAGTGTTACTATGACCACACAGTATTTTCCATATATGGCCCTAGAAAAATGTTCTCTATGATATTATAGTGGATTCATCAAATTTTCATGTCTACAGTGGACCATGAAACAATAGTGAGGTTATGGTGTAGCTTATTTTTTATTAGTTTGATCATCTACATCAACTATACCACATATCCATGGCTGTTTCCTAGTGGTGTTCGAATATCCCATGGGTAGTGAGCTCTTGGCCATGTTTCATTGAATTATGTGTTTCGTTGAAGTATTATTCTAGAATTTTGTGGGGTAGAAGTGGTTGTTTATAGATCGATCGAAGTGGTATGACATTATTTGAAAAATTGGTTTGTAACCGTAGTAAATCATATGCCCCACATTGAAAATCCGACAGATAAGCTCCACAATTTTAGTAAGTTCCTCCACTCATCCTTCCAATAAGACATATGGGAGTCATAGGAAACCTTTCCAACCAATCACTTCCCCATTACATTAAGTATATCCTCGAGATTTTGTGTGGATACATACCAAACACACTAACTCTCACCCTGATACTAGTGATATGCTTTATCTATTCCACCCATGAAAACATTCCGTAGGCTAGGCTTGGCTTATTGGGCCTTAGGAATGCTATGTTAGTTTCCTGGATTTGGTTTAGTTCTAACACATGATTTCTATTTTTTTTCTAACCCCTCTCCTCCTTTTCCTTTTTCCTACACAATATAAAAATAATACTAATAATAATACATTATTAATGGTTGATTTTTATCTCTTTTTATTTCCTTTTCTTAAAATTTCATTCTAAAATTAAATTACCCAAAATATATATTTAATAATTTAAATATTAGTATTCAGTATTAAAAAATAGATTTTAATTAATTATAATTTTTAAAAATATATGAAAAATTATGAACTCATCAAATCACCCACACTTAAAACATGATTTTCCTCAAGTGTGAATATCATCGATGAATTAAAATTCACACCCATTTCTAGAAATATTTAAAAATAAAAATCATTATAACCAAAACAAATTTCATTGGGGTAAAATATATTTCACGTTTCACATATAAAAAGTGATATAAATTATCGATTGACACAATGTATTTTATTTTTCAGAAGAAAAAAAATGTGTGGACTTCGCATCACTTCCATTCATGTATTTTAATTCATCATCTTTAACATGCCATTTTGTGATCTTCCTCAACATTTGTTTTTCTTCACTCATCACTCAAGATAATATGAATATGTAGTTCCGTCATACCTTGTGTACATGAACCAAACATATGAATTTGAAAATGATACATACTCTACACTTAGTAGAGAAAAGTTGTACTAAATATCAAGAGAACTTTGAAACATTGGGTTATATTATTCTGTTATTATGGTATGGTAGTGAATTGGTGAATAAAATGTAATTCTAAAAAGGTGGATAATATTTATGTTTCAAGAATGATGAACAAAGGGATCCATATGACATTATATACTTAAAAAATTGAAATCCTCTACTACACTTCCCATGATCAAATAATTCTAGGATCAAAATAAACACAATTAATGAATTGACCTACTATTTTTCTCTTTTTATTTTTTTATCAGTTTTTTGAAATTTCAACTAGGATGATTCTCAAATCCATCAACCAACCCCAAAATGATAAAAACCAATGGTCAAATGGTTGTGATTTTTGACCATCAACAACTCAAACGACATTTTTTTAAATTCTTTTAATAAGTGATAAGTATGAAATATAATGAAATATAAAATTGACATTTTCTAAAACCCAAAAAGACAACTAAAATTTATTCTCTCAACATAGAATATCCATTATTTTTCTACAAACCCCTCCTATCCCACAATTTATCTTTTAAATTCATGGAAAACAATATATTTAGGTTCGGAATGGATAAATCATCTTTAAAAAAATTTATTTCTATCAATGGACATTCAAGGTCTCAAAGGGTTAAAAATAGGATAAATTTAAGGCGAGTCTAAAGGAATGTGGATAAATTAAAAAAAATTACTCAATAATATTTAGATTGAATTCATATAATCATAATTTTGACAAGATAAAAAAAATACTTTAGGTGACATATCCCATGTTCTCTCAAGAAGTTTACAAAGAATGAATTGTAAATGTTGGATTAGAAACATCTTGAGAAAATGATCATTTAATTAATGAAAATGAATAATTTCATGTGTCATAAAAACAACTTAGTCGATATTAATTTATTATAAAAAAATCATGAAATATGGAAGGTAATTTTAAGCAACATGTTACTACAAATAAATTACATGTTTCATTCACAATAATCATCCAATTTGACTTATTTTTATTTCTAAATTTACTTCAATTTCAAAATAAAAACATGGAATTTTAGAGTGCCTAAAAATTCTCAGTATAAAATAAATAAAAAATAAATAAAAAGGATAATTTTGGAATGTAAATTTCATTTAAAAAATAAAAAAATGAACTAGGAGTGATATGGGAGCATAAGAGAATAATAAAAATTAATGTGTCTTCCCTAGGTCATTTGAAGCTCTACGTTTAGATTATATTTTTGCATTAGGGTATCAATTCTAGGATCTTCATGGACCTAAAAAATATAAAAAATAGTGAATATGTAGGCACTTTTAAATTAAATTTAAAAAATGATAAGGTTAGAAGGTTTCACTACATCATAATAGGAAAAATTAAACTAATAAATAAAGAAAATAAAACAAGGATTTTCTCCCAAAAATCACTATTATTAATGTTGTTAAGCTCTCCCTTAACTCTTGAATCATGTAATAGGAGAAGCGTATATAATAAAAAATCTCATATTGAACCAATTTTTCTTTGATGAATGTATGATGTAGCTCTTATTACATTTATCCTCTCAAAAATCTCTTCTTCTTTTTGTTGAGGAAGTTAGCAAGATTTTTTAAAATACCAATTCTTGGAATAATAGATCATGGGTTGTCCAAATCTTATTCCACTTCTCTATTTAATCTTCTAGTGGCAGTTGTGCATCCATTGTTTCCCTCAAATTCATAATTTTATTAGCATCTTTTTATTCTTCTGATTCTTTATGGGCAACTATCCTAGAAGATATAATGTGAAATTTTAAAATTTAGAAGACCCTTGTTCTTCATCCTTATTTTGATCTTCTTTTTTAATAGTTGACTGATTTTTCTCATGTTATTCTTATTCCTCTATAAAAGATAAGTAGGTGTAATCTATGGAAAATTAATAATAAGTATTGGAAAATGAATTTACCATAGATTCCTCCTCAAAATTTGGTTTTCAATCAAACTGATCTTCAATGTTTCCTTCCTCTTAATTTATATCCTCTATATCCAAATATTATTTATCCATGATTCTTGGGAGTGAAAATTATTTTTTCAGCATAAATTACAAGTTTCATAGTCTTTTTTCTAGATGTTGGGGTGGTTGTGGTTCCCAAGGGTTGTTTTTATTCCCCCATATCTGGTTACTTGATTTTCCCTATTTATTATTCACTATTCTGTGAGTGGGTTGAAAGTTGGATTTCCAAATGGATGCGTGAATTCGTGTTTCATGATCTTGAAACCAAAAAATAAAAACTACCAGTGTATTAAAAATGGATAAAATAAAAATAACCTAATCTAAAATCTTAATAATGGGTGGGGGTTGTCTAACTGTTTAATTTATAAATTTCTACTCCCATAAAACAGATCTAGTTTTAACATCACCGAACAATCATTAAATGTCGTGGTGGTATCAAAATAAAAAATTATGGTCACCCAAATACAAAAACTACTATGATGTGGAATAGTGATAAGACAATTATGATTCCATGAGGAAAGGGGATATAAGTGTTCAATAGTTTGGCCAATCATCACAATTTTAGAATTTTATTTATAATTGATATGAGGGTTATAATGACTCAAAAAATAATGAAAATTGGATTAAGGTAAGTTAGTTGATAATGACGATGGATTTTCTTTAATTTAATGACCATAAGATTTCATGGGGTATAAAGTGTTTCTTCTTAGCCACCACATAAACTATCTAAGTTATATAGATTCTATATTTTGTTTTCTATGACTAATTAAATTTCATGCTGATTAATCATGAATTTTATGGTGAAGTCAAGGTCAACATTTGGTTTCCTACATCCCTTTTCCATATTTAGTTTCACCTTATAAATGTCATTGATTTCACTATTCATTTAGAGGATATGATTTGTTTTGATTCAATGTGGAATTTCTTACATTATATACTCTTCCTTTTTATCAAAATAACCCCACCCTCAAATACTTAGCTAACCATTATAAATATATCAACCAATGTGGATATTTTTTGTGTTTGATGGAGAGGAATAGAATATTAATTCTAAAATAAATGTACATTATAAGGTGGAAACTCATGACTATTGATTTCATAATATACACATGAATTCAAATCATAGGGTGAAATGGAAAAAAATAAAAATAAATTTCTTGTTTATGAAATTCCTGGTTGATGATGACTCTTTCTCCACTCTTTCTTCAAATTCTTGATAATGATCTTCCATGGTCCTCCTACATTAAAATCTGAAAGTACTCCCATTTCTAGGAAAATATGATATCCCTAATCCCCTCATGGTCTATCCTATTCAATTTACAGATAATATTTCTTATATATTTTGAAATTTGAAATTCTCTTCTACCTATTTTTTTCTCCATTACTTCTTCTTCTTATCCCTTCTATTTTTTATTTTTTTTCATTTTCTCAATATTTTCCATTGGGTGTTTGGAAGGATCATTTTCATTAGTGAAAATTTTTATTTTGTGGGGGTGGGGTATTTGAATCCTTTTTGGATTGATGAGTCACTATTCACATTGTTCTATTTCAAACTCTTAAGGAGCACCAATAAATAGAAGTGAGGTCAGGGATATCCTAAAAGGTTTAAGTATTTGAAACTCGGAAGTTAAGAAACCTTGTGGTGTGTGTTGATGGACTATAGAACATCCATTTCATGTAAATTAAAGCCCATATTGTAGCATATAGGTCCACAACAACATCTCTTTTTATCCTTAAATATTTGGGTTCTACCAATTTTGAAACCTTAATGGTGCAACGAAGGTCCTACACTATAGCCTCCACCTTGCTTCTCTCGGTGTGTACGGATACAATATAGCCAGTGTAACTATAGTTGCGACAAATTATCCATCTCAATCCATGGCAAAATGTTCTATATGATGGATTAATGAATTATTCTCATTATCAATCCTATATTAGACCATGAAACAATAGTAAACCCATGGTGCAGCTTCGTCCCTCTCAGTTTGAGTTCCCTAGGCCACAATTTCACATATCCATGGTTACAGCTTATTGGTGTTCGAATCACCAGCTTTCAAGGAGCTCATGGTTAGCTTTAATGGAGGTATCAAGTGGGTTATTGTGGAAGTCTGTTGATTTTCACTACAGAGGAGGATATTTATGGAATAAATGAAATTTTTTAGGGAGAGAGAGTCATGGGTGAACTAGGTAAGATTTGTTTGAGTAAGTCCATAGTAACATTGGAGAATATCATGCTCCATATTAAAAAATAAATTCAATGTTATATTTTATTTTAGTAAAAACTATCCTTATCTCTTTTACAAGTTGGATGGGAGTCGAATGACCCACTATATAAGGCCCCAACCTTAAACATTACTTAATATTGAGATAAGTCTATAATTTGACTTTAATTCACATAGACAATCTTTTAATGTGTCGAAATTTAAAGAATTAGGTAATAACATATACATATGATCTTGTATATTACATGTATAAACTTCTAATCACTACCCATTTTTCATAAAAAAACTTTCTAAAAAGAAACACGACATCATTTCATGTTTTAACAACATAACTTTTCCTTGATCCCATCCTTGACTCTATTGTTCTTTATGTCATGTGGAAAACATTTCAAAACTTGGGATGAGCATAAAAAGCTTATTATGGGATACATAAAGAAATAAACCTATTAGTCTTGGGATAACATGAAAACTAGGAATACTTAATCATAAATTAATACTTTTCACCTTAAAGAAGTAGTAAATATATTTCACCGAATATAATCTCAGTACTTACCTTTTTTGTAACCATAATATTACCATAAATCCCATAAAAAGAAAACAAATTATATAAAGGTAACTTGGGACATTAACATACTTAAATGGAATAACGATAGGGTCGACTTCCACACATATCACTAAATGGATTAGCCATACGGCCGACTTCCATACCAAATGCATTGGATGTCATAACGTAACCCCCCATCCTTGTTTTATCACGGAACCACCCATCATTTGGTTTATCATGTATCCACCCATCATTGGTTTATTATGTAACCACCTGTCAAAGGTCCAAGTACCATTATATAATCATAACACATAAAATATTGAAAATATCAATATTTAACTAATAAAATTTCATTTTCAATCACAAGAAATTATTTCAATATATTTAAATAATTAATCCTTTTTAAAAAAACATTTTCAATACCAAAATATGTAAAAAGGGAACAAGTTATTTATTTTCCTTTTAAAAAACATTACGACTTGTAAAGGAAGACAAATATCAAATAATGCCCATGGCAGCGGAAAGGTCATTATCGCTACATACATTAAAAACATACCTTTTTTCATTTAGTAAAAGACTTCATAGAAAAAAAGATTCCCTTTTGAATGAAATTAAAAGTCAAAGGGTTTTATTATATACCTTATAAAAGAAGGAGGTGTATATTATCAAAATATTCCTCAATAAAAGAAGATTAAGATGAAGTCCACTATAAATATCATTTTGTAAATAAAACAGATTTATTATGTGTATTTAATAAAAGTACCCATAAGTTTTGTACAAATACAAGATAATTAATCAAAAGTTAGTTCCTATATAATCATATCACGACACAATCAAAATGTATAAGATTAACCCAAAGAATGGAAATTGGGTTAAGAAGTTCCCTTACCTTGAGTCTGATTCGTCACGTATGTTCCTTGTTCTTCCTGAATAATAAACTTAAGTTAATTTTTACTTTCTTTAGAACTTTTTTCAAGTTTTATTATTATTTTTTCATCACTTATTACCTTCCAATAAAATTCATATAATTATTCAGGTTCATAACAGTAGTTTTGTAGTTGTTCGGTATAGGAGTCAAAAATGAACTTGTTATAATTAAAAATTGTTATTGTGGTCAAAATTTCATTATCTCCAAAATGATATTCATGATTTAAATATCATATATATCCACCATATATATGTATTTATAATAGTACATAACCTTTTTATATAATAAATGAAATGCACCATTCATGGAGACGGTAAGCCGTTCGTATGCATGAACGCTGCATACATTTATTTTTCATATTTAAAGGAATGAAAACTAAATGATACAAAGGTATAATATAAATCCCTTATAATATAATATTTTATATAAGTTACATATGTTCATTAATTTCATCATATATACATTCCATGTATGGCATGAACGAGTCATATCACTTTGAGGGGGTGGTAGTCCTTACTTCCTCAAATGAAATTATCATATTTACACATTATGGAAAGAATAAAGGTATAATTTAGATTAAAATAGAAGCCTAAGGAAAATATAAATATAATATATATCACATATAAATATAGTTCCATCATAATGGCCACCATTAGAGGTGGTTGGAGAAAATCGAACAATATTCATTTCGTGAGGTAGTAGTTCGATATACATAGAAATAGTATGTTTGTTTCCATTAGATGGAGGTTGGTGTAAGTGCATTTATAATTTTTATAATAAAAACATACTAGTATAATTAAGATACTATTATTTTAATTTAATAAAAAATAATAATAGAATAGAGAGTGAATAAGTAAAAAAATGGAAAGAATCTTTAGAGAAGATATTACATCTTCAAACGTGTAACTCCCTTTCATTTGAGCCAAAAGGATTTCTTAAATTGCCTTATTCCCAAAGTAATTCTTCTAGGAGGAAGATAGGGATTTTGGTAGATTATTTGGGTAGAGTTTGGATGATTCATGGGGCTAGAGAGGTGTGATTAAATGGGTATAAGTGATTCCCTTTTATAAGAGGGAGGAGGGGGACTTTAGGAATGTTTTGAAGTATTATTTTATCATAAAATGATTTTCGGTTTCCAATGGTCCCAAAGTAATTTATTTTAAATAAAATATGCGTTAGGTCCAAAAACTCTCAACCAATAGGTTTTAGAGAAGTATAGTTTACAAATTTAGCCTTATATTTTAGCTTTATCCCTTGGTTAACTAATTTAACTCTTCCCATGTCTTATTGTATATTCATACTATATGGTTAATATAGTTAATATAAAATTATAGTATAAACTCACGTGGTTAATTAATGTAATTTAAAAAATTATATGAGTCATTTTTCTGAATCATATATTTTTATGACTATTATATCATTTAATAAAATAATATTTGTTTTAAAAACTCATTTATGTCAATTTTTATACTATTCATATCATGACTTTTTAAAAAACCATAACAACTTGATTATTTCGAAAACAATTCATTAATTAAAATATAACAAGTCATAATCAACCATAAAATTCGTTTATGGGATATAAAGTTTAAAAATTAATTTATTTTAATATTTATAATCTCATTTATTTAAATAATTCAATAATAAAGTAATCACTACATCATCATTGTGTCATAAATAAATTTATTTATATGATGCATAAAATCTATAAATAAAATAACATGATTTATTAAATATTTTTATATTTATAATTACTATTTAGAGTCAAAAACATCACTTACACAACCGGATATAAATTTTTTTAGTAAAAGCTACATTTTTATGTTATATTTCTCATTACTTTAAATTAATTAATATAACATGTCATTATCACTCCCAAGTGGATCCATGAGGTCCCAAAATAGACCAAAGGATTCCAATGGTCAGAAATATATCATCCAATAGAATTTAGACACGTGTTTGGGTAGTTTTATATTATTATAATATTATTTTTTACCCTTATTTACCAGATTTACCATATAACCATGGTAAATAAAATAATTACTGAAGTTACTATTTATAATGTCTAAAAATAAAAGGTTTCTATTTAATTTTTTTTGATAACCTGGTTCCAAATATATAATCAATTTTTTCAAATTCAAAATATAGAATTAACATAAATTAATTTGAAATCAATTCCTGTTGTCAAGACTAAAAAGTGGGCTTTTAAGAAGTAATAACTATCAAACGATTGACATATGTTTATATCCAATTTAAAAGTGAAATTACTTCCAATTACCATTACTGGATTAAATGATAAAAATATAATCCAATTATTCTTTAAAAGTAATTAAATATACAATCAAACAGTATAAATAAATTACATGAAAATGTAGTTTTGACTTAAAATGTGGTATTTTTCATTATTCATTAAAAACTGAACTTTATTAGAAAATTTAAAAAAATTTATCCAAAGTAAATTATGATGCCCCACTTCTAAAAAATAAGTATATTTTGTCAAATAGAACACATAAACGTGAAAAAACCAGATTTCAAAAGGGTTCTCCATCAAAATGCGGTAAAACTATATTTTTAGAAAAATACTTCTTTTATCCAAAAAAATTAAATTTAATCTTATATCATATTTAGAAAACATATAAGATGAATTTAAAACATTAAATTTAATATATAACATATATTTTTTATTAAATAAAAATTCATAAATAGTGAAATGATTTTATAAACATAATTGTTTTTTAACTAGGTTTTCATAAAAACACATCCTTTATATTCAATTGGTTTTTATTTCCATTTATAATAAATTTGGTAACAAATGAATCATTATTTAAAAATTTGTAAACCAAATTTCAAAATTCAGTTGATTCTATTCATTCCTGCCATTCCAATGACATGGCGTTAACTACCATTTAAAATAAAAATACTATTTTATTATTTTTCAGTATAACTCAATGTTGTGTGCAATGTAAGATTTCAGAGAAACACTTTGTTTCCTGTCGAGTACACTATAAGAAAATGCATCCCCTTTACCGTAATATTATTTTATTTTTCATCAATATTAAAAGAAATCAAAAAGTATTATTCTATAAATACCTCAGTCGTTATATCCTAACCCCTTTTTTGAAATTGAATCCTCACAATTTTAAAATTGGTTTTGGAAACATCGTTTAAAATCCCACATCAGAAAAGGATTCAATAAAACTATCACTTTAAAATAAAGAAAGAGAAGTTAAAATGTCACCTAAGATAACACATACTAGGATTCAATTTTGGAGAACATGGATATGGAAGAGAAACTAACCACCAAGTTCTTATGGAGAGTGATATAGAACATGATCAATAGAAAGTTAACAACTAGAAAACAACCAACTTGTGATAGGTCAAATGGTATTTGATTTATCGGTAGGAAAAGTAAATGAATTTTTTTTTGTTATAAGTTACATGTCTGAAACTTGAGGAATTTATTTATTTGATTGACTAAGAACATATGGAAATATACTTAATTTTCATGTAGAACTTCATCATTTAATAAATTTCTACAATAAACTCATATTTTCTCCAAAAGATGAGTATTCAAGATGACTTTGTTACATCTGAAGCACTAGAATCTACTTCTAGAGAATCACATAATCCCCAAAAGATGAAATATTTTTTTACCCTATCATTAAACATTAACCAAAACCAAAATGGTTAGTATAATATTAGATAATCCCCCAGTAGGATATTCCTTTATAAAAAGGAATACCACTCTTAATCTCCAATATTAAAAAAAATAATACCGAATGTTTAACAAAGACCATTCAATACAAAATTGTCCTAGAATTCTTCAAAATAATCCAATGTCAGATTGAAACCCCAAATTCAAAAATATTTGATCACATTGACTTCCACTATAAATCATAAAATTTATCTCCAAATAACATCGACTAATCTTAAAGTCTAATACTGAAAAGTAATTAACCTAATGACATATTCTATATGATAGTTTATTTATTTCCATAAATAAACCAAATATCCATATGTCCACAATAAAACACAGATTCTTCCAAAATAATATTTCAACCTTTACTCCACAAATGGATTCCTATAGTATTATATTTTCCTTAAAGATATAGTATTCCCAAAAGAGAGATTGCCTTCCAAAACAATAATTCTCACTTAATCACCAATTCATTTTCATATACTACGGATATCCATTTGATAAAACATAAGTTCTCAAAATCAACTTATTCTTGATCCATAAAATCATTTAACTAAAAATAATAAGTCATAATAACCAGGGGCTTAATGTTGGTTAGTGGTAGGTGATAAATCCCAGCTGGACTTTGGTTGTGGGTTCGACTCTCATAGGTTTGTCCGACGTGACGAGTTGTCACACGGTCTACAGGTTGTTCTTTTTCAAAAACTATTTAATTTTATAAAATTTCAAAAAATGAGACAAATTCTTGAAAAACAACCATAACATATTTTAACCTCAAATGTTATCTCATACCTCACATTTTCATCCCAAAAAGTAATAACATGTAATTGCCACAAATTCAAGGATCATATAAACCCAAATGGGTATTTATAAATATATTCACAAAAGAAAATATAATTCTTACTCATATAGAATTTTCACATAACAAACATTAGGGTTACACATTCAAGAGAAAATTATTCCAAATTAATCCCAACAATAAACGAATATTAATACATTTAACCGTTTCATCACCTAGATATCTAATATAACTCTAAAAATTCTAAAATGAAGACATCTTATTCATCCAACATTCGTCCTGATCATTTAAATTTTTTTCCAACTTCTTCCTTAATACTTATTTCCTACAAAAAAATCATACAAAATGTCCTAATATTTCAAAAATGTCAAAACATGAGCTAAGAAATAATCCATACCTATCATAGGTCATTTTCAATTTTCTCATCTTCAATTGGAATGGAATTAGGTATTGGTAAACACATATTTTTATGGTCCTGCTGATCCCATTCCTAAACCTTCTTCGTAGGAAATCTATTTGCATAATGACCATCCACACCACATTTAAAACATTCAATTGATCCCTCATAAAGAACTTCTTCCCCTTTCCTGGAGTCAACAGAACACTTCCTTTTCCTATGGAAGGTAATTTCTTTATGGCCTTCATTACCACATCAATAACATCTTCCCATCCCTTTGAAACATTTTACGAGGTGCTTTGTGCCACATCTTTGACACATAAGTTTTTTTAATATACTTACCTTTCTGATTATTACATGAACATCCATATAGATTTGTTTATCACATATATGATGCCTTAAGGAAATCAGCAAGGTTCTAGTAGTAAATCAAGACTCTATATAGTTTGTTGAGAATAACCACAAGATTATATCAGTAAACCACCATAGTTTCCCTCACACCCATTATTACTTTGGTTCCTGCGAGATCCATTCATTTACTCTAAGACCAAAAAGGCCAGTGTGATTATATCAGTAAAATCATCATATACTATCATATTAGGAGGGTAAATACTGTGATATAATTATTCATGTTATCTTAAACTCATTCAATTTATCTAAAATATATATGACTCTTTCTAATATACTAACCACCATGGTTATATAAAACATATCACTTTTGATTAAATATCACCCAAACCTATAAAGTAATCTAAACCAACATCTGATACCAACTATAATGCCTCATTCTTAAAAATTACTTAATTTTCATATAATCAATAATTTGACTTTAATTCACATAGAGTATATTTTCAGGTTTAGATCTTTAGAGAATTAAATCCTAACTCATTCATAACATCTTGAATATTAAAAGTAGACACTTCTACTCACTACCCATTTTTTCATAAAACAAAAACTCTTTAAAAAGAAACAAGAAATCATTTCATGTTATAATAGCATAACTTTCCCCTGATCCTATCCTTGACTCTATTGTTCTTTATGTCATATGAAAAACATTTCAAAACATGGAATGAGAATAAAAAGATCATTAAAGGATACATAAAAAAAGAAAATTGTTAGTCTTGGGATAACATGAAAACCATGAATAATTTATCATAAAGTAATATTTTCACCTTTAAGAATTCTTAAATATACTTCACTAAATATAATCTCAATACATATGCTTTTTGTAACTAGAAGATTTCAATAAATCCCATAAAAATAAATATAAATCATATAAAGGTAACTTGGGACATAAACATACATAAATGGAATAACCATACGACTGAATTCCACACATATCACTAAAGGGAAACACCAAACGACCGAATTCCATACCCAATGCATTGGAGTTTATAACATAACCACCCTTCCTTGGTTTATCATGGAACCGCCTGTCATTTGGGTTATCATGTAACCACCAATCATTTATTTATCACATAAAAACCATCAAATGTACATATACCATTATATAACCATAACACAGAAAATATTGCAAATACAAACATTTGAGTAATAAAATTTCATTTTCAATCACAAGAAATAATTTCAAGACATTTAAATAATCAATCCATTTCAAAAAACCATTTTCAATGCAAAATATATAAAAAGGGTATATGGTATTTATTTTCCTTTTAAAAAACATTATGGCTTGTTACATAAGTGAAATATCAAATAATGATCGCGACAACATAAAGATCTTTGTCGCCGCATACGTTAAAAACATTCTTTTTTTTCTTTTAGTAAAACGATTTGTCGAAAAAAATATTCCCTTTGAATGAAATTAAAATGAAAAGGGTTTTATTATACAACATATAAAATAAAAAGGTTTATATTATCAAAATATGCCTCAATGAAAGGATATTTAGACAAAGTCCCTTAAAAAGATCATTTTGTAAAAAAATAGATCAATTATGTAACACCCCAAGCTTCCACGATACTCTTCTCTTTGAATAAAAGAGTACCGTGTGTTGTACGAAACTTTGAGTTCTAACACACCAAAACCAATCGAACTAGCCATTATGAATAGTAATACCCACTTTTGGAAATTTTTTAAATTTTATCGTTCAAAATGGACTTCATTTTTGGATTCAGAATATCGAAATTAGCCTAGGTTATTTTTTTTGTATTTTTCTGAAAACATTCAATTATTAGTGAATAGCGAAAAACACTGAGTTATTGATTTAAAACCGAATTTTTATTTAAATAATTATTTATTATATTTAAATTTATTTTAGGTCAAAATAAATACAGAATACCTATATATTTTCAATGAAATTCATTGGAGTCAATTTATAATAATTTTAGATGTATAAAAATTTTATAGAACTTTTCATCGTCTTTTACCCACCTCCTAGGAGAATTTGAAAATTCACATAAAACTTAATTTTACCGCTTATGTGAGTGGAATTTAAAAAATATGAGAGATAAGGTTGATTTCAGTATGTAAAATTTGTTTCAATAAGATGAAATTAATTTTTGGTGAATAGTAAATTTTTACTTTTATTTACCACGGTTAAAAGTAAATATGGTAATTAAGGGTAAAAATTATATTATTATTACCCTAAAACATATACTAATTCTATTGGATAAGTGTAATTAGACCAAAAATATCCTTAGGAATAAAATATGATCCTTTAGGTCCACTTGTATTAGATTAGGACAATTATTATTATTTTATTTAAAGAAGAGTTAAAAGAGTTAAAATCAATGTTTATTAACTAAAACATTTTCAATATAGGGTTATACATAAGATAAATTATACTATAAATATTTATTAGAAAGCTAAAAAAATTTCCTATATAATGGTATTTTATTTATATTTTTTAGACATTAAATAATGTAATTTATTTATGACACAATGATGATGCAAGAATTACCTTATTAAAGAAATATTAAAGTAATTGATATTATGAATATCCAAATAAATGTAATTAAAGACATTTTAAGAATTAAAATAATTTTATAGGTTAATATGAAATATTATGGTTTCTTATATGAGTTATTTTTGAAGTAATAATGCTGTTATAAATTTATAAAAAACAAAATACCAAATTGTTTCAAAATTGACATAAAAGAGTTTTTAAAAAAAATATTATATTACTAATTGATATTATATTCCTAAAAATCTAAGGTTCTTCAAAAAGACTTATATAATGATAGGTGTATCATTAATGAACCACTTTGTGTTCTCCTGGAAGTATATAGTAAGTTTATTAACCATATAATATAAAAATATAAAGAGACATGGTCAATGTCAAACTATTTAACTAAAAGTTAAATATAAAAGATAAAGTTATTATAGTGACCCAAACCTATCTAAAACCTATTGGTTGAGTGTTTTTAGAACCATCCCCACCATATCCTTTAAATAATACACTTTGGATCCATTAGAAAGTGAAAATTATTTTATTATAAAATAATATTTCTAGCTTTTCCTAAGGTGCCCCTCACCCCTATTATAAAAGGGCATTGCCCCTTCTCTCTAATTCATACCTTCAAATCCATTTGGTTCCGACAAACCCTTCCAAAATACCCTATCAACTGTACTCCCTTCATTCTAGAGGCCCTAAATTATTCAGAAAGCCAACTTAAAAATCCGTTTTGATCAAATCAAAAGCAAGAACCCAAAGAAGAGGTACATATTTCATCACCTCTTTCAAGTTCCTTTCTTCTTCTTCCACTTCCTCTTTCTTTGTTATTTAAATTATAAAATAATAACTACAGTATCTTATATATACTATGATATTATTATAAATATTGTACAACCATATTCATTATTCTATCCATCCTTTCAATGAAATGTCACCATACGTGCGTATGTAGGGATTACCGTCTCCACGTCGTAGTGTAATTGTTATTCAATACATTATTATTTGGATGAGTATGATAGTGATGTTTAGTTGATGTAAATAATAAATATAACATGATAATGATTCTGTATATATGATATACCATCAAATTATATATTATTTTAATAATTATATTGTCGCTCGTGCGTACGTAAGGATTACTGTCACCAAGAACGCGATGAGATTCATTCCCCATTGTATCCATTCAAGACTAATTTTCATTTTATGATTAAAAATAATGTTTATATACTTGATATAATTATATATATGAATAAGATACATCCCATCCATATCAAATACGACTCACATAACAAATAATATAAAGGAAAACGAATCCGTTAACACCTGAAACGACGATAATACTAAGATATTATTAACAAAGAAATGTTAAAAGATTATATATGATATTATATGAATGTATATGATTCTTGAATTATTTAATAACAATTATTTCACCATTATATAGGATTTCAACCTACCCTCGACCACAGAAAAGTGAATGTTAAGGGTTAATTTCACAATCTTTTCATTATCCGAGGTTGTTTATATGTAATTATATATTGGGACCTCTTTGTCATCCACATCCATGTTTCATAAAAATGTATTTCAAAATATTCTTACTATTTTTTTAGACTATGGGTTAAAGTCATTTATACCCTTGTTTGACTTTTATAATATGTTTATAAAGGAATATTTCCATCGTTTTCCAAACAAGGTCCTTTATAACCTTTTTGAAAAAATTAAGGTAAGAATGTCTTTTTTAACTTATACGGTAGGTGCAGCTATTTTTCGCCGTTATAACATCGTCGAAACTTCCCTTACAAGCATATACGAATATTTTCAAATATATAAGTTTTCTTTTCTAATTACATCACATTTAAATGATTTAATAATAGATAGAGATATTTCCCTAAAAAGTGTTTGACTTCATCTATGTCAACATCAGTTGATGGATTTTAAGTTCGTTTGAAGTTGATTTATTATGATACAAAAATTACATATTGTATTGAAGGATTTGTGATATGTTTGACTGTTGATGTGTTATTTCATACCATTCATCATTTATGTATAATGTATTGACATTTTGTATGCAAGTTTTAATATGAATGTTTATGTTATGTCTAAACCTTTTCATATGAGGAATGCATTGGACTTAGTATGTGATGGGTGGAGCCCTCTATAGCTTCTAAATGCATCGGTAGGTCTCATGAGACAAACTAGTTTCTTGGAACAAGGCCTCGAGAAAATCTTATTTGTAGACTTGGAACATGGCCTTGACTATGTGGTTATGAAAGTATGGAATTATGCATTCCATCATTATGAAAGTGGATATTGATATTGCATGAGATTATTCGACTAGTATAATATCTATGTGAGTATGTAAATGGCATTATTTTGATTTTATATTTTCCATATTATGCTGAAGTTCAAGTGTAAAATGCTTTTGTTTTAGTCTTATACATTGCATTAAATGCTTATGATTATTTATGAAAGCTTCCTCTATATTGTTATCCTTACTGAGCATCTAAGCTCATCCATTTATATTTTTTCTTTTTCCCAGAATGCGAAGAAGTATTTTATAACTGACCTGCAGGGATAGTGTGAGTGGATATGATTGTGGTCCATGGAAACAATGTTGTTGTAGTTTTCCATGTTATGATGTAATGTAAACCTTATGAATTTATCTAGTACTTCCAAGGATACTAAACTAATCGGTCTTTCGAGAATTGATATTTTGTGATCATGCCAATGTTATGTAATAATGCACCTACTCTGGGTAACTGGGGTCAGGGCATTACAGTTGGTATCAATGTATGTTTAGTACAAACCATGGAAACTAGATTTAGATAAACTCTGATTAGAGCACATACCCCTAAGAGAGACAATGAGGATTAGTACAGAAGAACTTCCTAAATTTTGGTATTGTAGAGATTTCGTGAGTTTCCCAATAAATACATCCATGTCTTGATACGAGCAGGTAGAGGTGGATCTGGCACAGATGTACCTAGGGGTAAATCCCGAAAACACCGCTTTGAGCTAGAATCGAACGGGAACTGGTGCACAAAAATTTTACTTTCTGCACTCTTAGTTACGATACTCTCGGGGGATATGCTTAGGATAATTTTCATATTATTTACAAAATGTATGAAGGGTTTATGATTATATACTTCCTCAAAGAAAACATTTTTATGATTATGGATTATATCCATAAACTATTCAATTTATGTTAAGTGTTTTACAAGTTTGGATTTATGTATTGCGATTCATAAACTAATCTAATTTATGCAATTTTTTAGAAATGGTGCCTAGTGGAAGGAATGTAAACCGTATCAATTCATGCACTACATGTTGGGATTTCCCTCCTGATCACGATAATTATAGTGGACCTGGTGATACAAAGGTGTTGATCATCTAATCACCATACTGGGGAAACTCACAAAGGTTATGAATAATAACCTTACCCGTATGGAGCATCCTGATCCACAACATGGAGGATCAATGTTAGACCACTTCATGAGGTAACAAACACCAAAATTAAATGGGGGTAAAAATCCATTAGTCGCTGAGAAATGGATAAATTCATTTGAGAAAATATTCCACACCATGGGGAGTAGCGAAAGGGAAAATGTTTTCATGGCAGTTTACCGCCTCACTGGAGATGCTGATTAATGATGGTCATTGATTCAAAACACAAAGAAAGATAAGGGAGTATCTAATATGGAATGGAGGGAGTTTATGGAAATTTTCTTAGAATAATACTTTCCTCATGACCATCGAGAAGATATGGAAAGACAATTTATGAGTCTGAGGCAAAAGGAGGATGAGAATGTCGCAAAGTATGAAGCTAACTTTACAAGGATAGCAAGGCATGCTACAGATTATATACGTAACCCAAGAAGTAAGATTGACCGTTTATTTGATGGGTTAAAACGATTTCTTTGTCGAGCATTAGTATCACAATCCTTCTCATCATACAAAGATATTGTCTCATGTGCTATTAAGACAAAAAAATAATTCTCTAAGTCTTACGACATTAAAGAAAAGCAAGAGAAGAAGAGATCTGCTGAACACTTTGGAAATGGAATGAAGGAGAAGAAGGGAAAAGTTGAATATCCATCCTGCAGTAAATGTGGGAAGAAATACCATGGTACTTGCCTAAAGGGAATGCGATTCTGTTACAAGTGTGGTGAAAAAAACACCAAGCTCGTGATTACAAGGGGAAGAAAGAGGCTATCGATGTTGAAGGCTAATATTGTAGAAAAAGGTAGAATTATGAAAATGAATATCCTAAGCATCAGGGGAACTTACCTCATAAAATGCCAAGGGATCATGGTTAAGCTTATGCTATCACTACTGCTGAGGTTGAAGCTCCGAAAGACATAGTGGCAGGTAATTTAATGGTTTCCTCATGTTTAGAAAATGCTTTATTTGATTCTAGATCATCGCATTGTTTCATATCTTCCCAGTTTTCTAAGAAAATTAGATATTTCCGATTTGATTTAATAGGGTATTTTTCAGTCAAAACTCCTAAGGGAAGTATCATTGCAACAATTTTTTGGGAATCAGACCCCATTAGGGCATATAAATGTTCTTTATCTACTGATGTCATCATCATACCCATGATTGAATTTGATATAATCCTCGGTATAGATTGGATTTCGGACCATGATGCGAGAATTTATTGTAAGAAGAATGAGGTTACAATTTTTGATGATGGTAAGGAGTACCTTATCTTTAGAGAAGAAACATCACCACCTAATTTTTATCTAGATCCACCCCTAGTAGCTCAACTAAATTCAATTATTGGGGAGTAAGATAATTAAATGTCTGTGGGTGAGGAAAGGAATGTTCAAATAGGGTATGTACCTATTGTGAAAGAATCTGTTGATGTATTTCCAGAAGATTTACTTGGACATCCTCCAGAATGATAAATTGAGTTTTCCATTGATTTAATTCCTAGATCAAGGCTCATATTGAAGACCCCTTATAGAATGGACACTGTGGAATTAGTGGAAATAAAGAAACAACATGAGGAATTGAGTAATAATGGATTTATTCTCCCTATTGTTTTTCCATGGGGAGCCCCTGTCCTTTTTGTTAAGAAGAAAGATGGATCTATGAGGTTGTGCATTGACTACAGGGAGATCAATGCTATAACAATAAAGAACTAGTATCCCCTACCTCGCATTGATGATTTATTCAACCAACTTCATGGAGATCAACATTTTTCAAAGATTGATCTTCGATCTTCATATCATCATTTGTGTGTGAAGATAGAATACATTCCAAAAATAGCATTTCGAACTAGGTATGGGAATTACGAGTTTACAGTAATTCCTTTTGGATTGACTAATTCACCCTCAGTCTTCATGGATCTAATGAAAAAGGTTTTCAAGGAATATCTTGATGAATTTGTAGTGGTATTTATTTATGATATATTGGTATACTCCAAAATCTTCAAAGATTATGAAAAACACTTGCGCATTATCCTGAAGACTCTTAGAAGACATGAATTATATGGGAAGTTTAGCAAGTGTGAATTCTGGCTTCAGGAGATTTATTTTCATAGCCATATTGTCTCTAAGGATTGAATCTCTATTGATCTTTTTAAGACAAGAGAAATCCATGAATGGCCAGCACTGAAAAGTATAACTAAGGTATGAAGTTTTATTTGTTTAGCAGGTTATTATCGATGTTTCGTCTATAATTTTTCCCGGTTGGCTAACCCATTAACAATGATCACACGAAAAGAGTTTAAATTTGTTTGGACAAAAAAGTGTGAAAAATGTTTTGAAGAACTAAAGATAAGATTAGTCAATGCTCCTATATTGACTCCACCATCGGGGAATGATGTGTTTTTTATTTATAGTTATGATTCAAAGAAACGACTTGGTTGTGTCCTTATGCAAAATGATAGGGTTATTGCCTATGCATCAAGACAGCTAAAAAATCATGATAAAAACTATCCTACTCATGATCTTGAGTTAGCAGCTATAATCTTTGCATTGATGATTTGGAGACACTATCTCTATGGTGAAAAATGTGATATCTCTACAGATCACAGGAGTTTGAAGTATATTTTCTCATAGAAAGAACTCAACATGAAGAAAATGAGATGGCTTGAACTAATCAAGGATTATGATTGCACGATACACTACCACTCAGGGAAGGTATATAAAGTGGCAGATGCTTTGAGTAGAAAGGATCATGTAGTTTTAAACAAGAAGAGAGTTGAAAAGGATCCTATATACATGGATCTAGTTATGATGGATATGGGAATCACCATGGAAGGGGAAACATCAATACTTTTTCAAATGGTTTCCAAAACATCTTTACTAAAAGGGATAAATAGTTCTCATACCGATGATGAAGAGTTTCAGAAGATGACTAAAGCTGTGAATGATGGGAGATTGAGTGACTATGTGTATGAAGATGGAATTTTGAAATTTGGGAAGAGACTTTGTGTTCTCTATATACCTAATCTAAAAAGGGAATTGTTGGATGATGCTCATAGTTCCAATTTCTCTATACACCCTGGGAGAACCAAAATGTATATATATTTGATGGAACACTTTTGGTGGGACCACATGAAGGGGGAGATTTCTGATTTTGTGTCCAGATGTATGGTTTGTCAACAAGTGAAAGCTGGAAGGCAACAACCTGGAGGATTCATGCAACCTCTTCCCATACCTGAGTGGAAATGGGATGATATCATGATGGACTTTGTCATTGGACTACCAAAGAATCCTAGAAGGAACAATGAAATATGGGTCATTATTAACTGTCTTACCAAGTTAGCACATTTTCTTGATATAAGAGAAGATTTACCACTAGAACGTTTAGCAAGACTATATATTAATGAAGTTGTAATACTTCATGGAGTACCACAATCGATTGTTTCTGATCGTCATCCTCGTTTTACATCAAGATTCTGGAAAAGTCATCAGAAAGCCCTACATACTGAACTTCATTTGAGCACTTCCTACCACCCTCAAATTGGTGGAAAATCAGAACGGACTATTCAAACCTTAGAAGACAACTTGAGATCATGCTCAATTGACTTTCAAGGTTTGTGGGATCAATATTTACCTCTGGTAGAATTTTCCTATAACAATAAATTCCATTAAATTATTTAGATGGCACCGTGTGAAGCATTTAATGGAAAGAGATGTCGCACACCAACCTATTGGGATGATGTTAGTGAAAGAAATCTCATAGACCCCAAACTTTTAGAGGAAACGATGGAAAATATTAAGGTAATCCAAAACCACATCAAAGCAGCTCAAAGTAGGAAAAAGAGCCATGCCGATAACTGAAGGAAGGATTTAGCATTTTTGGTAGGAGATCGTGTTTTCTTGAAGGTATATCCATGGAAGGGTGTTATAAGTTTCTGTAATAAGGGTAAATTGAGTCCCAGGTACATCGAAACTTTCAAAATTATAGAACGAATTGGAGTTGTAGGTTACTGTTTGGTAATGCCGCCAAGTCTCTCCAAAGTTCATGATGTGTTCCATGTATCAGTGTTGAGAAAATACATGCCTGACCCAACGCATGTACTCACCTATGAGGAATTAGAACTGGAACCTGATTTGTCTTATTGAAAAGAGCCTTTCAATATTCTTGATACAAGAGAACAAATGCTGAGAAACCAGACGACTCATCTGGTAAATGTTCTATGGAGAAACCATAAGATGGGAGAGGCAATGTGGGAACCTGAGGAACTTATGATGAAGAACCACTCAAGTATTTTTATGCATTAATATTCTAGAGATTTTGATGATGAAAGTATTTGAAAGTGGAGAGAGTGTAACACCCCAAGCCTCCACGGTATGCTTCTCTTTGAATAATAGAGTAGCGTGTGTTGTACGCAACTTCGAGTTCTAACAAACCACAACTAATCAGACTAGCCGTTATGAGTAGTAATACCCACTTTTTGAAATTTTATAAATTTTATCTTTCACAATGGACTTCATTTTTGGATTCGGAATTTTGAAATTATCATAGGGTGATTTTTTTTTAATTTTCCTAAAAACTTTCAATTTTTGATGAATAGTGAAAAACACTGAGTTATAGTTTAAAACTGAATTTTTATTTAAATAAATATCTATTTTAGTTAAATTTTTTTTAGGTCAAAATAGATACATAATACCTGTATAAGTTCAATGTAATTCATTGGAGTCTATTTATAATAACTTTAGATATATAAAAATTTTATAGAACTTTTCACCGTCTTTTACCCACCTCCTAGGAGAATTTGAAAATTCGCATAAAACGTAATTTCACCTCTTATGTGAGTGGAATTTCATAAATCCGAGAGACACGGTTGATATCAATAAGTAAAATTTGGTTCAGTAAGATGAAAATATGTTTTGGTGAATAGTAACCTTTTACTTTTATTTACCATGGTTAAAAGTAAATGTGGTAATTAAGGGTAAAAATGATATTATTATTACCCTAACACATGTCCTAATTATATTGGATAAGTGTAATTCGGCCAAAAACAACCTTAGGAATAAAATATGATCTTTTAGGTCCACTTGGATTAGGTTAGGACATTTATTATTATTTTATTTAAAAAAGAGTTAAAAGAGTTAAAATCAAAGTTTAATAACTAAAACATTTTTAATGTAGGGTTATACATAAGATAAATTAGACTATAAATATTCATTATAAATCTAAGAATATTTCCTAAATAATGGTATTTTATTTATAATTTGTAGACATTAAATAATTTAATTTATTTATGACACAATGATGATGAAGTAATTACCGTATTACAAAAAGACTAAAATAATTGATATTATGAATATTCAAATAAATGTAATTTGAGACTTTTTATTAATTAAACTAATTTTCTAGGTTAATATGACATTTTATGGTCTTTTAGATTAATATTTGTTCGAAGTAATAATTCTATTATGAATTTAGAAAAAACAAAATACCAAATAGTGTCAAAATTGACATAAAAGAGTTTTTAAAACAAATATTATATTATTAATTGATATTATATTCCTAAAAATCGAAGGATCATCCAAAAGGCTTATATAATTATATTTGTATCATTAATTAACCACTTGGGGTTTTCTTGTAAGTATATAGTAAGTTTATTAGCCATATAATATAAAGATACAAAGAGACATGGTAAATATCAAACTATTTAACTAAAAGTTAAATCTAAAAGATAAAGTTAATATAGTGACCCAAACCTGTCTAAAACCTATTGGTTGAGTGGTTTTCGACCCATCCCCACCTTATCATTTAAATAATCTACTTTTGAGCCACTATAAACCGAAAATGATTTTATTATAAAATAATATTTATAGCTTTCCCTAAGGTGCCCCTCACCCCTCTTATAAAAGGGCACCCCCCCTTATCTCTAATTCACACCTTCAAAGCCATTTGGCTCGAACAACCCCTACCCAAATACCCTCTCAACTATCCTTCCATCATCCTAGAGGCCTTCATTTAGTCATAAATCCAACTTACGAATCCCTTTTAATCAAATCAAAAGGATGAACTCGAAGAAGAGGTAAATATTTCATCACTGATTTCAAGTTCCTTTCTTCTTCTTCTTCATATTTCATTGTTATTTCCATTCTAAAATAACAACTCCAGTATCTTCTCTATACTGTTATGTTATTATAAATATGGTACAACCATATTCATTATTCTATACATCCATTGAATGACATGTCACCATACATGCTTACGTACAGATTACTGTCTCCACGTCGTGGTGTAATTGTTATTCAATACATTATTATTTGGATGGGTATAATAATGATGTGTAATTGATGTAAATAAAAAATATAACATGATAATGACTCTATATATATGATATAAAATCCAATTATATATTATTTTAAGAATGATATTATCGCTCCTGCGTACGTACGGATTACCGTCTCCACGAATGCGATGAGATTCATTCCCCATCATATCCATTCAAGTCTCATTTTAATTTTATGATTTCAAATAATGTTTAAAGACTTAATATAATTCTGTATATGAATAAGATACATCCCATTCATAACAAATATTACTCACATAAAAAATTATATAAAGTAAAATGAATCCGTTAACACCCGAAACGACAATAATACTAAGATATTATTTGAAAAGAAATATTAAAAGATCATATATGATATCATATTAATGTATTTGATTCTTCTATAATTTAATAAAAATTATTTAACCATTATATAGGAGGATAACCAACCCTCAAACAAGGAAAATTTCACGGTAAAGGTTAATTTCACAATCTCATCATTATCTGAGGTTATTTATATGTAATTATCTACTGGGACCTCTTTATCATCCCCATCCATGTTTCTTAAAAATGTATTTCAAAACATTATTACTATCTTTTAGACTATGGGTTAAAGTAATTTATAACCTTTTATTACTTTTATAATATTTTTATAAAAGAATATTTCCTTCGTTTTCCAATCAAGGTCCTTTATATCCTTTTCGACAAATTTAAGGAAAAAATGTATTTTTTAGCTTATACGGAGGGTGCGGCTATTTTCTGCCGTTATAATATCGTCAAATTTTCCCTTACAAGTATATAAGAATATTTTCAAATATAAATGTTTTCTTTTATAATTATTTTACTTTTAATTAATTTTAAAATAGAAAGAGATATTTCTCTAAAAAGGTTTTGATTTCATCTATCAACATCCTTTGATGGATTTTAAGTTAGTTTGAAGTTGAATTATTATGATACAATTCATACATATTGTGTTGAAGGTTTTGTGATATGATTGAATATGGATGTGTTATTTCATACCATTCATGGTTTATGGATAAAGTATTGACATTTAATATGCTTCTTTTAATAAGAATGTTTTTTTTATGTTTATACCTTTCCACATGAGGAATTAATTGGACTTAGTATGCAACGGGTGGAGCCCGCTATAGCTCCTTGATACATCAATAGGTCTAATGAGACAAACTAGTGTATTGGAACAAGGTCTTGACAAAATCTTATTTGTAGATTTGGCACAAGGCTTTGACTATGTTGTTATGAATGTCTGGCATTATACATTCCATCATTATGAAAGTGGCTATTGATATTTCATGTGATTATTCGACTAGTATAATATCCATGCGAGTAATTAAATGGGATTATTTTGATTTTATCTTTTCCATATTATGCTGATGTTCAAGTCTAAAAGGCTTTTGTTTTAGTCTTATACAGTGCCTGAAATTATTTTCTTTATTTATGAAAGTTTCTACTATATTGTTATCCTTACTAAGAATAAGAGCTCACCCCTTTCAATGTTTAATTTTTCCCAGGATGTGAAGAAGTATTTTATAACTGACCTATAGGAATAGTCTGAGGGGATATGACTATGGTCCATGGAAACAATGTTGTTGTAGTTTTCCATTTTATGATGTAATGTAATCCTTATGAATGTATATAGTACTTCCAAGGCTACTAAACTAATCAGTCTTTAGTTACTTTATCATTTTTGATCATGGAAATGTTATGTAATAATGCACCAACTCTGGGTAACTAGGGTCGGGGCTTTACGGATTATGTCTATTCACTATAAGTACACATAAGTAATGTATACATAAAAGGTAATAAATAAAAATTTAGTTATTACATAATCATAACATGACATAATCAAAATGTAGAAGACTAACCCAAAGAATGGAAATTGGGTTAAGAAGATCCCTTAACTTGAGTCTAATTCATCATTTATGTTCCTATTGAGCAAGTTTTGTTTTCAACAATACATAATTTTATAAGGGGGAGATTGTTGAGAACAATACTATGTCCCTTTGTGATGATTTTGATGCTCACAAATATCCTTATTTGTTATTTTAATGATTTTACTTGAAGTATATTTCAGGAAATTTATATTTCTTATATTAATATCTATAGAGAAATATTAAAGTACTTAATCCACGAGGTATATTTGAAAAAGTATTCAGAAATCATTTTTAGCGTGTTCTAGAAACACTGTTCATGCTCTACTTGTTCGAAAATTACTTGAGCATGTTCTGGAAACACTGTTCATATCATACATTGAAAAGTGTAGCGTAAGTATGGAATGCGGTATTTACATTACAAGATATAGGAAAAGTATGTTTAAATAACCATACATTATCGAAAAAGTAGGGAAGAAGAACCCTACATTTGGAAGGAACCTTACGTTTGAGAAATCAGCAAAGTATGGAAGAAGTTCATTACATAAGTATGGATTGTTAAGTTTGTTTCAATAAAGTATGGTTTATAAACCATAATTTAGTGAAAAAACATATGTTTGAAAGATAAATAGAAATGTATGGTTCATTAACCTTACTATTGTGAACAAATATATGTTTGAAAGCTGATGAGAAAAGTATGGTTCATCAACCTTCCTTTTGTGAACAACCATATGTTTGAAAGCTGAAGAGAAAAGTATGGTTCATCAACCTTACTTTTGTGAACAACCATACATTTGAATGTTAAAGTGAAAAGTACAGAAGATCAAACCTTACGTTGTAAAACTTATGTTTTGAACCATACGTTCATATATTGTGTGCTATGGATGATCAACCTTACGTTTGATGTCAGAGAATTAAATACTATTTTGTCAAGCAATGGTCTTTAAGAAGATTATCAGGCTGATTTCAAGACAGATTGAAAGCCAGAATTTAAAGCACATCTTTGACTGATTCAAATCCATTTATTTGTGATTCGAAGGGTCAATTTAAGAGGGGATTTTCATGCCGAATTTTTAGGGGAGTTATAACTACTCTTTTATTCAAACATTTGAATATCACGATTCTGAAGGCGAATTTTGTAGATCTAAATTTAAAAGGAGAACACCCATCTTTATTATATATACTGGTATTATTTTGTATTATAGATATAGAGGAAAATCATCGAGGAGAATAGAATTATTATATATCAAGCTCTGGTGTTTTTCACTGCTACTATTTACAGAGACAATCGAGACTTACAGATCGGCTGTTACGAGGAGTGACAAAGCTCTATTTACTGATGAAGAAGAAACATGAATGAAGAATCAATGATTCTACATCAAATATATTTTGTGGATATATTGTATTTGAAGTTGATAAATTTATTTCAAGAACTACTACAATCGGATCGGCTCAGAACTACTACTCTCTGAAGATTATTCTTTCTAAAGACGACGATCCATTGACTGTCAATTGCGTTCTATTGAAATTGTTAACAAACATGGAAAGTATTTCAAAGAACTAATACTCTTTTACTTTGAGTGAGCAGCTTCTCGTACTATGCTGTGTGTTAGGTTATGTGTATAAACTAGAATTCTCTATTTACCCATAAATTTGTAAAGGTGTCAACTACCTTTACTCAGTTGTCAAACTGTCTATTAATAAGAGGACTAGATAGTGAAAATCACCAAGTTCATGGAGTATAGCATTGGTGGAGTGGACTAGGGGCCTTCTATTCCCCAAAACACTATACATCGTGTGTCCTATGCTATTTATTTTCAGCTGCTAAATATTTGATATAAATATAAAAGGACAGATCATGATTATGTGAAAAAATTGTAAAAGACACAATTCACCACCCTCTTGTGCATATTTGGTAAAACCCGATCCAACAATTGGTATCAAAGGTGGAGCTTTTGTCAAAGCTATAATAAGATGAAACTCTTTGTATTATACAGAGTACAATGGCTGATACTTGAGAGGGTATGTCAATGGTTCGAGCTCCATACTTCAACGGCGAAAATTACGAATATTGGAAATCAAGAATGATCATTTATTTAAAAAATCATGGATACAGAGTGTACTGGAAAATTCAAACTCCCTATGTAATTTCAGAGAATCCTAAAACATGTAGTGCTGATATAGAATAAGAGTACGACATAAACTCAAAATCTATGAATGATATCATCTGTGGTCTTGGATTAGATGAATTCAATAGATTATCTTAGTGCCCAACGACTTATGAAATGTGGCAGACAATTGCAGTTTCTTATGAAGTAACTGACAATGTCAGACAGATTTGGTATGCTACTGCTAATCTTACATTTGATACATTCAAAATTTTGAAGGAGAAAGAATCACCCAAATTAATGGAAGGTTGATAGATATTGTCAATAATATCCTTGGGACATCCAATCATACAAGCTGGTCAAACCCTGAAAGTACTAAATGTACTACAACCGAGATGGAATGGAATTTATGCTGCTATCAAACAATCATCTCATGTCAAATATTTAATAATGAGATAGTTAATTGGAACTCTTTTGATGTAGGAGGCTGAGATGCATGATAAAGAAAATGAGCATAAGATTTTGATCAAGAGAGAAGACACAACCTTAAAGGTGTCATCTCAAAGAAAAAGCAGAAAGTTAAAGAAAAAAGAAAAAAGGGTTAAATCAGAAAGTTCTGATTCCTCGAATTCAGATATGGAATTGGCTCAGATAGAAAGAAAATTCAGTATGTTTTATATAAATAAAAATGGATTTAGAAAGCCTTTTAAAATGGATGAAAATGAAGTCATATGTTAGGAGTGTAAGAAACTCGGTCATATCAGACCTAACTGTCCTCAAATAAAGGATGATAAGAAGATGAATTTTTTTATAATAAATGGTTATTAGAAAAAAGAGAATAAGGTAATGAAATCTACTTGGATTATATCTAAAGTCTCCAACAGCTCATCAGAGTATGATTCAGAAAAAGAGGAATCGAATCTGAAATCCAATATGTGATTTATGAGAGAAACTGATGAGGTATAAACCTATTACTCATCCGACTCTAACTCTGACTCTAATTCTGATTCATGCTATTAAAATGAAAAACTTGAAGCCTACTGTAATATGCTTGAATAAAACTATGAATCTTTATTTATGAAACACAAGTCTTTAACAAATATTTATAATATTGTTTTAGGATAAAGAGATGTCTTGCTGAAACACTATAAAGAGATAATTAAAAAATATAACTCAATTAACACAAACTATACATATCATGAATCGAAGATAAAAACACTGCAAACTGTAGTAGAAACTTATTAGAGTGCTGCCCTTTTTTTTACTGAAGGTGAAAATTATTTAAATGAAATTATTGGAAAGAATGTTGTTAAGAAAGAAATATGTTCAATAGGCAGTAACAGTGAAAAACCTAAACTATATAAAAATTATTTTGTACCTAGTACAGAATGATTAAACGGTAACTACTATGGAACTAATTGTCATATTTATAAAAAATTTTACTTGAGGAAACCTCAGATAACTAGTATCAAGAAATCCTTTGTTACAAATAATTTATATGATTCTACTGATTTTAGAAAAACAAATAATTTCTGGATTCCCAGGTCTTTTCTAGCCAACACAACCAGACCCAATAAAATATGGGTACCAAAACAAAATTTTGTTTAAATGCCTTTCAATAAGTAGGTGATAGAAGCCGAACTGTCATATGGTATATGGACAATGGCTGATCTAGGAATATGAGTGTAAAATCATCAAATTTCAGAACTCCAACTCAAAAGGAAGGTAGTATAGTCCCATTTGGTGAAAAATTCCAAAGGAAAGATTATTGGCATTGGAACTGCTGGAGATCCATAAGATGTCTCAATCAATAAAGTACTCTATGTACAAGTATTGAAACACAAAAGATAAGTATCTCTCATCTCTGTGATGATGGTTATATTGTTGATTTTTCTAAAAATTTCGGTTCTATTTTTAAAGATAAATTGCTTAAATTTAGAGCACCCAGAACTGATAATGTTTATACCTTGGACTTAAATTCCTTATGTAAACGAAAAGAAAACTACTTATTTACTAAGATAAATGAATCCTAGATCTGGCATAGAAGACTAGGACATTACAATATATATGTTTTAAATAAGTTATCTAAGAAACAACTAGTTTCCGAATTTCCTAGTCGAAAATTTGAAAGTGATGGATTCTGTGATGCATTTCAACTTGGAAAGCAACACAAATCTTCCTTCAAATCTATTAAAAAAGTTGCTACATCTAATCCTCTTTAGCTTATCTATATGGATCTGTTTGGACCATCAAGGGTTAAAAGATTACCTGGTAAATTATATGTATATGTTTTAGTTGATGACTATTCTAGATTTACTTGGATTTGTTTTCTAAAATATAAAAATAAAGATTTTACTATATTTGAATGTTTTTTCAAAGTTGTTCAAAATGAAAATGGTTTTAATATAATTTCATTAAGAAGGGATCATGGTGGAGAATTTGAGAATCTAGAATTTAATTTCTTTTTCTCAAATATGGGTATTAAACACACCTTCTATGGACCAATAACACCTCACCAAAATGCAATTGTTGAAAGAAGAAATAGGACTATTCAAGAAATGGATATCACTATTTTAAATGAATACAATATTCCTACTGATTTCTCCGCAGAAGATGTAAGCACAACCTTCTATATAATGAATAGAGTTTTAATCAGACCAATTTTCTAAAAGACACCCTATGAACTCTGGAATAACAGAAATCCTAAAGAGAATTACTTTAACGTTTTTGGAAGAAAGGTTTACACCTTAAAAACCATGGATAATCTTGTTAAGTTTGATCCAAAATCTGATGAAGGCATTTTCTTAGGATATTTTTCTACTTCCAAAGCTTAAATAGTTTTTAATAAAAAGTCAAGGATTGTTGAAGAATCTGTTCATTTGAAATTTGATGAATCTGATCCCTTTGAGAAAAGGAAATCCAAATTGATGAATCTGGCTCTAATGATATCACGAGACTTGAAAACCTAAAAGATGATTTTGAAAAAGATATAACTGAAATTCAGTTCACTTCAGAAGAACATGACATTGAAGAACCTCACAGTGTACTACCTTGATAGTCTAGAACCCTAAAGATTTATCCTTTAGAAACTATAATAGGTGACCTATACATAGTAATAAAAACCAAAAGAAATATAGGAAATCTTGTTGAAGTCTCAGCATTTCTATCCCAATTATAACCTAAGACATTATTAGAAGCTTTAGTTGATGAAAGATGGATGATATAAATGCAAGAAGAACTAAGCCGGTTCAAGATAAATGAAGTTTGGAATTTAGTTGAAAGACCTTAGAACTATCCAGTTATAGGAACCAAATGGATCTTTAGAAATAAAAAAGATGATCAACCAATAATAACTAGGAATAAAGAAAGACTAGTAGCTAAAGGATATAATCCGGAATAAGGTATAGATTATGATGTGACCTTTTCACCTGCATCTAGATTAGAACCCATTAGAATCCTTTTATCTCATGCATCTCATATGAACTTTAAATTATTTTAGATGGATGTTAAGTCTTCCTTTTTAAATGGTTATTTAATGGAGGATGTTTTTTTTGAGCAACCTCGTGGTTTTGAAAATTAACAAAAACAAGATTCTGTTTTTAATCTTACTAAAGCTCTTTATAGCCATAAACAAGCACCTAGAGCTTGGTACGAAAGTTTAAGTTATTTTATTTTAAAAAACAATTTAATATTGGAATAGAAGATCCAACACTATTTAAGAAAACTATCAACTCTAGTATTTTATTAGATCAAATTTATTTTGATGACGGAATTTTTGGTTCAACAAACAAAAAAAACTGTCATGAGTTTTCAAATTTAATGTAAAAAGAGTTTGAAATGAGTGTGATGGGAGAATTAATTTTTTTTAGGAATTGAAATTTTTCAAAAATATTTTGGAAATGTTTTAAATCAACGAAAATACAATACTAATTTACTAAAGAAATTTGGACTTGAGAACAACAATAAATATACAACTCCTATGTGTGCTAATATAAAACATTATTTGGATGAAACAAGAAAATTAGTTGACAATAAGTAATATGGAGGTATGATTGGTAGTTTATTATATCTTACTGCTAGCATGCCAGATATAATGTACTCAGTATTTCTTTGTACTACATTACAATCTCATCCTAAATAATATCACCTAAGTGCTGTCAAAATAATTTTTAGATATTTAAAGGGAACTATTTTTCATTCTCGTCTCTATCCAAAAACATCTGATTTTAATTTAATGTCATATTCAGATGCAGACTTTGGATGTAGTATATTAGATCAAAAAAGAACCTCATGGACTTGTCACTTTTTAGGAAAATCTTTAGTGTCATGGTCTAGTAAGAAACAACACTCAGTTTCCCTATCAACAGCCGATGCAGAATATGTATCTACAGGCAGTTGTTGTGCACAAGTTTTGGGGATGAAAACACTCTTATATATTTTGGACTACATTTTAATAATACACCTATTTTATGTGATAATACAAGTGCAATAAATATTTCAGAAACCCTATTAATCATTCTAGGACTAAGATTATTGATATCAGACATCATTTTCTAAGAGATCATGTTCTTAAAAAGGATATATTCTTAGAGTTTGTAAGCACTAAAATTAAATTAGATGATATTTTTACTAAACCACTTCCCACTACAAGGTTTGATTTTATTAAGGGGGGGCTAGGTTTATTTTTTTTAAAATAATATTTCTTATTTATTACTTGTTTAATTTAAAAACATCATTATTTCTACTTTAGAATTTTTCCACATAATATTTTTTTAAAATAATGTAATAATTATTATGTGCGTAATGACAAGGGAATCAAGGACTTCAGAAACCGATTCCACTTCCAAATTGTTCATTTTCTCAAAAACCATTCAAAACTTCAAAACCCTTACCACTCTTCTCTACCTACACATGAACCTTCGAAACCCTAACCTTTAGAACCTTCAAAGATCTACATCAGAAATGAAAAATACCAAGAGGTCTGATGAGCCAGAGACCAGTACTGCTAAGCATTAGCACACTGTAAGGGTTGGTGTCATGAGAACCAACTATTTTGTACATTGATTACATGAATGTACACTTATTATATATTGTTAATTATTCTACATGACTATAATATAATAATGTCCAGGAATATTTGTGGCATTGATAAGGTCATGGAAGATCCCCTCTATGATCAGAACCTTTAAATTCTATAACAATATTCTTAAAAAAAAAGTTCTACAGTTGGATGACATACTATGATACGACACATAGTATACAGACCGTCATGTGCGAGTACTCATAAGATGATGAGACTCTCTCTCATGAAGTTCTCACTTGGTAATCTCCAAGATGGTAGATTATGAGAACAGACTAGCCGGTAGTAATTCCACATGTTTTTCTGTCATTGGACATTACTATCTATGAGCATGTGTAATGGTCCTTAGACTAGAAGATTATCATCAACTCTTGTCATGACTCATGCACTTAGATTTGCTGATGAAAACCGTCATGAAGACAGTTGGTGGTAAGTTGGGTACGTTGGGTGAATCATTAATGATATGTTGTTAATGGATAAGTCGGGGGAGGATTTTTCCCTTACATATTTATGGAAGTAGATATCTCGGTCCCTTTTTTTGAAATATAACTATCGAACAAATTCCATGGACATGGTGACATGAAAAGATTATTTTTGGAAGTCAAAGAATGAAAAATCAAGAATATAGGTTTATGAAACTGCCATGAAACCTTCTTGATGAGATATTGAGACAAAGGGATTAAATTACACGGTAAAAATTTGTATGAGGTGACACGTCTATGCAGCATCAACTTCTTTCTCTTGGGTTCCTTGACCCATTGCTAGACAGTAATCTTGGACTTTAGGCAAGCCCGCCTAATGCCAATGTGAAAGAGGCCTAGAGGGTCACACACTAAGTGTATCCAAGTATCTCAAGAAGAATAAAGATTATTCCCGTATGTGTTTTAATAATTACTCAAGGAACCGAAATTGTATTAATGTTGGAGGAAGAATTTAATGAAAATAAGTACATGCTGTGTATTACTGATTACACGTCGTGTAGTTTTTATTTTGAAAACAAGTACACGCTGTGTATTAATGATTACATGCAGTGTAGTTTTTTTGCAATGGAAATGTAAAACAAGTACATGCCATGTATTAATGATTACACACCGTGTAGTTTTATGAAAAACAATTACACACCGTGTATTAATAAATACACGCCGTGTAGTTTTTCCATTCGAGATTTTGAGGATATAATATTGTTTTATTAAATGATATTTTTTATAATCAGTGTGGGCGCATGTCAAGGAATTATTAATTATATAAGGGATTTTCAATAAGAGTTAATGAAATAAATAAAATGTGTAACGGGTTTATTTATTTTCATAACTCTATAGCGTCAAACCCGATTAGAAATATCCACACAACCCCAACACTTTTCCTTAATCATTGTGCACAACAATTTCGGAGAATTATTTGTAGGACGAAAGAACTTCTTCCTCCAAGAATGCTGTCAAGACTGAGAGAGATCCACTTCCATCAGATCAAGACGATCTAAGGCGGAAAATGCAAGAAAAGGTTTCTCCATGGTAGCACCCGAAGACTCCTTTGGCGACGTCCAGAGATAGGAAGTGCACATGTGCATCACTGCTAGAGGAAGTATACACTTGGCTTCTACGATCCAATGATGAATGACATCAGACTGTGATCAAGAATATCAAAAAATAAAGAACACCCAAAAGGTACTTCTTTTCAATTAATGAAATTAATTATAATCAACCTGTGACGATCCACTTTTGTGGTTTTGGGACCTTGATTCTTCTTTGTCTATTTTTGTGAATCGATCCGTGGAGACTGGTGTTTATCGTCGTATTGATCTTGGATTGATCAATTCTAATGACCAAAAGCCAAGTGGGAACTTCCACCCATGCGCTTCCGCTGCGTCTGGAACCTTCAAATGGTATCAAAGGGAGGTTACAACATTGATTATAGTTATTTAATTTTCATTGATAATTTATGCATTTATATTTGATTCATTTCATGATAAATAGTTGTATAAACTGAATGAACGAGATATGTTCTTCCCCCTTCGTTTCTCAATTCACATCATAGAAACAAATTTTAATTTTAATTTTGATTAAATTAAAAATGAGGATCCCATCCAGAGGAACCTCTCTTTCTGTCCGTACAACACAAGAATATACGGTATGTAGTGAAAACTACACACCGTGTACTTAGGTTCAACGAACCAGTACTGGTTCACCAATCCACGCTGTGTGAATTGAGTATACCTGTGTTTTATTACATCGTGTTTACTATAATTGAACGGCACGGGGAAACCAAAATACATGACGTGTAGTCTGATCCAGTCCAGGTGAAACCATGTACAAGGAGAAGCCATGTTCCGTGTACACGGGGTTGTCAGGCCTGTAACGGCGTAAAAAAGAATTACACGCCGTGTTGGATTAATCTACAAGTCATGTACTCCAAAATTTTCAAAGTACAGAAAAGACACCAAAGCCCCTGATGTGTTCTTTGGATAAAGGGTGAAAAATTCACGGCGTGTAGGCAATATTACACACCGTGTAATTTCCATAAATGGAATTTCACCAGGTTTCCTCCAAAAGTACAAAGACCTGTACAAGTAATATGGTTGAGAAGAATATAAAGGAAATTCAGAAAGGAATTTAAGATAAAGAATTGATAAATTATAAGATCATAATTAATTGAATTCATGTGCGGTTTATCTTAAATGAAAGAACGATTAAAAGAATTTGAATTCCAAATATGCGTAAATGTCGTTTCATGCTATAGATGATCATGAGCTAGACCAAAGACCCTTTCTGTGTGTATGGTTTCATTTAAATTTATTTATTTTAAATTCCTTGGCCTACGAGCCTTCTTCCAATAATATATAGGGCCTACATGCCCATGGTTTCTTTAATGTAAACCCCATGTAATGGAGGATCTACCAAGTCAGAGGAGATGGTTCAAAACCTGAAGCTGAGGTAAAACCAACCCAAGAAGATACAATGGTGGACATGTTGGAGCCGCAAAACAAGAACCATCAAGTTCATGGTTTTTTCCCCAGGTCAGGGTCAGCTTATCAAAACCGCTAGATAAGATAACCAATATAAGTTCATGATCATGCCATCTTATTTTATTTTTGTATGATTTCATGGTTTATTTATTATGTATGTGTTGTCACGATCACATAATTATTGAAATAAACAAGCATGAAAATATGGAATAAAATAAAATCTGGACTATGCGTAAACATTATCAGAAAATGGTTAATCCCATAAGCAATTATTACTTAATATTAACAAGCATGTGATAATGAAAAACTATGCATAAAGAATAAAATCCCTCAAATACCATATTAAGTCAGAGCGAGCCTTTCGTTACTTGATTAAGGGAAAGACTCAATAAAACTATGTGTTTGACCAACCCTTGTTGGGACACTTACTTTTTCAAAGGATTCCCTTATGAAAATTTTGGGTTGATATAAACATTTTACATCAAGAGGAGTAGCCCTTTATAGACTTGTTGTAAGATGGAGGCAAGTGTTTAGGAAATCCAAGTCATGATTTCAGGATTGGGGAGTCCACTCAATAGATCAAGGAACTGTAAGCTCACAGTTGGCAAAGACCTGCCTACCTAAATACATTCAAATAGCTTGACCAACCGTTGTTGGGGTTATGCGAAGGGGAATATGGATACACGCCACTAGAATGTCAAAGAAATTGGACATTCCGAGTTCAATGGTGAGGGCCATTGGGACTTGATAAAATAGTGGGAGAATTAATAAATTCATTTTTTTTCATAAAATGTAATCAAGAAAGTACTGATAAATCTGCTCTTTTAGTTTGTCGAATCAATATGAAAAACTCGTAAACCACCTTTTATCTACGATCAATTATAGATAAAGACAATATCCTCACTAGCAGTAACATTCAAGAATGGTTTAGGCGCCTTTGGGTTATCTTATGCCATGAACGAAAGTTTTACATGCTGGAATCCTCACTTCTTGATTCGCCCACCCAAGGGGTGAGTTATAAATTTTTACTAGTCTATGATCAATATTTGAACTATGCACTCGATGTTCAATGTTTTATGATATCATCAATGTCTAGTGATCTCATGAATTATCATGAAGGCATATATACCTATAGCATGCTCGAGCACCTATGTAGTCTATACTTAGAGAGATCAAGATAGGAAAGGTTTGAGATCTCCAAGGCTCTATTCCAGATCAAGCTTGGAGAGGGTTCCCCAGCGGGGCCTCATGTAGTCAAGATCATTGGCTACATTGCAGTGATTGGAGGTTCTAGGGTTTAAACTCCCTGAAGAACTGGGTACCGATCTCATTCTTGCATCACTCCCCCAGAGCTTCTCTAACTTTTTTGTAAATTTCAACATGAACAACATTGATAAGTCTCTATCTGATCTCCTTAACCTCATTCTCCAAGTATACAATGGTATGAATCGTGAAATGCCTTTTTTCCTTATGGTGAATAAAAGGAAAGGGAAGGAAAATATCATTAAGCCTAAATCTTCTTCAAGGCCATCCAAGAAAAGGAAGATCAAAGGGGAGGCAAGATTACATGAGGCTGTTTGTTTCATACAGGGCAAGAGGGGCCACTGGAAGAAAAACTGCACCCAGCCAAGGAAGGAAGGGGAAGATTAATGTGTGTTTTTTATCGTATGAAATCTATCTGTTTCTACCTATTGGGTATTAGATACTACATGTGGTGGTCACATCTGTATCCAAATATAGGAACCAAGTAGATTCAGAATGATTGACCAAGGTGAGGTGGATCTGCGAGCAGCCAACGGAGCCAGACTCGCTACTGTAGCAGTTAAAGACTACCACCTCACATTACCTTCTGGGATGGTCTTGGTTTTGAAAGGATGTTATTATGTACCCTCTGTAACCAAAAATATTATTTCATTATCCATATTAGAGACTGATGGATTCATATTCATGCTTGGAAGTGGATGTTTCGACTTTTATAAATATAGCATTTATTTTGGTAGGGCACATTTATATAACGACCATTATGTTTTAGACTACAAAAACCAAGTAATGGAAATCAATGAGAAAATTAATTCACAAGACTCATACCACACCCAGCATTGGCATTACTAGCTAGGTCATGTCAATGAGAAACGTTTGAAAAAATTACATCAAGATGGGTATTTAGATTGTTTCGAACTAAAACCACTTAGTGTATGTCATGCGTGTCTTTAAGGAAAAATGACCAAAGCCCCATTTAGTGGGAAAAGTGAAAGGGCTAATGATCTTCTAGATTTATTTGACACAGATGTGTGTGGTCCATTTCCAGTTGAATCAAGGGGTGTGTTCTTGTATTCATAACTTTTACTGATGATTTTAGTGGATATGGATATATTTACTTAAGGGGGTATAAGTTATATTATTTTGATTGGTTTAAAGAATTCAAAAATGAAGTTGAGAACCATATTGGTAAGAAGATTAAGAAACTGAACTCAGACGGAGGAGGAGAATATCTTAATCAGGAATTCATTGAATTATTATAGGAGTTTGGGATTCAGTCTCAAATCACTCCTCCTTACACGCCTCAGTGGAATGGTGTGAGTGAAAGGAGGAACCACACCCTGTTGGACATGGTGAGATCAATGATGAGTCATGCGAGTCTTCCATTATCTTTTTGGGGATATGCATTAAAAACAAAAGCACACATACTAAACCAAGTACCAACTAAATCGATAAATGGTATTCCATGTGTGTTATGGAGTGGACGCAAATCCATGTGATCAAATTTACATGTGTGGGGTAGCGGAGAATTTATTAAGGCCTCTTTAGGTAACAAACTTTCACCCCAAGGCACAAAGTGTATCTTTATAGGATATCCCAAGGAAACAAGGGGATACTACCTATATAACCCCTCAAATAAAAATGTTAGAGTGGAAAGACACGCCATATTCCTTGAGGGGGTGGACATATCTAAAAGAGATATTGGGAGCGAGATATACATATATCAAGTCGAGGCTCAAGATACACAAGACATGGTACATGAATAGATTTCACAAATCCCTGTGGAAGAACAATCTATTCTAGAGACACAAGAACTGTGTAGGAGCACAAGAGAGGTGAGAGAACCAAAACGATATGGTTTTCTTATCACCGAGGATGGTGACTCATTATTGGGTGAAGATGATGATCCTATTACCTACAAAGAAGCAGTTGAAGGCACAGATGTTTCCATGTGGCAAGAAGCCATGAATTCTGAAATGGATTCCATGTACCAAAACCAAGTATGGATTTTGGAAAATCCTCCAGTTGATGTAAAGCCTATTGGTAATAAGTGGGTATTCAATAAGAAACTGGACATGGAGGGAAAAGTCAGAACCTATAAAGCACGATTGGTTGCAAAAGGTTTTAGAAAGTGTCACAGAATTGACTATAATGAAACCTTTTCACCAGTTACGATGCTGAAATCCATCAAAATCCTATTGGCTATTTCCTCTTACCATGACTATGAAATTTAGAAAATGGATTTCAAAAGGCATTCCTTAATGGGAACCTCTAGAAAGATGTCTACATGAAAAAACCTGAAGGTTTTGTGACTCCAAAGGATGTCAACAAAGTATGCAAGTTGCAGAAATCAATTTAATGATTAAAGAAAGAATCAAGGTCATGGAACATTCGTTTTGATGAATCCATAATAGAATTTGGATTTTTTAAGAATGAATGTGAGTCTTGTGTCTACAAAAGTCTTAGTGTAAGTGCAGTCATTTTCCTAATAGTATATGTTGATGAACTATTACTAATTGGAAACGAAGTACCTATCTTAAAGTCAGTTAAGCCATGGTTGGATAAATGCTTCGCTATGAATGACTTAGGCGAGGAAGAATTTATTCTTGGGATCATGATCCATCATGATAGATCTAAGAGAATGTTGGGCCTGAGTCATAGTACATACATTGACAAAATACTGACGAGATTCATTATGGAATAGTCCAAGAGGGGATTATAGCTAGTGTCACATGACATTCATCTGTCAAAAAAAAAGTGTCCCCAAACACATCAGGAAAGAAATAAAATATCTAGGATCACTTATGCATCCACGATTGGGTCAGTCATGTATGCTATGCTATGTGCGAGGCTAGATGTTGCTTATGCATTAAGTGTGGCAGGAAGATATCAAGATGATCCAGGAGACTGCCATTGGATGGCAATCAAGATTATCCTTAAGTATCAGAGGAATACTAAGGATATGTTCCTGGTTTATGGAGGAGATGTGGAACTAGTCATCAGAGGACATGTAGATGTTATTTTCCGGACTGATCAAGATGACATGAAGTGGCAGACTGGATACATCTTCAGTTTGAATGGAGGTGTAGTGAGCTGGAAGATCTCAAAGCAAAGTGTGGTGGCAGATCTACAGCGGAGTCTGAGTATATTGCAGCATCTGAGGCAGGTAAAGAAGCAGTATGGATGCAAAGCTTCGTCTAAGAGATGTATGTGGTACCGAGCAGTAAAGATCATATCACACTCTATTGTGATAATACTACAGCGGTGGAACTTTCAAAAGAGCCAAGGTCACATCAGCGGACAAAGCATATACTTCAGAAGTATCATCTCTTGAGGAATTTTTCTCAAAGAGGTGAAGTTGAAGTTAGTAGTATTTCCACGGAAGACAACGTGGAAGACCCCTTGACTAAATCCTTGACTCAGCAGAAACATGATCATCATGTGAGGTCTAGCGGACTAAAAGTCCTAGGTAGTTGGATCTAGTCCAAGTGGGAGTTTGTAAGGGTTGGTGTCCTGAGAACCAATTGTTTTGTACTTTTATTAAATTAATGTACACTTATTATATATTTTTCATTGTGCTACATGACTATAATATAATAATGTCCTTGAATATTTGTTGAATTGATAAGGTCATGGAAGATCCCCGCTAAGATGAGAACCTTGAAATGCTATAGAAATATTCTTAAAAAACGTTCTACGGTTGGATGAAATACTTTGATAGGAAACATAGTATACAGACCGTCATGTGCGACTACTCATAAGAAGACGAGACTCTCTCTCTTAGAGTTCGCACTTGGTAATCTCCAAGATGGGAGATTATGAGAACAGACCCACCAGTAGTAATTCTGCATGTTTTGGTGTAATCGAACATTACTATCTATGAGCGTGTGTAATGGTCCTTAGACTGGAAGATTATCATTAACTCATGTCATGACTCGCACACTTAGATTTTCTGAGAAAAACGTCACGAGGACAGTTGGCGGGAAGTAGGGTATGTTGGGTGTGTCATGAATGATATGTTGTTAACGGATAAGTCTAGGAAGGATTGGCCCCTTCAATATTTATGGAAGTAGATATCTCAGGACCTTTGATTGAAATAGAACTATCGCACAAATTCCATGGCCATGGTGACACGAAGAGTTTATGTTTGGATGTTAAAGAATGAAAGATCAGACATATAGGTTAATGAAACTACCATAAAACCTACTTGATGAGATATTGAGACAAAGGGATTAAATTACACGGTAAGTGTTCGTATGAGGTGACACATCAATGCGGTGTCAACTTCTTTCTATTGGGTGTCTTAACCTGTTTCTAGATAGTAATCTAGGACTTTAGGCAAGCCCGCCTAATGCCAATGAGAAAGAGGACCAGTGGGTCATCGACTAAGTGTATCCAAGTATCTCAAGTAGAATAAAGATTATTCTCATACATGGTTTAATAATTATTCAAGGAAGCCTAAATCATTTTAATGTTGGAGGAAGAATAAAATAAAACATGTACAAGTCGTGTATTAATGATTACACGTTGTGTAGTTTTTATTGTGAAAACAAGTATACGCCATGTATTAATGATCACACGTCATGTAGTTTTTATTTTGGAAAAGAAATTTAAAACAAGTACATGTCGTGTATTAATGAATACACACCTCGTAGTTTTTTCAGTCGGGATTTTGAGGATATAATATTTTTTTATTAAATGACATTTATTATAATTAGTGTGGGTGCATGTTAAGGAAATTATAATTCGACATGGGGTTTTCAATAAAAGTTAATGAAATAAATAAAATGCATAACACGTTTATTTATTGTCATAACTCTATAGCCTCAAAACATAATATAAATATCCTCACAACCCCAACACCTTTCCTTAATCGTTGTGCACAACAATCCTGGAGAATTATTTCAAAGACTAAAGAACCTCTTCCTCAAAGAACGCTCTCAAGACCAAGATAGATCCTCTTCTATCGGATCAAGACGATCTAAGGTGGAAAACGCAAGCAAAGGTTTCTCCATTCTAGCACCTGGAGACTCCTTTGGTGACTTCCAGAGATACGAGGTGCAAGTGTGGATCACCGCTAGAGGAATTCTACACTTGGATTCTGCAACGCAACTAGAAATAACATTGGAACATGATCAAGAATATCAATGAAGAAAGAACACCCAAAAGGCACTTCATGTCAATTAACTAAATTAATTATAATCAACCTGTGATGATCCACTTTTGTGGTTCCGGGACCTTTCTTCTTCTTTTCCTATTTCTGTGAATAGATCCATTGAGACTGGCCTTTATGTTCATATTGATCCTAGATTAATCATTACTAATGAGAAAACTCCAAGTGGGAACATCCACCCACACGCTTCTGCTATGTCTGGAACCTTCATGCATGACAGGAAGGAAGATTCTGCATGGAAAGATAATCAATTTACAATGGCTATATCAAAAAAATATGATGCTACAGCAAGCCCTAGCTTCTCAGAACCTGGAAAAAACGTTAAATGGAGAGAACACAAAGTTTTTATTTGAGGTAGAACTTCGTCACTTCTTTAAATCTGTTCAGTTTAGCCTGGGAAAGGAGGAATATACTATGATAGCAAAGATTGAGGGCATAAACTTTTCAATTTCCTTTGTGTAAATTTCTAGAATTATTAATTTCCCTCATGAGGGAGTTTTTCAATTTGATTTGAAGGATACAGGTTATAGTGTGCATAAGTCAGAGGATATTATGCCCTTTTTGTAGGGATCAACAAATATAAGGAAGATGCTAGTGAAAGATCAGGAGTCAGACCAAAAGATTTTGGTTATGTTTGTGCAAACAGGGATTGCACCTCATATGTCATAAATAGAAAAAACTTTATACCCTAACATGTATATCATGTTTCTCTTGATGACTAATATCATGTTAAACATTTCGAGATATATGGTGAGATATCTCTGTTTTTGCTGCCAACTAGAAGCGAGGATGAACTTCTATCCTTTTGGATGATTCCATTCAAAGATTTTGTTTAAGAAATATATGATAAGGCTAATGGATGATCGAGTGAGATGCCACCACAACAACAACTTCAATTATGGAACATTGGGAAAGATAGGTTATTTTTTAGAGAACAGTAAAAGTAAAGCTTATTCCTATAGGAGCAGAAGAAGATGAAGAGAGTGCTCAAGCACAACCTGAAAAGTCAAAAGAAGGACTAGCTGAATCTAGAACCAGCAGAGATTCAAGGAGAATCTGATTTGAAAAAGTTGATCCACCTATAGATGAGGAAAGTCAAGAAGAACTTCAAAGGAAAAGGCATAGAGTGGCTCAAATTTAAGAGGATCCTACTCACACAAATGTTAATAAGACTGAACCTATTCTGAACTATAGATTTATTAGATATTTTTCATTACTAGACATTGAAAACCCAACCGTTTCTCATATTGAGGTGACTCCTCAAGTGGAACAAGAAATTGTGCCTTAGGCATGGGTAGAGGCAGAAACAGAAGTAGAGGCTGAGACAGTTCCTGGTGAAGTGAATATTGCTAAAACTGTAGTTAATCTAAAACATTTTTAGAGAATCCAGTTTTGGAGGAACCTATCATGGAAGAGATCAATGAACAAGATGCTAAGGGGGAGAAAGAACAAGTTCATATGGATCAAGAAAAGAATCCTTCTAAAATTAGTACTAAATTACTTAATGAAGATTTTTCTATGGATGAGTCAGGGAATAACTCTAAAGAAAAATCTGTTGAAAAACCAGTATAGGGAGGGGATGAAGAGAAATTAGATGCTGATCACCTTCCCTTAGTACTTTTATCAAGCAAGAGTTTTTAAGAGGATTATCAGGCTGATTTTAAGCCAGATTAAATTCCTGAATTAAATGACCATCATTGAATGGTTCAAATCCATTTATTTGTGATTCAAAGGATCAATTTAATATGATATTTTCATTACAAATTTTCAGGGGAGTTACGAATGCTCTGTTATTAAAAGTTTTGAATATCACGATTCTAATGGTGACTTTTATGGATTTAATTTTAAAAGGAGAATGATCGCCTTTATTATATATACCTATATTATTTTCTATTATAGATGTAGAGGAAAATCATGGAGAAGAAGAAAATTATTTTATATGAATCTCTTGAGTTTCTAACTGCTACAATTTACAGATAGAATTGAGACTTACAAATCTACAGTTACGAGGACTGACAAAGCACTATTTACTATAGAAAAAGAAACCTGATTGAAGAATCACTGATTCTACATAAAATATATTTTGTGGTTCTACTGTTGTTGAAGTTGATAAATTTATTTCAAGAACTAATACAATCGGATCGGCTCATAACTACTTCTCTCTGAAGATTATTATTTCTAAATATGATGATCCATCGACTGTCAATTGTGTGTTGTTACAATTGTGATGAACAACAGGAAAGTATTTCAAAGAAAAAAAATACTATTTTACTTTGAGTGATCAACTTATCAAACTAAGTCGTTTGTTAGGTTCTGTGTATGAACCAGAAGGATCTGTTTAGCCTTAAATTTGTAATGGGGTCAACTGCCTGCACTCAGTTGTGGAACAGTCTGTTGATAAGTGGACCATATGGTGAAAATCACCAAAATCGTGGAGTAGAGAATTGGTGGAGTGGACTAGGGGCCTTCTAGTTCCCGAACCACTATACATCGTGCATCCTATGCTATTTATTTTCTGTTGATTAATCATTGATATAAAGATAATAGGACATATCATGATTATGTGAAGAAATTGTAAATGACACAATTCACCCCCCTCATGTGCATATTTGGTATAACCCAATCCAATAGTCCCTTGTTCTTCCTGAATAATAAATTTAAGTTAATTTTTTAATTTCTTAAGAACTTATTTCAGTTATATTATTCCTTTTATATCACTTATTACCTTACTATAACAATCATATAATTATTCAAGTTTATATGATGAACGATAACGTAACGAGATGCGAGACGAAACCCTCTCCACTTGGGGATAGGGTAGATCTATCCCACCCAAGTGGTTTTAACCTCTTCTCATATGATTATCGACATCTCAATGATCTCTGGATCTCAAAGTACATAAACAATGTTCAGATTGGAGAACATTTACATGGTCTCTCTTCCTCAGGATTTCATTCAGGCTCTTTTTTCTTCCATGAAAATCACATTGCCCAGCTTATTGTTAGAAAGGGTTCCACGTGGCATGTGTCTACTTCAGATGAAATGATCTTGCAAAGGTTATAACTCTAAAAAAACTCTTCCATTACTCTAATATCTTTATCCAAGGTTATGCAACCCTAGAAAATTTCTGAACTTATTGCCCAACTGTCTAAGATTTGGGGCCTCAGTGATTTTAAATGTGTCTCATTAGAGAGGGGTTCTTCCACTTTATACTCACCTCTGCTAAAATGAAAGGTCAAGAATGGGGTTTTGGTTCAGTAAACCTCAAACTAGTAACTCTTAGGATTTATGAATGGCATCATAATTTTATTCTTCATGATTTTAAGAAAACGTTTGCTCAATTCTGGATCAATATTTATCGAATAAATTGTGTGTTATGGCACTCTGAGATTCTATTTTACATTGCCTCCACATTAGGTATTCCAATCCGAATGGACCTAGCCACTGAGAATGCTATCTTTGGCCATTTTTCTAGAATATTAGTTGAAATTGATTTAGGATCCACTTTGGATGATAAGGTGATTCTCTCCACATCTCATGACGAAATCAACTTGATAATGGTGTATGAAAAACAACCTCCATATTGTGAAGTGTGTTGCATGATAGGAAACTCCAGGTCCAACTGTCTCTCTGACATGAAATGTTCCAATTTCATGCTTAAAGGGCACAACATGTCTCAATGTTGAAGAAAAGAGAGCCTCAAACCCTCACAAGGGAATGATTCACATTCAAAAAAAAATACCCAGGCGAACCTTAGGTTCCTACTGGCCAAAATTCTCCATGTGAAAATGCTCAGGCTGGGGTGATTCAGTCTGAGTTGCAGAATAATGCACATAAGGAAACTCAAATTTTGATACAAGGTGAAGGTCTTACTTTCACCCATCAATTGGCTGGGTCAAGCAAGGTTAGCTGGGCTGATATTTCTAAAGGGGATAATTAATATGAAAGAGGACTTTCATTGAAAGATGTTATGGTCCATGTCATGGAATGTTAATGAATAGAACCAGACCTAGAGTACATCCAAATGGAGAGGGAGCTCTCAGCATAAGCAGTGGACGATGATAGAGTTTGGCATGAGATGCATGCTCTAAAATGGAGAAAGGGTAAGATAGTGCTTGATGCTGCGACCTCAAAGAAGGTTAAGTTCAAATATCACTACCATTCTAAAGAATAGGAATCAACTGATTCTAAGGTGCCTATTTATGTTATTGAGGACACATTTTTCAATGCTAATCCTGATATTGGGAAATCCCCCTTCACTATAGATTGAATCTATGATGCCTAGTCATTCTATGGGTTTACCTGATGAATGCGGTTTGATAGAAGGGGAGGAACAAAAAAAGTTGGACAAGCTTGATGTCGAAAGAGTGGGTTCTCTAGACCCAAGTATATAGTAATTTTGATTACCGTATCATGTGTATAGTTAGATATGCATGATGATTTCTTACCATTATAATGCAGACTTTTCTTTGTCCACTATAATAATGGTAATGTGAAAAGGTTAATTGTCATGTCGAGAGGTTATAGCATATCCCAGTCTAAAATGAGAGCCTCGAGATACAGTGACATTGATCATAAATATATGTTCTATAGTATAGATGCATATTACTGATTGGACATAGTAGATTTCTGACTCTCAGGTGTTGGGGGATCATAAGCATTGATACTTCTTCTCCTGATGTTCACACTTGGTGATCTCTAGTAGTAAGATCATGAGGACATACCCATCGACAGGAACACCACATGTTTTGGGTGTCATTGGTTGTTCCTATCTATGGACATGTGTATTGGTCTCCTGACTTGAGACCACTACCAATGTATATCATTTAATTACGTACTTTGATGCAAGTCAAAAACCGTGGCAGTAATGTCGTGGTGAGGTAGTTTTTGTTGGGTGCTTTGTTAGTGGTATGACGTTGGTTGAATGTTCAAGAAAGGATTTGTCGTTTCCATGGTTAGGAAGTCATATATCTTAGGCCTGGTTGATCAAGATGGTGCCACCTTCATATGTATTTGGCCAAAGCAGTAGAAAGGAAAATCCATCCAGATAGATCAACAAATAATAAATCAAGATATGGACAATGACACAAGAGTGCGTCCTTCTTTATGAGATATTTAATGGCAAAGAGATTATATAACACAGTCAGTGTTTGTATGATGGTAGTTGTTGCAATGACTATCCTTATCTCTTTAGGGGACCTGAAGGGTTTCTAAACCCCACTCTTGGTATGTGGATTTTATTCACTACTATTGAGATAAGGGCCTAAAGGGTCACACATAAGAGCGTATTCAAGAATCCGCCCTATTTAGTTGAATAGGTATATGGACATAGTAGGCCCCACCACGGGGTCTGAGCATTGTCCAAGTTATCAATCACCAAAATAATTAAATAAATGAATTAATATTTAAGTTACGTATATTTGGGATTGAATTTATTTAATGTATTTTCGAGTTTAGTAAATACGAGAAAATATTAATCGAAGGAATATTATTTTAATATTCAAGGTTCGTTTAATATTAAGAGGGATATCGAGTTGAGTTAAATGGCTTAGATTTTATCATGTAATATTATATATATATATATATATATTAAAAGTACGTGATAAAATAAATAAATAATATTGACACAGTTTTATGTCGTCATAGTTATTTATTTAGTGGACGTGGAATTAACGGGGGTCGAGGAACCCAGCGGGGTAATTTCCACAATCCTCTATAAATAGAGGAGAGGGGCTCAAGCGCAATAACTATTTATTCCATTTTGGCCAGAGATCCTCTCTCCTCCCGATCTCTAGAGATATAAGCATTTGATTCGTGCTTGGATCAAGTTTCTCCTCATGCATCGCAAGATCGACGATGCGGTGATTGTCGGGACGCCGAAAGCTACATCGGATCACTGCGCTAGCACCCAGAATTCGACGATCGATGTTCCAGTGGATTTTTGCAGCGCGTGTGGATGATCTATATGGATCCTAATTTGGATCATTCATGCGACGATCGCCATTGACTAGTTGCAGTCGACCGCAGATTCAGATCTAAAATGGGTACATTTTCATTTTTTTTGTTTTGTGCTCCTTACAATTTATGTGAGATCCTTGGACCTCTGTGGGGCTCGAATCATTGGCGATGACAAGTTCCTTCATCCCGCCGATGAAAAATTTAAAATCCCCAGCCCACTGGCATCCGTTGCAGGCCCTAGAAACCTAACAGTGGTATCCGAGTGATCGCGTACATTTTCTGAGCCAAATTAAATTAATTTTTATAAAATTAAGTAGATGGTTTAATAACGGTCAAAACAGATCGAACCACGTTTCAGTATGATTTTTAATGACCAATATATGGTCTATCAAAATTTTAGGAATGGATCGTGTTTGTGTTTTACTCGGGTTTTAAATTTTGTGGATTATTTCCATTTATCATAAATAATAAATGTTTTTAAGAAATTATAATTATTATAATTATAATTATTATCATTATAATTATTATAAATATAATTATATATATAATAATAATATTATAATTAATTATTTTTATTATATGATTACAATAATAATAAATTATTATTATATTATAATAATATATGTATTATTATAATAAAAGGCTAATAGCCTTTAGAAAAACTTTTTTTTAAAAAAAATGGTGAGATGACTTGACCTGCTGGTCAAGTTATAAAAGAAAATAAAAAAAATGAAAGGGGGGAAAGAGAGACTTCAAAATAAGTCTTAATTTTTTTAAAAAATAATAAAAGTGGGCTGGGCGGTGGAACGAAATACAAAAAGGGGAGAAGGGGCGGCCCGTGGAAAGAACAAAAAAATGCATGGGGTCCGCTTGGACCCCTCCTCCCGTGCAGCGCACTGCAGTGCCTTATGGAGGCCGCTGCCTGGATCGCGCCCTAGACACCCTCTCCTCATCACGTCGCCGTACGGGCCGGCGCACCCCTCCGCACGTGCCGCCGACCCTTTACCCCGCTGCACCTCCTCGTCTGACACACAACACAGTGACCCAGGCCGACCTTTCCGGGCTTCGCCGCAACGGCCTTCCCCGTGTGCTGGCCTCCATGCAGCGCGCTGCAGCTAGCCCTCCCGACCTTCGATCCTGCCCCGCTCCGCATGAAGATCCCCAACCTGCTCCCAGTTCCCTCTCATGTGGCCTCCGCTACGGTGCACAGTAGGACCGCCGCACCTTGCAAATCCAGGAGGCGCACCCCAGCAGGGCTCCTCCTTCGACCCTTCTGTCACGCCCCGGTCAAGGCCCATGCCTAGCACCGCCTCCTGGTCTTGCAGCGCAGGGCCACCCACTGCAATGCCGGCTTCCTCCGGCGCACCCTGCAGCTTCCTCGCATTTGATGTAGCGCTTTCGTCATTGTCCGCAACCTTGCCGCTCCTCTGGTTTGGATCAGAGAGGTACCCGTTTTCCTGAAAGTCTTTCCACAGGGTATTTTTCGGCCCTGAAGTAGTCCGGACAAACCTACCCAACTCAGAACGAGCTTTGACGAATCTGCCCGGCCCTAGTTCGACCCTTGCACGACCTGCTAGGGCCCTGCACAGGTTTGGCCCGACCCGCACTGGCCCTACAGTGACCTTTTGTGGCTGACCTATTTAAATTAATCAAAATTAATTAAATTAATTAATTTGATTGATTTTTAAAATATATTAATTAAAATTTATTTTGGTTAATTATTTTAATACCCAGATAAAAATAATTCAATTTAATTATTAAATTGAATTAAGTTAAATTAATTTAATTTTGGCATTAAAATTATATTAATTTGGAGAACAATCATTAATTAAATTATTTGAATTTAGTAAAGTCATTTAATTTAATTTAGATAATCCATGTACTTAATTATTGCATTTTATTTTTCTCGTGCTTTAAATTACCCGCCGTCTGGTCTTGATCATCGACCTTTGTATGTATGCAGTTAATTATTATTTTTTAATTAATTATTTAAATGCGTGTGTTGATTGAAATTAATTAAATAGATGGTCTGCACATCATCTTTATTTTTCCGGTTAAAATGTATAAGGTCCTTCATGCCCAATTTTTATGATGTGCATTTATACCCAAGTTCCCCTCGCCTACGCCTGAGTATATTTGTACTTCGGATGAAGACGATGAGCAACGTTGACATTTACAAGATGAGGCGGTGCACGATGGTGCAAGACGACACATGGATTCCCCCATGACAAGGCAATACTCCAAGACGTGATGGGGATTTTTCCAAGACAAGGCAATGTTCTAGAAGTGAAGCAAACATACAAGATAAGGGGAAAGCTGCATTTTGAGTCAAGCTTCGACTTAGGTAAGATTCCCTTAGGTTGTTTTGATGCTCAAGACCAGTTGGGTAGTTGTTTACCTTTATTCATTTATTTATTATTTTATGCATTTTAATATTAAGGGGAAATAATACATAAAATAATAGATAATAAAATGCATAAAGATGTGGCGTATGTTTTTCTATTAAAGTGCAGTTGTGAGCACGACAACATAGATGAACAAGTTTAATAGAAATGTATTATATTCGTCGAGAGAAAAACACAATAAAACCCTCAATGAAAATATTAATTCACAGATAGTCTTCCATCATTCAAGTTTGAACGAAACCAGGTGTTTGAGTGCCAGTTCATGCCTTAGCTGAGGGTTCTCTTACTACCGAGGAGTTATTATTCGTGTGGTGGGTCGACTTAACAAAAACTACAGAAATGGAATAGCCTTAGCTAGATTGTTTTAATTTTTGAGGCAAGCGTTGAGTAAATCAGTAAATTATTTTGAATCTGGGACTTCACTCAACAGATCAAGGAACCACAAGTTAATGAGGTTGACCAGCCAAAAGCCTACCTTGGACCCTCCTAATAGTGGAATAGCCATAGCTTTTAGACTATGAGTGAGTCTTGGGGATCCATGCCACTAGAATACTCAAGAGTATTCCGATTCTAGTACAGAGGGTTCCTAGAATTCAAAAAAATTAGTGGGAGACATTTAATGATTAAATAATCAGTAATGTCACATTAGGTAATCACATAAAAGTACGGTTTGCTAAAGTATATTTGTAGATAATTGCAATAAATACCACAATAAAACTGCTATAAACATTAGAAAAAGTTAATGTCTAAGCTAAGTACGAATTTCCTAAATGTTGTATAGGCTCTTGCGCACTTTACCACTAAAATGGAAATTCAAGGTTCTTGTGTCCCAACCTGTTAAGCCACCTCAGGAAGCGAGGGTGTAAAACTGCTTTCAGGAGACTCCTGAATAGAGAATATGATGGTTCAGTCATAATGCTATGATCAAATTTTGATGTTAGTTGTGGTCACTACATCAAGACTTGGATGATGATCACATGTAGTCTCATCTCCAAGATCCTTTTGAGGAGTAAGTGAAGAAAGATTTGAATGTGTTGGTCGCACTCGGTTTGTGTAAAGTGAATGATAGTTCACAATATTTCATGCCATCACATTTCTTATACCTTTTACACTCAATTAATCTATTTTTTTAAGGTACAAACTAACTGTATTGAGTAAGCACTTCATTACCTTTATGGTAACATTCTCCATGTAATACGAATATTGGAGACAACACCATCATTTATTCTTTTGGTGAATATATTGAAAGACAAGGCATAAAGGCCTATGAAAGGTTATGCCAAAGGTACCTTCGTCATGTCCTTCAAATAAAATTGGTTGGTTATTTAACTGGAGGTTATTTTCATCACATATTTAAATAAGTTCATGGAAGTTTAAAAACAGAAATACAGGAAGCAATTACCCGCTTCTCGTTCAGTTTATATTCATCAAATGAATATATTATTTTCTTGAATACTTCTTGGGTATTAAAATACAATATTCTTTTCACATATATGTATTTAAATACAATAACCAAGTAAGTAGTGAAACATTACAAGAAGTAATATGTCTTCTTCAAGCAGCTAAGAAAGGGTGATTCTTAAGTTAGCGGGAAGAAACACATAACTTCTAATTTCCATGTGATTGATTCAAGGTGAACAAGTTGTTGAGTATAAACAAAACATTTATCTCACATGCCATTTTGGTCATGATGAGACATTTTTCCAATTTTTTAATGAATGTTGTTTATGGTAACATACTCAAGAAAATAGTTCAGACATACTTGAATCAAAGTCAATACACGATGAATATAAAATGTAAGACCTATCCAATTATGGCAGGAAGATTCTTTGTCAAGTAAAAATAAAAGTGGATATCATCAATATACCAATTAAGTTATTTTGTCTTGGCATAGATAAACACCTATGGTATAATTGAAATCTTTTGTTTAGAAAAAGAAACCTTTAGAAATAAAGATATGTCACAATGCTTCTGAGGATAGTTCAACAGGAGAGTGTGAATTGTTCCAAAGAAAGCTAGAGGTAAAGATACTTCATAAGAATCCTTTAAGTCATTAAGGAATGTACCAGTGAAGTATATGTTTAGTCAAAAGATATGAGTTGCTTCGGATCGGCAGGCCAAAGAATATCTTGACCAAGCAATCATCGATCATGATAATGTAGCGTGGAGTAATTCCTAAACACATGTTACCTTATCTACATCACCGTGTTGATTCTAATAAGGAGGATCTATGATAAAGTCTTACATATTAACATTGATCCAGAAACATGTAGCATGGAGCAATTTCTAAACTCATATGTTACACATCAAAGTTATGATATAAGTTGTATCAATGTTACAACCTACAAAATCATCCATTATATTTCATGATATGCTTTGAAAATAATGGTTTAAACCCATAACCAATATGCCAACTAAAATGACAAATTGATATCATACGAGTCATAGTATGATGGAAAAATACATTATGTCATAGGACATGTTTAGATGCAAAGTGTTTGTTAGGATTTAAACAAACATGCATCATGTTAAACACGTAGTGCATTTGATGTAATTATCCTAAGAGTTGTTTAAGATATTACCTAAACCCCTAAGATAGAAAAGATGTAGTCAAAAATTAGAATACATTTCTATATAAGGGTGCAGATCTCTATTAGAGATATTGGGAGCTGAATTGACTTGGACTTAGTCAATGCTCGAGATGCACAAGTGGTTAGCATAGGGAACAAGTTCCACAAGTACATGTGGAATAGGATTGTTCTAAAGACACATACTGCGTAGGAAGTATGAAACCATGGTGATGGTTTTATATTCACTTTAGTTAGTGATATATTATTCATTGAGAATAATAAATCCTACAAGTAAGCAATATATGGAAACAAGCTAAGATTGAAAAGATCAACTAAAATACAATAATGGATTCAATGTATCAAATTCCAATGAGGCTTATGAATTGAATACTGTGGTGGTTATTCAAATGAAATGATACATGGATGGTACAAGTATGGTACCAATATGGCTCAATTGGTTATACCAAGTCAATACGCCAAAAATCTATTAGAATTTTACATGTCTCTATGATCATTCAATTTGTCATTGGATGTCATGATCATATTTCATGGAAGGTTTCTATACGACGCAACCAGAAAGGGATGATGACAACATATAATGCCAATAAGGGATGCAAGTTACTGAAATCCAGTTGAGGATTAAAGTAAGCAACAAGATCTTAGAAAATTCATTTTAAATGAATATTTTACTTGTGTCTACCAAAGGATAGTGAGAGAGCCAATGTTTTCTAAGTGAAATATGTTTGTCAACATATGGAAAAAAGATTTTGATCTTATAGTCAGATAAGGTAAGGTTAAAAGAAATTCTCCAATGATTGACTTCAAGTAGCAACCTAAGTTCTAGGGAACAGGATCCACTGAGGTAGATCCAAAGGTTTCTTGGTCCTAGTCAATAATAAATAGAGTGACATTGTATTGAAAAATACATGTTGAAACAATTCAAGTTCCGGATTGTTGCCAATGTCACATGGAATAATCTCTTCAAGTTAATATGTTCGAAACATAGGAAGAGATTAAAGTTGTGAATTGATACCATATGCATTAGTGATGGATCAATCACATATGCCATATTAGGTAGAATAATTGATACTTCCAGGACATTATTTATTATAGGTAGATATCAATTATTTCCAGAAGCACTACAAGTGAGGAGTTCAGAACTATCATCCTGTACTTCGGTAAGTACAAATGATATGTACCTGGAATATGGAGAGGAAGGTATACTAGTTTTGGTGGGACACATACTAGTTTTCCTTAGATCAATTTGATCTAGTATCGCAGTTAGGAAAAGGAGATGAGCAAGTCAAGCATATAAAATCTAGTGGTAACCATACCTACAAATATCAAGTACGTTGCAGCTTCTAAGGCACCTAAGAAGCAGTTATAAATTGCAACGATCTGTTCCAATTCATGGATCACACCTTGTGAGAAAAGTATTATCATAATATTAATTATGATATTCTTACTAGCCAGGTTGTCAAGTTATGACAATGGAAAAAAGTAATATACTCGGAGATTCCTTATCTTGAGAAGTTTTACTCAAGCACATGTGGTTGCATATACCAGATATGCCACGCGGTGATAACATGGAAGGCCCAGCAGTTAAAGCCATTACTCAGCAGAAGCATGGTATTTATCAAGTGATTATCTACCAAGATTAGTTAGCAAGTTGGCTCTAGTGCAAGTGGGAGTTTTGAAATAGTGGGTGCCCAAGACCCAAATATGTAGTACTTTTGATTACCGAATCTTGTGTACCGGTAGATATGTATGATGATTTCTTACCATTATAGTGCATACTTTTCTGCATCCACTATAATAATGGTAATGTCTAAAGGTTAATTGTCGTGTCGAGAGGTTATAGCAGATCCCAGGCTATAATGAGAACCTCTAGATACAATGACATTGATCTTAAATATATGTTCTATAGTCTAGATACATATTACTAACTGGACACAGTAGATGTATGACAATTAGTTGTTGGGGGCTCATAAGCATTGAGACTTCTTCTCATGATGTTCTCACTTGGTGATCTCTAGTAGTGAGATCATGATGGCATACCTGTCAATAGGAACACCACATGTTTTGTCTGTCATTGGTTGTTCTTATCTACAGACATGTGTATTGGTCTCCTGACTTGACACCATTACCAATGTATATCATTTAATTACGTACTTTGATGCAAGTCAAAAACTATGGAAGTAATGTCGTGGAGAGGTAGTTTGTGTTGGCTACATCGTTGGTGGTATGACGTTGGTTGAATGGTTAAGAAAGGATTTGTCGCTTCCATGTTTAGGAAGTTGTATATCTCAGTCCTGGTTGATCAGGATGGTGCCACCTTCATAAGTATTTGGAAAAAGTAGTAGAAAGGAAAATCCATCCAGATAGATCAACAAATAATAAATCAATATAAGGAGGATGACACAAGAGTGTCTCCTGCTTTATGAGATATTTAATGACAAAGAGATTATAGTACATAGTCAGTGTTCGTAGGTTGGTAGTCATTGCAATGAATATAAATCTCTTTGGGGGCCATGACAGGTTGCTAGACCCCACTCTTGGTCTGTGGATTTTATTCACTACTATTGAGATAAGGGCCTAGAGGGTCACATACAATAACATATTCAAGAATCTGCCCTATTCAGTTGAATAGGTATATCGACATAGTGGGCCCCGCCACGGGGTCCGAGCATTGTCCAAGTTATCGATCACCAAAATAATTAAATAAATTCCATAATATTTAAGTTATGAATATTTGGGATTGAATTTATTTAATGTATTTACAAGTTTAGTAAATACGAGAAAATATTAATCGAAGGAATATTAATTTAATATTCAAGGTTCATTTAATATTAAGCGGGATAGCGAGTCGAGTTAAATGGCTCAGATTTTATCACGTAATATATTATATATATATTACAAGTATGTGATAAAATAAATAAATAATATTGACGTAGTTTTATTTCTTCAGTGTTATCTATTTAGTGGACGTGGAATTAACAGGGTCCGGGGAACCCAACCGGTTAATTTCCACAATCCGCTATAAATAGAGAAGAGGGGATCAAGCACAACAACTATTCATGCCATTTTGGCCAGAGCTCCTCTCTCCTCCCACTCTCTAGAGATAGAAGAAGTTGATCCGTGCATGGATCTATTTTCTCCGCATGTGTCTCATGATCGACGATGTGGTGATCGTCTAGACGTCGAATTCTTCGTCGGATCACCGTACTGGCACCCAGAATCCGACGATTGACGTTTCAACAGATTTTTGGAATGCGTATGGATGATCTACATGAATCCTACTTTGGATCCTTCAAGCGACGATCGCCATCAACTAGTTGTAGTTGACCGCGGATTCCGATCTAAAATGGATACATTTTCATTTTTTTGTGATCCTTAAAATTTACGCGAGATCCTCAGACCTCTCTGGGGCTCAGATCATCGGCGACGAAAAGTTCCATCGTCCCACCGACGAAGAATGTAAAATCCCCAGCCCACTGGATTCCGCTACGGGCCCATAAAACCTAACACTTGAAGCCTCCCCTCCAGTGGATGGACTGATACCCATGCAAACATTCCCATCTCTTCTTGAGAAGGTACGCTATAATGTTAGAATTTCTAACCAATTTTGTATGACCACTGACAATAATAAAGAAATTGGATCAAATGATAATCCTTATGCATCTATCGTGACTCCCATCGATGTGAAATAACCTGCGATTGATGACGGTTGTGCGTCGATGCAAACAACGACTGGAAGAAGGGGTCGACACCCCCATGGTAAAGGTGGGCGCCTTCCTTACCACTGCATGAGCACACTCTCTAGAACAAGGTAACCTTTCTTAATCGGCCTTTCAGATGTACCACTTGGTTCTGTTTTGTACCTTTCACTGGATGTTTTTTGTTTCAATAAAGATTTCATACCATCTCAATTTTTATAAAAAAAAAATTCATGTTCATAAGGTTTGTTTTGTCGATGTTCGTTACATGAGTCAAAAATGACGTTGTTATAATTAAAAATTGTTATTTTGGTCAAAATTCCATTATCTACAGAATTATATTAATTATTTAAATATCATATATATCTAGTATATATATATATGTATTTATAACAGCACATAACATCTGGAGGTAAGAAATGAAATGCACCGTTCATAGAGACGGTAAGCCGTTCGTACGCATGAACGCTACATTCATTTATTTTTCATATTTAAAGGAATGAAAATTAATGATAAATAGGTATATTATAATTCCATTATAATATAATATTTATATAGGTTACATAATTTCATTAATTCCATCCTTTATACATTCCATGTATGGCATGAATGAGTCATATCACATTGAGGGGGCGGTAGTCCGCACTTCCTCAAATTAAATTATTGTATTTACACATTATAGAATGAATAAAGGTATGATTTAAATAAAAAAGAAGCATAGAGGCAATATAAATATAATATATATAATATATAAATATAGTTCTATCATAATGTCTACCATGAGAGGTGGTAGGAGAAAATCGAAAAAGCATCATTTCGTAAGGAAGTAGTTCACCGCACATAGAAACAGTGTGTTCGTATCCATTATATGGAGGGGTGTGTAACTGTAGTTAGAATACATATCATAAAAACATCCTAGTATATTGAAGATACTGGTGTTGTTATGAAATCATAGAATAATAATATAATAGAGATTGAAGAAGTAAAATTATAGAAAGGAAAGACATTACCTCTTAAAACATGTAACTCCCTTTAATTTGAGCCAAAGGCATTATTGAATTGCCTTATACCCATGGTAAGGCTTATAAGAGGAATATATGGATGTTGGGAGATTATTTGGGAAGATTTTGGACAATACAAGGGGCTTGAAAGGTGTGATTAAATGGGTATAGGTGATTCCCTTTTATAAGAGGGAGGAGGGACACTTTAGGAATGTTTTGATGTATTATTTTATTATAAAATTATTTTCTGTTTACAATGATCCCAAATTAATTTATTTTAAATATATGATGATTTTGGGTTGAAAAACTCTTAGACAATAGTTTTTAGACTAGTATAGGTCACAAATTTAACCTTATATTTTAGCTTTAACTCTTTTTTAACTAATTTAACTCTTACAATGTCTTCTTGTATATTCATACTATACGGTTAATATAGTTACTATAAAATCCCAATAGATACTAAAGTGGCTCATTAATTACATTTTAAACATTATCTAAGTCATTTTACGGAATCTTATATTTTTAGGACTATTATATCATTCAATAAAATATTATTTGTTTTAAAAACTCATTTATGTCAATTTTTATACTATTCATATCATGACTTCTAAAAAAACAATAAAAATTTATAATTTCTAAAAAACTATAATAATTCAAAGATAATTAATAATAATCATACTTAAAATTTTTTAATTGCATAAAACATTTAAAATTATATTATTTTAATATTTATAATTTCATTTCTTTAAATAATTGATTAATAAGGTAATCACTACATCCTCATTATGTCATAAATAAATTTATTTATTCGATGTCTAAAAATTATAATTAATATCGAGTGATGTTGTAAAAAAATTTATCTTTCTAATTACTATTTATTGTTGTAAATATCACTTATATCCCCTAATAAAAATTGTTTTAATAAAAGGTACATGTTTATGTTATATTTCACTTTACTTTAAATTAATTAATATAACATTTCATTATCAATCCCATGTGGATACATGGGTTCAAAAAATATTCCCATGGATTCCCATGGTCATAAATATATTATAAAATATAATTTGGAAAAAATTTAGTGCATTTGTATATTATATTAATATTATTTTTACACTTATTTTCTAGATTTACCCTTTAACCATGGTAAATAAAATAATTACTGAAGTAACAATTCATAATATCTAAAAATAAAAGGAATATATTTACACAATTTGGACCTCCTAATTCTAAATATGGAATCTATTTTTTCTAATTAAAATCACATAATTGGTAGAAATTAAATTAAAATTAATTCCCGTTGTCAAAACCAAAAAGCAGGTTTTCTAGAAGTAATAACTCTCAAAAGATTGGCATGTGTTTATATCCAATTTAAAAGTGAAATTAAATCAAATGACCATGATTGGATTAAATGATAAAAACATAATCCAATTATACTTTAAAACAAATAAAATGTACAATATAACTATATAAATAAATTAAATGAAAAGGTAGTTTTGTCTTAAAACAGGGTATTCTTCACAACTCATTAAAAAATGAACTTTATCAGAAAATTACCAAAAATTTATACAAAGTAAATTCTGATTTCACTATTCTATAAAATAATTTTATTTTTTCAAATAATATATATAAAAGTGTTAAAAAATATATTTAAAAAGGGTTCACCAACCAAAGGCATTAAAACTGCATTTTTAGAAAAATACTTATTTTATATGAAAAATTGAATTTGATCTTATATCATATCCAGAAAACATATAATATATATTTAAAACATTAAACTGAATATATAACATATAGTTTTTATTAAATAAAAATCCATAAAGAGTGATATGATTTTGTAAACACAATTATTTACTTTTAACCAGGTTTTTAGGAAAACAAATCATTTATATTCAATTGATTTTTATTAACATTTATAAGAAATTTGGTAACCAATAAATAATTACTTAAACTTGGGTAAAAAATATTTAATAATTAAATTTATACTATTCATTCCCATCATTCCAATGTCTAGGCGTTAACTACTATTTAAAATAATAATAATATTTTATCATTTTTCATCATAACTCAATGTTGTGTGTAACATAAGATTTCGGAAAATCCCATTGTTGCATGTTGAGTACGCTATTTGAAAAAGTGTCCCCTTTAACATAAAATTAATATCTTATTCGTAAGTATTAATAGAAATCAAAAATTGTTCTTCTATAAATAACTGAGTCTTTATACACTATGCCGCCATGAACCACCTCATGCCAGTGAGTCTATCCTTCCACCAACATGTGGAAACATTCCCCACACATCAATGCTCACTTTTGTGTGCATTATCTATTTCCAATATGCCACCCATGAAGACCTTCAGGAGGCTAGGATTAGCCTGTGGGACCTTGGCCCTGCTAGGTGGCTTTCCAAGCCTTAGATGAGGGCTTGCATGGTTTGGACAATTTCTTGGCTAAACCCACCCCCTATATAATTTACTACAGAGCATTAAAATACAATTATGAATATTATATTATAATAATTTTATATTTTTAATTTTTATTACATATACCTAATTATTTTACCAATTATAATTACCCAAAATTATATTTAATAATTTAGACATTTGTAATCACTATTAAAACCAATATCATTAATTAATTATTTTTATAAAAAGTATATGAAAATTATGAACTCATCAAGAAGGTAATTGTATTTACTCTTGTTATAATTATTTATACCCTGGGATTAATAATGAGCTTAGGCCATATATGTTTCATTCATCAATTTCTTACCATCCATTAACCTCAGAGTCATTTGATCCCCATTTCAAATTCCTCTTGATTTTAGTGACATTTGTATCTACTAAGTGGAGAAGGTTGATCATTTTCAAATTCATTTGTTTGTTTCATGTACTCAAGGTATCAATAATACATGAAATTTAAATTTTTCATTGTTTTATGATAGAATTAACTAATTGCGAGGTAGATCACAACTTTTAATTTTAATAATGATGAATTAAAAGGCTTTAATGCATGAGATGATAAGTCCCGTACATTTTTATTTGGAATTTAAAATTAATTGTGAGTAGAAAGGAGTTTGAATATATTTCTATATGTGACACAAGAATATAAATTTCCCATTCACAAATTTTTAGTTACATTGATTTTTAATTTTAATGATTGGTAGAATATGGATTTTATTTTTGTTTCATATTTGAGAAACATACTTGGGGATATTCATGATTTAAGTGTGAGGGTTTTTATGGGTATGCTTTTTTGTAAAAATTAAAAAATTTTAATTGTTGAATTTCCAATGTTTTTAATTGATAATATCCATGTTTTAATGGATAAGATTTAATTTTTGTTATTTTTTATTATATGGATAATATTTATGAAAATGATATTTAAAGATGAATAAATTCATGTTTTAAATTGTTGTTTTATTCATGATATTTTTGGTCTTTATTATGTAGGAGAAACAGTGAATGATAATTTAATAAAAAACTACTCCACTAATTGGCCAATCCTCAACCATGGGGGAAAATCCACATATGATTCCAAAGAAGGTCCCACTAAAAAAGCCTATCCCTGGGGAAGGTTGTGAGGCAATGGAAACCCCTACTCGAGTTGACACAGGTGACAGAGAAGCATGTAGTGTGTGTAAGAGCTAGTGTGTGGTGGTTAGGTCCATGTGATTACAAGAGGTAACATTCACAGACATGAGTAGGTGAATAGTTGTGTAGGGGGTCCTTTGGCCCCCATCATAATTTTTGAGGTGTTTAGGGAATGTAATCCATTTTAAATGGATCATATTTTCTTTTTTTTGATATGGGATGGCATGTAGACCTATATACTATGATCTTTATTGGACGATTTGATTTTAGTCCATCCGTTTGTCATCCTCCTTATAAAAATACCACCAAAAATCTAGAATACAACCACCTCCATTTAATCCTAAGTTAAACATGACTAATGAAGGATAGTCCCACATGTACTACAACTTTGAGCCTTAAAATGTATTAAATGTAACTATAAGGAATAATTATATTTGAAAGATGAAATTATAAAGACTAATGCATCATGTATTAGATGTCATAGAATAACTCCATGTCTCCTAAGAAGAAGATGAAACAAGATTTTATATCATTAACATTGATACATCAAGTCCAAATAAATCCAAATGTTTAAGAATATGACTGTGTCATGTTCTTTCCAAAAAACCATTGAGGTGAATATGTTTGAAGTGAATATGATTTTTGATAATAGATAGACTTATCTTTAGCTCAAAATTATATTTCATTATCTGGATGTTTGTATGATTTTAATAATGATTCATCAATGTGGTTTGGACACAACATTGTGGATCTCTATGTTCGGAGAAAGATAAATTAAGAGATGGAATCATCAAATTTCAACACCATGGAGGGTATGATAATGGTAGTTTAATGTTTTTAAGGGTGAAGTAACTTTGTACATGGAAAAAACCACTATTCCGTAGCCATGCATGGACATGTTTAAATGGTTATGTCGTTGTTTAACCCTCCACAGTGTAGGCTTTGAGTTATAGAAAAATTCAAATACCTGGTCTTCTCAGGTTCTCCATAGGTGATATAGGATGACATTAAGGATGTTTTAAATTGAGAATTTGTGGGTTACTCACCATTAAAATATGATTTTAAATACTACCTTAAAATAAGATAAACTATCATGTAGTTTTGAGGATGACAATATTCAAAGATAAAAATACAACAGGGAAGAAGAATTTTTTTTGGAAATAATAGGGGGAGATAAATCTCATGGGGGAATAAAACAAAGGTAGAAGTTTTCATTCTAGGGGACTTATTTTTACCCATATAAAAAAGGATTGATTTAATTATTACCTGATGGAGTTGATGCGGAGTTTTACTATTGTAGTAGTTTTTCATTTTTATTTTTCTCATCCCATCCTGAAAATAATAAGGGTGTAATAATTTTGTACCATGATTTATATTGTAAGGGGGAGTGCATGACATGTAGAGAAATTTTTTTCTATTGAAATTAAAATGGGATATTCCATTTTATTAGTTTATTTTAATTCACACCTTTATACCTTATACAATATTTTTATGAGATACAAGTGATTTCCTACTAAATACTTCAACCAGTTACCATTACCCATGGATCATTGATTGCATGAATTATGATTCACTGTGTTTAAATATGTTTCCAGACAACTAAAAATTAACTAACATAATAACTAAGATGGGAAAAGGAGGTTAACAAAATAGAGGATGATAACACTGAGACAAGTCTCACTAAGGATTGGTTCCAACACCATTAAGAATAAAAATCATAACACTTACCTTCACTAGTTACCAAGCCTGAACATTAAAAAGCTTGGATCTTCCATATCATTAATTTCAAAATCAACTGTGTCAGTGTTCTATGTTTCTAAAATTAGGTTTCATAATATTTAAGTCATATATAATAAAATATTAGTGGATTTACCATGATCACCAATATATTATAGTTCAAATTAGTTAGTGATTTTTAGGATTTATATATTAATTCATTGAAATTTACTAAGAGAAGTAATGATTCTCCTGGGAGAAGTTAATCTCGAATCTAATTTATTCTCTAGATTTTAATATAAATAAAAATTCATTGAAATTTTGACAATATAGAATGAACCTTTAATGTAGTTTCTACGAAATTCATAGTTCAAATTTTCATGAAATCCCATCATCTAATTTTATTTATATATGTATAATTAAATATTCCTATTTAAAAATCATATTATTTTGAGATTCATCAAGTTTCATTCCAATTCTAGTTTATCTGGTCAAAAGAATAGACACACTTTAGGATCATATATTATATTCTATGACTTTACACATTGATTCACTGGAACTTCCTTTATTAAACCAATCCTACAGTTTATTTGTTAGATTTATTATTTCAATTACAACAGCTTTCCTAAATGAACATGAACAATCATGGATTTCTTACACTAATCCATAATGCATTCTCTTCTACCAAAAAATAAGCATATTAAAAAATTTAGTGTGATATCCTTCATGATCATCTTGATCTTTTTTTGAATATTTTTTCTTATATTTTAACCTATTTATAATTGATCATTTTATATTATTTTATGTTGATACCTTATTACTTCAAGATATTTTGAAACATGCTTGGTTAATTTGGACAAGTCTCTTCACCATGACCATATTTATTATAAATTCCATGAATATTCTTCATTCATTAAATCTATTTACATAAATGAATGAATTGTATTCGTATCTCAATGTATGAAAATCTTGTTGAATAACATTATTTGAATCATCTAAATATTAGATTGCATTTATCTTCTCATCTTTGATTATTGACCACCTTTATTCAAGAACCACATCCAGACCATTTAAGTCCACTACTTCTTATTAGAGATTTACACATGTCAACACTATTTCCTATAATGCTTTCCCCATCCATTCATACCCATATTTAATCTGGGGTATTTCCTCTTACATAATTCAAAATTTCCACACAAAAAAGTGACTATTTATTTAGGACAATTATGAAATTTTCCTTTAAAGTACAAATTCATCCATCTTATGAATCCATAGAAATATGATATTCCCCAATTGAGCATGGTATAAAACGAGGATGTGTTTTATAAGAGAATTTAGTTTCCTACAGACCACATAAATTCCTTGATACTATTGAGGTAGAATGGTTTTTTATCATTATTAGTGGATTCCAACTCTAAATATTCTTCTTCCATTCCAAATCTATCTTCATCTAGATTATTGAATTGTAAAACTTATTCTAGTCCCTATTGTCTTTAGGGGGATTTTGTCTAATTAAATTTATATTAAAGAGGAATGTTACAAAATGATATAAAATAATTAACTCTATAATAATTAAATTCAGATAGTAGAGAGTCATTATTCATCTTCATTTTCTAATGATGCCTTAATCATTTTTTTCATATATTTTCATTCTTTTCTTCAATATATTAGTATATTTCATCCATGGTTTCATTGATTTGGGAACAAAGGATTCTTCAAAATTTCACTTCATAAATTAATTGATAGAAAAATCAAAACATCAGATTTTTAAATCTTGAGATTATTGAGAATCCAATTATAGGTGGAACCTATGCTCCGATGCCAGTTATTGGGATAACTAGGGATGTGTCCAAAACTAATAGGGGGTGAATCTGTGTTGAATGAAATACCCCAATTAAAAACGTTTCCCCATATTTACCTTTAAAACTATTTTTTAACAAATACCTCTCTTTTTATATGATCACTTTTCCTTTTTGTTCCTATGATATGAACATGAAAGCACAAAAAAAAAAGATTTCAAAGATTATTAATGAGGTTTCCCTCAACGATGGATGACTACATCCCTGGTTTATAGTGGTTTCTATCCTATCAATACCCAACTCATGTTTTATTATCTAGATGAATTCTCAAGGAAGGGTATATCTATTAACCCATACTCCACACCCCAACCAAGTAAAATGAAAGAATTGGCATGAAGTTATTGAAATAAATGAGTCATCATATAATATATTTATATTGATCATCAACAATGTTTTCATATCTATTATAGACAAAATGGATTTTGATCACTTTCCTAAATGTGTATAAATCTATGTATCTGACCCTTATCATATTTATACCATATATTATATTGATATTTTAGGTTGTTTTCTCTACTATTAAACTTTTATGATGATCAAAAGATTGTGAAAAATTTAGACGTTCCCTTTTTTCCTTCATCCTAAAAGGAAATCAACAAAAACTAGACTAAACTCCTCTTCTCCTTATTCACCTTCCACACATAAGATCAACCACTATTAGTAGCATTGGTTCTTCGTCTCATCAACAAAAATGCAATTAATTTTATGTATTATGGTCTATGAAATGTTCATATTTTTCCCATGGAATATTAATGATAATCACAAAATCAGATCATTATTTTAATTTTCTTATTCCATTCATATTTATTCCATAAACCACATGAATATTATTTCCAAAATATTCTATATATTAATTCTCCTTGATATTCAAACACCGATAATATGAATGTAGCTTGAAGAATAAAAATAATTATATTAACCATATATTCGACATCCATGAAAAATGGAATTTAAAATAACACCATCATGTTATTCACGTCGCACTTAAAACTGATTATAATTATTCTCATTTTAATTCTCTAGGAGGTTTGGTGTATTCTTCACACAATAATCTAAAATATCATGGAATTATCTCTCAATAAATTCTCCACAAATACCACTCCAGTTGGATCCACATCTACATGGGAAATCATGCAGTAATATAATCATGATATTTTCTTCTCCTCATAGCTCAACTATTTCTCAAATCATAAAACCAATTTCACATAATAACTCTACTCATACGACATCACATTGTGGTATTTATCAATTATTCACACAACATTAATGAATACCATCTCAACGAGAATCATGATCATAAAATAGATCATTTTATTTAAATCAATTAATATCAACATAATATCATCAAATTTTCTTCTTCCCCTTTAATTTTCCCTTTTAAAGCACATAATTAAATTTGAAAATACTCATCTTTTTTAAATTTTCCTATTTTGATAAAGCATAAATAACATAATAAATATTTTTTTCATATAATTATAGCTCTTACCTTTTCTGAATTTCCTCAAATGATAATTCATATGTAATATTTTATTTATCTTGTATATTTCTTAATGTTTTTACCTTTGGAATATTTCTTCTTGAGCCCTAAGAAAAAAATAATACAACATAAAATATATTATGAATCTCTTGTGATCATGTTTTTTCAATTTTTCTCTTGGAAAATTTAAATTACATATCATTTGGAATATAATATGTACTACCAATAGAAACTTCATCATTTTCCAAATATCATATGCAACTCAGAAATGTCCCATTTTTTACTTCTTTTGGGAGAAAATAACATATTTACCATATTTAATATGTTACATATCTCATTGAATTCATAAAATTTCTATATTTTCATAAAATAACTAAAATAAACTCAAAAAACATTAAATCACTTTTGAATACCTAAAAATCTACTCCAAATTAATTATAACGAAAATGTATAAAATAAATCAATATTTAAGTGTTCTAATAGAACATTCACTACCTCAAAATTATTAATTCCGTATGAATAATACATATATACTTCCATATGATATATATTTATTTAATATTATTAATTATAAGGATGGAAATTTATATATTCTATTTAAAACACCTTCAAAGCGATATAATTATCAACATTATTTAAAATCAACGAGCCTTATAAAACATTTATTCATTCTTATATTCTTAAACAAATTATGAATATGATCTTATGAGAAGTTTTCTCATGATCAGAAATATTATTTCCAATATTTAGTAAAAAAATTATCTCTTTGTAATACTAGAGACCACAACATTGATTTTATAACTAAATAATGGAATCAACATCTTCAGATTATTCATATCATTCTTAAATATATTTTCAATATAAAATATCAAAAATAGAACTTCAACCATATTTTCAATAGAAATAGATCTAAAAAAATCCAATGGAAATAACTCAATACATATCTAAATTTCCATATAAACAAGTATATTACCTTAGTTCCGTCTTCCAATACTAGGAAACAAGGAAATATATAATCTCATCAATCCAGTGTATGTAGAAAATCTATCTTGGGAACTTCATGCATCTTTTAAATATTCCAGGGCACTTCAAATCCCTACAAACCTATTATTCATCACATATTAACATCACGAATATAGAATTCATGCTTGTTGAAAAATATACAACCCAAAATTAGAATGGTTTCGATAGTTTAAAACTATGAATCAATGATGGGGTATACTAAAATAATGATTTGGGTTAAACCGTGGGTCAACCATGTGCATTGGGACCCTATAGTGTTTTATTGAGTGTTAAAATTGGTTGGGAATCATGTTTTTGAAATTTTCAATCTTCCAGGATGATTACATCTATTTTTGTCAGATTCATTAGGTTTGAAGGGGGATTATAGGTTCTGAAAATATTTAAAATGAATTTAGGATGAATTCAAAATGTGTTTAATTTTTATATGTTTAAAACCATATGCATGTAATAAATATATTCCATGGAGAAGAAAATAGATTACATATGGAAAATAAATAATATACATGGAAATGTAAATATTATGTATGAGGAATATATATTATGTATTAATTGAGAATGTTATGTAAAGTGTTTTATCTAATGTTAAAACCTTTCACATTGAGATAAATTTATTATTTTTGGCTTAGAAAGTTTACACATCGATGTATGTCTATGTTGTAACACCTTCAGATTTTAAGAATTTATTTTCAAGTTAATTTAATATTTTTGATATTTTTCATTTCACACAATATTGAATATAGATTTTCATATATTAAATAACTAATTTAGTTTTTTTACACTACATTCAAGACTTCTTTTATCTTATGAAACATGAAACACCGACTTGGCTTGCATTAAATACAACACCGAGTTTCTACGAAACATTATTTTATTGTAATAATTATTTAAACGGGGTAGTTATAGCCATGGTGTTAAACACATTAATATGAATAGTAACAACTACTTTTTAAATGTTACTTATAATATTTTAAAATATATAAAACATATCGATAATGTAACATATAATTTTTTGCAATGTTTTATATGTATAAAAATTATATTTTCCTAAAATTACTACTTTTCATTCCATTTGTGAACAATAATGAAATTAATTTTAGACACTATTAGAAATTAAGAATGATAAAATAATATTAATTTCTTTGATTCAGAATATCAAAATTATTCTAGAGTTAATTTAAGGGATTTTTCTGAGAAACATCATTTTTGGGATGAATAGTGAAAAATATTGAATTATTACCCAAAAATAAATTTTCTTCTAATTTATTTATATAGTTAAATTATAAATTATGTTGTTTTTAAAGTCAATTTGATCAATAATAAATATATTAATCCAATTAATCTCATTGGAATCATTTTTATATTGAATTTAGATATAAAATCATAATGAACTTTTAAACATTATCAATTTAAAAACTCGCATTCTCGCCACGTCTTCATGATCAGACATAAAAATAATTTTTCATCTTCTGTCAGTTGAATTTTAAAAAAATGACATAAATGTTTTTAATAATTATTAAATTTATATTATAATAAGATAAAATTAATTTTTGACCAAAATGATTAGTCAACATGTTTAAAATTAATTACATCGATTATGGTAAATTTCATATTAACAATGGACTAAACCATAATCATAAGGGCAAAACTGACCCAAAAACATGTTCAAAACCCATCGTATATCCATATTTCTGAAAATAATCCTCTATGGTTCTATAATGATCCATTTTTACACTTTGGGAATAATTAATACTGGGGGAGGATATATTTCTTTTCTAAAATACAAAGTGTGTCCTTTCACTCCCTTATAAAATGTCCCCACTCTTACCCTTCTTCACACCTATAATATGTAAGAACCCAAATCTTCTTTTTAGGTAAGGGTTTGCTTTTCAGGTTATTTTGAGAAAAATAGGAGTTTCTAGAAATTTCAGGAGTACATGCCATGTACTTAAAAGTACATGTTGTGTACCCAGTTTTTGTGGGTATCCAAGTGTTGGATGTGTAACATCCGAGCACATGGATGTGTGTGGTGACCTAGAGGCCGCCAAAAGTAGGGTCCGAGAAAGTCAGGTACACACCGTGTATCCCAAGGGAATAGGCCGTGTACATTTAATTTTATTTCATCAAATGGACCGGGTAGCGTCTCCTTCACAAAAATACCTTCTTCTCCGCTCATCTCGTCCAGGAGTGACCGTACGACACGATTATTCTCTGAACCCCCCCCCCCCCGAGTCACCATCCATTCTCCAAATCGACCACCGTCAATTGTGTTGGAATCACCATGGTATGCTCTTCCTTCTTTTGGAGCCTCGTTTCCTGGTTCCTTTTCTTTCGCGAGACATCCTTGGTTGAATGTTTTAGATGTTTTTGTAGATCTAAGGTATTTTAGGGAGATTTAAGGCATGAGGTTCACATATATCATTGGTACAACACCGAGGTAGGTGATTTGTGCCTTTTTGTAGTTAATCTTGAGTTATATGTGAAAAGGTTCCAATACCCTCATTCGAGGTATTGAGTTTTTAGGGATTTGGCCCTGTTAATGCCTTATACGTCTTGTTTTATTGAGTAGAGGTATTTAATTGTGAATAGGGTTGTTTTCTATGCTATGGAGGTGTTTTCCCATGTTTGATTTTATATGGACCTTTCAGTCTAGCTTTGCATGTTAGGATGCTTTGTTTTCCATGCCTAGTGTTGTTAGGATGGAGTTATTTTATCTGACATGCTGTGATATCTTGTATACTATTTATCCAAGTAGTTCTTGAGGTTTACGTTGGATTCCATATATATCTCTCGTGCACGTTGGTCTTATACAGGGATGTGGGAACCTGCTGTAGTAGACCATAGAGTGAATGGACGCTGAAGGCTTCCCAAGAGTGTCTGTTTACTTTTATGTTGCAAGACTATAGCTGGGATGGACATTGTTCTCCCTCAGAGTGTCTATAGTTTCCTCGTTACGAGACCATAGGGGGAATTGGATGTCGAATGCTTCCCCATAGTTTCTATAGTTTTAATTACGAGAAGACATGGGAAATTGATAGTGAGTGCTTCCTTAGAGAGTCTTTGCTAAAGATGAACTAGAGGGGTTAGGTTCTGAGTACATCCTAGAGGGTTGCTTGTGTTTGCTTGGTTGAACTAGAGAGGTTAGGCTGTGAGTAAATCCCAGAGGGTAACTTGTTTTTGATTAGCTACTTATATGATACATGTAAATGAATGCATTCTGAAACTGTAGGATTGTATACTTTTGAGTACTTCCTTGTTTACTGCATCATTTATCTTATTAGCTACTATATACATTCACTGAATGTTAGGAACATATCTTTGGGTGGTTGCATACTGGGATTTATCTCACACCCTGTTTGGGTCATGGTTTTGGGTCTAAAAAGATTATATTTATGCATGTATAGATAAGTCCAAGCACACTTATACTTCAGGTATTTGATTTCAGAGGAGCTAGGGACCATGGGACCAAGCTGAGGATTTCTATGTTGTGGAGTGGTTTACTTGATTTTATTTTGTACTTGTGGTTTAGTATTGTATTCTAGAATTGTGAATTTTTTGGTTTATTTCCATGAAATAGGTATCATGCATCATTTATATATGTGTTCAAATTGTTTAATTACATTCAGTCTTCGACTGTTTACTTATTTCATGCTATTACTGCTTCAGCTATTGTTATATTTTTCTTTCTACATCATTTGTCTACCAATGAGGGCTTAGCTTCCCTACCATTACACCCAAGGCCCTTGCTGCTAGTCGGCAGCCTCTGGTGTTTTGGGAAATGCGCTTGAGGCCATGTGACCAAAAGGGTACGGGGCACCTTTAGGTGGCACCCGGAACCGAGACGTTGCAAAGTGGTATCAGAGGAATTCTTTTCTTCTTGACTTAAATTTTGGAGCCTATATCTAAGGATATGACAGAATATCTACTTGGTAATAAGCTATGCTCGTGAGTAGCTAATCCATGTTTAAGGAAAAACTAATTTACCACGAATATTTCATTTTTCTAGTTTTTAAATTTTATAGTTGATTTCATTTCACTATTGGGTGATTCACATGTTTTGTCCAATTATCGTTGATATTATTGATGTTCAATTTCTATATCAACCCAATGAGTTGAGTGCATGACATCTCATGCATCATAAAAGAACTTTCTAGAAATCACACATCGTGCATTCTTACGATGCCATGTTAGGTGCAATACAAATTTCACGTTTTTGTGATAGATTTTTTTCTAGATATGCATGTTGTTGTGATAGATGCCTCAATAGAATACCTGCAAATTGTAGAGTACTAATTTTGCATGGTTTCATTTTAATGAGTGCCAAACATTGGTTGTTGAGGTGTTATGGGTCCTCATGGATCAGAATTTGGTCGGTCATTGCTTTTTTATTCCTCGTATATGACATGAATATGGTGCAAAGCTTTGATACGTAGGGAGTATGGGCCCTCACGGATCAGAATTTGGCATCTTGATGTTTGATTCAGTGTTTTCTGGGGTTTCAGAGTAGTTTCTATGGATTACTGTCTGGAAAATCTACGAATACACAGTGTGTATTGCAGAATACATGCCATGTGTCCTTCTGTTTGGGGGATAAATTTTTTTATTAAGTACATGTTGTGTACTTATGTAAACTCTTTGTCATCTCTAACTGTGTCACTGTCTGTGTGGGTTGAGACACAGGGTTGAGAATTCTTTGGGGTACACGCTGTGTACCAGATGTACATGCCGTGTTGTAGAGACCATGTGTCCGGTCGTGTGATTAACGACATGGGTAGTCGATACCTAAGAGGTAGACACCGTGTCTGGAACAATCACATAGTGTAGTCTCGTTCTAGGAGAATCAAGTGGGTTAGTCATATTGAAGAACTCGGGCATGGGAGAACCATTGAATTAAAGGATGTGTCTTGGGAGAACATGTCGTGTGTGTGGGTTGTTACATGACCCATTTTGGCAGAAGCACATTCCCATGTAAAGGCTTAAAGGAACACGTTGTGTAAGGGTTGTACACACCTCACATATATGTTTTAAAAAACTTTATTTCATTCCTTTTTCTATTCCCTTATTTCAATTATATGTTTTAGTCCATGATAATCTTGAACTAAGTCATGTGCTTGACCTTGCAGAGTCATGCCACCAAGCCGTCCTCCATTTGTACGCTAGATACAAGGAAGTGATCAGACACCAAACATGGCTGATCAGGGACTACCAGCAGATCCTCTTATAGTGCCAGTCTTGGAACCAGCCATTACACTTGATACAGGTGGTGATGCACAGTTCTGAGAGGTCTTCATGAGGTTCATGAAGACCTTCGAAGGAGTATCATAGCATGTCCTATCTATGGTAGAGATGACGATGGTTCTTCAGCATTATAATACTCTCACCTTCATCGGGGATGGGGGATCTCAGGCTGTAGAGTCATGGTTAGAAGACATGCTTTTGATCTTCGAGCATCTGGAGATGCCTCCAGAGATAAGGGGGAAGCTCACTACATACATGCTACAGGATTCCTCCAAGAGATGGTGGGTTGTGATATCATATGCAGGACGCTAGAAGGTTATGACATGGGATGAGTTCCAGCGTGCCTTCTATGATTACTTTTACCCAGAGACATTGAGTTCCCACTGAGCTCAAGAGTTCATGAGTCTGGAGCAGGGTACGGAGCACAATATGAGGGATTTTAGAGTTGTGATCCTGGGTGGTTCAACATCCAGAGTTGGTACCCCTCAGACTGATAGCTGGAAGCGTCGCATAGAGTCTACATGTAGAGATCGTAGTAGGTGGGATATGCCTTTAGGTATCCAGGTGGTATGCTACTAGTGTGGGAAGAGCAGGAATACGAGGCCACAATGCCCAAGAGACCCATCGGAGTGCCGATCCGTCAGCAATATGTGTCATCTTCAACAATTATGTCAGGTTTTCACACTAGAAGCTAGTGATAGGGGTTCTTTTATGACTCCTCATTCAGGAGAAACACCACCAGTTCCTAATCAGTCTTGGAACTAAAGATATTTAGGCCGTTCAGGCCAAGGTGGAGGTCGCGACCATTCTCTCCTGTCAGCAGGCTATCAGTGACAATAGGGTAGATCGGTTTTGGGTGGTCAGGCAAGGTCATAGGGCCACCGTACATACCAGACTTTTGTAGTGGATCAGACCCAGTAGAAGCAAGATCCCAAACCCAATACAGTTCGTGGTACAATTCTAGTTGCCTCAGTTTTATCTTCTACACTTTCCAATACAGGGGCTTGCCATAGTTTCATATTTGCTGCTGTTGTGGAGATACATTGTCTCTGTATCTTTTCTTCATCTGATTTCTTGATGCTGGACACTCTGTTGGGGAAAAGAACATCTAGTGTACGTCATTTAAATGAGTGCCCTCTTGAATTTGGTGGGTGTCACTTCGTATGGTACCTCTATGTCCTAGAGATGACCGATTATGATTTCATTCTCAGATTGGACAGGTTAGTTCCCTTCAAGGATGTTGTCGACTACTATCATCATAGGGAGAGTTTCAAATCACATAAGGGTGGGTTGTTTCTGCACAAGGGTGAATGGGATGTCTAGGCAAGTAGGGCAGGACCCGAGCATCATGGGATGGGAGGAGTTACAACTCAGATTTCTAGTCTATATCTGGATGCCCATGGGACTATACAGATGGACCTTCCTCCAGTGGTGGATCATTTCATATATGTATTTACAAAGGACTTATCAGGTTTTCCTCTAGAGTGAGTGGTAGAATTTTATACTGAGCTTGTTCCAGGAGCAGCACCAGTGTCCATTCCTCCTTATAGTATGGCTACACCAGAGTTTCAGGAGCTCAAGAGGCAGTTGGAGGAATTGTTGGAAAATGGTTTCATCTGACCCAATACATCCCCTTCGGGTTCGCCTATTATATTTGCAAAAAAGGCGAATGGTACCCTCCAACTCTGTGTGTATTATTGGTAGCTGAACCGGTTGACTGTCAAGAATCGATATCCATTACCAAGGATTGATGATCTCTTTGATGAGTTTAGAGGAGCCCGAGTGTGATTTTAGATTGAATTGAGATCCAGTTATCATCAGTTGTGCGTCAGACAATCTGATATTCCTCTTGCAGCCTTTCAGATCAGGTATGGTTTGTACAAGAATGTGGTTATGCCATTAGTTCTCACGAATGCGCCTACTGTTTTCATGTCACTGATGAAATGAGTGTTCCATCCAAAATTGTATTCTTTCATGGTAGTCTTGATGGAAAATATATTGGTGTACTCTCACACTCGACATGACCATGACTCACATTATGATATCATTCTGAGTACACTTAGATAACATCAGTTATATTCTAAAATCTCTAAATGCCAATTTTCAATGGACCAAATTTACTTCTTGGGTCATGTTATCTCAGAGACAGGAGTATCTGTAGAACCAGAGAGAGTGAGAGCAGTAGTTTCCTGGGACCATCCAAAGAATGTATTTGAGGTTAGAAGTTTCCTAGGTTTGGATGGTTACTACAGATGTTTCATACAGGACTTCTCACACTTAGCAATACCATTGACGTACCTGAATAAGATGGGTGAAAAGTACCTATGGTCAGATTCTTGTGATTCAACCTTTTAGGAGATGAAATGGAGGTTCACTTTAGCACCAATACTATTTTTTTCAGAGATAGTCAAGAGCTATACTATATACTATGATGCATCAAGTATCAGGTTGGGAGAAGTTATTATGCAGGGAGAAGGAGTCGTTGCGTACGGGTCTCAGTAGTTGAGGCCACGTGAGAGGAATTACCCAAAAGATGATCTCGAGTTGGCTGTAGTTGTTCAAGCTTTACAATGTTGGAGATATTACCTATTGGGAGATCTTTTTGTGGTTTCCACTAACCAAAAAAGTCCAAGTATATATTCACTCAGCGTGACCTGAACTTGAGACATTGATGGTGGGTTGAGTACCTTCAGTTCCTTTTCATTGATTTTGCGTACATGCTTGGTAAAGGAAACGTAGTGGCTGATACGTCGAGCAGGAGAATGTAGATACAGGTAGTTCAGGAGGCCAGAAGTTAATGGAATATTGTGGCTCTATTCACTAAAATTCATTTCAAGGTGTATGATAGATTGGGGTAAATGTTTCTTTCTTCTGTATCTATTACATCTACTCTACTTGATCGAGTGCGAATGAGGCAACTATCAGACTCTGAAGGCCTAGTTCTATGGGAATGTGTGATAGGAGAGGACTCAATTAATGGATGGACTATAGGTGAGGATGAGATCTTGTGATTTCATGGATGAGTATGGGTGTCACCAGACATACATGAGGAGATTATGTAGGACTTTCATTCCTCATTTTGGGTAGTTCATCCTAGTGTCACCAAGATGTATCGAGATCTGCACCATCAGTATTTGTGGATACGTATGGAGAGAGATGTTACTGGTTTTGTGATGAGGGTTTCCACCTGTCAGTAGGTGAAGGTGGAGCATCAGTGACCAGCAGGGCTTTTGCAGCAGTTACCTATTCCCAAGTGGAAGTTGAATGATGTCGCAATGGACTTCATGACAGGGTTTCCGATTTCACCTCAAGGGAATGATGTGGTTTGGGTTTTCCTTGACATACTCATAAATGTTTCTCACTTTTTACCGATCAATGAGACCTTCAGTGTTAATGAGCTAGGAAAGTTTTACATCTGTGAGATTGTACGCATACATGGGGTTCTACAATCCATTGTTTTAGAGAGGGATTCCCGTTTTAGTTCTCGGGTCTGGCATGTACTATAGAAGGCTTTGGGTATGCAGGTACTTCTGAGTACAAATTACCATCCCCGGACAGATGGCCAGTCTGAGTGTACGATTCTGGTACTGGAGGACATGTTGAGAGCTTGCATCCTCGATTTTGGAGGTTCTTGGGAGAAACACATACCTCTGGTGGATTTTTCCTATAATAATATTTATCACAAAACTATTTAGATAGAAACTTATGAGGCTTTGTATGGTAGGCCATGCTGATAACCCTTATGTTGGCTGGAGGCAGGACATGCAGCTATACCAGGACCTCGTCTTGTCTAAGAGACCACATAGATAATAGATTTGATTTGGAATAGGTTGGATACTACACAGTCATGAAATAATTCTTATGCTGATCGACGGATATGACCTATGGATTTCAAGGTCGGAGATCAAGTTTTCCTACGTGTCACACCGAGGGTGGGACATATGAGGATTAGGAGATAGGGTAAGATTTCACCGAGATATGTCAGGCCATTTGATGTTTTGGAAAGGGTCAGGCCGATTTCCTATCAGTTTAAGTTGCCTCATAGGTACCAAGATATGCACAACGTCTTCCACATTTCACAGCTATGACGTCACTTCTCAGACTCGTCTCATGTTTTTCAACCTGAGGAGGTTGAGTTGGTGGTGGACGCATTGTTAGAGGAGCATCTTATCTGGATTGTTGATAATAGTGTGAAGTTTCTCTGTGGATAGTATGTTCCTTTGGTATGAGTGTTGTGGATGCACGAGCGAGTATAGGATGGGACTTGGGAGAGGGATGGAAATGTATGATCACAGTGGCCGAAGCTATTCGAGGATTCTTCTTCTATGTCACCTTTCTTGGGAAATTCATGGATGAATTTCTTTAAGGGGGATGTTTGGAAGAACATGGATCATTTTTTTATGTATGGGTTTTCTTTTCTGGTGCTTTTGAGAAAAAGAGGAGTTTCTGGAAATTTCAGGAGTACACGCCATGAACTTAAAAGTACATGCCGTGTACCCCTTTGCTGCGGGTAGCCGTGTGCTGGCCATGTAACGGCCAAGCCCATGGCCATGTGTAGTGACCTAGAGACCGCATAAAGTAGGGGATGAGAAAAGAATTTACAAGCCATGTATACCTAGGGAACACGCCATGTACATTTATTTTCATTTTATTAATTGGATCAGGGTCGCGTCTCCTTCACAAAAATAGATTATCCGTCATGCGTCTCATCCAGGAGCGACCGTACAACACGATTCTTCTCCAAGCCCCCGACTCGCCATCTCTTCTCCGAATCGACCTCCGTCGATTCCGTTGGGATCTCCACAGTGAGCTCTTCCTTATTCTAGATCCTCATTTCCTGATTCCTCTTCTTTTGTGAGATATCATTGGTTGAGAAGTTGATATATTTTTATAGATCTATGGAATTATAGTAAGATTCAAGTCATGAGGTTAACGTATATCATTATTACAACAGTGAGGTAGGTTTTTTGTGCCTTTCTATAGTTAGTATTGAGTTATATGTGAAATGGTGCCAATACCCTCGTTCGGGGTATTGCGTGTTTATGATTTTTAGCCCTGTTAATGCCTTATATGTATTGTTATCTTAAGTAGAGGTATTTGATTGTCAATAAGGTTTTTTACATGCTATAGAGGTGTTTTCCCATTTATCATTTGATATGGACCGTTCAGTATAGCTTTGCCTATTAGGTTTCTTTGGTTTCCATGCCTAGTGTTGTTAGGATTGAGTGATTTAATCTGACATGATGTTATATGCTGTAGACTATTTAGCCAAGTATTTCTTGAGTTTTACATTGTCTTACATATATATCGATTGTGCACGTTTCACTTACACAGGGCTATGGGAACCTGGTGTAGTAGACCATAGGGGGAATGGATGCTGAGGGCTTCCCTAGAGTGTCTATTTACTTTTACGTTGAGAGACCATGCATGGGATGGACTTTGTGCTCCCTCAGAGTGTATACAGTTTTCTCATTACGAGAACACACAAATAATTGGATGTTGAGTTCTTTCGCAGAGTGTCTATAGTTACCGATACAAGACCACATGGGGAATTGACATTGAGTGCTTCCTCAGGGAGTCTTTGCTAAATCTTAACCAAAGGGGTTATACTGTGAGTACTTCCCAAAGGGTTTCTTATGTTTTCATGGTTGAACTAGAGGGGTTAGTCTGTGAGTACTTCCCCAAGGTTTACCTATTTTTGATTAGCTGCTTACGTAATATATGAAAATGAATGCATTTGAAACTGTAGGATTGTTTACTTTTGAGTACTTCCTTGTTTACTGCTGAATTTATCTTATTACCTGCTATATATATTCACTGACTGTTAGGCATGGATCTTTGGGACGTGTCCTACTGATATTCATCTCACACCAAATTTGGGTCATGATTTTGGGCCCAAACAGATTCTATTTCTGCAGGTATAGACACGGGTATATGCCCTTCTACTTCAGGTACTTGATTGTTGAGGAGCTAGGGAGCATGGGACCAAGATGAGGCTTGAAATGCTATGGAGTTGTTTACATTATTTGATTTTGTACTTTTTTTAGTACTATATTCTTGCATTGTGACTTGTTTGGATGCCTTCCTAGACATATGTATCATGCATAATTTATATATGTGTTATAGTTGTTTAATATCTTTCAGTCTTCTACTATTTACTTATTGCATGCTATTAATGCTTTAGTTATTGTTATCTATTTCTTTCAACTACATTACTTTTCCAATGAGGGAACAGTTTCTCCACTATCACACCAATGGTTCTCACTATTATTTGGTAGCCTCTGGCATTTGGGAAAATGCGCTTGAGGCCATGTGACCAACCGAGTATGGGTAACCTCTGCACGTCGCCCGAAACCGGGACGTTATGTAATACTACTTATGATCAAGAAATATCTAACTAATACACTTAATAAAATCACTTAATACCTCCTTGAATACTCTTTTTGGGTATAAATCAATCTATGGAAGCCATGTGGTGAAAACCAAAAGGAGTTACCCAAATAAGAGTTAACACCCTTCATCTAGATCTTTTATTTTATTTTCTTTCTCCACCACTAAACTATCTTTATTTCAGGATTATAGAAAAAAATTTATCCTTAATATATAGTATTTTTTTTTGATTTAGGGTTATACCTACACTTACACGTACTTCCATCTAACGGGTAATGAACATAATATTTTTTTGTTTGACGAACGACCGCCACACAAAATGATGACTATTTGTTTTTCCTCTACCACCATTATTTCTTGAGAATTGTGATGGAAACACTTTTAATATATGATATATATAATATTTACTATTAATTTATTCATATTTTCTTATTTTATAAAAAATATATTTATAATTTCGATCTGTTGTAAATATGATAACATCGTTTATGGATGGTTGGACTACCGCCTCCTCAAAATGATGAGATATGTTCATAGAATTAATGTGATGTATTATGGATGGATTTAATTAAAAAAATCTGACCTAAGAAAAATCTATATTATTTTCATGAAATAATTACCTTTCTGGATATATAATATATAATTTTCTTTATTACCACTTTCAAACCGAAAAAGTGATAACGTCGATTGTGGACGTATGGACTACCGCCTCAACGACGTGATGTGATTCCTTTTACATCAAAATAAATATATATAAGTATATATTATTAAATAAAATGTTACTTATTATATAAGGATCATTCATAAAATATATATTCTTTCTTACCTTATTTCCACAATGATCATTGAAAAAATGGGAATCTTACTCATGCGTACGTACAATCTACCATCTCCATGATTATACCGTTGGTTCATTTTTCATAAACATTATTCATGATTGATTTTAAAAGTATCATTTATTTAAAAATATGATAATTATTTCATGATTATTATTCTAGAGATGATGATATAATGACCCTTTGAACATAGTTGTCCAACCAAAGTCATTTTTAACACATGAACCGAATTTGGTTAAAACACACGAATTAGATTTAAATCTTTAAGTAATGTATATAAAATGGTAATAAGTGAAGTAAAAGTGATAATAAACATGACAAAATTTCTGAAACAATTAATTAATTAACATAAGTTTATTATTTAGGAATATAAGTACACATGTTACAAGTTCGAATCAAGGTAAGGGTTTTTTCTCATCAAAATTTTATTTTTTGTGAGACAAAAGCCACAAACACCTCCTATTTATTATATGTTTTGTATATTATATGCATTTATTAACTACATGATTATTATAATTATATTTTGTGTATTTACATATCAATATTATTATCCTTCTATCATTATGTCTATGATACAAATGTTACCAAATTGGTAATGTGATTTTGTCTCAATTTGCCTTTGTTGAGACCCATGCCATGTTGGACACCTATATTTTTTGATGTGGAGTATATAGTGAGTTTTAAATTTTATATCATTAATATCCTTATTTTAATTAAATTTTATGCATCATGTAATTTTATTCTATCAATTTTTTTGATTCATATTACCAAATTGGTAAATATTTATAGTTATAATCTCAGTGTTTATTGAGATTGTTTACGATTATGAAACCATTGATGAAATATTAGGATATATATCTCAAGAACTTTCAAAAGTTTTCTTAACCTATATTTATTAATATAATATCCATGTAATGGTACCATTTTCTTACTCTTTGGTACATAATATGATCAAGAAAGTGTTTTTAAAAAAGTCCGACATTAAACCCCTCTTAGATCAGAAATATATAATCCTTCAAAACCATGTTTTCTATAAAAAGTTTCCAAAAATATATTACTACTATCGTATTTTATTTAAATGACCATTTTACCCATGTTTTATTTTTTTGATCAAAATTGTTTTTAAAAAGGAATATTCTTGTGGTTTTCCAATCAAGGAACATTTTTAAGTTTATACGGTGAAAAAAGAATTATTAGTATGTACGGATTTAAATTTTCTCATGACCATAGTTCCCTTGAATATTCCTTTAAAAGAATACAAACATATTATTTTAATAGATTCTATTTTCCTAATATTATAGATATTAGTTTTTAATGAAATTATCAATAAAATATGTTTCCAAAAACGTTTTATGTTTAAAAATTGTTATAAACGGTATTCAAAGATATTTTTTTTTGGTTTTCATATTATTTTAAAAAAAATGGGTTTTAAAAAATTCCAAACATTCATTATAAGTTTTCATTACGTTTTCAATGGAAGTGGTTTTATAAAAAATTAATACTTTATATTTTTTTAAGTTTATTTTCAAGAAAATGGTTTCCAAAAAGGTTTTATGTTTCAAAAATAATTTTCAATTGAGAAAAGATATTTTAAAAAGAAAATTTTTGAAAATATATTTCAAACATATTTTCTATCTTTGAGGATACCCATTGATGTTACTCATGCATTTCAGGTAAATGATACAAAGGTTTCATTAAAATTATTTGTCTAAATGGTTTGTGGAATTATGGAATTATTTTTATGAAGAATATTTTATCTATAATGGGTAATATTCTTCTGAGACCCATTCACTTCCATGGGTTATATTATTATGAGTCCTTTTTATATTCAAAAGGATATGAATTTATTAATTCTTATGTAACCCATTTCATATCAATGGGTTATACCATGATGAATTCTTACAAATCCTACGTCATATCATGGTTTGTTCTAGGTGAAATGATTATGAAAAATATATAGATTACATAGTTTATGATTTGATAATTTTTTTATGGTAACTATTTAATTTCATGGGTTATGATATAATGTTTATGAAACCCATCTCTTCCATGGGTCTTGATATGATGCATGTTTTATTATCCTGTGGAACATGTATGTATAGTTATATTATGATATGGGTGGGACCTAAGTCTTACTATAATGCATTGGGTAATGATATATGTTTTATCAGAATGAAGAGAACCTGAGAGAAAATCCCATGCCAAAAAAGAGGGTACATAAGAGGGAATTCCAAGAATGAAACAAGAGGGTATATGGGAGGGAATCCCAAGTCCAAAACAAGAGGCTAGACAGGATGGAATCCCAACCCTGAATTAATTAAAGTTGTGATTATCCCAAGCCTAACATGTTATGATGGTCTTGTTATGCGTCCTTGTCATAGTTTTTTATATGCTTATGCGTCTTCCAGAATCCCATGTATTAATCATATATCATGTTTTCAGGGATTATTTTCTTTATTTCCCTATGATTCATGTCTTATAAGCTACAAATATTTATCTCAGGACTCATTTATATGATCTTTGATATGTAGGGGATAATCATCAAATGTTATTCACATGTTCTCATATCATTATTCTCATGTTATTCTTTTGCATCTCTTTTAATCTTTATGAGAATATGAGCTCATCCCTTTCTTATGTTTCCTTTCCCTTGGTTATGAAGAAAGGTTTTAGGTAGAATTAATAAAGGGGGAGGTCTTTGTGGGAATCATGGAATATATTAAACCATGTTAGAATATTTTTTTCCATGTTTCCAAAGACACTAAACTATTATGGTCCTTGGAAATTTTCTTTTTTAATATGATGAATAATGATCTAAAATGATGTAATATCAATGAATGTTAAGTCTGGGTCAATATAGTTGGTATCAAAGGAAAGGTTTAGTATGTCTTCGGAAAATAGGATGAGAGAAAATTAGTGACATCACTAGGTATATTTCTATGTTATTTCAATGGGTTTCTCTATTGATAAGTATAAGGATGATTTAATGTTTTGAAAAAAGCCCCTATAATTTGGTAAAGGATAGAGTTAGTGGATTACTAGAAATACTTCCCTATCTAGATACTAAAAGTGTATGTAGTTTTAGAATATATTTACTTAGGAGTAATAACTCTGAAAAGGTGTCTGGGCCTGACTCAGAATAACCTAGTACATGACAACAGGCCTTACTACACACCTGGTTTGACACTCCTTAGGGATATTATTTCTAAATTCAAAAAATATTAATGAACCATCATAAAGTATTTAAATATAATTTGGATATGAATAACCTTGGATAAACATAAGGAGTCATATATTAAGTACGGTGTCATAATTTAGACATCTTATAGAGGACTTTTCAGGATTATTTGGTTCGTGATTATGATAATTGTTCCTTACTCTTTGCTTTTGGTTTTAGTGAATGGATTGAACCTGAAGGAACCATGTAAATGGTGATTGCGACAGAAAAAAATGATTTTTCTCTATAGAAACCAAATTTTATGGGAGAAAGAATGAAATATATCATTTATATACTCACCAAAATTTCTCAACCTATGAACCATACTGAAATCCGAAACAAGAAATGGATGGAACTACATTCTGTTCTGTCCTTCATGAGGAAACATCTGCCTTCTTTCAGCGGGTCTTCTGATCCAGTTGTTGCTAACAAATGCATCAATACCAACGAAAATATATTTTATTTTCTTCAATTTTTAGTTCATGAGAATTCAATTCTGGTTGTTTATCGGTTAGAAGGTGAAGCAGATCAGTAGTGGACTCTAATAAAGTATACAAGGAATCAAGAGGAAACTGAATCCATGGATAAGGATGAGTTCAAGAACATATTATTCAATAATTAATTTCCTTAAATTATTCTCACAAATATTTAAAGTGAATTCGTAGAGATTAAGAAGAATGATGATGAATATGGTCATGCCTATGAAGAAAATTTTACATGGCTTTCCAGGTACTCTTTGGGTATTATCATTCAACCGAAAAGAAAAATTGGTTGATTATTTTGTGGTATGAAAGATACTCATTGAAAGGAATTGGATATAATATAATATAGAATTGGTGAATAAGTTTTTAGAGGTTTAATAATTGTTTAAATATAGGTTTGATTAGTGTATAAATCTTCTTTTTTTTGACAAGAAAAGGATGGTGGATTTCAAAATTAAATCTAACAATAATGGAGAAAATAAAATGTACAATCAATTATGAAAAAAAACGTGATAGGAAACATGGATAGAATTGTCTAAAGGGGACTTCTAAATATTTTAAGTGTGTAAGGGAAGTTCATAGAGTGGCTAAATTTTTAAGTGATGGGAAGAAGTTAGCTAATAATGCAAATAATGAGAAATCCACACAGAATGCCCTTCCCACACTTCATAGTTTCAATTTCAAGGAGTTTTTCCATTAATCTAATAAATCCCAAAATCCAAGGACTAATGTTAATAATAATACATGAAATCCTCTAAAGTAAAAGGATAAAGGTAAATCTTATATTGTTATAATGGATGATGTGAAAAAAGATAATTAAAAAAATACCTATCCTCCCCACCTTAGTTGGGAATTCTATATTCGATTTTGTATTAATAGTTCTTATGAAAATTTTATTGATCATCTTTTGGGGATATTTTATCTTATTATCTTCCCCTATATAGATTATGGAATAATAAAATCACATTTTATATTTCATTAGTGTTAGGATGGATGCAAGTTTCTAATTACTATTTTTTTATAAGATAAATTCATAAATATGGAACAAATAGTGAAGTATATTTTTAAAAGATTAAAAGGACAAACATTTATGAACATTTTAGACCAAAAAAATATATGATGTTTTTGAGATTTAGTTATTATCTCAAAATATGTGGATTTAGGTATATTGGATAACATTTCCTAAGCATTTGTTTTGTGATAAAGAAAAAAGGAATGACATATCATTCTATTTATGGATCTCACGATATTTTAATTATTTTGGAATGAAAAATCCACCTTCATTTCATGTAATAATTTAACGTTTTTATGTTTATAAAGGCACAAAAAGGATGATATTTTGGTGGAATCAAGTAATAATATCTCCTTTGTAAATTCTTAAACCATTGGAAATGATCTTGAAATAAAAGGTTGTCTTATTATCACCATTTATGATGATATCAATGATCTTTTTGAAGCCTCTTTGGGTTATGAATTTTGTTTTAAAATTTCTCCTAACCATTTTCTCTATCACGTTCCATCATAACTTGGTGGTTAGATTTGTTTTCCATGTAAAATTTTTCACTTCCAACCTTTTTTATCCTATGTGGAAACCTAGTTATGTTTTACTTTGGGTGACCATTTTGATTCCAAATTTTTATCATTAAACTATGTTTTAGTGTTAATTTTTACAATGTGGGTTTATATTAATGATACATTCAAATATTTATACTTTGATAACCCAGATGAATTTTGGGGGTAAAATTCATTTTAAATGGGGTATAATGTAACATCTCAAGATTTTATGAAATATTTTTTCAGAATTAATTTAATATTTTTGATATTTTGAATTTACACAACATTGAATATTGTTTTTTATATATTAAATAATTATTTTCTATTTGTTTAAACTAAACCCAATACATATATTTTCTTTCACTATACGCAACACCAACTTTGCTTGCTATACACACAACATTGAGTTTCTACAAAACATCATTTTATTGTGATAAATTTTAAATGAGATAGTCGTAACATAGAAATTAAACAAGGAAATATGAATATAAATAACTAATTTTTGAATGTCACATAAAATATCTTCAAATATAAAAAAAAAAATTTATAATGAAACATAAAATTTTTGGTAACATTTTTATATGTACAAAAACAATATTTTCTTATTGGAACAACTTTTTATGTCCTTCTGCATACAATAAAAAAAGTTAATTTTAGCCACTCATAGAAATTAAATTCGATAAATAAACATAATTTTTGAATTCATAATTTAAATATTATCTTAGTGTTAATATTTTTTTATTTTTCTAAGAAACTTAATTTTTGGATGAATAGTGAAAAATATTGAATTTTAACCCAAAACTACTTTTTTGTCTAATTTATTTATATTGATATTTTTTATATAAAATTTTCTTTCAAGTCACATTAGGAAAATTATAAAAATATTAATCCAATTTATGTCATTGAAATATTTTTAATATTTAATTTAGATATAAAAGTTTAGTGGCATTTTGAACATCCTCACTTTAAAATCTCGTTTTCTCGCCACGTCCGCGGGATTAGCCTTAAAATAATTTTCTCAATTAAATGAGTTTAATGTTGGAAAAAAATAAAATGTTTTAATAAATATGATATTTATATTCAAATATTATCAAATTACTTTTTTTTCCAAAATGATCAGTGAATGTGATTAAAATTAATTACAACGATTAATGTAAAATTAAGCATAACAAGAGGCATAACTATAATATTAAGTGTAAAATGAACTACAAACTTGTAAAAAACATTTTTTATGTACATATTTTGGAAAATAAACTTCTAAGGTTCTATAATGAACCATTTGGAAACTTTGGTAACCTGTAATACTTAGGGAACAAACAATTCTTTTAAAAAATTAACATGTGTGTTCTTTCCCTACCTTATAAAGGATACCAACTCTCCTTCTTCATAACACCTCTTAAAAAACATAGGATATTCCAAGATATACCCAATAAAATTCCCAAAATCTTTAAATTACTATTTTAATCCTAAAATTTTGCATAAATACATCCAAAGAATCCATTTGGTGAAAACCAAATGAAGTTACCCAAACAACCAGTAACACTCTTCATCATGGTCTTTAATTTTATTTTCATTTCCCACCCCAAAAAATATCCTTATTCCATGATTATATAAAAAATGAATCATAAATATATTTATGTGTCATTATATTGAAGATTTTAACTACACTTATACAAACATCCATCTATGGAAAATAAACATACTATTTTTGTGTACGATTAAATATCACATCATGGAATGATGATTGTTTTCTTTTCCTTTAACACATTTATGGTTGGAAATTATGATATATAATCTATTTATATAGTATATATATAATATTTATTATGTTTTTATTCTTATGTAACTATTTTATAATAGATAACATTATACTTTCCATCTTTTGTAAATACGATAACATCATTTGTGGACATGTGGACTACCGCCTCCTCAAAACTATGTGATATATTCACACACTACATGGGATTTGTTAAGGATAGTTTTTATTAAAAATATGGGACATAAAAAAAATTTATATTAATGATCTAATTTCCATTCAAGATATATAATATATACTTTTCTTTATTACATTTTTCACACACAAAAAGTGATAACATCGATTGTGGATGTGTAGAATACCATCGCCTAAACGCGATGTAATTCCTTTTAAATCAAAATAAATATAAATATAAGTATATATGATTAAATAATTTTTTATTATATATGTATCATTTTGGAAAGTTAAATTTTTTAACTTCTTTCCATAATGACCATTGTAAAAATGGGAACGTTACTCATGCGTTGTTACGGCCTACTGTCTCCATAATTGTAATGTGGGTTCATTTTTCATAAAATTGTATTATGATTTCTTTTAAAAGTATAAATGATTTATATCTATGATAATTATTTCATTATTTTTATTATTTATATTTTTATATAATTAACCCGTTGACCATATTCAACCAACCAAATTCATTTTTAACTCATGAACCAAATTTGGTTAAAACACACATCTTCAAATCAATTCTTTAAGTAGTTTTATAAAATATGGTAATAAGTGTAGTAATAGTGATAATAATATTTAAAATGTGTTTTATGAAATTAATTATTTCACATAAGTTTATTATTTAAGAAGATAAAGACAAATGTGATAATTTGGACCCATGATAAGGGATTTTCCTTGTCTCACTTTTATTTTTCGTGAGACACAAGCCACATACACATCATATTTCTTATATATTATGTCTATAATTACCATTTATGAATTAAATTATTCTCATAAATAAATTTATGGGTATTTAGAAATCCATTTTATGGTATTTTATTCCTGGGGTCTACGTTTCAAATGTTACCAAATTGGTAATGTGATTTTGTCTCAATTAGCATTCTTTCTGAAAAATGCCATGTTATGAACCTATATTTTCCAGGGGGTGTATATACCTCATTTGAAATGTAATATCTTGAAAGTAATAATTTTCAGGATATTTTCGGATTCATTTAATTTTATTCCTTTTATTATTTTATGATTCAAGGCAACAAATTGGTAAAGGTTTATAGCTACAATGTCACTATTTATCAAAATTGTTTGCGATTGTTCTCCCATTTACGAATTATTATGATACATATATTAATAACTCTCATTGTTTTTCTTACTCTATGATTACAAATGTTATATCCAATTAATAAAATGTTTTGTTCCACTCTTTGGTATTTAATATGATCATGAAAGTTTTTTTAAGAAATTTTGAGTTTACCTGCCTCTTTAGTGGGTAATCTGTGATCCTTCAAAACAATGTATTCTAATAAAATTCTAATTTTTCTTAATATTTTACTATAATATTTAAAATATTTTTTACCCATGTTTTAACTTTTTAATCAAATGTTTTTTAATAGAAATATTCATGTCATTTTTTGGTTGAGGCACTTTTCTAAACTTTTTACAGTGTAAAATGAATGTTCGACATGTATGTATTTACTAGATATCATGACCGTCAGTCCATTTAAGCTTACTTTACAAGATTACAAAGTTATATTTTTGAAAAGGAAATTATTTTCTAATATTCTAGATCACATTTTTTAAAAGTAATTTTCTATGAAAATGGTTTTCAAAAACGTTTTATGAATAAAAAATGTTTTAAATTATTTTTAAATCTTCTTTTTAATGTTTTTAAATTATTTTAAAAGAAATTATTTTCAATATTTATTTATATGATTTCATGAATTTTTCAATGGAAGAGGTTTTCAATTATTTTTCGAATATTCCTTTATAAGTTTTCAATATTATTTTCATGATAATGGTTTTCAAATAGTTTTTTGTTTTAAAAATAATTTTCCAAATAAGAATGTGAATTTTATACAAAAAGGATTTTAAATGATATTCAAAAATTAACTCCTATATAAGGGGACATTTGTTGGTGTTACTCATGCCTTTCGAGGAAATTATCCAAAGGTTACATTCATATTATTTTTCTAAATGGTTTATGTTTTGATAGCAAGATGTTTATGACAACCCTTTTCTCATTCACAAGTTATAAATTTATGAAACATGTTACTTTTCCATGGGTTATATGCTTAAGAAACCCATTTATATTCAATGAGTTATACCATGATATGTTTTTATGAAACCTGTTTCATTGCAACGAATTATACGATGATGAATTCTTATGAAACCTGCTTCATTTCATGGGTTATTCTAAGATTAAATGATTATGAAACCTATATATTTTTCTTAGCTTGTGATATGATTAAATTTTTATATTAACCATTTTATTTCAAGGGTTTTGATATGATGTTTATGAGACCTATATCTTCTATAGGTAGTGATATGATGCAAGTTTTAGTATCTTGTGGAACATGTATGTATGGTTCTATTATGAGATTTGTGGGACCTATATCCCCTCCTATTCATTGGGTAATGATAAATTTTTTATGAGATTAAATGGTACCCAAGAGGGTATACCATGCCCAAAACAAGAGAGTACATAGGAGGTAGTCCAATGCCCAAAACAAGAGGGTACATGAGAGGGAATACCAAGCTCAAAGTAGGTGCACGATTGATTATCCCAAGAATAAAATGTAATGAAGGTCTTGGTAAGAATCCTTGACATAGTTTTTTATATTCTTGTGTGTCTCACATAATCCAATGTATTATTCATATGTCATTATTTCATGGCTTTTGTTATTTGTTTCCCTACTATTCATGTCTTATGAACTGAAATTTTTTATTCCATACCTCATGTATATGATATTTGATATGCATCGTATGATTGTCAAATTTTATTTACATATTTTTATACCCTAATGCTCATGTTATACTTATTTATCTCTTTTACCCTTATTGAGCATCTTAACTCACCCCTTTCTTATGTTTCCTTTACCTATGTTATGAGAAAAGATTTAAGGTAGAAGTACTAAATGGGTAGATCTTTTTGGGAATCATTGATGATATTTTACCAAGTTAGAATAAAATTTTCCATGTTTCCAAATAAATAAAACATTTACCTTCCATAGTAATTTACTTTTATAATATGATAAATATTCATCTAATGTGATGTAATATCCATGTATATTAATATAACAACACTGATTTTTATTACATATTAATTATTTATTTATTACATGATATCCCACTTAATAAAACCCCAATGATCGAGAAGTATATTGTATTTGGGAATTAGGTACATTAATTAAAAAATTATAACATGTGATATAACAACAATATTGAAATCTTCCTTGGCATGATCATAATAATCCATCAAACATAAATGTGTATGGAATATCCTCGTGGAATAAATTAAAAAAGGATGATCTATAAATCCCATTAACAGAAAAAACAATGCATCACATGAATAATACAATACGGGTTAGAAAAGTTTTATATAAACGAAGACTAAAAGGAACCTGAATAATATGGAATATTATAGAATGATAATCATAAAATTGGATATGTGGGAACAACTAAAAACACTACATCATTAACATAGGTCAAGGATAACCCCACTGAGAAAACATTGGGGATAAATTCCCATAAATAAATTAGGTTAATCCCATGTCCCAACATGATGTATCATGGTACTAACTATTACCCATTTCATTGGATTGATATCAGGTCTCACCCTTCATAATCACTTCATTATCATCCTTATGTGTGACACATATATCATATAACAAGGATTCATTCAATATATTAATTAATTCCATGATAAATTAATGTGTAATAAATACATGTATACACCCATTCAACAAGTATAAGTGACTAAAGGTGAATACCCTTGATAGAAAAATAGGTATGGAATTCACTACATAATTATTTTGGAATTGAAAATCACGGTGCAATTTTGGTAGCATAATGTTGTGCTAGATAAATTCATAAAATTGTTTAATGATAGATAAAGAGGCATCTCATCAATTAAAAATTAAATGTAATATAATAGGGACATGTAATTACATTCCACAACATAAGGAATTGAAAATATAAGGCATAATATAATAAAGAAACATGAAGAAAGAAGTGAAAGGAAACAACCATTACAAAATTATAGCAAGGAAATAGGTTTACATAAAGTTTTTTAGTAGATTTAAATTAGAGTGAAAGGGTATATGATACTTTTTACATCAAATAGATATTAAGGGGAATATTTAAGAGCATATAAAAATTGAGTAAAAATGAAATTAAAAGACACAACATAAAAATAATTCTTGATAAAAGAGGAGGGTGGAAATGAGTTTCCCTTACATGAATGTGTGAAAAAAAAGGAATGGAATAATAATCATGGGATATTATGGTTGACTTGGGAGGAATCTAGGGAGAATAGTGTCATGAACCAATCATGGGGGGTCTTTTCCCACACCAGCAAGAACATCAAGGATGTGGTTCATGTGGTTTGTCCCTATTGAAGAGATGGTAGTCGCCCTGACAATGTGGAGGATGGTGTGGGTCAGTCCTGACACAACTGGTAGGGAGTTGGGGAAACTCTCTTGATGATTCCATCGAAAGATGAAACCAGTGAACCTCACATTATATGAAGAGATGTATAGTTGAACCCAGCCCACCAACGTGGGGTCTGGGTTGTTACACGAGTGAACAGTTGTGTTGAGAAGCTCAGCCCATGACATGTGGTATCAGAGGGAATGTTCCTTGGGATGTTTATGGAATGATGTATGTTAAACCATGGTTATGGGAGTGTATTATCAATGTTTAATTGAAGAGGTGACATAATATAAAAGTTTATGCTCATGAAATGTCCTAGGTAGAGACACAACTATGAAGGGTGGGTTTCACAGATGTTTTTTGCGACATAGAAAGAGGGTGGACCATGGTGGTTGGTGACCCAGAGATTGGGTGGGCCACAAAAGTAATGAAAAGGAAAGAGTTTCCCCTTATAAATTCTTGTATGATGGCTTTTTGGAAGCAAACCATTTCAAGGACACATTGAAAGCCACGATCCTGTATGCACGAGGTCGTTCATGGAATGGTGGTGGGAGAATGTCATAACCCAATAATGTGGGTATTATCACACAACAGTAAGAACATTAATGTCACTGTTAATGTGGGTTGTCACTATAGAATATATGGGAGTCACCCCAAAAATGTTGAGGATGGTGAGTGTCAGTCCTGACACAACTGGTTTGGAGTTGGGGCCACTCTCATGATGAGTCCATGGTAGGAAGAAACCGGTGAATCTCACATCATATGAAGAGTTGGATGGCTAAACCCCACCCCCCTTGGAGTGGGATGGGGTGCCACATGGGTGAACCACTATGCTGCAACACTCCCCATGATATTAGGGAAGAGTGTGGATGTGATTCAAGGAGTTTGAGTGATGAAAAATGGGAGCTTGGGTTAGTATATATAAGAAAGGAGAGGGATTTCATTATTATATAGGTTTTGGACTCTACATAATAAAATATTAAAAACCACAAACCATACCACTAATTTTCCCTTGGTTTTAAGAAAAGGGTATTGGTTTAAATTATTTTATAAGTCCAAGGGCTGAAGATAATGAAATAATTCCCTTTATTATGTGGAGGTGTGTCACACTTTCAAATAAATGAATTTAAAAATAATAAAAATATATTATATGTCTTGGATAATTCCCTAATGCTTTATAAAATAACTAAAATAAACTTAAAATAAAATTATTTTAAAGGGGAAACATATATTTGGCTGAGTATACATATTATAGGGTTTATTACATCACTATTGGGTCATTATGATTCCATAAAACACACCGTATATTTATATGGAATTTAATTATTACCAGAAAAATATACTATCTCTAAAAATTATGAAAAATTCAACATTGTATAATTTTGATGTCTGAATTCCCATAATAATATCCATTTTATCTAAATAATTTTCTAAATATGAAAATGTTCTCTTTTAGAATAAAAAATAACATTTATTGAAAATGATTAGTTTTTTGATAATAATAGTTTTCAAACCCTAATAAAAAATTCATTTGACTTCATCAAAATTATATGATCATATAAAATTTATTTAATAATAATATTTAATTAAAATATTAATTATTTAAAAGATATATTAATTTATAAATTTAGTAACCGAATATGAAAAATAACTAGAAATTCCATTTGTGCTTTATTGAATCAAAAATAAAAAAAATTATAATATAAATATTATAGGAAGATAATATATTAATTTTACTATAGAAAATAATGCAGAGATTCTTATTTCTAGGGTCTTGATAAATTTCCCTTTAATACACTAGTATACTCCCTAAGAGTATGGTGTGCGATGGTGGGGATATCATGGGTCCATTCAACGAACATGGTTTTGGTTGTGATCTCGATGATCTTGAACTTCTCCCGTAAATGATTTCTCTCTATATTTATTTATTGGATCTCATCTTGGGCTTGGTCTAGATAAAATATCAAAAATTATATCTCCCTCATAATCTTCGATAAATGGGCGAAAAAGGGAATGATCCTATAGGTTAAGGCCATCACCTCCTTTGTTTATGAAAAATGGGTTTGTTAAAACACTATATTTATACTAGTCACATGATCACTGTTCTATAACTATATTTTCAACGATAAATAAACTTAACAGTCATGTAAATCCAATTGGATATAATAAAAAAAAGTTTGTGTGTTTTCTATAACCATAAGACATTTAATTAAATCAAAAGGGGGATTTTATTCATAATAGTTCCGGTTGTTACAATCGTCCCCCATTTAGAAACATTTCTGTTGAATTTTAATTTTTACATACTAAAATAGATAGGGGTATCTCTTCTTTATTTTTTCCTCTGATTCATATGTTGCTTCTTCAAACTTATGGGTTCTCTATAATAATTTTATGAGGGGAATTGTCTTATTTCGTAGAACATTTTCTCTATGATCTAATATCATCAAACAATTCTCTTCATTGAAAAGATCATTCTCCTGTGGGACCAAATCTATATTTAGTACATGGGATGGGTATGGTATGAAATTCCCCAAGAGGAACACATAGAATACATTATGTACTTGAGACATGTTTAGTGGGATTTCTAGTCAATAAGACACTACTGTGATGCGATCAAGGACCATTAAAGGGATGATGTACCTCGAACTAAGCTTTCCATTCTTCCCAAATCTAATCACTATCTTCCATAGAGATATGTTGAGGAATCCCATGTCTAAAACATAAGACTCTCCATCTCATAGATGATTGTCACCATAGCTCTTATATGGAATCTATGTAACCTTAATGTGCTACTGAACGGTCTTAACCTTCTCCACCATTTCCTCTACCTTTTCAGGACCTAGATGTTTTAGTTCCCCATCTTCATCCCAACATGCCAATGTTCTTCACCTCTTCCCATAAAGGGATTTATATGGATCCATTTGGATGATCGACTGGAAAATTTTTTCATAAGAGAACTCAACCAAAGGAAGATATTGGTCCCCTCCACCTTTGAAGTTCAATGAATATGATCGCAACATGTCTTCCAGTGTCTAAATAGTTTACTCAAATTTTCCATCTGTTTGAGGATGATAGTCCGTACTGAAATTCATATCAGTGTCTAGAGCATGCTGAAGACTTTTCCAAAACATGGAGGTGAATCATGGGTTTCTATAGGATACAATTGATAGTGGTACTCCATGACATATTTCCAATTCTCTGATGTATATCTGAGTTAGTTGATCTCATGAGAAATTATCTCAAATAACAATGAAGTGTATAGTATTTTCAAGACGATCCATAAAAACCAAGATAGAATTTTTTCCTCTCGATGTCTTCAAAAGTCCGGTGACATAGTCAGTGGTGATATTTTCCTATTTCCATGTTTTTATGGGTAATGGTAGCATCATGACCCTATAATTATATCATTCTTCCTTCACTTGATGACGTAAAATTCACTTTGATGTGTATTCAATGTTCAAATTCTACACATTATCCCACTAATAGTGATCCTGTTGATCTCAATACATCTTTTTGTTTCCTAGGTGAATAGTGAAATTAAAACTATGTGCATCATCATACAGTTCCTTATTTAACTTAGGATTTAATAGAACAGATAGTCTTGATCCAAACTCAAAATTCCTCCTTCATTAACATTAAACTATAAGGATTTCAATTTCCTTATATTTTCCACTTTATTTGGAATTCCCACATCATATTTTTGAGAATGAATTAACCATTATGAAATATGTGGTTGAGAGATCATTTGTGAACAGATTGATGAGGTCCCTTTATTTATTATTCCCACACAAATCCTCTTCAAATATAATAAGATTTGGTCCTTTTCAATTATCATCAATGATATAATTACTAGGTCCCTTATACTTAGATCATCCTTCACTTTATTCTCTTTCCCAGGGTGGTAGTGGATTGAGTAGTCATAATCCTTGATGAGATCCAACCATATTCATTTGTGCATATTCATCTTTTTATATGTGAATATATATTTAATAATTCTGTGATATGTATATATGTCATACTTCTCACCGAAAAAATAATTCCACCAAATTTTCAATGAAATGATCACGGATGAAAACTCTAGATTATGCATGGGATATTGTTTCACATATATTTCATCTACATTGAGGCATAGGAAATAACTTTTCCATTTTTCATCAACACAGATGCCAATACCTTCTTTGAAGCATCATTGAAAATTATGAAATGCTCCCCACTAGTGGGTAGTGTGAGCACAATGGTAATGAAAATCATATTTCAACTCTATAAAGAATCCTTATCATTAATCATTTAATGAAAATTTGACTCTATTATAAGATATCTTAGAAAGGGGGTTTTACAATCATAATAAATTTATCACAAATTAGCGATAATATCTAGCTGACCAAAATAAACTACGGATATCTGTCATAGATATTGGCCTTAACTATCCCTCAATTTCTTATGAATTTGAATAATCCACAGATATCCCATTTCTTGTGAAGATATTACACAAGAATGATACATCCTTATACCATAACTCAAAATTCCTATACATTTCATAGAGCTTATCCCTTTTCTATGTCTTTAGTGCGGTGCACAGATTTTCCTCTTGCTCCTCCTTGGTTTGGGAGTATATTAGAATATTATCTATAAAGACTACTATAAATTTGTCAAGGTAATATCTAAAGAGTCTATTGAATAATTCCATGAATATTTTTGGAGAATTAGTGAATCTAAATGGAATTAATATGATGTCATAGTGACCTTACCTTGTACAAAAATAATTCTTGGGGATATCCTCATTCTTTACCCTTACCAAGTAAATTGTCGACCATATATACACATCGGGGAAGTATTTTCTTCCATGTATCGGATTGAATAACACATAAATTCATGGAAAATTATACTTTTTCATTATCAGGATCTTTTTGAGCTTATTATAACCAATGCAAAGGTACATTGACCCATCCTTCTCCTTGATGAAGAGGACTGGTGAACCCCATGGTGAAAAAGTTGGGTATATAAACCCTTTATCCATATTATTTTATAGTTGTTTATTTATCTCCTCATGTTCCAAAAAAAACCATCCTATATAGTGATTTGATCTTGAAAATTCCCCTGGTATAAGCTCGATTGAAAATTCATCCTCCCTTCTTTGAAGAAGACCATGAAATTCCTCGAGAAACACATAAGCAAATTCCCTCACAATAGGCACATATTCAAGGATTATACATTCCTTATATTCAATCATTTTAGCAATATACTCTTTCTAATAGAGAAGTAATATCCATTATTGGGGTGATGGTGATGAATAAGATTCACTATCCTCCTTTCAATTATATAGAATTTGAGGTCAATTCTCCATACAAAGAGTGATTTTCTTATCATGGAAATGTATGTAGGATTTATATATGGAAACCCAATCCATTCTAATAATTTCATCAAATTCTGGAAAAGTGAGTATGATGAGATTGACCAGGAAGTTCATCCCAAAAACATTGAAAATGGAGGAGTTATATACATGGGATGCAATAATTAACCCATTTTTTTTTCACCAACATCTATACTTAAATTATTTGTGGTGGGGTTTGGATTGATCAACGAATCTTCTATTATATAAAGGAATGAGTAGAACCAGAATCAAAAATCATGTTCTCCATTCTTTAATGAATAAACATAATAACTACGACCACTTGATTTTCGTGATTCACTTTACTGGTAGTGATGAAAAATCTCTCCCTAGCTTCTTTTGAGGTTACTGGTTGCATACAAAAACCCTGGGCTTAGGGTACTGATTCGCAACGTTCCCTAGTTATTTATAGTTGAAGTTGTGAAAAATATGTTGAGGGTTGAATTGAGAGTTCCTTTCCTTTATCACTTTGGTGGGTTTATCCAATTAGAAATCATTGACTGGGTTTCCTTCTCTCTCATACCTAAAGCATTTACTTGTTACCCTTATACAACTTCTAAGGTGCATCTTTCCACACATTTGACAAGTGGGATGCTAAAACATCTTAAAACTATTAGATTTAACCATAGTACCACCATAATTATGCTCCAATTTCTACTTCTTATCCTTGTTATACCCTTGAGACTCACCAATCTCTTTTTCAACTCTGAGGGCACATTAGACAGTTTCCTAATAGCTATAAATGTCATGGGTCACTAAGGCTTTTCATATACTAAGCTTCATCCCACTAAAGAAGTGGTAAACCTTGCATTCAAGGGTAATGAAAAAACCAAAAATGTATTGTGAAAGTCTTATGAAGTTTTCCTCATACAGCCCAACATATTCATCATCCTTTTTCTTGAGTGTAATGAATTCACTTTCTATTTTAAGACAGAGGGTGGGGGAAATAATTATGAAAAAACATTTTCTAGAATTCCTTATATTTTATTGCTTCGATTTCTTCATCAGATGTTTTATTATTGATCAATGCCCATAAATAATCAGCTTCAACCTCTGTATGATAAACATCTAGATGAAACTTCTATTTCTCATAACATTTTAGGATGGAGAATATATTTTCAATAGAGTTGATACATTATTCTGCAATTAAGGGATCTGATTATCCATTCAAAGTAGGAGGCCTTCGTTACATGACACTCTCAATTGTGGGTTGTTCTCTATTAGGGGAATTGGGTGATCTTATTGATCAATTTTTCATTTAAGAACATGATTTAGTTGAGACATTTTCATATAGAATTTTTCAATTCCCACTCCCATCAGGTGGGGCTTCTCATTGGGGGCAGTCATCACATTGCCCTTTGAATCAGTTTTTATCCCGATTCATCATATTACTGGACATTGGATAAAATAAAGAGAAACTTAAATATAATTATTTTAAATTATTAAACACAGAAAGGGTAATCCAATTAAAATAATTGGATACTTTTTTAATTACATTTATTTCCTTAACTTAGGAATTTCTAGGCTTTAATCTAAGTTATTCATGATCTATCTCCTAACGTATATTCTTATGGGGATTTTTTTGTTTCCTTAATTATGGTTTGTAATTAGATTATGTATTTAACATAGAATATCCCCTGGGAGTGTCAAACCAAGTGTGCAATAAGACCTGTTTTCATGTACCAGGTTACCCAGAGTCAGGCCCAGAACACCTTATCAGAGTTTTTACTCCTAGGTACATCTGTTATAGAAACATTCCCACTTGTAGTATCCAGACATGGATTTATTTCCATGATAAACCACTTACTCTATACCTACCAAAATTTCGGGATATTTTCTTACACATAGTCATACCCTTAATGATTTTCACTAGGGTTTTCTAATCCTAATCCCAAAATAACTATACCATTATCTAATACTAATTATAAAAACCCAACATTTTATTACACTTTATTACATGATTTGTTAAATGAGATCACACTTAATACAACCCCAAAAGATTTATAAGTAATGTGTCTTTGGGAATTAGATATATTACATAACAACTTATAACAAGGGATACAAAAACATTAATAAAAACATCCTTTACATGATCGTAATAATCTATAAAACTTAAAACCAAATGGGATATCCTAGGGGAATACATAAAAAAGAGTGATCTATAAAGAAAATTAAGTGAATAAACAAAGTAATAAAATGAAGAATAAATTATTTGTTAAGAAATATTCCTATTAACAGAGCATTATTGTAAGAGGAATAATATGGTATGATATAGAATGATAATCATAACATGGGAAATGTGGGAACAAGTTAAAACAATGCATCATAAAAATAGGTCAAGGATAAACCAGAAAATACATCATGGTGAAACATTACCACAAAAGAATTAGGTAAATCCAATTTTCCAACATGACGTATCACAATACTAACCATTACCTAATGCATTAGAGTACCATTATACTGCACCCCTCATAATCATTTCATTCGAATGCATAAGTGTTCCACATAGATCATATAACATGGATTTATTCAACATCATAATTTACACTAAAATCAAGGAATGGGGAATACATCTATTTTAGTCCACATTAAACATGTATATGTTCATAAATGTGAATACCCCTTATAGATAAATGGGTATGGTATTCACTAAACAATTATCTTCACATGGAAAATCGTGGTGCAATTTCGGCAGCATAACAACGTCATATAGAAATTCATAAAATGGTTTGATAATAGAGAAATGGATATATTATAATTTATACAATAAATGGATAATAATAGGGACATGGAAATAAATTCCCCAATATAAGGAATTTTAAATATAATGCATATCATAATAAAGAAACTTAAAGAACGCGGAGAAAGTAAAGAACCCTTACAAAATTTCAGCATGGAAACGAGTGTACAAAACCGTTCTTAAGAGGGTTAAATGAGAGTAAAAGGGCCTCTCAATATTTATAAATAAATTTGAAAATTAGGGTAATATTTAATAACATATTCAATTATATAATATATTAAATTAAAATAGAAAATATAAAAAAAAATTCTTGATAGAAGAGGAGGGTGGAAGATAAGGTTCCCTTACTTGAATGTGTGACCCCAAAGGCTTGGGAGGGGATTCCTGGGAGATTGGGGGCACCATGGTATGACTCTGGGGAGTATAGGTAAGTTTTTTAAATGACTCCGAGATTTTTATTGATGAGAAATGGGATCTTGGGTTGGTTTATATAGGAAAGGTGGGGGATTTCATTATTATTTAGGTTTTTGACTCAACATAACAAAATATTTAAAACCACAAACCATAAAACAATTTTTCCCATATTTTTTGGAAAATGGGAGTGGTTTAAATTATTTTATAAGTACTAGGGAAAAATATAATAAAATAATTCCCTTTCTTATGTAAATGTGAGTCACACTTTCAAAGAAATGATTTTAAAAATCATAAAATATATTATAAGACATGGAGGATTCACTAAAGATTTATAAAATAAATTCAATAAAAATAAAATATCATTATTTTAAAGGTAAAAAAATAGTCGGTTGCGTATAACTTTTATAGTATTTATAAAATCACTATTGGTTCATTATGATGTCATAAAACACACAGTATATTTATACGGTATTTAATTTTTACCTGAAAATTTTATTGTCATAGAAAATAATGAAAAATTAACTGTTTGATAATTTCGACATCCTAATTCCAAGAAATAATATCCATTTTATGCAAAAAATATAAGTATGTTAATCTTTAATTTTTAAATAAAAATATACATTTATTGAAAATAAGCGTTTTTTGAAAATAATATTTTTCGAACCCTTATCAAAATTACATTTGACTTCATATAAATTATATGATCATTTAAAATTTATTTAATATTAATTTTTTTTAAATATTATTTATTGAAAAAATCCATCTGTTTATAAATTCATTAATTTAATATAAAAATTAATCAAAATTATAATTTGTGATTTATTTAATCAAAAATAAAAATCATTTACAAAGTAACAATAATAGGATGATAATATATTCATTATTCAATACAAAATAATGAACATATTACTAATTCAATGGTCCTGATACATATCTCTTTAATAATCCAGCACACACCCAAATATTAAGGTGTTAGATTGTCGGGATTTCCTAGGGCCATTCGACAAACATGGTTTGGGCTGTGATCTTGATGAGCTTGAACTTGTCATGTAAACAGTTTTGATCATTCAAAAGTTGTTGGATATGTACTTCGGGTTGGTATAGAAAAAAGACCAAAAATGTTATTTCCTCTAGAATCTCTGATTAATGGGATTCATAGGGTATGATCATACTGGTTGAGGCCCTCACCTCCCTTTTCTATGAAAAATGGTTTTGTTAAAACCTTATATTTATAATAGTCATGTGTAACTGTTCAATAACTATATTATCTATAGTTTGGATACTTATTGGTCATTTAATACTAATTGGATATAATTAAGAAAAATAAATTCATGTGTTTTCTATAACCATAATACATTTAATTAAATCAAAAAGGGGAATTTTATTCATAACAATTTGGGTTGTTACACTTAAGATTTGGTCATTATATACGTATTATATATTATTTATGAGAAATATATATTACATATGGAATAAATATATTACATTTCAAAATTATAGAAAAGGGGAATATACTAAATATAGAGTAATATATTACATATGAATTTGTTCCCTAATGGGAAAATATTATGCATTATATAAAATGTTATTCATGGGTTTCTAGCTTAGAAAAAGTCCTTATGTATTTGTGTAATATGTCACATACATATCAAAAATGTTATGTATCATATTTTATAAAATTAACATATGTTACATGTATGTATTTTGTATAGGTAAACTATATTATGCTGAGAGTTCTATATTACACATAGATTTTTCCATAATGGAAAAACCTTATTCTTGGGAGAAAAAATTTATGCATAAGTATTTATAAAGATAAAACCCATATGTATTGAATAAAATGTTACATATGTAGTTTTAGGTTAGTTAAAATCCTCATGTAGGGGATATATATATTATCTATGATTTATAAATTTTATGTATGGATGATAATTTTTTTCCATGATAAAAAACACATTCAAGGATTTTAAAAACATCATGTATGAAATTTTGAAAGATAAATTATTAATTTATAAGAATAAAAATAAATTTTGGATTCAAAAAAAGATATGGTTCTTTTTTACTTTATAAAAACATGGTTTCATTCCATCTCATTCTACTTTTTGGTTCCCCTTAATATGTGAAATCAATCTCTATTTTTCATGGATTTATGAAATATTTATTTTGAGTGATAGATAATGGTAAGTTTATAACTAGGTATCGATTCCTTTTTTTCCCCCATATTTCATTACAAAAATTTTATTTCATAACGATATAGAGTGTTATTAATGATTACATTGAATAATTTTGATTCCATCGCTTATAATGGGTTGTTTTATTCATCTTGGATTTTTGGAATCCCAATAGGTTGGTTACAAAATATTTTTATGTATTTATTTTGGTATTCCTATACTCAAAATTATTTATATTTTTTAATATAATTAATAAATGTGTTGAATCAAGATAGTGGGTATTTGTGAGATAATAGTATTTGGGGATACTGATGGTGGTGAATGCCCCCTTTCATGAGGATTTTTCTATGGAAGATCATTCGATGAGTGATTCAATGATTATTCCATTGATATTAATTATGTAATTATTTGTGATATGCATTGTGAGAATGGATATAAATTGTTTTATGATTTATTTAATGATTATTTATGGGGATAGAACTTCTATTGTTGGAAATCTTTTGGATGGTCTTGGATGAGATTTGAAAATAGTGGATAGGTCTTACATATAAGAAATGTATCTAAATTATGTAAGTGGTTCCTAAACACCTCTTTACATCTTATAATTTTTTTAATGTAGCATATGATATGCGGTCCAACCACCTATGCATGATTGGAGTTAAATTTGAAATGAAATGTTTTTTTAACATCCCATTGAAATAATGGATGTTTCTAGGGCCCTGATAAACCCTTCGAAACCATCTTAATGCCTCAGTTACCGATGGTAAATTTCATAACCTTAAATGCGTACAACCTGCATAAATACACTAGAGGGTTATAAATGGAAGATTTAAAATATAGTGGGCATTTGGGATAGGTTACATATTTATCTATATGTAGGGGAGTGTGATACATTTGAAATAGTTATCCTAGGGATAAAACATGTTGGGTGTTTAGATATCTTATAGAAACTTAGCAAGATGATGTGCATGTTTGTGGGGATTGAGTGTTCCACCTACACATGTATGTGAGTATATTTGAGTGGGGATACTGAGGAAAGGATCAACATATATATTTGGTGTGAAAAGAAATATCAAACCTGACTTTGGAAGTGATATGGGATTTGTGTAATCTCTCTAGAGATATGGTTGTGTTGTATCTCGAGTATGGGAGATTATACAATTATGTGACCATGGTTATGTTGAAGGAAGCTATACAATTAGAGGAATGGGTGTTGACAAAAGAGTTATATATGAGATAAAGCAACTCATTTAGGGTGTCTAGTCCATGATGTGACCAAGAGGTTCATGGTGGGTGCCCCAGTTTTTTTAATCTCTAATGATAATTATTGCATGATGTATTTCATGGTTAAGCCTAATATGATTTTTGTGATGGGAATATATTATTATCATGAGAATAAAACAAAAGTAACATGTTCTGGATCTAGAAATAGGCCAACCCACGTGATTGTGATAATGCCATGTTTTCAGGATTGGGAATTATTCCCCCTTATGAGATCTGAAGTGATTTTATGGTTGACACTTATTTCCCCCCAATGATGATATATGAGTTATATGGATCAAGTTCCATTTCCCCCAAAAATTATATATGAGATACATGCGGTGGTATTTCTTCCCCTATAATATATATGAGATATATGGGTGTGGAATAAATCAACTTGATTTGATGTATGAGATATAAAGTAGGGGATCCATTCCCCCGAACAAGAGGTATTAGATATTCATATGTGGATCTATTCCCCCAAACATGATGTATAAGTCATATAGATGGGGATCCATTCCCCTGACATGATATATAAAAAATATAGGTAGGGTTTTATTCCCCTATATATGATATATGAGATATATGGGTTGAGAACCATTACCCTTGAGATGATGTATGAGATATATGGATGGTGAGTCTTTCCACACAATATGATAATTGAAAAATATGGGTGGGGGGATTATTACTATCAATATGATATATGCAATGTGTGGGTGGGGATCCATTTACCCCCAATAAGATATAAAATGGAAATTATTGGTTGTTCTCTTTTTTCCTTAATGATATTTTTTCGTGACTATCTGAAAGATACTTTGGAAATAGTCTAAGTAGGTATGATAGATCTTAGGTGTCGCCTTGGAACCAAAGGATCTAAAATAATTATTTTCTTGTCTTTTCATACATTATTTTGTTATTATATGTATATAACATTTTTAATACATTGTATTTACTTGTTATGATATTGGCTCAATTGGTGGTGGCCTAATTTGGTTTACTAACAACCTTCTTGGGAAATCATGACACTTTGATACCTGAGTAAACCATGTGATCAAAGGTACTAGTTGGGTAGAGGACCAATATCGATTGGTTGATTTATATATCTTGTATGCATTTAGTAAAAGAGATCAGGTTGAGAATTGGGACTATGTTGGGATTTTATTTTTGTGTATTTTTTGTTGAGTTCTATATGATTTTCCCACATGAGATATTAAAGATGTTTTCCGGACACATGTGACTATGTGATAACTCATTTTTTATAGCATGGGATATGTTATTTATTATATGGAATTGGAATTGATGTTTATTTATTCTTATAGATATTATATTGACATGTTTTAAATTATTTACATTATTTTAACTTTTCTATGATGGTATAGTCTTCATATAGTAACAACATATACCCTCAATGCTAGTCGTAAACCTCTAGAATATATGACAGTGCACTTAATTTCATGTAACGAACCAGTTCAATTACTTTAATGAGAATCAGGTTGGTGACATTGAATTGAAATCCCTGAATTTTAAAACAGTTATATTACCATGTAGATTCATATGGTATATCCTAAAATACACTACTATAATATCTTTTTGTTGGAATGAGATAAAAGATATCACATGCATGAATTTGGGTACCTCTCCCTCTAATGTTTATATACATTATGGCCTTCGTATTTGTGAAATTGTTCAATAAATATAACATTAATGATTAGTAACACATAATTTTATTATGATTATTATAGATTCTAATATGCTTTGATATATTTTAGGGCAGTGATAAAACGTGGGTGATATCTCTTCTTGGGGTAACATTTCTACATGCATAGATGGACGGTATTCTCTTGAATATCACATCACAATTTGTATTGATAATATAGTTCTATCACCTAATAAGTGATTAAAAATCCTTTCAATATGATTAGGAATCCCCTGACTATTATATGATCATAGAGGAGAGATCCTTCTGTATATTTGGTGATCTCAAGTAAGGACACTTCAAAGAGTAAAATATGAATTATATGGAAGTGCAGGCACACCTAGTATTGTTCTTTTTTTTGCAGTATGAATCTTTTGAAGATAGATCTAACATTTCCATGGATTGTTTTAGTTGTGTTTGATCAATATATAATCTCCCTAAACCCATCACTAACAATATAGAGGATGTCTATGAGTTTTTTTATCATAAGGGGATTAGATTATATTTATTTAATTTGAGGAATATGTGAATAACGTGGATAAAATCTATTGGAAATACCCATATACATCATTGATAGAAGATAAAATGTTCAACAAAACAATGCATAGTATCAATGGTTTCAATGAATTGAAGGAATTGAAATTTCCATCATCACGTCATTGGGGATAAATAGAGTATAAGTTAGACCATTGTCTCCCAAGGTAAATATTTTACAATGTGTCTATATTGGATACCTCTCGTACAAGATATTATATGGATTTTATATAAAAAGGGGTAGAAGGGAGAACCATGAATCTAATGTATTTGAAGGTTGAAACATCGTGAAACATAGAGTTGGTTGGATTTATTTTTCACTATGCCATTAGCTATTTGAGGCATTGGATTTTCCATTAAAGGGAGTATTAGCATCCAATATGGGAATTAATATTAATGTATATATGGGATAAAAAGGTGGATGTCATTGACATGGGATCCCTTAATGTCTTTCATTAATATTCTATTTTTAAAATGGATAATTATTCCTAAAGGAGTTTTGGAGAGTATCCAATAGTTTGTGTGTAACTATTTATGAGAAAATTATCATATATGAGAAAGATCCCATCACTAAAAAAATTAATAATATCACTTGATAGACTATAATCAAAGCATAGTTTCACCCTGAAAAGTCCATGATTAATTTCTAGTATTGGGTAGGACTTTATATATTTATAATGGAATCCTTTTTGAAGTGTGAGGAGGTACCCGAAAAATTTTCAATGAAAATCTATGAAAATGAAGAATTTTTCAAAAAACCATGTTGGATATCACAAAAAGGTGGATTTTTTAATCCACAAACATTCATGAATGAAGATTCCATGAAAAGGAATTGATGTGTGTTCATGAAATAGTTATGTGGATGCAAAAAATATACATGTAGTAGAGCTGTGTGAAGGAAGGGATTTACCTACAAATACTCAAGAAATGAAGAAGAAATGGAGATGACATTTGGATGAAGTTTATTACTAGAGAGTGAAATTATATATTTTTTCTAATGTGATGTTTTTTAAAGGGTTAAAAGAAACACTATATTTCATCGGTGAAAAATGAAAACCACCATGTTATCTGAACATACCATTTTCATTATCCATTTTTTGTAAGAAGAAGAGTCTTGCATGAAGGAAGTATATTAGAAATTTTCATATAATAGAAATTACAAGGATATTAATACATAAAAAAATGTTTCTTCAAATGTATTGTTGTAAATTTTCATTATGTAAACAATACATAAACTGATTTGGAAGTAGTTGAATGCCTTTCTAATGAAAGAAGATATTCTTTGAAGAGGCATTACAGATCATCACAAAATGTGAAGCTACTATTATGAATGATTTCACATGTAATGTTTGAAAGTTAGTTCATGAAGATCAATAAGAACCAACCCATAATTGATGAAATAAAGACATAGTTAATTGATGCATTATTATGCGTGCTAAAGTGTTATCATCTCTCGAGTAGTGAGAAAACAGATAGATAAGGGAGTGAACATTGAAGTTAAGGAGTGACCTTGGTTGAGGATTTACTGAAACCAAAATTATTATCAAGGGAGTGACCCTTAGCTTTGAGTGACCTTTAACAAAAATACCACCAAAAGTCCTTTTGTGGAGTCTGGAACTTCATTAAATCATAATTGTATGCTCTGTAGATTATCCTAGTGTGAGTGAACTAGATAAATGTTTTACGTCCAATGTACATGTTTTACTTACCATTTTTGATACAGGAATCATTGTGTGCGGGTTATGTAAAAATTGATCAAATTAAAAAATTGAAAAGATTAGAAACCTCTCAATCTGATTTAAATTTAAATAGAAACAAAAGTGTGACCCTAATGACATTGAGGTAAATATAATTTAGGGTAGTGAGTGATTGAGATTTAAGGGGTTTAAATTCGATTATATCCTATAAAAATATTGACCCCCAAGTTATCAATCACTAAAGTCAATTATATTTATAAATAAAATTAATCTAATTTAATTTTTTATTCATTTTATTTAAATTTGGTTTTATTTTAATTTAAATTTCCCCTTTTCCTTTTATTTTCTTTTATTTACTTTTATTTTTGTATTTTAATTTTATTTTAATTGCTTTTTAATGTCATTTCCCTTCCCTAGTATTTATTCCCCTGTCACTAAATTTGAAATGGTGTTTCCCTTTTTATAGTTGTGGGATTATTTATAAATAACCAATACGATATTTTTATAAAAACTTTATGAAACACTATTAATTGATGTTCTAAATGAAGTTATTTCTTTACACATTTTCCATTGATTACTCTTGAATGGAACAAATTTTAATCCATTATATCTACACTAATTGGAATTTGAGAATGGAATTTCCACATCTATTTACATTGATTGGTAGTTACATGTGGGTTCTCTACAAAAATACATTTATCCCTCCAATAAAGATCAAAACCTTTTAATAATCAGCACCACCCCTGGAAATTTCCACCCATTTAAAAAAACAATGCTCTTGGTAGTTCTATTATATATAGGAATGATAAACTCAGGTTGACTATTGAGAAAAATAAATAATACTCTAAACATCATAATCTATTTTAATTAATTTTTAGGTTATTAATATGTAAGTTGTAGTGATTTTGAATGGGGGAATCCAGGATGACATGATATCAAGATAAATAGTCGAACAACTCCCACTATAAATGAAACCACATACCTCAACCTATAATGTTGACTGGATTAGATTGGTGGTAAAATCATGATGTGACCCAATACTTACATACATAAATATTAAATCATTTTAGATTAATATTAAATAAATATTACAATAATACACACCCAATAACCAAGATGGTTTAGTGTCTTTAAAGAATAAATATAAAACCTACATATTTTTTAAAAATATCTTCAATATCCCCCATAATTTATTCTCACATAGTACCCTTCGTAGACATACCATACTTAATAAATTTCTTCATAACCTACAGGATAGATAATATATGAAATTATGATCTTCGATTCTTGGTATGACTAAACAAGGAAGATATTAATCGATGCTCATAAGTGAGAAAAAGATAAACATAATGGAAAGAGAACAAGATCATAATGTATAAAAACTTACTCAACATATCATTGGCCGTCAATCAAGATTCATGGTATAAGACATTATAATACCAAAATATATTATTTACAAGAGTGAAAAAAAATCAATAATTCATAATGACCCATGAGAACATAAAAAAAAATAAAACATAAGTTTACAACATGAAAATAAGAAAAACAAATACAAGGTAAAGGATCACTCATAATACTATCATAGTGGAAAAATTACCATGATGTATTGGTTTCACTCCCATTTCTCATCATTTTCATAGTTAAGGATCACTAAGAAGACTATCATGGTAGATAGAATCCCTTAGTAGACTTGGATAAAACCCTATTCTAGTAAATTTTATCTCACGGGGAATGAATATTTACCCAATGGATTAGAGATATATATAATTCTAGGCCCACCCATAATATAATTAAAACCATACACAAGGGTGCCAAAATATCATAAAAATATTCATCATTTTATCATTATATAATTAACTGATCGAAAAGAAACAAGTTTCATGGAATCCTCCTTAAAACATCATAATCAGAAGATATAAAGATAAAGAAATTGTATTATATAATAATTTCATATCGTTATTAAATTTTAAGAATCCTTAAATAATTTTTTCATGGAAGAACAATTTATTATTTAGAAACATTTAAAATATTCATTGAAAATCCAGAGAAAATATCCCTTTTTATTTGGTAACTTTAAAATAAATTTCACAAAAATGAAAAATTGATTTTATTTATAAAAACATTAAAAAATGTACAAGAATATTCATGATAATGGAAATATATGATGACTAGAAAATCCATTCATGTTATATACATGAAAACAAAACATTATTTTCATACTTTTGTAAAAGTTTAAAAGTGAGTCGTATGAAAAACATTTGAAAAGATTCATTTAATTAATCATTATATAAAGTAAAAGGTAGTAAAAATGGTAATTTTTAAAAATTTAAGAATCATTAAAAAGTATATAACCAATTTTAAGAACATTGATATAGAATTGAAATATTAATATCTTAAGTGAGGAAATAACGTTGTATTTTCTTAAAAAAATACTCATCATTTTAAGTACCAATCAAAAGGGAATGAAATGAAGAAATGAAAACAAAAAAAATATTTTTTGAAAAGAAATGGTGTTTAAAATATAAGGATCTTATAATTTAACTTAATGTAAATTTAGGATAGACGATTCCGTAGAGAAATGATATTGTAATAAAAACTCTTATCTCAGTTCATGAATCTGTTCATTAACAGTCTTAATATACTCTATAATTAAATTAGATTTATTGTAAATCTATAACTGAACCATATTCTTCTATATCATACAATATATCATTGAATCCAATTTCCCATTTTTAATAATATTTTATTAAAATAAATATTTGGGTATTTACATTTTCTTTTCATGCATGTTTCAGTTTGACAGTTCTTATCTTTGAACCTTGGATGTGGTTTCATCCTCTATAAAATCATAATATTGTTATATGTATCATATTTATTCATTATATACAAATTTATATATATTTATATAAATAGGTTATAATCATTAAATATATCCTTTTTACCAGACTTGTATATAGTAAATGAAAAATTATTCACATTTATTTATAGAGGTGGTAGTTCATACGTACACACGAGAAATGTAAAGACCCCACCCCTAGTAGCCTATAGATGATGGTCACATTATTAAACTGTCACTAGATATAAGTGATCACATCCTAGATTAAAAAATAGTTTATTTTTCATGGTAAAGTAGATATATTCTCATAACTCACAATATTTTTTACAACATGAAAATAATACATATTGTTTTCTTGGAGAACATCATTAATATCTCAAGAATATCCTTGTATATCAATTATAATACACTTCCTAGAATAATTGGGAATGGAAAGAAATAAAGGTGAACTTAGATTCATAGTAAAGGTTTTTTACAATTGAATATATCTTGAGTAAATAAATTTTAATCAATACGGTAAGGTAAATAAGTGAAAACACATGTCTTTTAATCAATAACTTGAGCATGAAGAATAATATGGCAGAGATAAATGATGAAAAAATAATTTCTTCAAAATAATCACATGATCTTAAAACATATAAATGTATATCATAACTATTCAAAAAATCATGTGGACATCAATAACTATTTTCATATTGATGGAATGCATAAATATAAACATATTAACGTTACCACTGAGGAATCTTTATATGATATAATAAACATACCCTCAAGGACTATTGCTTTGAAATCATTGATATAAGGGTATGGCCTCCTCCAAATACAAATCCTATTTTTCTCATTATAATTATTGATTCATCAAAAGTATATATAATTATGTTCCCCATTGTTAACCTAATATGTTTGATGCATTCATCCTTTTAATAAACAATAAAAATTAATCCCCATGTCATAATAATCAAAAAAATTATTGTAAGATGAACTAGACTATGGAATGCCAATAATTTCCACAGTTAAATTGATCATAAACCATATATAGAATGAATAATCATGGTATCATTAAAACATATCCCCAGTGTATCATAAGTAAAATAAATGGTTGTTTTCATTAATGAATAAAAATTCCAAAAAAATATTGTTAAAAAATCATGAGGAAAATACTCTTTTCATGAGGAAATTACTTTTAAAAAATAAAAAATATAAGAATATTTGAAAAAAAAACCTGAAAAAAACCAGGGAATCATGTTATTGATTTTATAATACATTGAGTGGTCATGAAGACATAAATTCCATTCCTGCCATAATTATTTAAAAACTATTATATACATATATTCTACAAAAGTACCTAGTTCAGTAAATAGAAGGAATATTCTTTTAAAAAAATTATATAATGTAAAACATGGGTAAAAAGGAATGTAATAAATCATTTCATAATAGTAAAACCATTTTTAAAAACATTCTAAAGAAATTATGGGCATTGATGAAAAATATTCCCGACTGAAGAAAGACACTATAAATTTTATTTCAAAAACAATATTTTGATCTCTTAACTATTTAAGAAAGGAAAATGAAAATAATTATTGAAATTTTTAGAAATAATTTGAGGATAAGATCAAATATTGGGTTTAAGATATTGAAATCAAATAATTCCCTAATAAGATACATAAACATAAACAATCTCGAATAATGATGAGATTATGAAATAATCCATTAAAACATTAAAAAGAATTCAAATAAAAAACCCATGAATGATATAAACATATATGGATATATAAATAACCATAATTTCATGTTTGTTATATACATCACATAAATTAAAGAAGTGGTGAACATATCATCTCTGTCACAAAAATAAAAGTGAGATGGATGTCCCTTAACTCGGGTCCAACATGAATCATAATCACTTTAAAATAATGAAAAAAATTTATGTTTATTACAATTATACAATATAATTATATAAATACATATAATATCAAATATTACCCAATTAAAACATATCCATGCTCATTTATTAATAATTATTTATTAAAATCATCATTTTGAGTTTTAACTCTGTCATTTTTCATATAAGGTTTGGTTTTGCATATCTGGTACATATAAATTGATCATGTTTACATCATTAGTATAATTATAACCATGATATTAATATAATATATATTCATTATACACATATTATTAATCATCCAAGAAATATAATGATAGAGAAAAGAATTACATCGCTCATGGAGATACTAGGCCATGCATTCACATGGACATTGTTATTAGATTTCACTGGACAGAAAAAAATAAAATTAAATAATAATTAATCTTTAAATAATCATTATTATGTCACATATATCTTATATATTCATTAAATATATCCTTGTTACCATCAATGTAAAGCTAAAACAGAAAATAGATCACATCGCTTCATGGTGATGGTAGTCCACACATATGCATGTGCGACATTATCATTTTACAATGGATTGGAAGGTAATATTGTAGATACGATATTATAATTATATAATAATAATTATATCAAAAATATAATATATAATAACTAATTCTATAATAAAAATCATCCATTAAAGATGGTGATGTAAATTTAATTGCATCAGTACGTGAACGTTATAGTCCACACACACGTACAAGCAATAATTACGCTTCACATGTGATTATAAATAGGGTGGATAATGGTTCTTTCATAATCATAATAATATTTAAGAATATTTATTATAATAAATTTATTATTTTAGTACCAATATAACATAATTGGAGTTGGTAGACGAATAAGTAGTAATTAAAGTGATCGTTAATGTAATTACCACTTCATCGAAAGAACTCCTTTAGATATCCTATTCATAACCATCAGTTTGAACTTATTAAAAGAAAAAACATAATAAAATTTATAATTTTTTTGGGGAAGGATTTTTTTTGGGTTTCTATGAGTTAAATGGATCAAAATTCGTGAATAAGTGAGGTGTGGAAGTTCCCTTTTACAATTGAGGTGAATGACACACTTGAACTTTTTCAAAAGTTTAAAATATAATTGAGTAAAATTATTTGAAAATAATTATAAACGGAATAATATTAGATTTTTATTAGGGAAAGGATTAAATATAACAAAAAATGGATAAATGTAAATTTTATGTCATTTTATCTTTATCATTTTAGATTAACTCCCTATAAAGTCGTTTTCACCATAATGGTTATAACAACTATTTCAATCCAAAAAAGTTATAATTTTACCTATAATGTAATATTTAGATCATAAATCATTTTTTTGAAATATTACACCCCTTATTAGCCTAATGGTCCCCTTGAAACATTTTTAGAGTTTTTAAATAATTTAATAAAATATTATTTTATATAAAACATTATTAATGATATTTTTTACACTATTTATTTAACTTGAAATTGAAAAAAACATGACATAAAAGGAATAAAAATATATTCCAAAAACACTTCTATAATAAGATATTTTTGGCTTAAAAATTATTGGACCACTTTAATTCACCATAAAAATATTAGTTTTATTGTTTTTTTTGTAATTATTTATTTCATTTTTCTTTTAATTGAAAAAAGATAATGTCAGAACTGTGTAGGAATTTATCTTTTTTATTCAATCAGAAAAAATTATAATAAATTACCAGGATAAAAAATTAATTTCTCTAAAAAATTAAAATTTAGAATCATACTTATCCTTTAGTTATCCTTAATTAAAAAAATTTAGAGATATTAAAGTTAGATAGTGACATTTTGTATTTATTATTTTTGTAAAATAATGTAGAGTTCATAATAAAAGGAAAATGGATTTAAGTGGACATATATTTTATTAATAGATTCAAATGGAAAAAAAATCATAAAATATGATATAGTTAATTGTTAGAGAAACTATAAAGCCTTATCCCAAAACTTTAACCCTATATTACCCATTTTACCCTTATGTATGTAATAAGTATTTACCAATGTTATTGTTCATAATTATCCAAATTTAATGATAAATATTTAATAAATATATTCCAAATGATTCAAAAATAGATTCAATTTTTTAATATTCAATTAAAATAAGGGGAAAATTTAAATTTAAAATTTAACCTCCTGAACATTATGAAATGTTGTTTTTCTAGAAAGAAATGTTTTCTAAAGTATAAACGTTTTATGAACAAAATACAATATAAAATTAATTAATAATGACCATAATTAAATTATTAATAATATCAATGAACTATTTTTGATTTTTAAATATTAAAACAAATTGGAACTTTGTAAAATCTTAAAATTAATGGACAGTTTTTTATAAAAATCATTGTCTTTCACTATTAATTTAAAAAATAAACCCATTAATAATATTATATAAATAAAATAAAATATAATTATGACATGTTTATTTCGAAAATAATTTCTATTTTTTTTAAATAAATTTCAATAAAGAGACATAAAATTGTTATAATATTAAAAAAAACCATTTTAGGGAAAATATATTTTTATAGAATATAATAAATTTACAAGAAATATACTTGTTTCATATAGAAATATTAAATATTTTTTTAAAATATTTATTCATATTAATTCCAACAATTTAGTGGCTACTATTTTATGGTTTACTATATTAAAGTTCATTTAGATATAGGGTTGCTTGAATCGGAAGACATCAATGACATTTAATTTATTTGAAGACAAATGTATCATAAAATCTCATTGTTAAACATTATAAACCCTAATAATAAACTACACACATTTAATTACATTTCTATTATACAAACAAATGAGGATATCTCTTTTTCATCACATCTTTCAGTTCCCACGCAACATCTTCATTTTTATGGTATCACTACAATCTCTGACAAGCATTGTGGTTTTATATGTGGCACATTATTACTATGATCCAGAATCTCTATTAGTTTTTCTTATTAAGAGAGTTAATTCTAAAGTGGATCAATGTCTAGGTTCATTACATGTGAATGATCAAGTTTGTACTTCCTTAGGATAGATACATTTAACACATCATGAACTTGAGAGAGATTCAGTGGAAGCACCAATCAACAATCCTTTTTATTGATACGATCAATAATTTATAAGAGACCGATATACATAGGGATTAAAATTACATTATTTATAAATATCATAGTCTTATTCATGGAAGATATTAATAGGAATATATTTTCACTAACATAAATCTCTAGATCTTGTTGGGGATTTCCAGCATAACTATATTCAAAACTCTGAGATTCCCTTCTATGTTATTGAATCGATATAATATTGTCTCTAATTTTATAAGTAAGATTAGGTACCAATAGATGTATTTATATAACATCATAGTATAAAATTGGACTTAAGAGATTATTTCTATAGAGGACTTCAAATGGATTAATCTGAAATCTTGAGTTGTAAAGATCCGAGTTTTTCTAGACTGTGAAATTAAGATGAAATTTCAAATTTCTTTTATTTGGATCCTCATGAGGGGTAAAATGACGTTTTTACACTAAAATTGAGATCAGATAATTTTTTGAACACTATATTGGTCTCCAAATAGTGTTTTTATCCCAGAACATGAGTTTAGTGGATTTCCAAGAAGTTTGGGTTTTCACTGAATAATTAATCATTAATTTATTCACATGCATTCCATCAATGATACATTTTGATTAAAACGTAGGATTTAGATTCCATCTCTACCGTTCAGTCTAAATAGAGGTCTTTTATAGTTGAGGGGTAAACTCATGTTGGCCGTCAGGGCTTAGACCTAGCCAATTTTCATTTTTCTTCATTTTCTTTTTTCCTACATTTCTTTCTTCTCATCCCCATGGATTATTTTGTATTCCCCATATAGTTTATTCTTCACCATTACCTATAGATAAATGTGATGGTGAGCGATAGTTATAGATAGTTAGAGGATGGTAAGTGACATTTTGGATATTGGGAGGAGGAGGATCATCGTGTGGTACCTATGGGCCTCGAATACATGTAACGTTTTGCTGGATTCCAACAAAATGTTGGTTGTTCTCAAGTTCATCCAATAAATTCTTATATATTTACCAATTTCTATAATTAATTACCTTTTATGGTTCTAAATTCCTATGGGTTCAATCTATGAATAACTGGGAGAGAATCAGTGATTGAGGCCATTCAAAGGGATTTCCCATTCAAAAATCTCAATCAAAGAGTGTGTAGTTCATGAAAACACACCATGTGTTATTTTTATATGGGTAAGATAACTTTTTTGAAGTACAAATCATGTGCTTGAAGAGCACATCATGTGGTGGTACATGTCCATGTAACCAAGTCCATATCTAGATAGATCGTGTTGGGATTCAGGGGAATTTATAGCACATGTCCTGACACTATGTGGGGTATATGTCATGTAGAAGTACACAATATGAAGAAACACATGGTCAAACCATCTATGGAACACGAGGTAGGTACCCCATGTAGATTACATTCTGCGTAAATTATTTAGACATCATTTAATTGGGTTTTATAATCAATATTCAGATGGAGTACAAACCCATGTGGGGGATTTAAGAGTACACATCATATACTTGGGTATACATGCCTTGTATGACTCCCTTGCAACCCTTTTGAGGGGTTCACATGTTTTTAAGACCCATAGTCATAACTAGATATATGATTAGTCTGTTGTAAGTATATTTATATGTAGATAGTGATAATGTAACATTTATGGTGATTTGAGAACTCCTAAGATGTGTTTTGGGAGATAAATATATGAAGGATATATTCTTCCTCAAATAAATGAGTAAAATTTTCTCCATTATATGAGACATTGGATGATATACCCATGAGGGTTTTAATAAATTTGTATTGGACAAATCATGGGTTTACAAGGTCTTTATTTGCTTTATCTTATGATATTCATTGGTTTGGAGGACTCTGACGCGACTTGATGAAACAGATATGGTTGGGCATTCAGACAAACCAAGAGTGAAACCTTAATCTTAGATGGGGCGGGATCCATCTACCTAGACCAATTTTTTATGGATATTTCCTAGAGGACATCTTTTTTTGGAGGTGTTCCTATTTAGTCATGTGAGTTTATGGGTTGTTAGACACCAATCATTGACCGAGGATCCCCTATGGGATCACTCTACTAATGATTCAACCAAGAGGATATTATATAGGATGCCACATATAATTTTTTGACATAAAAGATCTCATGTAGGATGAAACCTCTTATGCTTTGACCGAGAGTATCCCTTGTAGGATGAATATGATTTCTAGTTGTTTTATAGGATTCATTGAGGGATTCTTTTTCATACATAAAGATTCTGTGTATCCCAAGGGGGATTACTTCACTTATGCATGGAATGTGAGGATCCCAAGTAGGATACCATGTCAGTGTATTGACCTGATAGACCCAATGGGTGCCCTAGTGTTTGAACAACCTTAAGCTAGTAAATTTTTTGTCCGGGTAGAGATGGTAGTGGTTGTTACATTATAATTCATAAACACTTGTGACCCTCATGCGAAATAGTAGTGGTGATGGTTATATGTGATCATCCACCCATATTATTTACATATTCCCCCACATGGTTACTATTGATGAATTTATGATTACCAAAGGTGTTACAAGGTACTTGGATGATGTGCTTGAAGTGATGTGATGTATGAAAGGGTTTCAGAAGTGTACTTACTGGGATCCATCTATTAAGCATATTTTTAATTGGGATACCCAAAAGTATTTCTGAGGATCCAACTATAGAGATTTTTTTTGACTATAAATTCATCAAGATTACTAGACATACTTCCTCGGATCATGCTTTTATGATTCACTAATTGAATGTTACTTTACCCAGTTTCCTAGTGTCACTAGGATCCTTCCTTATGTAGGGAATATATAAGATGTTGGTTAGGGATATTCTCAATGATTATTGGGAATTGTGGTACATTCAACACATCATTATTTTTTTGTTTAGGATGTTGTACATTGTGATCCTCCACATTTATTAGGATATTGGACACAACACTCAACATCATTGATTGTGATGTTTTACATGGTGATCCTCATCATTTATTGGGAATTTTTGGACATGATGCTCCACACCATCCCATTTTTGGCAGGTGGTAAAGGAGCTCCACATCATTTATTGGGATTTTTGGACATTTTAGTATGTATCCCTAGTTTGGATTCTTGGAAATATTTTCCATTATTAAAAATTTTATAACATTATTATATATGATTAAGAGGAATTCTTCCACTAGATGATTTGGGTATTGTAGATATTGGTTATAGACAGAAGGATCAATATATTTATGCATGGATTGAGTGATATGGAATACACCTCAATAAATATTTCATAGGATATCTAGTCGATTAGGATAATAGAACCAAGGATCAGTTGTGGATTTATTTTATTCATTTAATTTTAGTTGTTTCTTCACTAGGATAAGCATATTGCAAGATCATGTACTTATGAAAGCGTATTACCGGTTCACCATTGGGGCTGGCCTATTGGGATTTATTTCTCACCCCTGTATTTAAACCCCAATGTGTTTATATAAGATATCTTTTATTTTAGGTTGAGAATCAATGTAAAATGGATACAAAAATTCCCAAGGTTGTTTGATTGATCAAAGACACTAATATTAATTCTATGATCGATATGGGGAAGCTCAAAAGTGTCTTCGATATTGGGTTTATTGTTCGAATTGGAGATAACAGTAGATCCTTGTACATTTGATTATTTATTCTGTTCATTTTTATGTGATTAGTCCAGTTTTCTATCAATTGTGGTATGCATGATATGGCTATTCAAGAATTTACTACATTTCATTTATTGTATGCTTAGTTATATTTATTCCACCCACACTCTGATTATTTACTAGTACGGAATATGATTGGTTATTTATACGATTTAACTTACTCTAATATGAGGTAATAATATCCCCACAATCATGTCATTTTCCCTCAAAACAAGCCATAAGCCTCTAGTGTATGTGGAGGCACACATGAGGCCTTTTTTCCAACCTGTCCGATTATTATTTATCGATTGATCTCAGTTAGGATGTGAAAACTTTTTATAAGATCTATTTCATTCTTATTTTTTACTTTCTGGGTATATGGTAAAAATGAGTATTAGGAGTGAGTGGTGTTTTGATGATGTGGGTTATGCTCGAGTTGGGAGGTTTAGGTTATGAAAATCATTACATCTTGTGATGGATGAAGAGTGGGACTCTAGAAATCGATTTTAGTTTTATAGTGATGATAGGGGGACTCATATAGTGGGGAGTACAAATAGTTCATGGTTAAACATATTTCATGATGGCAGAGGGTTGTGGATATTGTGGTTTTCTTCAATGGATGGTTAAGGTAGAATACTTGTGTTGATCTCCGGATGAGATAATGGTTGTTGTTTTACCAGTTTGGCTTCTAAAGGACGGGAAGGTTTATGGTGGGGATTTAGTAAAGACCTGTGTTTTTTCAGACAATGAAATTGATCCAAAATCTTTAATTTTTTTCTTTTAGATTTCTGTGAGGGTTGAAATGGTCATTTCCCCTACCATATAAAATCAGATAAGTTTTCTGACCCCTATGATGGTCCCAAAATATGGTATTAATAGTAGTACTGGAGTATTTTTTGATTCATAGACGTTTGATTTATAAGAGAATGATTGATATTTAATATTTATTTAATAAAATATTAATTTATTAATTTGAGTTTATTTAGTGATATATTTTAAACCAATATTCTGATTCTGATTCCATCTCCATAATTAATATTAGAATGGGGTGGGTGTTTATATACAAGGCATCAACTAATGGTGGGTGTCGAGGTTGTGATAGTGCTTCTTTACATTTTTTATTTTAATTTTCTTATTTTAATTTTCCCCAATTTTAATTCTTCTAATCCTCTCTTATTCTCACATACACCCCCTATGGGATCTCTATCCCCAAAATATAGGGAGAAAAGGGTGACGGAGAGTGAGGGATATAGAGGGATAGAGGGAGTTAGAGATATGAAGGGAGGTACTACCGCGAAGCTCGAGTGAAGCTGGATCATCATGCGGTATCTATGGACCATGGATACAAGAAAATATTTGGTAGATTTTGATGAAGAGTCTGATATTTTTTATGTTTATTCCATAATCACCCTATATTTACCTATTTATAGTTTTAAATCCCTTATATTATTTTTACAGTCCCTCCTTTGGGGTGGATATTTGTAAGAACCCGGTTCATCCTTTTAGGTATGAGTGTTATTTTTACATTTATTTTTACTTTTTTTAGAAAAAAAGGGAAAATTGGGAAGTCCTAGAAATTTCTAGGTTACACACCCTATACTCCATAGTACACTCCGTGTGTATGTTAGGAGTTTACTGACCGCGTGATGACATAGTACATGCTATGTGGTGACCGTGTAAAAATAATCCAATACACGATGTGTAGTGTTCTTTAACATGCTGTGTATTTTACTTCCCACATACCAGCTAAGTCCTAGCCATGTGTTGACTTGTGTGACACATCTAAGTTGTGTGATGACCTGGAAACCACGTAAGTTAGAGTATATATAATATACTACTTGAAGTGATGTCTTTAATACATGCAGTTTACATTTATTTTTATTCTCTTATATGGTATATCATCGCGTCTTGTTTCCGAAAAGACATTATTCTTCCCCTTCTTTGGACTATGATGCTCTGGGATGCCGATAAGGTTTCTTCTCCCAGATTCTTCATACAAAATCCATTATTAAATCCTTTAGTGGATGTAGGATCGCATTAATAAGGAAAAACCCACTCACCCTATTCCTTTCTTATTCCTTCTCCTTATACACCATAGTTTTCAATCAAGTTGAATTGCCAGGATTTGACGTAATGTAGATCTAGTAAGTTTATCTTTGAATTTGAGCTCAATATCAGACGTGCCTATGTCTACGAGCCTAATGTAGGTGGTGACTATTTTTATTGTGATTTCGTGGTCATTTGGGGGTTGCGTCTTTTTAGCGTAACATCAAGTATTGAGAAGGACCCATGTTTCTTTACATTGAATTGACTTTATGCCTTATGAGATGTCATTGGGAATTCCCATACCTTATTATTCTTGAGCTAGGCTGGACTAGAGGTTGTTGCTCAGTTGGGGAATTTTATCTTGGGATTCCAAAATTGTAATAATTGAATTGTTTGATTAAACTACTATGTTTAAACTGTTTAAGCACGATTGAGTTTATTAGAGGCTTTCAAGACCTCAGTTCTAGTATGGGGCAACACATGGAAAGTGAAAAATCAATTGTTTACATTTTTTTTCAGGTTTAATGTGATTATTTTGATTATATATATGTGTGTGATGCTTTATATTATATATGATGGAACCCATGGGGTTGTGTTGGGAATGGCCCGAATATTATTGAGGTATGTTGATCACAAGTTGGGATTGGAGCATATTACATGAGTGGTTTGACCATAGGATTGGGAGTCATGGACGTCGGTTTGAGTTCGTGTAACTGTCTGGTTGGGCATGGCCCGTCATACTTGGATGGTGAGGCCATCAGTTTTGAGCAACATGGTCGCAGAGACACGTGGTTTCAGAGATGTTGTGGCATGGGTTCTTTACTTAGGGATTAACGATCACCCATGATTTGAGTCTTGTGTACATTAGTTGAGTATGTGATGAGGCAGTTTTGACCACTTGTGTGGGTAGATACCACCAATAGTTGTAGTTCAGTACTATTGGTGTGGGGGTTCTTGTAGTAGGAAGCCACATGGATGGAGATGAGGCTTCAGTTGGTAGTAATGAGGATAACAGGTTATGAGATTCTTGGGAGGTATCCCTATTTCCTCTAGTTGATGAATTGAGGACATACATTGTTGTTCCTCTGAATATTATTGAGGACACACATCATTGTTCCTCCGGTTTTTGTGGCATCGGAAGATGTAAGCTTTCAAGAATGGGTTAATATTGTTGGGAATGCCATCTGGACGTCGGTACATGAGGCACAAGGTGTCATGATGTACATGGTTTTGGGTTATATGACTGAGATTCCAGGTTTGTTCGAAGCATGTGACACTCCATGGTGGCTGTTGAGAACCAATGGAAGTTGTGTTTACATTGTGCATCGTACTATTTACTTTCCCTATAGATGGATGCATGCTTAAACACCTATAATAGGTATGAACCATTGTGCGGTATCCTACTGAGATTTGTCTCACACCTTACACAGGCCCTTTGGGATGCGTGTAGACAATATGGATTTACGTGCAGGAAAGAGATCAGCTTCTGGAGCTGGATCGTATTAGCTGTTGCATGAAGATGGTATGGACCTTGAGGTCAAGACTAGATGGAGTTTACAATTTTTTCATTCATTCTATATCAGTATTCATAAATTATTATTGTAGATATGGTTGGTTAGGAATTGGTGCCATTGTTTAATTACATGTATGACCTATTATGGATGCAGGCTTTGTTGTTTCAGCAGTTATTGCAAGTTTTTTTCAGCATGATGTTCCGTTTACCTTCTTCTTCTTATTTCTATATGGCATCCATTGGTTTATCTTCTATTTATTATGTTTCCACTATGCGACTCTGGTTCAAGTATGAAGAGTCTCTTATTTTACATTATACTCAAACTAGTACCTTATTTTCCTACGAGAGGGTATAGCCTCCCCAATACACCTATTTACACCCTCACTGCTAGTCAGAAGCCTTTGGCATTCGGGGAGGTGTGCCCAATGTTAGTAGCACCCAACCCATTTAACACTGTTTGGGTGGCTATTCAGGCTTGAGACGTTACAATGTGGAATCAGAGGAGGTTTTTCTTGAAAAGAATTTAGTAGAAGCTTTTGACTAACTACTAATGAGATCGATATTTCTTATTCATTTTATTTATGATGGTTTACTATTTGGGATACAGTAAAATAGACATAGGTTGTTATTGGAACTGAGTTTCTAGCTTGTGCATGGGTGCCTGTAGCCCCAGGAATGAGGGATGGACCAAGATACCTTGGGTGGGGATTTTTGATTTTATTTTTCATAGAATTCTGTTTATATGATTTTGAACTTGGTAGATCACTTGGTATGTAATGTTACTGCTTGTGATATGTGGACCTTGACTCAGTGAGGTATGGGAGAAATTGGAAGTTGTCCCAAAATGGAAAGGAGGGTTTTCTGGGATTTTAATTGGAACATTTTATGAGTATTTAAATTTCAAAACTGCACACATTCTTTGTGAAGTGATAATACCATTGGAATAATATCAATTTCCATGCTATAGCTTCTTTTGAAATGTAAAAGTTGAAATTCCTAATAGAAATTCTTGTTTATTGAAATGTAATATGCCATGCTTTAAATTATGTAAAATATCACGTGGCATGAGATTTGGGCTAGGATTGTATATGAGAAGGCATGTACAATGACTGAGGTGATATTGATCACCAGTATTGGGCATCCTGGACATCGGTTTGGGTTCGTGTGGCTGTCAGGATTGTATAACTCGGTCATCATTTTGAGGCAACAATGGTTGTCAGGATGAGCATGGCCTGAGGTAATTTTGATACATGGATAGGTTGAGGGTGGGTAAGGAGGACATGGGTCCAGGATGCTAAGGGGCATGGTTGCGGTGGGGGAGAGTAAGAGTAGTTGTTATGTACTGCCTCTTCATTTCTTTCCTTATCCGCGTTATATATATATATATATATATATATATATTATGTGTGGGATGTATGGCCATTTATGGTATTCAGCTGGTTCCTCCTAGACATGTTGATGGAATGTCTGGTGGGTGATGGTACATTACCACAGGAGCACGATCAGGTTCAGATAAATGAGGGACACGCAGAGTATGAGCCGCAAGTATAGGCTGAGGGACAAGATCCAGTTCCAGATCTAGTGTAGTCGTAACAGCATTTGGGTTTGGTAGCATTTAAGCCATGGCACGACGAGAAAGTCCAATATTGTCTGGTGTGTGTCTTGAAGGGGATTGAAAGTGGCACACATGGTACAAAACCTTTTATTGAATATATGACGCGGGAGTTCTAGTCACAACACCTACCACTTTTTCAGGTTGAGGGTAGTCCACATGCAGATAAGAACTGGATATAGGGCATGAATATGATCTTCGAGCTGCTCAAGACACCTTCATGGCAGAGGGTCAAGCTGGTGACATAAATTTTGAGAGGACCAGTGAATCAGTGGTGGGATTTTCATGTTTAGTTTCGTAGACATGAAGGACTGGCATTGAAGGACTCCGATGACAAGTTTTTAGAGCGCTTTTTCTTGGAGATGCCGAGGGAAGAGAGAGCATGGGAGTTCTTGAGACTTCCACTGGGTGACATGTCTGTCATAGACTATGCAGCTACCTTCACTAAGCTGTCTTGATTCACACCAGGTATGGTAAGTGATGACAACTCGAGGGTGGGGATTTTTGAGGATGGATTACGACACGTCATTAAAGTGTAGGTAAAAATCTTCCAGTTGACCTCGTTCACAGAGGTGGTGAATCATGATCTCAAATCTAAGGGAGACTTGACAGAAAAATACAGTTTGAGTAGGTCAGTGGGATCAGGAAATAGTTCAGATAGAAGGAAGCGAGGTTGGGATGAGTTCCAACTGGGAATCTAGGCAAAGGACTCAGCTCTACCACCTCTTGGAAGTTCATCAGTTGTTTTATATCAGTGTGGGAAGCAAGGGCATGTCCGAACTCAATGTTATAGGACTCCAAAAGAGTGTCGCGCATGTCGATAGGTCAAACATCTGAAGAGGTTCTGCAGGAAACCATCTAGATAGCTACAAGTCAGGTACTAGGACAGATGGTGGTGTCCGAGGTTGATTCAGGATCAGTACTAGGTAAGGGTAGTTGAGGATCAGCTACATGCATAGGATGTGGTAGAGACAACATTACCTAGCTACGGGGTTAGTGGCCGGTGACTGGAGCAGCTTCGCAGGGAGGTCAGGCATCAGGCAGTTGTACTTCAGGATAGTTGCATGTCATGGGGCTACCAGAGGCTGAGTAGGAAGGTGATCTAATTATGATCAAAGCTACGGCAAGAGCGTGGCCATTATTTTATTGTTTTCTTTTTGGCATGGTATGTTATGGAATTTCCGTTTGTGTGCACAAGGTGCATAGGATATACATGGACTGACCAGATTCTAGTCAATGGGATTGGAACCATTTCGGGTGCGTGATATATATATATATATATATATATATATATATATATGATATGCGTAGAATTATGAACATTGAGGATGTGGAATACATGAGGTGTCGTGGGAATCGGGGCATCGAGGATGCGGTGTACTTGAGGTGTAAATCATCATTTTTTTATTTGAAGATCCATGGGATGCATGGCCTTGTGGAGGCGGACACCGATGCGGTGTATGATACTTTTGGGTGTCGGGAATGACATGGGGGAACCTGATAGGGTGCAGGGGTGACAATGTGTCATGGGAGGACCATGGGTCTGGAAATAGGTCAGTGAACCTTTATTTTATTTGAGTTTTGAGTCTAGAGTTATCAAGAGTTTTTCATCACCACCCTTTGAAGGGAAATTCGTGGATGAATTACTTTAACGGGGGAAATTTTTAAGAACCTGGTTTTTCCTTTGAGGTATAGGTATTCCTTTTTTCCTTTTCTTTTTACATGTTTTTTAGAAAAAGGGGGAAAACTGGGTAGGATTGAAATTTATAAGTTACACACCGTGTATTCCATAGTACATACCGTGTGTATGTTAGGCATGAATTTACCATGTACAGACTTAGTACATGCTGTGTGGTGACCTTGTAAAAATGATCCACTACACGGAGTGTATTGTTCCTTAACACACCGTGTATTTTACTTCCCGCATACCGGCTGAGTCCTAGACGTGTGTTGACTTGTGTGACCCGTCTAATCCATGTGATGACCTGGAAACCCGCGTAAGTCGATGTACATGCAAGATACTACATGGTGTGTATTCCTTAATACAATCCATTTACTTTTGTTTTTATTCACATATATGTTAGAGTGTCGCATCTCATTTCTGAAAAAACCTTCTTCTTCCTATTTTTCAGACTATGATGCATCACGAGGTCAGGAATGTTTTTTCTCTATATTCTTCATCTGACATCCACTATTAAATCCATTGTTAGATGTGGAATCACATCAGGAAGGCCAAACCTATGCTTCCTATTTTGTTCTTGATCATTTTACTCACACGACACACTTTTCATCTGAGTAGAATTTCAAAGATTTGATGGAAACAAAGAACTATGAAGATCGGCTTCAAATTGAAGCCCGATATCATACATGCCTATGAATACGAGTCTGAGGTAGGTTGTACATATCATGTTTTGTTTTATCATTATCATTTGGATGTTTTTTATTTTTAGCGCAATTTAAGATATTGAGCGATACCCATGTTTCTTTAAATTGAATTGACTGTATGCCTTATGGGATGCCACTGGGAATTCCCATACCTTGTTATTCTTGAGATAGGCCAGGATAGTGGCTGTTACTAAGTCGGGGAATTTTGGTTGGGGATTTCAAAATGGTTATAATTGAATTTTTTCATTAAACTACTATGTTTAAACTTTTTAAGCATGATTGAGTTTATTAGAGGCTTTCAAGACCTCAGTACTGTTATGGGACATCACATGGCTAATACATTGTTTAAATTGTTTTTCCTATTTAAAGTGATTATTTTGATTATATATATATATATATATATATGTTTTGATTTATATTTCATATGATGGAACCCTTGGGATTGTGTTGGGCATGGCCCGAATATTCTTGAGTGATGTTGATCACAACTTGGGCTTGGCCCGGTTTAGTTTAGTGGTTTGACCATAGGATTAGGCATCATGGATGTTAGTTTGAGGTAGTGTAATTGTCAGGATAGGCATGGCCCATGATACTTGGATGGTGAGACCATCATATTTGAACAACATTGTCACAAGGACTTGAGGTTTCAAAGATGTTGGGGTTTGAGTTCCTAACTTGGTGATTACCCCTCACCCATGATTTGAGACGTGTGTACATAGGTTGACTCTGTGATGAGGTGGTATTAAACACTTCTGTGGGTAGAGGCCCCAAATAGTTGTGGTTTAGGTACTATTGGTTTTGGGTCTCTTGTTGTAGGAATCCATGTGGAAGGTGAGGAGCCTTCAGTTGGTAGCAGTGATGCTATTGGGTTATGATATTGAGGGCAAATATCTATTTTTTCATCATGTTCTTAACATTAGGACATACATCACTGTTCCTCCGATTATTATTGAGGACATGTATCGATATTCCTCTGGTTGTTGTGCCATGCGCAGACATGATCTTTTGAACATGTGTTACTATTATTGGTAATTCCATTAGGATGTCAATACATGAGACACGAGGTGTAATGAGGCACATGGTGCCAGGTTATATGACTGATATTCCAACTTTGGCCAAAGCAGGTGACAATCCATGGTGGCTACTGAGATACAATAGATGTTGTGTTTACATTATGAATCAAAATATTTACTTTACTTATAGATGCATGCATTCTTAAACACCTATACTAGGTACGCACCATTGGGTGGTATCCTATTGAGATTCATCTCACACCCTACACGGGCCCTTCAGGATACATGTAGTGTTTATGGATTTACGTGAAGGAAAGAGATCATATTTAGGAGATGGATCATATTAGCTATTTCATGGAGAAGGTATGGACCTTGAGGTCGTGCCTACTTGGAGTTTACTTCGTTTTGTATCTCATTATATATCAGTATTTTTACGTTATTATTGTAGCAACTGTTGGTTATCCATTGGTTCAATTTTTTAATCACATTAATGACCTGTTATGGATTCATTATTTGTTGTTTCTGTAATTGTTGCAAGTGTCATTTAGCATGCTATACTATTTACTTTCCACTTCTTGTTTCTATATTTCTTCCATGGGTTTATCTTCTATTGATTGTGTTTTCTCTATGTGGTTCTGGTTCGAGTATGAAGAGTCTCTTATTTTACATTATACATGGACCAGTACCTTATTTTCCTCATAGATGGTATAGCCTCCCCAATATACCTATTTACACCCTCTCTACTAGTCAGTAGCCATTAGAATTCCGGGATGTATGCCTAAGGTTAGTAACACACGACACGTTTAGCACTGTTCGTGTGGATGTTTGGGTATGAGAAGTTACCATCTCGACTTGAGTGGTATGACATCTACCTCAATTCCATATTCATAGGATGTCCATTATATTGGGATCAAAGAACTAATTATTGAATATGGATTTATTTTATTCTTTTACTTCTTATTGTGTCTGGGATAGGCTGAGAAAATTACAGGATCAGTAAATTATTACATTAGATTACAGGTTCACCATAGGGGGTGGCCTACTGAGATTCATTTATCACCACTCGTATTTACACCTTGGTGTTCATGAAATATTTATGCATACATTCAGGTTAAACATATATTCACAATGTATATAGAATGGCCCATGGATGGATGAATTAGTAGATCCATTGATGTGGATTCTATGATCAATCCAAGCTAACTCAATAATGACTTAGAGACCAGGTATGTGGTTCAGCTCGGAGATAGTTGTAAAGCCTTGTACTTTTGTTAATTTATTTTACTCATATATATGTGATCAAACTAGTGGGTGATTAGTTAAAGTGTGTACACCATTTTTTCTTAAGATTTTACTTTATTTCAATTATTACAAATTTTTTTATATTTATTACATTCTCACAATAATTATTTACTACTATGGGTGATTCTTAGTTATTTATTCTATTTTTCTTAGTTTGATATATGGTCATAGTTTCCCTAGAGAGACACCCTAGGCCCTCAATATTAATTATAATCCTCTAGAATATGCAGATTTATGCTAGAGGCCTTGTTGAGAACTAGTATGGTGACTATTTATAATGTGATCTTGGTTAGGACATGGCATGCTTTGAATGCTATTTTTTAAGAAAATTACACCAAAGGAGGGTATTGGTCCCAAGTACCTTTGAAATACATAATGAAATATCACAACATATCATCTAGAGTTTTAATGGTCCTCTCAGACTGAACCTCTATTCGAGGATGATTAGTCGTATTAAAACTAAACCCTGTATCCAGATCCTACTGAAGGCCTCTCCATATTATGTATGACCAAATTAAGGATCCGAAAAAAATGTTTGATAAATTTTTTATCCTTATTCAACATAAATTAGCTCATAATGTCACATACCAAACATGTGAATACCTTGATAATCTATTCTCTTTAAATATACTAATCAAGATAAGACCAAAATGAAAACATATATTCTTTCAAAATTAAAACAATCCTTATTACTTAAATAATATAACAAACTATTGAATATATTCCATATATCAAAAAATTCAATGAATTTTTACAAAGATGATCTAAATCAATATTTCATCAAATAACTATCCAAATTGAATGTTAAAAATACTCTACCATTTACTTCATTAATGTAATTAATCAATTTATCCGAACTAAACATTACTAAATCAATATAAATAACATATTAAGTGTTATATTTCCCTTAATCACGTGTTATTTAAAAATATTACCTTACCACTAAATCACATTTCTTGTTTTTTGGTTTAATTCCAAAAATGTTTTCAAATATATAATGAAAAGCTTTTGGAGAATAGTCTTTAGATGTTATAGGACACTTATAAATAGAATATCATAATTCTGAAGTGTAACGACCCAAACATTCATTAATGGAAATCCATTTTGATCTAATTAAATGTCTCTTTATCGAAAATGTTTATATAAAATTTCAACTTCTTTGGTTATAAGTTATGAATTGTGAGCATTTCCAATATAGCCGATGAACCGTGATCACATGATTAGTATAAATATAGGGCTTTAACAAATCCAATTTACTCAGACAAAGGAATCGATGGCCTCATCCAGTAGACGTACCCCATACGAAGCCCATTTTTCTAAGCTCAGAAAAGAGGTTACGTCTTTGGGCTTCACTCCTGACCAAGCCCAAGCCGAGCTGGAATTTTTTAAGCTCGAGCGGGACCACCTACGAGAGAAGTTGATGTTGATAGAGATTACCACCCGAGAAATGTTATCTGAGCCACCCCAAGAGTCAGTCACCATCGCACACCTTACTCTTCGGTCTTATACGAGTATTATAAGGGGGTATGTAACAATACCTTAGCACTATGGTTATGTACATTATTTTACTATATAATAATGAATATACTTTTATTTTATTATTGTTACCTTGTAAATAGTTTTTAAGCTCAAATAGTATTTTTTAGTTAAATTACAACTACAAAATATATTTAGATGAATTAATGGATTTTTAAGTTAAATATTATTTTAATGAAATATTATTATTATTATTAAATTACTTTTTATTAAATATAAGGGATCTTTTAGTTTTATGAATGCAATTGTAATTTTTATTAAGGTTCGAAAGCCATTTTTGTCAAAACCCGTGAAATTTGGATAAATGTTGGTTTTTATTTTAAAAGTGAAAATTAAAATATTTAGAAAATTATTTAGATAAAATAAATATTATTTTTAGAATCATGACGTCAAAATTATCTAATGGTGAATTTTTCATCATTTTCTGAGACAGTCAAATTTTTGGGTAAAAATTAAATACCGTTTAAATATATAATGTGTTTTATGACATCATAATGACCCAATAGTGACGTAATAAAATACTATAAGCTTTATTTCCGGCCAATTTATGTTTTACCAAAAAAATAAAGTGATTTTGGGTTTTTTTGACTTATTTTATAAATCATTAATGGACCCTTCAAGACTTATTAAACATCTTGTCTTTTTAAATTGTTTTCCTTGGGAGCGTGTCTCACCTCCACAAAAGCAACCCCATTATTTTAAGAGGATAGGAATTTGGACTTATAAAATATTTTTTTACACTTCCCTTTTCCAAAAACCATGGGCAAAAACCATGGGCTGGTTTGTGGTTTGGATTAGTTTGATATGAGGTGTCCCAAACCTAAATAATAAAGAATTCCCTCACCTTTCCTATATAAACCCACCCAAGCTCCCACTTCATCCTCACTCAAAGCCTTGAGAGTTCGTCCAACCTCTTCCCTACTCTCTCTATAATCCTCCCAAGGTGCTCCAATCTCCAATGAAGCCTCTCTAATTCCTCTCTCAAGCCTTTGTAAGCACACATCCAATTAAGGGTTTTTTCTTCCTTTCTAATTTTTGTCCAATATTTTTTTAACTGTTATGCCCTTTTAATTTCAGTTATAAATGTTTGGGTATGTTTTATAAACTCCCCCATACTTCCCTATTTATTTTTTAATTATGGATACTCCTTTATCTCTCATTAAATGCCTCCCATGTACACCCGTTACTGTGCCGAAATTCTGAAAGGAATTTCTCTCTCCTCATTTACATTCAAGAAATGTTTTTGTATCATGAATCTAAAGTCCATTAAAATTGTTCAGACAAGTATATATATGACCCCCTTACTATAAATTTCATGTACATATGATTATACATGACTTTCTATCTTGTCAACAATTTTTATAAATTCTTACGTCATGCAGTTTCGCTGTCGAAATTGCACTAATTTTCCAAGCCAATGTCATTGTGTAGTGAATACCATGCCCATATATCTATCATGGGTATTCATCTTTATGAACATTTACATATTGATTATACAGTTTCATGTATGAATTCAAAATTCTTTTATCGTTGAATAAATGATTATGTTTTAAGAATCCATGTTAAATGATCCATGTGGCACACTTTTTCATGAAATGAAATGTTTATGAAGGGTGCACCCTTATAGCGCTCCAATGCATTTGTTAAAGTATAGTATCATGGTACATCATGTGAAATGGGTGTTTACTCATGATAATTCAATTTCAACGTGATTTTACTCGTTCTTTATGTGCAATGAGTATTTAATCATGCTCCATGTGCAATGAGCTTTGGCTCATGCTAATTCTATGTTAAGTGTTGTTGCCACATTTCAATGTTATGATTATCAGGCTTTATCATTCCTTTATTTTTATGCTTCTACTATTCTATATTTATATTACTATTGTCTAACATGTATTGTATTCCTCATTTTATTCGATGATTATTCCCTTACTAGGCTTTATAGCTCACCCTTTTCTTATGCATGTCCTCATGTTATCCCATGCAATGCTATGTACGATGGAATCTAGTGGTCTTGTAAAGGAAGTTTTCAATAAATATGTTTTATTTAATGTTTTAAGTTTTTATGTAATGATCTTATGCCCCAAATACCCTAGACCCCTCGATATTCTATGTTTTATCATGACATGTTTATGTAATAAATTATATTTAATTATTTAATCAAAAAGCAGGGTTGTCATAGTTGGTATCAGAGGATAGCTTTAGTTATTTTTGGGATTAGGATTAGAAAAACCTAGGAATCTTTAGAGACAAGAATAAGTATAATAAAAACATACCTAAGTTTTGTTGAGTATTGAGTATGTGGTTTATCAAGAAAATATATCTCTGTCTGGATACGAGTAGGTAGAGGCGGCTCTGGCACAGATGTATCGTAGGGGTAAAACCCGAAAACACCGCTTTGAGCTAGACTCAAATGGGAACTGGTGCATGACAACGATCCTTGAAGAACTCTTGGTTATAACACTCCCGGGGTTATATATTGGTAAATTCACAATCTTAGCATGATCCATTATTATGGGGAATAAATTCCCTAAGAATATATGTTAGAAAGTAGATCATGGATATCATGGACTGAAGCCAATAAATTCATATATTAAGAAAATAAAATTTATTTATAAATAATTAGTTTTTTCCTTGGATTTCTCTTTATTTGTTACCCCTAAATTTACTTTTATTCCATCTAATATCTAGTAATAGGAGGACTCGGGATAGAACCTGAGGTGAAGATCAATGTGATGACTGTACTAATGAGATGCCCAATCCAAATGGAGTGGGAATCGTGAACTTTGTCATGCTTCTCTCTCAGCTAACTCAAGGTTTTTAATAGAAACATGGGTCAATAGGAACGTTCAACCCCCCCCCCCCCTACAAAAGAACAAGACTCTTTCGAGAGCTTCATGAGACAAAGGCCGCCTACTTTTAATGGATCATCTGATCTCTCAATCGCTGAACAATGGATCAACTCCATTTAAAAGATCTTCTCCATCCTTAAATGTTTGGAACAAGAGAACGTTCTCCCGGATGCTTATCGTATAGAGGTTAAAGCTGATCAATGGTGGACGTTGATCAAAAATAGGAAGCCTGGGGAGGAGATAGATGCGTTGTAATGGAAAGATTTCTAGAAGGTGTTTTTTGATAAATATTTTCCGTGCACCCTCCGGCTTAAGATGGAGAGGGAATTACTTACCCTCAAGAAAAACGATGAGGAATCTATCAAAGAATACGAGGAAAGATTCAAAAGACTTGAACGATACGCTTTAATCTTTTTCTTTACCCATGAATACAAGGTTGATTGCTTCTTTGGTGGGCTGAAACCTAGTCTGCAGAAAGCACTGGCGATCCGTGACTTCGACAGCTATGAGAAAATTGTCTGATGTGCCCTCATGGTCAAAATGGGGATTGGATAATCTCAGGGGTATCATGGGGATACAAAGATAAAGGTGACTTCAATTCTGGCGGTCCGATGGATAAATCCCATGATGCTAATAAGATCAAGCACCCCACTTGCCAAAGGTGCAGAAAGAAGCACCTTGGAAATTGCCTGAAGGGGACGCATAAATGGGTTAGGTGTGGAAGAGAAGGGAACCTAGCTATAAACTGCCGACAAGAAAAACTTGTGGCTGAAATAGAGGAGAGGAACGCTTTGTTCGAACCTCAACGTGTTGTTCATTGCAACAACTACAAAGAACCAGGGCATCTTGCAATTTAGTTCCCGAAACCAAGGGTTTTTTTAGGAAACCAACAACCTCCAGGGAAGGAAGGGCGATTTTTTTCAATCAATACTGCCGAAGTGAACCCCAACAATGAATTGGTGATTGCTACACTCATTATTCATTCAATAATAGTGAATGTACTTTTTGATTCAGGTTCTACGCATTATTTTATATCTCGAAAGTTTAGTAGACAATCCAAACTCCACCACAAATCATGGAAGTGAAGATGTCAGTGAGTACGGAAAATGGGTAAATCATTTCATCCCATGAATATAACTCCTCCCTTGTCATAATCTGTGGACTAAACTTCCCGGCGAACCGCATCATACTCCCTCTGGTAGGATATGATGCAATTCTTGGCATGGATTGTCTTTCCTAATATTGATCCAACATAAATTACCATGATAGTGAAATCACTCTCCATGTGGAGAATCGACCACTGATTCTTTACAAGTGCAAGGAGGAAGATGAATCTTATTTATCTCCATCATCTCAAGGATGGATATTAATTCCCTATGAGCATGTGTATCTGGCTCAGATGATTGAGTCTAAGGAGGCAACCATCCTAGAGGATATTCATATTGTGAGGGAATTTTCTGAAGTGTTTCCCGAGGAATTTCCTTGTCTTCCTCCTAGAATAAATTTTTAATTCTCAATTGATCTTATACCTGGGGCATTGACAATATCGATGACTCTATATAGAATGGCTATTTCGGAGCTTGAGGAGTTGAAGAAACTACTACATGATAATTTGGATAATGTGTTTATATGCCAAGTGCTTCACCAGGGGGTACACCGGTCCTCTTCGTCAAAAAGAAGGATGGGTCAATGCACCTTTGCATCGATTATCACGAGCTCAACAAAATCATGATAAAGAAAAAGTATCCTCTCCCATGAATTGATGACTTTTTTGATCAGCTGTGTGGATCACAATACATATCCAAGGTGGATTTTGGGTCAGGATATTATCAAGTAATGGTGAATAAGGAAGATATCGCCAAGACTGCTTTTTATACCAGATATGGGCACTATGAATTCATAGTAATTTCTTTCAGACTCACTAATTCTCCAGCGACCATCATGGACTTGATGAATAGAGTCTTTAGAGATTACCTCGACAAATTTGTGGCAGTCTTTATAGATGATATTCTGATATACTCCAAATCCAAGGAGGATCACGAGGAGCATCTAAGAACCATACTAGAGACCTTGTGGAAGGATATGCTCTATGAAAAATACATCAAGTGTGAGTTATAGATAAAGGAGGTATCATTCTTGGGCCATATCATTACAAGAAACAGAATATCTGTGGATCCTCACAAAATAGATGCAATTGAGGGATGGCCGAGGTGAACATCAGTAACAGATATCTGTTGCTTCTTGGGGTAAGCTAGATATTATCGACGATTTGTGATAAATTTATCATGATTGTCTAACCCAATTACCAAGCTAACTTGGATGGGATTAATGTTTTTTAGAGTGATGAATGCGGAGAAAGCTTCAAGGATTTGAAAAAGAGGATTATCACTATGCCCGTTCTCACTTTACCCACAAGTGGAATACTTTTTGTGGTATTCAGTGATGATTTGAAGAAGGGATTGTGATGTGTGTGGATTCAATTTCCTATGTTTCAAGTAAATTGAAAGTTCATGAACAAAAATATCCAACACATGACTTTGAGTTGGCTATAGTTATCTTCGCATTGAAAATTTGGCAGCATTATCTATTTGGGGAGAAGTGTGAAATATATACGGACCACAAAATCCCTAAGTATATATTCACACAGAATGAGTTGAATGTTTTCCAATGAATATTGTTAGAGCTGATCAATGACTATGACTGATCAATCCATTACCACCCTGGGAAAGCGAACAAGGTGGAGAATTCCCTATGTAGAAAGGACCAAGTGATTCTATCATTGATGAGAATTAAAAAGTATCCAATCCTCTTAAATTTGATGAATATGGACATGGGAGTCATAAAGAAGGGAACATAATCAATCCTTTCACAAATTATTACTCAAAAGTCACTTTTGGAAAGGATAAAGGATGATCAAAAGGATGATGTGGGAATTCTGAAAAAAGTGGAAGCTATCAGAAAAGGGAAATCCTCGGATTTTAATGTTAATGAAAAAGGAATTGTGAGATTTGGGAAAATACTATGTGTTCCATAATGTACAGAGATAAAGAAGGATCATTTGGATGATGCACATAGTTAAAATTTCTCTATTCACTAAGGAAACACAAAGATGTATCGAGATCTCCGAGAGCATTATTTGTGGGATAATATGAAGAAGGAGATTGCAGAATATACATCAAAGTGCTTGGTGTGTCAGCAAGTGAAGGCATAGAGGGATAAGTCTAAGGGGATGATGAAACCATTTCCCATACCAAAATGAAAATGAGAGAACATCACCATGGACTATGTCATCGGACTTCTGAAGACATCCAAAGGAAACAATGCAATCTGGGTTGTTTTGGATCTTCTTACAAAGGCTGCACACTTCATTGCTATTCAGGAGGATTTCTCATTGGATAAAATGTCACAGATATATATCAGGGAAGTGGTAATTTCAGATAGAGTACCACTATTTATTTTGTATGATCGAGATCCAAGATTCACCTCTACGTTTTGGAAGAGTCTTCAACATGCTCTGAATGCTGAACTGAACTTCAGTACGACCTATCATCCTCAAACTGATGGCCAATCTAAGCGGACTATCCAAGCACTTGAGGAAATGTTGAGAGTGTGCTCATTGGACTTTAATGGAGTATGGGATCAGCATCTTCCTCTTGTTGATTCTCTTATAATAACAGTTTCCACAAGATTATCCAAATGGCACCATATGAAACCCTTTATGGGAAAATGTGCAGAACACCGGCGTGTTGGGATGAGGTTGGTGAGCGTAAGTTTCTTACCCTCGGAATGGTCAATGAAATGGTGGAGAAGGTGAAAACCATTCAGCATCATATCAAGGTATCCCAGAGTCGACAGAAGAGTTATGCAGATAACCATCGATGAGACCTTGAGTTTAAAGTTGGAGACCTAGTATTTCTATCCATATCTATGTGGAAGAAAGTCATGAGGTTTGGAAAGAAAGAGATGTTAATTCCAAGGTACATCAGCCCATTATATATTCTTTATCGTGTCAGATCTGTGTCCTATCGACTAGCACTTCCACCTACCATGGCCAAAGTACATGATGTCTTTAATGTATCCCTCTTAATGAAGTACATATCGGACCCTTCACATGTACTCTCTTCAGAGGTGGTACAGTTAAAGGATGATCTTTCTTATGAAGAGAAACCAGTGAAGATCTTAGATAATAGAGAAAAAGTTCTATGAAATAAGACAATGCCCCTCGTCAAGGTGTTGTGGTGAAACCAAAATTTTAAAGAATCGACGTGGGAATCAGAGGAAATGATGAAGTAGAGTTACCCAAATCTGTTTTAGTGTGGAAAAAGGAAATTTCAATGGTGAAATTTCTTAAGGGGGAATATTGTAACGACCCAAAATTTCATTAATGGAAATCCATTTTGATCTAATTAAATGTATCTTTATGGAAAATGTTTATATAAAATGTCAAATTATTTGGTTTTATGTTATGAATTGTGACCTTTTCTAATATAGACGTTGAACAATGATCACACGATTAGTATAAATATAGGGCTTTAACAAATCCAATTTACTCAGAAAAAGGAAGAGATGACCTAATCCAATAGACTTTCCCTATATGAAGCCCATTTGTCAGAGCTCGGAAAGGAGGTTGTGTCTTTGGGCATCACTCTTAACCAAGCCCAAGACGAGCTTGGATATGTTAAGCTTGAGCGAGACTTCCTACGAGAGAAGTGGAAGTTGATATAGATTATCACCCGAGAAATGTTATCCGAGACAACCCAAGAGTCTGTCACCATCACACACATTACACATTGGTCTTATGTGGGTCTTATAAAGGGTTATGTAACAAGACCTTAGCACTATGGTTATGTACATTATTTTTGAATATAATAATGAATATACTTTCATTTTATAATTGTTAGCTTGTAAATAGTTTTAAAGCACTAATAGTATTTTTTAGTTAAAGTTAAACTGAGAAATATATTTTTCTATGTTAATGGATTTTTGAATTTAATAATATTTTAATAAAATATTATTATTATTATTAAATATATGTGATCGTATCATTTTATGAATGCAATTGTAATTTTTATTATGGTTCGAAAGCCATTTTTATCAAAACCCGTGAATTTACGATAAATACTGTTTTTCATTTTAAAATTGAATTTTAACATTTTTAGAAAATTATTTAGAAAAAATAAATATTAATTCTGGAATCAAGACGTTGAAATTATGCAATGGTGAATTTTCCAAAATATTCTCTGACAGTAAAATTTTTGGGTAAAAATTAAATACCGTTTAAATATATAATGTGATTTATGACATCATAATGACACAATAGTGATTTAATAAAATACCATAAGATTTATGTTCAGCCAATATATGTTTTACCATTAAAATAATGTGATTTTGGGTTTGTTTGACTTATTTTTCCAAGCATTAATGGACCCTTCAAGACTTATTAAACATCTTGAGTTTTTAAATTGTTTTCCTTGGGAGTGTAACTCACCTTTACACAAGAAACCCCATTATTTTAAGAATTTCGGACATTGGACTTATAAAATATTGTTTTCCACTTCCCTTTTCCAAAAACCATGGTCAAAAACCATGGGCTGGTTTGTTGTTTGGATTAGTTTAATGTGAGGTGTCTCAAACCTAAATAATAAAGAATTCCCTCACCTTTCCTATATAAACCCACCCAATGTCCCTCTTACTCCTCACTCAAAGCCTTTTTAATTCGTTAAAAATCTACCCTAATCTCTCTAAAATCCTCCCATGGTTCCCCAAGCTCCCAAGAAACCTCTCTCAAGCCTCTCTCAAGCCTTTGGAAGCACACATCCAAGTAAGGATTTTTTCTTTCTTTCTCATTTTTTCCAATATTCTTTAAATTGTTATTCCCTTTTAATTTCAATTATAATTTTTGGGGTATGGTTTAAAAACTCCCCCATAATTCCCTCATTATTTTTTAATGATGGGATACACCTTTATCTCTCATTAAATGCCTCACATTTACACCCATTACTAGGCCGAAATTCCGAAAGGAATTTCTCTCTCCTCATTTATATTCAAGAAATTCTTTTGTATCATGAATATAAAGTCCATTAAAATTGTTGGGAAATGTATCTATATGACCCCCTTACTGTCAATTTCATGTACATATAATGATACAATCTTTTCTCTCTCATTATCAATTTTGATGAATTTTTACGTCACGTCGTTACGCTGCCGAAATTGCACCGATTTTCCAATCCAATGTCATTGTGTAGTGAATACCATGCTCATTATCTATCAAGGGTATTCAACTTAATGCACAATTACATATTTATTATAATTTTTCATGTATGAATTAAACATTACTTTATTGTGGAATACGTGATTATGTTTTATAAATCCATGTTATATGATCAATGTCGCACACTTTTGCATGAAATGAAATGTTTAAGAAGGGTGCACCCTTATAGTGCTGCAATGCATTGGGTAAAGTATAGTATCATGATACATCATTTCCAATGGGTGTTTACTCATTCTAATTCAAGTGAAATGAGGTTTTACTTGTGCTTCATGTGCAATGATGATTTACTCATGCTCCATGTGCAATGAGCCTTGGCTCATTCTAATTCAATTTTAAGTCTTGCTGCCACATTTCCATGTTATGATTATCATGATTTATCATGGAATTATGTTTATGCTCCTATTGTGCTCAATTGATGTGCCTATTGTCTAACAAGTATTGTATTCCTCATGTTATTCCACAATTATTCCCTTACTGGGCTTTATAGCTCACCCTTTTCTTATGCATGTTCTCAGGTTATCCCCTGCAATGCTAAGTACAAGGGAATGTAGTGGTCATGTAAAGGAGGCTTTCAATAAAGATGTTGTATTTCATGTTTTATGTTGTTATGTAATGATCCAAATCCCCAAATATAGTAGACCTATCGATCTTGTATGTTTTATCAAGTGAAGTTTATGTAATAAATTATGTTTAATTATGTAATAAAAAAGAAGGGTTGTCATATAAAGTCCCAATACATAAAAAATTCAGTCATCCCACATCAAAAAATCTACATAACACATTCCATTCCTTGGTCCAGGTGTAATCTCTTAGATCTGTCTATTGGCTCAGATAATGCCCATATTCCCCACTCAGAAGACACTGAACTATAAAATGAACCTTAGGATGGAATTTTTATAATCACATAGAACACAAAATCATTCCTTAGTAATTATTTTTCTACTTTCTTATTTTACATATATATAAAAAATTATCATTCCTATGATATAGTTCCCTGAGTGTTTCTTACCATAGACTTCACAAGTAGGAAACATAATATTCATTCCACCATGATCTTCTCGAATCTCCATTTTTATGTTATTAGGTGTGTTAGGAAACTCATAGATGTTGAGATTGTTAATAATATAATGATATGGGTGATTCAGAATAATCACACGGCTTCACCTATAATCTATCATTTCATTTTTTACTCATGAGGAAATCCATTTCATTTTCAATCACATCCAATTTATAATTGTACCTTCTAGTTCATTCCCTTGAGTTAAACAAAAACTCATAATATGGGAAATAAAAAACAGCAGTAAACCATATAATCCTCAAAATAATTTATTGTACACCTAAATCTGACACATTATTTTTAATATAAAACTCATTTTGTTTAACCCAAGTCATTAGTGATCATTATCAATTCAAATCCTTCATAATGGTTTTTATATAAAATATTATTTTACCCAAGAATATCCCTAGGTTTTTTCAAACTAGGTATGTATTAAGGGAACACTCACAATATATCAATATTATGGTAGAGATGTCATGTTCTATAGCTTTCAGACCATTACATTTTAGGGAATCATTGTGGTGGAGATGAATAGGGGAATAGTAGAATAAATTTGAGGAAATGGGAGGTTACAGCTAAAAAATCCAGCAGATAGAGGTTTTGTGGAGGGGAGATAGAGGATGTGCTATAAGGGGGTTGCGGTAGTGTAGGGTGCAAGGCTTTGGCTTGGTGACTTGAGAGAAGCCTTTTTTGTGCTTCTACCATTGAAGGAATCATGAGGCATGGATAGAGGATGTGGTGTATAGTTGAGTGTTGGTCCAGGAAGCTACAGTGTGGAGATGAGATAGTATGGCATAGGCTATGGTGTTTTGGGGCCATGGAGAGAGTATTACATAATAGTGAATGATATAGTGGTATGTATGGTTATACCAAAATACAACCCCCCTATGATGTCGAGATAAACTTTGGTGTGAAGTTGAGGTTGTTTGGGGGTCCATAACATTATGTGTTCTCCTACACCATCATCTTCCCTCTCCTTTTATAAGATATGTGGTGAAATGACACCCAAAAAACCCACATTTCCTTTGACTAGAAAGGGTTTGTATGTGATGAGTGGTCCTACGACATAGCCCCTTTAGTTTTTAAATAGACAACTAAGTGGCCTAGGTTATTATGTCATGGTCCTATTTTTTTAGTTGGGTATAAATTCCCACATTACCTCACACTTGATATCCTTTCAAATGTTTATATCATTTTTGGATGATTTAATTTCATCCTAAAGAGGCCTTTTGACACCTTATTAGTGGATTTCAATGCCAAATTCTAGAGATCAGTTTGTGGTGATTTAGGTGAGTTTCCACATAATCATTCCCTATTTTCCTATATGTTTCTTATTTGTGAGAGGTTTTTTTCAAGTTGAATATACCATTTTATTGATTTTATGATAATATTATTAAGTGGTTGTCATGTTCTATACCAGTAAGAGTGTTCTCCCTTACTCTGGAGTTCAGTGGTGGCCTTTATCTTAGTTCAACATTGCGCAGAGAATATGAAATCTCTATTTAAGGGAGGGGTCCCTCACATCTCATAATGTGTATCATATAGGAGGGGTTTTACTTTGGTTTATATATAGGATGATTTTTTCATTATCCTATTATATATAATAATTTTTTTAATTGAAATTTAATAGGAAGGGAATTATTCAAATTTTTTATATATCTTTTTTATATTCTGATAATCATATTACCCATGTTTTTTACCACTTAAAATCATTGATGTTGGGAGCCTTTGTTTGTTCTGAATTTATAAGTATTATGAATCACATAATGTGTCAATCAAACATTATGATTTCTATTCCAAAAGAGACATGTGAGCATATAAGGTAAAAAAGACGCCCTAACCTAAGGCGGTGGAAATAATGGAGGCCAAGGGAATCACCCCTAATAAAGTTAACCCCCTCCAGTTTAAGGTGAGATATATTAGAAAAGAAAAAAAACAAGATTCCCGGGAACCGCAATAGAGGCCAGGTAATCCGCCATTTTGTTCCCCTCACGCCAAGTGTGGGAAACTCTGGTATTGTTGCTAAGTAGGGCCTTGCATTGTATAATAGTATAAATGATGGACCAAGGGGTAGTGACTCTCCCATGAAAGGCATCATGGAAAAACATAGAGTCTGTTTCCAGCTGCGCAATTCTAGGGTCCCTCTACTTACACAAGGAAAACCCTGTGAGAACTGCAAGGGCCTCCGCTCGAACATAATTTCCATAACCATAGTGGGAAGTGAAAGCCAGCACCACACTCCCTCTTCAATCCCGAAGATCCCCTCCTCCACACATAACTCCCACATCACAAGAGCCATCAGTGTTCAAATTCAGTCCACCCTCTGAGACATGGTCCTCCCCCATAGGGTTCATTCCTCGATAATATCCCAAGAAATCTTCACACGCAAGGCATGAATTGTGTCCGTCAGACTCCATACATTGATACCTCCTTCGACGATAGGCCGATCCATCCTTCTCCACGAAACCCACGACCTCTTTCCTTTAGACAATCCATCCCAGATAAAACGAGTGGGGATTCTATCAATGAGCCTAATGAACCCCTTTAGGACACTTGTAGAGGCTATAGCATGCACCAAGATAGCTGATAGAACACTATTCACCAACGTGATCCACCCTTCGAATGATAAGACATGATTTTTCCAGTATAGAATTCGGTCAGTTATCCTATTCACAACGTTTTCTAAGTCCCTAGTACATAGCCTTCTTGAGGATATTGGGGTAACGAGATAATACATTGGGAGAGACCCTCACCCCATGCCCAGTTCGCCACTCAACCTGTCCACCCTGTTTGAAGAACATGAGTTAGCTATATAGAAACTACTCTTCTCCATGTTAAGAACCTACCCACTCCAACGGCTGTACTCCACCAGGATCTTGTTCAACATACTGATAGACCTCAGCCCAGCATTCATAAATACTATCGCTTCATCAGCATACATCAAATGAGATGTTGGAGGAAGGTCATGCTTTCTACGGAATGGCTGAATCTCACCACAAGTAACCCCTTTGTTGATCAGTCTGCTAAGAGTGTCTTGATCATTTGTTTTAGAAATCCCAAATCACATATATCGTAATCACATATATTTTTCATCATGTATGTTGTTTTACAATAATAATAACATATATCATAATACTGTATGTTGTTTTACTATCATATATTGTAATCATATACATATGTTTTACAATCGTAATCACATATTTTTTTCCATCGTAATCACTCTTGTTGTTTGTTTTCAATCATAATCATATGTTGTTTTTTTCAATCATAATCACATGTGTTTTTTCTCATCATAATCACATAAATTGTTTTAAAATTGTAATCACATATGATGTTTTTGTAACCATGTGCATCATAACCAGGTTATTTACCATATTCATATTTTTCATCGTAATCATGCATCGTAACAAGGTTAAGTATTATTTTTGTAACCATATGCATCATAACTAGGTTATGTATCATAATAATTTTATACATCGTAACCATGATATGAATTGTAACCATGATATACATTTTATACATGAAATCATCATAACTATGTTATGTATTGTAACCACGATATGCATCATATCACGATATACATCATAATCAAGTTATTAATCATACTCATGTACTGTAGTGTAGTCATGTGTTACTCTAATGTTGCATACATGTTTGACATTTAATTACTTCTTACGCATTGCTTTATAATTATATAATTATTTTTTTTATAACTAAAATGATGTTGTTGAGTTAGTAATACACTAATCAAATTGAAGTCATGTATTCTGTTTATTTTGACCGTTTGAATGCCATGCGTCCAAGTCCCACTAAATTTTTAAGAAAAATATGACCATTGGAGGAAATATGATTGTTGGAACCTGAGGCCTATAAATAGTAGGGCATTCAAACCAGGGAAAACAACTTTTTAATCTATCCAGTTCTAGAGAGAGAGTGTGACTTCTCTCATGCTTCATGTGAAAGCCTTGAAGATACAAGAAGTGAACGACTTGTTCCAAGATTTTTTATTTCCATAAGTTCTATGTTTTTTGTGTGTGTCTAATCATAGTAATAACGATCAAGGGGTTTTGGGTATAGGAATATGGTGGTGCTGATTTTTTAATCGAGGGATTTCAAGGATTTGAAAGATAGAGGTACTGATTACCTTCTTAATTGAGGGCTTCCGGGGATAGGAAGATGGTGTTGTCGATTATTGAATCAAGTGATTTCAAGGATGTGAAAGACAAAGGTACCGATTACCTTCTTCATTAGTGACTTCTTGGGATAGAAAGAAAGTCATGGTGATCATCGTATTGAGGGCTTACTAGGGTGTTGGTAAGACATACCATTTATCCTAGGTGAAAGGATACCCTACTCTTTGGGATAAAATAATTGTAATACCTTTACATTTCAACTGCTATTTGCAATAGAAAGTGAATCAAATTGTTTCTTCTTTATATTCAAATTATTTTCAATTGTAATTGTTTCAATTACGATACATTCATTACATATTGTTGTAAAAGATTCTATACACTGTATTGTATAATCATTTACTTTTTTACTCTAATTGTTCTATCCAATATAATTACAATTGTTTTTGATTACTTGTGGTATTATACTGTATCATATCCATCAGATCCAAGACCCGTATGATCCTTTGTATAGGTTGTGAATTTTATTAGCTTAAGAACTATTAAACTATGTTCTTTTTAATGTTTTTAAATACAAAGTTTTAAACCCACAATTCACCCCCTCTTGTATTGTGCCACCTCACATATATTTTCATTTATATTACTATCCAACAATTGGTATTATAGGAGGTTTCCACTGATATGTTTTACTTGATTCACTTATTTTTTTATGAAAATTGTATTTATATTGTAAACCTTTTGTTTATAATTACTTAATACACTATCTTTGGAGTGGAAAAGTGATGTTTTATTAGATGACAAGAATGAAGATTGGATCAATTGACAATCTTGTCCCAACTAGACCACCTATTTTTTTGATGGGAATGATTTTGAGTATTGTAGAGATTTAATGAAGAAATTTGTTATTAATACTGGCGTTGATAATTTTTTTATACTCACTGGAGATTACAAAATACCAAACAAGGAAGTCAGATACTTCACCGACCAAGAGAAACTAGAATATCAACTAAATTAAAAGGTATGCAATACATTGTTTTGTTCTATGAAAATGAATATATATACTGATATATCATCATGTGAATCAACCAACTGTATCTGGAAGAAACTAGAAGTCACACATTTTGGTACATCTAATGTTATAGAAATAAGAATATCCATGCTCCAAGATGAATATCAGGGTTTTGTTTTTCCCCATGGAGAACTCGTATGGAAGATTCAATAAAGATTTATGACAATAGTTAATATTCTTTCCTCCATGGGAGAAAAAGTTCTTGAATATGTAGTACATGTGGAAAGATAATTGAAATAATTCTAAATGAGTGGGAATAAAAAATAACAGCTATTGATGAAAATATGAATATTATTCAAATCACCCTTGATGAATTATTTTGACCCTCTTACATAGAGAGGAAAGAATGAAAATAGATTCAAATTTTAATAAGAAGAAGAATGGTAATGGAATTTTAGATTTTACTACTACATCAAATGAAAAGACACCCAAAAGAGTAACAATATACAATGCTAAAAAAGCTGTTGTCATATCGGAATCTAGTGAAACTAATCATTCAGATAATTAATTAGACAATTTTGCTCGAAGAATGAACAAGATTGTGTGAAAGAAAGAGTTTTAGTATATATTCAAAAATACCAAAAAAAATGACAAGAATGACTCATAACTAACTTGTTATGAATGTAAAAGAGCCGGTCAAATTAGACAAAATTTTACTTTGATTAAAAGAAAAGACATGAAGGATAAACATTCAGAACGAAACTAGAAATAGTATTACAAGTATAAGAATAAGAAAGTCTTAAAAGGAAATGATACTTGCAGTGCATGTTGCAGTGACTCATCAGATGAATCTTATGAATATGAATCTTCTGGTTTGAACTATAGAGGGATTATAGCCCGACTACCTATTGAAAATCATTGTCTCATGGCTAAGGTACACAATGTAGAATCTCTTAAAAATGTATCTTTAAATGCTAATTAACCTGATGATAAATATTATTACTCTTTGGATGATGAATATTCTTTATAAGAGGATAATTTAACTTCTTTTGAATAAGAATCTAGATTTTCTAAAATACACGAGAAAGATAATTCCAAACTCAAGAAAAAACATGCTAAGAAAAATTCTAGAATAACTATCCTTACAAAAGAAGTTTCAGATATTTCATAAGACCATGATCAAAAAACACTTGATTTTAAATATATTTCATAAAAACATATGGAGGTAAAATTTGAGAAGGGTAAAATTTATATGGACATTAAACAATCTGTTTTGTAGAAAAATGTTTTTGAAACAAATAACAATTCCAAAACAATTTCTTGAGAGAATAAAAATTTAGTCATTAAAATAAAATCAGAAATTTTTTCTCTTAAGAAACTTTTATAAATCTTTATTATTGGAAGGAAATAATTTGGAAAAATATATTCTAAAATTATTCCTCAATGTAATAGTTATATAATTTGTTATATACATTCAAAACAAATTTATAGTCATAACTATTTTCCCCAAAGTTCCCCATTCTGTAATAAATATCTATGTGGTGGACATTGGGAATGAAATTGTTCTCATAATAAAAATAAATGTTTTGGATTTAGTAATTACCACTTTTTAAAACAAATTTGGATTCCGAAATTTATTTTATCTAACATTTCTAGATCAAAAAAATTTTGGGTTTTGAAATTCTAATTGTTTCATTTTTATGAAAACAAAAAGTGTACCAACAAAACAAATATTTGGTACATAGATAGTGGTTGTTCTCGACATATGATTGGAGACAAATATTTCATTGATAATATTATTGAAATGAAATGTGTAATAGTGACCATCAGAGATAATTCTCAAGGAAATATCGTTGGCATAGATAATATTTTTCTTTTAAGAAATTATTTAATTTTAAATGGTTTGTCTTTTAATGGTCTTAAGCATAACCTTATAATAATAAGTAAATTATGTGATGGAGGTTACCTTGTGAATTTTAGGAATGATAAGTGTTTAGTTAAAAATTCCAAGGATGAATTCATTCTTTGTTCCCAAAGGCATGAGAATGTTTACACACTTAACTTAGAAGACCTTAGGATCTTTGACTTACCTTTCTTAAGTCAAATGGAAGACCACTCATGGTTATGGGATAGAAGGTTAGGACACTATACCATTAAAAACCTTGGTAAAATATCAATGAAAAGACATGTTGAGTATATACCGGATCTCTTGTATGATTTTTCCAAAACATATGGTCCTTGTCAATATAGTAAGCAACATAAAACTGTCATTTACTAAATCAATGAAGTTTCATGTTATAATGCATTACAGTTAGTTCACATGGATCTTTTCAATCCAACACAAACTGGAATCATTGGAGGAAATATAATGTATTCGTTTTAGATGATGACTACACCTGATTTACATGGGTCTATTTTCTAGAAAAAAATATGAAGCTATTTTCTATTTCAAAAAATTTTATAGCCTAAGTTGAAGATGTGAAAAATCTACCACTGATAACTCTTTGTAGTGATAATGGTGGAGAATTTGAAAATTCATATTTTCAAACTTTCTGTAGTAAGAATGGTATTACTCACAAAAATTCAACTCCATGAACCCCTCATCCAAATGGTGTTGCTGAAATAATAAATTGAATATTCAGGAAAGGACAATAACCATGTTGAGTGAATACTCAATTTCTATGAATTTCTAGGCTCAAGTTGTAAATAATGATTGTTACACTATAAATCATGTTTTAACTATGACATTTCTTAATAAATCACCATATGAATTGTGGATTGGACCAAAACCTAATATTTCATAATTTAGAGTATTTGGATGGAAATTATTCATTTTTAATACTAAATATAGTTTAAATAAAATTTCACCCAAATACAATGAAGGAATATTTTCAGGTTATCCCAGTACTTCTATGGCTTGTAGAGTCTTTAACAAAAAAACTCTTGTACTATTGAGGAAAAAGTGCATGTTAAATTTGATGAAATAGATCCTTTTTTAAATAACCCCTACCTGAATCATAATATGTGTTTCCAAAAACTAATTATCAACCCTTGATTGAAAACACTTCATAAAAGGGATATACTCAAGAAAATGTTCTGAAATATTTACACAAGAAGACTTTCTACCTTATGTTGATGAACAGTTTTTTATAAAACCCAAATCAATTGATTCTTAGGAATCATTTCAATGATAATATCATTAGTGATGTAAATCAACCTGTAAAGACTATAAATTCCTTGAGAATTGAAATAGAACATATTTTTTTCTATCTCAATTCGAGCCTAAAACTTCTAATGATTCCCTAGGTTATGAGGATTATATTAAAGAAATGCAAGAATAAATAAATGAATTTGAAAGGAATCATGTCTAGACAATTATTGACATACATAAAGAAACAACTGTAAATAGTGTAAAATGATTTTTCAGAATTTTTTTTGTTGAAATTGGAGTCATTATAAGAAATAAATCTAGACTTGTTGCTAAATGATATAATCATTAATAGGAAAAATACTATGAAGAAACCTATTCCTTGGAAGCTATAATTGAATCTGTTTGTATTCGATTTGCCTTTGTAGAATTATTTATTTTCAAACAATTTCAAATGGATGAAAATGGGATTTTATTAATGGTTTCGTTGAATAAGTTTTTTGAGAACAAACTCTAGGTTTTTTGACTCAAAACAACGTGATTCATGTTTTTAAACATAACAAAGATTTATTTGGCCTTAAATAATCCCCTTGAGCTTGGTATGATAGAATCATAGGATTTTTTTACAAAAAAGTTATGAAAATGGCACTGCAGATCCAAATCTTTTCATAAAAATTGGAAACAAAAACATTTTGATTGTTAAAATCGATATTGATGACATTATATTTGGATTATCCCAGAATCTCTAACTAATTATTTTGTGAATATCATGAAATTCGAGTTTGAAATGAATATGATGGGCGAGTTTACATTCTTTTTTGGTTTTAAAATCTCTAAAAAACTAGAACGAACCTATATATATCCCAACATAAGTATATCAAATATTTACTTAAAAAGTTTGGATATGACAACACTAAAAGTATAGTCACTCTAATCAGTACCTCAAATACACTTGATCTTGATGAAGATGGGAAACCAGTATATCAAATATTTTTTAGAGGTATGATAGGATGTTTTTTATATTTATTAGGTAGTTGTCCAGACATAATGTTTTCAGTATTCTTATGTTCAAGAAATCAATATAATATAAAAGAATATCATTTAAAAGGAGTGAAAAAATTTTCTCTACTTAAAGGGAACCACAAATTTTGGACTTTTCTATTCTTCTAGAAATGATTTTGTTTTAAAAAGTTTTGAAAATTACGACTTTGGTGGTTGTAGAATGGATAGAAAAAGTACATTATGAACATGTCATTTCTTAGGTGATTCATTGGTTTCTTGGTTATGCAAGAAGAAATACTCAGTATCACTTTCTACTGCTGAAGATGAATATATAACAACTTGATGTTTTTTTACTCAAGTGTTGTGGATGCAACACACACTCACTAAATATGGCATGATTTTTTACAAAACTCAAATACAATGTAATAATACTAGTGCCATTTCACTTAGTAAAACCCTACACATCATTAACTTGAAAAACAAATAGATATTAGGAATCACTTTCTTAGATATCACACAAAAAAGGAGATATTATTTTACAATTCAGCAGAACGTACGAACAACATGCTGACATTTTCACCAAACCATTATCTTATAATAGATTTGAATACATTAATCAAAAACTATGAATGATAACTGTAAAGAAATCATTCACATACATTTATTTTTTAAACCATCTGCTTACATTAAGTTACACATTCTTAAAGGGGGAGTGTACATATCTTTTTATCAGTTTCACTTTTATCACTTTCACTTTTTATCATTTCCACTTTTTATCAGTTTCACTTGTAATCTATTTCACTTTTATCATTTTCACATTTTATCGGTTTCAGTTTTATTCATTTCACTTTTATTGGTTTCACTTTTATCAATATTAATTTTATCACATTCACTTTTATCAGTTTCAATTTTATCGGTTTCACTTTTATAAGTTTCACATTTATCAGTTTCACTTTTATTGGTTTCACTATTATCAGTTTCACTTTTATCAGTTTTATATTTTAATTGGTTTCACATTTATCAGTATTGAATTATTTGAACAGTACTTGAATATTGGTATTGAAATACTTTATTGGTACTAGTATATCAGTATTAAATTAATTTATCGACACTAGATTATCGGTATAAGATTAATTTTATTTTATCGGTTTTAGAATTTTAATCGATCTCATTTGTTTTTGGGTCATGTTTGTATTATCATCTGAAGAACAATACCCTGAAACCATTACATCTATCCTCATAATCCGACATGTATAACTTCTAAAACCTTACTTTTCCCATTATATTTCAAATGGTTATTATTTAACTCTTTCTTTCAACTGCTAGTTGAATTCAATCTGATTACGGTTTTGTCTTAAAGAAAACCTCAAGTGGTTGAAATTATTCTCTACCGTTGGATCTTTTTAGATCTATTCCTGGCCATCAATTTATTATTTAAAGAACCCCTCCTTACTTATACCACTTCAAATCCTCTATTTTCATACAAGTAATGATTCTCTATAAATATTCAGTAATTTTCATTATCAGAGTTACCATAGTTTTTGTAATCATAGATCTATTCAGCTTTCAAAACCAAGAAAATCTTCAGGGTTGATATAGTCTTTCATGTCTGAGTCAACTACTTTGTCTCCAATGAAAATATCTCCAAAATAATTCTCTTCGATGACCTTTTGAGGTGAAAGGTTGTCTCCTGAGACTTTTATGAGACTATTGATTCATCATTGAGAAGGATAATTAGTTTCCTAGGGTGGTAATCTATTTTTGTTGAGTGACTGGATTCATATCAGGATTTCGTATACTATACGAATTTTTTTCAATTTTATAAAACAATGGAGATATAGAATAGTCTCAAGATTCCCTTTACTATGTATTATAAGAAGTATCCAACCTCTATAAAATATGAATCTACTTCCCTACTAGTTTCATCTGAGGGTGATTCCATATGTACCTCTCAAAAACTGTTGCAATGTAATGAAACTTTTGATATGAGTAAAGATGAAGAATCACTTTTTGAGATTGATGAGGACAATAGAAAGGTAATTTATTTATCAAGAGATAATCGACTCATATCCCTCTATATGCAAGGCTTTCTAGTTTTGAGAAAATGTGATAAGGAAAATTTGAAAGTTTTATATGTATATGTGCTTGAGTATTTGGTGAATACGAGGAAGTTCAATCTAATGGGAATTATTTTCTTGACAAATAAGAAGCTTAAATATGGTTCCATAAAATCACAGCTGATCATGTTTTCCACTATTCTAATTATGTTTTTGAAAGAGTTATTGATCTTGTTTAATGATGCAGTCAATTCAGATTCGACATCTTTCAAAGTGCCACTCATTAGTAAGGAAATTATAAGGAGACCAAAGTTATGATTCAATAATGAATAAAAAAAATTGCAAAAGATCCGGAAGCTGAGAATGAAAAGGAAGTACTTTAAGGAATTGAAAAAACTTCTAGGACATCAAAGAAAACATCAATAAATAGAACGGTAGTTAAGACTACAACTCCCAAGGAATCAAAGAAACAAAATGTAGTTTCAGATGAGGTTGTAGCCGAGTGGAGGAAAATTAAGGAAGAAAGGAAATAATAGTATCCTCAATTTGGTTTGTATCTATCCAAATATCTAGATTGGAAAATAATATCATAATAAATTATAAAAGAAGAAGAAAGGAAGAAAATAACGAAGAAGAGAAAGGCCCATGCTATATACATTGACAGTCAACTAAAAATAGCTGAGAAAAAAACCAATATTGTAATAATAGAGCCACCTGTTCAGACTCAATTAGATCCAATAGAGAAAGGAAATGTGATACATGCATCTAGATAATAAACAGGGGCTTGTCCCCTTTACCTTAAAAATGAAGAATAATTGGATGAGAAAGAGGATACAAACAAGAGAAATCAATCAACAGATTCTTCAGAAGTTCCGTCCTTTAATTTCACTTATCCTGATCTGTAGCCATCAAAGAGAGTATCTCAAAAGGTTTCTTCAAAGAAATTTATTAAGATTTCAGATAAAGAAGAAGAAGAAGAAGAATCTGATAAGAATCATAATCAACCAACTCCAGTTATCGGCACAGAAACTCCTTTTGTTGATCTTCCAGAATATACTAAATATGAATGTTCTAAAAGAACAATCACAATGAAGTGAATTCAGAAGGACGAAATAGATTTTAATATATTGAAAAATATGATACCATTCATTCCAAAAATTGAAGCCTTCTTAAAAATCCTTTTAAATGATCATAATGGTATAAGAGACTATATCAAGACTTTGATGGATATGTTTCTGAATATTAAAGCCAATTTCATGATATTAAAAAAAACATGCTACTTAGAACTGTAAGGATTATAATAACGTTGCGAAGTGGTCATGAAATGTTGATGATAATATGAAGTATCATGTATACAAGCTTGTTGAATTTGTGAAGCGGGTAAATGATCCCAATTTGGTCTATCAAAAGTTGGTTTCTAATTTTAATGAAAATCATGAATTATTTCAAAGACCGGGTACCAAAAAATGAATATCCTCTGAAGATCAAGAAAATAATAAGGAAAAATAGGAGGATGGTTATTATGATGTTTTCTTACTCTCAAATAGAGTTGTAATTTTGGATAAAGAATACAGAGTCATAATAGAGGATTTCAATACCCAGGAAGAAAAACTAAAATCTTAGGAAGCAATCAACCGACATGATGAAGATAGAATCTAGAAAAAAGAAAGGATAAATGATAAACATGAAGTGATGCTGAAGGCTCAGCAAGAATCCATTGAAAAATTGCTGGAGGATAGAAAATATTTCAAGAAGATGAAGCTTTCGATGTTCAACCTCTTGGAAAAACAAAAGCACAAACAATGATTTTTTGAAATCTTGATGTAATATAAAATTATTTCATTCAATGTAATGTCTATAATATCATACTTTGTTTCTTTAAACATTTTGCACGAAATGAATAATTTCCCTTATTATTTTCGAAAATAAAAAAGGGTGAGAATATTTTGGAAAAGAAGAAATTAATGAATTCCTTATTAATGGAGATAAATCACAAATAAAAGTAAAGAGAATAAGACCCGTATTGATATTTTATCCTTGGGTGGAATTAGTCGTATTCACTATTACATTAAGAAGAGTTACTAAACTTAGGGGGAGATAAGTATTTTTTGTTTTGTGTTTTCCAAAAAAGGGGAGATTGTGGAGTCAAAATATGTTTCGACTTTCCCACTGATCATTTGTTTTGGAAATAAAAAATCACACATATCGTAATAACAATTTTTTTTATCATGTGTGTTGTTTTACAATCGTAATCACATATATCATAATCATGTATGTTGTTTTACAATCATATTTCATAATCTTATAACGAGGTCTTACAATCATAATCACATATGTAGTTTTCCATTGAAATCACTTGTGCAGTTTGTTTTCAATCATAATAATATGTTGTTTATTTTCAATCGTAATCACACATATTGTTTCTCATCGTAATCACATAATTTTTTATACAATCATAACCACATATGATGTTTTTGAAACCACATGCATCGTAACCACGTTATGAACAATATTCATATTTTTCATCATAATCGTGCATCGTAATAAGGTTAAGTAATATTTTCGTAACCATGTGCATCATAACCATATTATTTATTGTAATCATTTTATGTATCAAAACCACAATTGGAATTGTAACCACAATATGCAACTTATACATGATAAGAATCTTAACCATGTTATGTATTGTAACAATGATATGCATCGTAATCACGATATACATCATAACCAACTTATTAATTGTACTCATGTACTGTAGTGTAGTCATGTCTTACTCCAATGTCGCATACATGTGGAAATTTTATTTCAACTCACTCATTATTTTATAATTATGTACTTATTATTTTCTAACTAAAATAATGTCGTTGAGTTAATAATACACTAATCAAAATGATGTCATGTATTCTATTTATTTTGACTGTTGTAATGCCAGGTGTCCAAGTCCCTCTGAATTTTTATGAGAAATATGACCATTGGAGAAAATGTGGCCATTGGAACCTGTGGCCAATAAGTAGGATTTCATTCAAACTAGAGAAAACAAGTTTTGGATCTATCATGTTCTAGAGAGAGATAGTGTGACATCTCTCTTGCTTTGTGCTATGCCTTGAAGTTACAAGAAGTGAAAGAATTGTTCCAGGTTCATGTATTTATATATGTGATATTTTTTGATTTGTGCGTCCAATCATTGTGATAATGATTGAGGGTTTCTGAGGACAAGATTCTGGTGGGGCCGATTGTTGAATCGAGGGCTTACAAGGACTTGAAAGACAGAGGTGCTCATTAACTTCATAGTCGAGGTATTCCGGGGATAGGAAGATGGTGGTGATGATTGTTGAATCAAGGGATTTCAAGGATTTGAAATTAATAGGTGCCAATTACCTTATTAATTGAGGGATTACTGGGATAGGAAGACATTCGTGCCAATAATCGTATTGAGGGCTTACCATGGTGGTGGTAAAAGAGACCTTTTATCCTAGGTGAAATGATACCCTACTCTTTGAGATATTATAATTGTAATACCTTTACATTTCCAATACTATTTGTAATAGAAAGAGAATCACTTTTTTTTATTCTTTATATTCATATTATTTTTTATTGTATTTTTTTCAATTATGATTCATTCAATATATATTTTATTACGAGATTCTATACACTGTATGGTAGAATCATTTACTTTTGTTTTACTCTGATTGTTTTATAAAATACAATTTCCATTATTTTGGATTACTTGTGTTATTATAATATATCATATCCATTGGATCCAATACCCTTATGGTCATGTTTATTTGTTGTGAATTTTATTAGTTTAAGACCTCTTAAACTATGTTGTTTCTTAAGTGTTGAAATATAATGTTTGTAAACCTATAATTCACCCCCTTTTATATTGTGTTATCTTATATACGTTTACATATATATTACGATCCAATAGAAACCATATGGAATAAATTTTTAATCACTTCTAAATGGATAATTAAATATATTTATCAAGATATATGGATTCTGTGAGAATAACTCTAAAATAGGGAAGTGGAGTTGCTGAAAAAGCACCCTGCTAATCTGAAAAAAATCATGTTGTAAAATAAATTATTTTGTGATGTTTGTTTATGTTTATTGGGATTGATGTGTTGTGATATGTTTTTTTCTATGGGTTTGAATGTAATGATTATTGTGGCTCTATAATTGGGAAATTGTGATGGAAAATCATGGTGATATTGTAGCTGAGGCTAAAAAGTAGTTATGACTATGTGATGGTGACTGTTTGGGACAATTTTAATGGTAACAATGAGAGTTTGTGTTCTTGTGAGGTGTGTTATTAGTTTACTTATAAGTGATGGAATAGGAGGTAAAAAATGAAACAATGAATTGGAGTTAAATGGGTTAAAATGGAATGTAATGAAATTTACTAATGAAAATTTGAAATTAAAGTGGGATGTGTGGGATAAATGGAAAATTTTAAATGTGAATTAATGGGTTGAAATAAGGAAATAAATGGGATTTAAATCATGGTATAAAATGTTTTATATAATGTAATGGGTCAGAAAATTTGAAATCAATAAAACGGGTTGGCTTGTTATGAAAAAATAAAATATGTCTTGTATTTTGTGGTTTGTTCTATGTGTATTATGAATTCAATGGGGGAAATATAAGTAATGATGATTTCATTATGGTGGTTCCTTTTTGTGAACCCAAAGCTTGGGATTGTGCTATATGATCTTTTATACAATTTATTTCTTTGGAATTTCTATGTACACTACACCCATGTCGAGAAATTACGCTTAAAACCCAATGATTGAGAGTGTTTTCCTAATATCCCAGTGGTGAGGATGGATGCAAAGCAACCCACTCATCCCTAATATCTCTTATAGGTGAGTTATATATGATAATTTGTGATTTATATAAGTAAACATTGTAATAATTTTTAATATTTAACATGAATGGATTGTAATGCCTAGAATCTATTATTTCCCTATTGAGATGTGATGTGGTGTGAATCCCTAGGTGTATTCAAGTGAGATTTGATGGGATTACTAATGGTGCGGTCGTGCATGGTAAGAGGAGGGTATGAGTTTTATTTCCTTCATGTTCATGATGCCCTACTATTCTAGTTTTGGTTGTGATTTAATGTGATGGGCAATTGTTTTGGTTAATGTGTGATTTTATGAGTTTGGACAATATTCTATAGTAGGAATGTGGTGCAATGTGAAATAGAAGAGATGGGAGCACCATGAAGTAAAAAGTTTGGATGTTGGAGTGGAAAATTAGTGGGAAAGTAATGTAGGTTACCTTTCATCAACATACTTTATATTATAATACAATACTTGGAATTTTTATTTAGTGATAGATCCCTAGTGAGGATGGGATTGGTTAGCTAAATAGTAGGATACTTTCACATTTTCATGAGGGAAATCATGTTTTATACTGAGTATACTTGTATTTTCATCCCATGAATATACAACTAATTTTTTAGGCTTCTAGGAGGACCATATGGATTTTGATAGAGATTACTAGATCAATCCTTTGGACTGTTACTATGTCACTTATTTAACTATTACTTTAGGGTTTTTTTGGAGAGTCTTGTATTCGTTTACATCACTCATGCATTGTGGGACGGTATGGTTTTACTTTATTTTATATTTTTCTATGGATTTTAGTTATCTTTGATATCATATATCAGGATCATATATATATTATAGAGGGAAATTCCTCTTATATTGATATTTTTATAACCTCGGTGTTGGTCACCAACTCAGGGACAACTGGTGGTGGGACTTGGGGGGGTCATTAATCTTCTTCCCCCTTTTCTGGACAAGGTGGGATTTTATTGGAGGGAGGGGGACATAATAGAGTGGTATTAGAGTTTTTTTAGGAATATGATATATTTTGGAATATGAAAAAGTTAGTATTACATGGGTTTATATGGAATCGAAGTCTATTGATCATGGGGTGTCACATATGCCAGGGTAGACAATCTAGGACACACGATTTTATGAAACTCAATGATATGACATAAATAATATGATCATAATAAATTATTAAGTTACTTTATACTACTGATATGGTAGAGACCTATGAGAGGTACATGAATCTTGATTTAATGGTGTTCTTTAATGAATGAGATGATTTTGGGAATGTTAAAATAAGTAAAAATGAATTAAAAAATGTTGAAAAAAATGAATACTACTTGGTCTTATGAAATACTTATTTTTTTCATCATCTACGGATCATGGTAATCATTTGAGTGAGTTTTAGGTAGTGGAGGTTCAACAGGTCGTCCTAATTGATCACCAGAGTGTTGATATCATTGAGGAGGATGACCATTGTTAGAGGATTGTATAGGATTTTCAGTAGTTGGGGTTTTAAGAATATGCTTTACCAAGAGGAGTTGTGGAATTTAATGGATGACCTTATAAAGTTCCTCAAGCCCAAGTACCTCATCCTTAACATGACCATGGAGGCGACCATCAATAGAGAGTACGAGGAGCTGGGGATAGATAATTTCATACAATCGTGGTGGAATCTATGGAAGGGTAAGAGATCATTTGAGTTATTTCAAGACTATCATTTATTGTTATTTTCTCTTTGTTTGATTCATGAGAATAAAAATCCTTGGTTTAACCCATTCAATATTGTGCACATAGGCTAGTCATAAAGAGGATTCTCATATCCCTACTGAAGAATACAATAGATGGAAGCCATAAAAAATTATTTGATGTCTTTTAGGTATGTAGACTAATGATGTGGACACATCAGTTATGTCATGTTATAGATGCAGTCATACGATGTCATTCTCAGCATCGGATGGTTGTATTCTGTTCATGTTATTATTGAAAACTTATAGAGGAGATTTATGTTTTCATATATTGATGGAAAACATGTTGTTTTCATTGGTGAGTGGAGTTTTCGGTTGGGATGTAGACATGTAGAAACCATTTTTTGTTTTATGGATCGTTAATATATGAAATCAATTTATTTTGGGATGGAGGAAGATCCTAGGGTTATTCATGAGTTTATGGATGTTTTTTACAAAGAGGTTGTGGAACTAACCCGTGATGTGATGTTGAATTTGTGATAGACTTGTAGCACTGTGCTTCTCTGATTTTGATGGATCCTTATCAGATGAAACCATATGTGTTTCAAAAGTTGATGATTTATATATATGATTTGATGTAGACAGGTTTTATCTAGACCAGTGTGTCTCATTGGGGTGCTCCGGTGTTTTTTCTCTAGGAAGGGATAAGGTATTTTGAGGGTGTGCCTCAAATACCATATGTTGAATTAGGTAGCGATAAAGAATCGATTCCCCCTTATGAGGATAAATGATACTTTGTACATGTTTAATGGGGTTGGTTGGTTTTTAATGATTGATCAGCAGTTTTGGATATCACTAGTTCCTTGTAATGGAGTATGATATCCTTAAGACTACATTTAGATGCAGGTATAGTCACTTTGGGTTTGTTTCCATATTTTTCGGTGTCAAAAATGAACTTTCTATTTTCATGGGGCTCATAAACATAGTATTTAATGAATTCTTGGACCATTCTGTAGCCATGTTCATCGATGAGATATTCATCCACTCAAAGATAAGGGAAGAGTATTCTGATATTTGTAGAGCAATCCTGGAGGTTCTTTGATGCCACATAATCTATGGAAAGTTATCTAAGTGCATGTTCTGGACATGAGAGGTTCATTTACTTGATAATTTTTTGTCTTAGTGGTTTATGGATGTAGAAATATTAATGTTAGAAGAATTTTTTTCTTGGGAAGTACCCAAGAATGTGGTGGAGGTTTATTGTTTCTTTAGTCATTCAAGCTATTATCATAATTTCATGTCTAATTTCTCATGGATTTTGGCCCCATTGATATCATTTATTATAAAATAACAATATTTTATTTGCAATTATCATTTTGTAGAATCCTTTTTCTTCCTAAAGGAGAGATAGAGCAGTGCTCTGCTACATCAAGTTCCCATGGAATGGGTGATATTTTATTTCTTTGGTGATGCTTCATGTTTGGGTTTGGTTTGGGGTTTGATTCTATATAAATTACAAACTCTTATGGGTCTAGGAAGTTATATATTCATGAGAGTAAGTATAACAACCATGATATAGATTTTGTAGTATTCTTGTATGCGTTGAAGTTGTGGTGGTATTACATAATTATGGATCACCTTATGGTCTTTACTGATAATAAAACCGTGATGGATATCATTTCTAAACATAGTATGAATATATGGTAGTGTACGTGGATGGAGTTTCTTTAGGGAAATGAAATTTAGATCTACTAAAACCTCGAAATGGGGAGTCTTGTGGCCAATTCATTGAGTAATAATTCTCAGAAGGATTCATTTTAGGAGTCTGGATATTTATCTAGGGTGATGATGGATTTTACATCCCTACACCTTGATGAATGTGTGATTAATTATAGAGGCTACTTGTTTTAATATAATATCACAATATTCTCTAATGAATTAGGTGGAGGAGTCATAGTTGGGATCTCTATAGGTAAGGGTGTTATATGATTGTGTTCTCCATTGATATTCCATGGAGGGAATGAAGTAGGATGACAAAAACCATATATTGTTTTAGGGGATGTTTTTTGTTCCAGTGGTGATGCATGAGGTATTCCTTCATAAGATACATAGCAGACCATTGGTTGTACATTAGATAGTGTCCAAAAAGTATTAGGGCTTGAGGTTATAGATTTGGGAGTCTGTAAGGAACATGGATTTGTGGATTGTGGGGTTTGGTTTTTGCTTATTAAATAGGTAAAGCTTGAGCATCATGTTCTTAGTGTTTTTTTTGTAACACCCCCAAATTTTAGAATATTTTTTTAAATAAATTTTATCTTTTCAATAGATTCCCTTTCTCACAACACCGAGTTAAAATGGACCGTGATATATTATTAATTGATAGTTATAACCTATTTTTTAAATTAGGAAGAATAAATAGGAAAAACTAAATTATGAAAAATATACGGTTTATACATTTATAGAATTAATTCATTGTTTATCAATTGATTGGAATAAAAAATGAAAATAAAAATAATAAAACTAGTGTTATTCTAGAAAACTATTTTTGTGTATAGAATATATATATATCATAATAACATTAATTAGCTACAATTAGTGAATATTTTTAATGAAATTTATATATAATATATTCAACAAAACGTTTCAACATTCAAATAATATTTTCATTATGCCTAGAATAATAATAAATCTTGATATATTATTAAAAATGATATTTTCTAAAATGGAATTATTATTGTGTTTTAAAAACCTATTTTAAAATATATTTCTGCCACATATCGGTATTGAATTTGATAAAAACTAATTATATATTTAGAATGAGGGGGGTTCAAATTTAGTAGTTGGTCCCCTTTTATTTTTCATTAAAATTGATAGTAACCATGGTAAAATTTATCACCTCATCAAAGGTTAAATTGGGTTAATTTAAGTTAAAATTAAATGGTAAGGCAATAACTATTCTTTATAACTATTATTGGATGAATAGGATTCTACCATTATCACCATATTCTCAAATTTTGTTTTGTTTTATGGAATCTTTTCTTTGAAAATGACATTAATTTTATTAAAATAAAATATAGTTACATAATGTCACTCTCTTACGGTTAATATATTTTATGTGTACACATTGGGAAAAAAGAAAAATATGGACAAAAAATGTATATTTTGACCTTACTGTAATTATATTCTTTATAGAAAATTATTATTAATTTTTATAAATTATATAATTACCTAATATGCTTGTAAAGTTTTAATAAAATATTTATTTAATTAAGAGAAATAATTAAATAAATATTAATTTTGATATACATTGAAGGAGTTAATGTGTGATATTTATTTTATACAACTATATTATATTTTATATAGGATTTAAAGAATTATATTCAATTTCACTCTTTTTCGTGACACATTTGAGGTCAAGTTAAATGAATAGTGTCAAAATTGACATTAATGATACTTTATGAAATTAATATTATATTAATTTTGTTTAATATTTATAGAAATATTATCTTCACACATTTGAATGGAATATAGTTTAATACATCATCAACTACCCATTTATGAGTCATTTTTCAACTTATTGTAATATTATTAACCGTTTATGATTAAAATAGTGGTTACCATGTTTAAGGTCAAATATAACTAGCCAAGCGGTTAATTAAAATGATAATGTTTATAATGACACGAAATATTTTATGAGCTATATTAATTTATGTTATTAACAACCCTATATAACCTTATATTCTAATAAACTTCCATTTTGATTCATTTTACATGAAAATGAATTTATTATAATCTATTCATTATTGAAATTTCAAAAGATCCCCTCACCTCAATTTAAAAGTTAACCTCCTCCCTCACTTCTTCACAATACATTTAGCCATAAAGATCGAGAAATAACTTCCCATTTCCTTGATAAATATATTTATTTAATTAATGGATGTTTTTTTCACCCAAAAATACAATCCTCAAGTCCCTTATTAAGGGGTCTAAAGATGGTCTCCCGAAGAAGAGGTAACTGGTTTACCTAATATATTACAATATATTATTTCTCTTTTCTCATAAAAATACTTGGATGTTATAAAAAATAATAACCTTAGTATCCTAAATATACCCAAAAAAATATTATGACTAGGAAACCACCATTACCACTATATTTTCCAACAAATTATAAGTGAATATCTTGCTAGTTAGTATGTACTTCTTACCGTCTCCACTTAGCGATACAATTCATTTTTGATTTCCACCATTTTGAATGGGAGCTATGATAGGTTTAATATATAAATATTATTTATAAAAAAATATAATTCATAAATAATAATTTAATATCCATATTATTACCTTCAAATCGTTTTTGAATGATAATGTCACCTATGCGTACATATGGACTACCACCTCAACGAATTAATGTGATTCTTTTTTCATTTATATTTTTTCATAGATGGTAATAATGATATATCGAATGAATATATATGTTGTGTATGATATAATAATAATTATATAAATTATAACTATTTTTTACCTTTCTTTAATTATATATATAGTGTATGGAAAATGGTGTTCATGCATACATATGACTTACCATTTCCATGAATGGTGTAATATATTTTTCTATATCTACCTTTATTAGATTTCAATAAAAAATTCATGTTGAATATATATATGATTTTTTTATAATAATTAAAATTCATGATATTATGGAACCATTATCATATTATAAATATTTGAATCTACCAAACAAAAACATACATGAGAAACGAAGTCGTTATTACTCAAAACAATGATTTTTAAAGAATAATTATTTAGAAATGGGTGACAAAAAATTATATGTATGTCATAAATGGTATGATATATATATGATAATGTTTCTGGAATAAATTTATAATAAATTTATACTTATTATACAATAGTATTAAACATGTATAAAAGAAGTCAAACCCGATGTAAGGTTTTATTTAACAATATCATCATTGTTATGGATTATTTGTATTTATGCATCTATTGGGGAATATTTCTCTTCATAGTATATGTTTTCTAAAGAACAATTCAATAAGGTTTAGGTTATTCCCAGGAAATTATATGGAATCGTTTTAACTCATTTTTTAACTTTTAAAAAATGTTTTAAAAAGAATATTTTTTCTTTTTCCAAAATGAGGTACTTTGTACCTTTTCTGACAAAAATATTGAAGATCTTTTTAACTTATACAACATGAGAATATTTTCCTTCTTTCATGAGGCATCAATTATTTTAATCCTCATTTAAAATTTTAGATGGTTCTATTCAAATATAATTTTTTCTTTTATAAGTGTGTTATTTTTAAAAAAAATGTGGTTTGAAAGTTTAAATAGAATTTTGATCAAAATTATTCCAACAAATTTTTTAAACTACCTTCATCTATGTCAGCATCCTTTTTTAAATTTTATTCTTTACTAATGTTATTATATAATGGTACCAACTAAAATATTTTATTATTTTATTTATGATTATTTTGATCTAATATTACTATTTTGATACCATTCTCCATATTACATTCAATGTTTTATGAATATTTTTGTTAATTGGGTGAATTATTAACATTTCATAAGGAAAATTCATTAAAAATGTTTATATTTATTTTATTTCACCCATTACATATGAGGAAATACTTAGAAATACTATATCATAGGTGGGAAATTTTATAAATCCTCAACCAATTTATAGGTATCATGAGAAAAACAAGTTTGGTTATTGGATAAGGAATTTTCTGTTTTTAAGATATATTGGAACAAGACCACAATACTGGGTTTATGATGTCTATAATTATTCATTCTCTTCATTATGAAAATATTTATTCATTTCTATATAAATATTTTATTATTTATAATATACAAGTATTTTTTTTCTAAGGTGATTATGGTATTATTTGATTCCCATATACTTCCTTCCATAATTTTCATGCGTTATTTAACTTCCACTGTACACATACCATTTGGGAGCATCGAAGTCAACATATTTTATATGTTTATTTTTTCACTCAGATTCCGAGAAGTATGTTGTGATTGATATGAAGTTATAATCTAGTAGTATAATGATGTTGTCAATGGAAATACTATGTTTTAATTTATGATTTCAATTGTAATGTATGACTTATGTATATATCTATTTTTCCAGTACTCATAAACTATCCAATCCTCTAGGATGGGATAATTTTTATCTAATTAAAATGTAATAAGTTAACCATTGAATTTGGGAGAGTGGTATTGGGGTCTTTATCATTGGTATTAGAGGAGGTTTAGTAGAAACCTTTAGAACTTGATTTAGAAAAACATATATTAGGGAAACCTAACCCCATAAAATACTTTGAGAATATTCCTAAATAAACAAAGCATATGACTTTTCAATTGTCTATACATTAATTTTCAATTTCTATTAAGTGTTTCACAAGTATTTAAATTATTCATTATGAATAAATGTCTAATCTAGTGTATTCAATTTTTTAGAAATGGATCCTGCTGGAGGGAACAAAAACTATATCACTGCTTGTAATCCATGTAGGGATTTCCCTTCTCTGTAGGATAATTATGATAGAGTTGGAGCAGCAGTTGGAGCTGAAAAAATTATAACTATATAGGGAAATATGACTCAGGTTATGAGGAATAACCCTACCCAAATGGATAATCATACTCCATAATGTGTTGAAACAATGTTATACTATTTTGTGCGACTGCAACCTCCATCATTCAATTGGTAAAAAAATCTATTTTTGGCTATGTAATGGATAAATCCTTAGTAATTATATTTCTCTCTTCGGGAAGTAATTAAAGGGAGAAAATTTTATTGTAGTTTATAATCTCTCTATATATGTGGATCAATTGTGGAAATTGATACAAAACACAACGGAGGAGGAGGAAATAAAAAATAAGTAATGGAAGGATTTTAATGAACCTATATTATAAACATATTTCCTTGAAGAAAAAGAGAAGATATGGATATAAAATTCTGGAGTCTAAAAAAATAAATATGAGAATGTTTCTAAGTATGATTCCAACATTAGAAGGATTGAAATCCATGACGCAGATTACATATGTAATCCAAAGTGAAATATTGACTATTTATTTGATGGGAATAAGACAATTATTCAGAGGGAACAAGTTTCCAAAAAATCATCATCATTTGTGGACATACTATCATGTGATATCAAGAAAAGGATTGAATTATCTGAGTATTATATCATTAAATCTATGTAAGATAATTTGAGGGATATTGAGTACTCCAAAAAGGGGAATATAACAATGAGGACGAAGGTAAGGGAGTAATTTCCAACTTTCAATAAATGTTGAAAGAATCGTCATCGAACATGTCTATTAGGAATGTGGTTTCTCTGTAAGTGTTGAGTAAAAGGAAACCAAACACATGATCATAAGGGTAAGAAGGAAGATACCAATGTGAAATGATTCGGGTGTAATGAGATGGTACACTATTCAAATTATTTTCTTAAGAGTCATGGGAACTTTCCCTAAAAAAGTAAATGGAGAAATACCAAGATTATGTTTTCACAACATATGAGGTTGAATTTATTAATTAATTAGTGGAAGGTACTTTAATCATATCTTAATATTTAGATAATTCATTAATTGATTCAAAAACCTCAATTTTTTTTATATCTTGTATGTTTTCTAAAAAATTATAAATTTCTTATTCGCCTTAAGAATGGAGTTTTATATCAAAAATCATACTAAAAACATAAAAAAAAATATGTGTCATGTATATTATTATATAACATTTAGACATACACTTTTTTTGAATTTGTAATCATACATATGTATGACTTTGACATAATCTTTGGTATGGACAATATTTCAAAATATAATGCAAAAATTTATTACAAAGAGAAGGAAATTATTATTCATGATAAATATATGGAATTAATTATATTTTGTGGGGAGAATTTATCATCTGATTCATTTATGGATCCACCTCCAATATTTTTTCTAATTTAAAATCATAGAGAAGAAGGGTAGGCAAAACCTACTGATGAAAAAGACAATCTTTCAATTGAATATGTTCCTATTGTAAAGGAATACATTGATGTGTTTCTCAAGTAATTTCCTAAATATCATTCATAGTGGTAAGTTCAGTTTTCCATTGATTTAATATCTAATGAAAAACCTATATAAAATATTCCCTATAGAATGACCACATTATAATTATTGGAGTTGAAGAAAAAACTAGAGGATTTGAATAGTAAGTGATTTATACACCCTAGTGCTTTACATTGGGGATCCAATGTTCTTTTTATTAACAATAATTACAGATATATGAGGTTGAAAATTGATTATAATAAAATCAATGCAACTACGATAAATAAAAAAGTATCATCTGCCACGTATTAATGAATTGTTAGAACAACAGCATGGAGCCCAATATTTTTGAAATATTTAACTTTTTTTATGATATAATCAATTATGAGTATATACGGAAGATATCTTGAAGAAAATATTTTGAATGAGGTAAGGACATTATGAGTTTATAGTAATTCCATTTGTACTAACTAATGAAACCTCTATTTTTATGGATCTAATTAATTTTGTATTCGAAAAATACCATAGAAATTTAGTAGTGGTATTTATTGATGATATATTTATGTACTCAAAGAACTATTATAACCATTATGACCACTTACATATCATTCATGACAATCATATAAGAAAATACTTATATGTAAAATTTAGTGAGTGTGAAATATAGCTTTAAAAAGTTTCTTTTACTTTCCATACAATCATAAAGGATTTATTATTGGTATTTTCTGTGGAGAAAAAGCTAGTCCAGGAATGGAATGTTCCAACAAACATTACTGAGTTACATAGTTTCATTGGTTTAGTACATTACTATTAGTGATTTTTTCAAAATTTATCCTGATTAGCTAACCCGTTAACATGCTTACTCGTAATGAGGTTAAGATTATTCATAAGAATAAATGTGAATATTGTTTTGAATAATTTGTGAGGATATTGGTGATTTATCTAATATTTAATCTACCATCATAAATTGGTGTCTTTTTTATTTATTGTGACTCATCAAAGAAGGAACTTTTTTGTTTCCTTATGTATAATGATAGAGTTGTTGCCTGCACATCAGCGTGGTAAAAAAATCATGAAAAGGATTATCTAACTCATGATCGTGAGTTATAATATGTAATATTTCATCTAAAGATATAGAGACACTATATTTTTTGGCTAAACATGTGATATATATAAGGATCATAATAGTTCAAAATACATATTTTCAGAGAAATAACTCAACATGATGAAAATGTGACTGATCAAGTTACTGAAGGATTATGATTTTTCAATACACCACCACCTATGGAAGGATAATAATGTGGAATATGCATTGACAAAGAAGGATCATGTGGTTCAAACCCTAATAGGGATTGAAAAGAATATTGTGTCTATGGATCTAGAAAAAATGTATATGTGATTTATCAAGGAGATACATTTCTCCTTTTTCAAATTATTTTCACACCATCAATATTGGAAAAGTTAAAATGTTCTCTGTATGATTCTGATACTTTTCATAAAAAAATTGAACCTGTTAATGATTGTAAATTAGAATATTTTTTTGTATATGAAGATGAAATTCTATAATTTGGAAATAGGATTAGTTATCCCCTATACCGGATATAAAAATGAAGTTATTGGATTGTGCACATATAATGTATTTCTCTATAAACTCTTTTATCACAAAGATGTATGTGGATTTGAGGGAGAATATTTAGTGGGACAATATGATGTTTGAAATTAAAGATTTTCTTTCAAGATGATTTGTTTTTTAACATGTGACTGATGAGAGAAAACATCCCAAAGGAGTCATGAAAAAACCACCAATTCCTTCATGAAAATGAGATAACATTAGTATGGTGTTTATCACTAGATTACCAATGAATCAAATAATGAAAGATTCACTATGGGTTATTATTTTTCAACTTACCGAATCTGAACATTTTCTCATTAAAAGGGAGGATTTTCCACTGGATAATTTTTAATGACTATATATTAATGAATTTTTATCACTTTATGGTGAACCTCTTTAAACTATTCCAAATCATGATCCACTACGTACATAAAAATTATGTAAAAGTCCTCAGAACGACCTTAAAAATGAGCTTAATTTGAGCCCCCCATATCACATTCTAACTGATGGGAAATTAGAAAGGACTATCCAAACATTAAAATACATGTTGAGATCCTTCTCATATGAATTTTAGGATATAAAGGGTCATTTTTATTATTGGTATAATTTTCCTATAATAATTGCTTCCATTAAAATATTTAAAGGGAACCCTATTTACAGTTATATGGAAAGAGATTATGTACACCAAATTATTAGGATGGAATTGATTACAGGAATATTGTAATCCTAGAACTTGTTGGGAAAATAATCGAAAAGGTAAAGACTATTCAATGTATTGTTAATGGAACTTAAAGTAGTAAAAATAGATATACCGATAACTGAATGAAGGATTTGGAATTTCATGTGGTAGCTCACATTTTCTTGAATATATATCCATTTAAGGGTGTTATAATATTCAGTATGAATTAAAAAATGATCCCCATAAACATCATGCCTTTTTAAATCCACGAAATAATTGTAGTTGTGGATTACCATTTGGGAATGACACATATCCTTTCTAAGGCTCACAATGTGATCAATATACCTATATTAAGGATATACATGATAAAACCAATGCACATACTCAATTTTTTAAAAAAAATGGAATATTATTTATCTTACTATGAAGAGCCTATCCAAATTTGGACCCCAGAGAACAAGTGTTAAGTAATCGAATGACTCGGCTGGTAATGGTACTTTAGAAAAATCATTTGTTAGTAGAGGATATAAGGATAATTGGGAAATTATACTGAATAACTACCCAAATCTATTTATGAATTGATATTATATTAATTTTGAGGATAAAATTTTTTAATGGAGGGAATAATGTAACACCCTAATATTTTATGATATGTTTTTTTATATTAAATTTTATATCTTTAATAGTTTTTATTGCATGCAACAACGAGTTCAAATGGACCACAATCTATTATAATGTCACTGTCATAACCTATCAGTTAAATTAGTTGGAATAAACATGTCTAACTAAATTAAAAAATTAAATTATATATATATATAGTATAAATTATTTGGTTATCCATTGGATTGAAATAAAAAAAATAATAAAAGATGTGTTTTTATGGGAAACTATTTTTTTGCTCTCAATATGATTATATCATAATAAATATAATTATAAACCATTTGTGAATAATTTTATATAAATTTACATATTAGATATTCAATAAAATGTTATAACATTCATATAATTTTATCACTATTTGTTGGATAAGAATAAGACTGGTTTTATTTATAAAAACAACATTTTCTAAAATGTTATTTGAATCAAATTTTGAACACTTATTTGAAAATTAGTTTCATCAAAATATAGGTACTAAATTTAATAAAATTGATTCCACAATGTGAATCATCAGGTTCAAATTTGGTAATGTGATCCCTTTTTTTGTTAAAATGAATAGTAAATATTGTATAATTTTCACCTCGGTGCAATGTAAATTAAGTTAATTTAGTTTTAAACTAAGTGATAAGGCCCTAAATATCCATACTAAATTTTATTGGGTGAATTGTATTGGAATCGTATCACCATAGGGTCAAATTTTTGTTGTTTAAGGGAAAAATTTCTATTGCAATGAATTATATATTATTTAAGTTAAAGATATTACAAAATTTTAATTTGTTTTAAAATATTTTATTTATCAACATAGGAACAAAATCGATATATCAAGAAACCTAAATTTATATTTTCTGTTAAATGAATTTATCTAAAATATATAAATTTATTTTTAATTTTTATAAATTATATAATTACATTAAAAACTTTTTCAATGCTAATACAATATTTATTTAATTAAGACAAAAAAAATGAAATACTAATAGTGATATAATTTGAATGAGTTTATTTAAAAAAAGAGTTTTATTGATTTATGTGACATATTATAGATGTTTGAAATCATTATATTTGTATTACCCTATTTTCATAATGTATTTTACGTAAAATTAAATTAAGAGTTCCAAAATTTATAATAATGATAATTTATCAAAATAATATTTTATTCTATTATTTAAAGTTAATAAAATTATTTTCTTTGTCCATGTGAATGGAATATAGTTTAACACATCATACATCATCCATTTCTGAGTTGTTTTTCCATTTATTGTAACATTATTAACCCTATATTGTTAAAATAGTTGTTACTATGGTTATGTTCAAATAAAACTAACTAAGGAGATAATCAAAATGATAAGGCCTAAAAATAAAATAAAATTGACAAAATTTTATTGGATGAGAGGATTAAAAAAATATCCTAACTTATATTAGAATAAATTTATTTTTGGATTAATTTTACCTAAGAATGAAATTATTATAATTTAATCTTTTGAGAAATTTCATATGTTCCCCTCACCTTAATTATAAAAAATAACCACCTTTATCACATCTTCAGAGAACATTGATCCATATATCTCAATCAATACGTTTCCATTTATTTGGTCAACATATTTTTCCATGTTCTATAGGTGTTGGTCTCCCTAAAATACAAACCTTAAGTTCCTTAAAAAGGAATCAAAAGGTCTTCTATAGAATAGGTAATTGTCTTACACGATCTATTTCAATTAATTATTTCTTCCATATCATATAAATATATGAAATATATACTAAAATAATAAATTCAGTATCCTAAATATACATGAATTTTACTATGATTATAAAACCAAAATTAACCACCCTATTATCTATCAAATGAGAAGTTAAAGTATTGGTCCTGTGTATATAAGACTAACCATCTCCATGTAGGGATACAAATCATTTTTCATTACGAAACTTTTATGGATGAGAATTATGATAGGTCTAATAAGTATATATTATATTTATGAAATAATAATATTTCATAATTAATAATATCATATCAATATTATTACCTTCCAAATAATTGGTAAATAAATTCACTTGTGCGTATGTTTGGACTACCACCTCCATGAAATGATGTGATTTGTTTTTTATTTATATTTTACATTGATGGTAAGAAATATGGATTTTATGAATATATATGATGTATATGTAATAATTAGAAATGATAATTATAGTTTATATTTCTTCCATTCTATCTTTATAATAATGGAATCAATGTTCATGCGTACGTACGACCTACCGTCTCCATGAACGATGTTATACATTTTTCTATATCTACATTTAATGGATTAATTTAAATAAATATATAAAGACTATATATAATTTTTATATCATTATTAAAATAATTTATTTGATTTAATCTTAATAAATTTATAAATACAAAAATACGAAACCAAAACATACATGAAAAAGGAAGCAATTATTACCCAAAATAGTGATTTTTAAGAAAGAATTGTTTACAAATGGGAGATTATGGTTTATAAGAATATAATAAATGGTATGATATATATTTTTATAATTCTGGAATAAATTTTCAATCACCATGTATTATACAGTGGTTTTGAACATGTACAAATGAAGTTAAACATGAGGTTAGAGTTTATTTCACAATCTCATCATTAATCGGGATAGTTTATGTTTAAGCCTTTTTAGAGGAATATTTAAATTCCACGTCCATGTTTTATAAAAATGTTCTCATAATGTTTTTTAATATTTTTGTAAAATTTACTAAAATAATTTTACTCATTTTTACTTTTTATAAAATGGTTGGAAATGAATATTTTTCATATTTTAAAAAATAAGGCACATTGTGACTTTTCTAAAAAATATTCAAGGGATATTTTTTAGATTATAAGGAATTAAAAAAAATTACCACCATCACGATTCCTTAACTATTCAAAGAATTACTTACAAGTTTACAAAGTTGTTTTCAAATTTAATTTTTTATCTTATATGGGTGTAGCATGTTTTTAAAATAAGTTATTTCAATGTGAAAAGGGTATTATCAAAAAAATATTTTGTCCAATGCTCTTTCTAACATACCTTAATCTATGTCAACATTATTTTTTATTCTTTTTTATTGATTCTATTATATCACGGTACCATCTACTATATTCTATTTTATTCTTTATGAATAGTTTGATTATAGATGTGCTATTTTTATACCATTTTTCATTTTACATTGGATGGTTTATGAATAGGTTTATTAATTAGAGAAATAATTGACATTACCTATACTAGTATGAACACAAATGTTTATGATTATTATGTCTCAACCCATCCACACGAGGAATTCATTGGACATAGTAAGTTATGAGAGGGGCTCGCTATATCCCCTCGATGAATCGATATGTATAACGAGAAAAACATGATTGGTTATTTGATGATGCCTTATCCTTTTATGTATGTTTTTATAGAACAAGGCCTCAATGGTATGTTTATGATATATGGAATTATTAATTTCTCCCATTATGTTATCAATTATTGATTTTCATGTGATTATTTGATTATTCATGACATCAATGGATAAGTTTTTAACTCATGTGATTATGGAGTTTTTTAGATTTCCATTTATTTTATTCCATAATTTTCATGACTTATTTAGATTACTTTTTATGCAAACCCTTACTGAGCATCTTAGCTCAAAATTTTTCTTATGTTTATTTTTCCCTAGGATTCTAAGAAGTAAGTTAGGATTGATATGGAAGGATAATAATGGATTATAATGGTGTCCTCAAAGTAAATACTATGTTTTAATTTAGGCATTCAATTGTAATGCATGATTTAATTGTTTATCTATTTTTTAATGTCTTCCAAACTATCTGGTCCTCATGGATGCAATATTTTCTATCTAATAGCAATGTACAAAAGTATGGCGCAACTCTAGGCTACTGCGGTCATGGTCTTTACATGTTTCATCCCTTGGATACTTATAGGTGGGAATGGGATTCCATATAAATGGAATTATTTTTAGGATTACCCATTGATAAAGGAATTTGTGATTCTATTTGGGTAATTTTTGATCCGTTGATAAAATCATCCTACTTCAGAGAGACAAATTAGTAGAGCATCATGGATGTTTTTGGGATGAGGTATGTGGATATGGTGGTGTGGATTCATGGATTCCCAATTTCCATTGACTCATATTATTATGATAATTTTATAGAGAGAGTATAGAGGGGATTACAACATGAATTTAGAACTCATTTATGACTCAACACTATTTTACACCCTCATAAGGATGGGTAGATGAAGCATATTATCTATATTCTAGAGTAAATGTTTCATCTGTGCATCTAGGACTTCTTCGGATATTGGGAAGAAACATTCCATTCATTATGTTTTATTATAATAACAACAATCACTCATCCATTAGCCTAGCCCCATTTGAGTCTTGATATGGGAGATCATGTATTCCCCCATTGAGTTGTGATATGGGTTTAGAGTCTTTATTTATCAGTATATATTTGATAAATAGTAGAACATGGGAGGTTCATGTTCTAGATAGGATGAAAGCATCAAAAGACTAACAAAAGGCCTATGTCAATCAAAGGAGGTAGACCTTGGAGTTCCGGGTTAAAGGTCAAGTGCCCTTGAGATGCACTCCTCGATGTGGGAAACACAGGTTTTGTGGGGGAGTAAGATCTCACCCCATTTCATTGGGCCTTTTGAGGTGCAAGGTGTATTGGAGAGGTGGATTATCAGTTAACACTTCCACCATGACCTGTCTAGAATCATGAAAAATTACCTATCTCTCAGCCAAAAAAGTATGTTCACAATGAATCCTAGGTCATTGAATAAAAGAGATTTTGATATCAAAGACGAAACAACACTCATGGAGTGTGTAAATGAGATCTAAGATCATCGAGAGAGGGTTATTCATGAAAAAACCATTCCCTTGGTTCATGTGTTGTGGGGGACATGGTAGTCTATATGATAGTAAATGGGATCGTAAAATGTAGATTAATTCCATGAATTATGATCTGGATGTGAAAGAATTAGAATTCGTTAATTGAATACAGGATTTTACATGATGGTAAAAAACATTTGTGTAAACACCCTTAAATTTCAAGAATTTTTTTTTCTTAATTTTCTTTGTAATTTTACAAGAACGCAGTTTCTGACGGCACCTGATTCTGAGGCCCGGTGTGCCCGGAATCATTTTCCAAAGTTTGGCTCGGGTACGTTCAGTGAACGAACGAGTGGGTTTTTCTAACTTTTGAACTAGTGCTCGAAATTGAATTCTGAGGGCACCGATAGAATCACAGCGCCGATTTTTCTTAGAAATTCCTCTTCCGGAGTTGCATTTGCTCGGGTGTGGTTTTTAAATTTTTTTGGGGTTAAGTTAAGAAATAAAATAAAGTGTGCGATAACATTATTTTTATTTCACTTGAAAGCCACTTAGGGCGGCTTAAGTTGAGTTGATGAGGATAGGGTGCTATCCCAAAAATATCCTACCAAGTGGGTAGGATATTTGTGAGGTGGGGCCCGCATGAGCCCCACCGTTTCTTTTCCGCTAAGTAACGCACCCGCGAAAACCCCTATTAAATGAAAGTCAACTGGGGTGTTTCCTTAAACAATTAAACGCTCCTATTAAATTGGGAAGTTTATTCGTTTAAATTAATTCTACGAATTAATGGGTCGTTACTTAGGTTGTTTTTCGTTTGTTGGCATGTAATAAAATAAGACCAACATTTTTCTTCTTGAGTGTTGATAGGATTTGACAGAAACCTTAAGTCCTTCATCCTCCTTCGCGAAGAACGCGAAGAACACCGGCCTCCAACAAAAGGCGACGAAGAATGCCGAGCCCTCGGAGATCGACGATGCGACGCCATGTACCGCGATGCCGAAAATTCTTCTCCCACGACGTTCTTCTGCGACGTTCCTTCATCCGTGAAAAATCTTCGATCATCCGTTGAGGTGAGAGATTGCGGACCATTTAATTACTTTGTGGATTTTATACTTGACATGGATTTAATTCGTGTAAATTAAATCCGTGTGTTTTATTTACCCCTCGGAGGTCGTCTACGCGATGCCGTATACCGCGACGACGCGACGCCCTTTTGCGACGCGACGATCCTTTTCTCCCGCGACGTTCAAGTCCGCGAAGAACGCACGTTCGACGACTTCGACGAGGTAGGGGTTGTTTTGAAAATGATAATACTCCATGTTTGATTCCCTTCAAGGCATGAACGCGGACCAACTAATTAACATGTTGGTCCATGGATTATTATTACGGGTCGAGGTTCATCAATTGCTGGGGTTTCATGGTCTTGTTTCAAACCGCTAATGCGGTGGGTGCAGACCAACGAACAAGTCTGAACCCACCAGCCTTTGTTTCTTGGTGGGGGGAATGGCGGATGACGAAAAAACGTGCCGCAGAGACGATTTGTTGATTCCGAAGTGAATAACAGGGCCCGGAATGAACTACGGCGCATACGAAAATGGATTCGGACCACCGGAGCAACTCCGGTGGCCCGAGAACTCCACCAGCGGTGCCCAGGCGCGCCGCCGGACGGAGCCACCGCGGCTGAAGCTGCATCGGAGGGATGCAGTTCCACGGGCGTGCGGTATAGGAGGTAGGGACGTGGCGGCCCGGCTGCGTCCGGTGACACCGAGCGGCCCCACGCGGGGCCACGACTTCGCTTCACGCGGGGGTAGCACGCCCCCCCGCAGATTCCCTCGCTCGGCCGCTCGGCCGAGCCGACCTGCCGGCTCGGGCCGGGTCGCACCCAGGCCAGGCCGGGCTGAGTCCGACCCGGACCCGGGTCGGGCCGACCCATGGGGGGGGGGGGGTCTGTCCGGGCCCAGACCCCCTGTTTTCGGACCCTCCTTGGTGTTTGGCCCATATCTTGGGCTACGGACCTCCGATCGATGTACCGTCAGTTGCGTAGCAATCCTTTGATCGAGCCGGTCGTTTCAGTATATTGCACTCACAGTTTCGGAGTACCTTGGGATCGGCTGGGTTGGTTCGGATACGAAACCAACCGGGCCCTCGGAGCGGAAACGCTTATATCTTGAGCTCCGAACGTCCGATTGATGTGCCGTTGACTTTGATGGATTCCTCTAAGTGAGAAGGATCTTTTGGATTACTCCACTCGAGGTTTGGATGTCGTCGGAGTGCGGTCGGGTTGGTTCGCTCACAAAACCAACCGGGCCCTTGGAACGAAAAAGCCAATAACTCACAGACCGGACGTCCGATTGGCGCACCGTCTGTCTCATTGAATTCCTCTTGATGAGGCGGACCTTTTGGCATACTTCGCCCGAGTTTTGGTTGCAGTTGGATAGTGGCCGGGTTGGATTGCACCCGAAATCCAACCGGGCCCCTGGAACGGAAAAGCTGATATCTTTCAGACCAGACGTCCGTTTGACGAACCGTCAGCGACGTTGTTGATAAAGTCGAGAAACGGTCCCTTTAAGTTTAACCTATGAGATTTCGGGGTACAGTTGAGTTACGGCCGGGTTGGTTCGCTCACGAAACAAACCGGGCCCCTAGGACGAAAAGGCTAATAACTCACAGACCGGGCGTCTGATTGACGTGCCATCTGTTGTGTTGAGACCCCTGTGACGAGCCAGTCCTTTGAGATACTTCTTTGTGAGACTTGTGATACATGGGGTATCGACCAGTAGCTCGTGGAGCGGACCCTCCTAGAGCCGAGCATGCAGAGTACGGAAACCGTGTAGCCGGCTGAGACCTGATGACTTCTTGACCGATCGACTCGATGTGTTTCAGATAGGCTAGTGGGGAGCGCTTGGTTGTAGCGGCAGACCCACGACGGAGGAGCGCTTGGTTGTAGCGGCAGACCTGCGGTACTCAACAGAAGGAGTACCTCTAGAGGCTATGAGGGGGAGCTCTTGGTTGTAGCGACATACCCATGGCGGAGGAGCGCTTGGTTTAGTGGCAGACCCGCGGTACTCAACAGAAGGAGTACCTCTTGAGGCTATGAGGGGGAGCGCTTGGTTGTAGCTGCAGACCTATGGTGGGAAGTGTTTGGTTGTAGCAGCAGGCCCACAGTACTCGACAGGAGGAGTACCACAGCAGTCTTTGGTTAGTGAGCAGTACCTCGGAGTCGTGACTGGACCACTGTACACTCCAGAGACGGGGCTCTTCAGCGGTTACGGTTTCAATAATGAAAATCCCGGTTGAGCTGAGTGTATGACCTTTGTGTTTACCTAATGATTGTGATGGGTTACTTGATAACTTGGGTATATGTATGGGAATATACCTAAGTAGAGGTTATCTATTGAGATCTTCTCTGTGGTTATCCATGTTGGTTTTAGTGAGACCTTGAGGGTCTCAGGGTCCCTACTGAGTATCGTTATACTCACCCCTGCATGGGCTATGCCCTCACCTTGTTGTGTTGTTTTCAGACGACGGACAGTGCTAACGGAGGCCGAGTGTTCGAAGACTGGATGGTACCCAGAGGTGGATAACACGATGAGTCAGTATCTGGAGGTGGACTTCACGGCAAGACGACACTCAGAGGAGGTTGACGGGCGAGAGCGTTGTGGAGGCTATCTGTACCTACCCTTCAGGTAGGATCCCAGGTGGACGATCCAGGAGCTGCGCCATCTATACCTACCCTTCAGGTAGGATCCGAGGAGGACGACCCAGGAGCCGCTTCCGTTCTTCCAGCTGTTGTCTTTTTCTGTTGTACTTGTTCAGTTGTAGTTGTACTTTCATTTGGGTTTGTATTCTAGCCCATTTTCTTTTAAGCACGTTCTTTTGTACTTAGTGTTTTGCTTGATGCTTACTCTGTGGTGTTTCTTGTTTACTTTTATAAAGGCAATTCCTTCCCAGTTATCGGAATTTACGCCTTGGTGCTAGTCGCCAGCCCCTGGCCTATGGAAGGCGGGCTTGGGGTAGTCACGGCATGGGCCCCGAGGACGGGTCGTGACAAATTGGTATCAGAGGAGTTCGGTTGTACCGCAGAACTTGGGACATTGATCTTTCTTCTATGTGAAGCAATAATGTTAAGAGTATTGAGTGTGGTTATCCGTCCAGGGAGACCAGTGTTTGTAAGGCGGCCGACGTATCCGTACACCAGGACCCTGACTTCTGATTTCAGACGTAATGCACGAAAACACTGATTGTGTGTGTGTTTCCAAAAGTTTTTAAGTATCAGCTCAAACCAGGTCAGCTCACCCGGTATAATCGTTTGACTGTGTCACATTGATTATTTCAGGATGCCTTTTATCGGACGACCATCTGCAGCCCAGAGGGATGTGCGTACTGACAGCCTGCCGAGCGATGAGGCTTCGGTATAGGGCCCTCTTGTAGTTGAGGCACCAGCGGTACTACCAAACGTTGGGCCACCGATGCCACCAGCCCCAGCAGAAGGCGATGCACGCCACTTGAGTGTGCTGCACGAGTTCCAGCGCCAAGGGCCACCCAGGTTTCGGGGAAAGACGGACCCGCAGGCAGCTGAGGATTGGCTGGAGGTAGTGGTGAGAGTCTTCAGGCTAGTAAGGACGCCTGCAGACTTCATGGTGATCTTTACTACCAGCCTTCTTCAGGCATCAGCAGGCTGGTGGTGGAGAAACTTGTTCCAGTTTTGCGACGGGATGACCTTCACATGGGAAGACTTAGAGACCTTCTTCAGGGTGGAGTTTGTGCCAGTAGCTCTACACCCCGAGCGTGTACAGGAGCTTCTGCCTTTACCGTAGGGTTTTCGATCAGTAGCCGAGTCATCTGTGGGCAGTAGACAGATGATGCAGAGGTCCAAGAGGACCAGATACAGCCATACGAGGAGCAGGAAGTGTTATGAATGTGGCAGAAAGGGTCACCTGGCACGTGACTGTCCGACTCCTCATACAGTTGATCCGTAGGCCTTGGAGGAGCCACCGAGGCAGAAGCAGCGGCGGGTGCTTGAGCAACAGCTGAGCAGTGTACAAGGCAGTAGAGCTCCGGGAGCAGGTGGACAGGAGAGGAACTAGTGGATACGTCCCTTGTACTTCTAGTTCCATGTTACGGTTTTATTCGTGTCTTTGTACTATGAGCTGCAATAACAAAAAGACAGTTATCTTTGAGATGTTTGCTTTCTTGTTCTTTTGTTTGGTTGATACTGAGTGGTTCCGGTTAAAAACTGTTGACTTGACCCTCACATCTGGAGATACCTTGGGAGGAGACTCGATAATCACACTTACGCCGACGGTGTGGTCAGACCCTCGAGGAGAGAGTTTCGGTTGGAATCTCTTGGTGGCAGCATCTAGGCCTTACGACGTTGGTTTGAGTATGGACTGGGCAATCACAGTTCATACACGAATTGACGGTATTAGGAAAAAATGATGTGGTTTAACTACGACGTCGGAATGGGTTTTCCTTGGTCGGCGAAAAAGGAAACCCCAAGGAGCACATGGTAACTCATGCACAGGAGGGTGCGACCGATCACTCTTGAGTCGGTCAACCTTACCCTCGTGGCAGCAGTGGTTTTGAGTTCCAGTTCTGAACAGGATTTGGAGACCTCTAGAGTTCGAGGATGATGATCACGTCCTTATACGGGTCTCACCTCGACGAGGTTTACGGAGATGTGACCAAGGCGGCAAGTTATCTCCAAGGTTCAACGGACCTTCTTAGGTCCTCAGCTGGGTAGTCGGGGTGGTTTACCGCTTGACCCATCCACCTCAGTTGCACCAGGTGCACGACGACTTCCACGTATCTCAGCAGAGGAGATATGTGCTCGACCCTTCGCATACCATTGACCATGGGGAGCTGGACGATGGCGGTGGGGTGACTTTCACGGAGGTTCTAGTGGGGATCGAGGATCGACATGGGTGGATCCTACGAGAATGGTCTATTCCTCAGGTGTGCTTTCACTGGCAGTATGGGAACCTCCAGGTGAGCACATGAGAGCGGGAGGCTCAGATGCATTCTTAGTAGCGCTTATGTGACCCTAGTTTGTGTTAAAGCTTTACGAGGACGTAAAGCCCTGAGGTGGGAGTGATGTAAAGACCCATAAATTTCAAGGAAATTTTTTTCTTAATTTTCTTTGGAATTTTACAAGAACGCAGTTTCTAACGGCACCTGATTCCGAGGCCCAGTGTGCCCGGAATCATTTTCCGAAGTTTGGCTCGGGTACGTTCAGTGGAAGAATGAGCAGGTTTTTCTAACTTTTGAACCAGTACTCGGAATTGAATTCCGAGGGCACCGATAGAATATCAGCGCCGGTATTTGCATAGAAATGCCTCTTCCGGAGTTGCATTTTCTCGAGTGTGGTTTTTATTTTTTTGGGGGGTTAAGTTAAGAAATAAAATAATGTGTGCGACAAATTTATTTTTATTTCTCTTGAAAGCCACTTAAGACTGCTTAAGCTGAGTTGATGCGGATAGGGATCTATCCAAAAAATATCCTACCAAGTGGGTAGGATATTAGTGAGGTGGGGCCCGCACGAGCCCCACCGTTTCTTTTCCGCTAAGTAATGCACCCGTGAAAACCCCTATTAAATGAAAGTCAAGTGGGGTGTTTCCTTAAAAAATTAAACGCTCCTATTAAATTGGGAGGTTTATTCGTTGAAATTAATTCTATGAATTAATGGGTCGTTACTTAGGTTGTATTTCGTTTGTTGGCATGTAATAAAATAAGACAAACACTTTTCTTCTTGAGTGTTGAGAGGATTTGACAGAAACCTTAAGTCCTTCATCCTCCTTCACGAAGAATGCGAAGAACGCGAATAACGCGAAGAATGTAGGCCTCCAACGAAGGGTGACGAAGAACGCAGAGCCCTCGGAGATCGACGACGCGACGCCAAGTACCACGATGCTGACGATTCTTCTCCCGCGACGTTCTTCTGCGACGTTCCTTCATCCGCGACAAATCTTCAATCATCCGTTGAGGTGAGAGATTGCAAAACTTTTAATTCCTTTGTGGATTTTATACTTGACATGGATTTAATTCTTGTAAATTAAATCCGTGTGTTTTCTTTACCCCTCGGAGATCGTCGACGCGACGCTGTATACCGCGACGACGCGACACCCTTCCGCGACGCGAGGATCCTCTTCTCCCGCGATGTTCAAGTCCGTGAAGAACGCATGTTCGACAACTTCGACGTGGTAGGGGTTGTTTTGAAAATGATAATACTCCATGTTTGTTTCCCTTCAAGTCATGAACGCGGACCAACTAATTAAAAAGTTGGACCGTTGATTAATATTATGGGTCGTGGTTCATCAATTGTTGGGGTTTCATGGTCTTGTTTCAAACCGCTAACGTGGTGGGTGCGGACCAACGAACAAGTCTGAACCCACCGCCGTTTGTTTCTTGGTGGGAAGAATGGTGGATGACGACAAAACGTTCCTAAGAGACGATTTGTTGATTCCGCAGTGAAGAACGGGGACCGGAATGAACTACGGCGCAAACGGAAATGGATTCGGACCACTAGAGCAACTCCGGTGGCCCACGGACTCCACCGGCGGCGCCCCGGCGTGCCGCCGGACGGAGCCGCTGCGGCTGAAGCCGCGGCGGCTGGATGTGGTTCCGCGGACGCGCAGAACCGGATGCAGGGATGCGGCGGCCTGGCCGCGTCCGGTGACACCGAGCGGCCCCACGCGGGGCCGCGGCATCGCTTCACGCGGGGGCAGCACGCCCCCCGCGGCTTCCCTCGCTCGGCCGCTCGGCCGAGCCGAGCCGAGCCGAGCCGACTCGCCGGTTCGGGCCGGGTCGCGCCCAGGCCGGGCCGGGTCCGACCCAGACCCGGGTCAGGTCGACCCGGTTTGGGCCGACCCAGGGGGGTTCGGGCCGGGTCGGTCCGGGCCCAGACCCTCCGTATTCGGACCCTCCTTGGTCTTTTGCCCATATCATGGGCAACGTACCTCCGATCGACATACCGTCAGTTGCGTAGCGATCCCTGGATCGAGTCGGTCATTTCGGTATATCGCACTCACAGTTTCTGAGTACCTTGGGTTCGGCAGGGTTTGTTCGGATACGAAACCAACCGGGCCCTCGGAGCGAAAACACTTATATCTTGAGCTCCGGACGTCCGATTGACGTGCCGTCGACTTTGATAGATTCCTCTAAGTGAGACAGATCTTTTGGCTTACTCCGCTCGAGGTTTGGATGCCATCGGAGTGTGGTCGGGTTGGTTCGCTCACAAAACCAACCGGGCCCCTGCAACGAAAAAGCCAATAACTCACAGACCGGGCGTCCGATTGGCGCGCTGTCAATCTCGTTGAATTTCTCTTGATGAGGCGAAACTTTTGGAATACTTCGCCTGAGTTTTGGTTGCAGTTGGATGGTGGCCGGGTTGGATTGCACCTGAAATCCAATCGGGCCCCTGGAATGGAAAAGCTGATATCTTTCAGACCAGACGTCCATTTGACGAACCGTTAGTGGAGTTGGTGATCACGTCGAGAAACGGTCCCTTTAAGTTTACCCTATGATATTTCGGGGTATAGTTGAGTTACGGCCGGGTTGGTTCGCTCACGAAACCAACCGGGCCCCTGGGACGAAAAGGCTAATAACTCACAGACCGGGTGTCCGATTGACGCGTCGTCTGTTGTGTAGAGACACCTGTGACGAGGCGGTCCTTTGAGATAATTCTTCGTGAGACTTGTGATACCTGGGGTATCGACCAATAGCTCGTGGAGCGGACCCTCTTGGAGCCGAGCGTGTGGAGTACGGAGACCGTGTAGCCGGCTGAGGCCTGACGACTGATTGACCGATCGACTCGGTGTGTTTCGGATAGCCCAGTGGGGAGCGCTTGGTTGTAGCGGCAGACCCACGGCGGATGAGCACTTGGTTGTAGCGGCAGACCCGCGGTACTCAACAGAAGGAGTACCTCTTGAGGCTATGAGGGGGAACGCTTGGTTGTAGCAGCAGACCCACGGCGGAGGAGCGCTTGGTTGTAGCGGCAGTCCCGCGGTACTCAACAGAAGGAGTACCTCTTGAGGATATGAGGGAGAGCGCTTGGTTGTAGCGGCAGACCCATGGCGGGAAGAGCTTGGTTGTAGTAACAGGCCCATAGTACTCGATAGGAGGAGTACCCCACCAGTCTTAGGTTAGTGAGCAGTGCCTCGGAGTCGTGACAGGACCACTGTACACTCCGTAGATGGGGCTCTTCAACAGTAACGGTTTCGATAATGAAAATCTTGGTTGAGATGATTCTATGACCTTTGTGTTTACCTCATGATTGTGATGGGTTACTTGATAACATAGGTATATGTATGGTCATATACCTAAGTAGAGGTTATCTGTTGAGATATTAATTGTGGTTATCCATGTTGGTTTTATTGAGACCTTGAGGGTCTCGGGGTCCCTAATGAGTATCGTTATACTCACCCCTGCACGGGCTACGCCCGCACCTTGTTGTGTTGGTTGCAGACGACGGACAGTGCTGACGGAGGCCGAGTGTTCGAAGACTGGACGGTACCCGGAGGTGGACTACATGACGAATCAGTATCTGGAGGTGGAATTCACGGCGAGACGACATTCAGAGGAGGTTGACGGGCGAGAGCGTTGTGGAGGCTATCTGTACATTCCCTTTAGGTAGGATCCGTGGTGGACGATCCAGGAGTTGCGCCATCTGTACCTACCCTTCAGGTAGGATCCTAGGAGGACGACCCAGGAGCCGCTTCCGTTCTTCCAGCTATTTTCTTTTTCTGTTGTACTTGTTCAGTTTTAGTTGTACTTTTATTTGGGTTTGTATTTTGGCCCATTTTCTTTTCAGCACTCTCTTTTGTACTTAGTGTTTTGCTTCCTGATTACTCTGTGGTGCTTGTTGTTTACTTTTATAAAGGAAATGCCTTCCCAGTTATCGGGATTTACGCCTTGGTGCTAGTCTCCAGCCCCTGGCCTATGGAAGGCGTGCTTGGGGTAGTCACGGCACGGGCGCCGAGGACGGGTCGTGACAATTTGAGTGGGGAGAGGGGTCGACACATTCAATGTGTGACATCATTATTCATGTTGTGTCCTTTCCTAGAAAGATATATTAAATATGGGTTTTATTCTTTTTTTATAGAATACTCCAAATTATGACCTGAGTTCCCATTTAAGAACATCCCTAATTCATATAAATTGAGGTTCGGGTTCCAATCCAAGAATTGAGATTCATTCAAAGGTGTCTCCACTGGGAGAAAACTATTATTTTCCTAATGAGTTGGATAAGACACTTGATTTACTAACCCCTCAAGATTATCAAGAGGGGGGTAGATTTTGTTCCATGCCATGTGTGATGAAATGTGATTTACTGTATGTGGTATTTTATTTTTTTTAATGAAATTGATGTTTGGGGTTCACATTTACATCATTTATTTCCCTTCTCTAATTTTTTCACATGATAATTATAGGTGGCATTAGAAGGTTTGATTTAACTTATTTTTTTCTTTTCACATGACCTTTTCATAATTTGATTTAATTTTATTTATTTAGCTACGTTAAATTGCATTTATATTTCTACTATGGAATTTGGATTTTTATTACCATATGTTTAAATACAATTTTGGGTAACCATTATTTTAAAATCTGAAGTATATAACAATGAGAAATGAAGGGTTTAGGATGTGATGTTTTTTTAATAATCATTTGATTCACTACGCCCTAATTCTAATGACTATATGATTTTCAATTAATTATTTCATAATTTGTTATTTTATGACCCTTGATTCATTTCACAATGACATTAATTTTCTATTTTTTCCACCCACTTCTCCAAGACCATCATCATCGTTTATTCACATATATTTCTTATATCTTAGTCATGAAAATGTTTTTATTTATTAATTAAACTGTTATTTCTCCAACCATATCTCTGTGGGTATCAAATAGATCTTTCCTTTCTTTTAATACCTTGTATTATAGAGATTTTTTTCATTAATGTTATACAATTCAAATTTTGAGAACCCTATAGAATTATCGATCCCTATGGGGATACCAAATTTTTGAAACCTGTTTTGAGGATAAGTTTATATTTTATATTGGTTTAACAATTTAGGAAAACTCTTTTCTCATATTTGTATATACCAAATTTTACAAAATTATTTATTTATTTATATTTAATTCTTTTAGTAAACTTAGGTATTTTTGTTTGTGATGCAAGGAGAACATGTAATTTTGACTACCAAATATAGTTCTATCTTCCTTAAAATGGAATTGAAACATAAAATTAGGGAGATAATATAAATTAATTTTCAATCAGAAGTGTGCCGACAACCATAAATAATCTAGGAAGATGATGATCTCCAAGGCCTAGAACTGAACTTTAAGGAAGCGAATAATGAGTATAAAATTATGGAAAATGAAGAAGTGGTATGTACAACTTCCAAAGATTATTTTGATCCTTATCACGGCATCCGTGATTCTACAATATCAGAGGACGAATAAGAAGAATAAAATATTACTACAAAACTTTAGTGGGAGAACAAAAAATTCAACAAACCATATCTGCAAGAAGAAAAAGAACTAGATTAATGTAAATGGAATTATAATGTTTTTCACTAATTCTTTGTAAAATGGTATTGCAACACAAGTCTTCATAAATAGAGGAAAAATAAGAAAATACAATTATAACATTTATCATTGAAATTTTAGAAGATTTACAGGAACTGTTAGTGAAAGAAGAAGAACCCTTAACCATCTCAACTAACCATATAGTAGTAGAAGATGATAAAGTAGACATGGATACAGATCCAGAAGAAAACATTCTATAAATTAAACACATGTAGCCAGTAGTTGAATAATTACTATTTTACTGAGTCTAGGAAGATTCCAAAATTCTTTTAATTCTATTCCTATTTTCCAAACTTAGTCTCCTCCTGTGCATTTCACCCCAAATTTATTAGGGATCAGATGAGTGAAGTGGGTTTATTTCAAATTCAAAATTTCATTAACACTATGATTTTATCCTTTTAAAATATTCCAAAAAGATAACTAATGTATGGTCAATCAAAATGAATGTTAGAAAAATAGCATCTTTTTAGGCATACCTTTTTTATGACACTTTTTAGGATTTATATTAATTGATTTATTATTTTTTAATTTTATATTAGGATTTATTTTCAAAGCCCCTTATATTTTTTGCATTATTAAATTGGTCAAAAATTTCACCTATTTCATTTCATTTTTAGGTCCTTCATAAAAGAACTGGTGAGCCCGCAACATAAAAAGAGACTACATGAAAAATTCATTTCATGATAACAATTCATGTCATGAAATCCTGAAAATTAACTTCCTAAGATCAACCCGTGTTACAAATATGGTGTAGGAAGAACCAGCATATCCATGTTTTATCACCATTAAAAGGGGTGTAAACATTCAAAATTCATATTTTCCTATTGTATCCTCCACATTTAATAATTTTTTAACATTGAATTTCTAATTGCATGACATACCATGATTAATTCTTTAATCTACTAAACTAGGAGACATAAACTTCTCATGATTGTTACCATGCCATGTGTTTAATTTTACTTTTCAATGAATTTGGATGAAAAAATATGGGGATGAATTATTAGATATTAAAATATTTTTTTTGATTTTAAATATCATGATTTATGGTGATCAGTTATTTTTTATAAATGAAAAATTTCCAATATTTGTCTATAATTTTAATTCCTTATATTTTCACTAATTTATTTTATTATTTCTATTTATTTAAATTAGTTATTATCATAAAAATCCATCTCATTCCTGATACATTCTATGAGCACATCATTTCCCACTCCATCTGTCCTATATTTCCTGAGAGACTCAGGAATGTTCTCTTCTAGAACAATCTTAGCATTCTATCAAGCATATGACTGAACAGAATCATTTTTAAAATTAATAAGGTTTTTTATTAATCCTTTTTTGTTGGACCCGCCAAACATTTTTCATTTATGTGCATGTAGAATCTAGGAATTACCATGTTAGTAAATGATCCATGTCACAAGACTATTATATCCATTCCTACCCCAATCATATTGTATTAGAAGATATTTAAAATAATATGTTTAGGGGAGGGTATGTCCATGATGGATGGGGATGCAATACATTGAGGAGAGTTTCATGGAGGTTTGTCATTTTTTTGGTGAATTACATGTTATATTCAATTTACATTATTATTCAACCTTATTTAAAATAAATAAAAATGAAAAAAAATTGTTTTTTATAAGGTGGATCCAAAATCACCATTGATAGATTGATGATCTTTTGATCGTATGTTGTTAGGTGGGGGATAGGAGATTTTTCTTACGAATATAATTTAAAAAAACAGGATCAATAGTGGTAGATTCATTCATTGTTCATTCTTTATTCATGAGACCTCTTTGAGATTTATGTGGGAAATATAGTGATTAAGAATTTAAATGGATATTTTCATTGCACTTATATTTTGAAATCATCCACTATGATTTAGATTCGATAAACATTTTTGAAATTTTTTACACCATATACCCACCTAACAAAATATTCAGACTCTTTTAAACCTAAAAAATAATCCCTCGTGATTAATTATGATCTCTTACTTTATGTGGTGGAGGTGATAGATTTATCTAAAACGTATAGTAAATGACATGTATTCATGTTTTTTGCAACACTCTATTAAAATTTTTACCTTGATAATGTGAGGTAAATTTTAATTGACATGATTATTAATAATGAATTTAAAAATAAAAATGGATTCCAAAAGAGGATTTTATGTTTCAAAATAATTTATTTCAAATAATTGTATTATTTGTTTCTTTGAAATGTAAGGGGTTGATGAATTTTCTTATTTGGTGTTCGAAAATTTAAATTTTCTATTTTAACATTTGTTTTAATTTAAATTAATTTAATATATATTAGGGTGAGGGTACTTTATAGTATTTATATATTAAATCCTTGAGGAGAGGTATAAATTCATGTGTGGGGTATTTGATATGTACATGTCATGAATTATTTTTAGTAAAAAAGTCATCAATTATTATGATTTAAATTAATAATTATTTACCATATTTTCATAAGGTTTTTTTGCCTTTTTAATGTAAAATAAATCATGGATAATGAAAAAAATATAAAACTTAACAATAATCCCACATAAATAAGGCTTCCTGTGATTTTGGATCCATATGGCACGCTTCTGGGGGGTCGAAATTGAAGATTCAAGATGGAACATAGGTTATAGAGCAAGAATTTTTTTTCACATTGTTAATTATGTTTAGGACATGAACTAATTATAAGACATGTAATGAATATTAGATGTAATGAGAAGAAACTCAATTTTGGGTGGGGGTAAACCCTTTCATTACATGATATCATAAGTCACTCCATAATCTTTCCTGAACTAGCCTAGTAATGAATGTTTTAAAGAGATTATTTTAATAGTTGACTCTAAATTATTACTCAAGATTTCTTTTAATTTCGGGATTAAATAAATAAAAACTAATGATATATTAATGGATTATTAAATCATACCATAAGAATCCCTAATTATATAAATTAGGGGCTACTGACCACTTAATGAAATGAGATTCATCAAGATTTTCCTCCACTGAGAGAAGACTTCTATTTTCGAATGAGTAAGGTAGGAATTTTATTTTCCTACCCAATTGTGATTTTAATGATTGGGTGGTGTTGTGGAATTTTTTATGAAACAGGATTGATTGTATAATGTATTTTATTTTTAAATTCAATTAATATTTGGTATTCACATCTATTATTTATTGATATCACTTCCCTATATTATTTTTCTTGTTAATTATATATGGGATTAAGAAGTCTGTTAAAGTTTATTTCTATCTTTGAGCATGACCATTTCTTAATTTGATTGAATTGTCTTCATTTAAATGTGAGATTTAGTGTTTATAATTCCACCATAAAAGTTGGGTTTGTTCTTATCTTATGTTCAAATAATACTTTAGGTAACAATTCTTTTATAATATGAAGTATCTTATGAAGAAAAAAAGATATCTTTGAAAGGAGTTCATTTTCCAGGACTATTGGATGTTCAATGACCTAATTCTAACAAATGTATGATTTTTAATTAATTATTTCATACATTGTAAAATCATGGACCTAGATTCATTTCATCGTTGAATCATTTTTCTATTTTATTCCAAAAAAATCTAAAAAACCATCATCTTCCCTTTTCCTGAAAAACTAGTTATACTTTCTTCATAAAATATATTGGCCGTTATTAATTAAACAATTATTTTTTCAAATCCTATCTTTGTGTGTTTAACCTCATAGTTTCATTTCCAATACTACACTATTTTTTGGTGATTTGTTTATTTTTTGTTAAACATTCTTATATTGGGTAAACCCATGTAGTTAATGATGTCTATGGGGTTATCATTTTCACCCAATATGGATAATATCACATAACGGTAGATTCAATTACTCGATTTGTGTGATTGGAGATCTTATTTTTGGTGGTTTTATAGTCATTAGATTGGGTAATTTAGATGTTAACATGGTGGTTCAATTTCATATGTGGTTGTGTGGACATTTTGGCGAGTTCCCGTTGTTGTGTTTAGTGTGTTTGGAAGGTGGATGAGTTCAGTTATAAAGAGAACCTTGAGAATTATCTCGTAGGATGGTTGTTTGGACCTCTGTTGCCTTTTCAATTTTTTTAAATTTGTTTTTATTCTCATGTTCAAGAATAATTTGAATGGTATCTGATATAATAGCCCAGAAATTTAGGTTCATTACATTGTGAGAATCCTGGTGGTGGAGATGTCTGAGGGAACCCCATAGGAATTTGGTGGAAAACTGAGATTTCATCCAGAAAATACTTCAAACATTGGTTATGTGGTGTGGCTTTATAGGTTGTGTTATAACGGTGAGTCTACATCATAGGGTGGTCATTTGTGGTGTGGTGGCTCATGTGAATCATTTTTAGTTCATCTATAATTTAATGTGTGGCTATAGCATGGGGAGAGGCTATGGTATTGAGGTGAGTGTTTTTCCATTAGGCCTTTTCATGGAGTTCAGGTTGGTGGTGTATGATGTGGCATTTTATGTAAGATCATAGGCTATTATGGAATTTTGGTTTGAGGAGTTGTTTTACTAGTTCTGCCAAAATGGAACCACCATACCTTGTGGCATTGAGAGAAATTGTGTTACGGAGGTGAGGTTATACATGGGATTTGAGGAGTAGTGTTTTCTCCTTCACTAATGTCCTTCCAATAATTTTATAGGATCCATGTAATTAGGATAGTCATAAATCTCCAAGGTTCATTGAATAGAAGGGATGCAGCATGGTGAGGTGTCTTGTGACGTAGTTCCTTTAGTTGTTAAACAGGTTGCGGTGTGGACTGGTTTGTTGCGTTATTGTCCTTTGTTTTTCAGGTAGGTATAAGGTCCCATAGGCCATCTGGCCCGATCACATTTCCGGGGGTTCTCTCATTTCTTCGACAACTCAAGTTCATCCCAATGAGTCATTTTAACCCCTATTATGATGATATCAACACTAGATTTGTTATATTGATCCCTATTTGTTTAGGTGAGTTTCCTCATTATATTCTTATGATTTTCTCTCTATTTATTTGTATGGGAGAGGTTTCTGTCAAGATGAACCACTCTTTGGGGGTTAAATTTTGATAATATTTTGATGTTGTTGTCATGTTATAAGTTGGTAAGGGTTCTATAACTCATTATGGTGTTTTTTTGGTGGACCTCCTCTTGGTTCAACCATGTGTAGTGAAGAAATAATATCTGTTTAAGGTATGAGAACCCTCATTTCTCATCTCATGTATCATGTAGGAAGGGTTTTACTCATGTTTATCTATGAGAAGAATCATTTCACTATCCCAATAAAGATAGTTAATGGTTAATTAGAATTTAATGGAAAGGGAATTATTGACATGTTTTTACAGGTTTTTGATATTGGGAAATTGATATTAACCATGCCTATTATACTAGTGAAAATGATGGCTATTTAGAGACATTGATTAAGTTTAATTAATATGTGTTATGAATTCATTGATTTATGATTGTAGTGAAACACACTTGAATAAATGGTTAATCACTTGTACTCAGCTAATTAATTGGTTTTACATGGATCTAATGGCCATAAATAATGAAGTAGAAATAATGAAGAGTTGCATGATACTATAAAAAATGTTTTGTGTTGTGATGTGAATGATTTTGTTATGTGGTATTGTGTTGTTTTTTGGGGATGGGTTGTTATGCGAGGTTCTTCTATTGGGTGGATTTGATGTATTGTGTGTCTATGAAATATGGAGTTTTTGATGGAAAGTGGTAGTGATATGGTTATTAAAGATAAGAAGTGGTTATGGATGTGTGATATTTTTAGAATGGGATGGTTGGTATGGTAATTATGGGATGTTGTTTTATTGTATTTATGGTGGTATTTTCTTGGATAGTAATAGATTAAATGGTAAATAATTAATTGATTAATTTGAATGAAATGTGTTTAAATGGAATGGAATGGAATTGAATAATGAAATCATGAAATTAATGTGTTATGTGTTACTTAAATGGATAATGATAAATGTGAAGTAACAAGATGAAATAAATAAATTAATGGGATAAATAATGGAATTACTTTTCTATTTTATTGTATTTTTTTGTAAAATGTGAAATTTGGAAATTGGATTAGCTTGTAATGAAAAGATGAAATGTAACACATCGCTTGTTGTTTGTTGTGTGTGTTGTACATTTAGTGGTGGTGGAAGAATTGGTGATTTTGGGAGTTGGGTAGATCCTTATTATGAAACCAATTTTTGGGATTGTTTTCTCTGATATTATATACATTTTATTTATTTGTGCTTTATATATGGACCCACCCATGTAGAGCACTTTTGTGGAAATCCCAAAGTTTGGGGGTTGTTTTTTCCAATATCCTAGTGGTGATGATGGATGGAAGGCTTCTTTATATCCCCCATTCTAATTTCCATGTGAGTTAGATATTCATTGGTTGTGAGGAATTGATGTAAAAAGTGAATTTGTGATGTTACTTTGAGATGCATGGGTTTTGATGACCAGAAGTCAAAAATGAACAATTGAGATTTTATGTGATCAAAGTCCCAAGTGTATTTGAGTGAGATGTGATGATATTTTATGGGTTGAATTATGGTGTGGGTATTTCATGATATGAGGAAGGAATGATTTTTATTTCCTTATTGTTCATTATACACTACATTTCTAGTTATGGACATGATTTCATTGACCATGTGTTTTTGTTTGATTGGTGTCTATGTTGTGATGGACCAATTGTTTTTGGATGAGGTTTGGCATGATGTGATGGAATATGTGTTTTTGGGTGAGTTTTGATGCGATGTAATGGAATTGGTGTCTACAGGTGGGTAGTGATGAGATTTTATGAGATACAGATGAGATGGTAGCTCCAAGACGTACATCATTGGGATGTGAGAGTTGAAAATCAATTCAAAATATGTTTTCATTAGCTTTTATTGATATTTTTCATATAATATTACTATAATTGGATGCATTACTGGCTGAGAGAGCATTGGTTAGGGTGTGATTGGTTATTTTTACTGCTTAGGTGATGTTTTTTCTGTTTTTTTCTCACTGTTGCATTGATATTATTCTCTCACATGTGCTTGAGGGACATTATTTTTTCAAATGATTATACTTGTATATTGACACTATGTATATACAACTATCATTTAGGTTTCTAGGAGGGATACATGTACTATGTTGGACATTTCTTTCATGGACATATTTTACTATTGATGTGTCACTACATTATCTTTTCCTTTTGTGCATTAGATTAGATATTCATGTATTTGTATACATTACTCATGCATTGTGGGATAGTTTGGGATTAATTTATTTCAATATTATGTCATGGAATTTATTGAAAACTAATATCCTATCTCCCAATCCTAGAAATATATTATAGAGGTTAATCACTCCCATATTGATATTTTTATACCCTTGGTGCTACTTTCCAACCCATTGCCTACTAGAGGTGGGATTCGTGTAATACCCCAAGCTTCTACGGTACGCTTCTCTTTGAATAATGTGATAGCGTGTGTTGTACGCAACACCGAGTTCTAACACACCATAACCAATTAAACTAGCCGTTATGAATGGTAATACCTAATTTTTGAAATTATTTATATTTTATATTTCAAAATGGACTTCATTTTTGGATTCGGAATATCTAATTTAGCCTAAGGTGAAATTTTGGTACTTTTCGGATAACTTTAATATTATGATGAATAGTGAAAATTACAAAATTTTAATTAAAAACATCTTTTTTAATCAAAATAATTAATAGTGATAAATTATTAATTTGAGTGATTTTAAAGTATATTTAGAATATATTTTTACCATTTAATATAATTTTGGTAATTGGACATAATTTTACAATTAAACCGAACATAAACAAGTGTCAATCTTTTGATAGTTATTATCTCTTAAAAACACGCTTTTTTGTTTTGGCAGCGGGAATTAATTTTAAATTAATTTCTGCCACTTCTGTGTTCTGAATATAGAAAAATGGATTCCATATTTGGAATCAGGATATTCAAATTGTGTAAATAGGTAAATTTTATTTTTAGACATTTTGAATAATTACTGCGGTAAATATTTTATTTACCATGGTTAAGGGTAAATCCGGTAAATTAGGGTTAAAAAATAATATTATAATAATACTAAATTACCCTAAAACGTGTCCTAGCCTTATTGGTTGATAAGGTTTCTACCATAGGCATCTTTGGGTCTATTTTGGGACCCCATGGTTCCACTTGTAGGTGATAGGGACACTTTAGTTTAATTAAGTTAAAATGAATACAAAAATGACACAAGCATATATCTTTTAGGAAAACAATTTTTACATAGGGTTATCTATGTTGGATTTGAGATTATAAATATTCATTAGAAATATAAAACGATTTCCTACATAATGATATTTTATTTATAATTTTTAGACATTAAATAATGTAATTCATTTATGACACAATGATGATGAAGTAATAACTAAAATAGTGAAAAATTAAAATAATTGATATTATTAATACCCAAATAAATATAATATGAAACTTTTAATGAATTAAACTAATTTTCTAGGATAATATGATATATTATTATTGATTTAATTGACTTTGTTCGAAGTAATCAATCTGTTATGAGTTTCACAAAAATCAACTATTCAATAGTGTCAAAATTGACATAAAGGAGTTCTTAAAACAAATATTATATTATTAATTGATATTAAATTCCTAAAAATCTATGGTTCGGCCAAGAGACTTATATCATGATTTTTTCATCATTAATGGATCACTGGGGGTCTCTTGGATGTATATAGTAAGTTTATTAACCATATTATATAAAAATACAAAGAGACATTGTAAAAGTGAAACTAATTAACTTAGAATTAATACTTAAAGATAAGGTTAATATAAGTACCCAAACCTGTCTAAATTCTATTGGATGATTTTGTTTCGACCCATACCAACCTTAAAATTTAAATAATCAACTTTTTAGCCATTAGAAACCGAATATGAATTTATTATAATTTAATATTTCTAGTTTTTCCAAATGTGCCCCTCACCCCTCTTATAAAAGGTCACTCATCCTTCTCTTTTATTCACACCTTAAAAGTCTTTTTGTTCGGCCAAACTCTGCCCATATACTCTCCCAACTTCCCTCACTACAACCTAGAGGCCTTAGTTTGATCAGAAAGCCAACCTAACGAGCCCTTTTGATCAAATCAAAAGGAAGAACCCAAAGAAGAGGTAATGTTTTCACCACCCATTTTCAAGTTCCTTTCTTCTTCCACTTCTTCTTTCTTTGTTATTACCATTATAAAATAATAACTCCAGTATCTCACATATACTGTGATGTTTTTATAAATATGGTACAACCATATTCAGTATTCTATCCACCCTTTGAATAACATGTCACCATACGTGCGTACGTACGGCTTACCGTCTCCACGTCGTGGTGTAATTGTTATTCAATATATTATTATTTGGATGGGTATAATAATGATGTGTAACTCATGTAAATATTAAATATGAAAAGTTAATAATTCTGTATATATGATATACCATCCATTTATATATTATTTTAATATCAAAAGAATGATATTGTCGCACGTGCGTACGTACGGACTACCGTCTCCACGAACGCGATGAGATTCATTCTCCATCATATCCATTAAAGTATAATTATCATTTGATAATTTAAAAATGATATTTAAGGACTTTATATCATGCAACAAACACGGCTAATGTGACAAAACATATAAAAGAAAACGAGTAAGTTAACACACGAAACGACGATAATTCTAAGATATTATTAACAAATCAATGTTAAAAGATAATATATGATATGATATTAATATATATGATTCTTGTATAATTTAATAACAATTATTTCACCATTATACATGAGGTTAACCTACCCCAACCAAGGAAAAGTACAAGGTAAGGGTTTATTTCACAATCTCTTAATTATCCGAGGTTGTTTATACATAATAATCTACTGGGATCTCTTTATCATCCACATCCATGTTTCTTAAAAATGTATTTCAAAACATTTTTACTATTCACAAGAATATGGGTTAAAGTCATTTATACCCTTGTTTGACTTTTTATAAGAGTTTTATAAAGAAATATTTCCGTCGTTTTCCAAACAAGGTGCTTTTTATCCTTTTCGACAAAATTAAGGTAAGAATGTTTTTTAACTTATACGGCGGGTGCGGCTATATTCCGCCGTTATTAAATCGTCGAAGCTTACCTTACAAGCTTATAAGAATATTTTCAAAGAAAATGTTTTATTTTATAAATATATGACTCTTAAATGATTTCAGAATAGAAAGAGATATTTCTCTAAAAAGAGTTTTGATTTCATCTATGTCAACATCCTTGGATAGATTTTTCGCTTATTTGAAGTTGATTTATTATGATACAAAACTTCTATATTGTATTGAAGGTTTTGTGATATGTTTGACTGTGGATGTGCTATTTTTATACCATTCATGGTTTATGGTGAAAGTATTGACATTTCGTATGCTAATTTTAATACGAATGTTTATGTTATGTTTAAACCTTTTCATATGGTAATGCATTGGACTTAATATGTGACGGGTGGAGCCCGCTATAGTTCCTCAATGCATCGGTAGGTCTCATGAGACAAACTAGTGTATTGGCACAAGGCCTTGGAAAAATCTTATTTATAGTCTTGGCACGAGGCTTGGGCTATGTGGTTATGATAGTTTGGAATTATGCATTCCATCATTATGAAAGTGGTTATTGTTTTTGCATGTGATTATTAGATTAGTAGAATATCTATGTGAATAAGTAAATGGAATTATTTCATTTTATTTATTCCATACTATGTTGAAAGTTCAAGTTTGAAAAGCTTTTGTTTTAGTATACATTGCCTTAAATGTTTATTCTTATTTATGAATGTTTCCGCTATATTGTTATCCTTACTGGGCATTTGAGCTCACCCCTTTTCTATGATTCATTTTTACCAGGAAGTGAAGAAGTAAATTATGAATGACCTGTAGGGATATTATGTGCGGATATGAGTGTGGATTATGGAGTCAATATGTTGTTGTAGTAGTTTTTCATTTTATGATGTAATGTAAGACTTATGAATATATCTAGTGTTTCCAAGGCTACTAAACCAATCGGTCTTTTGAGATTTGATCTTTCTTGTGATCATGCCAATGTTATGTAATAATGCACCGACTCTGGGTAACTAGGGTCGGGGTGTTACAGTTGGTATCAGAGGATGTTTAGTACAAACCTTGGAAGCTAGATTTAGATAAACTCTGATTAGAGCACGTAGACCTAAGATGAACTTTGAGGATTAGTATATAAGAACATCCTAGAATTTTGGTATTGTAGAGATTTTGTGAGTTTTCCGAGCAATACATCCCTGTCTGGATACGAGCAGGTAGAGGCGGCTCTGGCACAGATGTACCTAGGGGTATAACCTGAAAACACCGCTTTGAGCTAGACTCGAACGGGAACTGGTGCACGACAACAGGCCTTGCTGCACTCTTGGTTACGACAGTCCCGGGGGATATGCTTAGGATAACTCTCATTTTCTTTACAAATCATTATGAAGGGTTTATGAGTATATAATTCCTCAAAGAAAACATTTTTATGATTATGGATTATATCCATAAATAGTTCAATTTATGTTAAGTGTTTTATAAGTATGGGATTATGTATTTTGATTCATAAACTGATCTAGTTTATGCCATTGTTTAGAAATGGCGCCTAGTGGAAGAAATGGAAACCGTATCAATGCACACACTCCATGTAGGGATTTCCCTCCTGCTCAAGATAATTATAGTGGAGCTGGTGATGCAACAGGTGCTGATCAGCTAATCACCATACTGGGACAACTTACTCAGGTTATGAATAATAACCGTACCCGTATGGAGCACCCTGATCCACAGCGTGGAGGATCAATGTTAGATCGATTCATGAGGAAACAACCACCAACGTTCAATGGGAGTACAAATCCCTTAGTAGCTGAGCAATGGATAAATTCCCTAGAGAAAATATTTCAGGCTTTGGGAAGCAGTCAAAGGGAAAAAGTTATCATGGCAGTTTACCGCCTCACTGGAGATGATGATCAATGGTGGTTATTGATTCAAAACATGAAGGAAGATAATGAAGAATCAAATATGGAATGGAGGGAGTTCAAAGATCTGTTTTTTGAAAAATACTTTCCTCGCGACCATCGAGCAGATATGCAAAGGCAATTTCTGAGTCTGAGACAGAAGGAGGATGAGAATGTCGCAAAGTATGAGGCTAATTTTACAAGGATAGCAAGGTATGCTGGAGATTATATACATAACCCAAGAAGTAAGATTGATCGTTTCTTTGATGGGTTAAAACCATTTCTTCGTCGAGCATTAGTCTCACAATCCTTTTCGTCGTACGAAGACATTGTCTCATGTGCTATCAAGACTGAAAATGAATTCTCTAAGTCTTATGACTATAAAGCAAAGAAAGAGAAGAAGAGAATTGCTGATCAATCTGGGAATGGAAATAAGGGGAAGAAGGGAAAGCTTGAATATCAATCCTATGGTAAATGCGGGAAGAAACATCCTGGTACTTGCTTGAAGGGAATGAGAGTCTGTTACAAGTGTGGTGAAAAAGGCCACCAAGATCGTGATTGCAAGGGGAAGAAGGAAGCTACCAATGTTCAGTGCTACAATTGCAAGGAGATGGGGCATTATGGAAATGAATGTCCTAAGCGTCAGGAGAACTTACCTCAGAAAAGGCCAAGGGATCAAGGCCAGGCTTATGCTATCACTACTGCTGAGGTAGAAGCTCCAAAAGACGTGGTGGCAGGTAATTTAATGGTTTACTCAAGTTTAGAAAATGCATTATTTGATTCTGGATCATCGCATTGTTTCATATCTTCCCAGTTTTCTAAGAAAATTAGATATTTCCAATTTGATTTAAAAGGGAGTTGTCAGTTATAACCCCTAAGGGAAGTATCATTGCAACAAAGTTTTGTGAATCAGTCCCCATTAGAGCATATAAATGTTCTTTATCTGCTGATCTCATCGGCATACCTATTATTGAGTTTGATATAATCCTCGGTATGGACTGGCTTTTGGACTATGATGCGAAGATTTATTGTAAGAAGAAAGAGGTTACGATTGTTGATGATAATGATAAGGAACACCTTATCTTTAGAGCAGAATCGTCACCACCTAATTCTTATTTAGATACACCCCCAGTAGCTCAACATAATTCAATTATTGGGGAGGAAGAGAATGAAATGACTTTGGGTGAGGAAAGGAATGTTCAAATAGAGGATGTACCTATTGTGAAAGAATTTGTTGATGTATTTCCGGAAGATTTACCTGGACATCCTCTAGAATGAGAAGTTGAGTTTTCCATTGATTTAATTCCTGGATCAAGGCCTATATCGAAGACCCCTTATATAATGGCCACTGTAGAGTTAGTTGAACTAAAGAAACAACTAGAGGAGTTGAGTAATAAAGGATTTATTCTCCCTAGTGTTTCTCCATGGGGAGCCCCTGTTCTTTTTGTTAAATAGAAAGATGGATCTATGAGGTTATGTATCGACTACAGAGAGATCAATGCTATAACGATAAAAAATAAGTATCCCCTACCTCGTATTGATGATTTATTTGACCAACTACATGGAGCTCAATACTTTTCAAAGATTGACCTTCGATCGGGATACCATCAGTTGTGTGTGAAGAAGGAATACATTTCGAAGACAGCATTTCGAACCAAGTACGGGCATTACGAGTTTACTGTAATGACTTTTGGATTGACTAATGCACCCTCTGTATTCATGGATCTGATAAATAGAGTTTTTAAGGAGTATCTCGATGAATTTGTGGTGGTATTTATTGATGATATCTTGGTATACTCCAAAACCTACGAAGATCATGAAAATCACTTGCGCAATATCTTGAAGACTCTGAGGAGGCATGAATTATATGGAAAGTTTAGCAAGTGTGAATTCTGGCTCCATAAGATTTCTTTTCTTGTCCATATTTTCTCTAAAGATGGAATCTCTATTGATCCTTTTATGACCAAGGCAATCCAAGAATGGCCATCACCTACGAGTATAACTGAGGTACGTAGTTTTATTGGTTTGGCAGGTTATTATCGACGTTTCATCCAGAATTTTGCCCGATTGGCTAACCCATTAACAAAGCTCACAAGTAAAGGGGTTAAATTTGTTTGGACAAAAGAGTGTGAAGAATGTTTCTAAGAACTGAAGAGAAGATTAGTCAATGCTCTTATATTGACTCTACCATCGGGGAATGATGAGTTCGTTATTTATAGTGATGCATCAAAGAAAGGACTTGGTTGTGTCCTTATGTAGAATGATAGAGTTATTGCCTATGCATCACGACAGTTGAAAATTAATGAGCAAAACTATCCTACTCATGATCTCGAGTTAGCAGCTGTGATCTTTGCTTTGAAGATATGGAGGCACTACCTCTATGGTGAAAACTGTGAGATTTATACTGATCACAAGAGTTTGAAGAATATTTTCTCACAAAAAGAACTCAACATGAGGCAAAGGATATGGCTTGAATTACTCAAGGATTATGATTGTACGATACACTACCACCCGGGGAAAGGAAACAAGGTGGAAGATGCTTTGAGTTCAAAAGAACATGGAGTTTTGAACAATATGAGAATTGAAAGGGATCCAATTTTCATGGATCTAGTGAAGATGGACATGGGAATAACCAGGGAAGGAGAAACATCAATTGTTTTTCAAATGGTTGCCAAACCATATTTAATAGAAAGGATTAAGAGTTCTCAGACCGATGATGAAGAATTTAAAAAGAAGAATAAAGCTGTGAATGATGGGAGATTGAGAGACTTTGTGTATGAAGATGGAATTTTGAAATTCGGGAAGAGACTTTGTGTTCCCGATTTACCTGATGTAAAAAGGGAATTGCTGGATGATGCTCATAGTTCCAATTTCTCTATACACCCTGGGAGCACCAAAATGTATAGAGATTTGAAGGAACATTTTTGGTGGGACAACATGAAGAGGGATATTGCTGATTTTGTATCAAGATGCATGGTTTGTCAACAAGTGAAAGCTGGAAGACAACAGCCTGGAGGAGTCATGCAACCTCTTCCCATACCGGAGTGGAAATGGGACAATATTACGATGGACTTTGTCATGGGGCTACCAAATACTCCTAGAAGGAACGATACAATATGGTTTATTATTGATCGTCTTACCAAGTCAGCGCATTTTCTTGCTATAAGAGAAGATCTACCCCTGGAACGTCTACCAAGACTATATATTAATGAAGTTGTGAGACTTCATGGAGTACCCCTATCGATTGTTTCTGATCGTGATCCCCGTTTTACTTCAGGATTTTGGAAAAGTCTTCAGAAATCCCTGGATACTGAACTTCATTTGAGCACTGCTTACCACCCTCAGATAGACGGACAATCAGAACGGACTATTCAAACCTTAGAAGACATGTTGAGATCTTGCTCACTTGAATTTCAGGGTATGTGGGATCAATATTTACCTCTGGTAGAATTTTCCTATAATAATAGCTTCCATTCGAGTATTCAGATGGCACCATATGAAGCGTTATACGGAAAGAGATGTCGTACACCAACCTGTTGGGATGACGTTGGTGAAAGAAAACTTGTAGGCCCAGAACTGGTGGAGGAAACTGTGGAAAAGGTGAAGGTAATCCAAAATTACATCAAAGCAGCTCAAAGTAGGCAGAAGAGCTATGCCGATAATCGAAGGAAGCATTTGGAATTTCAATTCGGTGATCATGGTTTCCTGAAGGTATCTCCATGGAAGGGAGTCATACGTTTTGGTAAGAAAGGTAAATTGAGTCCCAGGTACATCGGACCTTTCGAAATTTTAGAACGAATTGGGGTTGTGGCTTACTGATTGGCAACGCCGCCAAGTCTCTCCAAAGTTCACGATGTGTTCCATGTATCTCTGTTGAGGAAATACATGCCTGACCCAACGCATGTACTCATCTATGAAGAATTAGAACTGGAGCCCGATCTGTCTTATTGTGAAGAGCCCGTCAAGATTCTTGATACGAGAAAACAAGTGGTGATAAACTGGACGACGCGTCTGGTAAATGTTTTGTGGAGAAACCATAAGATGGAAGAGGCAACGTGGGAACCTGAGGAACTTATGATGAAGAACCACCCGAGTCTTTACATGTGATAAGTATTCTAGAAATTTCGAGGAAGAAATTATTTGAAGGAGGGGAGAATGTAACACCCCAATCTTCTACGGTATGCTTCTCTTGGAATAATGTGATAGCGTGTGTTGTACGCAACACCGAGTTCTAACACACCATAACCAATTAAACTAGCCATTATGAATGGTAATACCTAATTTTTGAAATTATATATATTTTATATTTCAAAATGGACATCATTTTTGGATTTGGAATATCGAATTTAGCCTAAGGTGAAATTTTGGTACTTTTCGGATAACTTTAATATTTTGATGAATAGTGAAAATTAAAATTTTTTAATTAAAAACAACTTTTTTAATCAAAATAATTAATAGTGATAAATTATGAATTTGAGTGGTTTTAAAGTATATTTAGAATATATTTTTACCATTTAATATAATTTTGGTCATTGGACATAATTTTACAATTAAACCGAACATAAACAAGTGTCAATCTTTTGATAGTTATTATCTCTTAAAAACACACTTTTTGTTTTGGCAGTGGGAATTAATTTTAAATTAATTTCTGCCACTTCTGTGTTCTGAATTTAGAAAAATGGATTCCATATTTGGAATCAGGATATTCAAATTGTGTAAATAGGTAACTTTTATTTTTAGACATTTTGAATAATTATTGCGGTAAATATTTTATTTACCATGGTTAAGGGTAAATCCGGTAAATAAGGGTTAAAAAAATAATATTATAATAATACTAAATTACCCTAAAACGTGTCCTAGACTTATTGGTTGATAAGGTTTCGACCATGGGCATCTTTGGGTCGATTGTGGGACCCCATGGTGCCACTTGTAGGTGATAGGGACACTTTATTTTAATTAAGTTAAAATGAATACAAAAATGACACAAGCATATATCTTTTAGAAAAACAATTTTTACATAGGGTTATATATGTTGGATTTTAGATTATAAATATTCATTAGAAATATAAAACGATTTCCTACGTAATGATATTTTATTTATAATTTTTAGACATTAAATAATTTAATTCATTTATGACACAATGATGATGAAGTAATTACTATAATAGTGAAAAATTTAAATAATTGATATTATTAATACCCTAATAAATATAATATGAAACTTTTAATGAATTAAAATAATTTTATAGGATAATATGATATATTAGTATTGATTTAATTGACGTTTTTCTAAGTAATCAATCTGTTATGAGTTTCACAAAAATCAACTATTGAATAGTGTCAAAATTGACATAAAAGAGTTCTTAAAACAAATATTATATTATTAATTGATATTAAATTACTAAAAATCTAAGGTTAGGCCAAGAGACTTATATCATGATAGGTTCATCATTAATGGACCACTTGGGGGTCTCTTAGATTTATATTGTAGGTTTATTAACCATATTATATAAAAATACAAAGAGACATTGTAAAAGTGAAACTAATTAACTTAGAATTAATAATTAAAGATAAGGTTAATATAAGTACCCAAACCTGTCTAAATTCTATTGGTTGATTTGTTTTCGACCCATCCCCACCTTAACATTTAAATAATCAACTTTGGAGCCATTAGAAACCGAATATGAATTTATTATAAATTAATATTTCTAGTTTTTCCAAAGGTGCCCCTCACCCCTCTTATAAAAGGGCACTCCTCCTTCTCATTTCTTTACACCTTCAAAGCCTTTTGGTTCGGCCAAACTATGCCCAAATACTCTCCCATATTCCCTCACTACAACCTAGAGGCCTTATTGTGATCAGAAAGCCAACCTAAGGAGCCCTTTTGGTCAAATCAAAAGGAAGAACCCGAAGAAGAGGTAATGTTTTCACCACCCCTTTTCAAGTTCCTTTCTTCTTCCACTTCTTCTTTATTTGTTATTAACATTATAAAATAATAACTCCAGTATCTCACATATACTGTGATGTTATTATAAATATGGTTCAACCATATTCAGTATTCTATCCACCCTTTGAATAACATGTCACCATACGTGCGTACGTACGGCTTACCGTCTCCACGTCGTGGTGTAATTGTTATTCAATATATTATTATTAAGATGGGTATAATAATGATGTGTAAATCATGTAAATATTAAATATGACAAGTTAATAATTCTATATATATGATATACCATCCATTTATATATTATTTTAATTTCAAAATAATGATATTGTCGCTCGTGCGTACGTACGGACTACCGTCTCCACGAACGCGATGAGATTCATTCTCCATCATATCCATTCAAGTATAATTATCATTTGATGATTTAAAAATGATGTTTAAGGACTTTATATAATAAAACAAACACGGCTTATGTAACAAAACATATAAAAGAAAACGAGTAAGTTAACACCCGAAACGACGATAATTCTAAGATATTATTAACAAATCAATGTTAAAAGATAATATATGATATGATATTAATATATATGATTCTTTTATAATTTAATAACAATTATTTCACCATTATATAAGAGGTTAACTTACCCCAACCAAGGAAAAGTACAAGGTAAGGGTTTATTTCGCAATCTTTTCATTATCCGAGGTTGTTTATAGGTAATAATCTACTGGGATCTCTTTATCATCCACATCCATGTTTCTTAAAAATGTATTTCAAAACATTTTTAATATTCACAAGAATATGGGTTAAAGTCATTTATACCCTTGTTTGACTTTTTATAAGAGGTTTATAAAGAAATCTTTCTGTCGTTTTCCAAACAAGGTGCTTTTTTACCTTTTCGACAAAATTAAGGTAAGAATGTTTTTTTAACTTATACAGCGGGTGCGGCTATTTTCCGCCATTATAAAATCGTCGAAGCTTCCCTTACAAGCTTATAAGAATATTTTCAAAGAAAATGTTTTATTTTATAAATATATGACTCTTAAATGAGATCAAAATAGAATGAGATATTTCTCTAAAAAGAGTTTTGATTTCATCTATGTCAACATCCTTTGATGGATTTTACGCTTATTTGAAGTTGATTTATTATGATACAAAACTTCTATATTGTATTGAAGGTTTTGTGATATGTTTGATTGTGGGTGTGCTATTTTTATACCATTCATGGTTTATGGTGAAAGTATTGACATTTCGTATGCTAATTTTAATACGAATGTTTATGTTATGTTTAAACCTTTTCATATGGGAATGCATTGGACTTAATATGTGAAGGGTGGAGCCCGCTATAGCTCCTCGATGCATCGGTAGGTCACATGAGACAAACTAGTGTCTTGGCACAAGGCCTTGGCAAAATCTTATTTATTGTCTTGGCATGAGGCCTGGGCAATGTGGTTATGATAGTCTGGCATTATGCATTCCATCATTATGAAAGTGGTTATTGTTTTTGCATGTGATTATTCGATTATTAGAATATCCATGTGAATAAGTAAATGGAATTATTTCATTTTATTTATGCCATACTATGTTGAAAGTTCAAGTTTGAAAGGCTTTTGTTTTATTATACAATGCCTTAAATGTTTATTCTTATTTATGAAGGTTTCCACTATATTGTTATCCTTACTGGGAATTTGAGCTCACCCCTTTTCTATGTTTTATTTTTCCCAGGAAGTGAAGAAGTAAATTATGAATGGCCTGTAGGGATATTATGTGGGGATATGAGTGTGGATTATGGAGTCAATATGTTGTTGTAGTAGTTTTTCATTTTATGATGTAATGTAAGACTTATGAATATATCTAGTGATTCCAAGGCTACTAAACCAATCGGTCTTTCGAGATTTGATCTTTCTTGTTATCATGCCAATGTTATGTAATAATGCACCGACTCTGGGTAACTAGGGTCGGGGCGTTACAATTCGGGGGTCATTATCCCTTTTACTTCATTTTTGGACTTGGTGGGGTACCATTGGAAGGATTGGTCATGATAAGAGATATTTTCAACCAACACTTTTTGTGTTTATTACCCCTAGAGAACTATTTTTCAAAACCTGGTCTACTTGATGTATCCAAAATGGGATTTATTTCTAAGAAAACCACATAATCTCTATCTTACCAAAACATTTTTTATAATTTCATATAATTAAGCATATCCTGAAAGTATTTAATTTGGTTATGTAATCTAATATATGTTTTTAAAAATATAGTTACTAATATTTCTAATAAAATTCATTGATACAAACAATAATGACCCCAACCCTAGTAGCCCAGAATTAGTTGTTGTATTATTACATTGGCACTATACACATGTGATCGCATCCCAAATGACATAATATATTAGAAGTCCTGGTAAAATATATGCAAGCTTTATATTATAGTTATGTTTGAAAAGGTGGGATACAACATATTGGTTTAATTGAGAATATAATTAATCTCGCAAACATATCCTTTCATATCAATCATTTTACACTTCCTGAAATCCTTGGGAAATAAAAAAAATAAGGGTGAGATCAAACAATCAGTAAGAGTTACCTATAGTATAATAAATATTGACTAAATAAGTAATAATTAGTATAGAATGGTAAATCTCTAAAAAAACATTCCATTTAATTAATAACATGTGTATAAATAATAATATGGAATGAATAAGTGATGATCAAATAATGATATACTAATAATCACATGATCTAGAAACATAACCTTGGTTATCATAACTATTAAAATAATCACATTAACATCAATAATTGATTTCATAATGATTTAATGCATAATGTTAGACATCATAAACTTACTATTGTGGCCTCATGCTAATACATCATAAACATACCATCAAGGTCATGTTCTAAGACATCTTTAATAAATGTGTATGTCCTTGGGAAAATACCGAGCCTGTTTTTTCTCATGAGACCTTCTGATGCATTGTGGGGAAATTCCATTATAGTCTATAGAAATAACATTAAAATTCAAATTCATTTATCATATAAATAAACCAAACTACTTAATCAACATGACTTAATAATAAAAAAGATCTTAGTACAGGAAGAATTATCATATGGAATTTAAATTATTTACATAGTCAAAGTGATCATAAACCTTCTAGATAATGATTAATAATGGTACCATAAAATATATAAAAATTTAAAAAAAAGTAAATGATTTTTTTTATCATTGATGTGTACAAATACACTAAAAATATCATTAAAATAATTATTGAGGAAAATGAAAATTTTCACTTTGAAAAATAATTTTAAAGCTGAAATTCCCAAAGTGTTAAGAAAAACAGATTCATTTAAAGGAAACATGGATAATTGTGAAGGAATATTCAAACCATTGTGTATTCATGATTCTAAGAAATTCTATTCAATCCATAATTTTTAAAACAAATATTCTATTCACACCTTATGTAAAAGTACCTTATCTGTAAAAGCAGAAGAATATTATTTTAAATAATTTTTATAACAATTAAAAAATGGGTGAAAATGAATTTAATTAATCATTTGTTATTATATCTTTTTGAAATTTTTTTGAAAAAAATATGGACATGGAAGAAAAATAACCCTGACTAGAAAAAGTCAGTTTTCCTTTAAAAATATTATTTTGGTGTCTTGATTATTTAGGTGAAGAAAAATGAAAGGACAAAAATTGAACATTATTGATATAACAATAAGACTATAAAAAATATATATATTTTATTGTATAAATATCAATCAATTTCCCCAGCTGATACTTAGACATAAAAAATCCCAAATAATGTTGAGATTGCGAAATTAACACTTTCCACTTTGGAATATTTCGATTCAAAATATATTGAAAGTGATAAAAATCTATGGATATGTAAATAACCATTATTGTTATGATAATAATAATTAAAAAAAATTCAATTTTGGCATACACAACACATAATGGAAATAAGGGGAGAATATGGAATATATCTCACAGAAATAAAAGTGAGATTAAAATCCCCTACCTCAAGTTTCACTTGCATCATAAGTGAAATAACCTCATATATAATAAATTTAAAATTATTATAATTATATAATAGAACCATTTACAAACTTATAATTCCATAAATGATACATCATTAACATTACAATTGTCATTTATTAATAATTCATTATTTAAATCGCCATTTATTGAGTGCTAACTGCCTCATTTTTCATGAATGTTTTCATTTTAAAGGTCTATTCCTTGAACATTGATCATAGTTACATCATATAAATAATAATAAAAATGATATAAATATAATTTATATTCATTATATGCATATTTTTAATCATCCATTAATGATACATATAGAAAAATGAACTTTACTGTTCATAGATGCAGTAGGCCATACCAACACATGAAGGCAGTTTTTTATTTTCAATGGATGAATATAAAAAATTTAAATAATAATTAACCATTTAAGAATAATTATTATAAAGTAAATATCAAATATATTATTTAAATATATCCTTAGTACCATTTATGTAATGCAATAAAAACAGACCACATCACTTCGTGGAGGAGGTAGTCCATATGTGCACCTGAGAAACAATATCATTTTCCAATGGATTTGAAGTTAAGAAGTTATATATGATATTATAATTCAAGAAGAATTATTATTTTATTAATATCATATATAATAATTAAACCCATCATAACAACCATCCATGAAATATGGTGACAGAAACTGAATTGATCACTACGTGGACACGATTGACCACACGTAGACCCGAGCGATTTATTCACTTCTCATTTCATAGATAATATGGTGGATAATGGTTCTTTAATAATCATAATAATATAATTTCGGTATATTTTGGATACTAAATTTTTATTTTATGATAAATACCTCATATTTAGAGTTGGTAAAAGAGTAATTAAAAAAATAAGTTGATCGGTTAAGGCGATTGTATCTTCTTTGAATGGACTCCTTCATATATCCTCTTAAGAACACTAATGATGGTATTTTGGGAAGAAAGTAACCTACATAACGTGTATAAGGTTTTTTTGGAGTTTATTTGGTTTTTTTTCAAGATAAATGGCTCAAAAAGTATGAATTAGTAAGTCGATGAAGTTCCCTTTTGTAATTGATTGTGAATGACACACTTTTAATTTGTCAAATATCAAAAACATTTTTAAGTCCCTATATTAGAAAAATAGATCCTAAGTGACTCATATTAAATTTTTATAATGATATGGTCCAAATAAAATCATCCAATTCGGTTCAATAAAGTTTTTACGTCATTTTTACCCTTAGCATTTTAGATTAACCCCTAATAAACCCAATTTGACCTTAATTATGGTAACAAAATTTTCAATATTAAAGGGTTATAATTTTACTTTTATGGTATTAATAGACTCATAAATTTAAAATGGATGAATTTTTAAAAAATTTATCATCTTAGTTTTACTATTTATATTTTATTATTATTTTTAAATAATTTTAAAAAAAATTATCTAACATAAAATTCCATAATGGTGATTCTAACACTATACATATAATTTGACTTTGAAAACAACATGAATGTAAATGAATTAAAATATTAACCTCTAAAACATCTCTAATATGTTATTTTTATATTAATAATTTTGGGGCCACTATAAATCACCCTAAAATTATTACGTTAATCATTTTTAAAATCATTTATTTTATTTCTCTATTAGTTGAATAAATAATATCTACATTGTGTAAGTATTTATGGTAATTATTCAATAAAAAAATTAATTAATTAATTAATATGATAAAAAATAAATTTATATATCAAATAAACATTTATAACTAAACTCATCCTCTTTTTATCATCATCTTAAAATTTTATAAATATTAAAGGCTATATAGTGACATTATGTATTTATTTTTTTCTTATAAAAATATAAAGGTCATAATAAAAGAAAAATGGAACCAAGTGGTCATATATTGTATTATTGGGTGTATTTGTCTGAACAACACTCATACAATAGAATAAATATAATTTCTAGAGAAATTTTAAAGCCTTACCCCAATGTTTTAACCATATATAATCAGTTTTACACTTATCGATATGGATAATATTTACCATGGTTATTTTTTATAATTGACTAAAATAAAATTGAAATATTTACCAAATTTAATACCCCTTAATCCAAATATGGAATCCATTTTTCAATATCCAATTAAAATAATATTTATAATTTAATTTTTAATTAAACCCTTAAAACGTGATGAAATATAGTATTCCAGAAAAAACTTTTTATGACGTATAAGAGAGTTTATAAAAAAATACAACATTAAATTAATTCATAAAAAACAATATTAGATTATTCATAAATTAAATTATCTAATTTTACTTCTAAAACCATTTTAAAAAATAGAACATCAAAAATTCATTAAATAAAAATAATATCTTCAATAAAAATCATAACTTTTCACTATTCATCGAAAAACCAATCCTATAATAAAATTATAAACAATTACATATACTCTAATTATGATATAATGATTTAAATAATAATATTAATAATTTAAAATAAATTTTATAAATTGGGTAGAATATAATTATAATATTTAGTCACAAAAACAAATAAAAACCCTCTATAGGAAAATGTTATGTAATATAATATAATGTCTTTATTAAAAATAACCCATCCTTATCTAAAACATTTATATATTTTAATGTTGTTATTATGATTTATTATACCAATTAATTAAATAAGTTTTAACATTATTCTATATTACTTTTTATTTAGATTTTGGGTAGTGTGTTTTGAAAGCTAACAAAGAAAATTACTTATTTGATGAAAAATATATCATAAAATATCCAGGTGTTGTATGGTATGTTATCATTTTTCAATGGATGAAAAGGTAAGAATATAGATAATATTTTATCTCTTAAGAATCTTAATTATTTTATAAACATCATTTATACCAAATATATTAGTCTATATAACCATTCATAATAGATGGTGAAGAAAAATAAATTACATCACTTCATGAGGATGGTCTTCCATACATACACATGACCATTATTTTTAATTTTTTTAAAAAATGGAGATATAAATAAGTTATAAAAATGACACATAAATATTTAAATAAATTAAATATACTAATTTCATCATATTCATATGACTAGAGAATATTTACAATAGGTTAAAGAAGAATGAAAAACGAAATAGATAAGTAAAGACGATTACCTCATATTTGAGAATATTCATTTAGATTGCACAATAATCCTTCTTGATTGGTATTATGGTGATACCATGACCTTTAGGATATGAGGAGGAATGTTTTAAAGGGAATTTTTAGGTCATTTATGAACTAGAGAGCTGAAGTGGTGTAGAAATGTGGGAATAAGAGGCGCCCTTTTAAAACCAAGGTGGGTGGAAAAATGTTAATTACACGAAAATGTATTACATGCTTTATATATTAATAATGTAAAGTGGATAAAAATTGTTATATTTTTTAATATAATAAGGTTGAGATAAAAATATAATCATATAATGATATTTAATAAAGTTTTTTCTATTATTATAATTCTTCTATTTTTGGTCGACATCACTTTTAACCATTTTACCCTTACCAAGGTAATAATACATTTACAATTGTAAGTATTAATCATTGAAAATAATTAAGTTGAACTTATTAAAAAATATTAGTTATTTTCATTCCAAACATGGGATCCTTTTTATAATTTTTAATTCCAATAATTGGAATACAATAATTCTAATATTCATGCAAAAAATTCCTAAAAATTATTATTGGGGAAAACCTATTTTTAATTATAAAAATGATTTTATTATGATGAATTTTCTATTAATAACCACTATATTAATTTCACTATATTTTATTAATTATATTATCTACACAATTAATTAATAGAATTTATAAATAGTAATTTAATAAATTTATTAATGTAAAATATATTTTGTATAGTAAAAATAATATTTTGTAAAGATCTCTTTTAACCTTCATATTATTTTAAAATAATTTCTAAACAAATGATAATCATTTTATAAATGAATATATATATATATATATATTTATATAACGTATCGATAATTGATTAGTAAGATCAATGCATTTTATTTATATAAAAAATATATATTATGTAGAAAATAAAATTCTTGAAAAATTAAGTCTTATTTGATTTTATTCATATCATTAATATGTGAGTAGTTATTTCCTAATCATTAATAAATAAAATTTCATTGAGGAAAAAATTTATACATAACTTTTTAAATTTAATTAGTCCTATTCAAACACACAAATCCAATGACTATGCAATGAAAATTCCATTTAATAATAATATTTTAATAGTATAACTTTATTTCTCTAAGAATGGAGTTGGAATTAAAGAAATATATTGAAAACATCATATTTATTAGAGTAATATATAAAACTAAGTCTGATTTTGTTACATTATACCCCCTTATAATAATTTTACCATCAAGATTTTATTACTTTGATATACAAAAAATGTGGATACACCTACCTTATCACATCCTTGTTTTCCCAAGTAACTTCCTCAAACTTATGGTTTCACTATAGAAAAATGACATGATGAGCGGTCTTATTTCTTAGAAATTTATCTCTTCGATCATCAATCTTCATTCTTTGTTCACTATAATAATGATCATGTTGTATCGGTATAACCTCTGAGTTTACTTAACGTGAAGGATCTGACATTTACTATCTCCAAATATATACATGGAATATATCTTGATCATGGGAGAGGTTCAATGGATTGGATAAGTAATAAGCTACTATTGTGATACGATACAAAATCTCAAATGGAATTATATATCTAGGAATCAAACTTACCTTAATTCCAAATATCGTAACATTATTTTAGAATGTTTTTCAAGGGAACAACATATCACCAACTACAAAATATAGATATCATGAATGATTTTCGGCATAACTATTTTGTCAACTTTGAGATACTCTAATATGCTACTGAATAAATCTTAAGTTATCACTCATTTCATCATCTATATTAGGTCATAATTTATTTTTTCCCAAATTCATGCCATTATTTTGAAGTCCAATAATTCTTTCCATAGAGGGATTCATAAGGATCCATTTGAATTCTCAGGTGAAACCTATTTCTGTAAAAAAAATTATTAGAAGAAGGTGTTGACCCCAACTACCTTTGAAGTCTATAAATAAATCTCACAATATAGATCCAAAGATTTTAATGGTCCTCCATGTTTGACCATATATAGTAGGATAATATAAAAAACTTTGGTTTAGCTAAGTAATTAAATCCTACTATGGATTCTCCATAATTTTGAGGTAACCCTCAGTTATCTATCAGAAACAATAGAATGTGATATTCCATGCAACATTACCACTTCATTACCCGATGATAGAGAATTTATGTTGTTACATTAGAAACAAATTATAAGGTACTATAGTATAGTAGTAGTGTGGGGGTACTGTAGTATGGTACTGTAGAAGAATTATGATTCATTCCATGTGGGATTTCAGACTACTTAATGGGCATAAGGGCCAAATGGCCTTTAGGTCATACATGTAATTTGGCCCATAGGGCCTTTGGGATATGCAGAGTGGAATTTTAGGCCACAATTCCTTTTTTTAAATTAAGTATTTAGGTCAAAACACATTGGATAATGTACTATAAGATGATTAAGAGATATTATCAGTGGCTAGTAGAGAAAACCAGATTGTAAGAATGAGAGGGTATGTCATCCTCCAATGATACCAGGAACTGTACACCTTTTCATGGGGAAGTAATATCGAATCATCCATACGAGGTGGGGATATATTCACCATAAAAGATGTAGTCATTGTGGAGGGGAAATTTAATTGTAGTAGGGTGTCTTGAGCCTTCAAGATATTTTTTGGGCCTTGTTCCTCGGGGCCTATAGGAAATGTGGGGGTTCCCTCTCAACCCAATTAAAAACTATTAACTAAAAATAAATAAAAATTTAAAGGCCTTTGGGATTGAGAGTATAAATTTAATTCAAATAATTTTTAATATGATCAATTAAAACCCAAATAGAGTTAGAACATTTATATATATAAGGTAATCCTATAATGGAATCCATGGAAATGTTTTCCCATTTCAATTATTGTATGGGAAATGTATGTCACATCCACATAGATTTCAGTTATACAATCTTAACTTTTAGCTATAAAGAGAATTATGATACATACTCTAAAATATACCTCTTCATGTTGTTCCACCATAAATACACATTGATATCTCTATAAATATTCATACTTCTAAGATGAATAAAGAATGATGATCTTTGTTCATTGACCAACAAAACATTATTTACATCTACTATTCAAAAAAATACCCGATTCTTAAATATAACCATTCCATTAGGGTCAAGGATGAAATCCGGAACAATACATACCATGTTCTACAACACCATATCTTTCACTGATTCCTCTCAAATCTTCACAAGAAAGGATGGTTGAACATTAATTTGAAAAATATACGATCTTTCCCCTTTACATATGACTTCAATGTCTATCCTTTTCAAATCCATAACTATTAGATATATTTTGATCCCAATTGTGGCCTATGGGACCCCATGTGTCAAATATATTTTTATTTAATGTGAATTCATGATGTTTAGTTTCAAAATTAATTCCCACAATGTTCGTCTTGAAACAAGGCAATTATGAGAGGGTTTTTTCTATGAATCATTAGGGTGAACGGTTAGAGGGAAATTATTTGGCCTCCCTTTATAATGATATTTTATAGTTTATTTTGAACTACAGATTTCTCTTCATAATGGATTGTTCATGGTTAATTTAAATCCACGTGGTCCCAAGGAGAAACCATGTAATGTCCTTAGTGTGTAATATGTGTGGTTCATGAATTTTTCATGGTTTGGTAGACCATATAGAGAGAATACTGCTGGATCTATATTATTAAAAGTACTTAATTTCATGGTTAGAGAATGGTTTTCTGAACCATTTAGGGACTTGGTTATGCCGTGTGGGGGTGTTCTTTTCTTAGGCATGCTCCCTCTTCATGTTTTTGAGTTTTGGTATTTCCAATTTTACCCCACATATATTTTAATGGGGTTTCACATGCATTACTCCCCACCTATGTCACCCAACACATGGGAGCTCATGGAGGAGGTCAAACTTCCTCAACCTTGTATACTTTCCCCTCCTTTGATGAATTCCAAAAGTTTTTATGTGGGGTTTTCCTCCATTTCCCTATTCTTTCCTTCTCCCTCTATTTTCTCTTGTTTTTGTATTCCCCCATGAACCCTAGATCATTGATTCTTGATTATAGGGTTTTAAGTAGATCTAATTTTGGTGTTTTGTTGTCTAGAGTTTGTATACATCATTGGTTTTCCATTGTGGGTGGTTTTCATTGAATATGAAATGTTCTGAAGAGTTTTTACTTGATTCGATTCTATTTTAGGTATTCATTTTTATGACATTTTTTCATTTTAGAATTCAATGTGTTCATGGTCATTCTAAATTTTTTTATGAGTGTATTATTATATTTCATAGCTTTGTGATTATTTGAATCCATTCATAGGTGATTTCTTCGAAGCATATTTGTTTTTTCTTGTGAATCCCATTATATAATACATGAAATAGAATGTTTAAATATGAATAGATTTTGTGAGATGCCTCTATGATTTTTTGAAATTTTTTTCATGTTGGGCATTGGGTTTTAACCTAGTTTCAGTTTTCAATGAGTGAAAACTACGTATTAATTGGAATTTGGTTTTAAATTGAGTTATTGACCTCTAAATTGCCTTTAATTGGGTTCTTTAATGAATTTGAAATATATATTTGTAATTATTGTGTGGTTTACCCCTTTTGGAAATCCCATGATGGATCTTTTTTAATTGTTTCATGAAAATGAATATCCTTTAGAAATATTTTGGTTTTGAAAGATAAAGACCCATAATGAAGGGTATCAATGATTTTTTTAAATGGTGTGAATGATTTAAATCATTTTTGATAAAAGTTTTAAATATTTTTTTATTAAATGAGAAGGATATTGGAATTCCACAATCTTCTTTATTTTTAATGGCCTAGTTGGCACTTTGGTTATTAAATGGTGATAGGGACCCCTTGATTACCCCTCACTTGTTTACCCCTTTTGAGGGTTCTTGATAACATTGTGATTCTTATTTTTACCCATTATGTGGGGAATTTTATTTTTATATCATGGGTGGTTTTTATATTTTTTGATATTCATCATTGGGTATTAGGTGTGAGGGTTGTTATGGTCCTGCCTTATGTGTTACATTTAGATTGTTTTATCCTACACCACACTTACTATGTTTTTCAATGGGAAATTGGATACTAATTGAAAGGCCCATCATTTTCCTCTAGTTGGTTCACATGACCCTAGATTCCCACATATCATTATAAGCATAAGGGTTAGGTGGGGTTGGTATCGTAATGATTCTTGTGTGGGATAATAGGATGACTGGTTATTGAACTTCATCCCAAGCATATAGCTGGTTCACGAGTGGTACACTCATATATGATTAGGTTCTTGTAATTTAGGTAATGAATGGTTAATCTAATAAAACATTTAATTATATGATTAGTTATTAATGAGGGGAATTTCATCTTGTTCTTATGTTTATCACTTTCCCTACTTTTATTAATATGGAACCTTCCCTATTTATAGTTGATCTATGCCTTGGGATATGTGGTTCATACTTATTATGATTGAACCATATGAGTGCGTTGGGTCATTCATCTAGAAAAAAAATTTCAATAATTTTGGAAAACATATTTTTAATTTTAAGACTCTTTTTAGGTGATTTAAAGTGTATATCAAAATGGGTGTTACATTTTAAAGGTTGATTTGGATGGGTAAATATTTTAAGCTGTCTATTTTTATTTTTATAAAATATTTTCGGTTTTGAGAAACATAAATGGGAGCGTTGTTTTTAAAAGACTTAGGTCGGTGGTATTATTTTCCTAATACATGAGACTAATTTTGTAGAATGACGAGAAATTTTCTGATTGTGAATTATGGATTTTTTTTATTTCCATACATTGTATATGTGAATAAATTACATTCTAGTTTATTTTAAAAATTCCATTAATGAGATTCCTTATGAATAATATTCCATAGATTCAGAAGGTTTTGGTCAAATACATTGATTTTTAGATCATGCCTAAATATTTTAGGTTTAATGGTTCTAATGGGATTTTGTTTGGTGCATCATGGTTAATATGGGGTGACATGGGTGGTAGTGAGAAAGAAGAGTTTTCATAGAGATGGTTCAGTCTTTTCTTGAGTAGGTTTATTTTAAGCTTGTGTTGTACATGTTTTATCTTGAAACATTCCTTAAAATTATATTATCATGTAAATGAAAATTGGTTGGATCATTTTAACGGGTCATGAACTATAGGAATATTTATTTATTCATGATATTTTATTTATTTATTCCACTTTTTATATCTCTAATTCGGGAGAAATGAGTCCGAAAGGGATTCCTATAAATCCTAGGAACTAGTTTCCAACTAGTGGGATAAAGAATTTCTTTCAGGCCTTATAGTGAATCGGTCTAGGTGTCGAGTGTTATGGAATCCTGGTATGATTCATTAAAAATGTTATGAGAGCATTACGTTTATTGGTAAGATACTAACCCTTGTGTGTATCAATTTTTATTTTGTGATGTCTTTGTATAAAGAATATTATTACTAATAGATATTGAGAGGTAAGGGTGGGGAAACTCTACCATGCTCTTTCAAATCCTAAGCCCCAAGATGCCAAGGGATGTTGTGGTTGGAATGACTGATTTGAGTTTTCTTCTATTTCTTCTAATTGGAATTGATTTTTTTGATCCCTATTGATTGTATAAGTGATACTGCGGGTTATCATTTTTTTCAAGTTGGAAAGGGAGAAGAATTTTATTTTTTTGATTATCATACATGGAATGGGAAACCATGTAGTTACTATGCGGTCGATTCTACCTCCATAATAGGGCGTGTTTCATTATAGTCACATGACCACCCAAAAATGTGGTTAAAATGTGAACAACACCATTTGTTCCTTGGTTATCCTTGTTGGACTCCTACTGTTTATATAATTCTATAAATTGTCCTTCACTTATTGGGGGTGGATTAAGTATTGTGTTTATGTGTTTTTGTGATTTGTGTGAACCTTGTTTGAAATATTGTGAAGTGATTTTTTTTGTAATTTTTTTAAAACCTCATTTTTGAAATGAAAGGATTTTATGAAATGTTATAAAAAATGGTTAAAATTCACATGGAATGAGTTCTTGGAAATTTTTAAATGTGTTTTAATGATATTTCCTTATTTGTTTCATTTCCATGTCAAAATGGAATTTTTGAAAGGGCTTTACGAAATTCCTTATTTGGAGGTGTCTGTTCACCATGGTTATTTTTTTAAAAAATTGGGATGGATTGATGTTAATAATGGTCCATGGTGGAGGGTGATTTCAATATTCATTGTTCATAATTATATTTGAAAATAAAAGTTTTGTTGTTGTGGATTTTACTTATTTTAGTGCTTGTGTTTGACATGATTCTTGGATTTGTTGAATCATTTCATTTTTTGGAACAAATTGATATGCTCATGTCTTCTGTTGGATGTTGTTTTTCCCCCATAGTGTTCGAAAGGGTTCATTATATTTTGGTTGCTACCCAAACTCCGAGTGGAGTGTTGTTCATGGAACATTTCAAGGATAAGAGCTGTTAAGGGATTTCTAGTAAATTTTATCTGAGTTTGGGTAGAGTAGATGATGTATTCTCATCTACATAAATTTGTTTCTTGGGAGATTATTTTGTAGTAATTTTTTGTATAGTTCATCCCATATTTTGTGATAGGGGACAGTGTGATTTAGCTTGCGGTCCATTTCAGGGTGACTGATCAGTGAGGGAGTACGCTAATCACTTTTAAAAGTCGGTAATGTTTTGTCCAAAGTTGGTTGTTGGTGATCCTTAGAAATCATATTAGTCTGGAGGTGGAATTATTTCAGAGTTTTTTCAGCTATATGTTTGATCTTATGAAATCCTTCTGGGAGTTTTTTAAAATGGAAATTTATGTGGAGGATAACTTGTCTTAGAATCCTGCAATGGTTGATTCCATGGTTCCATTTGATATGAAGTGGAAGAATGGTTGGTAGATGGTTATCTTGTAAAGTGAGGAGCTAATTGAGGTGGAATAAGAGTATGGGGAAGGAGCCTTTATCAGATAAATCTAAAATCTCTAATTTTCAACTAGTGTGGGATTCCAGGAATTCTAATCCCTAATGTATCAATACTACTAGGTGATGTCTCTTTTGTGGCTATTTGGGTCATCTTTAAAAGTTTTGTATGCTTTATTTTCATTAGGGGAATTGGTTTTGATCCATTTTGGTTGTGTTCTTGTTGTGGGACCTTAAGAATGATGGTTTTAATCTCAGTTTTGGGAGATTTGTCTATGTTGATATAGTTTTTCTAGATGATTCCCTTTTTTAATGTTTTTATAGTTTATTTTAATGCTATTTTATTGCATGTGTAGTTTTATTTTATAATCCCTCCCCCTTTGGGTGTCTTTTTATGTTGTTCTAGTTTTACGAATTCATTTACAGTTGGTCTTGTGTGCCAGTTTTGGAGCCTTGTTGTTTGGGTGAACCTATTTTGTGAGTTTTGGTTGGACCCATTCATTCATTGAGCCTTGGGAGTTCCTGTTGCTTTGGAATCAAATAGGCCTTGGGTGCATGATTGGGTAAAAATATTACATATTTTACTATTTTATTTGGGAATACTAACTTCTGTTGGGCTGTGTCCATTTAGGATGCACCACGTTAGGGGGATCTTGTTTTTGACCACAGGTTATCCATGTGTGTCATAAACTGAGGTGAGAGATTGTTTCATTCTAATAAGGCTTCTCATAATTATATTCCAACCTTTTTTTCTATAAGTACTTGTGGATGAGATTATGTTTTACTAATGGTTTCTCATTTGGGGATCTGTCACTTAGTAATTTTACATTAGTTACACCTTGTTAGAGAAACTCTAAATGTTTGGGAGACTATTTTGTATCTCCCATTCTTCGCAGAACTTATGGAATGAGGTCGTGTTTCATTTTTCACTTGGATACATTTTCTATCCTTGTGGTTTATTTCATTTGATCCTTTGGAGAATTTTGGTTTCTTTATTGATGTTTCCCTATCATGGTAAGTTCTATTGGGTTAGGTCTTCTTTGGATCCTCTATAATACCCCCAGTTTTTGGTATGTAACCCTTACTTGATGAATTTTTATTTTTATAAAGTGTAAGGGTGATAGTTGGGAGATTTGGGAGAACTTTGGAAGTGGTTTTGGGGAAAATAGAAGTCGCATGGGCGGCACACAATTTTCCTAACCGTGCGGCCAAACCGTGTGAAATGATCCTCTTCAGATAATAGATCCTCCACAGTTGGAGCATGGTTAGGGATACCATGATAGGAAGCTATGTGAGGGTTTTCCTAAGTAGTAGCTAATGCATAGTTAGCGCACGGTTTATCTACCCATGCGAAGTAACCATGCAGATGGATTAAGTGAGATCCTAAAACAGTGGACCTCACACGTTTTTTCCTCTAAGTGGATCTTGTTTGATACTAAGAATATATAACTTGGGATTTCTCTTCCTTAAAGGTAGGATAACCTCTCCCAAGAAATTTTGAGTCAATCTGAAGGCTTCCCTTGGTGAATCAAAGAAAGATTCTTGAGGTATGTGATCATTCTTCTTTGTTCTTGATCAGATTCATAGATCTACATAGATCTACATCTCCTCTTCTCTTGGTTTCATAGATCTATGCCTGTTATGCGTAGATCTATGTGGGTGTATTCCAAATATGATGATATTTGGTTTTTATCTTGCTAGTAGAATAGATCTATGGTGGGTTCTGGGAGAATCTCCCCAGTTTTCTTGTGAGTTCTTTGTTCATTGTGGTTTTTGTCAAAACCTTCAAGGTTGGATGATTATTTCTCAATTAAAATTAGTAAAACTAATTTAAATGATTGAAAATTGAATGTGTGGTGTTGAATTGATAGTGTTTTGGGTGTTGAACACTTGTTGGAACCCATTTTGGGTGATGGTTGTGAAATTTGAAAAAAATAGGTGTTTGAGTAATGTGCTTTTTCTCTTGGTTTTAAAATATGGATTTTAAAAATGGGATTTATTTGAATTTTTGGAACATTAATTTTATTGAACAATTTCAATAAAAGGGAATGTTGTATTGAAATGATATGTTTCATTGAACGTATTTGTGCTTTGGTATTCGATAAAAGTTCTATTTTATTGAAGTTGTTTATTTTGGAAATGAAAATATTTGGCATAAATGGTTTTGTGTGAGTTCATGCTTAAAGATCCCTTACTAAGGGGTGAGTACTATTGGGGTAAAAGGGATGCGACCCTAGATCGGGGGCGTCTGCCATTGGGACACAAGGTGATTGGAAGAGGGACCACTCATGAGTATGGAACTGTCAAACGAAGCATTCATGTGTGGGTGTGTTGTGAACTATGGAATTGGTATGCCGAATGATAAGAAGAATTGGTTTTTGAAGATCCACAGATCAAATAAAAAATGAGAAGTGGGTGGGGGGGGGCTGAATCCGTTGTTAAACATTTTCTATGTTCTAATACTTTATAAAACATAACCATTGTAGCCTATTAAGATTTATCTGCTTATCAACCTTTAGAAAGAAACTCAAGCATGCCAGAAAGGTAATGAAAGAAAGGCACAAAAGATATACAAGGTTCAAGCTCAATAAGAGAACCTATGTTCTTTCCATAGCCACTGCCGTGGGTCTATGGATATCCACTATAATAAAGAAGTGAATACTACTTTTTCCAACTACCATTAGAAAACTTTTATCTCCCAATAGGAATGATTATACTAACATCCATTAGTTTACAATGTTTTCTAAAAGGAAAAATGAGCCAAACACAAGAATAAGAACATTGTTGAAGTTACTCCAAAAATATCACTCAGAATCATCAGTTCGGTTTTCTTGAATCCAATTTTCTAAAACCTGTCTTCTCAGCAAGGTAACGATGGTTCCAATTTCCTTCTACTAAAAACTCAAGAAAAAATCTTCAAGATAATTTTGATGTTCTTAGCAAGGTATGATGATTCCGATTCTCTTCTTCTCAAACACTCAAGAAAACTTCTTCATGATGGTGGAACTTTTATCTTTGAATTATCCAGCGCTCTTCCTTTTCCGCGTGTGTAAAAGATGAAAATGAGAGAATGATTTGAGCACATATTTATTGGAAACTCAGTAGTAAAAGGTCGGAATCATGAAAATGTTACCTTCTTCCTCAAATCTCAAAAACTCCTCAAATATCTTACATTTAATCTCCAATCATTGACTTATTCAAATCTCCTTAAATTTTTCCAAGATTTACACAAATTTGAAATTCAGGTTTTCCTTCTTGAACTCTTCATATCTTTCTCAGAATGATAAACATGGATCTTGGTTATGATTTTCTCAGAAACATGCTCAAAAATCAGGTTATGAATTGTATTGAAATTAGGTACCAAATTATATAGAAATTAGGTTCCGAATTGTTCAGATATATGGTTCCAAATTACACAGAAATTAGGCTCCAAATTGTGTAGAAATAAGGTTCTGAATTGTTTAGAAATATGGTTTTGAATTACTCAGAAATAAGGTTATGAATTGTGTAAAAACCAAGTTCCTAATTATGTAGAAATTAGGTTCCAAATTATTTAGAAATCAGGTTCCGGATTACTTGAAATCAAGATACAAATTGTGCCGAATTTAGGGTCCAAATTGTATAGAAATCAGGTTTTGAATTGTTCAGAAATTAGGTTCTGAATTACATAGAAATCAGGTTCTGAATTACATAGAAATCAGGTTCTGGTTTTTTAGGAATCAGGTTCAGAAATCATGTTCTTGTCTTCTTAGCAATCAGGTTTAGAAATCTGGTTCTGAATTTCAAGTTCAGAAGGTAGGTTCTGGTTTTAAAGGAATCAGGCTTAGAAAGAAGGTTTTGGTTTTCTCTGGAATCTGGTTCTGAAATCAGGTTTTGGTTTTTAGGTTCAGAAATCAGGTTTTGGTTTTCTCAGGAATCTGGTTCTGAAATAAGGTTATGGTTTTTAGGTTCAAAAATCAGGTTCTGGTTTTTTTAGGAATCTGGATCAGAAATCAGGTTCTAGTTTTCTCTGGAATCATGTTCCAAAATAAGGTTCTGGTTTTCTGGTTCAGAAATACGGTTCTAGTTTTTTTTTTCAAAAATCAAGTTCAAAAATCAGGTTTTGATTTTTTTCAGGAATCAGGTTCAGAAATCAGGTTCTGGTTTTCAAGATTCTGGTTCAGAAATCAGATTCTATTTTTATCAGGAATCAGGTTATGAAATCTGGTTCTGGTTTTCAAGTACAGAAATTAGGTACTGGTTTTTTCACGAATCTGGTTCCGAAATCAGGTTCTGGTTTTCAAGTTAAAAAAAACAGTTTCTAAATTTTTCTCATAATTTTTCTTAATGAAAAACGTCAAACCTCTTCACCATATCATAAAAATATTTTATAATAAAACTTTTCATGATATGTGAGAACTTTAAGATCAGCAGGGAATTATCTGAATTGGTTAAAAAAATTTGAGACACTTTCTTAACTTCTGACTTATTATTCTTCAACAACATCCACTTTATGAAAATATTCAACAACCAACAACTTCAAATTTTTGTAACTCAAAACACATTTTTCACCAAAAAATTAGTGGTCAAAAAATACAATACTTTTTCAAAATAAAACACCACAAAGGTTCTTTAATATCCCCCTTTTGATTTGTTGTAAACACTTGTTAACAAATTTTCACCTCTAAAAAATTTCACATCGCAAGTTCTTGAACATTACCAAAACATATCCTCTCTAATAAAGAGATTGTCCTAAAACCACACTACTGGATAAAGTAATGTTTTTGAAGGATTTCCATCCCATGCTGACATGAAAATTTTGCGGCCATGTAAGTATAAACTTCACCTTACTCAAACTCCCCCCCAACTTTTGTCTTTATCTTTCTCACTTTTCATTTCCTCTATCATTTTTATTTCTCTCTCCACCATTATATGATATCCACACCTTCAGATTCATAAAATAAATCCAAGTAAACACTGTTACTTACTCTCCCCCTTTGTCAACATAATCCAAAGCACGGTGGGGGAACTTTTTTATGAGTTTTAGGAAGTTACGGGAGGAGGCTGAAAATGGAGTTGCAACCTCAGTTCAACAAACCACTACTTTGACATTGCTTATGTAAAAATATCAGCAATCTGATACTTTGTTGAAATATATTCTATCAAGACTTCTCCAGAATTAGAATTCTATTTTAAAAATTGATACTTTAAATGAATGTGTTTTGATGTTGAATGTTGAACATGATTCTTAGAAATATCCAAGGAACTTTGATTATCATAGAGTATCTTCAAAGGTTTCGAAACATTCACGTTCAAATATTCCAGTTAAACCTTCATCCCCATCATTTGTGTACAATCTTGAGTAGCTACAAAATATTCGAATTCATATGTGCATAATTTTACTGAACATTTTTTCTTACTGTTCCAACTCACACATCATTCCCCTTAGAAAAATACTCCTCCTAATGTTGATTGTCTATCATGACAATCACCAGCCCAATTAGCATTAATATAACCATGAAACTTCATCTCATTGTTTCTCTTGTATAACAAACCATGTGAAGTTGTTCCTTTATAATATTTCATAATCCTATTATCTTCCAAAATGTGTGATTCTTTTGGATTATTGAGATACTGGTAACATAGAGTTACAACATATGAAATATCAGGCATTGAGGCATTATGATAAAAAATACTTCCTATCAACATTCAAAGTATTTCTAATTCACACTTTTCCCTGATTCATCTTTGCTCATCTTTTTTCTCCCTGAGATAGGAGTTGAAACTTCTTTTAATTATTCCATCCCAAACTTCTTTAACAATTCCTTGGCATACTTTTCTTTGGACAAGAAAATTTAGTTTTCTTGTTGTTAAACTTGTAATCCAAGGAAGAAAATTAATTCTCCCAACATTGAAATTTCAAAATGTTTCATCACCTCTTTAGAAAACACTTCACAAACTTTTTCTTCATCTCCATAAAAAAATATATCATCCATATAAACAATTAAAATTAATGTTCTAGAGTCAACATCCTTAAGATACATGTTTCTATCAACCTTTCCTTTAGAGAAGTTCACCTTTATCAAATAATTTTCAAGCTTTAAATACCTTGATCGTGAAGATTGTTTCATCCAATAGATGGATTTCTTCAATTTTCAAACTTTGTTTTCATCATCATCATGTAAAACCCAAAAGTTTGTTCAATGTAAAATTCCTCCTCAATTTCACCTATTATTAAAGATGATTTTACATCCATCTGATAAACCCTGTAATTCTAATGAGCAGAAACTAAAAAAAACATTCAAATAGTTTCGAACCATGAAACTAGGGAAAAGGTTTCATAAAAATCCACACCTTCCACCTATCCATATCCTTTACACACAATCCTTTATTTGTTTCTTATAACTTCTACATGCTCATTGAATTTATTTCGATAAACCCACTTCGTTTCGATAACAATTTTATTTGATGGTCTTGGAACAAGTTCCCATGTTTCATTCTTCTCAATCTGATCCAGTTCTTCATTCATAGCATCCACACATTCTTTAGGTTGAGTAGCTTCTAAAATTGATTCTGTATTAACTTTTGAGATAAGTGAAGTCTGGTTTTCTAATCTCAACTTCCTTCTTGTTTGAACTGGAGCCTTCTAATTCACAATAATATTTTTAGATTCAACATGTATTCTTAAGGTTGGAAAAAATAAATTTCCTTTCCCAGCATCACTTTCTTCCCCATGTGACTCATCTAAGTCTCCTTCACTTTTGTGGGGATTCTTTGATTTATCATCCTCAGCATTCTTAAAAAATTTTGTGATGGAACATGGATTTTCAATTATCTTCACATCATATGAGTCCACCAACTTCTGTAAACGTTTGTTCCAACATTTGTAATTTCTTTAATTTGGTGAATAACCCATAATTATTCCTTCTTCAGATTTCTCATCAACCATTCCTATTTTAGGATTTTTGATTTTGAGAAAGCATGGTCTTCAAAAAACATTGAAGTATTTCTATGAAGGTTTTTTGTTATACCGAATCACAGAAAGAGTCATGTAGGTTTCTGGTATCATCAAGCATATATTTTGAACATGTACAACAGTACTAATAGCTTATCTCCAAAAGAATTTTGAAATTTTGTATTCTTATAACATACTTATTCCCATTTCCACCAGGTATCTATTCTTCCTTTATGCCACCCCATTTTGTTGTGATCTATAAAGAGAACTATACTGATTTTTGAAACCATGATTTCTTAGATAAGTTTCAAAATAATTGCTTGTGAATTCAGTACCATTGTATTTTCTAAACTTCCTTATGGAAACCCCCAATTCTTTCTCATCATATTTTCTGAAGAATTTAAACATTTCAATAGCCTCTAACTTAAGCTTCATTAACATGATGTTTTTAATCCATGTGAAATCATAATTAAAAGTGATAAAGTATAAATATCCTTTTTCGATTGATGTCTCATCAGCTCACAAAAATCAGAATGAATAAGATCATGTGGTTTTTTATATTGAATCTCAACTCTTTTATGACTTTTGTTAGTCATCCTTCCTTTTTGTAAAGTAATAAAAACTTATTTATCTCTTCTTTTCGGCTTTAAAATTTTTTAAACAACATCAAATTTAGAAATCTTACTCATGTCCTTCTTCCCAAGGTGGCCATGTCTTATGTGCCTCAACTTTTTTTCATCTTCAGCACTCAAATAGAAACAGTTATTGGATTATCTAATTTGAAAGAGATTCCTGATGGTTCTTTCTCCTTTTGTAATTACTTTTTCCATTTTTCACACATTTGATGATAAAATAATCCTTCTTGAAGAAAACTTCTTTTTTGTCATCATAATGTTGAATTACACTAATCATGTTAGGTTTTATCATATCAACAAGAAATACATACTTAGATTTCTGCTTCAATGCTTCAATCTCTGCCATATCGATTCCCTTAATTATTAAGGAACTGTCATTACCAAATGTAACAGCTCCTCCATCATGACATTCAACATGTTCCAAGATTTTTATATCACCTATCATGTGTGAAGAACAACCACTATCAATAATCCATTATTTTTTTCCTCTTATATGATTTTAAAGCTATCTCAACAACAAAAGATCTCTCATCAACCTTCTTATTTTCAGCTTTCTTTTCTTTCTTATCATAAGAAAATTGTTATGGAAGGAGTGTCATACATATTACAGAATGATGACCAGACTGATCACATCTTCCACTAAATTATTCAAAATTTCAAATTGATACTTTGTTGGAATGTTTCTGACATCTTGAGAATTCACCTTTAAAACTTTCTGTGAGTAAGAAAAGTTACTCATTCTTCTTTCACTATTTTTTCCACATTTCTAAAACATTCTTCTGGGTAGAGATAAATTGTGCCAACAATTGTAATCTCAATGACCATATATTCCACAGCACCAGCAATAGCCCTCAAATCTTGATTTTCTATTATAGAATGATATTTCTTTATAAAATCTTTGTTGAGGTTGATAACTTCTTTAAGATCTAGAAAACTCAAGATATATGTCATCTCTTAATTTGAGTGAGTTTTCTACTTTTATAGGATTGATAGGTTTCTCAAATATGTTCTCTATCAAAGCTTTACTAATACTCTTTTCCATAACCTAACATTTCAGAAGAAACAGATAAAAAATTATTTTTGAAAGGGGAATATTTCACCTGATTTTCCAGGTAAGCTTTCTTAGAAATCTTGGAAGTCCCGGTTTTTACATCAGTGCCTTTGTTGAAATTTTTATTCATATTTATAAGGGTATTTTCGGACTCAATAACTTTTGAATGCAACTTTCTGACCTCTTCTTCTTTAGTTTCCAGCTTCATGCTAAGATCTTATATCATCTTTCATTGTTCATCAATTCTCCGTTTGTAACATAAAATTTCTTGAATGCGTCATCTTCTTTCTTCATGAAATCTTTATTTCCATCATGAACTTATTCATAATTATTCTTCATAACAGGAATTTATTTCTAGAGAGATTTGTTTTTCTCAATAAATGAATGAAGTTCAGATCTTAGTTGATATTCTCTATAAGATTCTTCTCCACCTTCATCACTCTTTGAGAAAACATTTGTTTTCCTAACTTTAGCAATGAAGGATCTGAATCTTTCTTTACTTTTATCTTCCAAGGAATCATTTTCAGATGATTTTGATTCAACCTTTAGGGTCAACATACATCTTTCCTTTCCAAAAACTACTTCTTAAATTTTTTAGAACTCTTCTCTTCATTTTCATTCTTGTTATACTTCTTCCATCGAGGATTCTCATCAGATTCATCTTAACATTATCCAAATTTTTTCTCAAGGTAATTCATATAAAATTATCTGATTCCCCTACACCAAAAACAATTGAGATTATGTTTCCCTCCATACTTTCCTCTTCCCCTTCGATTGTTCTTTGATATTAGAGACATGATTTTTTTATTCAACTCTTCATCTTCCTTATCATCGGACTCATAAGGATCAGATTCATCGTCATCTTGGGTTTTCATCTTTATCAAAGCATAAAAATCCATTTAATCTTTCATCTTTTTCTTAATTATTGGAGCTTTCCTCATTTCATAAGCAACAAGAAAGTTATGTAGTTCATCAAGTAAAAAATCAACCTTATCTTATAAAGATGAAATTTTAGAATCAAACATGTCTGGAAAGTTTCTCATAAGTTTCTTCAAAATTTTGGAGTCTTCCAAAACATATCCAAACCCCCTGATGTGGAAAACAGTTTCATTCACTCTGGTGAAGTATTCATAAATTGTTTATTCATCTCTCATTCTGATATCTTCATACATACTACACTAAATCTATAGATTTCCTTACTTATCTTTAGTATTGCTTTCAAAAACACTATCAAACTTGTCCCACACACTTTTGGAAGATTTAAGACCCATAAACTTTTGATAAAAATTCTATGATAAGGACATAAGTATTTCATTTCATACCTTTCCATCAACTTATATGTTCTTTTTATTAGTAGCCTTCATGGGGTAATCTTTCCCTATAGTGGAAAAACCAATAGTGGTAGCATCAACAACTTCCAATCCAAGAGATAAGAGATATGGAATTATCCTATTTTTACATCCATAATAGTTCTTCCCATCGAATATGGGAACTCATCTACTGTTGAAAAAATTGATATTATACATGACATGGAATCAAAAAGGGGATCTTCCTCTGATACCACTTGAAGTTACAAGGGTCGAATAAAAACTGAGAAGGGGGTGGGGGGTTGAATTGTTGTTAAACTTTTTATATGTTTTAAAATGTTTAAAAACATAACCCTTGAAACCTATTAAGATTTATTTCTTTATCAACCTTTAGCAAGATACTCAAGCATGAAAAAAGGTATAGAAACAAAGGAACACAAGATATATAAGGTTTTACCCTAATAAGATAACCTTCATTTTTCCATAACCACTCTCGTGGGTCTATAGAAATCCACAATAATAAAGATGTGAATACAACTTATACCAACTCCCATTAGACACATTCTATCTCCCGATAGGAAAGATTATAATGACTCCATTTAGTTTACAATGTTTTCATAATGAAAAAATGAGCCAAACACAAGAATAAGAACTTTGTTTAATTTTCTCCACAAATACTCACTCTGAATCTTTAGTTTGGTTTTCATGGATCTGATTTTCTGAAACCGGTCTTCTCAGCAAGATAATAATGGTTCCTATTTCCTTTTTCTAAAAACTCATGAAAACATCTTTAAGATAATTCTGATATTCTTAGTATGGAAGGATGATTTTGATTCTCTTATTCTCAAACACTTGAGAAAAATTCTTCATGATGGTGGGAACTTTTCACTTCGAATTCTTCATAACTCCTCCTTTTCTACGTGTGTAAAAGCTTCAAATGAGTGAACGTTCTGAGACATATTTATGGGAAAGTCAGAAAACAAAGGAGGGAATCAAGAAAATGTTTCCTGCTTCCTTAAATATCAAAAACTCCGCAAATTTCTCACATTTAATCGTCAATATTTGACTTATTCAAATATCCAAAAATTTCTTTAAGATTAATGCAATTTTGAAATTCAGGTTTTCATTCTTGAAGTCTTCATATATTTCTCAAAATGATAAAGATGGATATTGGTTCTAATTTTCTTAGAAACATGCACATAAATTAGGTTCCAAATTGGGCAGAAATCAGGTTACGAATTATACAGAAATCAGGTTCTGAATTGTTCAGAAACCAGGTTATAAATTACTCAGAAATCAGGTTCTGAATTGTGCCGAAATAAGGTTCTGAATTGTTCAGAAAAAAGGTTCCAAATTACTCAAATATAAGGCATTGAATTGTGGAAAAATTGGGTTTTGAATTATAAAAAAATAAAGTTCTGAATTTTTCCGAAATCAGGTTCCGAATTAATCCGAAATCACGTTTTGGATTGTGAAGGAATCAGGTTATAAATTATACATAAATCTGGTTTCAAATTTTTCATAAATCAGGTTCTGAATTACTCATAAATCAGGTTTTGAATTACTCTGAAATCAGGTTCTGGTTATTTAGGAATTAGGTTCAGAAATCAGGTTCTGGTTTTCTCAGCAATCAGGTTTAGAAATCTGGTTCTTGTTTTCGGGTTTAGAAATCAGGTTCTGGATTTTTAGGAATCGGGTTTAGAAATCAGGTACTGTTTTTCTCATGAATCAAAATCTGAAATTAGGTTTTGGTTTTTAGGTTCAAGAATCAGGTTATGGTTTTCTCAGGAATCAGGTTCTGAAATAAGGTTCTGATTTTTAGGTTCATAAATTAGGTTCTGGGTTTTTCAATAATCAGGTTCATAAATTTGGTTTTGTTTTTCTCAAGAATCAGGTTCTGAAATAAGGTTCTATTTTTCAGGTTCAGAAATTAGTTTCTAGATTTTTAGGATTCAGGTTTACAAATATGTTTCTAGTTTTTTTAGGAATCATGTTCAGAAATCAGGTTCTGGTTTTCTGGAATCTAGTTTAGAAATCAGGTTATGGTTTTCTAAGGAATCAGGTTCCAAAATCGGGTTCTAGTTTTTAGGTTCAGAAATCTTGTTGTAGTTTTTTCATGAATTAGGTTCTGAAATCATGTTCTGGTTTTCAGGTTAAGAAAAACAGGTTCAAAATTTTTCACATAATTTTTCTTAGTAAAAAACGTCATACCTTTTCACCATTTCTTCAAAATCTTTTATCATGAAACTTTTCATGATTTGTGGGAACTTTAAAATCAAAAAAGCATCATTTTATTTGGTTAAGGAATTTTGAGGCACTTTCTTAACTTCGGAATTCTTATTTTTCAACAACATCATATTTATGAAAATCTGCCGAAACCAGCAACTTCAACATTCTGTAACTCAAAAAACATTCTTCAACAAAAAAACATGTTGTAAAAAAATACAATACTTTGTCAGGAACAAAACAACAAAATGGTTTTTCAGTTTTAAACTCTGATTGGTTATTTTTTTGAAAAATTACTTGTTGGAAATTGGTTTCATTTAGTAGTATTTTCACTTGGTTGCAAATGCTTTTTTGGTACTTGTTTATATTTGGTTATAAATTGTTTTTGTAAAATTATTTTATATAAACTGTGTTATATAAATGTGGCTAACACTTCTATCCTAGTGGCATGATTAGGGATGTTATTGGAGAATAACTTCTGAGTTTTATACTCACCCCTTATTTGGAAGTTTGTTTTTTTACAGATGTTATCTTCTAGGACATTGGAAATAGTAACGTTTCCCATGTTTACATCACTACATCCATTTATTTGGGCTGTTTGGTGATTGTGGGTCTTGGAGATTATGGAGAACGGAGTCTTGTGGTCTCTTGAGAGTCTTTAGTTGTTTAACTTCAATGTACTTTGATACTTTTTTGGTATTCCACTTTTGCACACTTAGATATGGTTTTGAGAATCATGAAGTTGTTTAGTTATCTTTATTTTGTTCATGAATCATTTAGTAAATGATTTGGTTATGGTTTGTTGGTTGATTGGTCTATTTCATAAAGGTAAAATTGTACCCCAAGTGTATTTGAAACCATTTGGTATTTATTTCCATCCTTTGGCACCTTGGGGATGTCGCTTAAGGCCAAATAATGACTCATTGTGCTCTCAAGACAATGAGAATGAGTGTGTCATTAAAAATGGTATTAGTCTGATCCTTCCTTTGTTATTCAAATGTTATTAGATTTTTCGGTCCATACCTAACAAGTAGTCGTCAATGTTCTTTGTTTGGAAGTTGAAATTCCATCTTATCTATTCTTTGGGATGAAATATTAGATAAAAGAAGGATTTTCGGAACATGAAATGTATAGAATAAAAGGACGTAGCTAACCCTTTTATTCTGAATGTCAAGATACCAGGGAGTTGGGTACACAAGTGTTTGGAGACAGTTCTAGGATCATAGAATTTCATTTTCATGGGTTTTTCCAATGAGACGAGCATGAAATGCATTGTAGAGAAATGAATTCCCACTAGGATTGAATATTTCATTTTGAGTAATGATTTATGATTTTTGTGCAAGGTGTAAATTTTCAAAAAATGTATATTTTTTTCAAATGAAATATTTTGAAATGAGAATATCTGGTGTATTTTGAAAATGGTTTGGTTTTCAAAATAAAGAGTGAATGTTTCAAAAAAATTGTTGGAATAGAAAAAGTATGTTTTTGGAAAATAATGTTCTGATAGTTGACATGATAGAATTTGAAATGCTAAGACATCCATTCCTAGAGGGTGATATTGATGGAGTTTATTGTGGGTTGAGAAAAATTGAACTTGGTAGGTGTCATCAAATCCAAACCGAAGACACTACGGAGAATGTGTTTTCACCTGAACCATAGGTTAACCAAGAGATGGTCCAAAGTATTGTCCAGGCTTTTCAAGTTGTGGATATAGGGAACTGGAGGTATAAACCAAGGCATGTGGATCATACCATCCAGTTCCGGATGCATAATCCACCTAACTTTTGTGGTGACTCTAAACATGAGAAGAAGGATGAGTGGATGAGTAGGATAAATCATATATTTGACTTCATCAGTACATCAGTGGAGATAAAGGTCAAGCTGGCGACGTATATGCTCGAGGATCTTGAATGCTAGTGGTAGGATTTAGCAGTGCATGCTAATTTGGATGAAGGCCTTACAGGCGAGGAATTTGAGGAATTTTCAATAAACAATTCTATCCTCACACAGTCAAGATCCAGAAAAAGACAGACTTCATCAACCTGAAACAAGAGTGTCTCTCTGTCACAGTGTAGGCAACTAAATTCATGAATTTTGTGCATTTTTTACCAGAAGCTTAAAAAAGTGCATCCTTTAAGGAACATATATTCAAATCAGGGCTAAGATAAGAGATTCAATAGTGTACTACAATGCTTTTTATTAAGGATTATACAGAGATAGTGAACAAAGAGATTGTGGATGAACGTGATATCTCGAGATCTATGGGAGGAGGAATGATGATACCCATATGAAATGGTGGGAACTCAAATGCTATAAGTAAGCGGAAAAGGGACACCTATTTCCAATGTGGGTGTGGAAATGAGAACCAGACAGATGGATCAGTGAACCTTCTTCAACGACCCCATAGTAAAGCTAGTTTCTTTCAATGTGGTATGCTTGACCACATAAAGAGAGAGTGTACACCACAACCTAGATAATTTCATAACTACAAGCAGATTGGGAATCTCCAATGCTATTATCGTAGTGCTCCAAGGACTGGTGCTCGAGACACTTCTCAAGAGTCACAAGCATTGTATGCTTTAACATGGAGAGGACAAGAGAAGTAGTCACATACATAGAACAGAGCTAGCCATGGTGATTCTAGGAATACCATGACTCCTCAACCAGGAAAATCTCAGCAAGGAAAAAAATAGAACAATGAAAAAATGAAGAAATTGTATGGGGCTGAGAAGATGATTGTTAATGATCAGGCTTGACCATCTATGATGAGATGTACGATTCTTTTTAATTCTACCCTTGTGCAAGATATCTTCGATACTGGTGCATCATAATCCTTCATATCATCTCATTCTTTTGATTTTATTTATTTAAAGTTGGAAGGGTTCCTTCTATTTTAAAACTAAAAAACCTTTCAGTGAAAGGGAATGGAAAGCCTTTTCATGTAGAGCATATGCTATAACTGTTGTTGGAGCTAAGCTAAAATGGGACTTCTCGATGTTGGACATGGATTTCTATGACGCAATCCTGAGTATCGATTGGTTGAAAATGTTTAAGGCTCACATTGACTGTTATAGGAGAATAGGTAGTTTCACGATTGAGGAAGTCATCATGCATCTCTTCAGAGGAGAGTGGATGATAAAGAAAGGTGAAAAGATCTTTTTGGTAGCAATGGTGGGAACGATCTCTTACTAGTTGGCAGCATTGAATTTGGAATCAATGGACGAGATCGAGGGAAATAGTTTTCCAATAGTTTTGGATCACTTTTGAGATGTTTTTCTAGAGAAATTCTCATTGTTACCACCTATAAGGGAAGTGGAGTTTACGATTGATCTCCTTCTGAGGACCAGTCCTATTTCTATTCCATCTTATAGGATGGAACCAAAAGAGTTACATGAATTGAAATTGCATTTGTAGGAGTTGGAAAGAAAGGGTTCATTTCTCCATGTATATCTCAATGGAAAGCACTGGTTTTATTTTTGAAGAAGGTAGATGGAAATCATTGGTTGTGTGTAGATTATTGTCAGCTTAACCAAGTTACGATAAATAAAAGATATCAACTTCCATGCACCGATGATATGTTTAATAAATTAAGGGGAGCTCAAATGGTTCCCTAAAATTGACATGCGATTAGGATATCACCAATTGTAAGTTCGGAAGGAGGATATTCCAAAGGCATATTTCAAAAGAAGATATGGCCACTATGAATATGTATTCATGCCTTTCGGTCTAACGAATGCACTAGAAGTCTTCATGGATTTGATGAATCAGAATTTTTAGCAATATCTAGATTCTATTGTTGTGGTGTTTTTGGATGACATTTTGGTGTGTTCAAAGACAAGGGATGACCATGAGGAGCATCTGGAAATAGTATTACAAATCCCGATTGATCATCGTTTCAATGCCAAATCATCAAAGTTTGATGCTAAGACACATGAAGTATATTTTCAGGGCCATGTCACTTCTGAAAAATGAATTTATGTTGACCCTGAAAATATAGATACTGTTATCTCATGGATACCATTAAAGAATTTATTCGAGATATATAGTTTTCTTTGTCTGCCTAGTTACTAACGACACTTTGTGCATGATTTCTCATGACTAGATTCGGCAATGAGAACTTTGACAAAGAAGAATGATCCATTCCAAAGTATGGAGGAATTCCATAAATATTTCTGGAAATAAAAGTTTGTCTTACTTCAGAACCTATCTTGATCTTTAAAGAATCAAGATCGAGGTATGTGGTTGTCACAAACCATCCTCGGGGCCCGTGCCGTGACTACCCCAAGCCCGCCTTCCAGAGGCCAGGGGCTGGCGACTAGCACCAAGGCGTAAATCCCAACAAAAGGGAAGGCATTGTCTATGAAAAGTAAACAAGCACCATAGAGTAAGCATGCGGAAAAGTAAACACTAAGTAAAAAATGTAACAAGCTGTGCTGAAAGTAAAAGGTGCCGAAAATACAAGCCCAACTGTAAAGCACAACTGAAAGGGAAAAACAGCAACTGAAAAGAAAAGCCGAAGCGTCGTGCCGTCCTCTGAAGGTCCCACATGAAGGGTGGGTACAGATAGCCTCCACAGCTCCTCGGTCCATCTGTCCGCTCCGAGTACGTGCCGCCCAGTGGTCCACCTCCAGGTACCGTCCTGCTCCGCAAGCCTCCACCACGATCAGTGCTGTCCGTCGTCTGCAACCAACACAACGAAGTGCGGGCATAGCCCGTGCAGGGGTGAGTATAATCTACTCAGTAGGGACCCCGAGACCCCCGAAGGTCTCCCAGAATCCAAAAAGGATAACCACAAAGGAAAGATACAATCACGAAGTAACAACCGACACTGCTTAGGTATATGCCCATACATATACCAAAGTCATCAATTCTCGTTCGGCTCCAACATCCGAGCCCAAGCACAACCCAGTCCACACAGGAAAGAAAAATGTATACCCACACAGGATAGCACAACACAATCCACAAAGGAGAGTAAACAGTAAATCCACACGGGATAGTTCAACACAATCCCCAATGGAGAGTAACACAAGATTCAGCTCACACAGGAATACTTCTTCTATGACGATAATGATGATCACTGATCCATCTAAGTCGTCAAACCCACAAAGGATCGAAAGGTACTAACCCCCGAAATAAACCACACATGATCGATAGGTAACTAACCCCCGCAAAGACCCACACAGGATCGGGCCCACACAGGACCTGTAGGCGCTGGCTCACACAGAACCGCTGAGCGCTGACCCACACAGGATCAGATCCACACATGATCTATAGCACTGATCCACGTAGGATCGCTGAGTGCAGTAGTCATTGCAGTCCACTGAGGATCTCTGCACAGTCGTTGGCGCAGTCCACTGAGGACCTCTGCACAGTCGTCGCTGTAGTCCACTGAGGATCTCTGCACAGTCGTCGCTGTCGAAGTAGCAGTCGCAGCCACCTCTAGGGTTCCCGCACACAGCAAACTCGTTCGGGAGGGTCCGCTCCCCGATCCGAGAGGCTGATACATCAACTGACACAAAGTCCGAGTTGATGTATCCAAATGTTCCGTATCGTCAACAGGAACTCAACGTCGCAGACGGTGCGTCAATCGGACGCCCGGTCTGAGAGTTATTGGCTTTTTCGGCCTAGGGGCCTGGATGGTTTTTAAGGAAAAACCAACCTGACTGTACTCCACTTGCATCCAAACCTTGGGCGGAGTGAGCCAAAAGATCCGTCTCACATAGAGAAATTCAACAAAGTCGACGACACGTCAATCGGACGTCCGGAGCTCAAGATATGAGTGTTTCCGCTCCGAGGGCCCGGTTGGTTTCGTGTACGAACCAACCCTGCCGAACACAAAGTAATACGAAAACTTAAGTGCGATATACCAAAACGACCATCTCGATCCAAGGATCGCGTTGCCGCTGACGGCGCATCATTCGGAGGCCCGTATCTCAAGTTATGAGCTAAATACTGATAACAGTCCGAAGACGGGGGGTCTGGGCCCGGGCCGACCCGGTCAGACCCCCCCTGGGGTTCGGGTCGACCCGACCCAGTCCAACCCGGCCGGACCCAGTCCAGCCCGGCCAGGGCACGGCCCGACCGGTCGGACCGGCCTGGCTCGGCTTGGCCGAGCGGCCGAGCGCTCGGGTGCCGTGGGGCGCTGCCCCCCGCGGGTAGGAAGAAGCCGCGGCCCTCGAAGGGCCGCGCTGGAGTCAACGGACGCGGAATAGCCGCGTCCCGTGCGTGAGGGACGGACCTGTGCGGCCGCGGGTCCGCTGGCCGCCGCCACCACGGCTTCAACAGCGGCGGCCCTGACCGGCGGCGCGCCGGGGCGCCGCCGGCAGCTTCCGCGGGCCACCGGAGTTGCTCCGGTGGTCCGTTTTCCTTCCCGTCTGCGCCGTTGTCCCTCCCAGGTTCCGTTCTTCACTGCGGGATCATCAAATTTCCCTTGCGTCACCTTTTTTCGTCACCCGCCAAATCCGCACAACCACGAAGAACGGCGGAGGGTTGTCGGGCCGTGTTTGTTTGGCCTGCACCCTCCGTGTTAGTCAATAACAACGGGAGAATTATTCAACACATGAAACAACAATTTTAATATATTAAAATTGTTCATATGAATCTGGTTCTTTAATTTTAAAGAAACGTTCATGGGAATATTAAATATTCCCAACAACCCCTACCTCGCCAAATCGTCGCCCGCAGGTTCTTCGCGGATTTGATCGTCGCGGAAGGAGGGGTTCGTCGCGGAAGGAGGGGATCGTCGCGGTATCCGGCGTTGTGTTGACGATCTACAAGGTCCAAGAAACTACTGATTTAATTTTTAATAATTAAATCCTTCTTGTGTTAAAAACCACAAAGGAAATTTTAAAGAAATATGAAACTCTCACCTCAATGGATGATCGAAGGTTTTTGTTGCGGATTAAGGAACGTCGCCGAAGAACGTTGTGGGAGAGGAAACGTCGGCGTCGCGGCACACGATGTTGCGTCGTCGATTTCCGCGGGTTCAGCGTTCTTCGTCGGAGGCCGGTTTTCTTCACGTTCTTCGCGTTCTTCGCGTTCTTCGCGAAGAAGGGTGAAGGCACAAGAACTTCTGTCAAAAACATCTCAACGTGTAATCCTCCAAAAGTCGGTGTTGGTATTATTTTATTATTACGCCAACAAACGAATAAGAGGTACGTAACGACCCATTAATTCGTAGAATTAATTCAACGAAAGAAACTGCCCATTTAATTCACGAATAAAACCGCCCAATTAAATGGTGCGTTAAGAAATTTAAGAAAATGCGTCAGTTTACTTTCATAATGACGGGTTTCGCGGGTGCGTTACTTAGCGGAAAAGAAACGGCGGGGCTCGTGCGGGCCCCACCTCAAAAATATCCTACAAAGAGGGTAGGATATTTTTGGATAGTACCCTATCCGTTTCAAATCAGTTTAAGGCGCTTTAAGTGGCTTCAAGTGGCTTACAAGTGGCTTAAGTGAAATAAAATAAAGTTTGTCGAACAATTTATTTTATTTCGTAACTTTAAGCCCCAAAAATTAAAAACCACACCCAAGGAAACGCAACTCCGGAAGAGGCGTTTATAATAAAATACCGGCGCTGCGATTCCATCGGTGCCCTCGGAATTTGATTCCGGGCACCGGATCAAAAGTTAGAAAAACCCGCTCGTCCGTTCACTGAACGTACCCGAGCCAAACATCAGAAAATGATTCCGGGCACACCGGGCCTCAGAATCAGGTGCCGTCAGAAACTGCGTTCTTGTAAAATTCCAAAGAAAATTAAGAAAACAATTTCCTTGAAATTTACATACATTACTCCCACTTCAGGGCTTTACGTCCCCGTAAAGATACATCATAAACTAGGGAAACAAAAGTGGGTACTGAGCACGTATATGAGCCTCCCGCTCCCAAGTGCTCTCCTGGAGGTTCCCGTGCTGCCATCTGATGTGCACAAGAGGAATCGATCACCCACGTAGGACCCGCTCCTGTCGATCCTCTATCTCCACCGGGACCTCCACAAAAGTCGCCCCATCATCAACGTCTAGCTCCCCATAGTCAATGATGTGCGTCGGGTCATGCACGTATCTTCTCAGCAGAGATACGTGGAAGACGTCGTGCACCCGGTGCAACTGAGGTGGTAGAGCCAGGCGATAAGCCACCTCGCCAATCCTGCTGAGGACCTGGAAGGGTCCGATGAAGCGTGGAGACAACTTTCCGCCTCGGCTAAATCTCCGTAAACCACGTCGAGGTGAGACACGCAAGAAGACGTGGTCGCCATCCTCAAACACTATTGGCCTCCGCCTCCTGTCCGCATAAGACTTATGACGGCTCTGAGCTGTCCTCATCCGCTCCTGGATGACCTGGACCTTCTCTGTCGTGGCCCGGACCATCTCTGGTCCCACAAGTGCTGACTCCCCAGGGTCTGTCCAGCACAAAGGATATCTGCAAGGTCTGCCGTACAACGCCTCTTATGGTGCCATCCCGATGGTGGAGTGGTAGCTGTTGTTGTACGTGAACTCCACCAAGGGTAGGTGGTCTTCCCAGCTGCGACCAAAGTCGAGGACACAAGTACGGAGCATGTCCTCGAGAGTTTGAATGGTCCTCTCCATCTGACCATCCGTCTGAGGGTGAAAGGCGGTGCTCAGACGTAACCGCGTCCCGAACGCCTCCTGCAACCCCTTCCAAAGCCGGGAAGTAAAATGAGCATCCCGATCGGAGACGATAGACGATGGCACACCGTGAAGCCGTACAATCACCTGAACGTAGAGATGCCCCAATCTCTCCACTGCACCCTGCTCTCTGATGGGCAAGAAGTGTGCCGACTTGGTGAGTCAGTCAAAAATCACCCAAATGGAGTCGTGACCTCTAGAAGTGCGTGGAATTCCAGTCACGAAGTCCATAGATATGCCGTCCCACTTCCACTCCGGGACCTCCAAGGGATGTACCATGCCTGCTGGTACCTGATGCTCTGCCTTCACCTCATGGCAGGTGAGGCACCATGAAACGAACTCTGCCACAGCCTTCTTCATGCCTGACCACCAGTGTTGTCGTATGAGATCCTGGTACATCTTCGCCACTCCAGGATGTACCACCAAAGGAGAAGTGGGAAACTCTCTCAGCACCTCCTGTCGTAAAACGACTGGTACCAAGGTACGTCCTCTGAAAAGGACATCGTGCTCTGCTCCAAGGGAGAAACCATATGGTGCCTGTCCCGAGGATATCTGTGCATGCCACGTCTCACAGTCGGCTTCCCCACACTGTGCCTCTCTGACCCTCTACAGTAGTGGAGGAGTGACTGTGAGAGACTGAAGGAAGGCTACTCCATCTCTATCCACGAAGGATATCAGCAAGGCGGCTAGCTGCTCTGTCGCCTCCTCAAGTAGCTGAATGCCCGTCCTCCTGCTGAGGGCATCAGCTACTAAGTTCCCCTTCCCAGGAGTATAGACTATCTCAAAGTCATAGTCCTGGAGGAACTCGAGCCATCGCCACTGTCTCAGGTTCAGGTCCTTCTGAGAGAAGATATACCTGAGACTCTGGTGGTCAGAAAAGACTGTAAAGCGCTCGCCCATCAGATAGTGCCGCCATGTCTTCAGTGCGAAGACCACTGCTGCTAACTCCAGGTCATGGGTAGCGTAGTACTGCTCATGCGGCCTTAACTGACGTGATCCATAGGCAATAAAGGCACGCTCCTACTTCAGGACACATCCGAGTCCGGTCCCTGATGCATCGCAGTAGACTACATATCTAACTCCCTCCTCAGGAAACCTCAGGAGAGGTGCGCTGGTCAATCTATGCCTCAGCTCCGGAAAGCTCTGCTGACATCTGTCTGACCACACAAAGGGTTTCCCCATCTTCGTCAAAGCTGAGAGTGGCGCCACAACTCTGGAGAATTCCGGTACAAATCTCCGATAGTATCCGGCTAGACCCAAGAAACTCTGCACCTCCGTCACGCTCCTGGGTGGCTCCCAAGCTAGCATTGCCTCGATCTTCACGGGATCCACTGCAACTCCCGCCTCAGAAATGACGTGCCCTAAGAAGTGGACCTCACAAAATTAGAACTGGCATTTCGAGAGATTGCCATAAAGCAGGTGCTCTCGGAGTGTGTCTAGTACAACCCGCAAGTGGTAGGCGTGCTCCTACTCTGTGGGCGAGTACACCAAAATGTCATCGATGAAGACCACGACAAATCGATCGAGGTATGGCTGGAAGATCCTGTTCATGAGGCTCATGAACACTGCTGGATCATTGGTTACGCCGAATGGCATAACCAAGAACTCATAGTGGCCATACCGACACCTGAAGGTCGTCTTCTACACGTCCTCGTCTCGAACTCTGAGCTGATGATAGCCTGACCTGAGGTCTATCTTCGAGAACCACCGTGCTCCCTTGAGCTGATCGAAGAGGTCATCAATCCTTGGCAGCGGATACTTGTTCCTCATTGTCTCCTGGTTCAAGAGACGATAGTCGATACACAGTCGCAAGCTCCCGTCCGCCTTCTTGGCGAACAAAATCGGGGAAGCCCAGGGTGAAACACTGGGTCGGATGAACCCCTTGCCCTGTAAGTCCTCCAACTGTACCCGTAGCTCTCGAAGCTCGGTGGGGGTCATCTGATATGCTGGAGTGGATATCGGGGCTGTCCTGGGGTACAGGTCAATGCAAAATTCAACCTCTCTATGAGGAGGTAGTCCTGGAACATCGTCGGGGAAGACGTCCGCATACTGATCCACCACTGCAGGAAAACTAGGACTCCGCACATCAACTGCTCCAAGGATGAGGCTAGCCAACTGATTAGTGATGGGTTGTCCCCTCCTCTGCAAGAGTCCATCCTATGCTGCAAAGTCCCCCTTCTCGTCGGTGAAGGTGAACCTGCTCTCGTCGGTGCACACACATCGCACCTTGCGCCTAAAACAATCAATCTGAGCATGGACTGTAGATAACCAATCCATGCCCAAGATGACATCGTAAGGCCTCGACGCCGCTACAAGAAGATCCCAGCCGAAGCTCTAGCCTCCTAAAGTAAGCTCACACTGCCGACACCAGTTTGTAATCGTCGAGTCTGCTCCCGTAGGAGTCTCTAGCCGTAAGGATCGAGCCGACTGCTCTGTCAGAATCTCCGAGCTCCGAACAAGGGCAGCGGCTATGAAAGAGTGACTCTCTCCTGTGTCTATAAGAACTGCAGCAAGGGTGGAATAGACACAGATCATACCTCGAATCATCTCTAGTGTGTCGTGGTCCTAGGCCTCCGCTTCCTGGAGCTGTGCCTGTCTCTGCCCGCCAGCTCCCTGTGGTCGGGGCGGCCCTCCTGGTGGTGGTGGTGGCAGATCCTCAAAGCGTCTCCCACCACCTGCTGCTCGACCAGCTCCTCTGCCTCGTCCGCCTCCTCCCTGTAGACTGCCACAGTCGACCCTATGCCTCTGCCTGGGTGTCCCCTCCACCATCTGCTGCTCTCGGTAAGGCGGGTCGGGCAGTCGCGAGCCATGTGGCCCTGCCCGCCGCATGCGTAGCACTCCCTGCCTCTCGAAAGACTGGCTCCGCGCTGTGTGCCCCACACTACTGAGCCAGTGTCCCGAGGATGTCTGCCGGAGGGTCTGGTCTACTTGGAACCCTATGTCATCCGTCGTCTACCTGCTGCCAAAGACTCCACTACCTGCCTCCATACGGTAGGTCTCGCTGTTGAAGTAGACTCAGCCAGGAAGCTCTCGATCAGAAGGGCTCGCTCCAGTACTCCTGCCTGGGTCGGGATGCTGAGGGAGATCAGCGATGCCCTGATCTCGTGTCTCAATCTCTGCTCGAAGGTCCAGGCCCGGAAGAAGGGGTCACGTACCATGTCAGTCGAGTAGCAAGAAAGATCAGTAAACCTCGCCGCATACTGGGTGACCGTCAATCTGCCCTTCCGCAGCTGAAGAAGCTCCCGAATGCGCACCGCACGGAGGGGGCCAGGACGAACTCTGAGCGGAAGAGGCTCTCGAAGTCCGTCTAGATGAGAGTGGCCTCATCGTGCACCTGGAGCATCTAGCTCCACCATCGGCCTGCTGCTGCGTGCAGTAGGCTCGCCGCGAGGATAACCATGAGGTCTGCTTGTGTCCTCACTAGCCTGAAAACTCGAACAACCGCCTCCATCCAGTCCTCGGCTGTCTGGGGGTCCGTCTCCCCACGAAACCTGGGTGGTTGCTGGTGCTGGAACTCGTGCAGAGCTCCGAGGCAATGTGCATCGTCAGCGGTCGGTGCTGGAAGCATCGGGGGCTCAACGGGTAAAGGTACCGCCGGTGCCTCTGCTGTCAATGGGCCCTGTACCGAGGCCTCGTCGCTCGGCGGGCTATCGTCGCGCTCTACTCTCGGAACCCCAGCTGGCTGCCGTCGTGGGGCCATCCTGAAAAGGAAACAAGTGCGCTATGTTTAGAACAGTATACCTGGTGGGCTGACACAAGTAATCATAAAGAAAACAAGAAACACACATGTAATCAATGTTTTCGTGCATTAAGTCGAAAATCAGAAGTCAGGGTCCTGGTGTACGGATACGTCGGTCGCCGCACCAACACTGGACTCCCTGAACTGATAGCCACACCCAATATGCTAAACACTATTGCTTCACATAGAAAAGATCAGAGTCCGTGGTAGAACCGAACTCCTCTTATACCAATTTGTCACGACCCGTCCTCGGGGCCCGTGTCGTTACTACCCCAAGTCCGCCTTCCATAGGCCAGGGGCTGGCGAATTGCACCAAGGTGTAAATCCCAACAAAAGGGAAGGCATTGCCTTTGAAAAGTAAACAAGCACCACAGAGTAAGCAAGAGGAAAAGTAAACACTAAGTAAAAACTGTAACAAGCTGTGCTGAAAGTAAAAGGGGCCAGAAATACAAGCCCAACTGTAAAGTACAACTGAAAGGGAAAAACCACTACTGAAAAGAAAATCCGCAGCGTCGAGCCATCCTCTGAAGGTCCCACCTGAAGGGTGGGTACAGATAGCCTCCACAGCTCCTCGGTCCAGCCGTCCGCTCCGAGTACGTCCCGCCCAGTGGTCCACCTCCAGGTACCGTCCTGCTCCGCAAGCCTCCACCACGATCAGTGTTGTCCGTCGTCTGCAACCAACACAACGATGTGAGGGCATAGCCTGTGTAGGGGTGAGTATAAGCTACTCAGTAGGGACCCCGAGACCCCTGAAGGTCTCCCAGAATCCACAAAGGATAACCACAAAGGAACGATACAATCACGAAGTAACAACAGACACTGCTTAGGTATATGCCCATACATATACCTAAGTCATCAATTCCCGTTCAGCTCGAACATCCAAGACCAAGCACAACCCAGTCCACACAGGAAAGAAAAATGTATACCCACACAGGATAGCACAACACAATCCACAAAGGAGAGTAAACAGTAAATCCACATAGGATAGTTCAACCTAATCCACAAAGGATAGTAACACAAGATTCAGCTCACACAGGAATATTTCTTGTATGACAATAAAGATGGTCACTGATCCATCTAAGTCGTCGGACCCACAAAGGATCGAAAGGTACTAACCCCCGCAATGACCCACACAGGATCGATAGGTAATTAACCCCCGCAATGACCCACACAGGATCGGGCCAACACATGACCTGTAGGCGCTGGCTCACACAGAACCGCTGAGCGCTGACCCACACAGGATCTGTAGCACTGATCCACGTAGGATTGCTGAGTGCAGTAGTCATTGCAGTCCACTGAGGATCTCTGCACTTTCGTCGCCGCAGTCCACTGAGGATCTCTGCACAGTCGTCGCTGCAGTCCACTGAGGATCTCTGCACAGTCGTCGCTGTAGTCCACTGAGGATCTCTGCACAGTCGTCGCTGTCGAAGTAGCAGTCGTAGCCAGCTCTAGGGTTCCCGCACACAGCAACCTCATTCAGGAGGGTCCGCTCCACGAGCCAAGAGGCTAATACATCAACTGACAAAAAGTCCAAAGTTGATGTATCAAAAAGTTTCGTATCGTCAACAGGAACTCAACGTTGCAGACGGTGCGTCAATCGGACGCCCAGTTTGAGAGTTATTGGCTTTTTCGTCCCAGGGGCCCGGTTGGTTTTTAAGGCAAAACCAATCCGACCATACTCCACCTGCGTCCAAACCTCGGTCAGAGTGATCCAAAAGATCCATCTCACATATAGGAATTCAACAAAGTTGATGGCACGTCAATCCGACGTCCGGAGCTCAAGATATGAGCGTTTCCGCTCCGAGGGCCCGGTTGGTTTCGTGTACGAACCAAACCGGCCGAACCCAAAGTAATCTGAAACCTTAAATGCAATATACCAAAATGACGGTCTCAATCCAAGGATCGCGTTGCCTCTGACGGCGCGTCGTTCGGAGGCTCGTAGCTCATGTTATGAGCGAATGATCGAGAATAGTCCGAAGACGGGGGGTCTGGGCCCGACCCGACCCGGCCCGACCTCCCTAGGCCGACCCGAAATGGGTCGACCCGACCCGGTCCCCCCGGCCGGACCCGGTCCAGCCCGGCCAGGGCACGGCCCGACCGGTTGGACCGGCCCGGCTCGGCTCGGCCGAGCGGCCGAGCGCTCGGGTGCCGCGGGGCGCCGCCCCCGCGGGTTGGAGGAAGCCGCGGCCTCAAAGGGTCACGCTGGAGTCAAAGGATGCGGCATAGCCGCGTCCCATGCGTGAGGGCTGGACCCGCGCGACCGCGGGTCCACTGCCTGCCGCCGCCGCGGCTTCAGCCGCGCCGGAGACCCGCACCGCCGGCAGCTTCTGCGGGCCACTGGAGTTGCTCTGGTGGTCTGTTTTCCTTCCCGTCTGCGCCGTTGTCCCTCCCGGGTTCCGTTCTTCACTGCGGAATCATCAAATTTCCCTTGAGTCACGTTTTATCGTCGCCCGCCAAATCCGCACAACCACGAAGAATGGCGGAGGGTTGTCGGGCCGTGTTCGTTTGGCCCGCACCCTCCGCGTTAGTTAATAACAATGGGAGAATTATTCAGCACATGAAACAACAATTTTAATAAATTAAAATTGTTCATATGAATCCGGTTCTTTAATATTAAAGAAACGTTCACGGGAATATAAAATATTCACAACAACCCCTACCTCTCCAAATCGTCGCCTGCGGGTTCTTCACGGATTTGATCGTCGCGGAAGGAGGGGATCGCCGCGGTATCTGGCGTTGCGTCGACGAACTCCGAGGTCCAAGAAACTACAGATTTAAATTTTAATAATTAAATCCATCTTGAGATAAAAACCACAAAGGAAATTTAAAAGAAATCCGAAACTCTCACCTCAATGGATGATCAAAGGTTTTTTTGCGGATTAAGGAAAGTCGCCGAAGAACGTCGCGAGAGAGGAAACGTCGGCGTCGCGGCACACGGCGTCGCGTCGTCCATTTCCGCGGGTTCGGCGTTCTTCGTCGGAGTCCGGCGTTCATCGTGTTCTTTGCGTTATTCTCGTTCTTCGTGAAGAAGGGTGAAGGCACAAGAACATCTGTCAAAAACCTCTCAACGTGTAATCCTCCAAAAGTTGGTGTTGGTCTTATTTTATTATTACGCCAACAAACGAATAAGAGGTAAGTAACGACCCATTAATTCGTAGAATTATTTCAACGAAAGAAACTGCTCATTTAATTCACGAATAAAACCGCCCAATTAAATGGTGTGTTATGAAATTTAAGAAAACGCATCAGTTGACTTCCATAATGACGGGTTTTCGTGGGTGCGTTACTTAGTGGAAAAGAAACGGCGGGGCTCATGCGGGCCCCACCTCACAAATACCCTACCAAGAGGGTAGGATATTTTTGGATAGTACCCTATCCGTTTCAACTCAGTTTAAGCTTCTTTAAGTGGCTTCATGTGTCTTCCAAGTGGCTTAAGTGAAATAAAATAAAGTTTGTCGAACAATTTATTTTATTTCTTAACTTTAAGCCCCAAAAATTAAAAACCACACCCGAGCAAACACAACTCCGTAGGAGGCGTTTCTAAGAAAATACCGGCGCTGTGATTCCATCGGTGCCCCCAGAATTCGATTCCAGGGACCGGTTCAAAAGTTAGAAAAACCCGCTCGTCCGTTCACTGAACGTACCCGAACCAAACTTCAGAAAATGATTCCGGGCACACCGGGCCTCAGAATCAGGTGCCGTTAGAAACTACGTTCTTGTAAAATTTCAAAGAAAATTAAGAAAAAAATTTCCTTGAAATTTACGGGTCTTTACAGTGGTGTTCTATGATGCTTTGGGATCAGGTTTTGACTGTGTTCTCATGCAAGGAGACCATGTGTTTGCTTATGGTTCAAGGTAGTTGAGGGTGCAAGAGAAGAAATACCCAACACATGATTTGGAGTTAGCTACTGTAGTCCATGATTTGGAAACATGGAGACATTTTATATTTGGTGACAAATTTATTGTGTTAATGGACCACAAAAATTTTAAACACATTTTCTCACAACGAGATTTGAATCTGAGGAAAAGGAGATGGATGTAGTATCTTTAGATGTTTGACTTTGACTTGATGTATACACCAAGAAAATTTAATTTGATGGTGGATGCATTGAGTGGAAAGTCATATGCTCAGTTGGTAAAAGAATCTTCAGATTAATGGCAGTTGATGTCAGTCCTAGGACACATGCATGTGGAATGTGAAGACCGAGGTGAAGTGGTGGTTTTCTTTTCCGCTATGTTTTCTCCTGATTTGGTAAATATGGTCAAATAGGCAACAAAATCTGATGCAGAATGTCTGGTTATGAGTTCAAAACTAAATGGTGGGGAGACCATCGAGGGCTGGAAATGTGATTGGAGTTCAGTTTTTTATTTTAGAGATCAGAAAGTTGTACCTGTGGCTTTTTAGGAAAAACTCTTTCATGATTACCACCAATCGATATGGGAATTACATCCAGGTAAAAATGATGATTTATAAGGCGTTGAAGGTGCATTTTTAGTGGAGTGTCATGAAAAGAATGGTGGATGAGTTAGTCTCACGATGCTTACAATGTCAATTGGTTAAATCCGAACATTAGAGACCATTAGGCATATTGTAGTATTTACCTATCCCAATGTGGAAATTGGAATAGATAGAAAAGGATTTTGTTATAGGCCATCTAGGTATGGTTCAAAAACATGATGCCATTTGGGTGATAGAGGATCATCTTACCAAGTCATCCCATTTCATTCCAATTCGTGAAACTCATACAGTAGAAGATATGTCAAAAATCAATAATCGAGAAGTGGTAAAGAGGCATGGCGTACCAGTTTAAATTGTCTTAGACTAAGATATGAGGTTCATATATATTTTTTTTGGAAATTGTTACAGAATTACCTTGGGACTCAATTGACTTTGAGCACAACCTATCATCCTCAGATGGATGGGAAATTAGAGTGGGAGATACAAACGTTTCAAGACATGTTACGGGCTTGTGTAATGGTTTTTGGTGGCTCATGGGAGGAGCATATACCCTTGGTGGAGTTCTCACACAATAACAACTATCATGCCTTGATACAGATTCCACCCTTTGAAAAATTGTATGGATGTCCTTTTCATTATCCACTATGCTGGGTGGAAAAAGGAGAGACTTCACTAGTTGGACCAAGCCTAGTCCAAGAAAAAATGGAGAAGATAAATTTGATTTGAAAGAGGATGGAGATGGATCAGAGTCATCAGAAATCTTATATGGATCACCAACAAAGACCGTTGTTGTTTGTCGTGAGTGATCATGTTTTCTTGAGGATCTCTCCATGACTTGGACATCGTCATTTTAGGAAGCAGGGAATGTTATATCCTAGATACATTGGACCTTTTGAGATACTATAATGGGAAAAAGTGGTGGAATATTTCTTTGTATTAACACCATAGTTCAGTTGAGTGAATTATGTTTTCCATGTATCTCAGTTGAAAAATTACCAGCCTGATCCCGACCATGTGATCAGATGGGATCATGTTGACCTAGAGCTGGATGCTTCATTGATACATATCCGAGTACAGATTGTGGATAGGCATGAAAATATATTGAGAGAAAAAAACATTGGTCTAGTTCAATGTTTATGGCAGTATGGTCAAATTCAGTAAGTGACATGGGAAAGCGAGAAGGATATGAAAGATTTGTGGCTAGAACTCTTTCAGATTGGCGAGGGTTTTATAATTTCTAAGGATGGAAAGACCAATGGTGGTGATATTGTAGTACCCCCGATTTCTTTTATGTAACCCTTACATGATTATTTTAATGTTTATAAGGTGTAAGGGTGATATTTGGGATAGTTGGGAGAACTTTGGAAGTGGTTTTGGGAAAAAATGAATGTTGGACGAGCGCATGGTTTTCCTAACCGTGCAACCAAATTATGTGAAATGGTTCTCTGGAGGTAGTATATCCAACACAGTTGGAGAATGGTTAGGGATACCATTCAAGGAAGTTGTGAGAGGGTCCACCTAGGTGGTAGCTAACACACGGTTAGTGCATGGTTTGTCTAACCATGTGAACTAACCGTGCAAATGGTTTAAGTGAGATACTTAAAAAGTGGATCTCACACTTTTTTGCCTCTAAGTGGATATTGTATTCATCTAAGTAGCCATAAATCAGGATTTATCTTCCTCGATGGTAGGAAAGCCTATCCCAAGTTATTTGGAGTCAATATAATGTCTTCCCTTGGTGAATCGAAGCCGGAATCTAGAGGTATGTGATCGGTCTTTTTCGTTCTTGATCAATTTCATTGATCTACATAGGTGTACTTCTCCTCATCTATTGTTTTCTTAGATCTACACCCATTATGGTTATATCTAGGTGTTTAGATTCCAAATATGATGAGATTTGGTTTTTATCTTTCTAGGATAAGAGATCTAAATAATTTCCTTGGAGAATCGACCTGGTTTTCTTGTGCGTTCTTCATTCAATGTGGTTTGTTTTCAAAACCATCAAGGTTGGAGGCATCTTTATCAACTCCACTTAATATAAATGATTTTAATTATTTAAAATTGAATTTTTTGTGTGGAATTTATTGTCATTTTGTTATTGAAAACTTTTTGGAAACCTTTTTGGGTGATGGTTTTGAAATCTGGAAAATTGGGTGTTTGAGTAATGTGCTTTTGCTCTTGGTTTTAAATTATGGATATAAAAACTGGGATTTTTCTGGATTTTTATCACATTAATGGGATTGGATGTTTTTAATAAAATGGAATATTTTAATGAAATGAAATGTTCCTTTGATAATGGTTTTGTTTTGGTTTTCAATAAACGTTCTGTTTTATTGAAGTTGTTTATTTTGGTAATGGGATGATTTGGCATAAATGGATTGGTGTGAGATAATGCGTAACAGGTCCTTACTAAGGGAAGAGTACCATTGGGGTACAAGGTACATTACCCTAGATCCGGGGAATGTGTCACTGGGACACTAGGTGATTGGACGAGAGACCGCTCATGAGTATGGAACTGTCAAACAGAGCATGCATGTGTGAGTGTGTTGTGAACTATGTAATGGGTATGAAAAATGATAATAAGAAATGGTTTTAATATTTTATTGATTATTTTTATAGAAAAATAACTTTTTGTAACTTTTTTCATTTACTGTTGTTTTCACTTGGTTGAAAATGGTTTTTGGAACTTTTTTATATTTGGTTGAAAATTGTTTTGGTAAATTTTTTATATAAACTATTTTATATAAATGTGATTAACTTTTCTATCCTACTGGCATGAGTAGTGAAGTTATTTGGGAAAAAATACTGATTTTTTTACTCACCCCTAATTTGGAGCTGTGTGGCTTTTGCAAATTCTATCTTCCAGGATAGGGGAAAAGGAAATGTTTCCCTCGTTTTAGCACTACCACATGATATTTGGGTAGGTCAGTGATTATAGATCATTGAGATTATAGATCATGGAGTGTGGTGGTCTCTTGAGAGTATTTAGTTTCTGATATGATGTGTACTTTGTTACTTTTTTGTTCTTCTGTTGTTGCACACTTTGATATGGTTTTGAGACACATGAAGTAGTTTAGTTGTGTTTCTTTTGTTCATGGATCATTTAGTAAATGATTTGGTTGTCGATTGTTGGTTGATTGGTTTATTTCATAATGGATAAATCATTACCCAATTTTATTTGAAACCCTTCATAATTTATTTCCATACTTTGGAAGCTTGGGGACATCTCTAAAGGCCATGTAATGACTCATTGTGCTCTCAAGCTAATGAGAATGAGCGGGTCATTACATCTTCCATTCTATCAATATTTTATTTTTATCCAGGGAAATTCTATGGTTAGAAATTGGTATGGTGGGGAGTTTGTGAAACCCCATGTATCATAGTATTATTGATTGTTTAACTCATTATTTTGAGGTTTTTATGTATTTCCATAGAGTTTTAGCCTAAAACAAGTTAATTTTGATTGGTTTTCTTCTATTCATGAATAGGATGCATTGTTAGTGGAATATAATGTGGTCTCCCTTAATTTGGTTCTTTTATTGTTTATTTTTAACTATGTATTGTTTTTTTGTAAGGGTTGGGAATGCATAAGTCTAAATCATGTAGATCTAGGACAAACTGTGTGTGGTCCTATTTTTGTTTTGGTTTCATCTAATAGATTGGTAACAACTTGGTAGAACATATGAAAAGTGTGTTGGTTCCCTGTTGGTTTAGACATTCCTAAATTCCATGGTTAGAGAAAGATATTTTCAACTATGTAGGGCCTAGGGTGAGACTTTCAAGTGGATGTCTGGCCTAGGCAGTGGCCAGTGCATGGTTTGAACATGGTTTGGTATGTTGTGAAGTGCATTGTGTTGCATTTGTTGTCAATGAGGCATGAAGTTGTCTTGGAATGAATGGATGTCAAGGAGTCAAGGTGTGAATGTCAAAGGTTGTGATGGTGTTGGTAAGGAAAGGAGAATGGCCATGGTACTTAGAGGAATGTCACTTAGGAGATTCACTAAGTGGCATTGGAGAATATGGTTGAAACATTCTCCATGTAAATCAGACGATTGTTGAGCCGTTCTTAAAGTTCCAAGAACTTGTATCAAGATGATACAATGTCACAACATGATTAGAAGACCATGCATTGTAGTGACAATGCATGAGGAGTTGAAGAAGATCCATCTACAACTACTAAGTGGGTGAAGTGGATTAATGAAGACCATGCACTATCACTTAGTACATGTGAACATGGAAACGATCCAATTGATCTCTAATTAGATCAATGAAGTTTATTGAAGAAATATTTGATTCAGGAGCTCGGTTGAAGATGAAGAAACCTTTTGAATTCCATATCCTAAGTGAAGATTATATGTTGAGGAGGATTAAGGAATTATTAAGAAGTAGAGAAGGGAAGAAATTGAGACGAAGAATGAAAGGGCTTGATATGGCATTTTACATGGAGGACTTTGTTTTTTACAAAGACTTAGCCAAAAAATTGGCCAGCCCGTGGACACCTTGAGGGTTCAACCCCAAGGCACTTGTGGGCCTAAGGCGCCACGCCCAAGGGGGAACCCGTGGGGCGAGTCCAGGGCGGCAGGACGCACCCAAGACACCGCAGAGGTGCTGGGGCACGCCCGGAGGAGCGCAGGGCACGCGGTGGTGAAGCCCGCGCGCCCGTGTGTGTGCATAGTGGGCGCTAGAGCGCGCCCGCGGAGGCGAGAGTGGGCGCAGAGCGCGCCCGCAGGGAGAACACGGTGCGGGGCGGCACCGTGGAGGGAGAGAATTCAACTGAGCCGGTTGGGGGAGCGCTTAGTTGATAAGGCGCGGCAAAACCGCGAGCCGATTCGATGTGGGATGCGGATTTTTCCCGCGGAAGAGATCCTGGCCGTCCGTCTCATCGCGCGCCAGATCCGAGCCGCCCATCTATCACGCCACTAGCGATCAAATCCAGGCCATCCAAAGACCTGATCCGACGGCTCCGAGTCGTCTTCCACCTCGAGCTCGAGCCGAAGCCTCCCGCGAATCCGCCGCTGAACCAGGCGCCTCCCGAGTGAAGATTTTGAGTATCCGGCCACCTCCGATCAAACCGAAGTGTCCATTGGGATCGTCTGAGCATACCGAATACATCCATGCAATAAAATGGGCTTGCATGCTATGTTTGGAAGAATTCGAAGAAGGCGAAGGCAAGAGAATCTGCCGGGGCTTTGAAGGGTTCGTGCTTTGCATGGTTTGCCCTTGAAGAAGGCCATGCATGCGTTTCTAAGCCGCATGCATGTAGAGGTGAAGAAAAATAACAAAGGAGAGGAAACCCGCATGAACCGAGGATAGAAATCAAGATTTGGAAGATTTTGAAGATCCGAAATCTTCGGGAGATTAAATGTTTCTCACGCGGATGCACCGCCTCACCACTGCCTATAAAAAGAGAGGCTGAGCTCTCAAAAGGCTTGCTGTTCCTTTGTTGAAGATCCGGAGTCCCGTGAGAGCGCTCTGCCTCGCGAAGTTGAAGCCCCGCGCAAGTAAACTTGCGTGGCTGAGTTCCTTGCGTGCAACATCTTTGCGCGACAAGAAGAAGGAGGAGGAGGAGTCCCCTGTGCGCTATCCTTCGCGCGACAGGAAGGAGTTTGGGCAGCACAAAGTTGTGCGCCCCCTCTGTGCACCGTGCCCCCTGCGCGGTAGCACTTGCGCGCCCGCGGTGCCTTGCACCCGTGGCTTGCGTGGCCCTTGTGGCTTGAGCCTTGCGCGGCAGTGTTGAGGAGGAGGCCGCACCTTGCATCCCTTCATTTGGTTGGTGTTCGGGTGTGTGCAAGTGGAGGCCGAGACTACACATTGTGTGTGTTTAAGAATTGGAGAAGGCCGCAACCAAGTGTGTGTGCAAGACAAGTGAACAAGAAGCTGAGGCCTTTGTGTTTGTGTGCCAAGTGAAAATGGAGTTCGGGCAGTGTGTGCACAAGAAGTGGAAGGCCGAGGCAGTGCCTCGTGTGTAAACTTTGGGAAGGCCGAGGCCTTTGTGCCTTTGTGTGAAAAAAGAACAAGAAGAGGTCGTAGCCCTTAGAGGTTGTGCACACTTGAAGTTTAAAAGAGAAAAAACAAAGTGTGTGTGAAAAGTGGAAGAGTACAAGAAGAGGAAGGCCATTACATACCTACGGCTTGTGTGTGAAAAATTAACAAAGAGGCCGTAGCCTTGGGTGTGTGCAAGAAATGAAGTGTAGGCCACAACAAAGAAGAACTCATTCAAGTGTGTGTGCAAAGTGAAGAACTTGTGTGTGCTTAACAAATAAAGGCCGAGCCTAGTGTGTGCACTAAAAGTGTATACACATTAGAAGAAGAAGAAAGAGTGACCCACACTAAAGTATAACACACATTCTAGTGTCTAAGCAAATTGAATAAAGTGTGTGAAGAAATGAGAAGGTGTGTGCTATAATTGATTACACCCTTTGTGGGTCTACTGCACCAAGAAGAGGACAGGAGAAGTGCATGCATGCATGCATGCACGTGCACACGTGAACAGAGCCAAATCAGTGGTGTGCATTTGGGTTGTCCAAGACCAGGACTGAGACTGGACCAGACCGAAGATAAAGATATTATTTGTCTGAGCATTCAGTAATTGGAGAGAAGCCGGGGCATCCTTAGAAGAAGGTGATAAAGCCAGAGCAAGATGAGAAGACCTGTTCACCACAAGTGATCAGAAGAAGATCAAGGCCAGCAGCCTTTATACCAGGCTGTTGAGGATACTTGAAGACCTTAAAGAGAAGAAGAGCTACTCATGCGACTCGAGGAGCCAGGAGAAGACCCTATGGGACTCAGGGAGAAGAAGTCTTCAGTGGGATTCTGGAGCAGGCCAGTGGGACTCTGGTAACACTGTGGGACGCAGTATAAAGACCCTCCTGTGGGACTCAGGAGAGATACGGTGGGAAGCTGTATCGACCATTGTAATACTAACCGATTATAATGGGAGAATCCATGCTGAGAGAGCATGGCAAGGATGTAGGCCTTTGGTGTCGAACCTTGTAAATCCTTGTGTCCTGTGCCTTTTCATTACTGCATTATCCGGGAAAGGTTGAGAGATACAAGAAGAGTGGATCGAGGCTTTAACCATCCATAGAGGTTTAATTGATAAGAATCAATTAGTAAAAAGTTTTAAGGGATCACTGATTCACCCCCTCCCCCTCTCAGTGATTCACACTGATCTGGGCACTTCAATTGGTATCAGAGGGAGGTTACCTCTAAAAGATCCAAGGGAGTCTAAATGGAGTGCAGATTTGAGGAAATGAGCAACCAGCCTCAAATGGAGATATCTGCCAAGACTCAGAAAAATAGAAAGAAGAAACAGGCCAAGAAGATGAAGAAGAAGATTGTTGCTGATAGAGAAACACCTGATAATTCCTTTTATCACTCTTCTGGTGAAGCCTGTCCTAGCTGTGATGAAGTTGAAATAATGAATGATCTTCAGAGTGCACTCAAATATCTTCAGAAGATAGTTCCCATGGAAGTGGAAAAGTGTATAGCTACAGGCATCCATGATCTTCATGAAGAAAAATCACAGTTAGAAGAAGAAGCCAATGCTATGGAAGATCAGCTGGCAAAAAGGGTTGGCATAAACAACACTCTCAGAAAGCTGGTAAAGGCTAAAGATGAAACAGTATCTCTTTGCAATGAAAGATATGAAGACACTACTGAAGAATTGCAAAGAAGCCTTTCTGAGAATGAATTCTTTAAGATAATGGTCAAAGAAGTGTTCCATGCACTGGAGAAGCTGCACAGAGTCTCAATGATTGTCAGAGATGCTCAACTAGAAGACAACGTCAAAAGGGTGAAGGAGCTTGACAACTCATTGCTTGAAATGAAGCAAGTTCATGAAGACCAGATGAAACAGCTGGAAGAGAAATGGGAAGGAAGGCTAAGAATAGTTGAGGATGAGAAGAACTCCCTCAACATGAAGTGTTTAGAACTGGAGGTGATATTGAAAAATCTGCAATCACCTAAAGCTGAATCCTCCCAGTCAGCTGATAGAAGAAATGTTGCTACACAAGTATGCATTGAGAAGGATGATTCTAAAAGAAAGACATCCTCTAGTGAAAGTGCAACAACTTCTAAAAAGAAGGTACCATCCATCCCATCTTGTACTGATGCTTCTAATTGTGTTTCCAGAAAAAGTGCAGGATGGAAAAATAATTCCAAACAAGTATGGATGAAGAAAATGAAGAAGCAGAGCTCTCCTGAAACAACACAACTTGTCAAGAAAAGTACCCAGCAATCAGAATAACTGAAAAAGTCAAGATTTGTGGGTCAATGTTGGTGTTGTAACAAGTATGGGCATTGTGCAAAGGATTGTTGGTACAATCCACTGAATGCCAAAGCACAGAGGAAGCCCATGCCTAGGGGGAGCAAGCCAGAAGAAAAGAAGCAGCATCCACAGGTCCAGAGACATCTGTTTACTGCAAATAGATTTGGATTACTTGATAACATCTGGGATGATTGCAAGAGTGGTCAAATAGATACATGTCAATCTCCAACTGTATCCAGAGCTCAAAAGAAGAGAAGATCACTGAACCTGGCCAAAAAGGAATCCTTGGGAAGCAAGCATAAGAAAGTGGAAAATGCTCCCAAGAAGTGTTTGAGAAATGAAGAGAAGTCCTTGGAGTCTAAATCCAAGAAGGGTGAGTCATCCAGAAGGACCACCAAGAAGACATGCTTCTACTGTGGAAAGAAAGGTCACACCATGGATCTTTGTAAAGAAGCCATGAAATTCAATAGAGGCAGACTGGACTCAAACAGACAATCAATCCAGAAGAAGCAGAAGGGATTGATTGAAAACAAGTTGCCTAAGAGAGGTAGCTTAGCAGCATCCAAAGAACCATGTGGAACTTCCAAAACTGAGGCCACACTTCAAAACGACTTACTCGTCATATGGCCAAATCAGTTGCAACTTGCCAAAGATCTGCAGAGAGCTGAAGATGAAGTTCTGGCAATTGCTAAGGCAAAAGAGAAGAATAAGATTTCACATGAAGATTTTTTGAGAACCACACCAGCACAATCATCATTGAAGATCAAATGTGCAAGTGTGAAGAATGGTGAAAATGGGACATCTCGGTTGAGAGAATATTCTCAACCTTGTTGTTCACATTGATGAACCAAGGAGGTTCCATCTTATTCCCTTATACACTTGTATTTACATGTTCTGACATTGCAGGGAATTGAAGATGATGATCATTCTCAACTGGAGGATGGTTTGGACAGAATGGAGTGCACCCCTTGAGGGGGAGCCAATCTGAAGAAGATGGGATTCTGAGATTAATACCATCTTGAGAAAAGCTGAAGGTATTCCAATCATACTTTCATCCCTTGTTTCTTAATTGAGTTTATCTTGTCAATTAAGGGGGAGTATGGATTGAAGGCAAATGGATGAAAGGGGGAGCTTTATCTTAGCACTGAACTTTCTAATGAGTTTTGTGAAGTATGTGCAGGATTTAGCAATTCATTTTTATATCTGAAAAATTTTCAAACCCCTGAAGCATGATCTCACATGTATAGTGAATGTTGGACAGCATTGAGTACCTTGGTTACATCACTCTTGTTTTCTACACCGGGTTAGCCCAAGTAGACTTAGAGTTGATTTACTAAAGGTTCTTTGCTAAAGAAGAACATGTGACATCATCCCTCTCCTAGTGTTTTTCAAGAAAATGCTATTCGAAGGGAGGAAGTGATTTGTGAAAGTGAACCACACCACACCTTTGCATTTGATTGCCAATAAGGGGGAGAAAAGATTGGGCACACATATTGACCCATTCATATGTGCTAAAGGAGTGTATTGACAACAAATACAAAGGGGGAGATTGAAGTGCACTGTGTTGCATTTGTTGTCAATGAGGCATGAAGTTGTCTTGGAATGAATGGATGTCAAGGAGTCAGGGTGTCAATGTCAAAGGTTGTGATGGTGTTGGTAAGGAAAGGAGAATGGCCATGGTACTTAGAGGAATGTCACTTAGGAGATTCACTAAGTGGCATTGGAGAATATGGTTGAAACATTCTCCATGTAAATCAGACCATTGTTGAGCCGTTCTTAATGTTCCAAGAACTTGTATCAAGATGATACAATGTCACAACATGATTAGAAGACCATGCATTGTAGTGACAATGCATGAGGAGTTGAAGAAGATCCATCTACAACTACTAAGTGGGTGAAGTGGATTAATGAAGACCATGCACTATCACTTAGTACATGTGAACATGGAAAAGATCCAATTGATCTCTAATTAGATCAATGAAGTTTATTGAAGAAATATTTGATTCAGGAGCTCGGTTGAAGATGAAGAAACCTTTTGAATTCCATATCCTAAGTGAAGATTATATGTTGAGGAGGATTAAGGAATTCTTAAGAAGTAGAGAAGGGAAGAAATTGAGAAGAAGAATGAAAGGGCTTGATATGGCATTTTACATGGAGGACTTTGTTTTTTACAAAGACTTAGCCAAAACATTGGCCAGCCCGTGGACACCTTGAGGGTTCAACCCCAAGGCACTTGTGGGCCTAAGGCGCCACGCCCAAGGGGGAACCCGTGGGGCGAGTTCAGGGCGGCAGGACGCACCCAAGACACTGCAGAGGTGCTGGGGCACGCCCGGAGGAGCGCAGGGCACGCGGTGGTGAAGCCCGCGCGCCCGTGTGTGTGCATAGTGGGCGCTAGAGCGCGCCCGCGGAGGCGAGAGTGGGCGCAGAACGCGCCCGCAGGGAGAACACGGTGCGGGGCAGCACCGGGGAGGGAGAGAATTCAACCGAGCCGGTTGGGGGAGCGCTTAGTTGATAAGGCGCGGCAAAACCGCAAGCCGATTCGATGTGGGACGCGGATTTTTCCCGCGGAAGAGATCCTGGGCGTCCGTCTCATCGCGCGCCAGATCCGAGCCGCCCATCTATCGCGCCACTAGCGATCAAATCCAGGCCGTCCAAAGACCTGATCTGACGGCTCCGAGTCGTCTTCCACCTCAAGCTCGAGCCGAAGCCTCCCGCGAAGCCGCCGCTGAACCAGGCGCCTCCCGAGTGAAGATTTTGAGTATCTGGCCACCTCCGATCAAACCGAAGTGTCCATTGGGATCGTCTGAGCATACCGAATACATCCATGCAATAAAATGGGCTTGCATGCTATGTTTGGAAGAATTCGAAGAAGGCCGAGGCAAGAGAATCTGCCGAGGCTTTGAAGGGTTCGTGCTTTGCATGGTTTGCCCTTGAAGAAGGCCGTGCATGCGTTTCTAATCCGCATGCATGTAGAGGTGAAGAAAAATAACAAAGGAGAGGAAACCCGCATGAACCGAGGATAGAAATCAAGATTTGGAAGATTTTGAAGATCCGAAATCTTCGGGAGATTAAATGTTTCTCACGCGGATGCACCGCCTCACCACTGCCTATAAAAAGAGAGGCTGAGCTCTCAAAAGGCTTGCTGTTCCTTTGTTGAAGATCTGGAGTCCCGTGAGAGCGCTTTGCCTCGCGAAGTTGAAGCCCCGCGCAAGTAAACTTGCGTGGCTGAGTTCCTTGCGCGCAACATATTTGCGAGACAAGAAGAAGGAGGAGGAGGAGTCCCCTGTGCGCTATCCTTCGCGCGACAGGAAGGAGTTTGGGCAGCACAAAGTTGTGCGCCCCCTCTGTGCACCGTGCCCCCTGCGCGGTAGAACTTGCGCGCCCGCGGTGCATTGCACCCGTGGCTTGCGCGGCCCTTGTGGCTTGAGCCTTGCGCGGAAGTGTTGAGGAGGAGGCCGCACCTTGCATCCATTCATTTGGTTGGTGTTCGGGTGTGTGCAAGTGGAGGCCGAGACTACACATTGTGTGTGTTTAAGAATTGGAGAAGGCCGCAACCAAGTGTGTGTGCAAGACAAGTGAACAAGAAGCAGAGGCCTTTGTGTTTGTGTGCCAAGTGCAAATGGAGTTTGGGCAGTGTGTGCACAAGAAGTGGAAGGCCGAGGCAGTGCCTCGTGTGTAAACTTTGGGAAGGTCGAGGCCTTTGTGCCTTTGTGTGCAAAAAGAACAAGAAGAGGCCGTAGCCCTTAGAGGTTGTGCACACTTGAAGTTTAAAAGAGAAAAAACAAAGTGTGTGTGAAAAGTGGAAGAGTACAAGAAGAGGAAGGCCATTACATACCTACGGCTTGTGTGTGCAAAATTAACAAAGAGGTCGTAGCCTTGGGTGTGTGCAAGAAATGAAGTGTAGGCCACAACAAAGAAGAACTCATTCAAGTGTGTGTGAAAAGTGAAGAACTTGTGTGTGCTTAACAAATGAAGGTCGAGCCTAGTGTGTGCACTAAAAGTGTATACACATTAGAAGAAGAAGAAGGAGTGACCCACACTAAAGTATAAAACACATTCTAGTGTGTAATCAAATTGAATAAAGTGTGTGGAGAAATGAGAAGGTGTGTGCTATAATTGATTACACACTTTGTGGGTCTACTGCACCAAGAAGAGGACAGGAGAAGTGCATGCATGCATGCATGCATGTGCACACGTGAACAGAGCCAAATCAGTGGTGTGCATTTGAGTTGTCCAAGACCAGGACTGAGACTGGACCAGACCGAAGATAAAGATATTATTTGTCTGAGCATTCAGTAATTGGAGAGAAGCCGGGGCATCCTTAGAAGAAGGTGATAAAGCCCGAGCAAGATGAGAAGACCTATTCACCACAAGTGATCAGAAGAAGAGCAAGGCCAGCAGCCTTTATCCCAGGCTGCTGAGGATACTTGAAGACCTTAAAGAGAAGAAGAGCTACTCGTGCGACTCGAGGAGCTAGGAGAAGACCCTGTGGGACTCATGGAGAAGAAGTCTTCAGTGGGATTCTGGAGCAGGCCAGTGGGACTCTGGTAACACTGTGGGACGCAGTATAAAGACCCTCCTGTGGGACTCAGGAGAGATACGGTGGGAAGCTGTATCGACCATTGTAATACTAACCGATTATAATGGGAGAATCCATGCTGAGAGAGCATGGCAAGGATGTAGGCCTTTGGTGCCGAACCTTGTAAATCCTTGTGTCCTGTGCCTTTTCATTACTGCATTATCCGGGAAAGGTTGAGAGATACAAGAAGAGTGGATCGAGGCTTTAACCAGCCATAGAGGTTTAATTGATAAGAATCAATTAGTAAAAAGTTTTAAGGGATCACTGATTCACCCCCTCCCCCTCTCAGTGATTCACACTGATCTGGGCACTTCATGTTGTGTTGCCAAACCATTCAACCTACCAAGGTGATTATTTCTTGGGTTTTCTCATATTATACATATCTTATTTTATGTTTTTTTCAACCCCATCCAACCCTCATACACCATCCTACCCTTGGGAGCACATTGAGGAGCTCTAACCTTCACCTTGGACTCTTTCTCTTCCTTTGACGATTTAGAAGACATTTGATGTGAGCTCTTCCTCTCTCTCTCTCTCCCTATAATTTACATCTATATGTAATTTATCTTGATTTTGGATTCCCCGATGAAGCCTATATTTGTTGGCCTTGATTTCATGTTTTACATTGAATCATTTTCTTGGATTTTAGTGTTTATGGTTTGTAGACACTATTTATTTTTCTTGGGGGTATTCATCATTGAAGACGACATGTTCCAAAGGGTTTTGAATTTTTTCTCATCTATTTGATGTTGGGATTTCTATGAAATTGTCTCATTTTGGAATTCATGGATTTATTAGGCTTCCTACATTTATTTTTTATGAAATTATGATTATATGTGATAGATCATTGGTGATTTAGAACCATTCTTTTTTTTTCAGGTTGGAATTTTTTTTTCATGTGAATCCCATGTTTTCATACTTTAAATGGAGTTTTTAAATATGATAATTTTTTGGATATTCCGTATGGTTTTTTGAAATTATTTTCATTTGGGGAATTTATTTTGAACCCGATATTGGATTTCCATTAGCGAATACTATGTATTAAAGGGAATTTGGTCTTGATGTGAGGTTTTGACCTCTAAAAGTATTGTAATGTAGTTATTTAATATTTTTAAAATTATTATTTGAAATGTATGTATGGTTTACCCCTTATGGAAATTCAAGGAAGAACCTTAATAACATTTTTTGAGGGAAATGAATGGAATTTTAACTAGAATTGGTTTTCAAAGAGGGAGACCATTGGTGAAGCATAACATTGAAATGATTTAAATGGTGAGAGTGATTTCCACCATTTCAGGAGAAATGTTTTAAATGTTGTTTGAGGGAATGAAAAAGGTATTGTAATTTAGATCCATGTTTTACTGTTAAAGACTCAGTTGGAACTTCGGGTTTTAAATGGCATGGGACACCACTTTATTTCGGCTCACCTTTTTACCCCTTATGGGGGTTCCTGATCACCATGTGATTCTTTTTTTCTGCCATTGTGTAAGGGAATATTTTAGTCATTCCAGGTTATAATTTTATATGTGGGGGTATTCATCATTGGTTGTTAGGGGCGGGGATTTTTATGGTTATTAATTGTGTGTTATACTTGGATTGTTTGACCCTACATATCAATTCCTCTATTGGTCATGGGAAACCAAGAACTAATAGGAAGACTTAGCTTGTTCATTTAGTTGGTTCAAATTCCAGTAGTTTTCAACCAGTCGTTCTAGGTTCATGGTCTATATGGGGGCTCGTAATTGTAATGGTGCTTGTGTGGGGTAATTGTATGAAAAATATTTAACAGTAGTGCTTGATGGTAGCTAGTTCGTGAGTTTCATACTCATATATGGTTATATTCATGGAACATTATGGATCCTAGGATTGAACCCATGAAAAATTCTATTGTATAGTTAGTTATGATTGAAGGGTGTCTAATCTTGTTATTTCTGGTTTAAATTTCCTTACACTAATTGATATGGGACCTTCTATATTTATATATTATCTATACATTGTGACATTTAGTTACAACTTGTTATACATGACCTGTGTGATATTGTAGGGTCATTTAGTTGGATAACTAATTTAAAGGATGTTGTAAGACCTATTATGAATTTCAATACACTTCTATGGGTTATTTAATGTATATTTTGAAATCGGAGTTCTATTTTAATGATGGGTTTGGTTGGGTAAATGTTTTAAGCTATCCCTTTTCATTTTTATATAAAAAACGTGATGTTTTCATAAATATAAATGGGTGCATGTTTTGGAAATTACTTAGTTCAGTAGTAATGTTTTCAAAATTCATGAGATTAGTTGGGTTGAATAAAGTGAAACATTTTGAATGTGAATTATTGAATTCTTTTGGTTTCCATACAACAAATATTTGAAAATCTTACTTCCCAGTTTATGTTAAAACTTGTATTGATTAATATTATTATGAATCATTTTTCATAGATTCAGTGGGTTATGGTGACCCACTAGGAATTTTAGATCACCGATATATCTTGTAGGATCCAAGTTTACATTGGGATTCCGTTTAGTCCATCGTGGATGATAGGGGTGAGTTGGGAGGTTCTGAGAAACCACAAATATATGAAGATGGTTCATGCTTGTTTTAAGTTTGTTTCATCTTATTTTATATTGTCATAGTGTAGTATCTATTATTTTTTGAAATATTTCTAATTGTGGATATATTCATGTATATGGAAATGGGTTAGTTCATTGTAGTTGGTTATGACCTGTAGTCATGTTTATTTATTCTAGTTTTTGTATTTATTTATTCCTCTATATATATCTCTCATTTTGGGAAAAAATTCCCAAAGGGATTCTTATGATGCTTGGGAACAAGTTTCCATCCAGTGGAGATAGGGAACACCCTTCATGCTTTATGCAGAATGAGGTCGGGATTTGGGTGGGTTGGCATCCTATGATAGTTCATTACATGGACACACTAGTATGGTCTTTCCAACCAGAGCATCAACCGCCTTTTCCCCCTTCCCATGGTGGTAATTTATTGAGTAGTCATAATTTTTAATCAACCCCAAACATCTTCATTGTCACATATTCAACCGTTTCAAATTAAATATACACATCAATATTTTATGACCAGTATATATATCAGACCTTTTATGATATATATAATATCTCCATTATTATAATGAAAAAATTACATCTTCTAATTATAAATCATTAGTCAAGAATTTTTTATCATGAATCATCAATTTTCTTGAGGCATATTCTATCACCATGTCATTCTACTAGTAAAAAATTCATTTAAGCAGAAGAATTTTTCACAACAGTTATTTTATCACTAGTATGAGAAATATAAGTCGTATTTTTTTCATTCGAGTTATTAATTAATCAATGTGGAAAACCTCTAAAAAATTAATGAAACATAGGATAGAGTCATTTCATGTTCATTCATCATGTGGAGACCATTGGTTTTCCCTCACACCAGGAACCCCAACCCTTCAATATTCATTTTTATGGCCTCAATTCACTTTCATTTGGCATTAACCAATATCGTCTAACCTCAATCATCATCATCCACCGAATTTAGTCTCTATAAACTTTCTTCCCATTATTATTGCCTTTTCAATCATCCATAATCTAATATCATTTTTCATGTCTATTATAACCTTCTAAAAATTAAAAACACTATTTTATTATGTAAATATTTTATTAAATGGATTAATTTATAATTAAAAAACTAAAAAAAAATTGAGATGATTTTATTTCAAAATAATAAATTAAATTAAATATTTTTATTAATTTTATTATAAGTTAATTATATTACTAATAATTAATTATACTTATTGTGTATAGTTTTCAAATTTATTCTAAAAACAAATATTGTATTTCATTGATTAAAATAATTTTTTAAAATAATTATTTTTATAAAATAGAAATTATTTTTCTTATAAAACATTTTATTTAATAGAATATTTTAAATGATAATTATATTAATATAAAATTATAATTAATTTGTTATTATAAATTATTTTTCTAAAAAATATGATATATATATATATGAAATGTTATTTTTTAATTACTTGTGTCACTTTTATAAAAATATAACTTTTTTTATTATAAAAATATAAAAATATATTAATCAATTTTCATTTAAAAAGAAAAATTAAAAACGAAATAATGTAAAAAAATAATAGAAATAAGATTAATAAAAATTAAAAGAATGAAATTAAAATTATTTTACAAATGTAATATATATGTATAAATTTATATGTTTGTAATATTTTTTCAAATAACATTAAATTAATTTTTTATAAAATAAAATAAAATAAATTAATAATAATAAATGAATATGAAAAGCAGGTTATGGGTATTATGGCGTTGCATTTCCCAAAAATTGGTGGTGGGGTGGTAAGGGTTTGGGGGGTTGAGGGGAAGGTCACGGGGTCAAGTCCCCAGGCTTGAGATTTAATGTAATTTTATTCCTTGTGAGAGTACTGCTTTTGCGGTTGTACCAAATTTTTTTATTAGGGGTTCGCATTGTAGTGTTTCACGGGATTCAAGCCGGGGCTTCTTTGAGGGAGTCGATTCGAGCGGGTCGAATGAGGGGAAGGAGAGGTCGGGCCACCATGGAGATTTCAACCCAGGAGACCAAGCCACCGGTATTTGATCAAGGCTGGAGAGGAGTCTATTGTGATGCCTCAACTATGGGCATGGAAGATGACCGAGCGCAGTTGAAGATCCAAGAGACATCGATGATTCCGAGCGAGTTAGGGGTTCTGAAAATCATAGAGATTAAGATCTATGGGTTCAGATCTTCTTTAACCTTGATAGGTAAGTCTTCTTTATGAATGTTTTTCATAATTAGGTTCTCGTCCTTGTCCACCCCCTGTTCATGGATTTGAAGATCTTTAGGTAGGTGTGATTTTATTTTTTTTGGTGTTATATTTTTCTTTCAAAATAATATATGATGTTGTTGTTTCCTATAGTTTTTTTCACCGATCATTATCCACCCCTTTTTTCTATTGATTTGTATTTTTTGTGGTTAGTTTCCTTAGTTTTGGACTACAAACAACCAATGTTCCTTTCTGGTCCGAATATGTCGTTGTAGTAATCTTGAAATAATTTTTTCAGTTTTTTGTCTCTGTTCTGCTTACAGATAAATATTATATGTGTGAATATCTATATAAATAGTGGATATAAGGGATATATAAGCCTTATAAAAGTATAGTAATTAAATTGGTGAACCCAATTTTAGTTCGTTGATAAGACAGTCTGAGCGAAGAAAAACGACTTCCGAAAATTTATAGTAAGGGGATTATTTACTTTGATAAATTAATTTCTTTTATTAACATATGTTATATATTTAATATAATTATGATTAAATCATGCTCCTCTTTTTATACTATAATTCAATAATGTGAGATTACTTCTTTGAAAAGGTGTATTATTTTAGAAATTATAACACAATACAATTTTAATTATGTAAATGATTAATTAATTATTTTCAAATTTATTTGTAAGGATTATATTGATTTATTTTCAAATTATATATTTCATGTTTTAAATTAGTTAGGGGACTTCCGATTCAATTTTATTTATTTATATATTTATATATCACTTCCAGTTTTCAAGTCTGCACATATATGAGTAATTTTTTTAGTATCAATATTCATGTTTTAAATTTTAAATGATAATGTATATCAAACTATTATTTAGGAAGGTTGTATTATATATATGCATACACATATTTATTTCTATATATGTAATTGAATGTTTTCATACATATTTATATATTATAAGTGAGTGTAGAAGTCAATATCTTGAAATTAGTAATCTCGAAAAGAATTATATTCATGTAATATAATTTATATAATTAAATGTTTTACAATTCCAATTAAAACATTTATTTTTAAATTCATGATTTACATGCAGAATTATGTAATATTTACCACACATGCATTTCCAAACCATTTAAGTGGTATTTTTATGGTGTCATTATTCTATATATATAAGGATGAAATATTTGTTTTCATGATAATAATTATATTTTCATGTTTCTAAAAGAGTACACAAAAAATATTAATCATTTTATCATGTTATATTGAAATTAAGGATGTCACATATCCATATATTCATGGAATTGTATTAATATTAAAATTTACATACCTTGCATTCATAATAAATTCATGTTTTAAAATTAATTTTTAATGTTTACTTCCAAAATTATCAAGTACATGTATTTGTCCAAGATTGAAAGAGTTTCATTTAAAATGTTTCTTTTATAATTTTATGTGTGGAATGAAATTATTTATTATAATTATTTTAAGAAGATAAACTATTTATATTAATATAATAATTATTTCAAAATAGGAAGTTTGAATACATGGAAAATTCATGCAAAGGCTTATGAAATGTGTTTTGGTTGTAAAAAAACTCAAGTGTTATTCAATGAAAGTTATTTTATACAAATATATAAATATAACTGTGAAGGTTTATTTTAATTAATTGAAATGTTTTCAAAATCAAAAAATACGATGAAGGTATATATAAGTAAAGAAGGCTTGAACTTTTTTTATAAAATCTGGAACATGAACATTGTAAATATGCTAGGGAATTGGGGATTGAAACCATATCTAATCTAGTAGGAAGGCCCAAGACATCTATCAAGGTTTCAAGTGGCCTCAACTCAGTGTTATTTTTTCATAAGCTTGCGTATTGTTTTCAGAAAATAACTGAAAGATTTTTAAACTAATTTTAGAATGTAAGTATTTTCTAAAATGATATAGTATTTTTAAGGAATAAGTATTTTCAAATAACGTTTTCAAAAGGTATTTATAATTTTATTTTTGAATGTATATTCAAAATAATATTTTAATATGATTAATCAATGACTTTAAACCCCCTTATTAGGCAATTTAAGGCTCATCCTATGTTTTAAAATTATTTTATATTGGATTACTAGAGTTTCTGATGGTGTTCTCTTTGATTAAGGATATAGAACACATGAAGTATTTTTTTATCTCTTTTTATTTTTTCAATTTTGTTACGTTGAAAGGTTTGATTCTAATTATCCATAAACTAGATCAATAATTGTTCCTGTTATGTAATAAATGTTTTGTATTGTTTCAGTTTCATTATAAAAAATATACAGAGAATTTTTTTTGAATGAGTCTGGAAGCAGGGGCTTGAGGAATTATATTTATTGATTTTATTTTCTATTCATACAAGGAAATATTATTGTTATTTAAACGCCAATTTTCAAATAAATTATGCATTTGTTTCACATTCTCTAAATTATATTTATTTTTAGTTTAGATTATTCATCCACATATGGTATTTTATAATTGATGAATGATTTTTTTTGAGATTAACGTTTTATTAAATGATTATTTAAGTAATTGGTGATATAATTAATATTTTTTTACAAATTGATTTGTGTATATGTTATGTTTTTTTAATGTGAAAAAGTGTTTGGAAGGTATAATAGATTATAGAGTTTGAATACAATGTATTGATAATATATTTAGATGATCATTCTGAGTGTATGATACATTATGATTTTTTACGAAATAATTTCATTGAACCTAACCACAAGAGCCCAGAGTTGGTGTCTGATTTACTTCATTGACATAAGTTACAAATAATCTCATCTTTAAGGATTGAATAGTTTATTTGTCTTGGTAAATTGGATACATAATTTCACCATAAATTAAATTTCAAAACCAAAAATTACCAAATAATTTATTATGTTTAGAATATCTTTATTAACTATAGAATATTCTTCCATATAAATCATTGTACAATTCTTGGATTCTAAGGAAGAGAAAACAAATAAGGGTAAGAAAAAATTATCATTTAGGGATAAGTAAAAAAGATTATCTCATGAATAAATGAGTATAATAAACATAGACAAGTAAATAACTGGATGCACATTCCATTTAAATATTTTTACTACAATAACCAATATAGAATAGTAAATAACTGAAAACACAATCCATTTAATAAAAAACAAGAATATCATAACTGGATAAGGAATAATAAATATGGAAAGGTAAATAACTGAAACTATTCAATTTAATCAATAATTAGAGAATGAAATGTATGAAGATATAATATAATTGCGAAAATATCATGGATAATTAAGAGCATTCATAAGATTATTTAAAACTACAATTATGAAGCCATTTAATGATAAATTGATGAATCAGCACGTGAGAGAACCGATGCATCTCAGGGATAAATATTTCAGAGTACCACTAATCACGACATATCAAAAAGATTCCTTATATATCAAATTATCGATTTAATTCCTCAACTTTGTGACTTATCAACAAATATCAATCTTTATTAAATAATATATAATTACCTATATTTCCCTATATAAAAAATAACTTTCAATTTATAACATAATATGTAAAAAATATATATGCTTTATGAAATAAAAATATCCATTATAAATAATATAGTTTTAGTGAAAAATTTATTTCCAATTATCACATAAAAGTGAATATTTTAGGGGTAAGTCGATGACTGAAAAAATAAATCAAGAAAGTGAATTTGAATACATTAGTTGATGAAAATGATCATAATCCATCCATATAAAGAATAATTATAATATATATACGACAAATTCATAGTGGCGTTTAATAAAAATATAGTGTTGTTGTCATTGATTAATAGAAATACTATAAAAATGTATTTTAAAAATTCATTGAGGAAAATATGATTTTTATCTTGAAAAAAAATATTTTGAAACAAATATATCACAGAAAATATTGAAAATACATTTCTTTAAAAATAATCATCGAATATTATAAAATAATATTTAAAAAATTGAATGGTTATGGAGCATGGAAATTTCATTCATGCTCCATATGTTAAAACAAATATTTTGTTCACTTTTTTTATTAAAATACTAATGGGACATATTTTAAAAAATAAATTAATATTTACTTTGGTATTTTTTTTTTGCAAATTCAAAATGCGTAAAAATTTCTTTAATTAAGCATTTTTAATATGTAAGATACTATTTTTAAACTTTTTTAGATACATGTATTTGGATTAAAACAGATCTTTGAATGAAGATAGAAATAATGATGGATTTTGTTTAAAAAAATTCAATCATTTTATGTAAATAATAATATAATAATGGTACTATTACCTGAATAATTCATGAATAACCATTGGAGAATAAAAATAAATCGGTTTATTAGGCAATGATCAAATAATTTTATTTAATGTAAATTCCTCCATAATCAATCCCAATTAAAATGAGATTGTGAAATAAACCATTCCAAAGAACATAACATTGATATGAAAATTAACAAATGAATTAGTTATGTGTATCAAATTTAAAATCATAATGAAAATTGGTTGTACAACATAACACAGTAAAATGCTAATACACAGATAATCATATAACATCATAGATAATGAATAAGCAATAGAACCCCATGAAAAGAAATTGTATTATGAAAATATTGACAATGTATAATCATTTAAGTGAAATCCCCTTGTATAAAAAAATTCATATAGAAACATAAAAAACAATTAATTACTATGTTTTAATTATATTTCATGTCAATGGGTCATTATATACAGCATACAAAAGAAATTAGGTGCATAACATTTCAATACGCCTTATTGAATGGAAATTGAGATGATGTACCTTCCCTCATGATTCCTTTCAATTGAATGTTCATTAACCACTTGTAATGTTGTTTTTAACATGCCATTAACTTATAATAAAACCCTATTAAAATTTATAATATCATATATGATTCATTTATAATATTTCATTAATCATTTTTCAATAATCATTCTTTATTTTCATGCATTTGGGTGATAATTGCCTTATTTTTTCATTCATGTTTTGTCACGACTGTTCCAGTTATTATTAATATTATATATTTCCATCAGGTCTAGAATAATATTAATTAATTAATTATAATATTTATATATAATTTATTCTTTTAAGACATATCATGAAAAATGGTTTTGAGAAATTATGTAAGTTGTGATCATGGAGACGGTAGGCCGTACATACGCATGAGTAACTACAATCTCTAAGATTTTATGTTTATTATTTTTAAATATTATATGAAATTGTTATGAGGCCAGGATTTCTGATAATGTGTGATTCTAAGACTAAATGTGCTCGGAATAAATGATTGAAATAAAATAAAATTTTAAATAGTGCACACGAGTGGTTTTCCGGAAAAATTGGAACACATTTTTAAATGGGTAGCCAGATCCGAAATCTGGGGGCACCATTGCATTAAATGTATTGAATTTCCCTTTGGTGAGGCCTAACATCGGTCGGTATGGGTCAGATGCAAAAGTAATTTTGTTGGGAGTTTTTAAGGAAATAAAATAAATTAATAATTTATTTTGTTTTAAACGTTTTCATAATGAAATAACACATTTATTGGTTTTAAATAACCAGGAGCCCAGATTCAGGCTCACAACACTGGATGGTTTCCCTCAAATCCTCTAGAAAATTGAAGAGGAACCAACCTAGATAATTCCCGACGAACGATGATGAACGACGACACATGGATCGTTATGCAGCGAGATCAAATTCGGACCCATGACCGCTCTCCCTCTTCATCAATGATCGAGTTAGGTGTTTTTATTTCAATTATTTTCCATGTTCATGGATTTCAATGATGAACACATATCAATCGATGACCATGGTGACATGAGGATTGTTTGTTCTTGCAAGAGTATTTTTATCAGGTTTATTTTTGGGGGATTAATCCAGGCATGATTTTATCTATGTTTTTATTTTCCCCATTTTATCCTTGTAATGGGAGAAAATCAACACCCTATAGAATGATGGTGGAGGTTCATTCCCAAATTCATTATTTGGATTTTCCTCCCCTTTTTTGACCCCATATTCTTTATGTTCTTCGCAGGGTTATGAACTGCAGATTTTTGTGCGTTCATTTCATGACACAATGATCCAAAATCATAGATCCGACATTGTGATGTCCTATCAATGGTGGAAAAATGACAAAAACAGACAAACCAACTCAATTTGGGAGAAATATTTCTTCAATATTTCTTCACATGGGTGGATTGAAACATGTTTTCTGGGATAATTAGAGTCCCGAAACCAATAGAATCATATTGTTGGTGTCAGGGCAACCTCAAACCTTGAGTTTCACAGTGATCAGACGACCAAATCAGTGGTTCGACGATCGACCATGGTGTGGGAGGAAGAACGCCACTTTATAGATAACCGTAAAGAACACGGTGTGTTCTCTGAAGAACGTGGTGTGTGGGGTCGGCTTGGGTTTCACGATGCAGGAAGTGATGACATGGAATGTGACAACTATCACATGGTGTGTGGGTCCTTATATGGGACATGGCATTTATCTCGGATGATACCTGAACACGGGGTGGATTACACGACATGCACTCCAACAAACGACCAGACCACAATGGTTACATGGGTTACCCCATTTACGGATACACGGGTCAGCAAACACAGTTTAAAGCCCTATACAGGCACAGGACCAGCATAGACGGATCAACCCCCATGTATTAGGACACGACATGTCACGTTCTTACATTCCATGTATATCTCATTCTATATGACACACTCTTTGACAAGGGTCATTGTACACAGGCAGTACCTGGGGTCCTAGGACATGATATATAAATTTTATACACACCTTTTACCTATGTGTACATGGATTGATCTTATTTTCCACCTTTTAATTGAAAAGTATCGTTTAGGTTATTTCCCCCTCACTCGTTCCCCTGAAAATCAGGTATCATTTCTATCCATAGGAGTATGATCCATTTAGCAGGACTTTTTGGATAGTGTCAGAATCTCTAGGAGAGGCCTAGCGCGATATCCTCTACCCATTCATGATCTTAGGTAGATTCAGGTATCGATGTGACCAATCCTAGGGGATGCCCATCATATACTTAGCAGGTGAATACGACTGAGCCGCGGTATATGCCAAGGCCCTAGAAGTGATCCTCATCCATGTATCTTGATCTTTTCCCACTCAGGAGTGAGTTATCCCAGAATTAGTGTATCTGTTCTCTCTTCAGATCAATCAATACGTCTATATCTCTCATGAAACTTCCCAAAAAATGTAATTCTTGGATGAAATCCACTAGAGCTATCAGACGCATGGAGTGAGTTCTCCCGGATGAGTGCTTCATGAAATCTTCGAACTGAATCCCTGGCATGGGTATGCGGTTGTTGAAATTTACCTCTAGACTACATGTCTGTGTTTCATGTATATTTGTATGTGACTCTCTTGTTATATGTTCTTTAGACATATATTCTATATAGATGGCTATAACTTTACATTCTGTATTGCATTGTGTTTTTTGGGTTCCCCTACTAATTATTGTTTTACTCACCCTTGTGCGGGCTTTTCCCGCACCTGTTGTGTCTTGTGAAGATGAGCATAATTTTGATGGATTCACAGATGGACTTGGATCATACCGAGCTTTCTGAGTTTTCTTATAGGCCGAGGTGTTCCTACGACTATGAAAATCAGTCCCAGTGCCTCTTTCTTACTTATATATGGGACTTTGTAGTTTGTAGACTCTTTTATTTAGTGGTATTGTATTCTGGCCCAGTTTACTTTCCTATATTTACTTTCCATTGAACTATGTTGGTTGATTTTAGTTGTATTGATTCATTTTGTACCATTGTGGTTTTGACATTTAGGCATTTGTGGGCTTTGAGTTGTGTGAATGTGTACAGACACATAGGAAATGCCCCCATGTAAGTGATATGCCTACTCGGTGCTTGTCACCAGCCCATGGCCTATTGGAGGTGGGATTGGGGAGTCGTGAAATGGGCCTTACTGGGACAGTTCATGATAGAGTGGTATCAGATATGGTCGGTTCTACCATAGGACCAAGATTCTAGGAGATTGGTTCCGGGTAACAATGTTAAGTGTTTTGAGCTCAGATTTAAGGCCATGGAATCCACTATTGGTACAAGGGGCCAACGTATCCATACACTAGGACTCTGATAACCATCTTTTTGACTCAGTACATGAAAATACTAGTTAGAGGGAATTAGAAGAATATGTCATGCATCATATAGGAATGGGTTGTGTTTTCCATGTCCTTTGTGTCAGCTATCCAGATATTCACATTGACCATGGTACATCTTGTTCTTTATAGGATTCCTTGACGATACATACCCACTAGGATTTAGCAACATGATCACAAGGATGAACCCCTCAGTGAAGAGGCTTTGATTTAGGGGACAGTTCCGCAGGATTTACCTCCAGGTGGGCACATGCTATACCACCACCGATGGAGAAACATGTGGTACCTACGGCCCATCAGATGAGGTGTTCATGATGAGTGCACTCCATGAGTTTCAGAGATAGAGACCCCTCAGGTTTCGAGGTGAGCCCGACCCTCAGGTAATTGAGGACTGGCTTGAGGTGGTGACAAGATTGTTTTGTCTAATGAGAACACAAGGGGACTAGATTGTGTTCCTAAGGGCGAGCCTTATTCAGGATTCGGTGGGGAGATGGTGGTTTTTGAACATGCAGACCCACGAAGAGGAGACTCTTTCATGGATGATATTCGAGAGACTCATTTGGTCAGAGTTATCTCTGGTTATGATGAGAGAAGTGCACGTCTAGGAGCTCCTTTAGCTCCAGTAGGGCTGTCTAACGATGGATGACTATTCATCAAAGTTCTCCAACCTTTCTAGTTAATCAATGGATATGGTAAGAGATCAGTACTTCAGATCACTGAAATTCGAGTGGGGAATGTGACGGGATATCCAAGATAGTTTCCTGCCTCTATGCATTCAGAATAATTATGGAGTGTTCGAGAGAGGTTTGGTGATCGAGATATTCTTGGTGGAGAAGAGACAACCAATGGAAGTCAGTAGCAGTCAACCATGTTCAGAGACCTCGGCAGCAGGGTTCCTATGTTAGGCATTGGGATCAGGATGTGGGAGACATCATAGGAGGGCCCAAGAGAGGAGATCTGTGGTCCAATTCTCTCAGTCTGGATCCAGTCAGCCTAGGGAGAGGCGATTCTAGTCGTGCAACAACAGGGGATATCTCTAAAGAGATTTCCAAAATAGTCGAACTACTGACAAGGAGGCGATGTGTGGACCACCAAGGAAGAGTCAGTGAGTGGAGTAGGCAGACTCACCCGGTAGAATACGTGGAATAGGAGTAAGGATAATTTTAATAGGTGGAAGACACTTGGACCTACTTCCACCACCACCCCCAGGAGGTTTGCACCAGGCTCAGGGAGTTGGAGGATAGGGGCGGGGGTAGGTACATGCGGTTGAGGTGTATGACCCATGGGCTCCAGGGAAGATCCAAGGTACAATATGTGTCGTTTCAACCTTAGATTCCATACTTATAGACATATGTGTTAGTGATTCATTCCTCACCACATGTCTTTTGTGAAACCTGGAGATTCCAGTGGAGCTTTTGACTCTACCCTTATGCTTAGAGATAGATATGGGAGGAGAATCGATGATCACACATCGTTGCTGTTAGTGTGATCTTACCCTTGTAGGTGAGAGTTTTGGTTGGAACATCTTGGAGGTATCTTCAAGGCCTTACTATGTCATTCTCGATATGGATTTATTATCTTCCGTCCATGCCCAAATTGACTTCTTTATGAAAAGAGTGTGGTGTGTCAACTGCAATTGAACGAGGTTTCCCCTTATTGGTGAAAAGGAATCACATGTAACATAGAATGGTCTCATTCATAGGAGGGTGAAGCTGATCACCCTTGAGTTTTATAGCCTTACCAACAAAGTGGAAGATGTTACGGGGTTCCAATTCCCAGCAGTGGTGGAAGAGTAGGAGGATGTCTTTCGAGAAGATATTCGAGGACCACCTCCCCACCAAGAGATCAAATTCTGCATCGACCTACACCCTGGGACAACACCAATATCCACACCATCATATCAGATGTCTCTTATAGTGCTTTTAATGCTAAGAGTACAACTGGAGGATTTTCAGAGTAAGGGATTCTTAAGACCCAGTGTTTCACCCTAGGCGTCCCCAGTTCTATTTTCCTAGAAGGAAGACAGGAGTTTAAGGTTGTGCACGGATTAATGGTGCCTGAATCAGGTAACAGTTATGAAAAATTATCCACTATTGAGGATCTATGACCTCTTCGATCAACTGATAGGGGTGTGATGGTTCTTAAAGGTTGACATTCAATTAGGTTACTAGCTGTTACGAGTACGAGACAAGGATATAACAAAGACAACTTTCATATGCCACTACGATCACTACAAGTACTTGGTGATGCCTTTTGGACTGAAAAACGCCCCTACAGCATTCATGGGACTTATGAACCAGTTATTATAGCCATACATAGCTCATTTCATAGTGGTCTTCATCAAAGACATCCTTGTGAAATCAGTGTCTGAGGAGGAGCACGTAAGACACCTGCTGATGGTTCTAGACATACTCCGAGAGCACCATCATTATGGGAAGCTCTCTAAGTGGTAGTTCTAGATATAGATGGTCCACTTTTTGGGACATTTTATCTTACCAGATGATGTATTAGTGGACCTAACCATGGTTGAGGTGGTGTTATCATGGGAGCCACCTTAGAGTGCGATAGATGTGCAAAGCCTCCTTGGGTTGGAAGGATACTACCAAAGATTTAGCCATGATTTCTCCTAGATATCAGTACCAATGATAGCCTCGACCTAGAAGGGGAATCCGTTCATATGGATAAAGATTATCCAGTAGGATTTCTATTAAATTAGGCAGAGTTTGATAAGCACACCGATCTTGAGATTTCCACAAGAGGGTGTCAGGTATGTAGTTTTCTATGAAGCATCAGGGACGAGTCTTGGTTGTGTCCCGATGCAGAGATAGGAAGTTATTACTTATGTTTCACACCAGATTAGGCCACATGAGACGAAATACATGATCCATAATCATGAGTTGGTAGCAGTAGTCTTCACTTTGAAGATTTGGTGACACTACCTGATGGGAGAATGATTTATCGTCTACTCTAACCACAAGAGACTCATGTATATCTTCTCGGAAATGGATTAGAACCTGAGGCAGATGTGATGGATCAAGTTCCTCTAGGATTTTGAATTTTAGATCGTCTATAATATTAGGAAGTGGAATTTTGTAGCAAATTCTACCAGTCAAATATCAAGATCATAGTTGCTGAGCAAGGAATTAGAGCAGTTGGACTCGCTACAGTTATCTTCCACGAATGCGGATAATAAAACTTATCTCCAGTGGATGTTTTTTACCCCTTGAATCTTTTAGCGAGTCAGAGAGGCCCAACTAGGGAATGTTGACTGTGAGACGTGACATGTTTAGTTATTTACAGGACAAGCTCCAGATGGATATTCTCAAAATGGGCAGTATGTCTTCCTTTTCAGAGGGCACACTGTAGTACCATTGGAATTTCGGGAGGAGGTTATGAGGGTGTTTCATACAACCACCTTTGCGATACATCCTGGAGTGGAAAAAATGTACTAGGACCTCCAGTGTCAGTTCTGGTGGACGAGTATCAAGAGGGTAGTAGCAGATTTCATTTCTCGATGCCTTATGTGCCTGTTGGTGATGGTTGAGCATGAGGTGACAATGTGGTTATCTCACCCCTGGAAGTTACAGAGTAGAAGTGGGATGGAATATTGATGAAATTTGTGAAAGGATTACCAAAAACATCATAGGGGCATGATTCTATCTGGGTGATCATCGAAAGACTCACCATATCATCCCACTTCATAGCTATTAGGGAGAAGAGTTCCGTAGAGAGCTTAGGATGTCTCTACGTGTAGAAGATAGTTCGACATTATGGAACCCCTTCAGCGATATTCTCATATCACAATGCTCATGTCACATCCTTGTTTTTAAAGGGATTTCAGAGGTGTCTGAGTCCCATCTACACTTATACATAGCGTAACATCCCCATAATGATAGTTAGACAAAGATAACCATTCATGTTCTTAAGGATATGTTTCGGGCCTATATCTTGGATTTGTTCGTAGTTGGGAGAACCACCTACCACTGGTGGAGTTTGGGTGCAACAATTGATACCAGGACACCATCGGTATGGCACCATTTGAGGCTTTATATGGGTGACCCTACTGGTCACTGTTTTGCTAGACTAACCCTAGAGAGTCTGCACTCATGATTCCAGAGTTGGTGTGAGCCTCCACCGAGAAGGTGGAGATAATCATGGAATGGAAGAAGACTATACGTACTAGGTAGAAGTCTTACACTAATAGACAACAAAGACCTCTGGTGTTCAAGGAGGGAGACTATGTCTTCCCTCAGGCCTCACCTCGATAAGGGTTGTAGAGATTTTCTCGGGTGAAATGATGTCTCCCTGGTTCTTCGACCATTTTCAGAGTTGGGATGGTGGAATACCACCTATATCTACTGTTTCTGTTATGCCAGGCACATGATGTCTTCCATGTGTTGTAGGTGAAGAGTTATATGCATGACCGATTACACGTCATCGACTGCGGCGAGCTGGAAATTGAGAATGGGTCAACCATTGTAGAGTACCTAGTGGAGATCGAGGATCTATTAGATAAGATCCTTTGTGTGTGAGTGATTGTCTTAGTGCGTTTCTAGTGGCAGGACTAGAACCTTCAAGAGAGCACATTGGAGTGGGAGGCTCTGATTCATGTGTTGTACCCACATTTGTTTGAGTAGCATTTTGTTTTGGATTTTTAGGGACGTAATAGCCATATAGAGGGGATAATGTAATGTCCCATATTTTTGTTGTATTATTTTTAAATATTATAGGTAATTACTACAAGACCCATCTTTGTGACATCATGCGATTCCAATTCCCAGGGTGTCCGAAATAAATGTTTTAAATAAGTTAAACTTTTAAAAAACACGTGTGAGGAGTTTTCTGGAAAAAGTGGAATAATGTTTTAAATGGGTTCAAAAATCATAAATATGAGGGAACCATTGAGTTTATAGTAGAAACATTACCTTAGGCAAGTCATAACATCGACCAGTGTGGGTTCGTTGAAAAAGTAAATTTTTTTTGGGCATTTTAAAGGTAATAAAATAAAATAAAATATAAATGTTTTTAATAGATTCTATAAAAATATGACACGTTGATTGGTTTTAAATAATTGGGAGCCTAGGGTTAGGATCACAACCCATGAATCATTCCCTGGAATCCTATGGAACATTGAAGAGGAGCCATCCTAGTGAATTCTTGACGAACAATAACGAATGGCGACGCGTGGATCATTGTACTTCAAGATCGAATCCCGACTAACAACCACTATACCTTTTCATCGATGATCAAGGTATTGATTTTTATTTCAATTATTTTATTCATTATTGTATTTAAATGATGAACGCAAATCAACCCATGAAATGGTTGACTCGTGGATCTTTCGTTCTTACAGGAGGGGTTTTATCGGGTTTATTTTTAGAGAATTAACCCATGCATGATTTTATTTATGTTATTATTTTCTCCATTTGTCCCTTATAATGAGAGTGTATCAACGTTGCAATGAAAAATGGATGAGAATCATTTTTCAATATGTTATTTGGGTTCTCCTCCCACTTTTTTGACCTCACGTTCTTCTCGTTCTTCATAAGGATACAATCAACGGATCTTTGTGCGTCCTTCGCAATGAAATGATCCCAAATTATAGATCTAGCATATTGAAAATCTAGTAGAGGTTTGACGACAACTGCATAGGATGAATCGACTAGGTTTGGGAAAAATTGTTCTTCAATGGTTCTTTGTGGGGGTGGATTGAACCATGTTTTCGGGACCGATCAGAGGACCAAAACCTATAGAATTAGATTTCCAGTTTCAGGGTGATATCAAAACATGAGTTTCATAGAAATGGGATGGCTTAATCAATGGATAGATGATCAATCGAGGCATCAGAGGAAGAACGATGCTTTTTGGATACCCCTGAAGAACACATCATTTTCTCCGAAGAACACTTCGTGTTAACTGATGAACACAACATTTGGGTTTGGCTTAGGACTAGAAATGAAGGATGTTATGACATGGCATGTGAACAATATCACACGTTGTTTTAGTCCTTATGTGGGACTCGACCTGTATATAGGACAATACATGGACACGGGGTGGATTATATGACATGTACTCCACAACACGACTAGACCAGGCCGGTTACGTGGGTTACCCCATGTACTGGTACATGGGTCAACAAACATGGGATGATGCTGTGTACGGGCACACATACAACATACATGGAGTGGCCCCTGGATAGTAGGACATGATGTGTCAAATTATTACATGCCACATATATCTCATTTTACACGACATACTCTTCCACATGGGTCGTTGTACACGGGTAGTACCTGGGATCATATGACAATGCATGTAACCTTTCTACACACTGTGTACCTTTTTATACATGGCTTGATCTTCTTTTACACTATTCCTTAGAGATGTTTTGTTTGGGTTAGTGCCCCCTCGCTCATTCCCCTAAAAGTCAGGTATTATTTCCATCCATAGGAGCATGGTCTATTCAGAAAGACTTTCTAGATAGATTCAGAATCCCTCTATGAGGCCTAGAGTGAGATCATCTACCCATTATTGACCCTAGGTAGAGTCAGGTATCGATGTGACCATTCCTACAGGGCTCTGATCCTATACTTATCGGGGGAATCAAGATGAATTTTGGTATACAATAAGGCCTTGGAAGTGATCCTAATCTGTGTACCGTGATCTTTCACCACTCAAGAGTGAGTTATCTCAGAATGATTGTATCTGTTCTCTATTATAGTCTATCAGTGCATCTATCTCTCTCGTGAAACTTCCTGACCCACATACTTCTCGAACGGAAATCACCATAGCTATAAGACTGATGGAGTGAGTTCTCCTAGATTAGTGCTTTGTGGAATCTTCAAACAGAATCCCTAGTGTGGGTATACATTTGATGTAACATACCTCTAGACTACGGGTCTGGATATTGAGTATATTTGGATGTGTTTCTCTTGTTATATATTATGTATACATATACTGTGTAGAAATTAATATAACTTTAATTTGTGTATTTATTTGTGATTTTTGGTGCCCTCTACTGAGTATTGTTATACTGAACCCTGCACAGTCTTTGCCCGCATGTGTCGTGTCTTGTGCAGATGAGCGACCTTTTGATGGAGTCCAGGATGAACCAGGACCAGACTAAGCTCTATGAGTTTTTTTACATGCCTAGTGGTTCCAATGACTACAAGAATTAGTATCAATACCAATTTATTACTTACATGTGGGAATTTTTAGTTTGAAGACTCTTTCATTTTGTGGGCTTGTATTCTTTCTCAGTTTACTTTTATCACTTTACTTTCCATTGTACTCTGTTCGGTTGAGTTTAGTTGTATGCATGAAATTTGTTCCTTAGTGGTTTTTACATTTTAGAAGTTGTGGTCTCAGATATGTGTGTGTGTGTGTGTGTACAAGTATTTAGTAAATACGTCACATTTTAGTGGCATGCCTACTCGGGGCTAGTCACCAGCCTCGGGCCTATTGGATGTGGGCATGAGGAGTCGTGGCATAGGCCCCACTGGTGCGAGTCATGATAGTAACATTCCCATATTTCAAAGATAAAAATGGAAAGTAGGTAAGTACTATTTATTTGTTCCATAATGATCCTTATTTTATAAATTCCATATACTAATATATATCATCTATGTTGTGTGGTGATGGAAAGAGTGTCACATCGCTTTGTGAAGGAAGTAGTCAATACATACGCAAATGACATTATCATCTTTTAGTGAGTTATAAGGTAAGAAATAAAATGATATATATTATTTCAAGAATGATAAATAATTCATTGATATCATAATTATTTCATTTATATCACATATATTAATTAAATTTATCCTTATGACCTCCCATGTAAAATGTTAGTGAAAAAAGAATCATATCACTTTGTGAGGTGGTTGTCCATCGTAAACACAAGCGATGTTCTCATATCCTCTACAAAATGGAAAGTAGAAAAATGTATATATAATATAATTAACCCATAAGTATAATTAAATTATAAATATTATATATGTACTTTATATCCATCATCAAATCCAACTATAAGAGTTGTTTATGGAAAACGTTTCACATCAGTTTATGAGGAATTAGTCTACCATACAAAAGAGTGACATTACCGTTTCCCATTTGAGGGAAGAGGATATAAATATAGTTTATTACATTAAAGTAATAAAATATATGTATATTGTAGTCAGATATGTTTTTATATAATCAAAAATTAATAATACAGGAATGATGTGGAAAAATAAAAAAAACAAACACACATAGTTAAGATTTTGACATCATCTCGAACAACCCCAATAAGATAATTTTGAATGTATTCATAAAACGGAATCATGAATTTACCATGTATTATAGGAAGATGGGATAAATTTTAATAATATATTTGGTATGTTATTAAAAGAACCAAAATGGTTTGATGGTTTTATGAAGATATGATAGGGGTGGTATTTTATAAGTTATGTTAGTGGCACACTTGTAATTTTTAAAAATAAGAAGGTATTCCCACCTATTTCACATTTCAAAAGGGTGAAAATGGTAAATAAAATATAATGAGACATTATATGGATGAAATGTATCCATAAAATATATTTTTGACAATTTTTTGTTAATTTTAACCATTATATTTATAGTTTATCCCTTGGGAAAAATCATTTTTACGTTAACCAGGGGAAATAATTTTTTTTCTCTATTCATTTGTCCAAAAATTATGTTGAACTTATTATATAATATAAATTATTATTATTTTAAATATGGAATAAATTTTTCCAAATTCAATTCGTAGAAATTATAGAATCCAAATTAAAATAATACATGTAGACGCACGATGAAAAAGCAGGCATCCAAAGAAAAAATTGTCATAATTATATAAGGTTTTAAAATAAAAATTCAATATTAAATTGTTTATAATGACAAAAAATTGATAAATTTTAATATACTTTAACTAGGTTTACATTAAAAACAATTTAAAATATAATTTATCCTTATAAAGTTTTTAAATGTAATGGTAGTTTTAAATAATAATGAGCATTTTCACTATTCATTGAAAAATGAATCTATACAAAAAAATCCCAAAAAGCACCTTAATAATATATGAATATTATTATTTCAAAAATCATGTTAATATTAATGAATAAATTTTCTAAAATTATTAAATATAAATTTTAAATTATGTGAATTTTTTTTGATTAAACCATATTTTAGAAGAAATATATTCGTTCACAAATTTTTTTTAAATAATTATTATTTTATTTTAGATAAATATAGATATGTAATTTTAATATTTTATTTTTTACTATTCATACAATCACATTTAATTTCTATTTCATAATAATATACTATATTATGGTTCATTTAGACTTAGTGTTGTGTGTCATAAATGCTATCGAAAAAATGTTATTCTTTTTGAATTTTTGGGTCTTACATTCCCCCCACCTTAAGTGAATTTAGAAATAAAAATTTGATTTTTTTCTCATAAATCAAGGTTCAGATAATTGATAATAATTTTTTGAAAAAATGACATTGTAAAAAGTGTTAATAAAATATCATCTTGATACAAGAGAACAGGAAGTATAAAGGAAATATGGAATAAAACATAACTACGATTCTAGGTATGATAAAATTTGTTAAAAGTGAAGATATGAACAAGGAATAAAGGAATAAATAATTATAAAGAGTGATACAAGTCATTTATCAGAAGAAATTAAATGATCAATGTAATGTTAATGACCTCAACACCATAAATATATGCTAATTTAATTGTCCTATTGATTAATCATATATAATGTCAATAGGATAATATTTTACTTTCAAGATCCTTTTATGAATGTTTTGGAATAATTTAATTAGTATAATAATATAACTAATTATAATTACTTAATTATTTTCTATGTCATAATCACAATTTCATCATTTGGTTATGCTTCATTAAATTTTGAATTCATTGCTTAATCAAAGATATCAATATCTATATACGAATTTTTATTCCCATAAAAAATCACTTTTAACATATCATACGATCCATGAAATATTGAAAATACATTCAATATTTCTCTGAACATTTTCAAAAACCAATATGGATTTCATAAGTTATTAAATACAACAAATTAATCTCAAAACATCAACAGAAACACCATTGGTTCTTCATTAATATTTATTCATCAAATCGTTTATGTAAAACCAATGAAATATTAACTAGAACATCACATATTCCATGAGAATTAATTAAATCCTTATCACCCTTATGTTATGCATTCAAGCCCCATGTCCTTTGTAGAGGTAACAAGTTTTCCTTTTTCCAAAGTTATATTAATATAATTTATATAAAATTTCAAAGTGTAAAATCCAATAATTACCTCAAAATAAATGATAATATAATCCATATATTCTAAAATACCATTAAACATATTCCCAAAAAATTTAATGAAATTCTCCCATAAACAAGGTTTTCAATAAAATATATACTAACCAACTGAGTTTTATTTCTATAAATTTTTTCAATGAATATCCTTAATCATGTTATATTACTAACATTTTTTAATAAATAGGGGTTTTTAATGAATTTAACATATGATCAACATTAACATCATATACCCATTATGATATCCATAACTCTTATATTAATTAAGAAAGATATGATTCTAAAATTTAAAAGAATCCTTAAATGTTTTCAGATTATTATAACCAAAATACTAGTGGTAAAAATACATCTATAATATAATTATGGAATCCTAATAAATAAGTCAACCATTTTTATAATCATTGTCCCTTCCATGGTCTTGGAGATAACATTTAGAAGAATGTATTAAGTCAAATAATGACCAGGTTTCCCATATTTAAGACAAAGAACTATAAATTTACCCCTAGGATGAAATTTACTTCCTCAAATTGTAATCTTACTTTTTTCCTTATAAATTATTAATTTTTGAATATATTTTCCCTACATGATTAATTTTACCATTCCATTGTATAAAATTAGTGTCTCTCTCTCTAATTTTCTCTCAGGATATAAATTAAGAATTCATTATTCTAAGTTCTCTACAAATCGATCTATATGAAAACTCTATATTTCTCTTCTTTAGTGAGTATAATAGTTGGTTAAGGTATAAGTTTTTAATCATATTTTAAGATAATTGGTTTGGAATAATCATGATATATTTCACACTTGTAATAATCCCATTTGGTTTCTCGTGGTTAATACACTTTCCTTTATATTAAATTTTAACACGATTACTTTGTGTTCCATCCACTGACTAAAACTGAAAATTAGAGTGTGAGAAAAAAATCATAGTAGAAAAACCATATAATCATTTATGGGATATTTAAATCACAACACATTATTTTACATATATGGAAAATTATGTTTAACATAGTTCATTCATTACCATAACTGATTCAAATCCCTCATAATGTTGTGAAAATAAAATGTGAATTATCCTAAGCATATCCCCTGGGTGTGTCAAACCATGTGTCTAACAAGGTCTGTTATCACTCAGATTGTGATGATCATGTTAACCCAATGAACCCATTTTCAATTTATTACCCCTAGGTGCATATGTTCTTAATCCACACCCCCTTGTAGTATCCAGAAATGCATTTATTTCTAGGAAAATACTTATAATATATACCTTACTAAAACTTTAGTATATTCCTCTGTACTTATACCCAAAGTTTATCATTGTGTTATGATCCCTAATCAATGTTGTCCTAAATACTGTTCCAAATTTTTATACTAAAATTCTTCTAAAAAAACTTTTTATACCAAAATCCCAGTATCCTAGAGATGATGTCTTCTTTATTTCATTGTGAAAAGATACAAGGAATATCATCCTGATGGACCAAGTAGTTTAGTGTTATTGGTAATCTAGCTAGGTAATTGATTGTTTCACTACACTTGAAAAACAAATTACAATATTATCTTTCTTGAGAATATAATAATTCTATATAAAATATCATTGCGTATAAATAATAGTACAATTCTTGGATTCTTGAGAATTAGAACAAAATAATTGTATAATCAAATGAATAATAAGGGTTATGTATAGAAGAAGCAATCATGAATAACTTAGAATAATCTAAATTGAATGATAAATAAAAGAACACATATCCCATTTAAATAATTTTAATAGAATAACCAAAATTAAATGGTAAAAAATGAAAACACATGAAATTTAATAAGAAATGTGACTATCATAACTAGATAAGGCAAAATCAATATGGAAAGGAAAATAACTGAATATAAGAATTTCATTTAATAAATAAAATGAGAATGAAATGAATCCATAGATAATATCATTGTGAAAATATCATTGATAAAAATAACTGAATTCTTAATGAATGAAATGATTAATCATTTGATTTAATATTCCTGGGAACATGTTACATCTACCATCGAGACCTTTCATAAGACTATTTATAACTACAGGTTGAAACTCATTTAATACTAGCTTTATAATGAAATTCATGAAACTATAGATACATCAAAGGGATATAAAATTATCAGCCCCACCCATCAATTCTTGTTAGAATAATTCCTCATATACTGAATAATCAATTTAATTCATGAACAATGTGACTTATCATTAAATATATATATTCAGTAAAGAATACAAATTTATCAATATTTCATGAGACAAAAAATGAACATTGATATAGAACACTATATGTAGAAATGATATATGGTTTATGAAACAAACATATATAGGATAAATAATATCGATATTTATGGGATGATTAATTTCCAATTATAAAAAAAACATAATATTCTAAGGGAGAGTCAATGACTGCAATAATGAATTAGGAAAGTGAAAGTAAATATTTTCCTTAGTCAAAATGACAATAAAACATCCTTAGAAAAAATAAAGATGGTATCAATAAAAATATATTCATATTATATTATAATTAAAATAATTTTTTTGATGATGAAAAGAATTACCGTAAAAGGATCATTTCAAACATTTTTGAGAAAAATAACTATAACTCGATAGCATTAAACATTATAGAATCTTGAGTTATGTTAAGAATTAAACATTGAGGATCTATTCATGTTTATTGTTTTATAGAATTTGGCCATAAATGTTATATTACATCTCAAAAATTACAATGTAGACTCTTCATTAATATATAATTTATTTCACAAAAAAACTCCTTAAAATAAAACGACAATTTTTTGTTGATATAAATATTCTTGAATTATTACATTCTCTTAACCTTCCTTATAACGTCTGATTTTTTTTCTCAAAAACATGGGATTATCATAAAAATCGATGTAAGGTTTATAAAATAAGTAAAGAAAACATTAGTCCATCAATACATAAAAATCAATGAAATCATAATTTTCAATCATAAATCATACACTCTTTACATATCTCTTGAAATCATATGATTTAGGAATAACACATAGAAATCATAAATCATAAAGGCAACATGTGGCATCTATAACATACTTACATTGTGGCTTTCACAACTACATAGGGAGATATATTTGGAATACCCATCTGGTCTCGCCCAAATTTACCCTACAGGTATGCGGTCGTTGTAGTACAGGTAGGGGTCGAATCCTCAGAGACCTAAGAAGAACCTTTAGACACTCAATAAAAGAGATGGATTTTTGGCTATGAAGTGGCCAACTTGGGTTGATTTTATATTGTTTTGAAAGAGCACTAAAAGATCTATGTGAATTCAAATTAAGAGAAAATGAGTTGATCCTAGGTTATGGCTCGGGGTGGATTGAATGAATTCTTTTTTTTCGATTTTAATTTCATTAACTCGAGAAGGATTCATGCAATGAATTCAAACTAACCTCATCACTTACTGATTAAACACCTTCAAAACATATGATAATCACCTATACACTTGTAGGATCATTTTCATGAGCACTCCAAGGTAAAGGATGTAATTAGCACATGAAAGTGGGGTGAATAAATTCAATAAGGAAGAGGAAGAATAAAAATCATTGAATGAAAGAAACTCAATTAAAGGAAATTAATAACATTTAGGGCATGAGAAATAACATTAAATCCAGCCCCTTTCTACTCCCTTGGATCAACCCATAAAAGAGCTAGCCCTCCATTGATGACAAGTTCTCAACGGAAGCGGAAAGTAGACTTATGAGGGTGGAATTGAAGAAGTAAAAACAACAGAAATAACAATCACTCCACCGTTGTGTGAACAAAATCACAAGGTTTGGTGTGAATAAATTCACACCTTGAGGAAAAGGTATCAAGGTGATAAGGAGAAGAAAAGAAAAAGAGGAAATGAAGAACTTTTATCAAGAACTAATGTGATTCAAACAACTTACATGAGAATGAAGAACGATTACAACATCAAATGGACAGCATAACATTATAATGAAACAAAGCACCCAAGATCCCCAAATACATCACCACTACTGCCTTAAATAGGAAAAAATGAAGCCTTGACCGAGCCCCCAACATCCCATGTGCCTTGAATTAATTATGTTGGGAAAAGGTGGGTGCAACATTAATGATGAGAGACTTTTCCACTTCGTGCCCCGAAGTTGCAGCCAGCTTGCATCCACCGGAAAGAGGCGCCTAAATGACCTTCTAGAAGGCCGAATTGGAGTGGGACATAGAAGACTTAAATGAAGCCCCGGATGTCCCCTAACAGCCTGTCAAATTTCAGCCAAACTTAATTTGTGGTTCGGGAGATATGATTGAAATTGTGGGCTGTTTTTCTGGGCCGCAGACTCTGGCACAAAATTAAATCTTCAACTTGGGACGCCTTGATCACCACCATTGAAGACGAATTAGCACCAGCTCCAGAAGAATTATTTGTTCCCCAATATGTCTTCTAGTCCCCTATAAAGTTTGGGCTTCATTGGACCTGTATTGTGGGCCCCATAGTCCGATAAGTGGGATGATATCCAATCTGCCTTCTTCAGAATTGTTTCCTTTAATCGCCAAATATCTCCATCATACTTTATTAATAATCCATTGATCCCTGAATAAAAAATGTTCATAATTAAGTGAATATCCATTTACAAAAATTTCAAATTAAAACATGGATATTTACATTCTTTAAAATCAGATGAAACATTGGACCTAAATTGGTGCACATTAGGCATGAAGTGCACAAATGATGAGAATGAATGTTCAAAATGTAAAATGCACTAAAATGGTATTTATGAATAGCAAGGCACATGAAAACTACATATATTAGAAATGAATATTAGCCTCTTACAGTGTCTAATCACACCCCCCAACTTGAGTTTTGCTAGTCCCGAGCAAAATATATCTCACAAAAATGAAATTTGAATGCCATTTTCCAAAAACATTTTAATACACATTTCTCACCCAAAGATCACATACCAAACAATTATGAAACCCATCAAAATAATTTAAAACAAGCTTATGTCCATAAGCATATCCCAAGCCCAAGCCCATTCCTTTATTCAAATTCATTGCCATATTTCATCCAAATTCAATTAAGCATGATGAAGTGTTGTGTGTCACAATAGACATGGGGGTTCATTTTTATTCGAGGGAGAAAAGATGGAAGCGCTAGGAGCAATCAAATTTTAATAATAAGATGAGTACTCATTTTTTATTCTCTTTTTTTTTTGTTTTTTTTGTTTGTTTGTTTTTTTTTTTGTAATTTTTCCATGGTAATTGAAATTGAACTCAATCGAGTCAACCCATGTAGCAAGACTTTGCCGATGACTCCCAGGCTCAAAGACCTTAGGGCACCAAGTGAAGCTCACATACTCGGGCATCATCTCGAGTTAACTCATTCAAAAACAAATTCAAATTACCACAAATAGAGATAAAATGACCAACTCTGGGCCAGACAACTATGGAGTCGCGATCCCCAAGTGCCGAAAGCCACACATTAGGTCAATTCATTGCTCTACGCGCAATTTTTTTTCTTTTTTTTTTGAATACTCATGTTAAAATTAAAATGATCGCCAATCCTATGCTATTTATTATGGGTCCCCAAAAACTCAAACTAATACCCCACAATCTAGAGGACGTGCATTGTGTTTTTTTATTAAATGGATGAAAATATAACAGTGAAAAATCACATCGGACAACCGCACTTTCCAATAACTATGCACATGAACATAAACTTGCATTAAAATCAGAATCAAGGCATGCAAAATTATTTGATATCCAATTTCAGTGTTTGGAATGTCTGTTATCATGTTCAAGGTTAATGGCATTTTTCCTTCCACACATTTTCATCTCCCCCCCAACTTGGAATACACTGTCCTCAATGTTTAAAGAATTGAAACATAGAAGTGGCAGGATAGAAGTTCAACGAAGACATTGAAAAAGAAAATTATGGAATGAAGTCACCTGGTGGTTGATGTTGAAAATGCATTCCCATGTATCCCTTCAATTCTGGTTTGTCTCCCAATGGCTTGTACGGTTGTGACCAGCTTTTACCAATGACCTATGACATGCCTTAATTTTTTTTTTAATATATATATATTTTTTATTTTTTTAACCTAAAAAAAGGTATAAATAACATAAATTGATGATACATTGTCTTCTCTAAAATTTCTGGGTAAGGTATTACTCAAGGATCACACCACGTGACACGGATGAATACGGTGCTCCCCTTTCATACCCATCCTTACTCATGAAAGAAGAACAGGTCAACAATCTATTTTTTTTAAATACCTACAAAAAAAACAAAATAAAATAAAATAAACTGATGATACATTGTCTTCTTTATATTTTCTGGGTAAGGTATTACTCAGGGATCACACCGCGTGACATGGATGAATACGGTGCTCCCCTTTCATACCCATCCTTACTCATAAAAGAAGAACAGGTCAACAGTCTATATTTTTTTTAATAACAAAATGCAGAAGAAGGAAAAAAACGAGTCACAAAGATTAGAAAGATGAAGACCACGGGTTGCCTCCCGTGCAGCGCATTTGTTTAACGTCGTTAGCTCGACTTGAACCCCCAACTTATCCAATTCCAACTTTCAAAATTTTAATGACCTCATCTTTCTCCACTCCAACTTGATTAAGAATGAGTCTCCATTGTTGTTGGTAAGAAGGTTTTGAATTTGATTCATGAGCAATCTTATTTTCTAAAATCAATGTGAAAATCCAAGGAGTATAAAAAATGGTTGATCTTTTTTCTTCTGTAGTCTTTCCTAATAAATCAAAGATCAACCCCACTATTTGAGTTTCATGATATGAATTAATGAAACCCCCAAGCTCTTGCTTAACACAAATGATAGGGTACTCGAGTGGGGAAGTAAGGACAATGATTTTGAGATTGGGTTGATTGAATTTTCTTAAAGCAGATTGGAAATTTGAATCAAAACCAGTTTCTTCTACAAAGTTTTTAGAATGAATTGGTTCCTTATAAAAATATGATTCATCTCCAAAAGTGTCCATTTGAATTCTAGGATTGGGTATGAGCTCAATGTTTTGGATTTCTTCAAGTGGTTCAGTGATCAGTGGTCCTAAAAAATCACTAATGGAGCCATGTTCAGGAAACTCAATCCATGATGTTAAGTTATTATCCTTTGAATTCAAAAAATCAATTTCCTCCTGATTTAAAGACCCTTCAAAAATTTCTTGATTCACTTCCCCTACCCTAATTCCAAAGGTTGGTTCTTCAATAAGTTCATGAGAGTTTTTTGGGAAACTAGACACTCCACATAAGGTTTCAGAAGGTACAATTGGTGTATGGATGAGTTCCTCACAAGTATTATTGCATTGTAGTTATAATCTCAATGATGATACCTCAGAACTCATTATCTCCATTTGATTACACAATTGTTCGAAGAGTTTTTGAGGATTAGGCTGGATAGGAGTTTTTAAATCATGAACTTCATTAAGTTTCATCTCTTCAATCATCCTCGAGAGGGCTGGAAATTCATCCTTTAAACAACCATCATCCCATTGATTGTACATATCATCGGGTGTGTGGTAATTATTCAAGGGTTGATCAAGGAAATTTTTTAATTTATGGGCTTCCCAATATTCATTTTCCATTTCATTCCAGTATGAGTTTGTGACATGATAATTTGGAAGATACTCCATTGGAGAAGATGGAATGTTAGATTCTAGATTCTCAGGACACACACAAACAAAAAGGGGTAAAGATAAGAGAGATGGGGGTGAGAATAGAGAATGTGGGGTGAGAAAAGAAGATGTGTGTCTAAAGGAACTTACTTGGTCCCCGACAACAGCGCCAAAATTTGGTCTCGCCCAAATTTACCCTACATGTATGCGGTCGTTGTAGTACAGGTAGGGGTCGAATCCTCAGAGACCTAAGAAGAACCTTTAGACACTCAATAAAAGAGATGGATTTTTGGCTATGAAGTGGCCAACTTGGGTTGATTTTATATTGTTTTGAAAGAGCACTAAAAGATCTATGTGAATTCAAATTAAGAGAAAATGAGTTGATCCTAGGTTATGGCTCGGGGTGGATTGAATGAATTCTTTTTTTTTCGATTTTAATTTCATTAACTCGAGAAGGATTCATGCAATGAATTCAAACTAACCTCATCACTTACTGATTAAACACCTTCAAAACATATGATAATCACCTATACACTTGTAGGATCATTTTCATGAGCACTCCAAGGTAAAGGATGTAATTAGCACATGAAAGTGGGGTGAATAAATTCAATAAGGAAGAGGAAGAATAAAAATCATTGAATGAAAGAAACTCAATTAATGGAAATTAATAACATTTAGGGCATGAGAAATAACATTAAATCCAGCCCCTTGCTACTCCCTTGGATCAACCCATAAAAGAGCTAGCCCTCCATTGATGACAAGTTCTCAACGGAAGCGGAAAGTAGACTTATGAGGGTGGAATTGAAGAAGTAAAAACAACAAAAATAACAATCACTCCACCGTTGTGTGAACAAAATCACAAGGTTTGGTGTGAATAAATTCACACCTTGAGGAAACGGTATCAAGGTGATAAGGAGAAGAAAAGAAAAAGAGGAAATGAAGAACTTTTATTAATAACTAATGTGATTCAAACAACTTACATGAGAATGAAGAACGATTACAACATCAAATGGACAACATAACATTATAATGAAACAAAGCACCCAAGATCCCCAAATACATCACCACTACTGCCTTAAATAGGAAAAAATGAAGCCTTGACCGAGCCCCCAACATCCCATGTGCCTTGAATTAATTATGTTTGGAAAAGGTGGGTGCAACATTAATGATGAGAGACTTTTCCACTTCTTGCCCCGAAGTTGCAGCCAGCTTGCATCCACCGGAAAGAGGCGCCTAAATGACCTTCTAGAAGGCCGAATTGGATTGGGCCATAGAAGCCTTAAATTAAGCCCCCGATGGCCCCTAACAGCCTGTAAAATTTAAGCCACAATTAAATTTTGGTTCGGGAGATATGATTGAAATTGTGGGCTGTGTTTCTGGGCCGCAGACTCTGGCCCAAAATTAAATCTTCAACTTGGGACGCCTTGATCACCACCATTGAAGACGAATTAGCACCATCTCCAGAAGAATTATTTGTTCCCCTATATGTCTTCTAGTCTCCTATAAATTTGGGGCTTCATTGGACCTGTATTGTGGGCCCCATAGTCCGATAAGTGGGATGATATCCAATCTGCATTCTTCAGAATTGTTTCCTTTAATCGCCAAATATCTCCATCATACTTTATTAATAATCCATTGATCCCTGAATAAAAAATGTTCATAATTAAGTGAATATCCATTTAAAAAAATTTCAAATTAAAACATGGATATTTACATTCTTTAAAATCAGATGAAACATTGGACCTAAATTGGTGCACATTAGGCATGAAGTGCACAAATGATGAGAATGAATGTTCAAAATGTAAAATGCACTAAAATGGTATTTATGAATAGCAAGGCACATGAAAACTACATATATTAGAAATGAATATTAGCCTCTTACAGTGTCTAATCACACCCCCCAACTTGAGTTTTTCTAGTCCCGAGCAAAATATATCTCACAAAAATGAAATTTGAATGCCATTTTCCAAAAACATTTTAATACACATTTCTCACCCAAAGATCACATACCAAACAATTATGAAACCCATCAAAATAATTTAAAACAATCTTATGTCCATAAGCATATCCCAAGCCCAAGCCCATTCCTTTATTCAAATTCATTGCCACATTTCATCCAAATTCAATTAAGCATGATGAAGTGTTGTGTGTCACAATAGACATGGGGGTTCATTTTTATTCGAGGGAGAAAAGATGGAAGCGTTAGGAGCAATCAAATTTTACTAATAAGATGAGTACTCATTTTTTATTCTATTTTTTTTTGTTTTTTTTTGTTTGTTTGTTTTTTTTTTGTAATTTTTCCATGGTAATTGAAATTGAACTCAATCGAGTCAACCCATGTAGCAAGACTTTGCCGATGACTCCCAGGCTCAAAGACCTTAGGGCACCAAGTGAAGCTCACATACTCGGGCATCATCTCGAGTTAACTCATTCAAAAACAAATTCAAATTACCACAAATAGAGATAAAATGCCCAACTCTGGGCCAGACAACTATGGAGTCGCGATCCCCAAGTGCCGAAAGCCACACATTAGGTCAATTCATTGCTCTACGCGCAATTTTTTTTCTTTTTTTTTTTGAATACTCATGTTAAAATTAAAATGATCGCCAATCCTATGCTATTTATTATGGGTCCCCAAAAACTCAAACTAATACCCCACAATCTAGAGGATGTGCATTGTGTTTTTTTATTAAATGGATGAAAATATAACAGTGAAAAATCACATCGGACAACCGCACTTTCCAATAACTATGCACATGAACATAAACTTACATTAAAATCAGAATCAAGGCATGCAAAATTATTTGATATCCAATTTCAGTGTTTGGAATGTCTTTTATTATGTTCAAGGTTAATGGCATTTTTCCTTCCACACATTTTCATCTCCCCCCCAACTTGGAATACACTGTCCTCAATGTTTAAAGAATTGAAACATAGAAGTGGCAGGATAGAAGTTCAACGAAGACATTGAAAAAGAAAATTATGGAATGAAGTCACCTGGTGGTTGATGTTGAAAATGCATTCCCATGTATCCCTTCAATTCTGGTTTGTCTCCCAATGGCTTGTACGGTTGTGACCAGCTTTTACCAATGACCTATGACATGCCTTAAATTTTTTTTTAATATATATATATTTTTTATTTTTTTTAACCTAAAAAAGGTATAAATAACATAAATTGATGATACATTGTCTTCTCTAAAATTTCTGGGTAAGGTATTACTCAAGGATCACAACGCGTGACACGGATGAATACGGTGCTCCCCTTTCATACCCATCCTTACTCATGAAAGAAGAACAGGTCAACAATCTATTTTTTTTTAAATACCTACAAAAAAAACAAAATAAAATAAAATAAACTGATGATACATTGTCTTCTTTATATTTTCTGGGTAAGGTATTACTCAGGGATCACACCGCGTGACATGGATGAATACGGTGCTCCCCTTTCATACCCATCCTTACTCATAAAAGAAGAACAGGTCAACAGTCTATATTTTTTTTAATAACAAAATGCAGAAGAAGGAAAAAAACGAGTCACAAAGATTAGAAAGATGAAGACCACGGGTTGCCTCCCATGCAGCGCATTTGTTTAACGTCGTTAGCTCGACTTGAACCCCCAACTTATCCAATTCCAACTTTCAAAATTTTAATGACCTCATCTTTCTCCACTCCAACTTGATTAAGAATGAGTCTCCATTGTGGTTGGTAAGAAGGTTTTGAATTTGATTCATGAGCAATCTTATTTTCTAAAATCAATGTGAAAATCCAAGGAGTATAAAAAATGGTTGATCTTTTTTCTTCTGTAGTCTTTCCTAATAAATCAAAGATCAACCCCACTATTTGAGTTTCATGAGATGAATTAATGAAACCCCCAAGCTCTTGCTTAACACAAATGATAGGGTACTCGAGTGGGGAAGTAAGGACAATGATTTTGAGATTGGGTTGATTGAATTTTCTTAAAGCAGATTGGAAATTTGAATCAAAACCAGTTTCTTCTACAAAGTTTTTAGAATGAATTGGTTCCTTATAAAAATATGATTCATCTCCAAAAGTGTCCATTTGAATTCTAGGAGTGGGTATGAGCTCAATGTTTTGGATTTCTTCAAGTGGTTCAGTGATCAGTGGTCCTAAAAAATCACTAATGGAGCCATGTTCAGGAAACTCAATCCATGATGTTAAGTTATTATCCTTTGAATTCAAAAAATCAATTTCCTCCTGATTTAATGACCCTTCAAAAATTTCTTGATTCACTTCCCCTACCCTAATTCCAAAGGTTGGTTCTTCAATAAGTTCATGAGAGTTTTTTGGGAAACTAGACACTCCACATAAGGTTTCAGAAGGTACAATTGGTGTATGGATGAGTTCCTCACAAGTATTATTGCATTGTAGTTATAATCTCAATGATGATACCTCAGAACTCATTATCTCCATTTGATTACACAATTGTTCGAAGAGTTTTTGAGGATTAGGCTGGATAGGAGTTTTTAAATCATGAACTTCATTAAGTTTCATCTCTTCAATCATCCTCGAGAGGGCTGGAAATTCATCCTTTAAACAACCATCATCCCATTGATTGTACATCTCATCGGGTGTGTGGTAATTATTCAAGGGTTGATCAAGGAAATTTTCTAATTTATGGGCTTCCCAATATTCATTTTCCATTTCATTCCAGTATGAGTTTGTGACATGATAATTTGGAAGTTACTCCATTGGAGAAGATGGAATGTTAGATTCTAGATTCTCAGGACACACACAAACAGAAAGGGGTAAAGATAAGAGAGATGGGGGTGAGAATAAAGAATGTGGGGTGAGAAAAGAAGATGTGTGTCTAAAGGAACTTACTTGGTCCCCGACAACAGCGCCAAAATTTGGTCTCGCCCAAATTTACCCTACATGTATGCGGTCGTTGTAGTACAGGTAGGGGTCGAATCCTCAGAGACCTAAGAAGAACATTTAGACACTCAATAAAAGAGATGGATTTTTGGCTATGAAGTGGCCAACTTGGGTTGATTTTATATTGTTTTGAAAGAGCACTAAAAGATCTATGTGAATTCAAATTAAGAGAAAATGAGTTGATCCTAGGTTATGGCTCGGGGTGGATTGAATGAATTCTTTTTTTTTTTCCGATTTTAATTTCATTAACTCGAGAAGGATTCATGCAATGAATTCAAACTAACCTCATCACTTACTGATTAAACACCTTCAAAACATATGATAATCACCTATACACTTGTAGGATCATTTTCATGAGCACTCCAAGGTAAATGATGTAATTAGCACATGAAAGTGGGGTGAATAAATTCAATAAGGAAGAGGAAGAATAAAAATCATTGAATGAAAGAAACTCAATTAAAGGAAATTAATAACATTTAGGGCATGAGAAATAACATTAAATCCATCCCCTTGCTACTCCCTTGGATCAACCCATAAAAGAGCTAGCCCTCCATTGATGACAAGTTCTCAACGGAAGCAGAAAGTAGACTTATGAGGGTGGAATTGAAGAAGTAAAAACAACAAAAATAACAATCACTCCACCGTTGTGTGAACAAAATCACAAGGTTTGGTGTGAATAAATTCACATCTTGAGGAAACGGTATCAAGGTGATAAGGAGAAGAAAAGAAAAAGAGGAAATGAAGAACTTTTATTAATAACTAATGTGATTCAAACAACTTACATGAGAATGAAGAACGATTACAACATCAAATGGACAGCATAACATTATAATGAAACAAAGCACCCAAGATCCCCAAATACATCACCACTACTGCCTTAAATAGGAAAAAATGAAGCCTTGACCGAGCCCCCAACATCCCATGTGCCTTGAATTAATTATGTTTGGAAAAGGTGGGTGCAACATTAATGATGAGAGACTTTTCCACTTCTTGCCCCGAAGTTGCAGCCAGCTTGCATCCACCGGAAAGAGGCGCCTAAATGACTTTCTAGAAGGCCGAATTGGAGTGGGCCATAGAGGCCTTAAATGAAGCCCCGGATGGCCCCTAACAGCCTGTAAAATTTCAGCCACAATTAAATTGTGGTTCGGGAGATATTATTGAAATTGTGGGCTGTGTTTCTGGGCCGCAGACTCTGGCCCAAAATTAAATCTTCAACTTGGGACGCCTTGATCACCACCATTGAAGAAGAATTAGCACCATCTCCAGAAGAATTATTTGTTCCCCTATATGTCTTCTAGTCTCCTATAAATTTGCGGCTTCATTGGACCTGTATTGTGGGCCCCATAGTCCGATAAGTGGGATGATATCCAATCTGCCTTCTTCAGAATTGTTTCCTTTAATCGCCAAATATCTCCATCATACTTTATTAATAATCCATTGATCCCTGAATAAAAAATGTTCATAATTAAGTGAATATCCATTTAAAAAAATTTCAAATTAAAACATGGATATTTACATTCTTTAAAATCAGATGAAACATTGGACCTAAATTTGTGCACATTAGGCATGAAGTGCACAAATGATGAGAATGAATGTTCAAAATGTAAAATGCACTAAAATGGTATTTATGAATAGCAAGGAACATGAAAACTACATATATTAGAAATGAATATTAGCCTCTTACAGTGTCTAATCACCATCATAGTATATTCCCTAAATATATTAGGACAAGTTTTAACATTTACCTCATTCATGTTACACAATGCATTGGAGAGATATCTCAGGCTCACTTTCCATTTGTTTATCATAAACCACCTTTTTATGTAAACAGTTCCCAAGAACCCTAACAATTTCATAACACATAAAATAAGAATAAAGGAAAGATAATATTTACACATTGTAATCACAATATTTCATTTCATGAAACTAACCAAACAAATGTCTTCTAAATACAAATTTCAATACCAAAATATGTAAAAAGGGTGTATGATATTTATTTTCTGTTTAAAAACATTATGACTTGTTAAGGAATAAAAATATCAAATAATACTCACGTCATTGTCATCACATAAGTCAAAAAGAAACATTCCCTTTTCATTTTGTAAAATGCTTCACAAAACAAATGATTCCATTTGAAATCCATTGAATGAAATTAAAAGAAAAATGGTATATTTATACACCGTATAAAATAAGGTTGTGTATAAACCAAAATATGCCTCAATGAAAGGAGAATGAGAAAAATTCCATGACAATGATTGTGTCATTAGATTAAGGATAAATGAATGATTTAATTATCTGTGAAAATTATTAAATACACCCAATATAAGTGGATACTATGTGTATAACAATTAAAGGTAATTCACACATATTTTGGGGAAAATAAAACAAATTACATGGATATTTAACTTAATTAAATTAGATTTATTTAATATTTCCCTGACAAATTTTGTTTAAATAACATAGGAATTTATAAATGGGGTGATTTTGTGTAGAAAAATAATATACAAACAAAGGGAAGTGTAAATTAAAACATAAATAAATAAAAATTGTTTCTACATTTAATCTAGTAATAATATAATCAATGAATTATGAGTAAAACCCAATGTGTGGAAATTGAGTTCTGGAAATTCCCTTACAAAGATCATTTTTAAATTAAAATAGACCGATTCTATGCATTCACTATAAGTACACATAAAGGAAGTATAAATGAAATATAGGGAATTAAATGTAATTTCTCACATAATAATTTCACGACATAATCAAGAAGTAGAAGATTAACCCAAATAATGGAAATTGGTTAAAGATATTCCCTTAGAAAACTCAGTAGCCTAACAACGTCACTTAAAAATTCAGAAAATGAGTTAATGAGATAGAAAAAGGCCTCTCTGAATTTGGGAATAAAATGGAAATAAATAAGGATATATAATAACATACTCCAAAATAATAAAAGGTAAATTAAAAGACAACATAAAATAAGTATTTGACTAAAAGAGAAGGGTGAAAGGTTTCCTAATCTTGTGTTTGACATGTCACATATGTTACTTATTCCTCCTAAATAACAAACTTAAGGTAATTTATACTTGATTTAGAACCTTTTTCAAGTTCTTTATTCCTTTTATATCACTTATTACCATGTTATAAACATTACATAATTATTTAAGTTAACATCGATCGTTTTTTCGATATTCGGTACTTGTGTTAAAAATTAACATGTTATAATTAGAAATTGTCCATGTGGTCAAAATTATATTATCTCCAAAATTGTATTCACGATTTAAATATACTATATATCCAGTATATATATGTATTTATAATAGTACATAACATTTGTAGATAATAAATTAAATGCACCGTTCATGGAGACGGTAAGCCGTATGTACGCAAGAACGCTACTTTCATTTTTTTTTCAAATTCAAAGGAATGAAAAATAAATGATACATAGGTATATTATAATCCTAGTATAATATCATATTTTATATACATTACATAATTTCATTAACTCCATCCTTTAGACATCCCATGTATGGCATGAACGATTCATATCACTTTGAGGGGGCGGTAGTTCGCACTTCCTCAAATTAAATTATCATATTTACACAATATGGAAAGAATAAAGGTATGTTGTAAATGAAAAATACATAAGCATAGAGAAAATTTAAATATAATATATATCACATATAAATATAGTTCCATCATAATGGCCACAATGAGAGGTGGTAGGGGAAAATTGAACAATCATCGTTTCATGAGGCTGTAGTTCCCCGTACATAGAAACAATATGTTCTTATCCATCAGATGGAGTTGTGTGTAAGTGTAGTTTGAATCTATATCATAACAAAATCCTAGTATTTTGAGTATAATGGTGTTGTTATGTAATAAAATAATAATAATGGAATATGGAGTGAAGAAGTAAAATAACGGAAATGAACTTTAGAGAAGACACAACCTCTTAAAACGTGCAACTCCCTTTAATTTGAGAAAAAAAATACTTTCTTGACTTACCTTAATTCCAAGGTTAGTATTCTATGAGGAAAATAGGGATTTTGGAAGATTATATGGGAAGTGTTTTGATGATCTGAGGGGCTTCAGTTGTGTGATTAAATGGGTAGGAGTGATATACTTTTATAAGAGGGAGGAGGGACACTTTAGGAATGTTTTGAAGTATCATTTTATTATAAAATGATTTTCTTTTTCAAATAGACCCAAATTCATTCATTTCAATGTTAATATGATTTTGTGTTGAAAAAATCTCAACCAATAGTTTTAAACAAAATCCAGGTCACAAATTTAACCTTATCTTTTAGCTTACACCTTAGTTAACTAATTTAACTCTTACCATGTCTTGTTGAATATTCATACTATATGGTTAATATAGTTACTATAAAATAGAAATATAACCACAAGTGGTCTTTTAATGAAATTTTCAACATTATTCACATCATTTGTATGAATCTTAGATTATTTAGGACTATTATATAATTTAATAAAATTGTATTGGTTTTAAAAACTCATTTATGTCAATTTTTATCCGATTCATATCATAAATTTTAAAAAAAACCATAAAAACATTACTCTATTTAAAAAACTTCATTAATACAAATATAAAAAGTCGCAATCATCCCTAAATTTCTTCAATGGCATAAAAAAAATCAATATAAATTTATTTCAATACTTATAATCGCATTTATTTAAGTCATTCATTAATAAGGTAATCACTACATCATTATTGTGTCATAAATATATTGATTTATTTAATATCTAAAAATTATAAATAAAATACCATGATGTATGAAATATTTTTTTTATCTTTCTAGTGACTTTTTATAGTCAAATAAATTACTTATATAAACCTATATAAAAATTGTTTTAGTAAAAAAGACATTTTTAGGTTATATATTTCTTTACTTTAAATTAATTCCTATAAAATTTCATTTTCACATCAAAGTTGTTCCACGTGGTCTAAAAATATTCAAAAGGATTCCCATGGTCGGAAATATCTCATCCAATAGGATTATGAATTATGTTAGGATAATTGAATATTAATATAATATTATTTTTACCCTTATTACTAGATTTAACCTTTAACCATGGAAAATAAAATTATTACTGAAGTTACTATTCATAATATATAAAAATAAAAGGTACATATTTACACAATTTTAACTTCATAATTCATAATATAAAATAAATTTTTTAAAATTAAAAACTCTTAAGTTGTAGTAATTAATTTAAAATTAATTTCCAATGTCAAAACCAAAAAGTGGGTTTTTTAAAAATTATAACTATCAAAATATTAACATGTGATTATGTCCAATTTAAAATTGAAATTAATTACAATGAACAAAATTGGATTGAATGATAAAAATATAATAAAATTAAACATTAAAACGAATTAAAATTATAATCGATCTATATAAATAAATTAGATGAAACTACACTGCTGACTTTAAATGCGGTATTTTCATTATTCATTAAAAAATTATCTTTATCAAAAAAAATTAACAAAAATTTATCCAAAGTAAATATTGATGTCCTGATTCTATAGAAGAATCTTATTTTATCAAATATAACATATAAAATTGAAAAAAAATATATTTAAAAAGGGTTGTCCATTAAAAGGTGATAAAATGACATTTTAAAAATATTAGAGTATTTCATTCTTAAAACTTGATTCATTATTATTTTCAGACTCTAAAATTTATTGGGTAAATTTAAAGCCATTTAATAATCTTGTATGATCATATTTTACTTAGTTCCATTGTTTCCTTCAAATAAAATAGTTAGGCATTAACTACCATTTAAAATAATAATAATAATATATTATTTTTCGGTATAACTCAATGTTGTGTGAAATGTTGGATTTCAATGAAACATTTGGTTTCATGATGAGTACGCACTCAGAAAAATAATCCACATTAATGTAAAAATATTATCTTATTCAAAAATATTAATATAAATGAAAAAGGTTTATTCTATAAATACATGGATTATTTCATCCTTCCCCCCTTTTGGAAATTGCATCCTCTCAATTTCTAAATTGGGCTCGGAAATATCATTGAAAATACCAAATTGGAAAGAGAGTCTATAAAACTATAACTTTTAAATAAATAAAGATAAATAAAAATGTCATTCCAGATAAAACATACAAGGATTCCATATAGGAAAACATGGATATGGAATAAAAACTAACCATCAAGATATGATGGAGAGTGATAGAAAACATGATAAGGAGAAACATAACTACTAGAAAACGATAAACATGTGATGGGTTAAACGGTATTTGATTCCCCATAATGAAAATTAAATAGAAACCATTTTTGTTTTATGTTTCTTTTGATAATTCTGAGGAATTTATTTATGATATTGACTAAGAATATAAGGAATGTACGTAATTTTAAAGTAGAGTTTCATCCGTTAATAATTTTCTACAAAAAACTCATATTTTCTCCAAACTATGGGTATTCAAGATGACTTGGTCACATTCGAAGCACTAGAATCAATTTCTAGAGAATCATATAATCATTAAAAGATGAACTATATATTTACTCTATCATTAGACATTAACCAAAACCAAAATGGTTAGTACAAGATCAGATAATCCCAAAAAAGGATAAAACATTATAGAAATAAATACTACTCTTAATATCCAAAATTCAACAAAAAATACCCAAACATCAATAAAGGCCATTTAGTAAATAATTTTCCTTAAATTTAATTAAAATAATCCTAATTGAGTTCGAAACCCAAAATTCAGAATTATTTCATATCATAGTCTTCCAGGATAAATCATAACATTTATCTCTAAATAATATTGACTACTCTTAAATTCTCATAATGAAAAGTTATTAACCTAATCACATATTCTCTATGATAGGTTAATCATTTTTATAAATAAACAAAATTTACATATTCCCATTATAAAAAACATGGATTCTTCAAAACTGAAATTCAACCATTAATCCTCAAATAAAATCCCATAGTATTCTATTTTCATTTGGAATATACGGTTACCAAAATAGAGATTGTCTTCCAAAATAACATTTATAACTTACTCAGCAAATCATTTTCATATTCTAAGGATATCCATTTTTTAAAACATAAGTTCCAAAAATTAACTTATTCTTGATCTATAAAACCATTTAACAAAATATAATAAGTCATACTAACTAGAGACTTTTGGTAGGCCACTGGTAGGTGATGTGCCCTTGTCACCTTTCGATTGTGTGTTAGATTACCATGGACTTGCTGGATGTAATAGGTTATCACCCATCTTGCAGGTTGACCCTTTTCTAAAACCATATCACTCTCATAACATTATAAAAAATAAGATAATTTCCTCAAAAATAACTACAACATTATCTATCCTCAAAGGTTATCTTTTACCTTTCAATTTTCATCCCAAAATGTGAAAACCATTAATCACCTAAAAAACGATCATATGAACCCATAAAGTTATCCATTATGCCCACACAAGAAAAGATAATTTTCCCTTGAATAAAAGTTTCAGATATCAAGATCCAGGGCTACACATACTAAAAAAAACTTCAAAATTAGTCCCATAATCAAAATATCATTAATATTATTAAACATTTAATCATCCTATAATCAACCATCACTCTTGAATCCCTTATATGTAGACTTCTTACTCATTGAGAATTCTACATAATCAATTAACTGTGTATTCCCACCTTATTTATTAATACCTGATTCCTACAGATCGAATATCCTCATTATTTATAAATATCATTCCAAAGGTTCTTTATTCATTATGGATAATAAAATAAATCATATCATGAATCCAGATATCATGATCTTCAGGATGTTCCCTTTCCCTTTTGGCATGTTTTCCAACATTCAAAATGTAGACGTTCACTCCACTTCTGTAATTTCACTTTTTGATAGATTTGGAAGAGTTGAGATCATGAAATATTATGAATAATATACCATGACCCATTAGATTGTTTTAGAAACGAGTAGGTTAAAGAAACTCAAAAAATTTCATACAGGTGATTTGAATACTCAAGAAGATGTCAAAATCATCCGAACATGTTTTTTCCATAAAATTGATGATCAAATTGTGGGTGAGTGATAATAAGGTTGTGCAATATCTCTTTCCATGAATTTTGACAAATGATCCTTAATCTGATGAAAAAAATCAACCCTTAACTAGGAATCTAAAAATAATAATCCTATATAGGGTAAAGATAACAAAAAACTTTTATATTACTCTAATCTATCAACCTCCTTATATATATATTGTTCTGATTTTTATCCAAACAACCTATTTTACATTAACCCTCAAAAATATTCTATATGATAATAACCCTCTTGGTTATATGTGATCCTTTACCCACACTCACATAACACCCTAACCTCTAATATTATCTATACTGTCATCTGACACCAACTATAAGGCCCCAGCCTTAAACATTAAATAATCTTGAGTTATGTCATGAATTCTACATTGATTATCCTTCCAGGTTTAAACTTTTAGGGAACTAGTCCACAATTGTTACATTACATCTCAAAAATTACAAAGTATACCATTCTTCTCTTTCAAATTTTTTCACAAAAATATAACTCCTTAAAAAAACAAGAAATATTTTATTGATATAAATATTCTTGAATTCTTCTTTTCTCTTAACCGTCCTTATACCCCATGATTTTTTTTTTCAAAAACATGGGATTAGCATAAAAAGCTCAGTATGGGTTATAAAATACGGAAAAAAAGTTGTCCATCAATACATACATATCAAGGAAATCATAATTTTCAATCATAAATCATAATATCATTAACATACCTCATGAAATAATAAGATTTAGGAATAACACATAGAAATCATAAATCATAATGGTAAACTGTGGAATCTATAACATACTTACATTATATCTTTCACAACTACATAGGGAGTTACGTTTGGAATTCCCATCACAGTATATTCCCCAAATCTCTTAAAAGAAACATTATCGTTTTCCTCTGTCATGTTACCCAATGAATTGGAGAGCTATCTTAGGGTCACTCTACCTTGGTTTATCACGGAACCACCTACATACGTAAACAGTTCCCAAGAACGATAACATATTCATAAAACATAAAACAAGAATAAAGTAATGATAAAATTTCTACATTGCAATCACAATATATCATTTCAAGATATTGACATAATTATTACTTTATCAAAACCATTTTATATACCAAAAAATTTAAAAAGGGTATATGGAATTTATTTTCCTTTTAAAAACATTATTACATGTTAAGAAATCAAAATATCAAATAATACTCATGTCATTGTCATTGCGTACATTAAAAAGAAACATTAACGTTGTCATTTTGTAAAATTCTTCATAAAACAAAAGATTCTTTTCAAAAAACACTGAATAAATTTAAAATAAAAAGGCTATAATTATACACTGTAAAAATAAGGTCATGTATGAACCAAAATATTCCCCAATTAAACGTGATTGAGACAAAGTCCATTACAAAGATCATATCATTAGATTAAGGATAACTAAATGAAATAATTATGTGTGGAAAATATAAATATTCCCAATATAAGTGGATAATAAATGTAAAAAAATCACAGTTCATTCAAACATATTCATGGAAAAACAAAACCAACGACATGGATATTTAACTCAACGAAATGAGATTGAGCTAAGATTTCCCTCAAAATGATTGTTTAAATAACATAGGAATTTATAAATTGGGTTACTATGTGTAGGAAAAGTATATCCACAGAAAGGGAAGTATAAATTACAACATTAATAAATAAACAGTGATTCCACAAAAACTCTTTTCATAATATAATCAACGAAGTATGCGTAATACCGGATGTGTAGAAATTGAGTTTTAGAAATTCTCTTATAAAGATTATATTGTAATTAAAATAGATCGATTATATGTATTCACTATAATTACACATTACACAATTATAAATGAAATATAGGACATAAAAAGTAATTTCTCACATAATCATATCTTGATATAATCAATAAGTATAAGATTAAACCAAATAATGGAAATTAGGTTAAAAAGTTCCCTTATAAAAATTCCGAAACCTAATGACGTCACTTAAAATTTAGAAAATGTGTTGATGAGAGGGAAAAGGGAATTTCTTCAATTTTAAATAAAATATACATAAAAAAGGATATATAATAACATACCCCAACATAATAAAATGGAAATTAAAATACATAGCATAAAAGAAGTCTTTGACTAAAAGAGGAGGGTTAAATGTTCATTTACCTTGTGTCTGAATCATCAAATTTGTTCCTTGTTATTCCTGAATAATAAACTTATGTGAATTTATACTTTAATCATAACCTTTTTAAAGTTTATTATTCATTTTTTATCACTTATTACCATGTTATAAACATTATTTAATTATTTAAGTTAATATTAGTTGTTTTGTCGATATTCGGTACTTGAGTCCAAAATGAACGTGCTATAATTACAAATTTTACTTGTTGTAGAAGTAAATTATCATATATATCAAGTATATAAATGTATTTATAATAGTACATAACATTTGGAGATAATAAATTAAATGTACCATTCATGGAGACGGTAAGCCGTATGTACACATGAACGCTACACTCATTTCTTTTTCATATTTAATGGAATGTAAACTAAATGATACATAGTTATATTATAATTATAGTTTAATATCATATTTTATATATGTTATATAATTTCATTATCTCCATCTTTTATATGTTCCATGTACGTCATGAACGAGTCATATCACATTGAGGGGGCGGTAGGCTGCACTTCCTCAAATGAAATTATCATATTTACACATTATGGAAAGCAAAATGTATAATATAAATGAAAAATACAGAAGAATAGAGAAAATATAAATATAATATATATCACATATAAATAATGTTCCATCATAATGTCAACCATGATAGATATTGGGGGAAATTTAAACAATCATCATTTCGTGAGGCAGTAGTTCACCGTACATAGAAACTGTTTGTTCATATCCATTAGATAGAGGTGTGTATAAATGTCTTTCGAATACATCTCATAAAAATAACCTATTATATTTATGATACTGGTTTTTCATTTAATAAAATAATAATAATAGAATAGGTAGTGAAGAAGTAAAATATTGGAAAGGAACTTTAGAGAAGATGGTACCTCTTAAAACATGTAACTCCTTTTGATTTGATCAAAAAGGCTTTATTTAATTGCTTAATTTCATGGTAAGTATTCTAGGAGGAATAAAAGTATTTTGGGATCTTATTTGGGAAGAGTTTTGATGGGACAAGGTGCTTCAGAGGTGTGATTAAATGGGTTGGGGTGATTCCCTTTTATAAGAGGGAGGAGTGGCACTTTAGGAATGTTTTGAAGTATTATTTTATTATAAAGTGATTTTCAATTTCAAATGGCCCCAAAGACATTTATTTAAAATTTAATTTTATTATGGGTCTAAAAACGCTAAAAAATATGTTTTATACATGTATAGGAAACATATTTAACCTTATCCTTTAGCATCAACCCATAGTTAACTAATCTAACTATTACCACGTCTTCTTCTATATTCATACTATATGGTTAATATAGTTGCAATAAAATTCCAATAGAACCTCAAGTAGTTAATTAGTGAAATTTTAAATATTATATAATTATTTTTCATTGAATATTATATTTTTAGGACTATTATATAATTTAATAAAATTGTATATGTTTTAAAAACACATTTATGTCATTTTTTATACTTTTCATATCATTACTTTTTTTAAAATCCACAAAATCATTATAATTTTAAAAAACTTCATTAATTTCAAGATAATAGGTCATAATAATAAATTAAATTAGTTGATGTAATTAAATGTATTAAAAAAATTTATATTAATATTTATAATCTCATTTATTTAAATCGTTCATTAATAAGGTAATCACTACATTATTATTGTGTCATATATATATTTATTTATTGGATGTCTAAAAATTATAAATAAAATACCATGATGTAGGAAATATTTTTATCTTTATAATGACTTTTTATAGTCAAACATGTTACATATTTAACCCCATATAAAAATTATTTTAGTAAAAAAGACATGTTTATGCTATATTTTTCTTTACTCTAAATTAATTCTTATAAAATGTCATTTTCACATCAAGGTGGCACCATGGGGTCCCGAAATAGTCCCAATGATTCCCATGGTTGGAAAAATCTCATCCATTAGGATTGGGACTTGTGTTATGTTATTTTAAAATTATTATAATATTATTTTTTACCCTTATTTACCAAATTTACCCTTTAACCATTGTAAATAAAATAATTACTGAAGTTACTATTCATAATGTCAAAAAAGAAAAGGTATCTATTTAAAAAATTTGAACCACCTAATTTAAAATATGTAATCAATTTATCTAACTTCAAAACACAGAAGTTGTAGTAATTAATTTAAAATTAATTTCCGCTGTAAAAACCAAAAAGTCGGGTTTTAAGAAATACTAACTATCAAACGATTGACATGTGTTTATATCCAATTTCAATGTGAAATTAATTAAAATAAAAAAATTGGATTAAATGATAAAAATATTATACAATTAATCTTTAAAAAAAATTAATATTACAACATAACTATATAAAGAAATTAGATAAAAATTTAATTTTGACTTAAAATGCTGTATTTTTTACTATTCATTAAAAAATGAAATTTATCAATAAAATTACCAAAAATTTATTCTATGTAATTTTTAATGTCCCGATTCTATATAATAAGTTTTTATTGTCAAATAAAACATATTAAAATGATAAAAACTATATTTAAAAAGGGTTCCCCATTAAAAGGTGATAAAACAACCATTTAAAAATACTAGATTCTTTCATGCTTAAAATCAGATTAATTCTTATTTTAAGCCTATAAAATTTATTGGATAAGTGTGAAGAGATTTAAAAAACATGTATAATAATATTTTAGTTAGTTTTTTTCATTCTCGATAATACAACGGCTAAGCATTAACTACCATTTAAAATAATAATAATAATAATATTATTATTATTATTTTTCGTTATAACTCAAAGATGGGTGCAACGTAAGATTTAAAAGAAACTTATTATTTCATTTTGAGTACTCTATCATAAAAAGGAACCCCTTTAATTTAAAAATAATATATTATTCATAAATATTAATTGAAATTAAAAATTATTATTGTATAAATACCGAGATTATTACAATAACATTTTATATTAAAAATCACCTTTTAAATATAATTTTTCACAAAAAAATTTGAAAATAATTTTATTTTAAAATAAACATTCATTATTTTACAATAACAATTTAATAATTTAATTAACATGATAAATATAAATTCCATTCATGATGTACATGTTAAAACAAATAAATATTTCAATTGTTCTGTAAAATCTTAAATGGTCTTGTTTTGAAAACGATATGAATATTCCATTTAAAATTTTTATATTAAAAATGAGTAAAAATGTATTTAATATATGATTGTTAAAGTTTTTTTTAGAAACATTTTTATACCAAATTAATTTGTAAGAAATGGGTTTTTTGAATGAACATTGAATTGAAATTGAATTTCATTAAAAACATTTTCTCTATAATTTTAAGTACCAAAGATTAGAATAAGGACACTATTATTTAAGTAATTATTTAATAACAAGAATAAATGAAAATGAAATAGGTTTATTATCAAATGGTGATATAATTTATTTTAATGTATATTTAATCATAAATAATCCTAATTAAAGAGAGATTGTGAAATAAACCCTCATCAAGACCATAATGTCTTAGTGTGAATTTAAAAATGAATCGATTATGTGTATCAAATTGAAATACAAAAAAAATTGGATAAAAAAAATAATATAGTAAAAATTAAATATACAGATAAATATAGAATATTAAATACATTAACGATGTAATATAACCCAATGAAAATAAATTGAGTAATTAAATTCTTTACCACTTAGTAAATATTAAGTCAAATCCACTCGGATGAAATAATTCACATTGAATATTAAAATACCATTAATTGTTATGTAATATTTAAATTACATGATAAAATTGATTTATAAACACCATATAAAATTAATTAGGTTCATAACATTACATGATTCCTCAATAAAGGGAAATTGAGACAAAGTCCCTTACCTCGTGCTTCCTTTTGGTAAAACATTATCTAAAATCTTATGTAGTGGCTTTAAAAAACATTTAAATTATAAAATAACCATATTAATATTTTTAAGATCATATATTATCCTTTTATAATATCTTATCACCCATTTGTTAATAATCATTCATTATTTTCAATGTTTTTGGTGATAAATGGCTTGTTTTCTCATTCGTTCTTTGTCATGAAATTTTTGGTTCATTGGAATATTATATATTTCCATAATATATAGAATTATAATTAGTATAATTATAATAATTATATATCTATTGTTATTTTAACACCAATATCTTAATATGGTTTTCAATAATAAAGTACAATCCGATCAGAGATATAATAGGCCGTATGTACGCATGAGTAACATTTCCATTTTTCAATGACCATTTATGAAAGGTGGAAGGTAATATTATATATTTACATAATGATAATAATATCATAAATAAAATATAATTATATATATTCTCCATGTGGTGTGGTGATGAAAATAGAGTCACATCACTTCATGAAGGCGGCAGTGAACATGTACACGACAGACATTAGCATCTTTCAGTGAGTGAAAAGGTTTCAAAGAAAATGATATATTATCTTTTCCGAATGATATATATTTCATTACTATAGTAATTGTTTAATTTAAATTACACATATTCATTAACATCATTCCATATTATCTTCAATGTAAGGCATTAGTGAAAACAGATCACATCGCTTCGTGAGGTAGTAATCCACCACACACAGGATCGACATTATAGTATCACCTACATAATAGAATGTAGAAAGGAATATATGATATAACGAATCCATAAGGATAATTATTTTATAAATAACATAAAAAAAATTTATATCCATAATCATACAGAACCATGAGAGGTATTGATGGAAAGCGGGTCACATAAGTTTGTGAGTAGGTATCCCTCAGTACACATGAATGATGTTATCATATCCCTTTTGAGTGAAGAGGTGAAAAATATAGTAAATTACCTTAACATAATAAAATTTATGTATATGGTATATAATTTAGTTACATATAATCATAAATTTATAATATTTTAAGTATTTTAAAATAATATAAAATAAACACACATAGTTATGAATTTTTACTCTTCTCGGACAGAATATTTAGGATTATACATAAAAAATTTATAGATTGTATTTATAAAAAAATAATTATTCTAGAATGAGTGGATATAATTTTTTAAGTAAATTGGGAATATATTGGCTTCAAAATGGGTTTATGGTGTGTACAAGAGAGGAGAGGGGGTGGCCTTTTATAAGTGAGGTGAGTGACACGCTTGTAATTTTTGAAAAGAAAAATGTTTACCATTGTTTTTCACATGAATACGTGTCCAAAAATGATTATTAATGATAATTATAAATAATAAGTTCTAAATATTTAAATAATATATAATTTACTCATGTTTTTATGTCATTTTAACCCTTATCATTTTAGTTTAACCCCCAGTAAACCCATTTTTACCTTAACCCTGATAATTAATTTTTATTAGTTCTTGGAAAAAAATTATATTACAATATTAGATAATTTAATTTATTCTGATTCAAAATATTTAATCCATTTTTATAAGTTTATTTCATATAAATATAAGAATCCAATTTAAAAGTATACCTACAAACATTATGAAAAAGAAGGTTTCCATAGAAAAAATTATCAAAAGTATATAAGGTTTTAATATCATAATTCAATATTAAATTGATTAAAATGACATATATTATTTATATTTTAATATAATGGAACTATTTTAACTTGGAAACTTATTTAAAATGTAATTTTTCCTTGTAAATTATTTATATGGAAAGACAGATTTTAATAAAAATCAATATTTTACAAAATTCAAAAAAAAATGGAACATTTTTGAAAAATTACCAAAAGTAAACCTATATTATTTTTGATACTATGATTTAAAAAATTAATTTCATTTTAATAAATAATGTTTCTAAAATTAGTAAATTTTATTTTTAATTTTTTTTCAAATCATGACTAAGCCACCATTTATGAAAAATACAATCCATCAAAAATATTTTTTTCTTTTAAATGAATTTTTATTGATTTATAATATATGAATTAATATAATTCTCATAAGTTATTTAGTATTTTTTATACCATAAAATTTAAATTCTTGGTTATAATTGTATACTATATTTAGATTCATTTAGGCTAGGTGTTTCTTGTAATATATGTTATCTAATACAATTTTCTTCTTTTAGAATGATTGGGTTTTAGAAGAATGATAATTGAATATTTTGAAAGAGATAATTTTTTATAAAATATTTTTTCCTTATTTTATTTGTGAAAATTGTTATAGTATTTTTAAATTTTATTTTGAACATTAAATTATTGAATATAATTACTTATTTTAAATTCTAGATATTGTCTAGAGATAATAATCATCAATAATGGATTATTAAACTATAAACTAGTGATGAATATGAGGATGGTGTTGATTCTTTTCATGAATTTTATAAATGTATTACTCAAAATAATTACATGATTTTATATCAATTCTTGAACTATTTAAATATGGATAACATTAATAAAATGGAAATCAAAGATTATTTAATTTTAATGGTTTTAATATGATTTAAAACCCTTGAATTCATCATGGTGAAATTGGGAGTAATTCAGGAACAATTTATGATGATAATTTTTAAGTTGATATGTTTGATAAAATTGAATAAAATATTACAGATATGTTATTGGGAAGGAAATACATTAGAGTGTCAAAATAGAAATTCTAAAAAACCATTGTATCAAGGTTGTATAGAATTGAGGTTTTTATCAACGGTTTTAGGATATATTAACATGAAGAAGAAAAATATTTTGAGTGGAAATGTTTTATAGATTTACTAAAACCATTAAAAGATATACTCTAAAAGGAAATGATATAAAAGATTCATATTATAGTCAGAATAAAATAAAATTACCTATGAGTTTAGGGTATAAGAAAAAACTTCCCACCTGAATGTCCATGTGGTATATATGGATAAATACAAAGGCATGTCATTGTTTCCTAAATGTAGGACATCATGGTGTAAGCTGAAAAAAATCATAGGCCGATTTTGTAGTTACAGAGGCTTCCACCAAGGGAATTCAGTATCTTCCTATAATTTATTGTTTAAAATTATTAATTTCTAATTCAAATAATAAAAAATTTTAAGATTCCATGTTGACTAGTGGATATTTGATATAAAATTACATCATCTATATGATTTTTCCAAGTGGACAGAAATAGATCAAAAGTTTCATATATTTGAAAATGAAGTAATAAAGATTATACATGGATAGTGAGAATATTTAATGAATCCATATAAAATCCTTATTAGAAAACAAAATTCATGGGAATTTTTATTAGTAATTTATAACTTTTAGGATAAATTTTTATTATGAATAAATATATCATGTTGAGTATAATTATTTCTTTAAAAAATATCCTATAAAATAAATTGTGTTTTATTTTCCCCATAAATTGATGATTTGAAACATTTATAGGAGGAATGAATTACAGTGAATGATTTTTATAAAATGGAATGTTTTCAACTCCAAGCGATTATTATGTTCATTATAAAAGGCTTCCAAACATATTGAATTTTTTCAGATACAGTTTAAAGGGGCATAAAGCTTGAATAATTTGTTAACAATATACTGCATATTATCAACTAAAACATGAGAGAAAAATAGTATACATGGGTTATTAGAGGTTTTTTTATATATTTCACTTTTAGTGAAAATTAAGAAATTAATTCAATGGTTCATAGAAATTTTATATTTCTCCAACACATTTTTTCCATCGATTAGTATTTTCAGAGGGTGAAAAATATTGATTTCACATTCATAAATTCACAAAAATCTGGTGATTATAATTTTTTTGGAATAAATGATAAATATTTTTTTATCTTAAATATTGGAGATATAATGAGGTAATAAATAACATTTCTATTAAGTATGTGGATAAGAATATCTATGATAGTTTAATTGGATCATTGTTAGATTTCAAAGGAACTGCAATAAATGGGTTGAGTTCAACATTGGACTTACTCTCAATGTGAATATGTTTGGAGTTATCGTCCACTCCCAATGCAAGAAAATCATAACTACTTCCATCATGGAATACATTATCCAAGAGGGACAAAATTAGTTTCTTTCAGTGTCTACATCAGATCAAAGTGCTGTGAGGTTATTCATAAAATGTAAAACATCTTGTGTGAATAAAATATTTGAATATGACCTGAATCAATGTCATGATACCGTACATTATGAGGGTATGCTAATATTTAAATTTGGAATTTAGTTACTTAAATTTGGATAATTAATGGTTTACTAGGTTTTGGAGGAGTCTCGTGTGTGTCTCGAGGATTCAAGACATGAAATAAGGTAGAATCGGTCTACCCCGTTCATGTTACAGGGTTGGCAGACAATTTGTAGTAACCATGTGCCCAAACCGTCCTTTCCTATATTAGGGGTGAATAAATTGATAAAAAAATGAATAGTGTAAGAAAAAACCATGTGATCTAGGAAAGAGGCATTGAACATAGTCATCACATGGTTTTTCAAACCATGCGGGCTTCCCATGTAATAGTATGGTCGAACCCTTTCTTGGATAGAGGGCGACGCATGGTAGGTGCACAATTTGGCCAACCATGTCGCCAAACCATGTGACCCTTTAGAAGTGTATTTTTAAATACCCCTTGGGGTTATCATTTATCACCCAAATTTCATCCTCATTTCTTAACCATTATCCCTAGTGTTGAATCAAATTTCCCAAAGCTTCCCAAGGATTGATATCCCTCATTGCTAAGATGTTGGATGCAGATAAAAGATTCTGGTGGTTCTAACACTCCCCTTCCTTCCCTTTTCTAGATTAGGGATTGTAGAATTGTTATTGTATTTCAAAATCACTAAAATCCACTATTCAAAATGGATTATAGCTTGGGTATTTAAAGGGTGATTGAATCCATATAAAATTCTAGGGTTAAGCAAGCATTCATCTTTGGAATCATGTTATATGTGTTGGATTGAATACGTAGATGTATATATATATTAGATGGAATAATTAAATAGGGGGGTTAATTTTATTTTTAAATCTTTGGATCAAACCCTTAATTTAGTTTAAGAGATCTTAAACTAATGTAAGAACAAACACCCACAATTTTATTGAATAAAAAAGCATGATACAAATGTAATACTATTAAGAAATGTAAAAAAATTGTATTCAAAAGAATACAATAATCAGAGTAATGTAAAAGTGAGAGATTCTATCATAAAGCGTATAGAATCTAACAATACAATATGTAATAGAATTAGTGTAATTAGAACAATTACAAATGTATATGAAATAGAAAAGGAAACAAAAACAATTCCCTTTCTAATACAATTGGGTGGGGAAATGTAAAATTATTACAATTATTTTAACCGAAAGCGAAGGGTTATCCTTTACCCTAGGATAAGAGGTATGTCTTACGACCACCTTGGTAAGCCCTCAATACGATGATCGGTTCATCTGTCTGCCTATCCCCGGCAGCCCTCAATACGATGATTGGTTCTGCTGTCTACCGATCCCCGACATCCCTCGATACTATGATCGGTTAGTCTGTTTGCGTATCCCCGAAAGCCCTTGATACGATGATCGGTTCATCTGTCTACCAATCCCTGGAAACCCTCGCTTTTGCAGGTAATCGACACCTCTGTCGTTCAATCACTTAAAAGCCCTCGATATGATGATCGGTCACACCAAGCACAAATAAATCACTTATAGAAATACAAAAACAAAGAACAAGATGTTCACGTTTTGTAGTTTCAAGGCTTTCGCACGAAGCAAGAGAGAAGTCATAGTATATCTTTCTAGAACTTGACAGCACCAAATGATCAGTCTCATACAAACGTATTCTTCTTGGCTTAAAATGACCTCCTATATATAGGCCTCAGGTTCTAATGGTCATATTTCCTCCAACGTCCATATTTCTCTAAAAACTCAGAGGGACTTGGACACCTGGCATTATAACGGTCATATTGAAACATAAAACATGACATCATTTTAATTAGTTTATAACTAATTCCACGACTTCATTTTGGTTAAAAAAATATATATGAAGATGATAATCATGAGTACGATTAATATGAAACATGTATTTTTGATAAAGGACCAAAACAAGCAAGTAATGAAAGTAAAGTATGAGTACTATAAGTATTACTTAGTGTAACGTATTGATACGATACAAAGTGAGTATGATGCACAAAAGTCCGTACGATTCACAGAGTCTGTACGATTGACAGATTCAGACCAATTGACAGAGTTATTACGATTGACATAGTCTGTACGATTAGCGTACTCAGTACGATCAGCATACTCAGTACGATCAGCATGGTCAGTACGATCATCATGGTCTGTATGATCAGCATGGTCAGTACGATCAGCATGGTCAGTACGATCATCATATTTAGTAAGATCCGCATATTTATTACGATCAGCATGGTCAGTACAATCAGCATGGCCAGTACGATTAGCATACTTAGTATGATCAGCATAATCAGTATGATCAGCATGTTCAAAGACATTTGGGATTTCCAAAACAAGATATAAAAGTCAAAAGAGAACTTTTGACTCAACAATATCCCCCTTTTTATAAAGCATAAAACAGAAACTAAAAACAACAAGAAATACTTATCTACCCTGAGTTATTGGAAAATCTTCTGAATATGAAATTGAATAAAACTAATTCCCCCTTCGGTATGTACTTTCCTAAGAATTGTATTCGTAGATTTTCCGTGATTTAGAAGTGTTTTCTTTAACACTCCCCCTTTATAAAACATTCCCCCGCTTTGTAAAACATTCTCCCAATTTGTGATTTAAAAAAATAATGATGTAAGTTGAGTTGCCTGAAAGAGTTAGTCAAGAAGAAAACAAGGAAAAGGAAAAAGCAACAAAATTCTCATTAGAATAACAAAAGATTAGAGTTTACAAATACAGTAGTTATTTGTTTTCTTTTTCTTTTTCCTTCTTTATCAACTCCTGAAGAACAGATTTCATATTTTTTATTTCCTTCTTGTCTTCAGATATTGAATCACCCTGAGTTCTGAGAAGCTCTTGTTGGTCGGCAAAAAGCAGATCTTGATTCATGATGGTCTCCTCCTGAACTCTGATTACTTCTTCAAGAGTATCAATTATGTCTTGCAAATTCTTGTGGTCTTTGGATAATAAAGAATTTTGTTTCATCAACAAAACTACTTCACATTTGAATGATGAATCCTTTGAAAACGCAGACTGAAAAGCATTCATTCTTTCTTGCAACTCTTTTACTAAAGTAATATCTGCTCCATGAGTTACTTGATTTAGCCTTTTAACAGTTTCTTCGTCAGGCTTATTGAAATCAATCGCAAGATCATTTGATAACCTCCTTATATCTTCAATTTCGATCTCATGGTCATTCACTGAGCTCTCTGAATTGTATGGTCACTTTGTCATTCTGTTGCAAGCCTTCTTATGAGCGGCCGAAATTTGAGATAGAACCTTCAAATCGGCTTCAACTGACAAAAGTATCTTTCCCAATTCTCTTACAGAGCCGAACTTCATTCTCTGATTGTCAGTAATAAAATAAATTTTCCCTTAAAGCCTAGGGAAATAAGGAATATTCTTCTCAACCCTCCTTAAAACATGAGAAATTTAATCACTCCTCTTGAGAGAGATTGTTTGTTCTGAATCAGTATCATCATTGAACAAATCCAGTTCTTTTGATCAGCTTAAGTCATCAACTGGTTTTTTCCTTTTTCTTTTTCTTTCTCATTTATTTCTTCTTCTATTTTATCACTGATGACAATAACTTTTTCAGTATGAGAAGATTGAGCACCTTTATTTTCTTGAGAATAAAATTTATCCAGAGTTTCAAAAGATTCAATAGGTTATTGATCAGCATGAGGAACTTTTGGAATACCTTCAATCTACTTTTCGTAAGATTCTTCTCCACTCTTATTCGGACATAGAAGTAATTCTAAAAGAAATCCCCCTTCCTCTTCTTCAACTTCCTGTATTTCCTCCCACAGTTGTTTACCTTTTTCTTTCTCTGGAGGACTCTATACGATAGGTTCTTGATGTAATTCTTCTGTTAGTTGAGAACTAGCATCCTCAACCATTTTCAGGACTTTAGAGATATCAATGACTTGAGCCTTTCTTTTCAAAAGAGTCTTCTTTTTCTTTTCAGCTTGGAGGGATTCCTCTACCCTTATCCTTTATGAAAAATCTTTATCTGGGTCACGACTGAACGTCGATTTACCTTCTTGTCTATATTCCCTATCTTTTCTCCACTTGGCCACAACCTCATTATTGTACTTCAGTTTCTTCTTAGGCTTTGAACTAGTTTGCGGATATGAATTTTGAGGAGCACCAATAGAAGGATTGTCTTTGACAGGTATAGGTGCCGATTGATTCTAAGCTGATTCAGCTTCTAAATCCTTAACAAAAAGAATTTAATTTTGATCAAAACAAACATTAAACTTCTTCAGAGTACTCTTACTAATCTAGGATGGCTTCAGATCTATCAAATTTCCTTTCAAAGGAATATTACAAAACTTCATTGTCTCGAGAATAAACTTTGTAAGAATAGATGGATACATAATCAAATGGGATTTGATTTCTCCTAACTTGACATTATTAATTGTTTCAAATATGTATCCCATGAGATTTACTTTTCTGATGTTGACAAGATAGTCCAACATAAAAATATCAGAAACCTTCAAAGTATCTCTATCCCCTTTCCTTGGGATAAGAAAACCATGCATCCACAGCATCACAAATCTGTTATCTGGAGAAAGATGAGCCACTTTTCTATTTTCTTCATTTAAAATAAACAAATACATTTCAGCACTTTCTTTGTTAAAAGTACCAACTTCCTCTGGTAGTTTATGAGATGGAAAAAAGGAATCACATTATATTGGAACATTTAGAAAATGGTATGCTTGTTTCATAGACATTGATAAATTTATATTGTACACAGCAATGTTGATAGTCCTGTTCTTATCAAAAGTTATAGTTTTGTAAAACTGACTGACTTCATCAATAAGAACCAGATCTTGAGAAATAGGGTTTTCAACACACAAATGCCCCAAGCCTTGAAATGTAATGATTCCTCTGATTGTAGAATCGTACGAATCAAAAAAGTCCTGAGAAAATAACCTTTCTCTGAAAAAGACATTCTCTAAAAAAGCCTTTGAAGACTATTATCCAGGAGTATTGGCAGAGGACTGAGACATATAGGTGAAGCAGCTGAAAGATTGTACGATGAATTAAATCGATGGAGGAGAGCTTCACCACAAATCCTGAAAAACCAGTGTGGGTTTGGGGAGGGGGGTTCTATTTATAAGCAGCAAAATAATGACTTTTGGTCTTCTACGGTTGAGATTAGAAGAAAAGAAATCAACAGATAGGATTAAAACGAATAAAAAAAATAAAAAAATATACATGCTGGAGATCGTAAGGTGATTGTTGGTTTAGATAGTATTAATAGTGAAAGAAACCAGAAGCGTGTGAAGTGAAATAATACAATCAATCGTCATGCTGATGGAAAACAAAAGTGTTACCATGGTCTAACGTGCCAATGGAAAACAAATTCGTTACCATGAACTGACGTGCCGATGGAAAACAAAGTTGTTACAATAAACTGACGTGCCGATGTAAAACAAAGTCGTTACCATAAAAAGACGTGCCGATGGAGAAGGAATTCATTACCATGAACGAACGCACCGATGGAAAAGAAATTAATTACCATGAATGGACATGCCGATGGAAAAGAAATTTATCACCATGAACGGACGTGCCAATGGAAAAGAAATTCATTACCATGAACAGACGTGCCGATTGAAAAGAAATTCATTACCATGAATGGACATGCCAATGGAAATGAAATTAAAAACTATAACTAATCAATCAATACGATAAACAGAAATGGAAATAATGATAAGTAAATAGTCAATACAATAAACAGTCAATACGATAAACAGTTAATACGATAAATAGTCAATATGATAAACAGAAAGTAAAAAGAGAGAAAAAAGTAAAATTTTCTCCCTTTTATTAAAAAGGAGTTTCTTAATGTTAGGAGGTGGAAAACAAGAAGTAGACATGAATGATTACATTAATGTAATCATTCCTAGATTCTATTTTATAAACTCAAATCTATCGGAAGGTAATGGTTTTGTAAAAATGTCAGCAAGTTGTTCTTGTGTTCCAATGAATTGTAAAATAATATCTCCTTTTTTTGTGTGATCCCTAAGAAAGTGATGCCTTATATGTATTTGTTTTGCACGAGAGTTATGTGCTGGGTTTTTACTAAGTGTTATGGCACTAGTGTTATCACATAGAATTTGAGTTTTGTAAAAACTCAATCCATAGTCAGTGAGTGTGTGTTGGATCCACAACACTTGAGCACAGCAACTTCAACTGCTACATATTCAGCTTCAGCGGTGGATAGTTCTACTGAGTGTTGTTTCTTATAGGACCAAGAAACTAGAGAATATCCTAATAAATGACACATTCCAGATGTACATTTTCTATCTATTCTACAACCACCAATGTCAGCATCTGAAAAATATTTTAAAACAAAATCACTTCTAGAAGAGTAAAAGAGTCCAAAATCCATAGCGCCTTTTAAATACCAAAAGATTCTCTTTATGGTTTTTAAATGAGACTCTTTTGGATTAGATTGGTATCTTTCACATAAGAATACATAAAACATTAAGTCTGGTCGACTAGCTGTCAAGTATAGAAAACTCCATATCATACCTCTAAAAAATGTTTGATCTACTGGTTTCCCAGTTTCATCAAGATCAAGTGTATTTGAGGTACCAATTGGTGTGCTAATACTTTTAGTCTTGTCATATCCATAATTTTTAATTAAATCATTAATATACTTATGTTCAGATATATATGTTCCTTCTGGTTTTTGGGAAATTTGAAAACCTAAAAATAATGTTAACTCACCAATCATACTCATTTCAAAATCAGCTTCCACTAAATTAGCAAAATAATCAGTTAAGGATTGCTGAGTTGATATAAATATGATATCATAAACTTAAATTTGAACAATCAAAACATTTTTATTTTCCACTTTTATAAAAAGAGTTTGATCCACTGTAACTTTTGCATAATTTTATTTGTAATGGAAATCCTATAAGTCTATCATACCATGATCTAGGGTCTTTTTTAAGACCATATAGAAATTTAGTAAGTTTAAAAACATTATTAGGATGTTTGGGGTCTAGAAAACCAGGATATTGTTCGACAAAAACTTCATCTTGAACAAAAAAAAATTTAGAAAATCACATTTAACATCTATTTGAAATAGTTTGAAGTTAAAGTATGCTGCAAAGTCTAATAGAATATGAATAGAATCATTTCTAGCTACCAGAGCATATGTCTCCTCATAGTCTATTAACTCTTGTTGATTATAGCCCTTAATAACAAGTCTTTCTTTATTTCTTACAATGATTCCAATTTCGTCACATTTGTTTCTGAAAACCTATTTTACACCAATTATAGTTGAATCTTTAGGTCTTTCAACTTAAGTCCAGACTTGATTCCTTTCAAATTCATTTAGTTCATCTTACATTGCTTTAATCCAATCTTCATCACCTAAGGCCTCACTTGGACTTTTAGGTTGAGATTGAGAAAGAAAGGGAAGATGTTTTATTTCATTTCTTAAGGAATTTCCGGTCCTTTCAGGTTGATTTATATCACCAACGATGTTATCACTGGGATGGTTCCTAAGAAGCAATTGATTTGGGTTTTTTAAAACCTGTTCATTAACATATGGTAGAAAATATTCTGGGGTAAAAGTTTCAGGAACACTTTCTTGAACATTTTCCCCATCAGAAGGATCTTGTAATAGACGTTGAAAAACATTTTTAGAAAACACATCTGTAAAACTAGGTTGGGTTTGGTTGAAAATAAAAGGAATAGTTTCATCAAATTTAACATGTACTATTTCTTCAATATTAAAATTGTATTTATTGAAAACTCTATATGCCTTAGAAGTATTGGAATAACCTAGAAGGATTCCTTCATCAGATTTTGGTGTGAATTTGTGTAGATTTTCTTTACTATTCAAAATGAATACTTTACACCCAAAAACATTGAAGTATGAAACATTAGGTTTTTGGCCAGTCCATAATTCATAAGGTGTTTTATTAAGAAAAGGTCTGGTTAAAACACGATTTATAGTATAACAGGAAGTACTAATAGCTTCAGCCCAAAAGTGGATAGCAATTGAGTATTCACTCATCATGCTTCTTGTCATTTCCTAAAAAATAATATTTCTTCTTTCAACAACACCATTTTGCGGAGGAGTTCTTGGAGCTGAGAAATTGTGAGTAATACCTTTCTTACTACAAAAAGTTTCATAATCAGAATTTTGAAATTCACCACCGTGATTACTATGAATAGTAATCAATGGTAGGTTTTTATCATTTTTAACATGGGCTCTAAATATTTTGAAATAGGAAAGGGCTTCAGATTTCTTTGTTAGAAAATAGACCCATGTAAACCTAGTAAAGTCATCAACTAAAAAAATACATAGTATTTTCCTCCAATGCTTCCTGTTTGTGAAGGACCAAAAAGATCCATATGAACTAGCTGTAATGCATTAGAAGTTGAAACTTCATCAATTGATTTAAAGCTAGTATTATGTTGCATAGAAAATTGACAAGAATCAAAGACTTTTGAAGAATCATATCTAAGATCCGGTAGTCCCTTTATAAGTCTTTTCTTTGAATGTTTACAATGGTTTATCAGATTGCAGTGTCCTAGTATTCTATTCCATATCCATGATTGGTCTTCTATTGCACATAAGCAGGGAAAATTTTGGCTCCTACGGTCTTCTAAGATAATAGTGTATATATTATCTTGCCTATGGGCAGATAGAATGAACTCATCCTTGGAATTGTGAACTAAACATTTATCATTCCTAAAATTCACAATGTATCCTTCATCACATAATTGACTTTTGCTGATGAAATTGTGCCAAAGACCTTTAACAAATACAAAATTTGAGATAATAAATTTTCCAAGAAAAATAATATTACCTATTCTAAGAATCTTTCCTTGAGCATTATCTCTGAGGGTAACCTTTCCACCTTTTGTTTTGATAGTCTTTTAAAATAAATCTTTGTTTCCGGTCTTGTGTCGAGAAAAACCGGTATCCATGTACCAAATATTCTTGTTGGTAAAGTTCTTATTTTCCTGAAAAAAAAACAATCATTTTTTCGGAATCCAAACTTGTAAAGATCCAGAAGAGTTAGATAAAAAAATATAGGAATACACATTTGTTTTGCGAAATAAGCTTTATGAAATCCTAAAGACTGAGTTTTATTAAGAGAAAACTCTCTTTTCCAGTGTCCACCACATTGACACTTTGAACCAAATGGGGTATTTTGAGGAACAAAATAGTTATTACTAAAAGCCGGATTGGAATGAGTATAACCAAGTCCAGAATGATTTCTCAAAGGTCGAATTTGAGAATACATTTTGTCAAAGTTCTCCTTGCCAAAAGTAAAGTTTGAAAAACATTTTTTCAAGGAAAATATTTCTAAATTAAGTTTTAAAACTATGTTTTTATCCTCCAAAACATTTGATTTTGAACTAGAGTTAGGCTCGGAAAAAATTTTCATAGAAATTACATTTTAATGATCCTTAGAAAGTTTATCCCTATCAGTCTTCACTTTCTCAAGGGTTTTTAACATACTTTCAAAATCTGATGTTTTCATATCATGATCATTAGAACGATCTGATACATCTTTTGTTAAAATTGAAATTCTAGAATTTTCTTTATCAAGTTTATTTTTGAGTTTCATATTTTCATTCTCATGTAATTTAGAAAACCTAGAAACTTCTTCGAAAGAAGGTAATGTATTATCTTTTGATGATGAAGACTCATCTGAAGATTCATAATATGTATTATCAGTATAATTTTCATTCAAAGAAATATTTTTAATAGCTTCTGTATTGTGTACCTTATCTATAAGACAATGATCATCAATTGGTAGTCTGGCTATAAGTCCAATATTCCTTGGTCCTGTGGATTCATATTCTAAAGTATTATCTGCTGAATCGCTATCAGTTTCACTCCAGGTATCATTTTATTTCAAGACTTTCTTTGTCATTGTCTTGCAATACTTTTTTCTTATTTCTTTCAGAATGTTTCTGCTTTCTATCTTTTCTATTTAGTAAAGGACAATCAGGTCTTATATGTCCCACTTTCTTACATTCATAACAAGTTACCTCTGAATATTTCTTATCCTTCCTATCATTCTTTTTGAATCTGTATTGGAAGACTTTCTTTCCCGCAATCTTGTTCATCCTTCGAGCAAGATTGGCTAACTCATTATCCGAGTGATCACTATCACTTGATTCTGATATAAAAACATTCTTAGCTTTGGGTCCTGTTATCCTTTCAGGTGTTTTAGCTTTAGATGTAGTAGTTAAAGATACACTTCCATTACCATTTTTCTTCTTATTGAAATCAGCATCTCTCTTCATTCTTGTCTCGTGCTTTATAAGAGTTCCAAAGAGTTCATCAAGAGTAATCTGGGAAACCATTCTATTTTCATCAATAGTTATCCTTTTTAAATCCCATTAATTTGGCATTATATCAATAATCTAATCTACAAGAGCTTAATCATCAAGTACCTTTTATCCCATAGATTGTAAGTTATTGATAATTTTCATTTATCATTATTGCACTTTACACACTAGATCTCCATAAGGAAAAATAAATCCATTATACTCTGCTCGAAGCATTTCTCTTCTTGTTTCTATAACCTTGGATGTACCAAAATGTGTGACTTCCAATTTCTTCCAAATACAGTTGGATACTTCACTAGAAGATATCTGGCTGTATATATTCCTAGTCATTGAACATAGTAAAGTATTGTGTAACTTATAATTCAGTGGATATTCTTTCTTCTCTTGATTAGTGAAAGTACTAACTTCTTTGTCATGAATTTTGTAACCTCCAGTAAGCATAATAAAATTGTCAACACCAGTATTGATTACAAATGTCTTCATTCGATCTCTCTAGTACCCATAATCATTCCCGTCAAATATTGGTGGTCTAGAAGGATTTAGTTTGTCAATTGACCCAATATTCATTCCTGTCATCTAATAAAACAAAATCTTTTCCTTTCCACACGTTAGTGTAGTAAATTGTTCAAATGAAAAATTGAATGAAATAGAGCATGTAAAATAAATCAGTGGAAACCTCCTCTAATACCAATTGCTGGATCAAATGAGTATATGTATATGTATATTAGATGGAACAATACAAGAGGGGGGGGGGTGAATTGTATTTTTAAAACATTGGATCAGACACTTAAGTGAGTTTAAGAGATCTTAAACTAATGTAAGAACAAACACCCCCAATTGTATTAAATAAAAAGGTATGATACAAATGTAATACTATTAAGAAATGTAAAAAAAATTGTATTCAAAAGAATACAATAATCAGAGTAATGTAAAAGTGAAAGATTCTATCATAAATCTTATAAAATCTAACAATACTATATGTAATAGTATAAGTGTAATTAGAAAAATTACAAATTTAGATGAAATATAAAAGGAAATAAAAACAATTGCCTTTCTAAAACCATTTGCAGCAGAAATGTAAAAGTATTAAAATTATTTTAACCTAATGAGAAGGGCTATCCTTTACCCTAGGATAAGAGGTTTGTCTTACCACCACCTTGGTAAGCCCTCGATACGATGATCGGTTCGTATGTCTGCCTATCCCCGTTATCCCTCGATACGATGATCGGTTCTTCTGTCTACCTATCCCTGGCAGCCCTCGATACGATGATCAATTTGTCTGTCTGCCTATCCCCGACATCCCTCGATATGATGATTGGTTCATCTATCTGCCTATCCCTGGTAGCCCTTGATTTTGCATGTAATCTGAACATCTGTCTTTCAATCACTTGAAAGTCCTCGATATGATGATTGGTCACAGAAAGCACAAACAATGCACTTATAGAAATACAAAAACAAAGAACAAGTTGTTCACGTTTTGTAGTTTCAAGGCTTTCGCATGAATTAAGAGAGAAGTCACAATATCTCTTTCTCGAACTTCATAGAAAAAAATGATCAGTCTCATACACACGTATTCTTCTTGGCTTCAAATGACCTTCTATTTATAGGCTTGAGGTTCCAATGGTCATATTTCCTCCAACGGCCATATTTCTCCGAAAAACTCAGAGGGACTTGGACACCTAGCATTACAATGGTCATACTGAAACAGAAAACATTACATCATTTTAAATAGTTTATAACTAATTCCACGACATCGTTTGGGTTAAAGCAAAAGATATATGAAGATGATAATCATGAGTACAATTAATATGAAACATGTGTTTTTGATAAAGGACCAAAACAAGCAAGTAATGAAAGTAAAGTATGAGTACTATAAGTATTACTTAATGTAATGTATTGATACGATACAAAGTGAGTATGATGCAAAAAAGTCAGTATGATTGACAGAGTCCGTACGATTTAAAGAGTCAGTACAATTGACAGAGTCAGTACGATTGACATAGTCAGTACGATTAGCATACTTAGTACGATCTGCATACTCAGTACGATCAACATGGTCAGTATGATGAGCATGGTCTATACGATCAGCATGGTCAGTACGATCAGCATGGTCAGTACGATCAGCATGGTCAGTAGGATCAGCATAGTCAGTACGATCAGCATAGTCAGTACGATCAGCATGGTCAGTACGATCAGCATGGTCAGTACGATTAGCATATTCAGTACGATTAGCATTCTCAGTACGATCAGCATTGTCAAAGTCATTTGTGATTTCCCAAACAAGATATAAAAGTCAAAAGATAACTTTTGACTCAACAATATGGTCGACAAGTTATATCCCATAGTCTTGAGGTTTGGATTATGTGCATGGGGTTTTTCTATGTTGTGTTTTTTTGAGTATCATTCCATTAGTATGTTTTGATAAATTGGTCGGATTAATGGTTAATTGAACCCCTCATGATCTCTATGGGATTCATTGAGGTATATTAGATATGTTATAGGGCTACCCATGGGGAGGGACATCATCCCGAACCTAGAAAATTATAATGATAAGAATAGAATTGATTATTATGAAATCGAGCCCATGATAATATGTTAACATGTTAGATTGAATTATAAAAGGCACTAATGGTAGTTGTGAATACTCATTGATAATGGAATAAGTGATTATTTGTAATATTTTGAATGGATTAAATGAATTAAAGTGATTGTGATAAATGGATTATGTGTTGAAATGGAAATATGTTAATGATTTCAGGCATGCGAATGGGAATGTTATAATGGGACAAGTCATGATGTTGAATTTATATATATATTTAAGTAACATTGAATTGTTAATGTTATGTGTATTGTCTGTGTATGGTTTGTGAAGTGAAAAATGTGGTAAACTATTAACGAATCATATTCAAATGGATTGGTGGTTTGTGGGGTATTGACTTATGTTCGACACCCATGAGTCATGTTGGAATGAGGCTGTAAACCCCAACCCTAGAATTCATGGGTTAGGGAATCAAATGTGAGATCTAGGCCCCTAACAGATGTGTTGGTTGAGACTACCTAGAATGAGGTTCCAAGGTAAGTGTGATTTAATTTGTTGATAAAACATAGACATAATCTCTAACGTATGAATGATAAAATTTCATGTGAAATGATTTACCTAGTGAGGTTGGGAACTTGAATTATCACATTATTCATTTTAGTTGACTGGAATAGGACATTGTGTAACAAATGAATATCCTAACACATAGATTAAATGATTGAGATGGGTTTGATATAAAATGTTAACTAATGGAATCCGATTATTATTTTTATTAATTTGTCATACATTTTAGTACATATATGAACAATCTATTTAGACTATGGATTTTTAAAACACAATTGGTGGTGGCCTATTGAGTCATAATCAAACCCTTATCGGGCCACCATTGTATACCCATGTAGATTTCATTGTTTCATGTATGGAAAATGGATAAGAACCTATGCTAGATGGGTTGTTTGTGAATGAGATGTTCATGGATAAGGGATATGGACCTCAAGTTAGGACCCAATTTTGGGATTATTATTTTTATCTTTATTTTGGGTAATCTTAAACTAGGAACTGTATCACATGACATATAATATTTAGTATTTGGTTGTGGTATTGTACATAGTTTTATGAAATGGTTGGTAATGCATGTTATTTTTTATTTTTCTATATATTTTAAACATTACCATTTGTTTCATACTCATATAAATAGGGTAGATTATCCCCACATGATATATTAGACCCTCACTACTAGTCGAAAACCTTTGGTGTACGAGGAGGCATGATTGAGGTTATACGGAGACCCGACTCGTGGCACTAGCTTAGTGGATCTTAGGCTGGGGACATTTCAATGTGTTATCAAAGAAGGTTATTTTTTGTTCCCTTAAAATTTGGGAATGATTGAAAGGATATTAGGAAGTGTCAGGCCAAGTAAATGAGTTTATATATGGAGGTATCTAACCTATGTATGGGGGAAAACCCAAGTACACAGGCTGGGATTTTTTTGTTCTTAATGTGTGTTGTTACAATTGATTGATATTTCACCATCTATTAGAGCAGTTGTTGTGTGATGTTACTATTTCATGATATTTTTATAATGGTTTAAATGGAATTATGTTGTTCATACATGAATCATAATAGGAATCTAGGGATATAAGTGCACTGCATCCTGGTTGGCACACACGGTGAGGATGTGTGGGACATGAAGTGTTGAATTCATTTCATTTTCTTTGAAAATTTTAAGAAAGTGGGGTCAAATAATGATAATTCAAATAGGGAAATGGAAATAATGTGAATGAATAGTTAAATAATTATTCTTAATGAAATGTTAAAACAAGATGTAATGTCTTAAAGGTGGATAAAAGGGAAATTATTAGATTATAAAAGTGGAAATGGTTAAAAGTGGAGTTTAATAAAAGGTGATTGTGATTATGAGAGTTGGTTTCCCCAAATTGATCATGACCTGCAATAGGGATGACTACTGTTAGGGATAAAATTAAGATGATATCTGTTGGTGTAGTGTGTGTAGAATGAATTTTTTATATAAATTTGAGATCCTTATATTTTGTAAACAAATGATGTGTTTTGTTATGTGTAATAAGAAGTGTATTTGGAATTATAGAAAATATCACCACGATGACATGTGCTAGTTGGGAAACAAGAAGATATCACCAAGAATGTTCCTTCATAAGTTGACCATGAGACCCTAGTGATCCTGGGTAACCAATGAGTGGAGATGTACCCGGAGAACGTCACTTGTATTATACTGATGATGGAATGAGACCCTGGTCGGGTTGTGTCTAGCATGTTTTAGTTGATGAGATTTTTTCACCTTTTGCACCCTCCGATATGTTTTTGGATAAGGTAGACATGAGGAGGCCGATATATAGATAGGGTCCATCTTGATGATTATTGATCACTTAGAGACTCATCCTGATAAATGAGTCATGTTGGAATCCTACATGTTATGAGGGAAATAAAAGTATTGAGGTGAATCATGGTATAGACTGAGTAGGTTGAGGGTATAATGTGGAAGAGTTCCTAGAAAAAGTTTGTGGAGAATTTCTATCTTGAGATCTTGAGTCAGTGGAAGGTCGTAGAGTTTAGGAGTATGACATAGGGGACTTTGTCAGTGATGGATTATGTTTTCCACTACCCCAACATGGTATGAATTTTTACATATTTGGATGTGGATGATGTAACTATGGAATTATGTTTCTATGGTGGACTTAAACATGAGATCCAGACCTAGGTGAATATCATTAATTAAATAGTTTTGTGGAAGTGGTGGACTAGGCCCTTATCATATATGAAAATCTCAAGGAGGGTTCTATTGGTGGAAATGTGGTTCAAATAGGGAAATACAATGCGGTGAATTATTATGGTAGGAAGTGCCTATTTGAGTGTCTCCACTAGTTTGGTGGTGGATTGTGTAGTTATAAAAGGGAACCAATTTTTTAGGGAAGCAATCAAGTCTTCTAGTATCAGTGCAGTAGGACAGGACACATGTACAGTCAGTGTCCCCAGGCATCAGTTGAATGCTGATTTTGTGGCGGGATGGGTATTGTGAAAAGTTACTATAGTAACCCTTGGAATTTGGGAAATGATGGAGGACCAAGACTAGAATAGAGTGCAGGAAGGGGGTCAGTCACCCAATATCAGGATGGCAGTTGGATCACTACCAGTCATAACAGTTTGGGTAGTGCATGTGGCTCCAAAGGATATGGGTGTCCTTATCCGTATCATTTTCCGACACCCGAAACATTGACAAGATACCATGGTATAGGTACATGTCAACTTCATGTAGTTCCGACCCCATCTAAAAGTGGAGAGGCTGGACCATTGGGAGTTAAAGGTATAGTTCTTGTAGCTTCAATGTATTCTACTGCTTTATTTGATATATGTGTCCCAAATCTTTTTATATCCTCTAGGTTTTTTAATTATGTTGCGTCAAGTAGTGAAGAATATGTGTGGGATCATTACTATTGATAAAACCTTATCATTTCGAGTAGATAATATCCACCAATATAAGGGGTGCGCTCTTGAGGTTTGTGGGTACCATTTTTAGGGGGAATTGATTATGATTTAGATTTCAGGTTTTGATTTCATTTTGTAAATGGATTGGATAGTGTTGTACCATTCACATATCAACTATTACCATCATAGTTTAACTTTCACATCTCTTTAGGTTTGCACAAATGCAAATCATGGAGAATGGGACATTGGTGTTGGCCATGCAAGGCTAGTTTGTCAGCAATTGGGAAAACTCACATCCCAAGGGGCTTTTATTATGCTTTATGATGGGGTAGTAGAACATATTTTCTTTCCTACTATAGTGTCCTTTTTTTAAAAAAAAATTCCTAAGGAAATCTTGGGGTTTACACTCATGAGAGTTTTTGAGTTCGTGATGGAATTACTTTCGGGAGCAGAACTAGTTTTCACTCTTCCATATAGAATGTCAATAAAAGAACTCAAGGAAGTGAACACAAAAATAGAGGAGTAAAAAAGGTTTTATTCATCCAAGACTATCACCTTGAGGATCTCCAGTTCAATTTTCCATTAAGGCTAATAAATCATTTTGGTTATGTATCAATTATAGGAAGCTGAATTAGGTGACAGTTAAGAACTAACACCCTCTTCCTCAAATCATTGTGGTTATGTATCAATCATGAGTATGCTGATAGAGAATAAGATATATTCCATGCTATCCAAGTTTCAATGATGTATTGAGTGGGTATATTTATTGGGTCACATAATCTCTGAAGAAGATGTTTCATTAGATCTGAAGAAAGTGATGGTAGTTGTATATTTGGAACAACCCACGAATGTTGTTGATGTTCGAAATTTTCTAAGATTGGAGAGATACTACTAAAGGTTCATCAAATTGTTTTACCATTTGGGATCACCAATTTCAGGTTTGACTAACAGATGACTCAGGTTTGAATGGTCTGGGGTATGTGAGAATGCCTTTCAGTAGTTAAGGAAGCGGTTATCAACCACACTGATTCTAATATTACCAAATCCAGTTAAGTAATATACCTTATTTTTTGATATTTCGGATGTTGGGATTGGGGAAGTGTTGATTCTGGATGATCTGGTTTCCATGTATGGGTCATGAATGGTGAGGCCTCATGAATCAAATTACCCTATTAATGATCTTGATATGTCTATGGAGGATTATGCTTTAATTTGTTGGCAGAATTTCTTGTTCGGAAATAGTTTAATATATATACCAATCATAAAATCCTTTAGTACATTTTTTTTAGAGTGATTTCAATCATCAATAGTGGATATGGGTTGAGTACATGATGTCCTTTGACTTCAAGCTATTTACACACTAGGAAAGGGAAATAGTGTTGTGGATTATTTGTGTCAGAAGGCAGAGAATCAGAAGGTACACGAATCTAATTTTGAGTATAGGGTGGTGGAATTGTTTTTTTAGATTAATATGGGGGAATAAGATGTGAAAGGGAAGATGACCCTATCATACATGACAGTTGATTCCACACATTATATCCGGATCAAGGATAGAAATTTTGAGGATACATAGTGTTTGTCCTTGGGGGAATGTCTCGATGGTGGGCATAAACCTTCCTGTTGGACATTGTAAATGATGATATTGATTAGGTTTTTGGAAAACATTTCATGACTAATTTTATGTGTGAAGATTTGATGATAGTTTTTCATGCATCATTATTGTATGTGAATCCAGCACTTACCAACATCTATCATAATATTCATAGGTAGTATTGGTGGCCAGGGATGAAAAACAAGGTTGTAGGTTTCGGGACGTAATGTTATACCTATGATCAGGTGAAGGCCAAGGATTAGTGACTGAGTGATATATTACAACCATTTCCCATTCATGAAGAAAAATGGGATGACATGATGGTGGATTTTTTGGTGGGTCTTTTGGGGATGACATGGAAGAATGATGTGATATGGGTATTTTTGGATCGATTTGCCATTGAGGCACATTTCATACCAATCTAAGAGACATTCACCATTGATCCATTGGGTGAGTTGTATGTTCAAGAGATATTAAATTTTCATGGGGTTCCATAGACTATAGTTTCAAATTGTGATCCATGTTTTACTTCCCTAATTTGGTAGGTATTACAGAAGGGACTATGTATTAAGGTGTTTTTTTGAGTGCATCCTTCCACTCACAGATAGACAGGTAATTAGAGATTACTATTCTGGTACTAGAGGACATGTTTAGGGCATGTGTCCAAGATATTGGTGGATTATGGGAGAAGAACATGGCATTTTTGAGTTTTCCAATAACAATAGTTACTAGGATATGATACAGATTTCACTATATGAGGCGCTCTATTGTAGACCATGTAGATCGAAATTATTTTGTACGATGTATAGATAATTAAAGTTATTTGGACCAAGCCTCGTGAAGTAGATGTTATAATAAGATCAGTTGATTCAAAAATGTTTGCTGATATATCAATGTTGGAAGAAGTCATATGGGGATTTTTATCATAGGCCTCTTGAGTTTATGAAGGGTGAATGCGTGTTTCTCCCGGTGTTTCCATGGTTGGTTCATCATCGGATTCTTAAACAAGGTATGTTGTTAGTTAGGTACATGGGGACATTTGATATTATGGAGAGGGTAATACTAGTGGCATACTGATTGGATCTTCCACATAAGTATAGTAGTATGCATGAAATTTTTCCGGTGTCACAAATTTGATAGTCTCACCCCGAACCATCTAATATGATTGATTTTAAGGATGTTGGTTTTTAAGGCTGATACTTCCATTGGGGAACATCTATTTTATATTGTGGATCATAGTGAAAAAGTATTGTGGGAAAAGAAGTACCATTGGATCGAGTTTTTTCAAATCGAGGTAATTTTTAGGAAGAAACATAGAGAGGGAGATATATATGAAGTCCTAGAATCCCTATCTCTTTACATCAGAAGTTCAGTGATACTTAGGAATTCATATTGATGATTATCCATTATATGGTGGGGAGGTTTTAAGATCCAGAACATGTCACGAACTAAATCTAGTCACCATCAAAACCTGCACCCGACCTTGCCCGTGGTAATGCTCGAAGGGCGTTCCCTATCTCCAAAGGCTTGAAAAAGTAATTGGGTATCACAAAATGGAAACTGGGAACGATTTTCCAGAATTTATAAACATAAAACAAAAAATGAATCCAAGAAACCAAATGGATTTTTCAAATTGAAACATCTTTTACAAAAATTCAGAACTGAATTACACAATTTTAAATAATGTTCGAAGACTAATACAAAGGTACAAAACCAGAAATGACAGCCCAAGAACCTCCACATGGAAAGATGCGACTCCCTCAAGCCATCTCCACGACACCACATCATAAAGGGCCTACTGGAAACCCGAACCACTGGCACTAAAAATGTTACCCAAAACTACGACAGAAATAACCAAGTTTACTTACACCCAAAGGTGTAAGTAGGATGTGAGCCAAATCCCATTAGGATACCACCACTAAGAGATTCCATGTGGCAAACATTTAAAGATGAAAAGCAAGCAATTATTCAAAAACATGAAATTCTAGTTACAATTTCTAAAAGATGATACTTTAAATAAAATCAGTTTTCAAGTTGGATAATTTAAAAAATACACACTTTTAAAATAAATACCAAAGATACTGAATTTTCTAGCCAAATATAACGTATGCTGATGGTACGTATATAGGATCTAATGCGCACAAGAAATGGTAAATAACCCTTATGCACTAGCTCTCGGTGGGTGCAGGGTACCTCGTATCTTGGTGAAAGTAACCATCAAAAATATCCATGCTCATGCATGATCCACTAGTAGGGAACATACCCATAACCTAGTGGTCCTAAATAGTCATCATCATAGTTTAGTTAGTGTTGTAAGCCTCAAACTTTCTATGTGAAACTGAGGCCAAACCCCACGGGATCACTAGCATACTAGTATACATCCACCACCTAGATACCAAGGCTTTCCTCTTATGCTCAAACAAGTTCAAAATTCCATGAAATATAATTTTCACATGAAAATTCAAATTTCACATCAAAAAATCACCAAACACCCCACATGTACGTCACACAAGTCACATCATCCCCCTTTTTATTCAAATTGATTTTGAAGTCAAACTCACACAAAAAATAGCCCACAAAACTTTTCACATTTCTTTAACACTTTCACATATCCTTTAAAAAAATATAAAACCTTTCAAAGGTAGTTAAAATAACATAACACAACACACACATGTCACATAATACTACTTTCACAACAAAATTCATTTTTCCCATCACACCCTCACAAAATAGCCCACACCACGTTCTCATCTCTTTCACACTTTAGTAAATCCCTAAACATTTTTAAAAAACAATTACCAGATGAAACACATAAAAAATAGACCCTTTCACATTTAAAATGTAACATTTCAAAATATACTCAAACCAAAATAGTTTTCAAATATGGTTTCACCTCTTACATAAATCATTAAACTATTCAAAACGTTCATAGAACAATTCTAAGAAGTATGCCAAAGAATTGCACATATAAACAATTTAAAACCCCTCTTTCCAATCCAAAATCACACTATTACGATACCAAAATAGAATTCAAATCACTAGATACATTTTTTAAACAACTCACAAGTGTCATAAAATTACCTTGGATATCACCACAAAAGATAAACACGAAAACACACATTTTCATAAAATACTGTCAAGAAGTATAACAAGGTTTTACACATAAAACCCATTATAAACCCTCTTTAAAACCCAAAACCAGAACATGACCCTACCAAAGCATAATTGGCATCCCAAACAACATTTACTAAACCAATTTCATATGTTAGAGAATAACCCAAATAATACCACAAGAGTTTCACATGGAAAGACACCGAATTTAAATCAAAATGAAAATATTGAATTAAATACTTAACAAAATCCATAAAAAACTGTTTTTAAACCACACATAACATATGTGGAACATGAAAAATAAGTAAAACAAGAACACTAAATCATCAAGAAATGCTTACACGTGGAATCGCCTATTTTTTGAGTCAAACCCCTTGAATCTTGGTGCGAAACCTCAACCACACATCCGCCGCACCACAAGGGATTGAAAAGAAACCTAAAACCACCATATTAAACCAATAACCTCAAAGAAAAACTCTAGGTATGAATCCGTAGTCGCTGGACAAGTGGAACATCAAAAAATAGTGGAAGAAAACCTAATGAAATGGAATAAAATGAAGATAGTATGACTTACTTTCATAATTGTTATGTCTCCCCATCAAATCTCCGTTCGAGGATGAGGTCCAATGGAGGGGGAGCAACATTGGAGGCTGGAAATGGAGGTAAGGCACGAAATGGGGAAGAATGGGGTGGATTTGGGTTTATTCTGGAAGGGTAAAGTTGGAAATTCAAAAATATTTTAATGACCTGGACAACCCTGCACGGTTTTCCGGCAGAGTTTGGAACCGCACGGCCAAATTGCATGGCCAGTTCAGGGAACCCAAAAACCTTCATTAATACTCCATATTCCGGGGGGTCTAATGGGGAAACCAAGGGGTAAATATAATCCAAGGATATGGTAGAAAATGTTCTAAAAGAACCCATCCTTTTCACCCTAAAACTCGCCCAACTCATGGGTGCAAACCACCTCAACAACTTACCCCACAAGTGGTGTCACATGGAGTGTCACTAAGACAACTCAAAAACAACACAACCACACACCATTAATTTGAAAAAAGAGAAGTCCAATTACCATAAAAAACCCCCAATACTAAGGTCATAGATTAGTATCACAAGAGACACCAAAATTTCAAACCTGAAACACCCGGGAACCAATAAAAATCTAAGAAATGAAACAAGATTTAAACCAAAGAATGGAATTGAAAATATGTGTGTGACAATTCTACCCACCATAATGCTTTATGAACCTGGAAATCCATTGCAAGGGAAACAACAAAAATGGTACTGAACTGATAAACCAAGAGGTACTCCCTTGCTAGGTTTCTCCCCCAATGGCCAAAACACCTACAGTGATCAATTAGGGAAGGAATACTCTCACAAACCAAAACATACACCAATTTCTGAAAATATTCATAATTTATCCCAAAAGATTACTTCTCAAGAATTATTCGAACAACACTCAAGCAACTTCCCCAAATTAACTACAACAACAAACAGGGTTACACTTATCTTAATTTAACCATACCGTTGGGCGTTCTCAAATCCCATCATTTACATAAGAGAGATGTTGGTAGTTAGATAGATCTAAACAAGACTACCTACTTACAAGACAAGACCAAGGATAAATATGACTTACTAGTATGGGTAGGCATAAGTGGGCTCCCCACCATAAATGAAAACTTAAAATTTCCCAATATAGAATCAATACACTAACAGGGGGAGGCCCGAACGGACTCCAAGTACAAGGGTAATAATCCCACTAGAAATTTCTAAAATTACATACATGAGACTCATTGTGGGTCTCCCCACAAAAATAACCATCCATCTTAACAACCAAAATGGGCTGACACAGAAAGACCCCAAAATTTTAAAATTTGGGGTGGCCGCACAGCTAGTCCACACAGTTTGGGAAACCGTGCACTAATCAGGTGGATCATTTTGTTTTCATGGATTCATAGAACACAACACTACTAATCCTGAAAATACTATTTTCTTAACTGGTTGAGCCAAATTCACAATCATACTCCAAAAACACAATGGAAATGAAAGTGGAAAAGAGTAACATTGGGAAATAGCATGGGAACGAGGCCCTACACCTCTTTCCACTAATTAGGAACATTATGAGAAAGATGACAACACTAGAGTTTTAAAATATCCCCCCATATTTCTTACTAAGGATATGAATTTTCATGAGGGTTTGAATGACCCTAGGATTTCACATAACTACACGCTAGCTTCACTCCACGACCTATGGCTGGAGCTCAAATAATTGAATCATCTTCGACCTCGTAGTTAGGCATTGGAAACCCCTTGAATGGAACATCTCCTTCTGGTGCAACAAAATACTATATTGCAATCCCAAATGGGTTAACCAAGACATAACACATTCCAAACTCACTTTACCATAACCCAACATATCATTGAATCAAGGGCTTAGAAGATACACAGACATCCCACCTTGTTTCTTCATGTGACAAACAATATAAAAAAATGACACATATAAATACATTCCCCTAAAAAAGAGGATTTTGATGTTTTTCAAATAGAGACATACTCCAAACATCACAGATACTCTCAAAGGATTGCACAAACCCTACCATTATAGTCAAAAAAGCATATGACATCACAAGGAATCACCGAACATAACCATTGAAACTGATTGAAACAATACATAGAGAGGGACCTTATGCAATGTCCCTAAACATTACACAATTCCATAAAGTGGCCATAACAGCCTCTCATGATCATATTTACAATGATGGTGATTTAAAATGAACCCATAATTCAAAGAAACTATGAAGTAACAAGAGGCCCTCTTAGACACCATCCACACTAACAACACCAGACCACATCAACCTTCGATGAATCAGGTAACAGGAGAAACTCAGGTCTCTTTCAACCTTCCGCAGTCACTCTTCCACTATAAGGGGATCCAAAAAATGAATAAAGGAATAGGTGTAGAATAAATATACAAATATTGATAAAATATTTCTTATATTGATCAATTGGAGGGTCATCCAATGGCTAAACAACCTGGGTTTCACTTCAGTTGTGCATTATCCCTTAATGGGGGGAGTACCTTATCCAATGAGAGAACCCAAGGACCCAACCAAGCTCGTCCATTGGTCAAAACGTCCCACAAACTAGAACCAAACACATGAGGGGAACCACCGCAAAGGCATCCCAAAAAATTTATCATAATAGACCACTAACCATCCCTTCAACCCATCTTACCGACTGAACGCAATCCCAAAACACAGTTCAAACAGGAGGGGTTCTTGGACTCAAAACATCAAACAACATCAACATTTCCAAAAACACATAATACAAAACATCCCAAACCATCCATCAAGACATCCTTTCTTCGTTTAAAAACATTTCATTGAAAACAAACAATTCAGTGGTTAGTGTATCCACCAATGGTACACCATGGGCCTCACACATGAATGTTTCTGTACTTCACCAGGCACCCTCCTCTTATCCATCCCGGAACTCATCCAGGCATGCCATCAAACATACATCATCCCAAATAACCCCATGAATATGGTATCTTATTTAAATACCAAGGGTTAAAAAAAATTCTTTTAACTTTTCAAAAGCAAAATTGTCAACCAATACCACTTTTTCTCAAAACCACTAACCACGACATCAATCCCAAATTACAGATTACCAAAATTCTCAGAAATAAAAAATTGTTCAAATGAAAAAACACTTTCAAGTCATACACATTAATTTCAAAACATATCATCCAATTAAAAAACCTTTCAATGGTTTATAAAATTTTATTAGAAACAATTATTCAAACCATCCTTAACATCTTCCTCATTTCAAAAGTGCTGTAAACAATCCATTTTTCCCATTTCAAAAAAAATATGAAAATTTAGTTCCACCATTTCAAAAATCAAAAAATTCTCTCTTTATTATAAAATAATTTCACAAAAACCTTAAGGTTCTTAAAACCATGTCATTTTTTATTTAAAATCAAAGTTCCATGATTTCAAAACTAAAGGACACAAGACAATGCGAGAGGAAACTAGTTTTGGTCGGTGACTTGGACATATGGTTGGCGTCCATACTCCAATCACTTCACCATCACAGAGAGTGTTCTAGGGAAATATTCCTGACTCCGCATGTCTTGCGATGCCCTGTGATCTCACTAAGATCATCAACCCAACTCTCTTTTCATTTCCCATAATCATCGTCAAAAAAGAAAATCAAAGGACTCACATAATAACCGACTTCCCATGGTGACTTGAATCCCATCATAAGGTGTGGTGATAAAGAAATCTGGCCATAACTAGAATTCCATGTCCTAAAAATCCTAACTCCAGACTATCCCTGCTGTTTCCCAAATAAGATGACCCAAATAGAGAGAACCTCCCTCTGATACCATTTTGTCATGACCCAAATCTGGTCGCCATAAAGACCAGCACCCAACCCATCCCGTGGAAAGGCACAAAGGCCATTACCAATCTCCATAGGATAGAACAAGTTCCCGGGTATCACAGAAAGGAAATTGGTAAGGATTTACCAGAATTTGTAAACATAAAACAACAAACGAATCCAAGAAACCAAATCTAGATTTTTCATATCGAAACATCTTTTACTAAAATTCAGAACTGAATTACACAATTTTAATCAATTTTTAAGACCAATTCAAAGGTAAAAAACCATAAATAACATTCCAAGAACATAAATATGGAATGAGGCACCACCCTTAATCCATCTTCACAACACCGCATTAGGAAGGCATGCTGGAAACCCGAACCACTGGCACTACAATTTGTACCCAAACCTCCGATAGAAATAACCAAGTCTACTTACACCAAAAGTTTTAAGTAGGGTCTGAGACAAATCCCAGTAGGATTCCACCACTAAGAGATTCCATGTGGTAAACTATTAAAGATGAAAAGCATGCATGTTATCAAAAACATGAAATGCTGGTTAAAATTTCTAAAAGATGAAACATTAAATAAAAACAGTTTTCATGTGGGATAATTTAAAGAATAAACACATTAAAAATAAATACCAAAGCTAATGAATATTCCAGAAAAATATACCATATGCCGATGGTATGTGTAAAGGATCTAATTAGTACAACCAATGGAAAATAACCCATAGGCACTAGCTCGCTGTGGGTCCTAGGTACCTCATATCTTAGTGAAAGTAACCATCACAAATATCCATTCTTATGCACGATCCACTAGTAGGGAACATACCCATATCCTAATGGTCCCCAATAACCATCATCATAATTTATTTAGTGTTGTAAGATTCAATCGTGGTATGTGAAACTCAAGCCAAACCCCACAGGACGACTAGCATACAAGTACATGTAAACCCACCTAGATACCTGGGCTTCCCTCTTGAGCTCAAATAAGTTCAACAATCCATGAAATATAATTTTTACAAGAAAATCCCACTTTCACATCAAACATTCACCAAACATCCAACATGTAAATCACACATGTCACATCATCCCCCTTTTATTCAAATTTATTTTGAAATAAAACTCACACCAAAATAGCCCATAACACCTTTTCACCTTTCGTTAACACTTCCAAAAATTCTTTAAACACTTTTATAAAACCTTTCCAAGATAGTTAAAATTACATAACATCCCACACACATGTCACATAATACTCCTTTTACAACAAAATTCATTTTTCACATCACACCCTAACAAAACATCCCACACCACATTCACATCTATTTCACACTTTATTAAATCTTGCAAACATTTTTATAAAACATTTCCACAATGGAACACATCACAAAACAGCCCCTTTCACATTTAAAATGTACCATTTCAAAATATACACAAACTAAAATAGTTTTCCAATATGGTTTCACCTCTTACATTAATCATTAAACCAATCAAAACATTCATAGAACAATTCTAAGGAGTATACCCATGCTTTTGACATGAAACCCATTTCAAAACCCTCTTTCCAAGAACAAATAACATCATTTCCAACCCAAAAACAGAATTTTCATCCCTAGAGACATTTTTTAAACCCCTAAAAAGTGTCATAAAATTACCTTGAAAAACACCACAAAAGTTACACATGAAAACACACATTTTCTTAAAATACTCTCAAGAAGTATGACAAGTTTTTACACATCAAACCCATTCAAAAACCCTATTTAAGACCAAAAATCACAGCAATACCCCACCAAAGAAGAATTGGCATCCGAAACATCATTTACTAAACCACTTTCATATGTTAGAGAGTAACCCAAATAATACCCAAAGAGTTTCACATGGAAATACACCCAATTTAAATCAACATGAAACTATAGAATTAAATGCTTAACCAAATCCATAAAAACAGTTTTCTCACAACAAAAAACAAATAAATAACATGAAAGATCAGTAAAACAACAAAACTAAATCATCAATAAATTGTCACATAGGTAATCATCTACCATTTGAGTCAAACCCCTTGAATCTTGGTGTGAAACCTTAACCGCACCTCCCCCCGCACCATAAGGGATTGAAAACCAACATTAAATCTCAATATTAGACCACAAACATAAACTAAAAACCCTTGGTATGAATCCATAGGTTCTTTAGAAGAGGAACTTCAAAAAAGAGTTGAATAAAAGCTAAAAAATGGAATAAATCAAAGATAGAATGAATTACTTTCATAATTTTGATGTTTCCCCCATAAAATCTCCATCCAAATATGTTATCCAATGAAGGGGGAGAATCCTTGGAGGCTTTCCATTGGGGTAAGGAACGAAATGAGGAAGAATAGGGCGGATTTGGGGTTATTCCAAAAGAAGAAATTTGGAAATTCAAAAATATTTTAATAACCTGGATAACGCTGCATGGTTTTCCTGCACGGTTTGGAACTGTGCGGCCAAACCGTGCGGCCTATTCTTAGGTACCCAAAAACCATCATCAATGTATATACCCATATCATGACATATATAGATATTAAATTACTTTTTCGGAATACTTAATACATAACAAAAATAGACACCAAAGGACTGTAATAGTTTAATGTCTTTGGAAACTTGCAACATAATCTTCTAATCTTGGTGAAAGATCTTCAACATCTCCAATAATGATCTTCCTTTTTTAACCTAAACCTTTATTTATATCCTGGGGAAAAGAAAACATATAAAGGGTGAGCTCAAATTCTCAGTAAGGGTAAGCATGGAGGAAATAAAACAAACCATATACATTTGAACTTCAAAACATGAACATAAAGTTTAAACATCAAAATCATGAGTTGTGAAATAAATCTTGGATGTACATAAGGAATAGATCATAAAGGAACATAAATCATGATAAAACAGCATGTGAATAAAATATTTAATTGTGGAAAACCATTAAGCATGTGATATGATTTCCATAGTAGAGAAGGCATTGCTGTCAAGACCATCTTAGTGGACAAAGTCCCTTTCTGAATCGAGTTCACTCATTGTTCCAGTCCTGTATCACTGAACCAGATTGACATATAATTCTATCCATGTCTATCTCATGAGATATAAATCTTTACCCAATTCATTGGTGTGAGATATAGGTCCCACCCATCACATAATGAAATTATTCTTACTTGTGCCACAAAATAAACAAAAAACATTCATCATAACACAAATAATAAAATGGGTTTTATAAACATCACCCCATCATCACATAATCCATAGAAAACAAATGTATATCATTTCATCATAAGAAAAATCACTCCATGTAACTAATAGAGAAATTATACTTGAATCACAAACATTCTAGATAATCTCATCTTAGAGGGAAAATAGTTTTGATAAAACACTTGAATTGAAGTCTTGAGGAAAATATCCTTTCTTCTTCAAAATAATTTCCTTTTCACAAAATGGAACACAATTTTATAAGAAATGGATTTTATTGAAAATAACCATGAAAAATATTAGAGTAAGCTTCATAAAAATTAGGCTTTATGAAACCATAAATATCCATTCATGTCGTATAAGTTAAAAAAACATTCTTCTTGTACTTTTGTTGGAAACGTCAAAAAGTACCTCGTATGGTTAACAAAAGAAAGATTCCTTACATACCATGTAGTAAAAGTAAAATAAATGGGTAAAAGGGACTTTAAACATACATGAAACCATTTTTATAAAATAGGGACATGGATGATAAATATAACCCTTATGAATAAAAAATCTAGGATAAAAACTATATAGGAAAAGTTATCCCTGACCTTAGGTCCGATATGCTTTGTACATATCTGAACCTTTTGTATAATGATTTAAATTATGTCATTTACTTATTACCAAATCATATTCATTGTTATTATATCATATATTATTCACTTATGACTTTATATTACCCATTCTTTTGTAAATTCCATGTCAATGTAGCGTTTTGAGTAAAATCGTTTTATTTATCGTACGTGTTTGGACTTGTTGTTCTTGATATTATTATTAATTATATCACGATTTAGTTAATTACAGAATGTAAATAATTAATTATAAATCATATATATTCAGTATATATATATATATAATATATGAATGAAATGAAATACACCGATCAAGGAGACAGTAGACCGTACGTACGCATGAACGTTGTTTTCCTTTCCTTATTGACTTGAATAGAAGTAATTAGATGACATATATATATATATATCTAAATACAATAGCTTCATTAGGTCACATATTTCATTATTATTCATTATATATACTTTATAATCATTCTTGAATGGTTAACAAGGAGAATGAATCTCATCGCGTCGTGGAGATGGAAATCCGTACGTACGCACAAGCGATGATATCATTCCCATAATTATTGGATGGAATTGGAGTGGATGATATAATAAATCAGAATCAGTATGATCTTATAATAACCATATAAAGTTATTCTTAACACCGTTATACCCATCCAAGTAAGGTGGGTGTGGAAAAATAGATTACACCACGGCGGGGAGACGGTATTTCGTACGTACGCACACGCAGTGATTTCGTTATCCATAGGATGGATAGAAGGAGAAATGGGTTTGTTTCATATTTATAATAACATATCAATATATTAGTGATATTTATGTTATTACTTTATAATTAAACAACTAAATTATAAGAAGTTGAAGTAAAAATAAGCATTAAAAAAATTTGGTAGAAGAGATTACCTCTTTTTCGACCCACCTCTTTTAAGCTTCCTCTTAAGGCACTAGAGATGGTCTTTTGAGGAGACCAGAACCTCTATAATGTTTCTAGAGAAGTTGAAAAGTGAAATGGCCAGGGGTTTTCCGAGCTTGAAGGATCAAAATTGTGTAAAGATAAGAGGGAGGAGGTGCCCTTTATAAGTGAGGAGAGGGGAACCTTAGGAAAAACAAAAAATATTATTTTATAATAAAGTCATATTAGGTTAATAATGGCTCCAAAGTGACTTATTTAGAAGATAAAGTGGGTATGGGTCGAAATAATCTCAACATATAGGTTTTAGACTAGTTTAGGTTACTATTTAAACCTTATCATTTAGATTTATCTCTATGTAAAATAATTTAACTTTTACCATGTCTTCTTGTTTTCTTACACTATATCGTTAACAAACATACTATAACAAGCCAAACGAACCCCAATTGATTCATTATTAATATATATAACCTTATCTAAGTCATTTTTCCGATCCTTAGATTTTTTGGAAAAGAATGACAATTAATAATATAATATTTGTTTTAAAAACTATTTTATGTCAATTTTGACACAATTTGGTAATTGATTTTTGCGAAAATCATAACAGAATGATTAGTTAGAAAAAAAGTTAATTGAATCAATACTAAAATGTCATATTAACCTAAAAAATTAGTGGAATTTTTAAAAAGATTCAAATTACGTTTATTTGGGTATTTATAACATCAATTATGTTAATATTTCATTAATATGGTATTTACTGCATCATTATTGTGTCATAAATAAATTAATTTATCTAAAGTCTAAAAATTATAAATAAAATACCATTATTTAGTAAATCTTCTTATATTTAAAATTAATATTTATAGTTGAATCTATCTTAGGTATAACCCTATATTAAAAATATTTTAGTTATTAAACATTGATTTTAACTATTTTTACTCTTCTTTAAATAAAATAATAATAAATGACCTAATCTAATCCATTTGGACCTAAAGGGAAATATTTTAATACAAAGGTTTTTTTAGTATAATTAAACTTATCCAATAGAATTAGGACATGTGTTAAGGTAATAATAATATCATTTTTACCCTTAATTACCCTATATACTTATAACCGTGGTAAATAAAAGTTAAAAGTTACTATTCACCAAAAATTATTTTTATCTTATTTAACCAAAATTTACTCCTTGATATTAACTGTTTCTCTTGGATTTTTGAAATTCAACTCACAGATGCGGTAAAATAATGTTTTATGTACAATTGCAAATGCTCCTAGGAGGTGGGTAAAAGACGGTAAAAAGTTCAATAAAATTTTTATATATCTAAAATTATTATAAAATGACTCCATTGAATTACATTGAACTTATATAGGTATTATGTATCAATATTGACATAAAATAAATTTAAATAAAATAAATAATTATTTAAATAAAAATTCAATTTTTAAATAGTAACCCACTGCTTTCACTATTCATAAAAAATTGAATGTTTTCAGAAAAATACCAAAAATTCACCCTAAGCTAATTTCGATATTACGAATCCAAAAATGAAGTCCATTTTGGAAGATTAAATTTATAAAATTTCAAAAAGTGGGTATTACTATTCATAAAGGCTAGTTTATAATAATATTATAATAATATCTCGTTTAGTGAAACTCGATATTGCGTACTACACACGCTATCGAAGAAGGTCTTGATTGTGTGTAATGCAAGCCATGTCAGGGCTGCGTGTAGTGAAAGCTCCGTTTGGTGTTGTGTATAACATAATAAAAACTCATATCATTAATACATTAAAAAAAATCTATACTTAAATGTTGCATAGAATAATTTCCACAAAACGAAATTGAAATTGTGTGTAACATGAGCCAAGAATAGTGTTGTGTACACTGCAAGATAATACTGTGTTGCGTATACTACAACATAATCTTGGATTAGCATACAACATAATATATGAAAGAAATTAAAAAGAATATATATCTTATAAAATCTCTGGGTGTTACAATCAATCATCTAAATTCGGGGAGGTCCAAGGGGGAAACCATTGGAGAAAGATAGGCCAAGGATAGGGGAGAAAATTTCCCAAAAGAAACCATATTTTTCACACCCCAAATCATTTAACTCATGTGTGAAAACCACCTCAACAACTTAACCCACAAGCGGTGACGCTTGGAGTGTCACTAAGCCAACACCAACACACCAAAAACCCACACCATTCTTTTGAAAAAAGAGAAGTCCAATTACCATAAAAAACCCCCAATACCGAGGTCATATATTAGTAGCACAAGAGACTCCAAAATTTAAAACCTGGAACACCTGGAAACCAAGTTAAATCTAAGAACTGAAAGAGGATTTAAACCAAACATGGAATTGAAAATATGTGCATGATAGAAGAACATTAATTTATCCCCGTTTTTAAATTTTGTTTTAGATACATTTAATTTGCTTAAAAAAGGTTCAACATGTGTATGTGGAGACGTTGGTGAGTCTCGGGGGTTCGAGACACAATAGAAGGGAGAATCTATCTGTCGAGTGAATATTTAACAGTTGGCACATGTTTAGTAGTAAATATTTGGCCAAACTATTCTTGCCTATAAGAGGGGTTCATGGTGTAATGAAACAGTGAAAGGGGGAAGGAGAAACCATTGAGGCTTGGATAGATCCATTTTTTATCGTCATCACATGAGTTATCAAACCATACAGGCTCCCTGGTTATCTATGTATCCTAGCCCACTCTTGTTAATAGGGTGAAACATGGTTGGTTCATAGTTTTTAAATACATTCTAAAAAACATTGAATCATGTTAAAATTGGGTTCTTACCTTTCTCCCCCTTGTATTTTTGAGTTATAACATGATTTCCTTCATAATTTCTCATCCGACAACCATAGTGATGAACCAAAATTCCCCAAGATTCCCAAGGAGCAATATCCCTTGTTTATTAGACATTTTGAGTGTCGTGGGTTGTGGAATGAGTATCTATGTGACTCTAACACTTCTTTTCCATATCTTTTTTATAATAGGTCTTGATGAATTTTTTCTCCTTACAAATCCATAAAACAATCTTTCTACAGCGGATCTTAGGTTGGGGCTTCATAGGGTGTTCAAATCTGGGTTAATGTCTTGGGTAAAGCAAGAGTCCATCTTCAGAATTGTGGTGGGTGGTCTAAACGTTATATCCCAAAGTGTGGATGTTTGGTTTATGCTCATAGGGAATTATTGTGGTGTATTTTATTGTTTTTTTGATTTATTTAGTATTTTTTAGTAAATTTGTATGATAAATGGTGAGTTAAACCCCTCATGATCCCCGTGGGATGAATTAAGGTTGATTAGAACAATTTTAGGACTACCCATGGGGAGATCTATCATCCTGAACAAGGAAATGGTAATGATAAGAAGAGAATTGTTTATGATGAAGTTGATCCTATGGTAATATTTTGACTTGTCAGATTTAATTATAAAAGGAGAAAAAGGTAGTTGATAATAGTTGTTGATAATGGAATAAGGGATTTTTTTGGAATATTGTGAATGGATTTATAAATTAAAAAGATTGTGATATATGAAATCTGTATTGAAATGGAAAAATGTTAATGAGATAAGGAATATGAATGAGAATGTGTTAATTGGATAAATCATGTAGATGAATATATATATATATATATTGAACAAACAATGAATTTGGAATGTTATGTGTATTTTTTGTGTATGTTTTGGGATGTGTGAAATGTTGAAAATGGTTAAAGAAGAATGTCCTCATGGTTTTTTGGTTTATGGGATATTGATTTATGTTATACACCCACTATTCAAGTTGGACTGAGGCTCTAAAACCCACCACTAGAATTTACAAGTAAGGGAGTCAGAATGAGGATTTAGGCCCCTAAGGGTTGCATCGGTTGAGACTACCTAAAAAGAGGATCTAATTTAACTGTGATTTAATTGATTGAGACTACTAGGACAGAATATCTAAGGAATATATGATAAAATTTCATTTGAAATGTTTTCCCTAGTGAGATAGGGAACATGACAAATCACCTTATGCATAGTAGTTGACCGACATATGATGTAGTGTATGAAATTATTTTCCTAACCTAAGGATTAACTGATGGAATTATTTTATTTAGATGATTTTAACTAATAGAATCATGTTATTCATTTTTTAACTTTTAATACATGTTAGTAGATGCATGCATTATCTATTTCGAATGGATATACTGTAGACACCAATGGTGGGGGACTATTGAGTTATACTCACACCCTTCACGCATCGATGTTGGGTACTCGAGTTGATTTCATGGTTGTAGAATAGGAAAAGGTTAAGGTATTTATGTGAGAGGGTTTATTCATGAATGGAATATGTGTGGGTGAGGGATATAGATCAAGAATCATGACTCATTTTGAGTATTCTTCAAGTTTTTTTTTGTATTTCATACACGTAGAACTGTATGAAATGGCATATCATATTTACTATTTGGTGGTGGGCATGTACCATGTTTTGGGAAATGGTTTGTAATTCACGTTATTTTTTATTGTTTCTTTTTTTTGTTTACCTCCTATAGATTACACTAATAAAGTGGTTATAGTCTCTACATATGATCTATTAGGACCTCACTAGTAGTTAGTAGCCTCTGGCGTATGGGGAGACTTTCCTAATTTCATGTGGTTACCTGGCTCAGGGACCCAGGTTTATGGCTCCTAGGTTGGGGATGTTACATGAAATATCATGATCATCACATCCTGATGCAACAAATCCTTCTGATTTTATTACAAGGAATATTTCCAATCAGTGTTAGAATGAATATCATGAAGGTGTTTTTTTTAATTAAATTTTTAAAAATGTGATTGATTTTAATTATGTGAAATTTTTGTAGAATGATGTTGTTTATATACTTTGCAAACTGGTTTTGTATTTTCCTCCATATTTTTTGGTATCATTATTCATTTAATGGTTCATTTGGTGTGAGAAATAATGTTGTATTGACCTGTATGTATATTTTGGATGTATAATTTTTAATTTTATATAATTATTTTAATGGGATATTTTAATAATTTATATTGACTAGAATCCTCCATTGCTTTGTTTTACATTTATGAGGAGTTTGTAGTGTTTTGTAAAAGCTATTTTTCTGTAGTGGAGCATATCAGGTTGACTACATCTCACCATGAATGAGTGAATTATAGGGGAAAGTGGATCTATGGTTTGAAATTAAAATTGTTTTTAATTGAACAGATAAATAGGGTATATTTATATATACTAAATAACATAGATAATTCTTATGCTTATATACCATGAAATATTAATGAGTCAAAATAATGTTATACAATGAAGAATGAAATGTGTATTTTGAATGTGAATACATTTTTTCCACGGTTTAAAGAGACTATAAATTCTAGATTGGATGCATTAAAGCATTAAGATGGTAACTGGGAGACCCATGTTTAAATTTTATAACAAGGTCCATGTTGACATTAATGGGTATAAATTGCATAGTAAAGATCAAGCTAATAGAAGTGTATTGGTTTTCTCTAAAGTAAATCATTTTTTTAGTGTCAGAGAAAAAACCAAATATTTGTGTGATGTGAATATCATAGAGTAATTGAAGAAAAATGGGAGGTTGATTATAATAAATTTTAAGGCCTAGTGTTTAACGAAAAATTGGTTATCGGTAAAAATAGCATCTGACATGATGGAATCAGTATGAAAATAGTTAATCTGAATAGATTGGAATACAAAAATGATCCTTTATTATCAAAACCCATGAAAAAAATTTATATCTTCTTGATCCATCATATAAGCAGTGGTCTATTGTTTTACCAATTAAAAACAATGTGTTGGTGACGATGAACTTGACGATGATGCTGATTAATGCAAGATCCCTATTTACAGGCATAGATTGATAGAAAATATTTATTACCACATTATAGTATTTTTTTCAAATAAAATGATCATGATTAAGGAATACAATAAAAGAATATGTTTTAAATTTCCTAATATCATATGTAAATATATTTGTTTCTTATTTATATTATCAAATTTCATAAATGTTTAGATATATTAGTTTTATATTTATTACATAAAAAATATTTTAATTTATCCATTTTTATGTGTGAGTGTGTGTATAATTGAAATAAAATAAATTTAATTATTAATAGTATTGAATCAATATTTATATTATATTTGTTTATTTTATTGAAAAAAAACCTAATTTTAATTTAGAATTTTAAATAAAAATAAAATCATGTATAAAATATTATATTCAAATATTATTATTTTTGGTGTATTAAATGTTGTAATATATTGGTGGAATGTATCTATTACTACACCATATTGGAGTAACTCTACACAAAAATCATGTATTACATTGGAGAAACACTAACGAATATGATATACAATAGGTTTTTAATATTTTATTGTTTTTCTTATATCATTTAAAAATTGTTATTCAAATATTTATGTACTAGTTGGAATTTTTTACTTCATTTATTTTATTTTTTCTCTCATTAATGTTTTTATTATTTTAGTGAACTACTTTAAAAAAATGAAAAAATGTATTTAGTTTAGTTTAATTAATTTTGGATCATTTTTCATTTAATTCTATATGTAATACTTGGATTTGAATATTTTTGTAATAATTGTTTGTAACATTTATTTTATACATTGATTCTAAGGATAATTAAATATTAAACATCCAAGTCACCTCAATCTTTTAGGGAGTATTATTCATACATATCTATTAAGGAGCCTCGTCATTATTCTTCAAAGGATCCATCAATGCCAATTGGGGTCGAGACGACTTCCAATGTTGGGAAATGTGGTTTCAAGCATTAAAAAAATTATTAATTTCTTATTAAAGAGACTAAAGGATACCAGTTGAGTTTGATGATAATGATACTTATGAGGGTCTAAATTCAAAAAAAAATTAAGACTTTATTAAACTGTAATCTAGATCCAAAGTTCATATTTTGATTTTTGATTGGAGAGGTTTCAATAGTATGAAATGGTCTCCAATATGGGAGACAATTTTTGTAACATCATTTTTGTTTTTTTACTTATCATGAAATATTTTTATTAATACAGGTTTTCAACGTCTTCTCAGGTTGCAAATGATATAAACTACATTAAATAATTCAAGAGGAAATGTTTATCTTTGTATACAATGAGGTATTGGTATTTGAAATAAAACCTAACATCAAACTCCTATTTTTGTCAAAGCAAAAATGAAAATACATGGCTTAAAAACCATTTTCTAGATGTAGATATGTGGAAGTAGATTGATTAAAATAAAAGAAAATTATAATTTATAGTAAGTAAAATGATAGCTATAAGAAGTTTATGTAATGTTCATATTGATGATTTGTTTATTATCAGTCTCCATCAATAGAGTATATTTCATTATGAGATCCAATCCAAAACATATACCACCATAATTTTTTTCATAGATGATATAAATTATCATATTAACAAATGATAACCAAAACTATTAAAAAAAATGAGAGATGAGCCTTCAATCTATGAAAAGGATGAACCTCCTTACTCTAGAATGATATAAAAAATTGAAGAGGGACTAAATGATAAAAAGGGAAAATATCTTATAGAATAGTTGAGGGATGTAGCTGAGAGTATTGAAAGAATATTAAATTTATTTATGTTATTTAAGTTAATTTAAATTTTTATATATTGTGATTAATAATGAATGTTCGAAATATTCTATATAAGAATACCTTGAGGAAATAGAAAACATGAGACCTTCATAATTTATTGTGGGATGGATAAATTAGCTACTAAATTGAGAAATCTAGAACAATTGATCTATGTACGAAGATACATAAAAAGTGTATCGATAAAAAATTACTTGGTCTTTTTGGATCATTTTCAAAGGAATATGTATATAAATGTCAAATATATGTTTTAGAAGATAATTTATAGGATATAGGTGAGATGATAGAGGATAGGATCAGATATTTGATACTATGGATTTAACTTTTTTGAAAAAATAATTTCAGGCTGTAGATCCCACTCCTACACCTCTACGTTCTGATCCAACTCATCCACATCAACCTTTTGATCCCACTCCTCTACCTCCTACTTATCCAACTTATATACCTCATCCTCCACGTAATCGTATTTATTTTTGAGATATATGTTAATGATCCCCCAAATAATATTGTTGCATATGGGATTATTTATTATTTTGGGAATATCATTCATCACCAATAGATATATTTGGGTTATCTTAGTGTCACCATTCATAATATTATTTATAGATCAATAATAGTACGATTTCCCACATATGAGGTCACTATGGTTGGACAACACCTCAACCATTTTATAGTTTGGTCATCTGTACTTGTTTGAAAACATTCCATTGAGGTATGTATAGATTATATCCTTTATTATTTCATATATTCGGTTATGTTTCTTTTAACATCTTAAAATTTATATTTTTATCTATTCATTTATAGGAATAATTTAATGTTAAATGCATATTATATTTAAAAAACATTTAAAAGCTTCTATAACATAGGGTACAACTTCTTCTAGACTTGATATATTATTAACATATTTATATTTATTGTGGAATATTTATGAGATTCCAATAGATTATATAATTTGGGGGCATGAACTAAAAGTAACAATTTTAAAGATAGATATCACTGATATTATGAAAGGATATTTTTTAGGCATCAACATGATTAATGTATATTCCACGAAAGTTGATTATCATAAATCTTCGATATATTTTAATTTATAGAAACCTAATATTTATGTTTTTTTTATTTGGTTTCATTATATAATTTCTATTCAGTATGATGTTTCATCATTATATGAAATTTTTTACCTACATTTTATTTTAAAAATAGAGATGATTATGATTTATGAAAAAGGAAAAACATATATATCTAAGATATTTAAAAATAAATGAATAAAGTGTCAGATACTTCCATTTATTGGATATTATAAAACATATATTTCCTAAATTTTTAATTTTTAATAAATTTATAACCCATGAACTTATAATTTTGGTATATTAGTGGTCATTGGATATTTTTTGTTTGTTTTTAAATATATAATACACCTATTGGTATTTATTTATGCAAGGTGATGTATGATTAAATTTTTCTAGTATATTGGACATGTTAGTATTGTTATTTTAATACAGTCATATTATAATTTTTTATTCCTACATTTCAATTTCATATAAGGAATGAAATTACAATAGAGAGAAAATAGGAAAGGGGAGTGCATAGATAAACTATATAAAAGTACTGGTTAATTTTCATTTATAATTACTAAATTTGGATTCATGTACTTAAAATGTTGTTTTGAATTGAAAAATTATTTTGATTAAAAACTTTCATCTTCAAGGAGTAAAAGAATGTGGAAATTAGGTTCTAACATTTATGTTTGAAATTATTTTCAATTTGAACATTTAAAAAATTCCACAAGGTTATATTTTAATGTAAATATAACTTTAATATATCTTATAATTATACTGAGAATACATATAAAATTATTTATTTTTTTAATTTTTATCTTTTTAAGGACTCTAAACCTTATACTTCACATGTTTTAAATCATTTACAAATAGAATGTGAAGAATATTTCATTGTTTGATTGGGTTTTAGTTTAATTGTAATTTTTTTTTAAATTTTAATGTCTCAAATTGTAATGTTAAAATGATTTGAATTTTCAAAAAAAATCAGGTTGATTAACTATAGTTTTTTTGTTTCTTGATCAGTTTATGTATTGATGGGTGAATATATTTGAATTTTATTTCTTAAAGAATTATTTTTCACAATTCTTATAGTTTAACCGATCATAAAATTTTAATATAGTGTGTTTTACATCATTTTTTATATAACCAATGTGATTAATAATTTTTCAAATCAATTATTTAAAATACCCTCACGAAAGTCTACTTCATCGCATTGGTGATATAAAAACTGATGGGAAAATTGTTCAAGTTGTGTGGTTTTAATTTTTATTCTAAAATGGTTTTTATAAAATGGTGTTATAAAAACATTATCATAGTAATTATCAATAACTAACATGAAAAACACATTTAGAATATCTCTTGATGTAATTCCCCGATGTCATGTATGTTAAAAACCCAAAAAAACATGATGAAAAAAAACCTTTTCCTTAGTTTTCCACATAAGAACAAATCTTAGTCTAATTTTTAAAGCATTAATTTATATCAAAAACTATTATCCACTAAAGGGTAGTGTAATAATTGTTGCAATAACCAAACATCTCTCCAAATTCGTTTTTTTCACATTTTTTAATCCAATGTAATTTGACACCCTTCCATGTCGATTTGGTCATTATATTTGAGATCAATAAGAATTTTCTCACAAAGAATTGATATTATCATGAAAAAAATGGATCATAATCACCGTGGTTGTTCTAGGAAATTTTTCAATAACTTTTTTATTTGAATGATTCATTGATATTCCCTGACTTTTGGTCACATGAAAGAAGAATGAAACATTATGTATCAGAAATTCAATCTTTATAAATTTAGAATATAGTTTCATCTTCCTCATAGAAATTAGAACAATCCTTTAATGATATTCACAATCTTCAATTAATTTTAAAATATATAAAAATACTATCTATAAATACTACAAAATTGATCAAGTATATATATATAAGACTCTATTAATCTTATCCATGAAGATTTCAGGGGAATTAGTTAGTCCAAATGGTATAAATATAGATTCATTATGTCCATACCTTTTAAAAATACATTTCTTAGGTATATCCTCCTTCTCGACTCTCAATTAGTAATATCCATAATGAATAAAAACATTTTAAATTTATTGAGCACCATGAACTTGATAAAACGAGTCATAAATATGTGGTTGAGGATACATGTTCTTGAAATGATCTTGTTGAGTTATCAATTATCAATTTAAAGATGCTTTGACCTATCTTTATTCTGAACAAAAAGAACAGGTGCACCCCATAGTGACACACTCAGGAATATGAATCCATTTTATAGATAATCATATAGAAACTTAATCAATTACTACAACCCATTATGGGCTATTATATAAGGATTCATAAAAATTGTAACAACACCAGGTATATGTTCAATTAAATGATCAAATTCACGATTCATAAGAATACTGGAAAACTATTTAGGATATGGATTGATATATTCCCAAAAAATTTGAATAAATTTAATTTTTAGTTTCTAACCAACAATTAGAGACAAGTACCCATCATTAATAGGTTGTAAGACCCATATAATGGAACTAATTTTAATGGAATTTTATGTTTATTCTCACACTAATAGTAAATAATATGATGAATTGGAATATAAGATGTGACATCCCTTGGAAATTTATATGAGATCTATATAAAGAGTGTTAATTCATTCATAAAATCTAATAAAATTCAAATATAGTGACTTTTTTTCTGGAAGTTCATTTGCACATCCTTATATTGGAGATGAGTAATACACTAGAGATAAAATCATCATACCATTAAGGGGTTTCATTGATTAATAAACATATAATATTTTATGTTGAGATGTGAAACCTTTTATAATTCATCATATATAAAATACTGGGTATATCATAAATTACATAATAAATTTTCAAATGTTGAGTGGATAGTAAGCATAAATTTTACCATTTCATTCTCATAACCCAATTCTGTAGTTGTAATCATTTGGTCTTCCCCTTTTTTACTAGGTTAATAGGATTCTAATGGTGATTTTCATTATTACCACTTGTATTCATGAATTTATTAGCATAATATCCATACTCATTTTAATAATATAATTGTTTTATGGGTGATGAATTCATTTGGACTTTCTATCCATCCATTAAATTAGTTGACCTCTTCAAATAAGTTTGACATTCAATTACAATACCCCTTAAGGATATTTCCCATTATTATTTTGTAACATTTTTTATAATGGATTATTGATTTTCATTATTCGAGGGGTTTTGTTATTTGTATATCCTAAAATATCAATCATTCTTTTATTTTCCCGAAAATAGTGAGAATAATGGGAGTCTCTACTCTCCTTATACCTTGAGAAAACATCGAATAATTTCATAAAACAAAGTCCTATATGGATGTAATACTTTGAAGATTTGGTATTAAGACACTAAATAATTGATCATAATTTCTTTTAGGGTAAATGATACAGATTGAATCATACATTGAATGTCTAGTGAAATTTTCCACACAGGTACTGATGGATTCATTATCCTTCTTCTTAAGCTTAAGGAATTCCCTTTACATTATTGTACAAAGAGTTTAAAAAATATACTTATTGAAAAATAACCTATTAAACTCTTCCCATGTTATGCCATAGCCTAATATTTTTAATAAAACCCCAACATTTATTATATTCACCTTGTAAATGATAAAATAAAATGAAAACTATTTCATGATCAAAACACAGTAGAATGGAAAATATATTTTAAATTTCAATAATCATTTTTCTGGTATTTAGTAGACCAACATACGCACTATTCGAATGTAGATTTTTCCTCAGGGAAGACTCAATGGTGTTTCTATCCTTCCTTTAGTAACTTGGATGCTCAACATTATTCACATCATTAGAGAGTTGTGTGAGAAATGCAATAATATTTTATATTCCATCTCTCATTCAATTCATTTTCTCATAAGGAAAATGATATCATTTCCCTTAAAATTCAATGTCAACATGATTTATCATGTTATGATACATTTAATAAAATAACATAGTGTTATAATCATGAATCGTTAATAAATGTGAGAAATCAAATAATCAATAAAATAATTCAAAAGATGTTCCAAATTATATAACCTTATCAACCAAGGATACATTGGGTTCATCCTATATTAGTTTCAGTTCATTATAGGTTTTTAGGTTTTATCCTCATTTTTCACATAAACTTATCACCAAAAATTAAGAAATCATACTCTAATACCAACTGTGTAAATCCTAGTATTACATACATATAAACTACATCATTTTAAATGAGAATTTAATACATCTTATAACAATATACACCCCAGAACTAATAAGGTTTAATGTATTTCAAGACTAGATAAATAATAATATTATTTCATTAAATATATTCAACATATAACAAAAAAATCTTCACATATAGTACCCTTTTAATAAATACCCAAGGTAATACCTTACTTTATTTCAGGGGAAAAAGTAAAAATAAGAAAGGGTGAGCTAAAAATGGTTAATATGGGTAATGATGAGAGGTATCAATCATAGATAATAAATGAGAATAAGTTAATAATAAGTGCATGAGAACATTATAATAACTTGTGAAAACATACCAAATAATTCATTGACTATATATCATGAGTTATGATATAAGACTTTATCACAACAAAAACATGAATCGTTAGGGTGTGCAATCATCAGTACTCAATCATGAGACATGAGAACATATCATGAACATAAAAAATAATATTTTTTTGAAATTACAAAAGAATAAAATATCATTTTCATATTTAATGATCACTGTTAATACTACCACAGTGGATAGAGTCAAAGAGTGTATTTAGTTCAGTCTTCATTCCCATCATTTCTATAGTCAAGGTTCACTTCCAAGAATATCATAGTGGTCACAAATCCATAATAGATTGGTTTCAATCCCCATTTTAGTTCATATTATCTAATGATACTAAAATATTTACCCAATTCATTGGAGGGCATTATAATTTTGGTCTCACCCATCACATAATGAAAATAATACATAATTGTGTCACAATATTATAAAAATAATCATCATTTCATCATAGTGCATCAAACTTGTAGCAAAGAATTTGGTTTCATGAAATAATCCTTAAAACCATATCATCGTATCCTTATACAGAAATTATTTTGATAACGTCTTATGCTCATATACCGTCGAAAATATAAAAATACTTTAAGGATATTGAGATACATCAAAAATATGTTTTATAAAATATTTTAAAATACTCATTCAAAATCACGTGAAAATATTCATTTTATTTTGGAAAAAATTTTCATTTAAAAAAAATCAATATGATTTTCTTCTTAAAAAAACTGAATCATGAAATTTATTCTTTAGGATGAAGGAAGTAATTGATGATGAGAAAAATAGTTCATTCCTTATACATCAATAGTGAAAATTCTTTTCAAATGATTGAACAAAATCAAAAGCGATTCATGTGAAAAACCACTAAAAAGATTCAATTTAATCATTTGTAAATAAAGTAAACGAAAGTGAAAATAAAATTTCTAAAACATTTAAGTGTTGGTTAAAACTTCTATAACAAAATTTCATGAATGTGGTTATGGAAAATAGAGATTCCTAGACAAATAAAAGAAATAATGTTTATTTTTCTTTAAAAACACTACATATAATTTTGATTTACAAAGAGAGAATAATGAAAGTAAAACATGAAAATCTCATTAATTACAATTATATAAGAAAATATATTGGGTTTAAAATATAAGGATCACACAAATTCCCTCAATTGAAATTTAAGATAGACACTCTCATAATGAAAGGGGATTGTATTATAAACCCCATACCTCAGGTTCTGACTTTCATAATATGTGATCTTAAACTCATTTATAAAAAATTAAGGTTTATTATAAATATATATTAATTCCATATTCATTTTAATATAACAATATATCATTCATTAGAAAATATATATACCCATTTAATAGTAATTCTTCAATAAAAGTAACATTTAGTTGTAAACTATTCTGTTTCCCATGCACATTTCAGTTTGACGGTTTCAATCATTGAACCTTAATCATTGTTTCCTCATCTATAGCTTGTTAATAATATCATAATTATGATATTTTTTAATTATATATAATTTTATAACAATTCATATAAAGGATTTATGAAAAATGAATTACATCATTTTGTGGTGATAGTAGTCCATATATACACAGGAGTGATTCTTTCATATTAAAATGAATGGAAATAAATAAAGGTAAATAATATTATATATTTTAAATATCATAATAATATCATAAAAATAATTTATAATCATTAAATATTTTATTATTATCATCCATGTTATATGGAAATGAAAAACAAATGACATTGCTTCATGGTTGTGATAGTCCATATGTACGCATGAGCGACATTATTATTTCCAAAAATATGGGAAGTTGAGAAGGTAGATAATATTTTAAATTTAAAAAATAATTATTTTGTTACAAACATAAAATAAATACATTAAATCCATCTATATAACCATCCATGAGAGATGGTAATGGAAAATAAAATACACTAATTTATGGAGATGGTAGATCATACATACGCAATGAGTGATTTTTTTATTCACTATTAGATACAAAAGAGATTGAAAATGGTAGTACCATTAACATACCAAAATATTAGTAGAGTAAATATACTAATTTCCACATGTAAATATGGTTGTATACATTTCTTGAGAGGTCAATGAAGAAAAATATAGGAAATAGATTGGTGAAGATAATATCCTCTTATTCGAGCATCTTCCATTATCTTAAAACATAAGACATCGAGAGAGATTATTTTGTTGCAGTTAATACATACAGGTTATGGGTATGAAATTTTGGAAGGTATTTGGGTTAGTATTGTCTAATGTCATAGGCTCATGTGTTGTATAGAAGTGATAAGAGAATGTTTCTTTTTATAAGTGATGTTGGTGATGAACTTGTAAATAGTTGAAACATTATTGTATAATATATCCTTAAATCTTGTAATGTGGATCCAAATTATCATACATTAAAATATAGTAAGGTTATAGTTGATATAAAATCATCCAATTATATTTAACCCATTTTTATGTCATTTTATACCATATCTATAACGTTAGTCTCTCTAATGAATATTTTAACCCTTGTCATTGTAATAATATTTATTCCAATATAACTATTCATTATGGATATAAATTATTTTGAAATTATTACTAAATATAAATTAATATGATTCCAAGTATGGAATCAATTTTTTAATATTCAATTCCATGAAGTGTTTGAAACTAAATTTAATGTCGATGCATAAATTGTGAAAACTATTTTCTTTAGAAAATATATTTTTAACCATATAATGATATTATTCTCATTCTATTCCTATAAAACCCTTAAATTAATGTTAAAATATTTTATTGAATATAATATATTCACCTTTCATTGAATTCATCCACAAATATTGACTTATTAAATTTATTATGGTTATTTACATTGCATTAAAAAAAATTCATAAAAATATATATTTTCTATTTGAAAATAATTTTACCTACATTTATGACTAATTAATAATGAATAAATAATTTATTATTTATTTTTACTATAAATTATATATAATTTTCCAGTACAGATCAATATATTTTTTAGATAAAAAAACATAATATTTAGAAAATGAACTTCTTGAAAAATTGTGTCTTATGATTTTAGTCTTATTACAAAAAGTTGAGTTCTTTTTTCCAAATTATTGTTCAATGCACTTTTATCAAAGAAAAAATTATTACAAATTTTTTTATAACTTCATTAGTTATATTTGAACCTGCCAATCTAACAAATATGTTTTAACAATTACATTTAATAATAATATTTTAATAGTATATCATGGTTCTCCTATGCTCAATATTGCATGTAAAAAAAGTTATTGAACACATAAAATTTCTATAGTGAGATATATATTAAAAAATTATGGGGTTTTACACATAAATTACACTAAGTATCCAATCACTTACTTTTACATAGTGGACTATGTTCTCTATATTATGGTAAACATAAATGAAAGTAAGCTATTTCTTGGTCACCGAATGAGAATTTCACCGTAACAGTTATCTTAATGCTCTTGAAAATATGATTTAATTCCCCAATATTTGGATTAAATTACTTTTTCCCTCCATCGAGGGATCATATGATCAATTGATATAACTATTCTATCACAAATACATCATAATACCTATAAGAACAAAAATATTATGATAAATAAACTATAATTGAGGGGTGGGGTTAAATTGTAGTTTAAATATAACTACATTTTTTCATCATCCATTTAAAAAATATTTATTGATAATATAAGGAATCAATAAAACGACAAAAAAATACAATTAAAATCATAGTAACAATATTTTGGTATCCATATTTTATAATTACCAATGTGCTTAATCTACACAATAGAAATATAAAAAATGGATTTTTTAAAATCAAATGATGATAAAATAGTCATCAAAGTAAAAATAAAAAAAAATGAAGCATTGATTTACCAATAAAATACAACAGAAATGTATTGTGAAATTTTAATTTTTACCCAATGTGAAAGGGGAAAGAAAACAACATTTACGGTATCCAAACTATAGAATTTTAGAAAGGAATATACTTATTAAATCATGAATAATGCATATTTCTTCAATAAAATAGAATCAATAAATCAACCTGATCAATATTTCCTACAAAAAGAACTTGGAAATTAGTTAACCCACAATATAGACCGATTTCACGGTACATCCATTGCAATTAATAGTTTCCCAGTATGCCAGCTACTTTTATCGATAGCTCGATTTTCTCTTCTTATCCCCAGGAAACAATTGAAACATCCATCATTGAAACAACAATTACAACATGAAAAACTAAGAAATTTATAGTTAAATCCTCATAATGGTATCTCTTAATTAAGTACTTTAGAATTAAAAATAATACACTGATAAATAATTATCTAAGTAAGAAAGAAATTGTATATCTTAAAAGCATTCATAATCATTCTGAATTAATGTATGAAGTTATTGTATCTTGGTTACTATGATAATTTGGGTGAGGATATATCTATATGAATAACTATAATAAACATCTGCCTTCCAATTATGAAAAAGTGTGAGTAAGTTGTAACAGCATCGGCAGCTAATTACTATTCACTTTTGATGGACTTAGTATCTCACCCCATTTTCTGATGTGTTGAATCAGAATCACTATATTTATTTTCATGATTGGTGAAATAAATCTAGACTTTATTATTTTTGTTACTCGTTTTTCATGAAAACATTAAACTTTCGGTATTAAAAAATTCCATAATTTATCTAGATTTCAAAAATCTGTAAAACATATGTGTTTTATTTGACCTCAAGTTAACATTAATTCATTTATTGATTTTATATTCTAGAACAATACATTATAATACAATATGCATAATTTATATCAAATAAAAAATGAATCGTTTCATGGTCTTCAATTTAAGTAGAGTATAATGAGTATATTAATTTACAATCTTACAATTTTTGTAAAACAAAAACAAAAAAAATTAAAATTAAAATAATCCTTTTATATTTATATATCATCAGTTGTTAATACCTTTATTTTCCCATTTATATACTTGTCCAGAATTTTTATCCTTTTTAAAATAATTAGATAATAGTAATGGTGATTTTAAAGTAACCCCACCTATGTAATGAATTTTAATTTTTAAATAATTTCTCTACCATTATGGTATTCACAATGAAGGGATAGAAATGAAAATTTCTAGTGAAAACATGTAAAAAATTAGATTACTTTTATATAAATAGGAAAAATATATTATCAGAATGTATATGCAAAATAGTTAGGGGACATTCATCTTGAATCATTCATAGAAAGATCTGTAATATTATCAAACTAAATAATCAACAATCATTATCAAGATAATATCAAGAAAATATTTTTGAACAACATTACAAATATAAGAGAAATCATATATTGGCAAATCATTAATTCTTAATGGGTTTTTATATCAATTTCATTATCTTCCTAATCTATTTCAATTTTTCATTCATATGATAATGTTGGAAGTTGAACATCTCTTAAAAAATATCAACCTTTTCTAAAAATCCCTCTTCTTGAGAATTTAAGGATTAAATATTCTTAGTGAATTTTACTTGTAATGAAATTATATTCAAGATATTCTATTCCAAATACAGTTTTGAATCCTAAAATTTTGAACTCTGATCCAATATTTACTTATTCAAAATTATAGTATGATTATTTAAATCTCCAAAAAGTAAATAAATTTAATAAATCTTACTTTTAGTATCATTTAGAACTTCATTAGAAACAATTTATTTATCCTAGAGAATAATTTAGTTTTAATGAAGGGAAATTATTTGTTCACTTATATAATTGATATATTTGACTTTAGATTTTAATCACATAGTGATGTTATTTAACATCCAATCATAAGGATATGTTTCTTCTCCAACTTCCATCAAAATTTACATAAAAATTTCTAAGAAACATATTAATTGCATTTTCCATTCTGTATTTTGATCTTGTTCCATATGATTTCAATGATTACCACTCTTTCAATTAGTTATGATTTCATTTGAATGTTATGATTCATTCTATTTTCATGATAACAACTGAGTCGATATTGTTTTTTTCAAAATACCAAGCTATAAATGAAGAAGTGGATTCTTATGAGCTATCATTTTTTATCTTCTGAATTTATGAAAAAATAGGTGATCTTATATTCCTTTGAAATTTTCAATATAATAATATTAAATTTCAATTTGATGATCATAATTTTTTTCATAAATGGTTATCTCAGATTAATATGATGAAGAGGAAATGGAACTAGAAGTTTCTTATGATGAATATATTTTTTAATATCTTTCTTAGAGGGTGATGATATAACTATAATATATGTATGAACTATATATTAAATAATAGATAATTATTCAACTACAAAATTCCTAGATGATATATATTATTCCCTCTGAATAGAAATCTCAAAAAATTATTCTGATATAGATATAAAAGGTGTAGCCTCTACTTTAGTAGATAGAGGAGGACCAAATTTAGGTGGGACTATAACTACCTAAACTCCATTTAACTGAAAATCCAATTTATTCTCAATAGTACATCAAAAAACCTAATTATTTGAAGATAATGATGAGTAATTTCTAGAAAATTATGATTTTACATCATTTCCTTAACTTTTAATGTCCCTATTTTTATTGGTATATCCAAAAAAATGTTCATTGATGGTTAATCTAGGAAGAATTGATGCATTAATTTATGATTGGTTCACCTAAAGTGTATAATTTTTCATCATCTTTTATTATATCAACATTTCATCTAATTCACCCCATAATGCCTTAGCTTCATTATTATGGAGTTGAAAATATAGTTTCCCAAATATTTTTTATTTTTTAATGTTTTTATCCTTTAGGATTTTATTTCAAAAAACCCACTTTGAGTATCATTGAACTTTTTAATTTGAAAATCTGAAGATCGAATTTTTCTTTTTAATATCCCCCTTTATATGTTATATATTCTTCAAATTTTTCTTCTTTTTTCCTCAATTTTCAATGGAACAACTACATTAATTCATTTAATAACCTCAACTTATTTTAGTCTCCTTTTCTCGGAGGCTTTATCGGAAATAGGGTCTAAATAATATTTCATTTTATCTAGAAAAGAACTCCAAGATTTTGAATTTCTTCTTCAAATGATTCATAAATATTAATATATGAAACTACTGAGAATTTTCGAAAGAATTTATTATCCTTGAAATCATAGTTTAAATTTCATTCATGATATTGTTTGACAATTTAACAGATTCTCATTTAAACATCTAGGATAGGCTTTATTGTCAACATTTTCTTCCATCACTAACAATATAATAACATTTTTCATAATTATATCATACAGTAAAACCTTCATATTAATAACTCTATTACAAATGGATTCTCTGTAAGACTAGACTAATTTATAAAGATTAAACATTGTGAAATTTTCAGTAAAATATTAAAAAAATACTTCCTATATGATTATATTGTCTTTATTTCCATTATGTGATTGTAAAAAGGATAAAATCCATGGAAATATTAAACTTTTGTTAGGTATTAGATTCCTTGTTTTATGAGCATTCTCACAGATTATAAGAATAACAGTTTCTAATTTAGTCTTGAATTTTTTTGTATAATCATCCATTAATTTTTGGGACAAAAAATAATGAAACTCATTCAAAAGAAACTTTTAGAATCTTATTAATTATTTATATGATCAAGCTAAACTTATTGATAAATAGAATAGAATTTACCTTCTTAACACAATTTTTTTCAGAAAACATGGTAGAACCATAAAAATCTCAAATCAGAAAAGGTTGATATAGTTCACATTACTCAATTATGGAAACTATCTTTTAATATCCTTTAAAAGTGAAAACACGCATCAGTAAAAAATAGTACTTTTCAAAAAGATCTCCACCAATTATAATTTTTATAACTATTTCTCTGGTGGCATGTTATCCTAATAATACTGTGATAATATTTATAGATGGGAAAAAATATTCGAAAAAACCCAAAGAGTTTCTCTTCAACATGAAATGAATGTATCAATGGAATAATAGTTCCACATATTTATTAAAGAGATATGGGATTATGAAGTGCCCCTATATATTTCCTTGATGCAATGACTTAGTTTTAATAACACCAAAACATATGATTTCATATTTATTTTTTGATGAATTATTTAATTTTTAAATTTACTATAGATTAAAAAAATTAAATTCAATTTTTAATTTGAGGGCTATGATTTTCATTAAAATTATGATAAAAATTATGTTTATAAGTAAATATATAAGTAAAAATAAATATGGGTAGATGGAAAAAAATTCTCATATTACTCTCTTGAATATTATAGCTGGCATTGAGCCAAATTTGAATGAATTTATACTTCTAAATGATAACAATACGTATTGAAAAATCCCACTGAAACAGATGATAGAGAAACACATATTCTTGTATAAATTGATGGTGTTTAATGAAATAAAGATCATTTAATTGAACTATAGATTTCATTGGATATAGTCGTTCTACAAGAAGCATGTGAAACCAACATCACAAAATAGAGATTGATGGTCAAACATATTCAGACTGAGAAAATTCTTTCATGGATTCATACATTATAAGACATACTTCACTAATAATTTCAATTCTATAAAACTGATTATAATTATACAAGAAGACTAGTGGGAGTTTCCTTTCCAAGATAATAAAATCGATTAAAAATCTGTGCTATTTTAATTTCTTTTAATTAATTTTCTTTCAATTTTTTTATTTATGTTTTTTGACTTTTCATTAATATTTTATCCTTTAATTTAATTTATTTTTACCAAATTTATAATTTAATTTTCTAATAATCTTTTATTTCAATTTCAATCGGGTTTTAATCAAATTTATTTTCCATAGTATTTTTTTTCTCCTTTTACAATATTTATAATGAATTTTCCCTTTTATAGTTATAGGATTATTTATAAATATAAAAGATGGACTCTAGAAACCCAACCCTAGATATCCTAGAGTCAGTGTTTTATAATAAATAAAATAGAATTTTTATAATCAATCAAGCCCTAAAGCACCGGCCAATTTATTAGTATTGGTAAACCATATACATAAATGAGTTTTTTGTTACGAATGACTACACTATTTACAACAAATTTTTTTTCTTCATAATAACATTGAGGATAACTCTAATCCACTTAGTAAATCTCTACAAATCATTCATAGTAAGATTCTTGGATTCTTGGGGAATGAAACATAATAAGGGTGAGATCAAATACTATATAAGGATAAATAAAGAAGAATAAATAATGAATCAATGAGAATCAACTAACTTGACAAGGTAAAAAACTGATAACACATGCCATTCAAAAAACTAGATTAGGAAAAATCAATTTGGAAATGTAGGAAACTAAAAAATGGGTTATTTAATTGATGAACTAAAAAGGAACTGTATCCATGGATATTTCGATGCATAATCACATGGATGAATAATAACTGAATCCTAAAATTTAAATTCATCTATATATATGTCGATGCAGAATCTCATGGTTGAATAATAACTAAATATAAATGGGGGAATTTCATTATTATTTTTGAACACCATGTTTCCTAGGTATAGGGTACCATTACCGTCAATACCTTTCACAAGAAGGTTTAAAAATAACGTGTAAAACCCCATATAAGGAGGCCATCCAAATGAATCATCTCATGAAAGTACAAATGCATTGACAAGCTATAGCGGGCACACCAATGTCATATGAATCGAAATAATTCCTTATATATCGAATAATCGATTTACAAATGTGCCTTATAAAATTTAAATATAGATTATGATATGTATATTTATCAATATTTACCCAAATAATCAAAAACATTTCAATGTATACATCATATGTAAAATAATATACGGTTTAAGGAATATTAACATCCATGATAAATGAAATGGATAATTTCGGGGGAATTCAATGTTCAATGATCCTATGACATTGAATATTTCAAGTGGAAAAAGATATCAAGTATGTTAATGGGAATACTATGATTGGTAAAATAAATCATAAAACATACTTAAGATGATTTAGGATGATATCAATACAACATACCCCAAGTTGATTAAAATAAAATGTTGTTGCTATTGATGAATAGAAATATTATAAAAAGATCTTTCAAAACAATTCACGAGGAAAATATCCTTGTTTTAAAATTTTTAAAAACCATATCTCTAAAAATCAATTGTAAAAAACCTTTTTTTTAAATAAACTTTAAAAAATTAAAAGTATTCTTCGATGAAATGGTGGTAGAAAAATCCGTACATGTCATACAATGTAAAAAGAATATTTTTTCATAGTAAAAAGGTAAGGAAAATTCCATGTTCATAAAGTAAAAAAAAAATTCCATTGAACAAATTGGTAAAAGAAAAAAACGGTAAAATTATCTTTAGAAAATAATTTAAAAAACAATTTTTTTAAATTTTTAATAAAACATGCTTTTTATAAGGAAGAAGGTTCTCTGAATAAAGTGAGAAGTGAAGTAGGGTTTTATTTAAAAAAATTTAAAACATGTTGAGATACAAAGATTAAAAAAATGGTACTAATAATTTAAAAAGTCAATTAATAACTAGAGATGAATGAAATTTTTTATTTAACAATTCTTGTATAATTTCCTCTAATGGAAATACCAATAAAATATCATTAATGTTATTATTGAGGAAATTAATATTTAAACATTACAAAGTGTCCCATATGACTTGAAACGTTTTAAATCACAAAACTCATGAAGGAATAATATTTAAATAAAATCTCAAATAAAATTAAGATAATGGATTTCATGATATAATTATAAAAATGGGTAGGATGGATACTACAAATAATTATTTAAGTGTTGAACATGAAATTTATCTAACGGATGTAAAAAGTGAGATGGAAAACCCTTACCTTGAGTTTCCTTTCGGATGAACAACCATTAAATTCTTGTATAACAAACTTATGTTAATTTTATACTTGTATGAGAACCTCTTTAATGTTTATCACTGCTTTTATTACATTTATTACTATGTTTTGTACAAATACTTAAACAATTATGTTTGTGTCAGGTGTTTTGAAAAAAATCAATTTATGTGTCCAAATCAACTTTGGTATGTCAACTATGGTCAAAGGGGTCATTATATAACACATAAATAATAATAATCATGACATAATTATTATATTTATACATCAATTATAACTTTAAAATAAATAATTAAATATGATTATGTCAAATGAATCAATATTTTGATCATGTAGATGGTAGGTCGTACGTATGCATGAGTAATGTTATTATTTTTCAATAATCGTTAGGGGAATAAGATATGTAATAGAATATCCATATATTATTATAATTATAAAATAAATATCATATTATTTAATCATATATAGTAATATATGAAATTCTTGTGATCTAAAAGGAATCACATAATGTTGATGAGGTGGTAGTCCACACGTCCATGAATAACGTTATCTCTTTTAAATTTTGTGTGAGGGTAATAAAAATATGATATATATATATATTTATATTTAAATAAAGGTAATTATTTCAGTAATGTAATATTTTTGTTCATATCATTATTTTAATTATAACCATCTATTATACATTATATATATTGTGTGAATGAATCACATCGCTTTGAGGGGGCAGTTGTCCACATTTCCTCAAATGATGTCATCATATTAACATAAAATTGAAAGTATTAAATGTATGTGTTATAAAAAGGATTAAATAAGTATAATACATAATAAATATCACATATAAGAGTATTAATAGAGTTTCCATCATAATGACCACCATGAAAGTTCGTACGGGAAAAATGAACAATCATCATTTCGTGAGGCATTAGTTCGTTGTACATAAAAATAGTATGTTTGTTACCCATTAGATGGAGGTGTGTGTATGTATAGGTATAATTATTAACATAAAAAATCCTAGTATATTTTGGATACTTTTTTTTTGTTTAAATAGAGAATAATAAGGCTATAGAGGATGGATAATGGAAATGAAAATAAAAAGCTTCATAGAAGATGTTATCTCTTAATCGGGTAACTTATTTTGGATTATACTGAAAGGATTCTTTGGAATTACTTATTACTAAAGTGATTATTCTAGGTTTAGGTTATTGATTTTGGGATACTAATTTGGAAGATCATATCCAAACCTACTTGGTTTGATGGGTGTGAGGAAATGGGAGAAGTGGTGGCCTTTTAGGGAAGTAAAAGGAAACACTTGGAATTTTTGATAACAAGTTTGGTGTGAACATGTTATTACGTATCCAAAGAAAGAAAAAAAAAATAAAACATAATAATGGAAATTTAATGGCTGAATAATGGTCATAAAAAAGTTTTTGCACAATTTTCTTGGTGATTTGGGCCCTTAAAATCAGGGTTTAGTCTCTTTTTAGCCTCATTACACCTTAATCATGATAATTAATTTTAATCACATTCACAAATCATTTTGGTTAAAAATTATTTTGGAATTACTAGAATGAAAATATAATCATGATTAAAATTTTTTATTTTCTTTTTGATAAATTATATTAACAGAAGATGTAAAATTAACATTAATTCCACTCCCACAGACTGATGAATTAACTGGTTTTAGTAGAAAAATATTCAAAAGAATGATAAGATTTTATATTAAATTTTAATGTGAACATTTTTAAAATTACATAAATTTTATCAATATATGTATAATTTATCTAATATTACTTTATAAAAAATTTAAAATACATTTTATATTTAATTATTATTTAAATGAAATGAATTTGTTTAACTAAAATGCAGTATTTTTCACTATTCATAAAAAAATGAAGTTTATCTGAAAAATACCCAAAATTTACCCAAAAATAATTTTACAATATTAATTCTAAAATGATTTTTATTTTATCAAATTAAATTTATTAATGTGTGAGAATTCATTTTTAAAAAAGGCGCACCATTAAAAGGCGGTAAAAATTCCATAAAAATATATTTTTTTATATGTAATTTTTTTTGTTCTTAGATTTTACTTTTCAAATCAATTGGATGAATATAAAAAATATATTATTGAACATATAAAATATATAATACATTAAAATAATTAACTAGTTTTAATTAATTTAATTTATTAGGATAAAATAGCTTAGGGATAAAATAAAATTGTTTTATATAAAAACATTATGTTTATATTAAATTGGTTACTATATTCATTTGTAATTAATTTTTATAAACTAGAAATTAATCTTATATTATTATAAAGAAAATATTTTCAATTTTTAATTAATATTACTCATAACAGCAAACATAACAGCTATGTTATATAATATTATATTAAAAAAAATATTTTTATAATACTTCGATATTTGGTGAAACTCGTTCTTTCATGTGACAAAAGCTATCGAGGAAGGTATCACTTCTATATAACACATGATATCGGGGAATTACTTTCTTCAATTCAACACAATATAACTCAGTGTTATGTTCATTAAAAGCTGTACAATGTAATGATTATATTTAAAGCATTAAATATATATTATTGTCTTAGAATATTGTATTACCTTATGCACTGGATGTTGTGTGTCGCACACACTATCGCATGAAGGGTTATAAGTTTCAAAATTTAGGGTGTTACATTCTCCCCACCTTAATTAAAATTTTTCCTCTCAATTTATACTGATTCATGGTTATAGATTGTCTGATCTCTCTTACGTTGAAGTCCCACATCGTGAGAAGGGTTTGTAATATTTCCTCTAGAAAAGAGATAATCTGATGTATAAAGGCCACATGGCCTACCAAGTAAGTATCTCTATAAATAGGATAACATTAGTGCCAAGGAGAGATACACACTTTGAGGGAAAGTGTAAATATTTAGTAGGAGTGAATGAGGTGATTAATAAGAAAACAACTGAATGATCAATGGAACATTGAGCGCCTCAAAGCCATAAATAATTGACGATTTAGAAGTATATTGGTTTAACGAAAATTTTGGTATTACGAAAACATTTTATTTCTAATTTATTTTTCTAATGTTGGGTAATTCTTTTAATAACCAATAATATAATGAAATATTCTTACATAATTGGTTTCAATCTCATATGAAAAATCCCTGATTTTGGTTGTTATTTGATCAAATTCGAATTCATCCCTTTAATCCCAAAAATTATTTACCAAAAAAGAATGCTTTTTCTAGAATCACAAAATAAAAATTTTAAAGGGTCATACGTCTTATAAAATAGTGACATGTATAACTGTTTGTCTATAACTATCTTCAAAATCTAATATCATTAATTTATTAATATCAAATCCTAAAAAGTGATATTAATGGTTCATAATTAACATTTAATTATAAAATTGTTTAACTAAAACAATGAAACACTAACCCGGACATTGCATAGGTCAATGGATGGAGCAAAACCCTTATCGTCCTTTGGTCTAGAGTTCATGTCCCATAGCCTTTCTGGAATTTATTAGTTGTCACCTAGATCATAGGTTTACCTTTTATAAAACCAAATAAATATTATTTCCAAACCAATAATATTGGAAATCCTTGAAATTAGGTAATTAACTATATATCCTTTTAACTATGGTTTTAAATATAACCTTAATATATAAATACATAATCCATTTATTTATAAAATGTCCCTTCCTTGTTCGAGAGTTTATCGATAATATCATTTGTTGGTTTTATAAATTATGATACCTTATTGTCAATCCAAAACACCATAGGATTAAACTAGGATATTAATTTTCATTATCTATTTAGATATTTGTTAATATTTTGTAAATAAAAGGTGGATTTTCCTAAGTGTATCCCCAAAGAGTGTCAAACCAAGTGTACAATAATTCCCATTTTCATGTACTTGGATAAACTAGGTTAGGATCGGAACACCATGTCAATGTTATTATTCAGAGATACATTTATGCCATAACCACACCCATGTGTACTATCCAGACATGGATGTATTTATAGGAATCCAAACATAATCAATATTTTACCAAAATTATAGTGGTTTCATCTATACATATTATGAAATTATACATTATGGTAATGTTCTCTAATATATGTTCTCCTAAATATAGTTCCCAAGGTTTCTACTAAATTTCATTTGGTACCAAATGTTGCACCTCGGTCCCAGAAGCCCAGAGCCGGTGTCTGTTATCAATTAAATTGTCATGATTACAAGGAAGCAATCCCCGAAGGACTGATAAGTTTATTAGTATTGGTAAATCAGATATAAATATGATCATTTTTGTAACGCCCCGACCCTAGTTACCCAGAGTCGGTGCATTATTACATAACACTGGCATGATCAAAAGAAAGATCAAATCTCGAAAGACCGATTGGTTTAGTATCCTTGGAAACACTAGATATATTCATAAGTTTTACATTACATCATAAAGTGAAAAACTACTACGACAACATAATGTATCCATAGTCCACACTATTATCCCCTCATAATATCCCTGCAGGTCATTCATAACTTACATCTTCACATCCTAGGAAAAATAAAACATAGAAAAGGGGTGAGCTCAAATTCCCAGTAAGGATAACAATATAGAGGAACATTCAAAAATAAGCATAAGCATTTAAGGCAATGCATTACTAAAACAAAAGCCTTTTAAACTTGAACTTCAATATAGTATGGCAAAAGTAAAATGAAATAATGCCATTTACTTATTCACATGGATATTCTAATAATCAAATAATCACATGAAATATCAATAACCTCTTTCATAATGTCATAATGCATAATGCTGAACTTTAATTTCTTTGTCAAGGCCTCGTCCCAAGACCTAGGGGCTAACTGTAACCGGAACCCAACCCGGAGTGCCTCTAATAACCGGACACCAACCCGGAGTGCCTCTAATAACCGGACACCAACCCAGAGTTCCTCTAATAACCAGAGACCAAACCGGAGTTCCTCTAATAACCGGAGACCAAACCGGATGGCATACTTTTACCGGTCCCCAACCTGGAACATACTTGTCTAACACATTCATCTGAATGAAAGGTTGAAATATAACATAAACATTCGGATTACAAATAACTTATAAAATGTCAATACTCTAAACAAAAACCATGAGTGACATAAGAATAACTTATCCACAGTAAAAAATATCACAAAACCTTAAATAAAATATGGATGTTTTGTATCATAATAAATCAAATTCAAATAAGCATAAAATCCATCAAAGGATGTTGACGTAGATGAAATAAAGACTATTTTAGAAAAATATCTCTTTCTATTTGAAATCATTTAAGAGTCTTATATTTATGAAATAAAACATTTTTTTTGAAAATATTCTTATTATCTTGTAAGGAAAGTTTCGAAGATTTTATAATGGCGGAAAATAGCAACACCCACTGTATAAGTTAAAAAAACATTCTTACCTTCATTTTGTCAAAAAGATTAAAAAGCACCTTGTTTGGAAAACGATGGAAATATTCCTTTATAAACCTCTTAAAAAAAGTCAAAAAAGGGTATAAATTACTTTAACCCATATTCTAGTAAATAGTAAAAATGTTTTGAAATTCTTTTTTAAGAAACATGGATGTGGATGATAAAGAGATCCCAGTAGATTATTACGTATAAACAACCTCAGATAATGAATAGATTGTGAAATAACCCTTACCAATTTGGTAAATTATGAAACATACAACCCATGAAAGAGGTATCATAGAATGAATATGTAAATACACATAAATTAGAGTGTATTACACAAAGAATATAATTATGGGCAGTACATACACCACACAAAAGGTGATGGTGGCAATACGGCATGAATCTCACGAAAATAAGGAGTGAGATGAAAACCCCTTACCTTGTACTTTTCCTTGGTTAGGTTAGGTTAACCTCCTGTATAATGGAGAAATAATTTTTATTAAATTATACAAGAATAATATACATTAATATGATATCATATATGTTCTTTTAATATTGATTTGATAATAATATCTTAGTATTATCGTAGTTTCGGGTGTTAACTTACTTGTTTTCTTTTATATGTTTTGTTAAGTAAGACATGTTTTTAGTGGATAGTTTGTATATTATTCATATCCAGAATGATATCAAGTCCTTAAACATCATTTTTAAATCATCAAATGATAATTATACTTGAATGGATACGATGGAGAATGAATCTCATCGCGTTCGTGGAGACGGTAGTCCGTACGTACGCACGAGCGAAAATATCATTATTTTGAAATAATATATAAATGGTTGTTATGTCATATATACAAAATCATTAACATGTTATATTTATTATTTACATGAGTTACATATCATTATTATACCCATACAAATAATAATATATTGAATAACAATTACACCACGACGTGGAGACGGTAAGCCGTACGTACGCACGTATGGTGACATGTTATTCAAAGGGTGGATAGAATAATGAATATGATTGTACCATATTTATAATAACATCACAGTATATATATATGATACTGGAGTTATTATTTTAGAATGGTAATAACAAAGGAAGAAGAAGTGGAAGAAGAAAGGAACTTTGGAAAAGTGTGGTGAAATCATTACCTCTTCTTCAGTTTCTTCCTTTTGATTTGATCAAAAGGGCTCCATAGGATGGCTTTCTGATCAAACTAACGACTCTAGGTTGTAGTGTGGGAAGTTGGGAGAGTATTTGGGCAGAGTTTTGCCGAACCAAAATGCTTTGAAGGTGTGATGAAATGAGAAGGAGGAGTGCCCTTTTATAAGAGGGGTGAGGGGCACCTTTGGAAAAGCTAGAAATATTAATTTATAATAAATTCATATTCGGTTTCTAATGGCTCCAAAGTTGATTATTTAAATTTCATGATGGGGATAGGACGAAAACCACTCAACCAATAGAATTTAGATAGGTTTGGGTACTTATATTAACCTTATCTTTAAGTATTAACTCTAAGTTAATTAGTTTCACTTTTACAATGTCTCTTTGTATTTTTATATAATATGGTTAATAAACTTACAATATACATACAAGAGACCCCCAAGTGTTACATTAATGATGAACCTATCATGATATAAGTCTCTTGTCCAAACCGTAGATTTTAATGAATTTAATATCAATTAATAATATAATATTTGTTTTAAGAACTCTTTTATGTCAATTTTGACACTATTCAATAGTTAATTTTTGTGAAACTCATAACAGATTGATTACTTCTAAAAAAGTCAATTATATCAATACTAATATATCATATTATCCTAGAAAATTAGTTTAATTCATTAAAAGTTTCATATTATATTTATTTGGGTATTTATAATATCAATTATTTTAATTTTTCACTATTATAGTAATGAATTCAGCATCATTGTGTCACAACTAAATTAAATTATTTTAATGTCTAAAAATTATAAATTAAATATAATTATGTAGTAAATGTTTTTATCTTTCTAATGAATATTTATAATATAAAATCCAACATATATAACCCTATGTAAAAACTTTTTTTCTAAAAGATATATGCTTGTGTCGTTTTTGTATTCATTTTAACTTAATTAAAATAAAGTGTCCCTATCACCTACAAGTGGCACCATGGGGTCCCAAAATCGACCCCAATATGCCTATAGTCGAAAATTTATCAACCAATAAGTCTAGGACACGTTTTAGGGTAATTTTAGTATTATTATAATATTATTTTTTAACCATTATTTACCAGATTTACCCTTAACCATGGTAAATAAAATATTTACCGTAGTAATTATTCAAAATGTCTAAAAATAAAAGTTACCTATTTACACAATTTGAACATCCTGATTCCAAATATGGAATCCATTTTTCTAAATTCAAAACACAGAAGTGTCATAAATTAATTTAAAATTAATTCCCGCTGTCAAAACAAAAAGCGTGTTTTTAAGAGATAATAACTATCAAAAGATTGACACTTGTTTATGTTCGGTTTAATTGTGAAATTATGTCCAATGACCAACATTATATTAAATGGTAAAAATATATTCTAAATATACTTTATAACCACTCAAATTCATAAATTATCACTATTAATTATTTTGATTAAAAAAGTTGTTTTTAATTAAAATTTAGTAATTTTCACTATTCATCAAAATACGAAATTTATCCGAAAAGTACCAAAATTTCACCTTAGGATAAATTCGATACTCCGAATCCAAAAATAGGTCCATTTTGAGAGATAAAATTTCTAAAATTTTAAAAGGTAAGTATTACTATTCATATCGGCTAGTTTGATTTGTTGGGGTGTGTTAGAACTCGAAGTTGCGTACAACACACGCTACTGTATTATTCAATGGGAAAGCGTACCGTGGAAGCTTGGGATGTTTCATTTTAAATTTTTTGTTGTCCCCATTTAGTCAAAAAGTTTAAAATATTGTATTTAAAAATTTTTCACTATTAAAAGTTGATAAAAGTGCAATACTGAAAATGAATTTGTTCTGGCATTATGTCTAAGAACCTCATAATATGGATTCTAAAATTATAAGGATTATATAAAGTTTAAAATTTAGTTAATACTATTCATAACCTCTTTTGAATGGCTTTTTTTGGTAAGTCATGGTGTGATTGAACTCGGTGTTGTGCGTAGTGCAAGTTATTGAATTATTTTGAATAAATAACACACTATGAAATCTTGGGGTGTTACATTCTCCCCTCCTTCAATAAATTGTGTCCTCGCAATTTGAAATTTTTCTTCTAAAATAAAAGGTTGAAAATAGAAAATATATTTGTGGGAAAACCCACATCGGAAATTGGGTTACTAAAATTTGGTCTAATATGAGGAAAAGAGAAATGAAAGGGTCACCACCAAATTATGATCTCGATTAGGAGAACATTGGTGGAAATTAGAGACATATAATTGGAGGAAAAACGTAAATATTTATAGGTAGTGATTGAGGTCATCGATCACAAACAAGTATAAAATTGAGGTCCTTAAACTCATCAATCTATAATGATTTGAAATACCATCGGTTCAACAAAACATAGGGTATTGGGATAACACATTTTTGACGTTTCAAAATATCTTAGTTGAAATCCCACATCGAAATATGAATTAATGAGGCCTCTATTTAAAATAAAGAGTGGAAAGTATGAAGATTACCGAAAATAACACATACTAGGGTTCCATGTAGGAAAATATGGATATGGAAGAGAAATCTAACCATCAATTATCTGATAGAGAGTGGTAGAGAACATGGCTATGAAAAGGCCAACAATCCCAAAGCCATAAATTAGTGATGATTTAAGGTACCATCTAGGACAAAATTTTTGTTCTAAGTTCCTTTTATTAATGTTGAGGAATTTATTTATGAGATTTGATAAGATCATAAGAAGATATACTTACTTTATAATTAGAGTTTTATCCATTAATAAATTTCTACCACAAACTCATCTTTCACTCTCTAAGATAATATAAAGTAATTTTTTTTTTCTATTTATACTATTCGTACAGGGTTCCAAAATAAATGAATTTATAATTCATCTACCAGATCTTTTAAAAAAACTACATTATTTAATCCAGGACATCTCGTGGGCCAATGGTATGTGATACACCCTTGTCGCCCTTCGGTTGCGGGTTCAAGTCTCGCAGCCTTGCCGGACGCGACGGGTTGCCGCCCGACCTCCGGTTTTTCCTTTTATGGCAATCCAAAATAATCCAAACTAGAACTATCCAAAATACATCTGTCCAAACTCACAGTACAACATTTATAAGGAAGGTAAACATAATGTAGATCCTTTTTACCCCATAATAGCATATGAATACCTTCATCATGTATTCTTTTAATACACTGAAACATCCTAAATTACCATATTCCTTATTGATTTCATTCATGCTCCCTTATTCCATATATAATGTTGGATATACTTCATCAATCCAAAAATGTTTTAAACCCCAACAATGATAGAATATACAAATCATTAATCAGTTCCAAGGTAGTCAAAAATATCCAATATAATTTATCCAAAACAATAATGTATTATTCCAAAATCACTTCCTCGGTATCAGAAATATATTATGGTTTATCATTCTCTCAACCATATATTTTCCAAAAATTTATCCTGCTATTGAGTCACTTTTCTTTGTTCCACACAATCTCAAGTCCTTAATGAAATAGTACTGCAGTAAAATCCTTATATACTCCATAATTATTGTAACAAGTACATTGTTGATACAACACTCAAGTGACATAATCAACATAAGAACTCTAATCATTCCTCTTAATCTGTGGTGGTATCATAACTTGATTATTATCCAATAGCATCATTTGCGGCATAGTCTGATTACTAGGACATAGGTTCGCGTAGTGTCCAAACTCCTTGCAAATGATGCATTGTACATTTGAAACCATTTTCTTACCCTTGTAGTCACGTACTTTGTGCCCTTTTCCTCCACACTTATAACAAACTCCCATTCCTTTCAGGCAAGTTCCAGGGTGTTTCATTCCACATTTATCACATATGGGAAAATTCTTTTTTTCCCTCTTCCCTTTGTCCGTCTTTCTCTCTTCCATCCTTTTCTTCTCTTGCTTCCCTTCAAAGCCATAGGACTCAGTAAACTCTTTACTTATCTTATCAACACATGATATTATTTCTTCATATGAGGATAATACATGCGAGACTATTTCTATTGTAAATTCTGGCTTAAGACCATAAAATATATGATCCTTCTTTATCTTTGTATCATTTTCATTGCTAGAGTTCTCATTCCTTCTACTGGGCGCCATTTCTAAACAATGGCATACATTAGAGTAGTTTATGAATAACAATACCATATCCCAAACTTGTAAAACACATAACATAAATTAAATAGTTTATGGATATAATACATAATCATAAAAATGTCTCCTTTAAGGAAGTATATACTCATAAACCCTTCATAATGATTTGTAATGAAAATGAGAGTTATCCTAAGCATATCCCCCGGGAGTGTCATAACCAAGAGTGCAGCAAGGCCCGTTGTCGTGCACCAGTTCCAGTTCGAGTCTAGCTCAAAGCGGTGTTTTCGGGTTTTACCCCTAGGTACATCTGTGCCAGAGCCGCCTATACCTGCTCGTATCCAGACAGGGATTTATTGCTCGGAAAACTCACAAAATCTCTACAATACCAAAATTCTAGGAAGTTATTCTATACTAATCCTCAAAATTCATCTTAAATCTATGTGCTCTAATCAGAGTTTATCTAAATCTAGCTTCCAAGGTTTGTACTAAACTTCCTCTGATACCAACTGTAACGCCCCGACCCTAGTTACCCAGAGTCGGTGCATTATTACATAACATTGGCATGATCACAAGAAAGATCAAATCTCAAAAGACCGATTGGTTTAGTAGCCTTGGAAACACTAGATATATTCATAAGTTTTACATTACATCATAAAGTGAAAAACTACTACGACAACATAATGTCTCCATAGTCCACACTATTATCCCCTCATAATATCCCTGCAGTTCATTCATAACTTACTTCTTCACATCCTAGGAAAAATAAAACATTGAAAAGGGGTGAGCTCAAATGCCCAGTAAGGATAACAATATAGAGAAACATTCAAAAATAAGCATAAACATTTAAGGCAATGCATTACTAAAACAAAAGCCTTTTAAACTTGAACTTCAATATAGTATGGCAAAAGTAAAATGAAATAATGCCATTTACTTATTCACATGAATATTCTACTAATCGAATAATCACATGCAATATCAATAACCACTTTCATAATGTCAGAATGCATAATGCTGAACTTTAATTTCTTTGTCAAGGCCTCGTCCCAAGACCTAGGGGATAACTGTAACCGGAACCCAACCCGGAGTGCCTCTAATAACCGGACACCAACCCGGAGTGCCTCTAATAACCGGACACCAACCCGGAGTTCCTCTAATAACCAGAGACCAAACCGGAGGGCTTACTTTTACCGGTCCCCAACTCGGAACATACTTGTCTAACACATTCATCTGAATGAAAGGTTGAAATATAACATAAACATTCGGATTACAAATAACTTATAAAATGTCAATACTCTAAACAAAAACCATGAGTGACATAAGAATAACTTATCCATAGTAAAAAAATATCACAAAACCTTCAATAAAATATGGATGTTTTGTATCATAATAAATCAACTTCAAATAAGCTTAAAATCCATCAAAGAATGTTGACATAGATGAAATAAAGACTATTTTAGAAAAATATCTCTTTCTATTTGAAATCATTTAAGAGTCTTATATTTATGAAATGAAACATTTTTTTTGAAAATATTCTTATTATCTTGTAAGGTAAGTTTCGAAGATTTTATAACGGCGGAAAATAGCAACACCCGCTGTATAAGTTAAAAAAAATTCTTACCTTAATTTTGTCAAAAAGGATAAAAAGCACATTGTTTGGAAAACGACGGAAAGATTCCTTTATAAACCTCTTATAAAAAGTCTTAAAAGGGTATAAATGACTTTAACCCATATTCTAGTAAATTGTAAAAATGTTTTGAAATTCATTTTTAAGAAACATGGATGTGGATGATAAAGAGATCCCAGTAGATTATTACGTATAAACTACCTCGGATAATGAAGAGATTGTGAAATAACCCTTACCAATTTGGTAACTTATGAAACATACAACCCATGAAAGAGGTATAATACAATGAATATGTAAATACACATAAATTAGAGTGTATTACACAAAGAATATAATTATGGGCAGTACATACACCACACAAAAGGTGATGGTGGCAATATGGCATGAATCTCACGAAAATAAGGAGTGAGATGAAAACCCCTTACCTTGTACTTTTCCTTGGTTAGGGTAGGTTAACCTCCTGTATAATGGTGAAATAATTGTTATTAAATTATACAAGAATAATATACATTAATATGATATCATATATGATCTTTTAATATTGATTTGATAATAATATTTTAGTATTATCGTTGTTTCAGGTGTTAACTTACTTGTTTTCTTTTATATGTTTTGTTACGTAAGCCATGTTTGTAGTGGATAGTTTGTATATTATTCATATCCATAATGATATCAAGTCCTTAAAAATCATTTTTAAATCATCAAATGATAATTATACTTGAATGGATACGATGGAGAATGAATCTCATCGCGTTCGTGGAGACGGTAGTCCGTACGTACGCACGAGCGAAAATATCATTCTTTTGAAATAATATATAAATGGTTGTTATATCATATATACAGAATCATTAACATGTTACATTTATTATTTACATGAGTTACATATCATTATTATACCCATACAAATAATAATATATTGAATAACAATCACACCACGACGTGGAGACGGTAAGCCGTACGCACGCACGTATGGTGACATGTTATTCAAAGGGTGGATAGAATAATGAATATGGTTGCACCATATTTATAATAACATCACAGTATATATATGATACTGGAGTTATTATTTTATAATGGTAATAACAAAGGAAGAAGAAGTGGAAGAAGAAAGGAACTTTGGAAAAGGGTGGTGAAATCATTACCTCTTCTTCGGTTTCTTCCTTTTGATTTGATCAAAAGGGCTCCTTAGGATGGCTTTCTGATCAAACTAAGGCCTCTAGGATGTAGTGAGGGAAGTTGGGAGAGTATGTGGTCAGAGTTTGGACGAACCAAAATGCTTTGAAGGTGTGATTAAATGAGAAGGAGGAGTGCCCTTTTATAAGAGGGGAGAGGGGCACCTTTGGAAAAGCTAGAAATATTAATTTATAATAATTTCTTATTCGGTTTCTAATGGCTCCAAAGTTGATTATTTATATTTTATGGTTGGGATAGGACGAAAACCACTCAACCAATAGAATTTAGACAGGTTTGGGTACTTATATTAACCTTATCTTTAAGTATTAACTCTAAGTTAATTAGTTTCACTTTTACAATGTATCTTTGTATTTTTATATAATATGGTTAATAAACGTACTATATACATACAAGAGACCCCCAAGTGGTCCATTAATGATGAACCTATCATGATATAAGTCTCTTGGCCGAACCTTAGATTTTTATGAATTTAATATCAATTAATAATATAATATTTGTTTTAAGAACTCTTTTATGTCAATTTTGACACTATTCAATAGTTGATTTTTGTGAAACTCATAAAAGATTGATTACTTCTAAAAAAGTCAATTAAAGCAATCCTAATATATCATATTATCCTAGAAATTAGTTTAATTCATTAAAAGTTTCATATTATATTTATTTGGGTATTTATAATATCAATTATTTTAATTTTTCACTATTATAGTAATTAATTCATCATCATTGTGTCATAAATAAATTAACTTATTTAATGTCTAAAAATTATAAATAAAATATAATTATGTAGGAAAGCTTTCTATATTTCTAATTAATATTTATAATCTAAAATCCAACATATATAACCCTATGTAAAAATTGTTTTTCTAAAAGATATATGCTTGTGTCATTTTTGTATTCATTTTAACTTAATTAAAATAAAGTATCCCTATCACCTAGAAGTGGCGCCATGGGGTCCCAAAATCAACCCAAATATTACTATGGTAGAACATTTATCAACCAATAAGGCTAGGACACGTTTTAGGGTAATTTTAGTATTATTATAATATTATTGTTTAACCCTTATTTACCGGATTTACCCTTAACCATGGTAAATAAAATATTTACCGCAGTAATTATTCAAAATGTCTAAAAATAAAAGTTACCTATTTAAAAAATTTGAACATCCTGATTCCAAATATGGAATCCATTTTTCTAAATTCAAAACACAGAAGTGGCATAAATTAATTTAAAATTAATTCCCGCTGTCAAAACAAAAAGCGTGTTTTTAAGAGATAATAACTATCAAAATATTGACACTTGTTTATGTTCGGTTTTATTGTAAAATTATGTCTAATGACCAACATTATATTAAATGGTAAAAATATATTCTAAATATACTTTAAAACCAATCAAATTCATAATTTATCACTATTAATTATTTTGATTAAAAAAGTTGTTTTTAATTAAAATTTAGTAATTTTCACTATTTATCAAAATACGAAAGTTATCCGAAAAGTACCAAAATTTCACCTTAGGCTAAATTCGATACTCCGAATCCAAAAATAAGTCCATTTTGAGAGATAAAATTTCTAAAATTTTAAAAGGTAGGTATTACTATTCATAACGGCTAGTTTTATTGGTTGTGGTGTGTTAGAACTCGAAGTTGCGTACAACACACGCTACTGTATTATTCAAAAGGAAAGCGTACCGTGGAATCTTGGGATGTTTCATTTTAAATTTTATGATGTCCCCATTTAGTCATAAAGTTTAAAATATTTTATTTAAAAATGTTTCACTATTAAAAGTTGATAAAAGTGCAATACTGAAAATGAATTTGTTCTTGCATTATGTCTAAGAAACTCATAATATGGATTCTAAAATTATAAGGATTATATAAAGTTTAAAATTTAGTTAATACTATTCATAACCTCTTTTGAATGGCTTTTTTTGGGTAAGTCATGGTGTGATTGAACTCGGTGTAGCGTGTAGTGCGAGTTATTGAATTATTTTGAAGAATTAACACACTATGAAATCTTGGGGTGTTACAATTTTACTATAAAATAATACACTAATTCAGAAAGAATTTTTTTCTTCTAAATAACATTGTGGATAACTCTAATCCATTAAATAAATCCATGATTATCATTCATAGTAATCCTCTTGGATTCTTGGAGAATGAAACATAATAAGGGTAAGCTCAAATGATTAGTAATTATAAATAAAGGGTAATAAATAATGATTCAATTAGAATAAATTAACATGTAAAGGTATTTAACTATAACACATGTCATTCAAATAACTAGACAACGAAAAATCAATATGGAATTGAATGAAACTAAAGACCATTTCATTTAATCATTGAATTGAAAATGAATTTTATCCATATATAGGACGATATATAATCACATAGAAGAATAATAATTGAAACCAACAAATGAAATTCATCCATAGATATATCGATGAAAAATCCCATCGATGAATAATAATGGAATATAAATGAGGGAAACGATTTATTATTGTTAGAAACCATTTTTCCTAGGTACATGATAACTTTATCATCAAGAACATTCACAAGATGATATACAAAATGTAGGTTAAAAACCCATATACTGAAGATAGCCAAATACCTAATCCCATGAGACTACCAATGAATCAAGGGGCTATAGTGGGCACCACCAATATCCTACTAGTCCAAAACATTCCACATATATTGACTAATTTATTTAACAATGCACCTTATTAATTATTCATATAGTGTAAGAGATGTGAATTTATTAATATTTACCCAAATAATATATAATTGTCAAATTATACATCTTATGGAATTTGGTATATGGTTTAGGAAATATTAATATACATGATAAATGAAATGGATAATTATGAGGAAATTCAATGTAGAATGATCATAGGAGATTGAATATTTCAAGGGGAAAAAGAAATCAAGGGAATGATTGTGAATTCTATTCTTTCCCAAATCAATCATAAAAAATACTTAGGATGATTAAGGATGATATCAAAACAACATAAACTAGGTGGAGTAAAATAAAGGGTTGTTTCTGTTGATGAATAAAATTTTACAAAAATATCTTTTGGAAATATTCTTGAGGAAAATACTATTTTGTTTTGAAAAACATTTTGAAAAACCTTATAGTTGAAAATCAAATTTAAAAAAAATTATTTAAAAATTTACCTTCAAAAAATGAAAAGGAATGTTTGAAGGAATGACAATGGGTAAATCTGTATGTGTCTTACAGGGAAGAAAGTATATTCTTTTTTCATAGAAAAAGGTATGAAAAATTCTTTTTTCAGAATGAGATAAGAATATTCCATTGAAAAAATTGGTAAAATAAAAAATGGGTAAAAATTACATTACTAATTTTTTTTAAAAATTTCATAATAAAACATAGTTTTTTTAAGAAAAAAGTTCTCCGAATAAAGAGATAAGTAGAGTCGATTATTATTCAAAACATTTAGAAAATAGTTTTAGTGCCAAAGAATTCAGAAATGGTACGAATACTTTAAAATGATCATGAATAACCAGAGATGAATGAAAGGGTTTGTGGAACAATGGTTATATAATTTCCACGAATGGAAATACCATAGAAAGATTATTAAATTTATTTTAGAGGATATTATTCTTTAAACATTCCAATGTATCTCATACAAGTGTGAAATATTTTAAATCATAAACTTCATGAAGGAGTAATATTAAATTAATGTCATAAATGCCATGAATATAATGGATCTCATGATATAATATATAAAAATAGGTAGCAGGGACACCGTAAAAAATATGTAAGTGGTGAACATGAAATGTATCCCATGGATGTAAAAATGTGATGATAATTCCTTACATTGAGTTTCCTTTTGAGAAGACTTCCTTTAAATTTCTATTTAATAAACATATATTAATTTTATACATGATTCAGAACCATTTTAATGTTTATCGTTACTTTTATTTCACTTATTAAATTTTTTTACAAGTAACTAACCAATTATGTTTACATACGGTGTTTTTTAGAAATTCAGTTAATGTCTCAAAAACAACATTGGTCGGTCAATCATTAAATATTGTTATATAAAATAAATCAACCTTACGATAATGAAGATAGTAGGTCATACGTACACCTGAGTAACATTCTTATTTTTCAATGATTTTTATGGAATGATGGTAAGTAACACCATATATTTCTATAATGATCATTATACCAAAAGTGATAGATTATTTAGTCATATATACTTATATATATAATTCTTGTTATTTAAACAGAATCACATCATGTGAAGGAGGCGGTAGTCAACATGTCCACAAATGATGTTATCTATTCTAAAGATTGTGAGAGGTTAATAAAAAACGATATATATATATAGAAAGTTAATTGTGTTATTAATATCGTATATTTATTGTTTAAATATCATATGTTTAATTATAAATATCCTTTATACATTCCATATGTAGTGTGAATAGATCACATCACTTTGAGGGGGTGGTAGTCCACATTTCCTCAAACGATGTTATTGTATTAACATATGATGGAAATTATTATATGGTTCTGTTATAAAAGGGTTAAATATGTATAAATAAATAATAAATATAGTATATTACCTTGATAAATAGAGTTTCCATCATAATATCCACCATGATAGGTGGTAAAGGAAAAATAAACAATCATCATCTTGTGAGGCATTAGTTTTCTTTACAGAGAAACATTATGTTTGTTACCCATTAGATGGAGGTGTGTGTATGTTTAGGTATAAATAAATAAAAAATCATTGTATATTGAGGATACTTCAGTTTTTGAGTAATAATATAATAAGAAGAGTATACGGTTTGGGTAATAAAAACGAAATTAAAAATCATGATAGAAAATGTCACATCTTAATTTGGTAACTTCTTCAGGTTTATACCAAAAGGATTGCATGGAATTTTTTCTTCAAAAAATGAGTAATCTAGGTATATGGGAGGGATTTTGGGAGAATAATTGGGTAGATATTGGAAGAACCAATGTGGATAGTGAGGTATGAGAAATGGGAAGAGTGTGTGCCCTTTTAAAGGGGAGGAAATAGACTCACTTTGAATTTTTTAAAACAAGTTTGGTGTGCATATGTTCTTACCTTATAAAAAGTCATAAAAACCAAAAAACTCAAGAATATAAGGTTAATTTCCCAACTATTTCAATGAAATAGTTTTAGTAAAGTTGCTAGGTCATTTGGGAACTTAAATTTAGGGTATAGTCCCTTTTTAACCTTATTACACTTTAATCACTACAATTAATTTTAATCACATTCACTAATAAATTTGAACAATAATTAAGATGGACTTATTAGAATCAAAATATAATCTTGATTATAATTTTGTATGTCTTATTTTAAAAAAATAATTCACATAAGAGGTAAAATTATTATTTCTGCTAATCTCACAGACATACGTATTAACTAGTATTAGTAGAAAAATGTTCAAAATATTATCAATATTATATATTCAATTTCAAAGTGAAATTGATTATAATGAAGTAAATTTTATTAATATATGTATAATTGATCTAATTTTTATTTAAAATAAATTTAAAATACAATTTAAAATTAATAATTATTAAAAAGAAAAGACAATTATTAACTAAAATGCAGTATTTTTACTATTCATCAAAAAAGAAGTTTCTCATAAAAATACCAAAAATTCAATATAATATAATTTTGACATTATTAATTCAATTTTTTTTATTTTATCCTATTAAATTTATAAATGTTTATAAATTCATATTTAAAATAGGTTCTCCATTAAAAGTTGGTAAAAATGCTTTAATAATATTGCCTTTTATTTATAAAATTGGTTTTTTTCTTATATTTTTCTTATCAAATTAATTGGATTAATATTAAAAATATTTTAATAGATATATAAAACTTATATTTAATTAATTTTGTTAAATAATTTTAATTACTTGAATTTATTTGGATTAAACGTCTTTGTGAGCATAAAATGGTTATATATATAAAAAGCAGTTCATATTCAATTGGTTCTTATTCATTTATAATTAATTTTTATAACCTATGAATTAATCTTATATTATTACAAATCATATTTTTTCATAAGTTATTTGTCACTATTCATAACTATTAACATAATGGGTAGTTTATATAATATAATATTAAATAATAATATTTTAATAATACATTTTTATATAGAGAAACTCGGTCATGTGTGTAACACAAGTTTTTGAGGAAGGTCTCTCTTGCATGTAACATAAGATACAGAGGAAGGTGTATCTTCCGTGCAATTCAAGACAACTTGGTGTTTCGTTCATTACTAGATATATCATGTATTGAATATATTTAAATTTGTAAATATATAGTAGAGTCCTGGAATATTACTTTACCTTACGTGCTTGGTGTAGCTGGTATACATGCTATCGAATGCAAGGTTCTTACTTTAGAATTTTGGGTGTTACATGGAAATTATACAATTATATTATTTAACATTATTAAAACCATTTTTCAAAAAAAAAATCAAAAATATTATTTAGTTGTGTTATATATATTTTGAGTCTTATTCTCTATTATTCATTTCTCTATCAATTCATCATCAAGGGATCATGTTTTATTTTTCCTACACTACATGAATCTTCTCCACCACCCTACATTAAAAGGTAATTATTTATCTCTCTAATAAATCCCTCAATTAAAATTTAAAATAGTAAATCCAATGTCTCCATTACCCATCAAAAATTTCCCAAAAAATATATAATGGTTCAATGGAATATTCTCCCATATAACGGGAGAAAAAATAATTTACAAAAATAAGAAAATGGTAAAACTATTTCCCGATTAGGGGATAATATTTGGTGGTTATATGTAGAAGGGTTAGAACCATATTGAATAGTTACATAATAATAATTATATCGAAGGAGTTTTCATAAACAAAAAAATCTTTAGAAATCCTATGTAGAAGGTAGTGTATGATACAACACCAACTTTATAATTTTCCATAAGAAGATATTCTATGTGGTAATGTATTCTTAGTAATACTTATAAAAAAGATTAAGTCGTAGAAAGCTCCAAGACTTCTATGTTTTAATTTTTTTTATTTTTTATTTTGTTATATATATATATATAAAACAAAAAAATTAAAACTGAACAATATTTAACTCTTTTAATATTCATAATTATTTTAATCAATATATTCCAAAATTATTACATAAAATCACACCCAAACTCCCCTTTTATAAGGGTATGGTACACAAAAATAATTTTAGTTTTTTTATATGGGATTAAAACACCACTTTTCCACGATTTAATGAATAATATATTATTTATACTAACACATAAGTGCTAAAAAAAATTAATCATAACTTTTATTAATAAATAGTTATTATTTAATAAAGTAACAAATAGTAACTAATAAAATTATAGTAATTATTATAAATAATATAATTTATGTTTTTAAAAATATAATTAGTAAAAAATATTTTTTAAATGATATAGTTAATAATGTTATCAAATTTTAAAATATAATAATTTATAATTTATATTAGTTACAACTGGGTAGGGGTTTGGAATTACAAACATATTAATAATTTCTAATATCAAATATGAAGATAATAATAAATAAAATTTGATATTTGATATTTCAAAATAATTAGTTATAATTAATAATCTACTCTTTATATATTATAATTAAGTAATATAGTTTTCTATCCATAAAATTATATATTTTTTATTATATTTATGAATTATAATTATTATAATAATAATGATGTTTAAAAATGAACTATTTTCAATAAAATAAAAATAATAAAAAAATTATTAAATGTAAAAAATCTAATAATACAAATAATATTATTAAATATATAAAATATTTGATGTTTATTTATTAAAATAATAAATATTTTTATTTTTATAATAAAATAAATTAAATTAATAACAGTATTACATATTATTATTTGATAATAATTATGTAGAAAAATTTATTTTAACTTAATGATTATTTATAATTAATGACACTATTAATTATAATATTATTAAGTATTATTAACTAAATACATATTTGTATTGTATATAACATTTTTGAAATTTTTTTCTTTAGTTATTTTGAGTATATTAAATACCATACTATTATGACTATTATAAATTAATACTAATAATTATATTTTCTATATTAATATCTGTACAATTATTTTTTCAAAAAACATTGTTTAGTGTAAATTAAAAAAATTTAATTATTTTTTAATTAATAAATATTGTTTCATGTAAAATAATTTTGGGTTTTAATAGTTATGGATTTATTTTTAATTTAAAATATTTTTTATATGTTTATTCAGTGATTTAATATTCATTTAGATTGTGTTTATAGTTTATATATTGTAGGCTTCTAAAGTCACCTAGAAGAAATGTAACAATGTTTTATGTAGGTGACATTGAATTCCTATAAATTATATAGTATAAATATAATATAAATTAAATTTGGAACATTAAACACAAATATAAATAATAATTTCATAAAAAATAATTTCATAAAAATGTTGTTAAAAAATAATATCAATGGAACAAAATATTGTTTTTTCCAAACATAATATTTGTACTTATGAAATATTTTTGTAACAAACAATATTTGTGCAAATGATATTATTATTATTATATTTTGTAGATTTATTTTATTTTCAATTAGTTGTTATTTTTACAGTAAATGTTTTAAATTACATATAGATTTAATTTATAATATATTTTAATTGAATAATTTTTTTGATCTTTAAATTATATGTTTTTAATCATTAAAGTTTATGTAATGTATATTTTTTTTCTTTTGTGGTATTTATGAATTTTTTTTTATTTTATATAGTTTTCATATGTTTAATTATTTTTTATTTTCATTTAGATTGTAGCTATAGTTAATATTTGTTAGGCTTCCAAAGTATCCAACTTGAAACGTAATAATGTTTCATGTGGGTTCCTATGAATGTATATAAATTATAAAATATAAAGAAAATATAAATAAAAGTTGAAACATTGAACCAACATATAAAGAATAATTTAAAATAAAAATAATTTCATAAACAATGTTTATAAAAAATATTTTTAAAGAAACAAAATTTTATTGATTCCAAACAAAACATTTATACTTATATACTTTTTGTGCATGAATTAATTTTTTAAATTAAATTTATTTATTTATCTATTTTTTATTCCTTTTATTTTCAATATTTTTTTATTCCTCTTTTTAAATTTCATATAGATTTATTTTTTCCATATTTTATTTGCTTAAATTTTTTGAAACGTAAATTTATATTATCAATCAATAATGTTTGTGTGATACAAATTATTTTTTGTTTGTTATATTTTTGAAAATCAATTTTCAGATATTTTTTATATGTTTAATCATTCTATTATGTTTCACATATAATTTACTTATAGTTTATATTTTACGTTATTTAAAATACAGCTACTTGAAACATAATAATGTTTCAAATAAGTGACTTTGAAAGAAAGTAAATTATAATGGTTAAATAAAATATAAATGAAATTTGAAACATTGACTAAACGTAAAATAATTTTTTGAAAATAAAAATAATTTCACCAATTATGTTAATGAAAAATAAATTTCAATAGAACAATATGTGTGTGTTACAAAAAATTACATTTATTGTTATGGATTATTTCTAAATTAAGAATTTTTTTTGTAATTAATTTTTTTTATTTAAATTTTTTTTTATTTTTAATGGAAATTTCTAAAATTTCAGTTCAGCTTTAGTTATACTATATTTTGTGTGAAATTTTTTAAGTAAATGGGTTTTTTTAATCAATAATATTTGTCTCATGTGAATTATTTTTGGTTAATTATATTTATGAAATTATTTTTATTTTCAATAATTTTTTACTTTTTATCAATGTTTTATGTTTTATTTAAATTTTACATAGATTATGTAACAACCAGAGATTTTATAAGATATATTCATTTTAATTTCTTTCATATCTTTTGTTGTATGCTACACCAAGATTATCTTGTGCTATACGCAACACCGTATTAGCATGCAGTATACGCAACACAATTCTTGGATCGTGTTATACACAATTTCAAGTTCATTTGATAGAAGTTATTTTATGAAAAATTGAGTGCATATATATATATATATATATATATATATATATTCAATATATAAATGAAAAATGGTTGGATTCTATTATAACGAAACAAAAAATAAGTCTGGCACTATACGCAACCCTGACTTGGCTTGCATTACATGCAATCACGACCTTCTTCGATAGCGTGTGTTCTACGCAATACCGAGTTTTACTAAACAACGATATATCATTATAATATTATTATGAACTAGCCATTATGAATAGTATTAACTAAATTTTGAATTTTATTACATTATTATTCATCTTACACATTTTCTAGAACATGGTATAAGAACAAAATAAATTTTGCGGGTAAAATAAGTATTTTTTTCAAAAAATGCAGTTTTGTCGCCTTTTGATGGGGCACCCACATTAAATCTAGTTTTTGACATTTTTATAAGTTCAATTTTAAAAAATAAATTATTCGTTGGAATAAGAATATAAAATTTTACGATGGATAAATTTTTCATATTATTCTGATAACATTCATATTTTAATGAATAGTAAAAACACGCTATATTTTAATTAAAAACAACTTTTTTCATCATATTAATTTATGTGGTTAAATTATAATACTGAATGGTTTTAAAGTATAAATAGCATATATTTTTACCATTTAATACAATGTATTTCATTATCATTGATTTTACCTTGAATTCATAGGTTAAATAAATTCAATCATTTGCAATGTTTTAAACAAAAACCAATTTTCTTTCGACAACGAGATTAATTTTAATTTAATTTCTGCAACTTCTGTGTATTGAATTTGGAAAAATGGATTCCATATTTGGAATTTGGGGGTCCAAATTGTATTAATAGAGTACTTTTTATTTTTGGGCGTTATGAATAGTAACAACGGAAAATTTTATTTACCATAGTTAAAAGTAAATCGGGTAATTAAGTGTAATTATATATTATAAAATTACCCTAACACATGCCAAAATTATATTGGATGGATAAACGTCTACCCATATCACCTAAGAATCAGATTAGATTCATTTTATGGACTTTTTACCATGAAAATAATTTAATTATTATTAAAACCAAAGAAAGTGACAACATGTCACTCTCTTAAATCTTATAAGTTTAATAATTTTAATTTAGTGATAAACATCATAAAACTTCGAAAATGAACAGTCTCAATAAAGCTAATAAATGTATCTACAAAATGATAATTTATTTTGAATTTTTAGGGATTAAATAATTGTCATTAATGGTGATACATTAATGATGCAGAAATTATATATTTAGGGAAAAATCAATAATATAGTTTTTATTGAAATATTAATACATATAAAAAGGCCCAAAAATTTGCACAAAACTTATTATTAGTGTATATATAAACCCTAATCATCCACTGAGAGAATTGTGGACCATTTAGATCCTTATTAAGATGATTATGACACTTATATTATTTTATTTTAAACGATGCCAAAGTTGTCACATTCATAATTTAATAAGTATAACAATTTAACTATTATGATTTTAAGATTATAAATTAGAGTAAAAGTATTATTGTTAAAGGAAATATATTTAGATTCATAATAGGATTTTATTTTTAATTTTTAGGCAACAAATAAGTATATTAAATAATTATATAAAAATGTTGTAGTAATTATTTTATTAAGAGATAAACCAAATAAATGGTTTTAAAAATAATAAAATAAATATTATATGAACTATTTAATGTGATAAACTAATTTTCTAGATACATAAGACCTTTTATGAATCTATTAAAGCTTTTATTTCAAACATATCTTTTGTATATATTTTATTTAAATTCAAACAAATGAATAGTGTCAAAATTGACACTATTGTTATTTTATAAAAATAACATATTATAAAATTGTTTAAAAATCCCATAAATATTTACAAATTATAAATTTAAATTTATATGGTATAAAATGTTATAAATTATCCAATTATGGAAAATTCCCATCAAATAAGTAGTTATTTGTTATAATTAAAAATTTAGAATATTATTACCATAAATAAAATTAAATTGATTAAATAAGGATAAATCAAGTTGATAATGTTGAAAATAAATTGCTAACATGTATAAATTTTATTGGTTGATTAGATTAAAACCCTATCTCATATAATATTCTAATATGAGTCATTTTTGGAGGTTTTTAATTGGGGTTATATTTATTATAAATTAATATTTTTAAGATTTCCAAAGGTGCCCCTCCCCTCCCTTATAAAAGGGAACCTCCTCCCTCTATTCCTCACACCAATTTGAGCCTTCATGCTCGGACAAACCCTGCCAAATTCTCTTCTCCACTTCCCTAGAAACATCATATAGGTCCTGGTCTTCTTCAAAGACCAATTTTAGTACCCTAATAGGAGGTCTCAAAGAGGCGCTTCAAAGAAGAGGTAATGTTCGTTACCGATTCTTTCAACTTTATTTCTTCTTCCACTTCTTCTTCTTTAGTTGTTTAATTATGAAGTAATAACATCAGCATCAATAATATGCTGATATGTTATTAAAATTATGAAACAATCCTATTTCACCATTTATCCATCCTACGGAAAACGAAATCACCGGGCGTGCGTACGTACGGAATACCGTCTCCACGCCGTGGTGTAATCTATTTTCCACCACCACCTTACTTTGATGGGTATAATGGGGTAAATAATGAATATATATGATTATTGTAAATTTATATTCATTCTTAAATATTAAACATACACTTCAATACAATTCCACAATCATGGGAATAATATCATCGCTCGTGCGTACGTACGGACTACCGTCTCCACGACGCAATGAGATTCATTCTAAATGATTTACCATTCATGAATGATTATAAAATATATATATAATAATTAATCATGAAATATATGACATAATAATGATACTGGATTTATGTATATATATGTGTATGTCATCTACTTAATTCCATTCAATTTAAAAAGGAAACGAAAACAGCGTTCATGCGTACGTACAGCCTACCTTCTCCATGACCGGTGCATTTCTTTCCATTTATCGATCTATTATATATATGTATATTCTGAATATATATTATATATCAATCATGTTTTACATTCTGTATGTAGGTAACCATGATCTAAGTAATCATATTAATAATTACAAGTTAAAACACGAATGACAAATGAAATTATTTTACCCAAAACACTACTTTAACATGGAATTTACAAAAGAACGGGTAATATAAAGTCATAAGTGAAACATAGATGATATCATAACAATGAATATGATCATGTAATAAGTCAATGACATTATTTAAATCATTATAAAGGAGGTTTGGAACCATACTAAGTATATCGGATCTAAGGTAAGGGATAATTATTCCAATCTCATTCTTATCCGAGATTGTTTACTCGTAAGTATTTACTGGGGGTTATGTTTATTATCCATGTCCATATGCTCTGAAAATGTGTTCATAAAATGATTACTTTCCTTCCATGTATGTTTAATAAATTTTTACCCTTTTCTTACTATTACCACATTGTATGGAAGGAATCTTTATTTTGTTTACCATACGCGGTACTTTTTGACTTTTCCGGCAAAAGTACAAGAAGAATGTTTTTTTTAACTTATACGACACGAACAGATTTTTACAGTTTTATAAAGACTTATTTTCATGAAGCTTACTCAAAAATATTTCATGACTATTTTCAAAAAAATTCTTTTCTTTTAAAATTACATGATATTTTTTGAAAAGAAATTTATTTTGAAGAGGAAAGGATATTTTCCTCAAGAATTCATTTCATGTTTTTTATCAAAACCATTTTCTATCTAAGATGAAATTATTTCATATGTGTATGTTCCAAGTATAATGTCTCTATGATTTACATGGTTTCAATTTTCTTATGATGAAATATCCATTTTTATTATATGGATTATGTGATGATAGAATGATGTTTATGAAACCCATTTTATTCTTTGGGTTATGATGAATGTTTTAAGTTTATTTTGTGGCACAAGTAAGAATGATTTAACTATGAGATGGGTGGGACCTATATCTCCCTCCAATGCATTGGGTAAAGATTTATATCTCATGAGATAGACATGGCTGGAATGGCAAGTTAAACCGGTTCAGTAATACAGGATTGGAACGAGGAGTGAACTCGATTCAGAAAGGGACTTTGTCCACTAAGATGGTCTTGGCATCAATGCCTTGGCTAATATGGAAATCATATCATGTGATTAATGGTTTCCACAATTACATGTTTTATTCCCATGCTATTTTATCATTCTTAATGTTTCTTTATGATCTATTCCTTACGTACTTCCATGTTTTATGTCATTACTCAATGATTTTGATGTTTAAACATTATGTTCATGTTTTTAAGTTCAAATTTATATAGTATGTTTTATTTTATCCATGCTTTCCCTTACTGAGCATTTGAGCTCACCCTTTTTATGTTTTCTTTTCCCCAGGATATAAAGAATGGTTTTAGGTAAGAAAAAAAGGGGATGATCTTTATGGGAGATGTTGAAGATCTTTCACCACGATTAGAAGATTTTATTCCGAGTTTCCAAAGACACTAAAATATTACTGTCCTTGTGTGTCTATTATTGTTATATATTAAGTATTCCACAAAAGTAATGTAATTTCCCTGTACGTCAAGCTTTGGGTCTCTACATTTGGTATCAGAGGAAAGGTTTAGTCAACCTTTGGAAACTAGGATGTGAGAACATTAGTGAGATCCCTAGAGATAAGTCTAAGGTATGTCTAAGGAGGTCCCTAAGGATAAGTATACGTATAGGATATAGTCCTAGAACTACGGTAACGATCATATAATTTAACCTAAGATGTTAGATATTGAGGGTACTCCCCCTTTAATATGTTGTTTTCTCTAGCATGATTTTTTCCTCTCACAGAATTCATTTTGTGTTTTAGTCAATGGAGGGAACCAGAAAGAATTCGGTTAACATTGAATCCAATGGAAAAATTGGTGACTATGAGAAACAAAATTGTGTAATGACTGGAGAGAAAGATATTTTGATTATACCAAATCAGTCATCGCGATATATGATTAACAAGGTGAAATTTAGTGGTATTCCTAATTCATCAAATAAGAGGAAGATAGGCTTTTATGCATGTTCGCATGTTGAGGAGCATAAAGAAAGGAAGATTGAGATTTCAAAAGAAGGAAAGAAGAACCTTGGGGAATACCTCAAATGGCGGGACAGATGTTATCTGTGTGGAGAAAAGGGTCATAGAGTGACAGACTGTTATAGAGTTCAATGTATTATTTGTGGAGAACATGGGCATTACCCAACTCAATGCCCTGACATAAAAAGTTACTTCTAAATCATGGAAGGACTTATTCTAGGACAATCATTGAAGATGATGGATTGAAGTGTTTATGTATTGGTATTCAAGAATAATGTATTTGAGGTACTTTTATGGTTTATTATAATATTTTTTTATTAGTCTATTGTGGTTCTCAATAATTTAATGGTATCGGTAACCATGAAAATTGATTCATATATTTTGGAAAGCAGATGATATGTGTATAATGAAGGGATAAGAAGATAATGAGATGTTTGATTGTATTCATGAGCTCATGATTGATATAAGGACTAAGTGATATCATGGTTTGAGTATATAGAATTTTGAGGATTTTGGTATGTGGAAAGTGTTAACTTTTAACTGCATTCATGTTTTCACTAAGGTTTAATGGGTATTCATTCTTCAAGAGAATACAAGATTAAGGTATTCACATGTTTGTAATTTGACCAACAAGATATATCTTATGATATATTGGGGATAAATGATGGAATTCTCGTGATTGTTATGTGATATTTCAAGTAATCATTTTCTTTATACTATGAGCATGGACCGAAGTAATTTAGATAAGCCTAAATATTGGAATGGATTATGTTGGAAATAAGTTAGTATTATTTAAGGATAGAACTTTTTTTGCTATTATTGATGGGATGTTATAGTAATGTAGTTTTAGAAAAAAAGACAACCTGCAGGAAGGGAGACAGCCCATCGCGTTGGACAAGGCTATGGGAATCGAACCCACAACTGATGTGCGACTGGCCATTATCCCCTACCACTGGCCTACAGGAAGTCCCTGTTTAGTAGAAACTAGTTTTATTATATTAAGTAGTATGATATATGAAGTATAAGTCCATTTTAGGAACCACATATGGTTAATCTCACTATAGATGGACTTATGTATTTTTCATAACTTTTATAACCTTTTGTTTGAGACAGATTGAATGACCCATCATTCTATCACATGATCTGCTAACACTTCACAAATGACAAATTCAACTTCATTTCATTAAGAGATGAAGTGGAAATTGTCCAAAGAATGACCAACGTTGATACTGTACTAAAATAAAGAAAGTATTTCTTCTAATGACAACTTTAGGGAAATGATCCTGAAAACCAAAAATGTTGTCCTAGTGCTCTTATATCCGATAAATCAGATGTTACCTTAGATCATCGCAAATCAATGGCTTTGTGATTATTGTCTATTTCATAGCCATGTTCTCTACCACTCTCCATCAGAACTTTATGGTTAGATTTTTCCTCCATATACATATTTTCACCTATACTCTCCTATGTGGAATCCCAATGTTGAGTTACCTTGTGTGACCGTTACGTTTCTAAATTTCTTTTTTAAAAGTTATGTTTTAGTATTCCTTTTTACTATGTGGGTTTCTATGAATAGTAAACGATTTATATCACCGACGAATTTCGAGGGTGAAATTCACTTTAAGGGGGGTAGAATGTAACAACCCGAGATTTTATAAGATATATTCGTTTTAATTTCTTTCATATATTTTGTTGTATGCTACACCAAGATTATCTTGTGCTATACGCAACACCGTATTAGCTTGCAGTATACGCAACACAATTCTTGGATCATGTTATACACAATTTCAAGTTCATTTGATAGAAGTTATTCTACGCAACATTGAGTGTGTATATATATATATATATTCAATTTATAAATGAAAAATGGTTGGATTCTGTTTTAACAAAACAACAAAGGATTCTGGCACTATACGCAACCCTGGCTTGGCTTGCATTACACGCAATCACGACCTTCTTCGATAGTGTGGGTTGTACGCAATACCGGGTTTTACTAAAAAATGATATATTATTATAATATTATTATGAACTATCTGTTATGAATAGTATTAACTAAATTTTGAATTTTATTACATTATTATTCATCTTACACATTTTCTAGAACATGGTATAAGAACAAAATAATTTTTTTCGGGTAAAATAAGTATTTTTTAAAAAAATGCAGTTTTGCCACTTTTTGATGGTGCACCCACATTAAATATAGTTTTTGACATGTTTATAAGTTCAATTTTACAAAATAAATTATTCTTTGGAATAAGGAAATAAAATTTTACCTTGGATAAAATTTTCATATTATTCTGATAACATTCATATTTTAATGAATAGTAAAAACACGCTATATTTTAATTAAAAACAACTTCTTTCATCGTAATAATTTATGTGGTTAAATTATAATATTGAATGGTTTTAAAGTATAAATATAATATATTCTTACTATTTAATACAATGAATTTCATTAGCATTGATTTTACCTTGAATTCATAGGTTAAATAAATTCAATCTTTTGCAATGTTTTAAACAAAAACCTGTTTTCTTTCGACAATGAGATTAATTTTAATTTAATTTCTGAAACTTCTATGTATTGAATTTGGAAAAATGGATTCCATATTTGGAATCAGTGGGTCAAAATTATATTAATAGAGTACTTTTTATTTTTGGGATTTATGAATAGTAACAACAGTAAATTTTATTTACCATAGTTAAAAGTAAATCGGGTAATTAAGGGTAAATATAATATTATTAAATTACCCTAACACATGAAAAAATTATATTGCATGGATAAAAGTAGACCCATATCACATAAGGGTCGGATTAGATTCATTTTATGGACTTTTGACCATGAAAATAATTTAATTATTATTAAAACCAAAGAAAGTGACAACATGTCACTCTCTCAAATCTTATAAGTATAATAATTTTAATTTAGTCATAAACATAATAAATCTTAGAACATGAATAGTCTCCATAAATCTAATAAAAGTATCTACATCATGATAATTTATTTATAATTTTTAGGGATTATATAATTGTCATTAATGGTGATACATTAATGATGGAGAAATTATTTATTTAGTGAAAAATAAATAATATAGTTTTTATTGAAATATTAATACATATCAAAAGGCCCAAAAATCTGCACAAAACTTATTATTAGTGTATATATAAACCCTAATCATCCACTGGCCGAATTGTGGTCCATTTGGATTCTTATTAAGATGATTATGGCACTTATATTATTTTATTTTAAATGATACCAAAGTTGTCATCTTCATAATTTAATAAGTATAACAATTTAAATATTATGATTTTAAGATGATAAATTCACGTAAACGTATTATTGAGAAAGGTAATAGATTTATCTTCATAATAGGATTTTATTTTTAATTTTTAGGCAATAAATAAGTATATTAAATAATTAAATAAAAATGTTGAAGTAATTATTTTTTTAAGAGATAAACCAAATAAATGGTTTTAAAAATAATAAAATAAATATTATATAAACTAGTTAATGTGCTACACTAATTTTCTAGATACATATGACCTTTTATGAATCTATTAAATCTTTTATTTTTAACATATCTTTTGTATATATTTTATTTAAATTCAAACAAATGAATAGTGTCAAAATTGACACTATTGTTATTTTATAAAAATAACATATTATAAAATTGTTTAAAAATCAAAAAAATATTTAAAAATTATAAATTTAAATTTATATGGTATAAAATGTTATAAAGTATCCAATTATGGAAAATTTACAACAAATAAGTAATTATATGTTATAATTGAAAATTTAGAATGTTATTACCACAAATAAAATTAAATTGATAAAATAAGGATAAATCATGTTGATAATGCTGAAAATAAATTCCTAACATGTATAAATTTTATTTGTTGATGCGATTACAACCCTATATCATCTAATAATTGAATATTAGTCATTTTTGGAGGTTTTTATGTGGGTTTAGATTTATTATAAATTAATATTTTTAAGATTTCCAAAGGTGCCCCTCCCCTCCATTATAAAAGGGAACCTCCTCCCTCTCTTCCTCACACCAATTTGAGCCTTCATGATCAGCTAAAACCTGCCAAATTCTCTTCTCCAATTCCCTATAACCATCCTAGAGGTCCTGGTATTCTTCAAAGACCAATTTTAGTACCCTAAGAGGAGGTCTCAAAGAGGCGCTTCAAAGAATAGGTAATGTTCGTTACCGATTCTTTCAACTTTATTTCTTCTTCCACTTCTTCTTCTTTAGTTTTTTCATTATGAAGTAATAACATCAGAATCAATAATATACTGATATGTTATTATAAGTATGAAACAATCATATTTCACCATTTATCCATCCTACGGAAAACAAAATCTCCGTGAGTGCGTACGTACGGAATTCCGTCTCCACGCCGTGGTGTAATCTATTTTCCACCACCACCATACTTGGATGGGTATAATGGTGTAAATAATGACTATATGTGATTATTGTGAATTTATATTGATTCTTAAATATTAAACATACACTTCAATACAATTCCACGATCATGGGAATAATATCATCGCTCGTGCGTACGTACGGACTACTGTCTCCACGACGCGATGAGATTCATTCTCAATGATTTTCCATTCATGAATGATTATAAAGTATATATATAATAAGTAATCATGAAATATATGACATAATAATGATACTGGATTTATGTATATATATATTTATGTCATCTACTATATTCCATTCAATTCAATAATGAAACAAAAACAGCGTTCATGCGTACGTACGACCTACCATCTCCATGAACGGTGTATTTCTTTCCATTTATCAATCTATTATATATATGTATATTCTGAATATATATTATATATAAATCATGTTTTACATTCAGGATGTAATTAACCATGATCTAAGTAATCATATGAATAATTACAAGTTAAAACACAAATGACAACTGAAATGATTTTACCCCAAACGCTACTTTAACATGGAATTTACAAAAGAATGGGTAATATAATGTCATAAGTGAAACATATATGATATCATAACAATGAATATGATCATGTAATAAGTCGATGACATTATTTAAATCATTATACAGGAGGTTCGGAACCATACGAAGCATATCAGACCTAAGGTAAGGGATAATTATTCCAATCTCATTCTTATCTGATATTGTTTACTCATAAGTATTTACTGGGGGTTATTTTTATTATCCATGTCCATATGCTCTCAAAATGTGTTCATAAAATGTTTACTTTAATTACATGTATGTTTATGACATTTTTACCCTTTTCTTACTTTTACCACATCGTATGGACGGAATCTTTCTTTTGTTTACCATACGTGGTACTTTTTGACTTTTCCGGAAAAAGTACGAGAAGAATGTTTTTTTAACTTATACGGCACGAACAAATTTTTACGGTTTTATAAAGCTTTATTTTCATGAAGCTGCCTCCAAAATATTTCATGACTATTTTCAACAAAATTCTTTTCTTTTAAAATTACATTATGTTTTTTAAAAAGAAATTGATTTTGAAGCGGAAAGGATATTTTCCCCAAGAATTCATTTCAAGTGTTTTATCAAAACCATTTTCTATATAAGATGAAATTATTTCATATGTGTATGTTACATGTATAATGTATCTATGATTTTCATGGTTTCAATTTTCTTATGATGAAATATCCATTTTTTTATATGGATGATGTGATGATGGGATGATGTTTATGAAACCCATTTTATTCTTTGGGTTATGATGAATGTTTTATGTTTATTTTGTGGCACAAGTAAGAATGATTTCACTATGAGATGGGTGAGACCTATATCTCCCTCCAATGCATTGGGTAAAGATTTATATCTCATGAGATTGACATGGCTGAAATGGCATGTTTAACCAGTTCAGTAATATAGGACTGGAACGAGGAGTGAACTCAATTCAGAAAGGGACTTTGTCCACTAAGATGGTCTTGGCAGCAATGCCTTGGCTAATATGGAAATCATATCATGTGCTTAATGGTTGCCACAATTACATGTTTTATTCCAATGCTATTTTATCATTATTAATGTTTCTTTATGATCTATTCCTTACGTACTTCCATGTTTTATGTCATTGCTCAAGCTTTTGATGTTTAAACATTATGTTCATGTTTTTAAGTTCAAATGTATATATTATGTTTTATTTTATCCATGCTAACCCTTACTGAGCATTTGAGCTCACCCTTTTTATGTTTTCCTTACCCCAGGATATAAAAAAAGGTTTTAGGTAAGAAAAAAAAGGGGAAGATCTTTATGGGAGATGTTGAAGATCTTTCACCTCGATTAGAAGATTTTTTTCCGAGTTTCCAAAGACACTAAACTATTATGGTCCTTGTGTGTCTATTTTTGTTATGTATTAAGTAATCCGCAAAAGTATGGTAATGTCCATGTACGTCAAGATTTGGGTCTCTACATATTATATATTTTATAGACTTCCAAAGATACCTACTTTAAAGATAATATGTTTTTTTGTGGTTCAAGTAGCTGACTTTGAATGATTATAAAAAATAATATATAAATTAAATCAAAATAAATTAAAAAAAGTCTAAAAAAATAAAAAATAATTACCACAAAAGAGATTGTAATCCTAATAATGAACATAGAATAATATAGATTAAACAATACAATGTTTTTCCAAAACCTAAATTTTGAGATTTAAAAGTAGGTAAGTTGAAAAGATTATAAAATATAAATTATAATTTGATTTTAGTAGTTGAGGATTGGCTTAGTGGTTAGAACCCCCATAATACTACATAAAAATGGGGGTTCAAAACCCATTGGGTGTAGTTTATGGTAGTAATACTATATAGTACTGTCGTAGTGGTGGAACTATTTTTGGGTGGCACTATTGCGGAGGAGAGTACTATAGCAGTGGTATCAGTGTATCAGTCTGGGTACAGTAGCATCACTATTCATCGAAAGGCCTTTGGGTAAAAAATTTGGGCCTTCAGGGCAATGTAATAGAATTTCATGCCCTCTACTCTTATGGTCAATGTAATGGACATAATTCCCACTAGTCCTTTAGGATATGTATTGAATAAATTAGTTTGATGGGTGAGCTATCCCCTGGGGGGGCTTTAGCCTTTATTTCCAGCATGTGTGTTTGGTGTGTGTGTGTGTTTAATGTAATTGTACCCCCAAACACCTTATGTGTATATATATATATTAAATGAAATTTAGGGCATGTACATAAAACATGTAAAATAACTAGAAATTAAAATAATTTCATAAAAATAAAAAATAAAAAATATTATGTATTAAAAATTATACATGAAATAATAATAAAATTAATTAATTAATTAAAGATAAAAAAATATTTCAGGCTTATTAATTATAGAAAATATTATTTTGAACTGTTATATTATTATAAAAGTCATGATTATTAAAATTATATTAATAATAAATATAATTTAATAGCGATATGATTTTTTTTCATCATAAAGAATGCGGTGTTATAGAAACATCCCACTTCATAGGATTTTTGAAGAAGGTGTTGTTTTATAAAGCACCTTCTTTGGGATAATTATTAGGAAGGAACTATTCTGGATAGTTTCCACCCTTCAACATCATGACATCCCAAAACATCCCAAGATTTTCTCCTAAGTTATGAATTTTTTAAAATTACTCTTTTCTCTCATTATATGGGGACAAATCCATGTTCATACCAACTCGATTGAATAACCATACCATATTCAACCAATTCTGAGTATCTAAAATGAGAATATTCATTCATTTTCTCATTCTTGACATCCATGCATCTATTAAGTTCTATCTGAATTGGGAAATGATACTCTTTCCCGAAACTTAATTTTTAACACCCAATAAAATCTTGAATTGATGTTTCAGGACATAGTGAGTAGTTAGAATATTTTACTTTGGGATGAGGGAAATGAACCTCTCTTAAATGAGTAAATCTCCTCATCATGGAGGGTTCTTCAATTACGCTAGGGATGAGATTCAGTGTAGGGAAAAACATTCTTATACATTCATTTTATCTGTTAGTCCAATATTTAATGATGTTATAATATAAATGTAAGACTATCTAGTGAAAATATATATTATTAGGTCCAATAGAAAGTTACAAGAACTTATATCAATATAATTTAAATATTTTCTAGCGGTCATCAAGTAGAAGATAGCATATCTCGCCATCATGTTCTTGGTGGTTATGAAGTTCTTGTGAAGTTGAATGAAACATTGGATAACTACATTGATCAACCTTCTATCAAATAGTTTATGTGAGATATTAGTTTTCATTAAAGTTTTCTAAGATTATTAGTATATATTCTTTAATGGAAAACTGTTAACTTCATGTTGTATTTCATGATCCTATACAATAATAATTGCGCTGACTTATGTGGGATTGGTGGTGTTTATAACTAGTTCAATGTTAGTCACCAATGTTATCATTTTCCTTCTTTTAATCTTGAATCATGTAAATTACTACACAACTATGTTACTTGGGATGAGAATCAATGGATTTATTATCATGATTATTGAAATTTTTTTTTTTGAAGTAACCCCTAGTAAAATTTTAGCTTAGTATTAGTGAATAAATCTATATAGAATTAAGGGTTTCTAGGATCTACAATGTTGGCCAGGTAGGTGTTATGGGGATGAAATTGAATTTTGGGTATTCAAGTTCTTTAAAGACATGGTGCAATAAACTAAATGGATTCATTTAATAAATATTTTGATCGAATACCTCTTGGAATGAATTTATTACATTGAATTAATTATATTCTAGAATATGGAGTTCTTTTTTCTTATGTGAGCATGGGGTACCGTGATTCAAGGGTTTCTTTATATAATAAGGAAGTAGTGGGATTATAAAATGTTCTAGGATTATCAGACTTCCCTAGAATGGGGTCTTCTTGTGTCGATCTGATCACCTCAAATTCCATGTGTTGCATGATCTAATATTTTAAGTGTAATGTACTTATTCTTTTCCAGGGACTACAACAGGTATACATTTATATATATTTTGTTGATGATTGAGGATGAATATACCCAAAACAAGGCTAGATCATTGGGAATTCAATTATTCTTCCCAATTATAGCGTACGTGGTGGACTAATATAGTGTTTCATCTATAAAAAGTTATGATAGAAAAAAACAAAGATATGCTGAAGTGTTGAAGCTTGTAAATTTACACTTCATTAGCTAGGGATTTCTTTAGGTCCAATACATTTCTTCTGGAATGAGGATGGTGAAATTAAGGGACACATAGGTGAGTTCTAATGTTTTGGATGTCGATGATACTATATGAGGCATATTGGGGGGGATTTGGACATGGATCTATGTGATAGTGTAACCAATTTGGTTGAGTGTGTGAGTGATAGAGTAAGCCCCCTATAGAGTAATGAGATTATTTATATGGAAATAATGTTAGAATGTTATTGATACTGAGTGGATCTTGGGGCATATGTTGGTGAGAATGTGTTAGTTAGTTGGGGGGAGTGTGGTACTCACATAGAAGAGTGGTTGCTATCTAAGTTTGTTCACTAGAACCAACTTCTATGAACTCTATGATATATCGTATTCATTTTTTTCAGTATTAATAAACAATTTATAACATAATGATTATTCTTATGCATAACATCGTATGAGATAACGAACAAATAGTAGATATCACACTGATAGGTTAAAGTAGTTCCCCACGGTGACATGAACATTAATGTGCCATGAGAATATTCTTAATTATATGTTTTATGGATAGATAATATCATTTTAGGGATACAAATGATTTATACATTAAAGGATAGAGACTTATAGTACTTTTAGGAAATTTCTCATGGTGTTATCCCTTGGTAATATGTAGTTTAGGATACTATTTGAAAGAAACCTTCTAATTGGAAATCAAAATTCCTATATTTCATTAGATGTTTCTATCTATAGATTCATGTATTTATCCATAGCATTTAATATTTTTATTAATGTGTATTATAAGTCATGAACATTAAAGTATTAATGAAAACCATGATTCCATATGTTCACAGTGATGTAGGATATATCGGGAGCATCATGAGTAATATTGAATTATTAAATAATGTTAGAAAGGGTATTACCATTCTGTTATTTAATAGAAGTTGATATCTCAATCCATATTATAGAAATCAGATAGGCTAAATAAATCCATGACCATGTGATTCTAAAAGAATGCTAGATTTCCATAAATAAAAATAAAGAATCCCTGAGTACATTGGTTGATGGAACCAGCATGAACCCTTCTTGATCAGATATTATATTACATAATGATATTCCATATGAGGTTTTATGTTATTATGGTATTAATTTAGTTCTATATGAGTTCATTTTCATGCTTCTGATGCTAAACATGGACTTCGAGCTACTTCACCTAATTCCATTGAGAGAGAGGCCTAGATGGTCACACACTAAGTGTTTCCCAAATATTGGTTATGTAATATGTTATAATTTATTATATAACTATTTGAATAAATTTAATTCCATCCCATGGGTAAATAATTATTCATTTTTCTTGATCTTATATATTCTATCACCAATTATTAAAGATAATATTATGTGAGAGGAATATTTAATAAATATTTATTTTCTATTTAGTGAATATGAAATATTAATTTATCTATTTTATTATAATAAAATTATATTTATTTATAAAATAAATTGCCGTTATTCATTGACCGATAAATGTTATTGAGGAATTACAAACTGATTTAATATTCCCTATAAAAAATAATATATATTGAATATTATTTGATTAAATAATATTTAATTTAAATTTTAGATTTTAGTGCATTTCAAATAATAATAATATTATTATTATTATTATTATTGAAAAGGGGTTTTGCAGGGATTAAATAAATAATAAGGTGCACTTGGGGAATTTGTATTTCAAGCCCTTGCGGTATAGAAACCCAATTATAGTATTTTTCAAGAGAGTCCATTTCATTTGTGTTTTTCATAATGAGAACCAGAGGAAATCATCCAAGGCCCGGGAGAGATCCCTCTATAAGAACACTCCCATGAAAGGATATTGATCTTCATCCACCATCCACTCTTTTGTATATAGAGATAAATTATAACACTTTGGAAGTGATTCTCAAGGAAATAAAAAGAAAACAGTGCAAGTGTTAAGATCTATTTCACTAGAACATATAAATATCTAATTAGACATTAAGAGATTTTTGAAACAAGTGTGGATCATTGCTAGAGGTAATATTCCATTGATTCCTATAATGAAATGACTATACCGAGTAGATCATATGTTAGATCTATCAATGAAGAATTAATTTTTGGAATGGTAATTATTTAATTTATTAAATTTATTAGAAGTAATATTTTATGATAATGCACTTGGTTCCGAAATTTTATCCAGGTTCTATTTTCATTGATTCAATTCCATTCATAACAAACTTCATCGTTGTATAAATATTGTATTATTCATGAGTCATGACTAAATGAAAAGTTGGGAATGGCCCATCGTAATGCTTCTTCTATGCCCGTAACCTTGAAGTGGTATAATTGAGGCGACATAATTATTTATAATTATTTAAAGACTGCTGATTGATTTATTCATTTTCAATTTAGTTATTAATTCAAGTTTAATTATTCTTAAATATTAATCATGATATTTTATTATTTCTCCTTCATTTATCATATATACAATCAAATCGATTAATTTAATTAATAAAATAAATTGGAATATCTCATCTAGAGGTACCGAGGAATCTGGCTGGATTATACAAGAGTACATGTTGTTTACCCCAATGGAACATGTCATGTATTAATGTTCAATGCACCAAGAATTAATTCATAATTAATTCAAGGTTTGTTAATTTATTACACATAGTACCATTAAATTTACACTGCATATTGATACATCCAGCCTAAAACACAATCAGTTAGAGTACACACTATGTAACTACTATACAAAATGTGTATTCCATCAGTCAAAGACGGTCTGTGTATCTTCTTAAAAGGTATACCTTACTGCTGAGCGTGTAACTCATAGAACACACGTTGTCTATCCCATGTACAATTCATACACTATAACTTTTTCCATGAAATTATTTATAAGGCAAGTCCCTTGGCATGTGCCTCAGATAGATGGTGAGAATAGTATATATCATGTAGCTGGATTGTTCACATCAGGTATGTTTTACAAAATTACATAGAAATAAAAATTAATCTACTATATTGTGAAAAAATTATTAAAATGTTCTTTCATGTGGTCATTAAGTTGAGAGGTCATCCCATGTGATTTGTTTTAATATATATAAATATTTAATTAATTTCTGTATAACATTCTGATATATATGTCTTGTGTGAGTCATATGACAATTATTAGTCTTCATACATTGAAGCAAAACACATGAAAGAAAATGAATATAATTTGTGTAATCATTAAATTGATACCACATGTCATGAAAGTATGTGATAAGTCGGGTATTCTAAATTTCAAAATATATAAAACAATGAGATTGTAATACATACTGGGTATTCCCGATGGGTACTCGTCAAGTTATCTCCAAGGTAAATATTTAGTGCACTGTTAATTTTAAATAATTTTTTTTATTTTTAATAAATTATGATGGATAAGAATATCAAGGAATTTCAGATCAGAAATTAGATAGTATGATTTATTAATTAAATAACATAATTAATTTATTCGAGCATGATTTATCTTAACTATGAATTATTTGAATTGAATCAAATTTCATTAAATGTATAATTCATTGCAAGCATGTGAGTGAACAAGATTTTAGACTAGACACTTGTTTTTGATTGGTTTCATTTAATTTATTATTAAATTAAATTGTTGGCCTAATTTCCATCTCTCCACTTATTATGTAAGGGCATCTATACCCATAGTTTATATTATGGAAACCCCTTACCCTCACTTGTGTGTGAGTAAAATCAGATGCAATGGATTGAGAGATAATGCAAGTCTTGGTAGTTCGTGTTTGGAGGTCGTGGAGAAACCAATCCAAGATAGATACATGGGTGGAAAGGTGAAAATATGTGACATAGATAATAATTAGTTCAAGGTGTTTTTCCCTTATGCCGACTCTTAGCATCTAATATTCCTGATTAACTAAGCTTTAGTAAATCTCATGATCATGACACTTTAGGATTTTATTTCTATCAATTTTAGTGTTTAATTCCTTATAGATTTTTTAATCATTATCAAGTGAAGTAATGAAATTAATAGGCATGCAAGATCCTACTAAAATAAATTGGCTTATATATAAATATTACCTAGGAAATTTTTAATTTCTTAGGTAAATCCACTTAATAATTACAATCATGTTATAATGATAATAGTTTTCAATTTACTCATAAAGGTTAAAATCATGCAATTATAAATATGAACTCAGTTTATCCTTCCACTACTTCAGTTAAAATCTGACTATCATTCCAGGTTGTTGACCATATAATGTTGGAGTGATTTTAATTATTGAAGCATTATAACATGATTTTTTGGGTTTACAAAACATATTTCATATCTAGTGTAGAATTAGAAAGAAATACATTATGTTACTGAGATCAAAGGGTTGATGAAATCCAATTTATTGATTTTAGGAATGGGGAGTCCACTCAAAAGATCATGTAAATGTGATTTATTGTAGTTTGAATTTGTAATACATACCTAAAACCCTTCAAATTTCATGTCCAACCAAATTTGGGGTAATGAAAACGAGAACATATATCCCTTCCACTATAATGTACATGAAACTTGATATTTTGATTTCAATGGTCTGGGTCATTTCATTTTGACAAAATAGTGAGACATTAATAAAAATAATATTTATATATTTTTAAAAATTTATTAGATAATGTACTAAATATATTATCGTATATTTTATAGAAATGAAAATAAAAATGATTTCAATCATATTACTGTGATCTGTACTTAAATGGAAATCCTTCTCCTTGCCACAAATTTCAATGATTGGTAAAGGTGAATCCTCATTATCCTACACAATGAAGAGATATTCTACATGTTGTAAGAACATATTACTGATGTGTTTGTTAATTATTCTCGTGAGGAAGGGTTATATCTATATGATAAAAATATAAAGGATTCTATATATGTTCAGTGTATTATTATATCATCCATGAAAAATGAGATTTTGAAGAAAACCAAGGATATGGATGTGTATAACAGGATATATCACCTTTGGGATCTCTATCAAGAGAATGCAAGATAGGAGAGTTGTGATATCTCTAATTCTCGGTTTAAAACTAATCTTGGAGAGTCGACACTATATTGGCCTCATGTATCCATGATTATTGGATACATTAAATGCTTAAACATCAAAGGGATTAAATCCCCATATGAATTTCTTACAGATATCATTTTTTCCTCACATTACACTGATTCTACAAGTGGATTAGGACATGGTGAGTGAGAAAGTTAGAGTCCCTACAGAGAATAAGAAATGTATGAGCATGGTGTAGGGGCCCAAGACTCATAAAAAGCTTAAAGATCATGAGCATCATCCTTTTAAGAAAATAATGTTCTAGATATAGGTCAAGGAAAGGGAGGTAGTATGTTTCTCATGTAGAGAGAAAATCCACTGGAAGATGAACTAAACCCAAAAGTATGGGGACATCAATGGTGTGTATCTTATAGAGTGTATTATTTCAATATATACACATTGGGTATTAGATATAGCTTTTGGTTCTCAAATCTATATCCAAATTCAAGAACTATGTTGTTTCCAAAAGATTACTATAGGGGATTTGGATTTGTGAGCATAAATTGTGCGAGGTTGGATGATCTATCCTGTGGTGACTACCACCATTCATTTCCATGATGAATTAAATTGGTCTTGAAGGATTGTGATTATGTACCAATGTTTACCAAGAACATATTTTCTATATCATACCTAGATTCATATGGTTTTATTTTCATTTTTTGAAATAAAATTTGTTTCTTTTATAAAAACAATATATGCTATGGTACAATGTAATAATATAATGTTCTTTATTTATTAATTATCAATAATATTTATTGGTAATAGATAACAAATCAGGTTCACACAGCTCGCATAAAACCCAAATATCTCGTCACCATCATTGTCATGTAAATGAGAAACATATTAAAAATATCTATCAATATGGTTATTCAGAAACTTTTTAGAGAAACCACTTGAAATATTTCAATCCTATTTACAAGTGAAAATAACCAAACATCCATTCAAACAGGTTTACAGGTCAACATAGATTATTGGATTAGTACACATGGATGTGTGGACAATTTCCATTAGATCCTAGAGGTGGGTATTTGTACATCATACCATTTTATCATAACTTGAGTAGATATGGATATGTCCACTTGATGAGGAATAATTCTAAGTCCATTTTGAAATTTAAATAATTCAATAATTATGTAGAGTTTATCAACTTTTTATGAGTGTTGGGGATTCTATCTCAAATCACTCAAACATACACACCCTAGTGGAATGATGTTAGCGAATGGAGTAACTGAAACTTGTTACACATGGTAAGGTCAATGATGATTGATGCATATCTTCCATTATTATTTTGGGGATATTCATTAAAAACTATGGAATATTAATTAATATAAGTACCAACAAATGTGGAAATCCAGATTCCCTTTGAGTTATGGAGTGGAAGAATTTTTTTTCAAACAAGTATATCGGTTTGGGAGTAATTTGTTATGGACTTCTCATGAAACAAACTAAAACCCTAGGGAACAAAGTGAATCTTTATAGGGTATCTAAATGATGCAAAGAGAATCTAGCTTTTACAACCCCTCAAATAAGAAAGTGACTATCTCTAGAAAAGTTTCTTTTCTTGAGAGGCATAAGTTCCTCAAAAAGAATAATGGAAGTAATATTGACTTTGTTGATATTGATGCTCAAGATACACAATACTTGGTAGAGGAGCAGATTCCACAGGTCCCTATAGAAGAAGTAGTTCCTAAAACACAAGTAATGAATATGAGAATTAAAGAGGTAAGATAAAAATTGTGATATAGATTTCTACTGACAAAAGATGGTGAATAATTTTTTATGAATAGTAATGAAACTCTCCCCTATAATGAAGAAATAGATATATTATAAGATGAAATATGATAAAAATACAATTGTTTTGAAATTGATTACATGAATAAGAACCATTTTTGGGTTTTGGTCGATGTTCTAGTTGATGTATATCTCATATGGTGAAAATGGGTATTCAAGAGAAAAATTGATGTGTATGGTAAAGTAAATACCCATATAGGGCCAAATAGTTTGAACAACATCAAGGAATTGACTATAATGAAACATTTTTAGTAGTTTCCATGTTTAAATCTATACGTATTATACTTTCTATAGTATCTTACCATAACTATGGAATTTAATATATGGATTAAAAATATTATTTCTTTAATGGTAACCTTTAGGGATGTGTAAAATTTACAAAAATTGTAGGTATTGCGACTCTTTATAATTCCAAAAGATTTAAAATTTCTAAAGGTTCATTTTTGTATTTAAGAAAGCATCCATTCTTAGGAAAATTGGATTTGATATAACTATAATAGAATTTGGTTTCATTCAGAATGAATGTGAGTGGTGTGTTTATAATGGTTTTAGTAGAAATTCATTTCTTATCATAGTATTATATGTTATGATATATAAATTTTTTGGAAATAACACACTATTCTTAAGATCTGTTTAGGACTGGCTGAACATGTGTTTCTCCAAGAAGGACTGAGGTGATTCAGTGTATTTTCTGGGGATCAGGATCATTCATGATACATACAAGAGGCTTCAAAGTCTAAATAAAGTACATATAATTATTGGATACTATAGAGATTTAGTATGGAATAAACCCAGAGGGGATTGGATTCAAAATCACATGGTACACATCATTCAAAGAAACCTTTATTCATAAAAAAAGATAATGAGAGGGTGAATTATGGAAAATCCTGCATGGATGATGGAGCCTCCACCCCCAGAAGACCATCTGAGAAACCCTAAGGCCGATACTCGTTCATTTGTAGACTTTTTTTCTGGGATTTGTAGATAGGAAAATGTGCCTTCTGGTGGGAGTGGAGTTGCAGATGTGGAGCTTTGCATTTCCCTGAAAACTTTTCACCATCAAGATCATTTGTCAATTTATTTTTCTTCCAACAAGGTAAATCTTATTCCCAAGGAATTTCGATTCGTGATGGTAGGAAAATTCATTCGGCATCGGCCTTTGTTAATAATTTTTAGTAAATCTCTTGAATCAATTGGGTTTGATAGATTTCAAATTGGTCTTCTTAATTCCTCCAACATCATTCTTCGGATTTCATCTGAAAAAGAAAACTATAGATTTTGGTTGATGAGATCATGGGTTTTTGTGGATGCACAATGAAAGTCCTGAAATGGACTCCTAATTTTGATCCTGATGGTTAATCCCCTATTTTCCCTATATGGATTGGTTTCCCTGGTTTACCGACTCATCTATTTAAGAATATGGCCCTGTTTCTTATTGTCAGTCTGTTAGGATCCCTGTTGAAGTTGGACTTGGAAACAAGAAAAATTTCTAGACATTCGGTTGCTAGAATTTTTACCGATATTGATGTCACTAAACCTCTTCCAAATAAAATATGGATTCACAATGGAATCCATGGATTCTTACAAGAGGTTATGTATGAATTTTTTCCTACTTATTGTCCAGAATATTCTAAAATTGTACATTTATCCAGTGGATTTCGTAAGGCATCCTTACCACCTCCTTTCAAGACTTGGGTTGCGAAGGGAAAGATAAAGATGGACATATTAGCTTATACAGGAGCATTGGTGCTAGCTTGACCCTCTGGAACTAACATCCCCTTTGGGGAGAAACTCAAAGATGTTGAAAATCCTGTTAAAGTTCTGCCTCAGTTAATTGTCAATGTTGGGAATGGATCTAAACTTGGAATCCTCCATGGTTTGGTTGATGCTATCCATGGTGTTCAGAATGACCCCACTAAAGAGTAAGATCAGGATGCACCTGCTCAATCTGATCTGAACACATGCTCAACCCAAAGCACATCCTTATTGGAGTCTGATAAGAAATCTGACCAAATTGAAGAAGACTTCCTCAAATCAAGCTATAGAAAAGGAAAAAAACAAATAGTGGATGTAGATGGATTCATTACTCTGAATCCCAAAAAAATGAGGAAACGTAAGGACTACTCTCACCTGGAATGAAAAATTGTCATGAGTTCTCTGGATATTTATAAAAAGGAGAACACTACAACTACAACATCAACAAACATGGATGACCGGAGTGAAAACACCTTTGGATATTTCAGACCAATGGCTACACATGATCCTTTAAAACTTGTGGTTTATCCTCCTATTAATCCTCCTAAGGATAAACTAAATGATATCTCTGAATGAGTGGTGAAGTATGCGGACCTGGGTGATGAGGTGGCTCATGATAATTTGGAATATCTATTGGAACAACGAGACTAATTGGTTTATCAAATGACCAGAGATGCTGAAATTTCTGTGGAATTTATCTTGATATCAAACGCCAAATGTTTAATAAGAGGTTGGTGCTAGAGTATAATCAATCTACCTGATTTTCATAGACCAGTGATACTATGCTCTCATGTCACGGTCCTCTACTCTTATGACACAACCATTCTGGAACATCACATTCCTTCTTGAGGCCTTAGGGATTTCTTGGAGTTGAGGCGCTTGTGGCTTGATGTGTTTGTGCTTTATTGATATATTTCCATGTTTTTCTCTCGCTTTTGGGTAGGTGTAAATTCATTACACCTCGAGCTTGTATTGCATTACTTTTGATTTCATAAATTTATCTAGAACAGGAGTTGGGCGACCAATTCATGTCTTCATTTGTATTAAAAAATGATAATGATATAATGATTATAATCTTATATGCTTCAATGATTGGATCAATCATGTATTCCGTGTTATGTACAAGACTTTATTTTTCTTATTTATTGATCATTCACAGAAGATATCAAGGAGATCCAGGAGGACAACATTGGTCTCTAGTTAATACTATAATCAAGTATCTAAGAAGAACTAAGGATATATCCTGTGTGTATGTTGGAGATGAGGATATGGTTATCATGGGTTATTTTGATGGTATTTTTCAAATAGATAATAACGATCCCATTTCACAGTTAGATTTTTTTTTTACTTAGCGGTGGAGTTGTGAGATGGAAGAGTTCAATGAAGCCAATTTTCAAAGATTCTACAGTGAAGTCCTAGTATATCGCTACTCTTGATGTAGCTATGGAATCCATTTGGATACATAACATTTTCTAGTATCCAGATGTGGTACCTATAAATAATGATCTATTCACATTTTGTTGTGATAATACTGCATGATGACACTTGAAAAACATCGTAGGTCACACAAAAAGAAAAAGCATATAATTAAAAAGTATCACCTCTTGGGGTATTTTTATAAAAGGGGTAATGTTATAGTAATAAGTGTTACCATATAAGAAAACATGGTGGACCCCATGTCGAATTTTGTATCTTAGAAATATCATGAGTATCATTGAGAGCTAGAAGAGAAAACGTTATTAGTAGTTGGATCTAGTTAAAGTGGGAGTCTGTTGGAGTTAGTTCCCTGGAATGGACATCAACATACATTATTATAAATTGAATTTATTTTTTGAATATTATTAATATTCTTATCATGTTATGATTGTTCTTCTACATGACATAGTATGTGATAATATCCAAATAGTTTCTATAGAATTGAAATTTCAAATTTGTTTCCCACTATGACTAGAACCACAAACTTATATGATATTATTCTTAAATACTTATTCTATATCTGTATGAAATAATTTGAAAGAAAAAATTATTCAGGCTATATAGGGTGGAGACTCATATGATTTTGTGGCACATTCTCATGGTTTACTCCTTAGGTAATAGCCTGTATAGGAAAATATGAGAAAAATACATGTGAGTAGGAAATTTTGATTTATACATGTCATCAGATGATCCTATATGTGTTTGTGTGTATTAAACCTTATACATTATTTTTATTGCAAATGAATATTATAAAGCATGTAATTTAATTTATTGTTAAAAACCATGAAGTCATATTTTCACGACGAGGTATGATACGTTGGGTGTGTCCTAAGTAATATTGAATTAGGGAATAATGTGAGAAAGTATTTTTTACCTTATTTTCTTTAATTGATGTTTTTATGTCAGTCCATTTTATGGAAATTATATAGCCTAAATAAATCCATGGCCATGGATTTCTATAGGTAAGATCAATTTTTGAAAATTAAAAATGAGTTATCGAGCACATAGGTTGATGGAACCACCATGAATCCTTATTGATTAGAGATATCATGATAATGGGATTATATTATATAGTTATAATCTGTATGATTTATTATGTTACTTACAACATTAGCTTCATTCTTTATGTGTATATTGGGATGATTCTATTCTCAAACAAAGAATTTAGGATTTTTCCCAAATGCCAAGGAGAAAGAGGACTGAAGGGCTACACAATAATTATATCCATAAAAATAGTTAAATAATATATTATTTTATATTATATAAAAAGTTGATTAAATATTATTCCAACGTGTGGTTTAATAATTATTCATGACTTCTTCATCGCATATATTCTGTCCCCAGATATTTGAGAAAAATATTATTTGAGCTGAATATTTAATAAAAAAAATAATTTGTATTTAGTGAATTTATTATTTATTTATTTATTAGAGAATAATGTAGTGTTATATATATAATAAATAAATATTCATTATTGAATGCCCAATAAATAATGTATATGAAATGAGGACTGGGTTTATAGGTTTGGTGAGAAATAATATATATTGAATATTATTTGATTAAATAATATTTAATTATAATTCATGATTTTAGAACAAGTCAATAAATTATAATATTATTAGTATTATTATTGGGATGAGGTTACATAGGGATTAAATAAATAATAATGGGAAATTTTTTAATTGTTTATTTCTAATCCCATCGGTATATAAACCCAATTATATTATTTTTAAAGAGATCTGATTTTAGTTTTGTTGTGCACAGTGATAGATAGAGAGAATACACTGAAGAACTATATATATACCACTCTAAGGAAATTGTCATGAATATAGAGAAATATGCCTCCTCTATCCACTATAAAGTCTATAGAGATCAAGGATAAACCATTTGAAGTGACTCTCAAGGTGATGAAAAGTGAATGATGTAAGTGTTAATATCTTGCACACCAGAACCTGGAGATTCCTAAGATGATGTTCGAAGATTTTTGGGACATGTGTGAATCACATATTGAGGTAATGTTCCATATATTTCTATAATTAAATAATAGTACAATGTAGATCCATTTTCATAACCATCAATAAAGAAAAAATTTCAAGAAATGTAATTTTTTAATTGTTTAAATTATTTATAAATAATATGTGATGATCATTCTTCTGATTCTAGAATTTTATCCCTTTTCTATTTACATTGATTCAATTATGTTGATCATAACATTATTTTCCATGTAAATCTTGTATTAATCATCCACCATAACAAAAATAAAAAGTTGGTCATGACTCATTGTAAAGATTCTTCTGTGGCCAAAACCTACATGGGTGTCATAGTAAATAGAATAAGGGGGTAAATAATAGGAGGTAGATAAAATATAATTGAGGTAATCATACATAACCTTGGATGTTTAGTCATAAGGATTGGGCAAGAAGCAATACCTTTTGAGTTATTTTTCAAACTTCCATTTATATTATTACTTATTTCTATTTCTGTTATTATATTTCAATATCCAATAACTCGGTCCATTGATATTTATAAGTAGTTCTATTTTTATTCTAATTATAATATGAGGAGGTGCATAGTGTTTTTCTTCTTCATCTCATATTTGTATCAAATTTTTTTTGTTATCTCCAATCCAAAAAGTAATGTCATCCATCTTATAAAGAGTTGTTCTCTACTGTTATTTTTCAAAACTATTCTAATATGGAATGGTCAATCACATCTTTTCATGTTGGAGAAAATGTTGAGGCATACTCACCTAGGAAATATCCAAGGATCCATAGATATTTAATTCAACTCATTTGTGTTATTGAAATTAATAATTATATCTTGATTACATTTATCCCAATCAAAAAAATAGAATGAATGTGATGATTATATATGGTTTCAATAAATAATTAAAAAGTATAGAATCAAATTAAAAATACTACACCAGAAAATTTTGTAATGTTGAATATAATATTTAACATAATTTTTCCCATTTTGGACCTACACGCATTACGAGACCACCTCCAACACCTAAAAAATGTATTATTGATCTAAAAAAATGTCAAATATAATATAGGATGTGGTAAAAATATAATTATCTTCATATAGATTCTACAATAAGAAAGAAATAATATATGAATAAAATACAAGGAAATAAATTTTATAATAACTTTCAATTAAAATCTCCATATAAAACCTCAAAAGAGTGATTTTCTATAATTTTACAACATCTCCAATGTGTCATAAATTTTTTTCTCTACCAGAGTTTCTAGATCAAGGAAATGGCTACACTTTTTAGATGTGATGGTTTAACATTAATCTCTATAAAAAATTGTGTACCCATGGTACATTATTGGGATGACCATCTATTATTATTTTTCACTCTTGAAGAAACTCTCTTTCCTAGATCCAAGGGTTTTAAAAGTGGAATGTGATCAAAAATGAGAATTGGGAGATTGAGATATTGAACTAAAATGATGAGTATAGGGGTGATCAAATCCACTAACACATTGTAGGAGGCTTACATGAGATGGGCGAATTAGAGGATTCCCTGAGGAGATAAATAAAGAATGACAAAACCTAAGTTCCAAAAACTAATCAAATAGAAATAAAAGTTCAAATGGGTGGTTCTGATGATCAATTAATAGGAATGATCACCAGAAGCGATCACTGATATAGAAAGGTAAGAAAGACATGGTCTGATGGGAGTAGGATGTTGGATGAACAAGAGACCCCTCACACAAGAGCACATGTGGAATCCTAGAATCAAAAAGTCCAAAACAATTTCAAATAAATATAATTTCGAGAATAATAAAAATATTCTAACAAAATTCATCCATGTAAAATGAGTGGAAGAATTTTGAACATGGAAATTTTATTGTTGAAATCACAATTAAAAAATCCATAAAATTTCCATATGTAATTGGTGATATTTTATCACCTTTGGTTACTGAACTCAGTCCAATTTTATCTTATCTATACATTTATTGAATATTGATAACACGAGGACCTTATTCAAAATATCAACCATGTTCTTATCAGTATATATTTTGTTGGAACATATGGTTCTAAATTCGAAAAATTTGGTGGAATCTATTTTTTTTGTGTTTATATATTTCATGGAATACTTAACTACTAGATAAAATTATTCCTGATTAAAAGTAATAGTAAAAATTAATTACAAAAACATAAAAATTCTGTCCAAACAGAAAACCCTTTAACCATATTGATTCCTTGATTTCCGCAATCTGGGAAATGTACTCAACTTCATTGTTTTAAAGAGTCACAACTAATTTCATATTACATATTTAGTACATGGTTGCTATAAAATTAGTGAATACATATTTTGTAATTGATATTATAGTATAAACATATCTTGTATATTTATATTTATTATAGAGAAAAATAAACTCATTGGTTTCATCATTTTTACCATAACACAAAGGGAGAGCTGTTTTGTGTGATATGTACCGAAGAAGCTATTTTAGGTCTTGTCAATGTGGCTTCACATGATTGGTCCCAAATTTAATAAGAGTGAAACTGAATAACGCTATGTATATTCTATTTAATATCATAAAGTCCATAAAACATGCAACTATAATTGCATAAGTGATTTTGGAAACATACTCAATATCAACTATTGTAATAGGGGACTGAGTTATTGGAAGCTTAAAATGTTATGAAAATAGAACATTAATAGGATTAAGGGAAGAAAAAAATATATTTTATGAAAATTATGGATGTATGAATACCTTGGAAGGTACAATAGTTCCCTAATCCTATCACATATTTTTTTCCTAACCAATATTCGTTTAGCTGCACCTAATCCTTTCTTTACAAATTCATTCTTCAACTTTAACTTAACAAAAATAATTATCATTATATTATTTCATGTAATTAATAAGTCATTTACATGTGACTATAATTAAATCATTCTATATTTAACAAATTTAATATAGTCACACGAATCATGTTTACTCCATTTAAAATGGTTACAGAGCATGATAGAATTGAACATACCATTTCTAATATGATTTTATTAAACCATATGTGGAGTTTGCTAAAAGGAATAAAAGGTTAGGTTTTATATATTTCAAGTAAAAATGAATAATTTTCCAATAAAATAAATTTACATTGTCACAATGGAGAAAGGTACTCTCTACATATAATTGGTAAATGTGAAAATCATGGTAAATAAAGAATGTAATACCTGGATGGATAATTTTTTTCTAATAGGCGAGAATATTTTTTTTCATAATAATATCATTATCTTCAAAGGAATTTATGGGCCTCTAGTTTGATTTTTTTGAATTTTTTTTCATTTTTTATTCAAATCATTTCTAAATCCACTTGTAGAAAATGATTTTGGTATTAACAAGTTTATCGATAATAGAACTACTGAAAATCCAATTTAAGGATTTCATTTTTTTCATCAGTAGAAGAGATCCAATTTTTGGTATCTCTTTCATTAACATCTAGATAATATGTATGTGGATCATATTATATATTAACATAGGATATAGATAATTCAATGGAAGTTGTATCATACTTGCTAAATCGATTGGGGGGTCATGTGAACCTTCTAGATCTATCTTAGGAAGGTTGATAAGAACATTAATCATTGGGATCCTTATAATCTGATTATGAATTAGAACATGATTCTGGATGGGTCAAATATTTTGTTTTCGGTATTGATGGATCAATAGTAGCCTAAAATTGGGGTGGTGGTCCAGGTTGAACAACTGTAGTGTGTGGGGTCTCATTATTTTCATTAGTGATAACTTTTGACATCAAGGAACAAGAATCATAGTGTATAACATATCTAGAGGTTATGAATTCTCATAATTTGGTTTATAAAAAAATTATAGGAAATATTTAAACCACATAGGATAGCCCACAAAGTAAAACTTTGGAGTTCTAGGATCCATTTGTCAGTTTTAACACAGTTATAAATTGTACACCCAGACACTATAATGTGGTTTTATTTAGAAATATTATTGAATATTTATTATATAAGTTTAAATTAATTTTAACTAGAGGGAATTATATTTTTTAATCATATTTGAGTATTTTAAACCTCAGGATAAAATTATTTGGGTATGACTGAGAATGGAAGCATGATTTATGCCTACCTAAGAATAGTGAAGTCCAAAAGCTCTACTAGTTTATTATTTTGGGGGTCTCCCAAATAGTTTAGTGCCCAATAATTTTTTAATATTCATAAAACTGTATAATACTATTAAATAGGTATCCAATCCCACTTATTGTTATCATTACTTTAATTTTCATTTCAACTTTATATGCAAAATTTCTTTTCCATAATTTAAATGATTCAAAAACATAAAAATTGTGTTTAGGAATGTTAATCTAAACCTTTTGGGAATAGTCATTAATAAGTGTAACAAAATAAGCTCCAAAATAATGGGAGGTAGTCATATAATGATCCCATAAGACAATATTTTTATATTCTAATAGATTTTGGGCTTTGAATGAGGAGGTTCTAAAACTAACCCTCTTTGACTTACCATTCAATAAATCCTCACAAAAGGGGAGATTACAATGTGTGACATCATTGAACAACCCTTTTTTATATCCTTTATGACCCATGGTGCTTATGTTATCAAATATACTTCTCAAAAATTGATTGTTACTAGTATTATTAACATATACAATTCTAAATTACATACAAGGTTTTTTTACCACTCAAGATATAAATACCATTTAAAATAGAACCCTTGATAACAATCCTAGATCCTTTGTAGTTTTTATGGAATCCTGTGTTATAAATGAAAATGACACCTATATATATTAGAACACCTTGGGAGATCAAATTTCTATGAAGGTTGGGGACACAACTAAGCAACGTGACAATAAAATGGTCATCTTGTTCTATCAAAATAGAACCTCTACCCAAGAACTTACATATCATATTGTTTCCTAAGATCACATATCCTTATACACTTTCAGTCAGTTCATGTAATGAATCTAATGTTGGACACTTATGAAATGAGAAACTATAATCCAGGACCCACTCATTAGGGACCAGATTTCTAAACAAATTTAACACTTTTGAACTATCATAAAAAATGTCAACTAAAAGGGATTTGTCGGTAGGTTCATGAGTTTAACGATGCTGCCTAGGTTTCCAACACTTAAGTCTAATATACCCATGTTTCCCATAATTGTATCATGTAACCATATTTTCCTTTGACTTAGACCAAGGATTTTTTTTCTAATAGTTATCCATCTAATATTTAATGTTTTATTTTGTACTACCCTTAGTCCAAAACCTACCCATTATAAAGACACTCCCAACCACAACATTAATTTTTAAAATGAAATTATTTTGTGAGTAGAGATAACTTGGCCTTATTATGATTGAATGAGTCTATACAATACAACATAGTTTTCACTATGGATTTATATTAATTATAAAGAGAAATAACAAGGTTCATTACTTTATCCTCATCATTAATAGTCACATTAATATTGGACAGGTCAAGGATGATTCCATTATACTCATATAAATATTCTTTAATAGAAACACCATCAAGTAATGTAAAATTGGAAGTTCAATGTTATATGTATAATATATCAATAAAATAAGATATCATTTAAATTTTCTCAGTTTTAAGACAAATTATAGAAGTTATGTATTTATATAAAACATTATTAAGGACCATGTAACCTAGAGACACCAATAATGAACTATGGGCCCTAAAAATATAATATAATGGAAATATTAATAACCAATGGTGGTATGAAAATAATAAGGATGTTTAATAATAAGTTTCATTGGGTAAACCCATGTTTTATAAGTAGGGACCTCGGTTGGATTCTCTAAAAAGTAAATTAATTGTCACGATTAATTGTTTTGATTTCATACTTATGTAAAGCCACTCTTTATTGGGTGACACAGATAAAAATTTGTTTGGGGGAAAATGTTATGGTGTACACCCCCTAGAGATATCTCAGGATTGACATATATGATATAATATTTTATTAAGTGATTGGGAAAAAAAATTTAATATGATTATATTTATCACTGTCGAAAATATAGAAAGATTGTAAAAATTTAGGATGAGTTTGTGAAATAATAAGGAGTGGTAAAATCATATTCGATATAATATGAAAGAAAATATAGTAATAATGAGAATTGGATTTAACATTATCCTATTCTTTTTGGATCTACATTCAGAAAATGAAAACCATCAAAACAGAAAAAATTTATTAACCATAAGAAATTAATGAAATATAAGATATATTATAGAATATGACAATTGAAAACAAAAAAAATAAAATAGATTATTTAGAAAAAATGATACCAATCTACAAAGAACATACAATGATAGATTTGTTGTAATATCAAGTGGTCTAGTTCTCTCTATACATCCTCGAAGGTGTTCTTTTCTAGAATTGTACATTTACGCCACTAAATTAATTAGATGGATCTCCAACAGAGCCAGAGGATCAAGGAAATGACCACACTTCTTTAGAATGAAGTATTTTCATCAAGATCCACCAAATAATTGTTCACTAGTGGTTTGTAATGAATAAAATAGGGTAAATTTTTGGATCATCCATGAGGCAAAGGTATCTTGGAGAAGCTAGTGATTCACCATAGGAAAGAGAGAGAAACTATGATGTTGAATATTGATAATTTCATCTGAAATAGTGACACAAATGGATTATCATTTCCCCAAAATCATTGTTGGTTTCCAACGTGACAAGATATAATTAGGGGATGAAATGGGGATTCACTAAAAAATAACAAAAATCGAGTTCAAAACACCAAACATGTAGAATATGAAAATCAAAATGGTGGTTTTGATGATAGATATCCAAGAAGGATCACTAGAGAGGATAAATTCCATTTAATGGTAACCGAGATGTAGTCTGATGATATTATAAAGCAATCCAAAAACTGGTACCTCACACAAGATCCCATGAAGAAGTAAAAAAATACCATCGACCAAAAGAATGTCCAATAAATATTATTTGAGCATAATAAAAATGTTCTAATAGTTATGAATTAATGTAATTCTTTTCCAAATATTATGCTTTAATATACTATATGGAAAACAAAATTCACATGTCAGAAGAGTCATGCTTGGTTCTTGGCTCGATAATTAAGGCACACACCATCATGACATCTAATAGAGGTAATACACAATGATGAATCGTATTTTGATGCAGTATTCCTAGTCAAACCATGTCTAGTGTTTACCCACGATTGTGTTTGAGTCAATGGATGATACTACACACAATTACCTTATTTCTGTTTCTCTGTAGGCTTGCATTGGAAAATACTATATGTACACTGTGCTAGCATTTACAAACAAGTAGACTACCAGCTACCAACACCCCACCAAAATATTCAAAGGTAGGGTACCCATGATATTGACATTACGAAACACCCTCTATTTGATGACATTGACTTGAAATTTTGATGACTAAAATATTCTCCATAACCTAACATTAACAATAGAGGGTATCACTCTGAAGCATCATACTTGAGAGAAGGATTTCATGGATCTATTCAAAATGATAAAAGGAATACATGGAGATTTTTAATTATATTTTTTGTATTATGAACTACCAATAGAAGGATCCAAATATGATGTCATAACATCATTTATATGAAACTGATCCATCAGCCTCACATGAAATAGAAACAAGTTTCATCATCAAAACATGGGGAAATAGGATTCTATGAAATTCAGATTTACATGGGAACTAATCATAGCCCAACATCCAAATGTGTGTAACACCAATTGTTTGATTGACGGGACCCCATGTGATTGATCTTTCTCATCGAGATATACTTTTATTTAAATATAACATCGAATGATGTTACGTTAATGCTTTCACATATTTTCATGGAAATATATTCAGTCTACTGGTTAAACATACTACATGTGGTTGAACCAGGAGTGTCTTCATCAACATTCAATTACCATCTAATCAAATAATTTATTGGGTTTTAGATCCAAAATCCTTTTGAGGAATTGGATTCCCTGCACAAATTTCAGTTACTCTAGAGATATATTGAAAATTCAAATATCTAGTGTCTTTATTACCTCATAAATCTGAGCTACAATACATCATTTATTTTTTGAATGGACTTGATGAAGGCATATAAGGTTTGGTCTACGTCCACAAACCAGATACTTGGTTGTATGTGATATTCTTTGTTTGGAATCTAGAGCATTCCTTCACAAGAGTAATGGGCACCTAGTACCAAGACACTGAGTCATGATATTCTCATTGGGTATGTAACTATGAACCTTGGTATCCACCTGATCATTCGAAGTAAAAAATCCTGAATGTAAGACATCCCCAACCAATTAGATGAAGGGTGTCTACATGGATTCAATATCCTCAATAGAAATCCAAATTAGACAACTCTTAGTGGAAATGTCATTTTTCACATGAGAAATGAAGAATGAGAGGAACACCAAATAATGCGTTTGTGTTTTAATCAAGAGTGTCCCTATTACCCCAAAATTTATGTGCCAATACAAAACTATGAGTGGTGATGTTTGTTGAAGATACATATAGTGTTATTAATTGAGGAGAATTTTGAGGTATAGAATTTGATTTGTTTATTTAGTCATGAGGAAATACTATTTTCAAGGAATGTTGAGTTGAAAATATTATTTCCTAGAAGGGGAATGAAAGTATTTACATGGTAATTATGCTAGTCTATTTGGGAGAGTGGGAGGATCTGAGGCTACATAGACAGGTGAATTTGTCACTCAGTGGGGGGGGGGGGGGGGTGTATAAGCCCATATATAGGGGATGGGGATTTGTTATTAGTAGAATCACGGGGGTTGTAAGGGGTGATATAGAGAATATCATTGTGTGAATTAGGCTTGTCTTGCGACTACATCTGTATGGATTGGGTGAGAACCAGTGATTCTCTTGATATTTCTCTATTTTCAATTAATCAATTTCCCTCTTCCCATGAATTTGTTCCGGTTTTTAATAAAATAATAATTATCACTCTAATAATTATTATTAAGACAAAAAATAAATATTCATGGCACCATGATGTCTTTTAGGACCACTTTGAATGATGATATATCTTTGTGGAATAAATATTATACAGTATTGGGTGAACCACATCCAAAGGATGTGAAATATAAAAAATTAAATTTCCTAAAATATATTTATAAAATAAATAGAAAAATTAAATTCTATCATTTAAATCATTAAATATAATTTTTATTTTCCATTAAACAATTGATAAAAAAACGTAACTTTTTTTACTTTTAGAGTCCAAATTTTAAAAACTAAAGAAACAAAAATTTCCCTAGTTTTAGATACATGCGAAATTATTCAACAGAAACAAATTTAAAATTATTTAATAAATTCATCTATGTAATTCCTTCAAACATTATATTTTCCGATAAAAGAAAATAAACACCAATTACAATTCTAGATCATGAAAAAAAATATTTATAAAAAATTAATATGTGGATGAATGGAAAAGGTCAAAAAAATATTTATACCACCCAATACCTTCATGTTAAAATTAAAACAAACTAGATCATATATCAAAATTATATTTTTATAAATTCAGGAAAAAAATAAAACATAATTTGTATAAAATTTCAATTTACAATAATTTATATGAAGTTAAAAATTCATCAACTCTAATAACAGAAAAATATTTTTTGAAATTCCTTGAACACTTCATGCTTTTCCATAGACATCATTGTACATGTAAAACACTTATTTCAATATCCATTAATATAAGCAATGAGACCTGATTTAATTATAGTTTATATTTTTCAATAGAAAATTGGGTGCATCACATTTATATAAATTTTATGAATAAATTATTCTGAAAAAATTAATATTTGATAGAAATTTAATCCTAATATAATTTTGAAACCACCAATCCAGACATATAATACAATGGAACATATCCATCCATGAATTATCATGATTATTTTATGATTTCATTGTCTACTTCCATTTCTCTTAAATTTCTGATTAACTAAACTAGTTATATTCATCCATTATTAATTACAACCTAACTTGATAGATAATTTCCCATCTCAAAAAAATTTATTTTTATTACAGTCCTCAATTTTGAGTCATATATGATTTTATTGTGTTTCTTCCATTATAATTTCTCCTTAAGTAAGTTCACATGTTGTATCGATCATAGGGGATTTACATGGGTTGTTCTAAGGATTGAGTGGGTAGGTGATTATGGAAAACAAAAGTCTCAATGAGATGGTTTCCTCCAAGTAACAATTTAGGATATCCCATTTAATCCCAGTGACATGGTATGCCACTATTCTAATTAAAAAGATACCACTAATCACTTCTTCTTTTCCAATTATTTTTCTATGCGACAAACCTAAACTGTGAAAATAAAATGAAATAATAATCTTCTATATTTTATATATATTATTTTCCATATTTGATATTATATTTGTAATGAATTTCCAGGTATATTTATTATTTTCTAAGTAATAAAAGGAAAACATAATGGTAATAAAAGTTAACTTATGAAATGTAATTATCTACACTAAATAAAATCATAACCATCAGACATTCCAAAAATTAAGATTTTCTCACAAGAGATTCATTCCATGAGATTCAATGGACACCTTTTTCTTAGATGTAGTATGCCCGAAATTATTATATCATGGTGTATCGTGTGGTGTTTTATAGAGTTTGACACACCATATAGAAAAAAAATATTATGTTCTATCATATGTGAATACCATATTCTATGATAGGAAGGTATCATATTCTTGTTGCATGGTCTTGTAATATAGTATGATAAGGTTTAGAAAGTATACCATGAATCTAATGGTTTGATTCTATTAGTGTTTCCATGACTCATTTATCCATATTGACATTAATGATTTAATGTTAAAATCTCTATTACACATCTATTGTCATTAATAACATCTTATACTTAATGGTAGGGGGATACAAATATATACTGAAATAATTACTCCTACATTTGTGATAAATAAAATCAAATTCATTGATCGAGGAGAATCTATATAGCCGATATAATGGAGACCATGACATGAGTCTAGTGTGGGTGTGATCTTCTATAAATCCAGTAAAAATATTATCTCACCCCTGAATCATTATTCAATTTTCATTCATCTATTTTTTAGATACTATCATATCATAATGGCCAATGCATCCTTCCCGAATAATTTTGGGGATTCAGTGCAACACTCTAATACATCTCATATGAATGAAACCTTGGGTTATTGTTTAGTTTTTTTATCAAACATTGATTCAGGATGATAAAAAATATAGTCTGTGATGAAAAGTGTACATTTCTACATCCATCATCATATTATTTCAATTTCCCTAGTATAGTGTCCCTGGGTTTAAAGCTTTCTCATCACAACAAATACTTTGATTAAACATTAATTTTTTCATAGAATATTTTTAGTGGTATTAATTCTATTCCATCATTAGGATTTCTGAAATAATTTGAAAAAATAATGATTTCTAAAATCATTTTATATATCTAAATAACTATCATATAATTTTATTCAGATTTCTTTTCTTAATTGAGATGCCAATTATGATATTGGTTACCATAACCAATGAATCATTACAAATATATTGATTTTTAGTCATTGAATAAAACATCCATAAATCATATTCAATGGTATCACTTTGAGGAAGGTTTTAAAAAGTGTTTATTGTATTACTTTCATGATATATTTGTGTATCATAAAAATGATAGATTATCATATTCTATGAATGAATAATTATTTTTAAATTTTTATTTGTTATATATAAAGTGTTTCTTCATTAGAACTTATCAATCATATCTTACGATTGGTCCTAAATCAGAAAATTCATTTTCTTGAGAAAACATATTTATCATTAAATAAAATCATGAATGGAATTTTATTATTTATAAATTACTTATGAATTATTTATAAAGAATAATAAAATATATTTAATGATATTTATTATTTTATAAATGCGTTTATAAATTAATTAACTCTAGAGTGTTTATAATTAATAAATTTAATTTTATGAAATTTTTATTAATAAATATTCCATAGTATTAAATGTTAATATTAAAATAAATTTTCAAAAATATATGGAATAACTCATAATTTAGACTTAAATTATTTTTATGGAAGGTGGAATCATTCTTTATTAAAATTTTAATTATTAAATAATAAAGAAAATTTTAATTTGTTTATATTTTAAAAAATATTAATTATTTATAAAGTTTAATTTGAATAGTTCAAAATAAAATTGAAAAATTTGGAAATTAATTTAATGGTATAAAATTATTTTTGATAAATGAATCGATCAATAGTTTAAATAATATTAATATATGACATTTAAATTATGTAAAATGTTTATATAATATTATTAGAAATATAAAATACTTTTATTTCATGAAATATCATATATTGAAAGTAATTCTCATATAATGAATAGTATAGAGGTGTTCATTTTAAGAATAAATATAAATTTTTTATATTTACCTAACTATAGAATGTTTATAATGTATTATAAAATATTTATAATTGTTAGTGTATTTGTTTTGTAAATATATGCCTTATTTGGAAAATAAATTAAATTTTTACTTATTTTTTATTCGTTTTTGAGAATAAAATTTTATCATTTTTATATAACATGCAAATATTTAGTATTCATTAATTTATAAGATAAATTCCTTATAAAATTATTCATCCATGCTAGGTCGAAAAACATATCATTTGGTATTCATTTACCTTAGTCTTAGTATGTAATTAATGCTATTAGATTGATTATGGTTATTGAATATAGTTTATATAGATTGGGTATTAGAATTATGATGAATTAAAATTTATCTTAAATAAAATATCATTGAGTAGAAAGACTTTGGGTCAAACTGCCTACACACTTAGAGGGTTGAGACAAGTTCTCAAAACGTGGTGTTTGATTATTTGTGATTATTGGCTAACTCATGTGATTATTATAAAACAACAACAACTTAAAAAAACAAAAAAAAATACTTAAACCCTCTTAAATGGGGTTAGATAAAAGGATTAAACATCACCAGTAACTCTCTTAGATATTTTTAATATCTTATAATTTGAAATCATTACATGAAAAGATCATGTTCCTTATACATATGAATCATTTGGATATGTGTAAATAAGTCTGACTTTTACTTTTGGTTGATTGACATTAAATGTGTGTTGGGTATAGAGTGACCCATTAATATGGGTTCAATGACTTATTTTTTTGATGGAATAGGGATTCCAAAAAACAAATTAGAAGAACTCAATCTTAAATGGAATAACATGAGATATGTTAGTGTGAAAAAAATATCAATGTATCTATAATGAGATTCCTTCCAAAGAAATACTTGTCTTTTCCTAGATCATTCAGTATGAGTGAACCTAATAGTTAGTTTCCCTTGTATTATCATATGTCAGTATGAAATTTAATTAGGTGACCCTAACAATTAGGTTCATTGTTTGTGGAATTTAATTTGGGTTGCACTTAGTTAGAAAACCTTATTGGATAGGATACCTGATGAATAGTGTTTTGTAGATATCTATATGAAGGATTTGAATAAACTATTATCCACTATACTATCCAAGATTCATATATTACATGATTGAAAATTATTTTCTACCATATATAATCATGTACTATTTATGAGATACGTAATAAAAGGAATTATGAAATATGTGTCCTGTAACTAATTGAATTTGTTGTATGAGGTTATCATTTTTTCTGAGAGTAATTTTAATAAAACATCATATTAAATTCATATAAAACACGGTACATATTTCATTGAAATTTTTGCTATAGATAATGGAATTATCATCATTTTTATTAAACCTTAGATCAATATTTGAAAATGAAAAACTAAATGGTAATAACTTCATTGATTTGTACTTGAACATGATAATAGTTAATATGTGAGAATGGGAATTCTATATTTTGAAGGGAACCCTTCATAATGAACTGACTGGTGAATCAGTTCATAAAATATATATAGATTCCTACAATAGGAAAATGAAGGATTCAATAAAAGTCTCTGAGGTCACGCATGCGATGATGGATGGGATGCTTCAAAAAAACATGAGATTGAGGATACGTATGTGATGATACAAAAAATAAAAGGGTTATATAAAAAAAATGTTATGAGATGTATGATATTTCAATTTTTCCCTTTTTGTGTATAATAATAGAAATAACCATAATATCAACTCATGCACTAAATATTATTCACTACGTTAATGAATTGAAGAGATTAGTTTCTCATCTTAGACTCAATCAGGCTAAATGTTCATTATATAATCACTATCATAATCATCCTTCCCATTTATTATCTGTTACAATATAAAGGGGTTCAATAAAACATAAAAGATAACCTCAATATATTACAGATATTTGAAAAAAGCAAGGTAATTGTAATATCTTGTTGCATCATGAGGTAATAAAAGGATGAGGGTAAATGTTTTGTCTATAGAGATAAGAAAAGAAGTCATGGAGAGTCTATAACTCTCAATTGTATAAATTCTTGTTAAACCAACAAAGATATAGCTACTATAGGTACTAAACATTTCTATAGGTTTCCTATAGCCATTAATGTTTGATTCTAATGGATGTATGAGAGACTACAGAAACATTCAGGTTTGACCATGGCTATAAGGTCAATCCCATGCTGTTGTGAGAGAATTTTTCCCCATGGAATGGGAATGATAAATACCCTATAGCCACATTTAGGCATATACATGGCCATAGAATAGCTTATTTCCATTATGATGTTAAAATATATTTATATTATTAATAAAATATATTAATAAATCATTCACAAACAAGGACACTCGTGTAAGTTACATATCTACTTATGATTAGTGTTTTAGTATAGTGGTAATGTATGTTTCTTTACAGAAGCAATATATAAGGTTTAATATCATGGATAGTGGATTTTTTAGTATATACTCATAGGCATAGAACCCATAGGAATATGGTCACTGGGAGATAAAATATTTATCCATGGTTATTTACCATGGATATATCTCAATTTCACATTAATATCAAATATGGGATTTGGAAATGATGATATTTATCAATGGTGGCCCTACCATGACTATAATTTATATCATGGTAAATTAGAGTATATCCATGGTCATGGAATGTGGCTATCACCCAATTTTCCTCTAGTATCCCTCTAAACAAAATAAATGGAATTATATATAGTGTGTTCATTTTTGAAACACATTCCACTATAATTTTTTTTCCAGGTATACATGAATGGTTAAAAGAAACCATGTGGAGAGTCCACCATAGGTATTATGATTATAGAATTCAATATTTTTATTCTGAAAATTATATGATAATAACTGTATGTATAAGGACCCAGCCATAAACATTACTTAATCTGGAGTAAATTCAAGAATTCACATTGAGTATCTTTTTAGGTTTATGTTATTGGATAATTAATCCATAATTATTACATAACAACTCAAATATTAAAAAGTAGACACTTCGACTCACTATACATTTTCCCAAAAAATAGAGCTCTTAAAAATAAATCCTGATATCTTTATCCTGATAGAAATATTCATAAAATTTATCTTGACTTCTTCCATTCTCTTACCCATCCTTATAACCTATGTTAAAAATTTCAATATACATGGGATGGTCACAAAAAGCTCAGCAAGGGACATAAAAAGAAATAAAACCATTAGTCTATTTAAATCATGGAAACACATTTAATGTTCTTTGAGTGAATGAAACAAAACATTTTCCCATGAATAACACTCATGCTTTTTTTCTGAAATAAAAACATTAAAACTATTTTAAAATTAATTAAAAATCGATTATGGGACTTAGATTATCACATACCTAAAACCCTTTCAAACCCCTTTCAATTGGAATAAACATATAGTATAATTCCCATTTAGAGATATATAATGGGGATCAAACATTGTATAAGCTATATTTAGCTGACCCGTGAGAAATAATGGGTCTCATCCCTTCATATAATCTATAATGAGCTCATCCGTGAGTTATAATGCAGATCGAGCCTTCGTATAAGCTGTGTTGGGCTCACCAATGAGCTATAATGGGGCTAAAACATTGATATAAGATTTTTTGTGATCACCCATGAGCTCTAATAGGACTAAACCCCTTATATAATCTATATCAAGATCACTCATTTCATATAATTATCAAGTAAAATTTCATTAATAAAAGACTTTAATCATAAAAGCCTTTAAAAAAACTCTTTTAATCCCATATAAAAAATATTTTTGTATATAATAGAATTTTATTATAAGAACCCATTTACAAAATTGAGATATCCAAAAAACGAATAGTGGATTTCATTTCCTTTTAAAATAAATGAAGTCTTATATAGGAATCCAAAATTAAATAGCAGTTACAATGGTGGAGTAGTTGTTGTCACCATATACGTTAAGAAACATTATTTTTTCCATTTTTTAATGAAAGTAAAACACTTCACATAATAATATTCCTCTAGAAAAATTGAATTAAATTCAATATTTACATAAAAAGTCATATCTAATGCTTTTATAACTATATAAATAAATATGTAAGTTAATATCATGAAGAGAGAGATTTGATATAGAAATCATTAAACGTTTAAGGTTTCCCATACCGCATTGATCATTAAAATCTTAATATCTATGAATTAATAAATTTACCAACACAATAATTAAGATTAATTTAGATAAAATATGTATACTAAATGTAATAGTGGTTTTATATACAATTTATAAAATAATTATGGTGTATATTATCAATAAATTTCCCAAAGAGAGGAGATTGAGATAAAATCTCTTACCTTAAGTCTAAATCGTTACGTAAAATATTTATATTCCTAAATAATAAACCTACGATAATTTATACTCTCTTTAAAAAATTTCCCATATTTATTATTCTTTTTACATCACTTATTAACATGTTATAATAGTTACATAATTATTCACGTTCTTAAAGGATGTTTGGTCAATATTCGATACTTGAGTCGAAAATGAAGATAGTATGATGTAAATTGTCCATGTAGACATAAGTCCTCATATACATATAAAAATTCATGAAAAAATAATAACATTTATATATCAATTATACTTTTAAATCTATTCATTAAATATGGATATGAATAATTGAACAACGTTACACTCATGGAGACAAAAAGCCGTACATACACATGAATAAAGTTTTCAATTTTTCTATGAACATTATGGAAAGAAGTTATGTCTTGTTTTATCTTTCCAGAATGATCATAAAACCATTAATATAATATTAATAATATAAATATACTTATATATATTATCCAAGTGATTTGGCGATTAAAAATGAATCACTTCGCTTCGCGGAGGTGATAGTTAACACGTACGCACGAACAATGTTATCATTCTTTATGTAAGGAAATTAATAACGTAATTGATATATAATTATCCTAAATTATAAATATGTCATTAATATCACATTTAAAAATTAATTCACTAATTATTAACGATATTGAGAGAGAGTAATGAAAAACAAAATATATCGATTGTGAGGCGGTAGTCCGCCGTACACATGAACATAATATTCATTTTGCATTTGGTAAAATTGGAGTGGGATTTTGGTGATGATATTAACATAATAACATCTCAGTATATTTAGCATGCTGAATTTATTATTTCAACATGGGTGAAGGATATTTAATGGAAGTGGAAAGAGATAGAATATAAACACTTAAAAAAAAGAATTATATCTCGATTGATCACCTTTGATGAACACCTAAACACCTCTAAAAAGGGTGTTCAGCCTAAAAGAGGGAATCATAAATGTGGTTATGGGTTATAAGAAGAGTAATGGTCAGGTATTGATAAAAAATGGTCTTTTAGGTGTATGGAATAAAGAATAATGAGTTCCTTTTTAAAGGAGAGGGGAGGGGCACTCTTGGAATTATTAAAAGTATTAAATTAATATAAATTCATTTTCTATTATAAATGGTCAAAAACTAATTTATTTCGAATGTATGATTAATTTGGGCCGAATAATCACCATAAAATTAAAATTAAACAAGATTTGAATATTTTTTAATACTTTAATTTTATTTTAACCCCTTTTAACTGTTACCATTTTATCAATTAATTTACATTTTCAGGGTTAAAAATTACCAAATCATGCAAAAAATTAGAATAATGAGTCATTAATAACACTTTTATAGTTATCTCAACATTTCTCCAATTATAATATTTTTCAGATTTTATATCATAATATTAAATATTTTATATTTTAAGATATGAATTATGTTAATTTTGACACTATTCATGACAAGATTTTTTAAAATATCATAATAACATGATTAATTAAAACAAACTACTTTAAATTAATTATAACATTTCATGTTCATCCAAAAAATTCTCTGATGGCATAAAATATTTTAAATATTATTTATTTTAACACTATTAATATCATGTATTTGATTTTTTCTTTAATAAATCTATTAATGCATTGTCATAATGTCATATTTAAATGTAAATATATAATTCATAATGATTATAAATAAATTAAAATGATTTATATAATATTTTTATATTTCTTATCTGCTATTTATAGTCAAGGTTATCCCTAATATAACCCTATAAAAAATAGTAATATTTAGAAGAGGCATATTTTTAACATATTTTCCTTTACATTAAATTAAATGTTATAAATGTAATAATCACACCTAAGTGGCTTCTAATGGTCACAATTTCGGTTTTATTGTTCTAATTCACTCATCTAATATGATTAGTATAAGTGTTAGGGAAATTTTATAATATTATAATATTAATTTTACCCTTATTTACCTCATTTACCCATTTACCGTGATAAATAAAATGCAAATTTAACTATTCCGAAATAATTATTTTGATCATATTGCACAAAATATTCCCTAATTATTTAATCCATGTATTTCCATTTTTATAAATTCAATTCATAGAAGCAGTATTATTATGTTTAATGATAGCCCTACAGATATGGCATGAAGGCGGGTAAAAGAGACGTTCAAAATTTCAATTAAGTGTTTATATATTATTTCAATAAAATTATCATTCCTAGGACCTATATTGGATTAAATTAAAATAAAATGATCTAATTATACTATAAAACCAATTAATAGGATAATATAATAACTTAGATGAAAAAACATTTGTGAACTAAAATGCAGTATTTTTCATTACTCATTAATATATGAATTTTGTCAAGAAATACCCAAATTTAGTCCAAAGTAAATTTAGATAACCCACATTTAGAGAAGAATATTATTTTTTTCAAATAGAACTTATAAATGTTTCAGAAACAATATTTATAATTAGTTTTCCATCCAAAGGGAGTAAAATTATTTTATTTGAAAAATACTCGTTTTATGCATAAAATTGAATATGATCCTAAATCATGTCTACGGAACATATAAGGTGAATTTTAAACATTTCAATAAATATATTGAATTTATATTTCATTACTAAAATACATCATGAGTTATTTAATTATTTTATAAAGTCATTTATTATCATTTAAATATTTTTTTAAGAAAAACACATCCTTTATATTCCATGGGTTATTATTTAATTTCCTAATTTATTTGGAAACCAATGAATCACTATATAATCATGTGTAAACCAAATTTTCATAATTTAGTTAATCCTTCTCAGTCCCAACATTCTAATTTATATGTGATAAAAATCCTGCAAAATAATAATATTAAGTTGTTCATTTAAGATAAATGTGGCATATCATGTATGCTATTAAACATAGTGTTTCATTTTAAATACATGGGATGTTAAATTCTACCCTCCCCCATATTTGGATATTACGTCCTCATAATTTTGAATTCAGGTTCAGTAACTGAGGTATGATTTTTCAAAATACCTATATTTTAATCCCACATCTGAAAATGGATTAATAAAATATCAACTTTAATTGAAAGAAAGGAAAGTATGAAGGTCACCTGAGATAACACATACTAGGATTACATGTAAGAAACAATGGATATATAAGAAAAATTTATATGAAGTTTAGATGGAGAGTGATAGAAAAAATGATCCATACAATGTTATCAATCCCAAAAACATAAGTTTGTGATTGGTTAAATGTTCATTGATTCCTCAGCAAGAAACGTTAACAGATAACGTTTTTTATAAAATCATTTTCATTAGGTTGTGGAAATCATATAATTAATTGACTAATAATATAAGGAAACATACTCTCTTGAGATACATAGTTTCATCCACTGTCAATTTTCACCATAAAATCTCCTTTTTCTCTAAATGATGAGTATTTATGAGGCTTTTTTCACACCTCAAGCACCAGAATCAACTTAAAAAGAATAAATAATCCAGAAAAGATTATTTATTTTTCCTTTCTTAAAATATTATCCAAAAACTAAAAGGTTAGTTCAAAGTAATCTATGTATCTAAAATTAATAAAACATTATATGATAAAAAAGTATATAAATATCCAAAATTAAAAGTTAATACCTAATGTTCAACAGAGACCTCTCAAAAAATAACATTCCTTAAAATTCCTCAAAATAATCCAAAATTTTATTGAAATACACAATTATAAATGATTAATAAAATTTCCTTCCAAGATAAAATATATGAAGTATCTCCAAATAACATCAACCACTCTTAATGTCTTATACAAAAATGTATCTACCCCAATCACATATTATCCAACATAGATTAATCATTTCCCTAAATAACCTAATTCCCCATAAGTAGCGAATGAAAATCACATATTTTTACAAAATATAAATAATCCATTACTCCTCAATTAAAATCTCATATTATTCTATTTTCATTAATCATATAATGTTCCCAAAATAGTGGACGTCTTCCAAAATAACATTTATTAAATAATTTGAAAATCATTTTACAAAATGAAGGATATCCATTTGATAAAACATAAGTTCACAATATCGATTTATTCTTATTTTATTAACTCGTTTAGCTAACAAGATATTCATACTAATTAGGGACTTCGCGTAGGCCATTGGTAGGTGATTCACCCTTTTCACCCTTCACTTGTGGTTCGATTCTAACGACCTTACCAAATGTGGTGGGTTTTCACCCATCCAATAGAATTTCCTTTTTTAAAAACTATATAATTACTATAATATTAAAAAAAATATAATAAAGAACTCAAAAATAACCATAACATGTTTTAACCTCCAAGGTTATTTCATACCTCTCCCTATGAATCTCCAAATACTAATAACCCATAATTTCCTCAAAGATGAATGTCTCCATTAATCACCTTAAAATTTCAGAACATGAACCCTCAAAAGGGTTTTCTAAGAAATTGATCTTATGATCATCCAAAAAATTATAAACCCATGGTGATATCCCTAACTCCTAATAAAGCTTCCTAAAATCAAATTTCTTTCAAAACCATCCTTTTATACCAACTATAAGGTTCTAACCATAAACATTATATAATCTGAATTTATGTAATGAATTCACATTAAAGATATTTTTTGGTTCATTGTTTTAGATAATTACTCCATAACTATTACATAACAACTCAAATATTTAAAATTAAACACCTCTAATCACAAAACTTTTTTCCAAAAAATCAAATTATTTAAAATAAAACATTTTTTCTTTTTCTTGAAAAATATTCATAATATTCATCTTGGCCTCTTCCTTTCTCTCACATGTCCTTATACCATATAAAAAACATTTCAATAAACATGGGATGAGAACAAAAATCTCAATAAGAGACATTAAATGAATGAAAACTACTAGTCTAGTTAAAACATGGTTACCAATTTATTGTTATTTGAGATAATGAAACTAAAAAATTTCACCCTAATAAGACTTATAATTTTATCTTAATTAAATACACATAAACCATTATAAAATAAATTAAAACTCTTATTGGATTCTTAGAGAATCATATATATAAATCATTTTCAAACCCATTTCAACTGGGTTAACCATATCGTCTAATTATAAATTTGAGATATATAATGGGGATCAATATTTTTAGAAGGTATTTCAAGCTCACCCATGAGCTATAATAGGGATCACCCCTTCATATAAGATATAACGGGCTCATTTGTGATCTATAATGAGGCTAAACACTTTATATAAGTTATGTCAGGATCACCCAGGAGCTATAATGGGGCTCAACCCTTCATATAAGCTGTTTAGGGATCACATGTAAGCTATAATGGGGATCAACCCTTCTTATAAGCTATATCTGGCTCACCCTTTTCATATAATTCTCAAGTACAATTTCCTGAATAAAACACATTCCATCCATAATCCTTTTGAAAAACACTTCTAATCTCATATCAAAAACATTTTTGTATAAAATAAAATTTTAATTTAATAACCCAATTTCAAAACCAAGATACCCAAAATGGGGGGGAGGGGTTTAATTTCCTTTCAAATGATATGATGTCTTATAGAGGAATCCAAATATCAAATAACGGTTAGAATGGTGGAGTTGTTGTTGTTTTTGTATATGTCAAAAAACATTGTCTTTGTCATTTTGAAATAATGTAAAATGCTTCATATAAAGAGTATACGTTTGAAAACATTCAACGAAATTAAAGATAGACATAAAATTTATTTTCTAATAATTTTAAATCCATATAAATAAATATATAAATTAACATGATGAAGAAAAATATTTGATATTTAAATATTTAAACATTGAATATGTCCTATACTACTTTTAACATTTAAATATTAATCTTCATGAAGTAATAAATTTACCAACATAACAAATTTCAATATTATAGGTATTATATGGATACAAAAATGTCATAATTGAGGTATATAAACTTTATAAAAGAATAAAGGTTCATATTATTATGTAATGACCCAGACAAAAGATATTGAGACAGAATCCCTTACCTTAAGTCTCACTCATCATGTAAAATCATTATATTCAAAAATAATATAATTTTTTCAAATTATAATTTCATGGGAACAACTATAAATTTTATTATTCCCCTTATATCTATTATCACCAAGTTATAATGGTTTCATAATTAGTCAAGTTCATATCAGAGGTTTTGTTGATATTCGTACTTGAGTCAAAAATGAACCTGGTGTGATGTAAACTATACACATGTTCATAGGTCAATTATCTCATGAATAATATTAATGATATAATAATAACTTTTCTATGTCAAATATACCTTCAAATACATTCATTAAATATGGATTAGAAAATTGTTACAATGTTACAATCATTGAGACTGTAAGTCGTACGTAGGCATGTGTTACGTTTTTCATTTTTCTTTGATCGTTATAGAATGAAGGTAAGTATTATTTTAACATTATATAATTATCATAACATCATTAACATCATATTAATCATTTAAATTTTATTATATTTATAATCCAAGTGACATGGTGATTAAAAATGAATCACATCGATTTATGGAGGTGATAGTTCACACATACGCACGAACGACGTTATCATTTTTTATGCTTGGAAAGTAAGAATATACATGATATATTATTCTCTTAAAATTATTAATATGTCATTAATATAACATATAAAAATTAATTCTGTTATTATGGAAAGTATTGAGATACTATAGTGAAAAATACTATATCATTTCGTGAGGCGGTAGTCCGCCATACTCATGAATGAAATGTACATTTCACATTTTATGAAGCTGTATATGGATTTAGATTTTAATATTAACATAATAACATCTCCTTATATTTTGGATAATATATTTATTAGTTAATCATGGATAAAGGGTATTTAAATGATGTGGAAGAAGAAATGAAATTGAAACACTTAAATAAAAACATTATATATTCCTCAGTTGATCACCTTTGAAGAACACCTTAAGATTTCTAAGGTAGATCTAATTCCTAAAATAAGGCCTTAAGAATGTGGGTATGGATTCTAAGAAGAGGTTTGGGTAGGGTTTGACTGATCAAAATTTCTTTTATTTGTAAGTAATATATAATAATGATGTCCTTTAATAGGAGAGGGGAGGGGCACTCTTGGAATTATAAAAAGTATTAAATTAATATGACTTAATTTTCCTTTCCAAATGGTCCCAAACTGATTTAAATAATATATATGATGATTCTGGGTTCAATAGTCATCATCTAATTAAAAATAAATATGCTTTGAATTTTTTTATACATTATATTTTTATTTTAACCCCTTTTAACTATTACTGTTTTATCATGTAATTTACACTTTGTTCATTAAAATAAATTCCAAATCATTAAAAACATCCATTGAATGAGTAATTTATGAAACATGTAGATTTATCTAATTTTTTTGTCTGAGTATTAGTTTTATATAGATTTTATATCATTTAATTAGAATATTTTATATTTTAAAATATGAATTATGCTAATTTTAACATTTTTCATTACATGATTTATTTAAAATATCATAACAACTTGATTCCATCGAACTGAAATTATTAACAAAATCATAACAAGTCATAGTCGTTTAGAAAATTCTTTAATGGCACCAAATATTTCAAATATTATTTATTTTAATATTATTAATATCATTTGTTTGATTCTGTTTTTAAAACATTTATTATCTCATCATCATTGTGCCATAATTAATTTTTTTTGATTTAATTCCTAAAAATTATAAATTCCTGATGTCGCTATTATTTTAATATTTCAAAGGACTATTTATAGTCGATGATATAACCTATATAACCCCGTATGAAAAAAAATTTAGTGAGAAGAGACATATTTATGACATATTTTCCTTTAAATTAAATTTTATTAATGTCATAATCAACACCAAGTGCCATAAAAATGTCAAAATTTAGACCCAAGGTTTTATATTTTTTGAAAATAACTCATCCAATAAAATTAGTACAGGTGTCAGGGTAATTTTACGATATTATAATATCTATTTTACCCTTATTTACTACATTTAATATTTTACCGTGGAAAACAAAACACTACTGTTATTATCCACGAAAAATTATTTTGATCATATTAGACCAAATATTTCATAATTATTACAACAATTTATGTCCAATATTCTAAATTCATTTCACATAAGTTGTAAAATTACATTTAAGGATAATCCCACAGAAGTGGCTAGAAGGCGGGTAAAAGAGACGTTCAATATTTCCATAAGTGTTTATATCTAATTTCAATAAAAATATCATTCCAATGAACTATATTGGATTAAATTATAATAAAATGATCTAATTATACTATGAAACCAATTAATAGTATAATCTATTAAATTAGACAAAAAATCATTTTTGAACTAAAATGTAGTATTTGTCACTACTCATTATTATATGGATTTTATAAAAAACCCAAAATTTCATTTGAATTAAAATTGGATTTCCCAAATCTAGAGAAGAAGATTATTTTTTCAAATAGAACATATAAATGTTTCAAAATATAGATTTAAATTGGGTTTTCCATCATAAGGGCGTAAAACAACTTTTCACTACTGGAAAATGATCATATACCCACAGTTCTAAACCGTGGGTATAGACTCCAAAATCGTTGGTATAGGTTATACCCATAGTTTGGGGAACCTTGGTAATTGGTGGAATCGGTATAGGTCCATGACCTATACCCACGATTTTGAAAAAATGTGGGTATAGGTTTTTCCACCATGTCATAACTCTATACCCATGGTTTGGAAACCGTGGGTATATCATTTGTTAAAAAATAGCGGCCCGCGGGATTCAATCTCGCGACCACATTTCCATTGAAGAGCGACCTTACCACTGTCCCATCACCGCATATATGGATATATATATATTATTAAATATATTTATTTAAACTGTGGGTATAGAGGAATAAATCATGGGTATAGAACTCCCGCCATATTTTTTTGTTCTCGTGGAAAAAGTAAATTTCCCACACACATGGGGGAAACCTATACCAACGGTTTTTCAAAACCGTGGGTATATGTTTTTATATTCGAAAACTATCCCAGAGTTTTGTGGAAATCCGTGGGTATAGGTCACCCTATTCCCACGGTTTTGGGCAAACCATGGGTATATGCATTTTTTTATACCCAATACCCACGGTTTGGAGAAAACCGTGGGTATGGGGTAGCCTATGCCCACGGTTTGGTGAAACTATGGGAATTGGATATCAAAAAATTCATATACCCACGGTATGCCCAAAACTGTAGGTTTAAGTCCATTTTCCAGTAGTGTTTTTTTGAAAAATACTCCTTTTATGCATAAAATTGAATTTGATCCTAAATCATGTCTATAAAACATATAAGGTGAATTTTAAAGATTACACTAAACATATTACATATATATTTAATTAATAAAATCCATTAAGAGTGATTTTATTAATTTATAAACTCATTTATTATAATTTAAAGAGTTTTTTTAAGAAAAACCCATCCTTATATTCCATTGGATTTTATTAAATTTCATAGTTAATTTGGTAACCAATGAATCATTATATAAACATTTTTAAATCATATTTTCAAAATTTCATTAATCCTTTTCATTCCCAAAATTATAATGTCTATGCGATAACTATCATATTAAATAATAATATTGAGTTGTTCGTTTATGTTAAATGTGGCGTATAATGTATACTATCAAACATAATGTTTCCTTTTAAAAACATGGGATGTTATATTCTCCCCCACTTTGGAAATTGCATCCTCATAATTTTGAATTCATGGTCAGTAACTAAGCTATGACATTTCTAAATACCGCTATTATAATCCCACATCAGAAAATGGATTAATAAAATGTCCACATTAAATGAAAGAAAGTAAAGTACGAAGGTCACCTGAGATAACACATACTAGGATTCCATGTATGAAAATGGATATTAAAGAAAACTTTACGATGATGTTATGGTGGAGAGTGGTAGAAAACACGATCTAGAGAAAGTTATCAATCACAAATCCTTAAGTTTGTGATTTGTTTAAAGTTCATTGATTCCTTATCAAGAAAAGTTAATAGATAACATTTTTGTTTTAAGATCCTTTTTATTAGGTTTTGTAAATAATATAATTAATTTACTAATAATTTAATTAAGCATACTTTTTTAAGATGTAGATATTCATCTAATGGGAAATTTTCACCATAAACTTAACTTTTTCTCCAAATGATGAGTAGTTGTGATGATTTTTTCATGCCTGAAGCACTAGAATCAACTTACAAAGAATCACCTAATCAAAAAATATTAACAATATATTTTTTCTTCCCTTGAAACATTATCCAAAAATAAAATTCTTAGTTTATGTTAATATAATTCTATAAAATTATTAAAACATTATATAATAAAAAACTATATAAATATCTAAAATTCAAGAGTAATACCCAATATTCAACATAGACCTTTAAAATAATAACATTCCTCAAAATTTCTAAAAATAATCCAAACTATGATTGGAATACTAAATTATAAATTAATAATAATATAGTCTTTTGAGATAAATTGTATGAAGTATCTCCAAATAAAATCAACCAATCTTAATGTCTTATACCAAAAATAAATTACCCCAATCAAAAATTCTCCAAGATAGGTTAATCATTTCCCTAAATAACCTAACTCCCCTTTTTTACCGAATGAAAATCATATATTTTTCCATACTATAAATAAACCATTACTCCTCAAATAAAATCCCATATTATTTTATATAACTTTATCAAATAAAGTTCCCATAATAGTGAACGTCTTCCCAAATAACATTTATTACATAATCCACAAATCATTTTCCAATACCAAGGATATCCATTTGACAAAACATAAGTTCCCAAAATCAACATATTCTTATTTAATTAAATCTTTTAGATAAAAGGAAATTCATACTAATCAGGGACTTCACATAGGCATGTGGTAGGTGATTCACCCTTGTCACCCGTCTGTTGTGGGTCGGATTCTAACTGCCTTTCGAGATGCGGTGTGTTGTCACCCATCCTAGAGAATTTCCCTTTTCAAAAAATATATAATTCTTATAATATCAAAAAAATATTATAAAGGACTCATAAATAACCATTATATGTTTTAACCTATAAGTTTATTTCATAGATCTCATTTTGAATCCCTAAAAACTAATAACCCATAATTTCTTCAAAGGTTATTGTCTCCATTAATCACCTTAAAATTTCAGAACATAAAGCCTAAAATGGGGGGTTTATGACATTGAAATTACGATCATCATTAAAATTATAAACCCATGGTGATATCCCAAACTCCTAATAAAACATCTTAATATCCAATTTTTTCTAAACCATCCTTTAATACCAAATATAAGGCCCCAACCATAAAAATTATATAATCTTGAGTTTAAGTCACTAATTGACATTGAAGATATTTTTAGGTTCAAATTTTTATATAATTATGACCAAAATATTTCATAAAAAATAAAATATTTAAAATTAGACACTTCTAATCATAATCCATTTTTCCAAAAATTGTACTCTTTTAAATAAAACATGTTTTCCTTTTCTTGATAAAACTAATCATAAAATTCATCTTATATTATTCCGTTATCTTACCCAAACTTATTACCTGTGGAAAACATTTCAATAAACTTTGGATGAGCACAATAATCTCAATAAGGGACCTAAAATGAATGAAAACCAGTAGTCTAGTTAAAACAAGGCAACCCATTTAATGTAATTTGAGATAATGAAATAAAAAATTTTCAAGTGGGTAACACTTATTAATTTATCTTAATTAAAAAAACTAATACCATTATAAATTCAATTAAAACTCAGTTAGGTGGCTTAGAGGAATATATATATATTAAACCCTTTCAAAACCATTTCAATTGGAATAACTATATGTACTAATTCTAAACCTGAGATCTATAATGAGGACCACCCTTTTTATAAGCTATATCGAGCTCACTCGTGATCTATATTAGGGATCATCCCTTCATATAAGATATAATTTGATCATTTGGGTTCAATAATGAGGCTAATCCCTTCATATAAGTTGTGTATGGCTCACCCGTGAGCTATAATGGGGCTCAACCCTTCATATAACCTATATTCAGGTCACATGTGAGCTATAATGGGGATAAACCCTTCATATATGCTATATCTATCTCACCAATTTCATATAATTCTCAAGTTCAATTTCATGAATAAAAAATATTCAATCTATAACCCTATTGAAAAGCACTTTTACTCCCATAAGAAAAACATTTTTGTATAAAATAAAATTTTCATTTAATAACCCATTTTAAAAACCAAGAAACCGAAAAAGGGTTTTTATTTCCTTTTAAATGATATTAAGTCTTATAGAGGAAGCTAAATATCAAATAATGGTTATAGTGGTGGAGTATTTGATGTTTTTTTATAGGAAAAAACCATTATTTTTTTCATTTTGTAAAGAAAGTAAAATGCTTCATATAAAATGATTACTTTTGAAAATATTGAATGAAATTATAGATAGAAATATCATTTCTTTTCAAATACTTTTAAATCCATATAAATAAATATATAAATTAATATGATGAAGAAAAATATTTGATATTTAAATCTTTAAACATTCAAGGTGTCACATACCACTGTGAATCTTAAATTCTTATTCTCCAGGATGTAATAAATTTACCAACATAATAAACAACATTAGTATAGGTATTATATGGATAAAAAATGTCATAATGGATGTATATACACTTTATAAAATTAATAAGGTGCATATTATATTGAAATTCCCCAATGAAAAGATATTGAGATTAAATACATTATCTTAAGTCCCACTCATCACATAAAATCATTATATTCCTGAATAATAAAATTTGGTAAATTTATACTCTCTTGAGAACCATTTTAAAGTTTATTATTCCTTTTATATAACTTATTATCATGTTATAATAGTTTCATAATTAATATAGTTCATATCGGAACTTTTTATGATATTCAGTGTTGGAGTAAAAAATTAACCTCTTATAATGTAAATTTTAAACATCTTCATAAGTATATTATATCAATAATAATATTCATGACATAATAATAAATATTCTATATTAATTATACTAGAAAATTGTAATGACCCAGATTATTTTTAAATGGAAATTCCCTTCTTATAATTATGTCATAAAATAAAATGAAAACACAACATAATAAACTAATTGATAAGTGACATTTAAACATAAGTTTGTCACGTCTGTGTTTGGAATTTTGGAAATCTGACAAACACGGTTGTGTTCAAGATGATTTTTGGACTCTAATAAAACAAAAATAATTTTTGGTGAATAGTAACCTAGCCTTATGAATATAACATACCCTTATGAATAGTGAAATACCCTAATGAATAGTAACCTTAACTATGATCGTATAAAAATAGTATTCAAGTGAAAGTATGATATATCAATATTTTCGAATAACTAAATGAATGTTTTAAAACTGGTTTTTTAATAATAAGTTATGATTTTAATTAAATATTAAATTAATCATATTTATAAAATTATTTTTGAAAAATAGACTTCATTTTTGGATTCTACCCGTCGAAAAATGGTTGGGGTAAATTTTTGGGATTTTTCTGAAATACTTGAATTTTTATGAATAGTGAAATGCTTTAATTTACAAAAATAAGATAAATAAGCTAATTATAGATTCATGTGTGATGTTATGCTGATGTAAGCCCACTTGGTTTGGGATCACATGATACAGTTACTATTCTTGGTCATTCAAGACTCATCATTCCTTGTCTTAGGGGAAATTAATAAACTAATGAATTTTATATTAAGGAAACCCCTCTCCCCTCCACTTTAAAAACAATCATTCACACCCTCATTTCCTTACACCTCTCAATCTCCAAGACATCTTTAAAACCTCCCCAAACATCTTCCCTAGCCCCTCTCTCACGTCCAAGAGCTGCTGGTCTCATCAAAAGACCAATCCTAGCATCCTTAAGGAGGATCTCAAGAGGAGGATTTATGAGGTAATTTCTCTCCCTCATCCCCTTTAATTCCCTTTCAATTTCAAGTTCTTTTCTTATTCTCTCGTCACGTATCTTCATCCAAATTGTATTTTAACTCTATTATTATACATGTACTATAATATTTTGATTCTAATGTGATATTATATCATCCAACCCCATTTCCCTCATCCTTTTATTTAATTAAAGAGAACGTTGTTCGTGAGGTGTTAATTTATCACCTTCAAGAACGACATGCTTTTTTCTTCCATTTCTACATTCAGATATGGTCATGAAATCATTTTTGTGGTTGAAAAAGAATATTTTGTATGTATTACTTCCTATTTAATGTTCTAGAAATAACTTATGGCCATATTACTAGTGATAAAATAAAACATATTCATTATGATCGAAAAACAGTTCAAATTTACCCAAAAATCATCAATTAATTCTTATCTAATGATTCTTCCACATGGATATAATATGATTTATTATATGATAATTCAAACTCCTTTAATATCATTAATAACATGTAATATTATTTTTGCATTTTTACCCATGTTCTACCAAAACTTCAATTTATGAATACAAGTGAACCACTCAAGAAAACCATAAAAACAAACATTCCCGAACAATGTTTTTTAAACTCTATAACTCATAAAAAGGCACATAAAATAACTTAATGAAACCATAATGAACTATATTAATGTAAAAAATGTTATGGGTTTCTAATTAATGAATATAATTTCATTATAAATGACATTAAATTGAAGGAAGCATCTAGATACAAGGTAAGGGGAAAATCTCGAACCCAATTTTCTTTCTTCGGGTTCTCCCTCTTTCACTCCAATATGGTATATTAACTTCTTATAAATAATTTTTTCATCATTATATTACCTTTTCTGGGTTATACATCTTTTCTAATGATGTTTATGTCAAGCAAAATGTTTTCCAAAAGAACACTTCTTTTAAGAACTCAACCTTTACTTCTCATTCATGGTTGATGGTTCTTGTATCAATTATGTTGTTTCCTCATTATTTTGGGAACCCAATGCTTATGAATGTATTCTTATAATATGAAACCCATTCCTTCCCATTTCTTTTTTATGTTCTTTATTGATATATTTTCTATGTGGCATCCATGACAGTTATATTATTATGAGGTTACAGGTGCGCCCGAAATTATGTAGTACAATATTAGTGTTTGAATGTGACGGGTGTGCCCAGAATTATACAGCGCTCCAATGCATTGGGTAAAGTGATGAATCTCATGAGTAAATGTGAAGTTATGTATGAACAAGATGCTAGATTGGTTCACAAGTATGTGTGGTAGTTATCCACTAATACATGATTTTTCATTTTTTATGCATTGCCACATTTCAAATATTATATTTATGCTTCCTCTCATGTTCATGATTTCTTTACCAATGTCTTGATTATGCTCACCCCATGATAAATTCTTCTTATTTATCCGATTACAAGGATTTTAGCGTTTTATTTATATCCTCAGGTGGCTACATTTTCTAAGGAGAGGACAAGTGAAAATAAGAAGCTAGAGAAGAAATAATTAAATAAATGTTTATGCTTGTTGTTGTAATTGTTATGTACGGTCCTAGTTTTCCCGAGACAGTAAACCTTTGGATCCTCTATGTGTAATACAATTATGTTTTTTGTCTTTAAAATCATGTAATAGTAATGTAAGAAAAAGCCGGGTCAGTATATTTGGTATCAGAGAAAAGGTTTAGTTAATTTGGGAAGTAGTATTAGTGAACCCTAGAGAAAACCTCTAGCATGAGACTAAGTAAAAATATGCACACAAGAATATTTACATAGGGATCCCATATGTTATGTTTCAGGTACAAATTTTTTAAATGAATAAGTTATTTATGAGTTGTTTACTTATGTTTTGTTCTAACAATTTCTATTTTAGAAAATGGTGGGAAACAGAAGAAATCAGGCCAACAACTCGTGTGACGGCCAATGCAACGATTGCCCGAACGATATCCCCAATGATTTGGTAGGTGGAGTTCAAAACTTATGGGAAATGATCACCCAATTATCTGAGGTTATGAAAAATAAACTTAATAATTGGGAAGTCCTCCTTCACCGAAAATGGAGCAACTGGCTATCGAATGTTTCATACGGCAAATACCACCGACGTTTAATGGATCTTCTGATCCACTAGTCGTGGAATAATGGTTCAACTCCACGGAAAAGATCTTTTATATTCTTCACTGTTCCGAGATGGAGAAGGTGACTCTAGCCATTTAGCATCTAGATGGAGAATCCGATCAATAGTGGGCTTTGATTAAGAACACCAATCCAAGGGAGGAAATTGAGGAGATGTAATGGTAAGACTTTAAGATAATTTTTCATAATATGTAATTCCCACGAACTCTTCATACGAAGATGGAGAGATAATTCATAGAGCTCATGAAAAAAGAAGGAGAATCTGTCACAACGGATGAAGCTAATTTCAAAAGGCTTTCAAGGTACGCTTTGAGTTTTGCGATCAATAATGATAGAAAAATTGATAGATTTTTTATTGGATTAAGACCACACCTCAGAAAGGATCTTACAATTAGAGACTTCGGGAGTTATGGAGAAGTTGTTCCATGTGCCCTCAAAAGTGGAGTTAGAGTTTGTAGAATTGTCCCATGGCTATGGGGATAAGAAACGAAAGATGGAGTAACAAGCTGGAGAATCTAATGTCAAAAGTGGGTAGAAAACTCAATGACCCACATGCCAAAAATGTGGGAAGTTGCACCATGGGAACTACCTGAAAGGGATGGGGAAATGATTCAAGTTTGGGAAAGAAGGACACCATGCACAAGAGTGTCGAAAAGACTTGAAAAGGAAGGAGAATGTAGCCGAAGAAAGTTTAGAACCACTCATGGTTCAATGCTAGAACTATAGGTTGTTAGGACACTATACATGTCAATTCACTAAACCTCGATTTCTCGAGGGTAAACAACGTCAGCAACCAAAAAATCCAAAGGAACGATGGAAGGCGTATACCATCACTACTGTGGATGTGAAGAAATATAATGAAGTCATACAAGGTACACTTCTTATTCACTCAAGAATGGAAAAAGTCATATTTGATTCTGGTTCTATGCATTCCTTTTATATATTAAAAGTTTTCTAGAACTATAGAATCGAAGCCTCGAAACCTTTAAGTAGAGATATATATAAAAACACCAAGTGGTAAAATCTTTGCAACCCAAGTGTTTGACTCTTCTCATGTTGGCGTATGTGGGAGGATTCTTCCGAAAAATCTCGTAATACTTCCCTTAGTGGAAATCGACACTATAATGGGAATGGATTGGCTCTCGTTATATAGATCACATATCAACTGTCGGGAAAAGGAAATATATTTTCATTTTCTAAACCAACCCATGATCCTCTAAAAATTTAAGGAAGATCATGAATCTCCTCTGAAAAATCCTTCAGTGGTGTGGGTGTTGATTCCCTATGAAGAAGCATACCTTGCCCAAATGTTTGAGTTGAAGGAAAGTGCCAACCTTGAGGAAATTTCCATCATGAGGGAATAAGGTGATGTATTTCCAAAAGAGTTACCCAGAATTCCCCCAGATCGTGAGGTAGAGTTCTCAATTGAACTCACACTTGGAGATACTCATATCCTTAAGTGTCCCTATAGGATGGCTCCTATTGAACTTGAGGAGTTAAAGAAGAAACTACAATAGCATCTGGACAAAGGGTTCATACTCCCTAGTGCATCACCTTGGGGTGCACCAGTGCACTTTGTGAAGATGACGGTTGGAACAATGCGACTGTGTATCGATTATTGAGAACTAAACCAGATCAGCATAAAGAACAAGTATCCTCTCCCACAGATTGATGACTTGTTCGATCAGTTAAGAGGTTCTAAATACTTCCCAAAGGTGGATCTTTGATCTGGATATCATCAGGAAAAGGTGAAGATGGAAGATATTCATAAGACTACCTTTTGAACAAGTTATGGGAACTATGAGTTTGGAGTGATTCCCTTCATACATACTAATACCCCTGCAATCTTCATGGATTTGATGAATAGATTGTTTAGACATTACCTTGAAAAATTTGCGGCAGTGTTTATTGATGATATTCTCATATACACCAAGATAAAGGAGGAACATGAAGAATATCTAAGACTTGTTTTGGATACTTGGAGAATAGAGAAGTTGTACGACAAGTTCAGAAAGTGTTAATTTGGGATGAAACAAGTCATGTTCTTGGGACATGTGATCACAAGTGAAGGAATTTCTGTGGATCCTTCAAAAACAAAGGCAATTAAGGAATGGACCAGGCCCTACAGTGTCACATAAATCCGTAGTTTTCTTGGATTAACTGGGTACCAACGACGTTTTGTGAGAAACTACCACGATTATCAAGCCTGCTAACTAAGTTAACAAGGAAAGGGGTAAAGTATGTCTGGATTGAAGAATGTGAGGGATGCTTTAAGGAGCTAAAGAGAAGGCTGATCACAGCACTTATACTCACACTACCGAAAAGTGGATGATGTTTTGGGATGTACATTGATGCTTCAAAGAAATGCTTGGGTTGTGTACTCATGCATAATGACAATGTGATAGCCTACGCCTCACGATAGTTGAAGAATCATGAGCAGAACTACCCGACACATGATCTAGAGATGGCAGCCGTGATTTTTTCCTTGAAAATCTGTAGGCACTACCTTTATGATGAGAAGTGTGACATATACACCGAACACAATAGCCTAATGTATATATTCACACAAAATGAGCTCAACATCCGTAAAAGGATATGTTTAGAGTTAATCAAGGATTATGAATGCTCTATTCACTACCATCCTGGAAAGGAGAACAAGGTAGTTGATGCTCTATGCAGAAAAAAACCCACTACTCTATCCATGTTATGGATTGAGAAAGACCCTATCTTCTTAGATATGAAAATAATGGATTTGGAAATCCTAAGGGAAGGGGATAAATCCTACCTTTCCAAAATAATTATTCAACCATCCATGCAAGAGAATATTAAGGAAGTACAAAGGGATGATGTGGAGATAAAAAAGAGGGTGAATGCAGTAAAGGAATGGATGCTGAAAGAGTTCCATATCGACAATGATGGTGTTATTCGGTTTGGAACACGGCTTTGTGTACCTTCATCGCCTGGGATAAAGAAGGAGATATTGGATAATGCACATAGCTAAACATTATCTATCCATCCTGGGAGTACCAAAACATACCGTGATCTCTGAGAACACTTCTGGTGGGATAACATGAAGTATAAGATTACATAATATATATCAAGGTGGTCGATATGTCATCATGTTAAAGCAGAGTGACAAAAGACCAAAGGTATGATGCATCCATTGCCTATACCCATGTGGAAATGGGAAAATGTTACTATGGACTTGGTCACGGGTCTCCCAAATACATCGAAGGGAAATAATTCAATATGGGTTATGGTTGGAAGAATCACCAAGACTTCCCATTTTATTGCTATTCGGGAAGATCACTCTATTAAACAACTTGAAAAGATATATGTGAAGGAAGTGGTGAGACTACATGGTGTTTCACTCTCAATTGTATATAACTGTGATCCAAGGTTCACATCTAAATTCTGGGGGATCCTTCAACATGATTTGAGTACTAAATTAAATTTCAGCATGACCTATCACCCCCAAATGGATGGCCCATATAAAATGACTATTCAGATGATTGAAGATATTCTAAGTGCATCCTCTCTTGAATTCAATAGTGGTTGGGATCATCATCTCCCATTGGTGCAGTTCTCATACAACAATAACTTCCACTCGAGTATTCAGATGGCTCCATATGATGCTCTGTATGGAAAGCGATGTAGAACTCCAACCTGTTGGGATGAAGTTGAAGAAAGAAAGCTACATGGACCCAATCATGTTCAAGATATGACAAAGAAGGTTCAAGTCATCCCGAAACACATCAAAGCTGCTCAAAGTCGGAAAAAGAGCTATGCTGCCAACCGTCAAAGGGAATTGGAGTTTGACGTTGGAGATAAAGTCTTCCTCGGAATATTCCAATGGAAGAGAGTCCTGTGGTTTGGAAATAGAGGGAAGCTAAGCCCAAGGTATATTCACCCCTTTGAGATCCTTGACCGCATAGGAGTCGTGGCTTATCGTCTTGCACTTCCACCGAATATGGCTAGAGTTCATGATGTTATTCATAAATGACTCTTGAGGAAGTACATACCTAATCTCTCACATGTACTAAATATAGAGGTTTGTGTAGTTGGAAGATGTTCTCTCCTATGAGGAGCATCCAGTAAGGATTCTGGATCTAAGAGATTAGGTACTATGAAACAAGACAACCCATCTTGTCAAAGTGTTGTGGAGGAACCATAAGTTTGAGGAAGCAACTTGGGAGCATGAAGAGGCAATGACGGAGAAGTACCCTCACCTGTTTATGTAAAACAAAATTTCAAGGGAGAAATTTCATAAGGGGGAAGAATGTAATGACCCAAAGTTTTTTTCAATGGAAATTCCCTTATTATAATTATGTCATAAAATAACATGAAAAACAACATAATGAACTAATAAGAGATAAGTTAACTTTAAACATATGTTTGTTACTTCTGTGTTGGGAATTTTGAAAATCTAACATACACTGTTGTGTTCAAGATGATTTTCGGAGTCTAATAAAACAAAAATATTTTTTGGTGAATAGTTACCAACCCTTATGAATAGTAACATACCATTATGAATAGTGAAATACCCTAATGAATAGTAAACTTACCTATGATAGTATAAAAATAGTATACATGTGAAAGTATGATCTACCTATATTTTAGAATAACTAAATGAATGTTTTTAAACTAGTTTTTTAATATTAAGTTACAATTTTAATTAAATATTAAATTAATCATACATAGAAAATTATTTTTGAAAAATGGACTTCATTTTTTGGATTCTACACGTTGAAAAATGGTTGGAGTAAATCTTTGGGATTTTTCTAATATACTTGAATTTTTAATGAATAGTGAAATACCGTAATTTACAAAAATAAGGTAAATAAGCTAATTATGGAGTCATGTGTGATGTTATGATGATGTAATCCCACTTGTTTCAGGATCACATGATAAAATTACTATTCATGGTCATTCGAGACTCACTATTTCTTGTATTAGGGAAAATTAATAAACTAATGATTTTTATTTTAAGGATACCCCTCTCCCCTCCACTATAAAAACCACCCTTGACACCCTCATTTCCTCATAGCTATCAAGATCCAAGACTTCTCTAAACTCTTCCCAAACGTCTTCCCCAGCCCCTATACCACGTCCAAGAACTGCTAGTCTCATTAAAAGACCAATCCTAAATTCTTTAAGGAGGATCTCAAGAGGGGGATTTAAGAGGTACTTCCTCTCCCTGTTCTCCATTAATTGCCTTTCAATTTCAAGTCATTTTATTATTCTCTCCCCACATATATTCATCCAAATGGTATTGTAAAACCAGTATTATACATGTAATGTAATGTTTGGATGCTAATGGGATATTATATCATCCAACCCTCTTTCCCTCTTCCTTTTAAATTATTAAATAGAACGTTGTTCGTGAGGTGTTAATTTATCACCTTCAAGAACAACATGCATTCTTCTTCCATTTCTACCTTTAGAGCTCATCATGAAACCATTATTATGGTTGAAATAGAATATGTTATATGTATTATTTCCTATTTAAAGTTCAATAAATATCTTATGTCCATATTACTAGTGATAAAATAAAACAAGTTCATTATGATCAAAAAACCGTTCAAATTAACTCAAACAATCATCATTTAATTATTATCTTATGATTCATCCACATGTATATAATATGATTCATTATAACATCCTTAAAACTCCAGAAATATCATTAATAACATGTAATATCATTTCTGTATGTTTACCCATGTTCTACCCAAACTCCAATTTAATAATACAAGTGAACCACTCAAGAAAACCATAAAAACCAGCATTCCCGGACAATGTTTTTTAAACTCAATAACTCATCCAAAGGCACATAAAATCACTTAATGAAACCATAATGAACCATATTAATGTACCCAAGGTTAGGGGTTTCAAATTAATGAAAATAATGTCATTATACATGACATTAAAGAGAAGGAAGCGTTCAGATACAAGGTAAGGAGAAAATCTCGAACCCAATTTTCTTTCTTCGGGTTCTCCCTCTTTCACTCCAATTTTGTATAGTCACTTCTTAAAAACATTTGTTCATTATTATCTTACCTTTTTTGGGATATACATGTTTTATAATGATCACTACTGGAATTTCAGTTTTTCCCAATGGCAGTATACCCACGGTTTACTGAAACCGTTGGCAAAGGGCATTCCAGTGACCCATTTCCCAATGGTTTTATAGAACCGTTGGGAAAGGGGTGCTAAACTTATCCCTTTTCCAACGGTTTATTGAAACCGTTGGGAAAGGTTTCCTTTGCCAATGGTTTTTACGAACCATTGGCAAAGGTTTTGCCCAAATAGCAACCCCGATCTGCTCTCCCTCATTCGAGACAGAGCCCTAATTATCCTCCACTCCTGTGCTCTCGCGAACCCCCCATCCGAACATCATCGACCCCCGTCCAAATAGGTTCACCCCCCATCCGAACGGGTAAAAATTGATCTCAATCAATTTGTTGTAGTTGTTTTAATGAATTGATTTTTCCATTAATTAAAACATAAACACTATGGTTCCATTTTTATAGAAGCTTACATGCTAATGGTGGACAATTTTATAATGCATATAGATTCTATTATTTTTAGATTTCTTCTCTTATGGATATGTGTTGGTTTTCCACATGGAATGCCTTGACTATCTACTTAGCATGATAGAGGGTTTGTTTTGGAAATTTCCAATGGAAATTACATGATCCTATAAACATTTTGATGAATTTTCCTAACCTAGATGGATTTTCTGATGTTTCTCTAATGATCAAGGATGGAATGTTTGGAGGACATCACAAGTCCGGACTGGTTGATCCTAGAAGCAATTTCATGATAATGGATGTAATGCCTATAGGGAATCTCTTGATTTTGGTGATCTTCCCCATTTTCATCAAAAGACATATTTGACACACTTGGAGGGAAACTCTAGAGTCAGTGTGACATTTCTTGAAGTGTGATTTATGTCCATAGTGACATGATTTGAGGACATCACATGACCTAGTTGGTGTGCCTGGAGGGTGTTAAGGGAGCCATCTAACATTCCTGACATTTAATATGAGACTGAAATAATATGTATTGATTCCCCTATATAGAAGGAGATACATATCTATTGGAAAACATGTAGTATGTATGGTGAGAATTAAAGGCTTTTCATTACAAGGGTGGCATATTCATGGGTGCCATCTGATTTTATTTGACATGTCAAGGGGACATCAAATGATAAAAATAGGTTTCCAATGGAATGTATTGTGAACAGGATGAAATTTCCTAGTGCAATAAAATTTCATAGGTGATGCATGTTATGAACATTAGGGTCAACATATAGTTCCTTCACCTTAGTCTCCCATATTTTAGTATTTCATCCATCCTTCTATCCCAAATTCCATAGATTTATACATTATTTTATTATATTATGTCTCAAATTATCTAAAATATGTGTTTGATGTTCTTCACATGACCTATCATAATTCCTTCTCATAATCTATAGTGATCATGGGAAGATCCCATGCATGATTAATGATCACTCAAATTATTCTGCAGATCATACATAATGGAAGCCTTACAGGATGTGAGATGATTATATCTATTAAATCTAGTCAGGTACCTGGTGAGGAAGTGCATATTAATTCAAAAAGGTAAATCGCATATGAGGATACCCTACTAATATGGTTGTGGTATGAGGCATGCTATGATGTGATAACACATTAAGTTCTTGTTGGTTTTACATTTTTTCAATAACACATTAGTATGTTTTTTTCACATGTGTAGTTGATACCATGATTATTTTCTTCCTTTATCGTTTACTTAAATGTATTTTCTATTAACGTTCAATCCTATTGAATTGTTTATGACAAAATGACTTATATGAATTCTTTTTACAGAATGGACAGAAGTTGGATGTATGAAACCGATCTTATCTCAAGCGATTTTCAAAACAATTTGGAGAGCTTTATAGATTTTTCATTTCACAATGCGTCAGATAGTGGTCGCATACACTGCCCATGTTCCAATTGTGTTGGTAGACCTTGGTTGAGTCGTGAAGAAGTCAGCTACCACATAACAAAAAATGGTTTTCAAGAAAACTACTTTGTGTGGTATCACAATGGGGAGAAAAAGAAATATCAAATTGTTGATGATCGAAATGAAAGGACTGGAATGGAGAATTTGTTAGATGATCGGTTTCTGTTTATTCTTCATCATGAAAAAGAAAGGATTTCGACTCAAGAAGACATCGATATGAGGACAAATGATGCATCTAGTGAAAATGATGATATTGATAGGGTGAAAAAATTTAATGATGCTGCCACGACTCCAGTATATCGACAATGCGATAAAATGAAAAAGCTGGCATTTTTAATCCGATTGTTTCATGGAAAAACTATGTATGGGATTTATAATACAGCAATCGATTACATTCTTACCCTCTTAAAGTATTTACTTCCAGATGATGCAGATATTCCCTCAAACCACTATATGGCATGGAAGTTAGTTGAAGAACATGGATTTTCCAGAAACAAAATTCATGCTTGCCCGAAAGATTGCAGTTTATTCTGGGAAGAAACCGCTGAACGAAATGAAGGTATAAAATGTGGCACATCCCGCTGGAAGTCAAAATCTGATGGAACACCATCCCACGTTCCACATCAAGTAATGTGGCACTTTCCATTAATCCCCAGACTCCAGAATAATTTTATGTCTGATGACATATCAATAAAAATGAGATGGCATGATACCGAGAGAAAGAAGACTAATGATGAGTTGATTCATCCTGCAGATGGATTTGCATGACAGAGATTTGATGCTCGACATCCTGATTTTGCAGCTGACATGCATAATGTGAGGCTAGGTCTTTCATGCGACGGTTTTAATCCGTTAGGGCAGATGCTTACTTCGCACAGCACATGGCCAGTTTTTATACACATTTATAATCTTCCCCCATGGTTGTGTATGAAAAAATATTTCACTTTCATGAGTATACTCATATCTGGTCCGTCTGATCCCGGCATTGATATTGATGTATACATGCAACCTGTAATAAAAGAGTTGAAACTTCTTTGGGATATGGGTGTGCGAAAATAAGATGCATGTTCGAAAGACATATTTCAGATGCGTGCTACGCTTATGTGGACGATCAATGATTTTCCGGCTTATGCAATGATGTCTGGATGGAGCACGAAGGGAAAACTGTCATGTCCTATTTGTATGAAGAATACATGATCCAGAAGACTGAAACATCGTTGTAGTTTCAGTTTTATGGGACATCGACGATTTTTTCCAAAGGATCATCCATTTATAATGAATCGTCGAAGATTTGATAATACTATAGAGACCGATGATCCACCTCAGCGTATGTCTGGAACTGATGTGCTTAATGAATTGAAAGATTTCAGTTTTTCGTTCGGGAAGGGTCAAATGAAATCTGGAAAGAGAAAGAATGTTTCCACAGAAACCTGTTACAATTGGAGGAAGAGGAGTATCTTTTTTGATTTGCCTTATTGGTTAACCAATTTTCTACGCCATTTCTTAGACGTAATGCATATTGAAAATAATATATGTGAAATGTTGCTTTCAGTTCTTCTAAATGTCAAGGGGAAGACAAAAGATGATTTATGATCTCGACATGACATGGTGGATTGGGGCATCAGACCAGAATTGCATCCCGTGCATATCCGTGAAAATAAATGGAAACTTCCATGTGCTTCTTATGTGATGACACCTACTGAAAAAAAACAATTTCTGGAAGTATTAGAGACTATTAGAGTTCATGATGGCTATTCAAGCAACATATCTAAACGGGTCAACAGAAGAGAGTTGAAGCTAAAATCTTTGAAGACTCATGATTATCACGTTCTACTGCATGAGTTGCTTCCAATAGCAATCCGTCATCTTTTGTCCAATAATGTAAGGGTGGGTGTTATTCGGTTGTGCCATTTGTTTAGAGATATTTGTGCTAAGAAGTTTTCCAAGTATTTCTTGCAAAAAATGTTGACAGATGCCCCATTAATTTTGTGTGAGTTGGAGAAAATATTTCCCCCATCATTTTTCACATGCATGCTGCATCTGACTGTCCATATTCCAACTGAAATACTTCTTGGAGGACCTGTTTCTTTTCGTTGGATGTATCCAACTGAAAGAAATATGTTCACATTAAAGTCTTATGTTCGAAACAAGATTCATCCCGAAGGTTCTATCGTGAACGGTTACTTAGCTCAAGAATGTATGGATTTATGTTCGATGTATTTGTCTAATCTTACTACAAGAATGAACAGACCAATGAGAAATGAAGAAGAACAATATGAGAAAATTGAACCCAGTTTTCCATCACTTCCTCAAATAGGAGGAATTCCTGGATCACATACATTGAAGACATTAAGCCATGAAGAGCGGGAGATGGCACATCACACAGTTTTTTTCAACTGTGATTTGTTCGATGACTATATCAGGTAACAAAATTGAATATGTATATCTTACATATATATCTGTTAAACTATTCCTATTTGTTTATCTATAGGGAACATAAAACTATGATAAATAGGAAGCATCATTCTTTATCTTTGAGAAGGAGAGAGACTTTGCATAGCAAAGAGTTTTCTGCTTGGTTAAAATTGAAGGTAAAAATATTACTGTTTAAATTAATTATTTCAATATTTACTTAAGTTTCACTATCATTTATATTGCAGGTATTGAGTTTGTTTGCAGACTCTGTCTCTGAAGAAATAAGAGCTTTGGCTTTTGGTCCTAATACCGTGGTTCGTTACTGTTAATCAATTGTTATCAATGGGTACAGATTTATTGTCACTGAACGAGCCAAAAACATGAGAACACAACATGATGGTATTATGGTTACTGCCACAACAGATTGTTATGCCAGTGCATCAGATAGTAGATCGCGACTTGAAAATGTGGGTTATTATGGAGTCGTTGAAAAAATAATAATATTGGATTATTACTCTCATGGACGAGTCACAATGATGAAATGCCATTGGTTTGATTCGATGATGAGACATGGAACATTTATTGATGATTGTGGATTTCGAGTAATTAATATGACCCGCACTCTTGCTACCGAAGAACCATATGTGTTGGCATCAATGGCTAAACATGTTTTTTATGTCAAAGATCAACTTCAACCTGAATTTGGTGTCATAGTTGAATTAATTCCAAGACATATTTTTTATGATGCTGATGATGGAATTGACACTGTCCCTATTGCCATTGGAACCAATCCATTTATTTCTTTTGATGACTCCAATAGCTCAATTGTCAGAGTTGATTGTGAACCTAGAGTTGTGGTTGGAAATATATAGAATCATTCATCCATGTTCTCAATTCTTTTGGTTTACCTCGAGTTGGGTTGTTAAGGTTGGTAATATTCATATTTATTTAGTATTGACCACAAATATGTTTTAGCTGACTTGACAGTTATGTGAATTTTCAATGTTTATTGGTTGCTGTTTTATTGGAATTGAATTTTCTAATTTGGAATTGAACTGTATTCAAACCAAATCAAACAATATTTCTAACTTGGTGAACATTACAACTTGTATGTTTTATTAAATTCATTCAAGCTCTTCTAAAACAATTGATAGCTAAATTACCAATGAATCCCCTAATTCCCTCATATATTTAGTTTTTTGGTTTACACATTAATTTCCTTTTTCTAATTAATTACATATTTGTTTTCAAATGCAGGAAATGCAGCCAATTGAAGAGAGACGAAGAAAAAAAATGGCGGAGAACAATCGTCGGATGGAGGAGCTGGGCATTCCACCATTACTGCATACAATGAGTACTTTATTTCAAATATATATATATATATATATTTACAGAATATATAATGTCATGTTATTAATTTTTTTGTAAACTTTTTTGTAGGATCCACCGTTACGTCGACAGTTATTCGACGAGGAGCCTAGTACTGGTCCTAGTACTCAGGCGGTGGTACGAGGAGGGTTCATACCAGAGGTGGACGTAGAGCTGCGTGTTCCCGACTAGACCCTGCCCCTCCCACTGACATTTCAGCCTTCCCACATTCTAATCCCAGTGTGTCGCTAGGGACACACGGGGTATATAGGCCTCCCATGTTTTCGCTACCTTCTGCATCTTCTGCCCCATCATTTTCACATCCCATGATGATTCCCACTCCTCAGTCAGCATCAGGTCATACAACTGTTCCATCTTCTTTTCCTTCTACTTCTGTCTCTCCGAACATTTATATTCCATCGTCTTCGACTCCTGTTCCACCAGAGGGTGTTCCATCAGGTTCTGTGGATCCGGCGCCACTCATTGATCAAACTAGCACAGGTATATTTATAAAACCTTAATAAATTTTTATAGAAATTTTTATTTTCATTATAACATGTTTTGATAAAATATTTGTTTTTCTTTAATGACAGATACATCTACTAACAGGAGGCGGGGGCGGGGGCCTTACACGCATGCGTTCGGTGAGGAACCGTCGCACACAGGTTATGGTGGAATATAATGAATACAATCAGATGGTTGAGAAAACAGGGGCAGCAATGTCGGAGTTTTCTAGAGACCCTTGCCAAATACTCCGACATCATTCCCATCATCCCGCTATCGTGGAGACATTTTCCACATGAGGTCAAAGATAGAGCTTGGGCAGAGATATGGGTAAAAAAATCTGTTGTATTTAATGCCATGAATTATTTTTGTATTTATATGAATTAATATTTTGATTTCATCTTCGATTTAATTTTCCTGATGGTGAGGGTGCACGACTGGAACATCTAAAGAATTTAGGCGAGCTTTGGAGAGCCTACAAGCATGAGCTGTATATTGGCTGGCGTGCTAGAGTGGGAACTGAGTTAGAGGGGGTACCAGTCGTGGATGATTGTCCTATAGAGCAGTATCGTCTGCTGATTACTCATTGGACGAGTACCCAGTTTAAGGTATGAATTAAATTTCAGGTATTTAAATAATAACTTTCAAGTTTGGCATTAATATTATCCTTTAATTATCGAATTTTATTTAGGAATCATCTGGAAAAAATAAAAAAAACATTGATGCAAAAAAATACCTCCATACACTAGGACACACGACGATGTCGGATCATGAGAGGCAGTAGGTATGACAATTGTTTATAAGTTTTCTTTATGACTTACATTTTCTTTTCTTTCCTCAATTATTTATTCATTTGATAAAGTTTTTATATAACTTTTGTTCTCAATGTAATTGTAGAGGCAAGTACAAAATATTGAAGGACGTGTGCCTCGAGCCAAACTGTTTTGCTCGAGTAGACGAAAAAAGGATGGAAGTGCTGTCAACGAAGCGACTCAGTAGCAGATTGTAAGTTTTAAGCTGTTGATTTTATATTTTAATATCTATTTTGTAACTTAATAATATATTTATATTGGTAACAGGATGCTTTAGAGGCCCTCGATGCCCAAGAAGCAGACAATTTTGGGCCATCTGATCACTTACATCAGGTGTTGGGAGAGGATCATTCTGGCAGAGTACGCTGCCAACCTAGGATAGCCCCGAAGAGGTATTGGCCTGCCTCAGGTACGAGTTGTAGTGCCACCGAGCTGCAGCAAGGTAGGGCACAAGCAGAACATGCTGAGAAAAGGGCCATAGAGATGACAGAACAGTCTGCTAGGGAAAACAGTGCATTTAGGAAATTTATTGAAGTTCTACGTCCAACACTTCCAGCAGAGGCTAGCCCGGCGATTGATAAATACATGTCGTCGATTCATTCTATATATGGTGCACCAGGTGGCAGTTCCAGTGGTGTTCAGGCCGATGTCCAGCTTGAAGATGATGATGGCGAGGAGTCTGATGCGGAAGAGGAGGGAGATGAGGAGGGCGAGGAGGAGGGCGAAGGCGAGGAGGAGGGCACTGTGGAGGGTGAGGACGATGAGGAGGACGATGACGAGGGTGATGATGATGATGATGATGGTGATGGTGATGCTGATGTGGGACATATTGATCCGTTACATTTTTGACTTATATTACTGAGATTTGATGTTTAATCTATTCTAGTTGTTGGTTTTATCTAGACTCATAGTATAGTATTGGAGTTGAGTTATTTTTATATATTTTATGTTTTTATGGATGTTGTTGTCTTTTAGTGGTTGTGTGTTTGAGAACCCCCTGGACAACCCCCCTCATTCTTGGACCCTGGACAACCCCCCCTCCCCCTTGGACACCGAACACCCCCCAAACACCCCTCGGACAGCCCCGCGGATAGCCCCCTGGACAGCCCCCCGTACAGCCTCCCACCCTCCACCCTGTACCCCGGATAGCCCCCGGACAGACCCCCAGACAACCCCCCCACCCTCCCCCTTGGACCCCAGACAACCCCCCAAACACCCCCCGGACAGCCCCCCGGACAGCCCCCTGAACAACCCCGGACAACCCCCTGAACAACCCCTGAACAACCCCTAAACAACCCCCTGAACAACCCCCAGACAACCCCCTGAACAACCACGGACAGCCCCCTGAACAACCCCAAACACCCCCGGACAGACCCCGCACAGCCCCCCCCCCCCCCACCCTCCTCCTTGGTCCCCGGACAGCCCCCGGGACACCCAAAGGACAGCCCCCCCAGACCGCCCCCCGGACAGCCCCTCCACCTTCTTTAATTTCATTAGCTCTAAAATGTTTCATATCACAATCAACTAAAATCTAATCCATACAAAATATGATATTAAAATATTCTATATGAATTTCCATAATATTTTAAGTGAAAAAAAAGTGACATACGAAAAAGTGACCAAACACATTCAAAATGTGTTGATGCTTTAGGAAAACGATCCATGGGTCATATGTGACGTGTACAAATCAACCCCGCCTCAATTCGAGGTGCGGTGTGGCCGAAACAACTCAAAGTGTATGTCTTTTGTTTCAAATGGACATCATTTTAACTAAAAAACATCAACTGGCATACAAAAAACCGGCCAAACGCATTCGGATTGTGTTGATACTTTAAGACAACGATCCATGGGTCATTTGAGACGTGTACGAGTCAACCCCGCCTAAATCCGAGATGCGGTGTGGTCGGGACCACTCTAAGTGACTTTCTTTTGTTTAAAATGGACAGTATTTTAAGTACATACGGAAAACCAACCAAACGCATTCGGTTTCTGTTGAAACTTTAGGAGAACGATCCATGGGTCATATGTGACGTGTACGAGTCAACTCCACCTCAATCCGAGGCGCGGTGTGACCGACACCACTCAAAGTGTCTCTATTTTGTATAAAATGGACTTCATTTTTAGTGAAAACAACAAATGAAATACGGAAAACCGACCAAACGGATTCTGATTGTGTTGATACTTTTTCACAATGATCCATGGGTCATATGTGACATGTACTAGTCAACCCCGCCTCAATCCGAGGCACGGTGTGGCCGGAACAACTCAAGGTGTATGTCTTTTGTTTCAAAAGGACATCATTTTAAGTGAAAAACATCAACTGGCATACGGAAAACTGACCAAACGCATTTGGTTTCTATTGAAACATTAGGAGAACGATCCATGGGTCATATGTGACGTGTACGAGTCAACACCACCTCAATCCGAGGCGTGGTGTGGCTGAAACCCCTCAAAGTGTCTCTATTTTGTTTAAAATGGACTTAATTTTTAGTGAAAACAACAAATGACATACGGAAAACCGACCGAACGGATTCTGATTGTGTTGATACTTTAGCACAATTATCCATGGGTCATATGTGACGTGTACGAGTCAACCCCGCCTCAATCTGAGGCACTTTGTGGCTGGACAACTCAAAGTGTATGTCTTTTGTTTCAAAAGGACGTCATTTTAAGTGAAAAACCTCAACTGGCATACGGAAAACTGGCCAAACGCATTCGAATTGTGTTGATACTTTAGGGCAACGATCCATGGTTCATTTGAGACGTGTACGAGTCAACCTCGCCTAAATCCGAGACGCGGTGTGGCCGGTACCAATCTAATTGTGTCTCTTTTGTTTCAAACGGACAAGATTATAAGTGAAATAAACAACTGGCAGACGAAAAACAGCCCAATCGCATTCGGAATCTATTGAAATTTTAGGAAAATGATCCATGGGTCATATGTGACGTGTACGAGCCAACCCGGGCTCAATCCGAGTCACGGTGTGGTCGGGACCACTCTAAGTGACTTTCTTTTGTTTAAAATGTACAGTATTTTAAGTACATACGAAAAACCGACCAAACGAATTCGGTTTCTGTTGAAACTTTAGGATAACGATCCATGGGTCATATGTGACGTTTAAGAGTCAACGCCACCTCAATCCGAGGCGCGGTGTGGCCGACACCACTCAAAGTGTCTCTATTTTGTTTAAAATGGACTTCATTTTTAGTGAAAACAAAAAATGACATACGGAAAACCGACCGAACGGATTCTGATTGTGTTTATACTTTAGCACAATGATCCATGGGTCATATGTGACGTGTACGAGTCAACCCCGCATCATTACGAGCCACGGTGTGGCCGGTACAACTCAAAGTGTATGTCTTTTGTTTTAAAAGGACGCCATTTTAAGTGAAAAACATCAACTGGCATACGGAAATCCGGCCAAACGCAATCGGATTGTGTTGATACTTTAGTAAAACGATCCATGGTTCATTTGAGTCGTGTACGATTCAACCCCGCCTAAATCCGAGACGCGGTGTGGCCTGTACCACTCTAAATGTGTCTCTTTTGTTTAAAACGGAAAAGATCATAAGTGAAATAAACAACTGACAGACTAAAAACCGACCAAACGCATTCGGAATCTGTTCAAATTTTAGGACAATGATCCATGGGTCATATGTGACGTGTACGAGCCAACCCGGGCTCAATCTGAGTCACGGTGTGGTCAGGACCACTCTAAGTGACTTTCTTTTGTTTAAAATGGACAGTATTTTATGTACATATGGAAAACCAACCAAACGCATTCAGTTTCTGTTGAAACTTTAGGAGAACGATCCATGGGTCATATGTGACGTCTATGAGTCAACGCCACCTCAATCCAAGGCGCGGTGTGGCCCAAACCACTCAAAGTATCTCTATTTTGTTTAAAATGGACCTCATTTTTAGTGAAAACAACAAATGACATACGGAAAACCGACCGAACGGATTCTGATTGTGTTGATACTTTAGCACAATTATCCATGGGTCATATGTGACGTGTACGAGTCAACCCCGACTCAATTCGAGGCACGGTTTGGCCGGCACAACTCAAAGTGTATGTCTTTTGTTTCAAAAGGACGTCATTTTAAGTGAAAAACATCAACTAACATACGGAAAACCGGCCAAACGCATTCGGATTGTGTTGATACTTTAGGACAATGATTCATGGGTCATTTGAGACGTGTAAGAGTCAACCCCGTCTAAATATGAAACATGATGTGGCCGGTCCCACTCTAACTGCGTCTCTATTATTTAAAAGGGACAAGATTATAAGTGAAATAAACAACTGACATACGAAAAACCGACTAAACGCATTCAGAATCTGTTGAAATTTTAGGACAATGACCCATGGGTCATATGTTACGTGTACGAGTCAACCGCGCCTCAATCCGAGTCGCGGTTTGGCCGAGACCACTCTAAGTGTATCTATTTTCTTTAAAATGGACTACATTTTAAATACATACGGAAAACCAACCAAACACATTATGATTGTGTTTATATTTTAGAACAAAAATGCATGGGTCATGTGTGATGTGTACGAGTCAACCCCGCGTCAATCCGAGGCGCGGTGTGGCTAGAACCATTCAAAGTGTGTCTCTTTTATTTAAAAAACACTTCATTTTAAGTGAAAACAACAACTGGCATACGAAAAACTGACCAAACGATTTCAGAATATGTTGATACTTTAGGACAACGATCAATGAGTCATTTGTGACGTGTACGAGTTAACCTTGCCTCAATCTGAGGCACGGTGTGACCAGTATCATTCTAGGTGTATATATTTTGTTTAAAATGTATATGATTTCGTGTAAAAATATATGGTGTACAAAAAACCAATCAAATTATGAATTGAATTCCGGATTCCACATATGATTGTCATCTAAATTTTAAATTGAATTCTAAATGAATTATGTATGTTTATAATTATGTTATGAATTCTAATTTAATTATGGATGAGTATATTTCCAGGATGCATTATATGTGTTGGTTGGTTGGTTTGCATTATTTAAATGTGTTGGTTTGTTCTCTATATGTATGCATTGTATATGTGATACAGTTACAATAATTGGATTGAAAATTGAATTGAAAATGAAAATTGAATTGAAAATGAGCCCAAAACAGTCCTGCTGTGCAAATTGTAGGCTGCTGTGCAATTTTTACAGCAAAGCCTATGCCAACGGTTTCAAACCGTTGGCATAGCCCATATGGAGCTGTTTTTACCAACGGTTCATTAAACTGTTGGGATAGCTTTTGGAATTGGTGTTTTTACCAACGGTCGGTAGAACCATTGGGAAAGAAAATATTCATGGGATTCCCCAACGGGACAAACCATTGGGAAAGGCTTTTCCCAACGGTTTGGCACAACCGTTGGGGTAGGTTGATTTTTTCTAACCTATCCCAACGGTTCCTTGTAAACCGTTGGGAAAAGCCTTTCCCAACGGCTTACTTCCCCACGATTGGCAGAACCGTTGGTATAACATATACCAACGGTTCTGCAGCCTTTCCCAATGGTTCAGAACTGTTGGGAAAGGATGGATTTCCAGTATTGGATGTTTATGTCAAACCAAATGTTTTCAAAAAGAACTCTTCTTTTAAGAACTCAACCTTTACCTCTCATTCATGGTTGATGGTTCTTGTATAAAGTATGTTGTTCCCTATTTCTTTTGGGAACCCAAATCTTATGAATGTGTTATTATGGGATGAAACCCATTCCTTACCATTAGATAGTTATGTTCTTTATTGATATATTTTCTATGTGGCATGAATGATAATGATAATATTATGAGGTGACATGTGCACCCAGAATTATACAGCGCTCCAATGCATTGGGTAAAGTGATGAATCTCATGAGTAAAGGTGAAATTATTTGTGAAAAATATTCTTGATGGGTTCACAAGTATGTATTTTAGTTAACCACTATGAAATGATGTTTCATTTTTTATGCATTTCCACATTTCAAATCAAATATTTATGCTTCCTCTCATGTTCCTGTTTTTGTTACCTATGTCATGATTATGCTCACCCCATGATATATTCTTCTTATCTATCCTATTTATGGTATTTTAGCTCACCCCTTGTTATGTATATCCTCAGGTGGCTACATGTACTAAAGAGAGGACAAGTTCCAATAAGAAGCTACAGAAGAAGAAATTAAATAAATGGTTATGCTTGATGTTGTATTTGTTATGTAAGTCCTAGTTTCCCAAGACAATAAAACTTTGGTTACTTTATGTGTAATACTATTATGTCGTTTATATTTGAAATTTTGTAATAGTTGTTTTAGAAAAGGCAGGGTCTCGATACAAATCCATTCATTAAATATGGTAATGGAAAATTTTACAGTGTTACACTCATGGATATGGTAAGCTGTACGTACGCTTGTGTAATGGTTTCCATTTTTATATGATCATTATAGAAAGAAGGTAAGTATTATTTTATTTTCTAGATATATAATAAAATCATTAACAAAATATTAATTATTTAAATATAATTATATATATAATCCATGTGATGTGGTGATTAAAAATGAATCACATCGATTAGCGGAGGTGATAGTTTGTACACACGCATGAACGACGTTATCATTTTTTTTTCATGGAAAGTAAGAATGTACATGACATATTATTCTGTTATAATTATAAATATGTCATTAATATCATGTATAAAAATTACTTCCATCATTATGGAAATTCACGAGAGACTATAGTGAAACAAAAAACTATATCGGTTCGTGAGGTGGTTGTCCTCCATACTCATGAAGGAAATGTGCATTTCACATTTGATGAAGTTGGATATGGATTTTGGTTTTAATATTAACATAATAACATCTTAGTATATTTTGGATACAATATTTATTAGTTCATCATGTATAATGTGTATTTAAATGAAGTGGAAGAAGAAATAAAATAGAAACACTTGAATAAAAACATTATATGTTCCTCGGTTGATCACCTTTGGAGTACACCTTAAGATTTATAAGGTAGGTGAAATGCCTAAAAAAGGACTTAGGAATGTGGGGATGGATTCTAGGAAGACGTTTGGGTAGGGTTTGTCTGAATAAAATTGTCTTTGATATGTAAGGAATATATAAGGATGATGGCCTTTAATTGGAGAGGGGAGGGGCACTCTTGGAATTATAAAAAGTATTAAATTAATATTACTTAATTTTCTTTTCTAAAATTTCCCAAACTGATTTAACTAAAATATATGATGATTTTGGGTGAAATCACCATCATCCAATTAAAATTAATTATGGTTTGAATATTTTTAATCATTATCTTTTTATTTTAACCCAATTTAACTATTACTGTTTTATTATGTAATTTACACTTTGATCGTTAAAATAAATACCAAATCATGCAAAAATTCTAAATAAACGAGTCATTAATGACACTGGTAGATTTATGTAATTTTTTTGGCTGAATATTATTTTTTATACATTTTATATCATTTAATTAAATATTTTATATTTTAAAATATGAATTATGTCAATTTTAACACTATTCATTACATGATTTATTTCAAATATCATAACAACTTGATTCCTTTGAATTTAATACATTAACACAATCCTATCATGTCATATTCATCTATAAAATTATCATATATCAACAAATATTTCAAATATTTTTTATTTTAATAATATTATTATCATTTATTTGATTCTTTCTTTAATAAATCTATTATTACATCATCATTGTGCCATAATTAAATTTTATTATTTAATTCCTAAAAATTATAAACCCAATATCTTATTAATATTTTTATCTTTCGAAAAACTATTTATAGTCAAATATATCATTTATATTAATCCATATTTAAATTGTTTTTGTAAGAAGAGACATATTTATGACATATTTTCTTTTAAATTAAATTTTATTAATGTCATAATCAACACCAAGTGGCTTCCAAAGGTAAAATTTTATACCCCAGGGTTTTATTATTCAAAAATAACTCATCCAATAAGATTAGTACTTGTGTCAGGGTAATTTTATGATATTACAATATTAATTTGACCCTTATTTACCTCATTTAATATTTTAACGTGGTAAATAAAGCACAAAAGTTACTATCAACCAAATATAATTTTTTTATATTGGACCAAAATTTTCGTACTTATTACAATAATGTATGCACATTTTTTCAAAATTCAATTCATAGAAGTGGAAAAATTACATTTAATTCTAATCCCATAGATGTTGCTAGAAGGTGGGTAAAAGAGACGTTCAAAATTTCAATAAGTGTGTATATATAATTTCAATAAAAATATAACTCCAATAAATGATATTGGATTAATTGAAAATAAAATGATCTAAATATAATATAAAACCAATTAATAGGATAATCCAATAAACTAGGAGAAATAACGTTTTTGAACTAAAATGCAGGATTTTTCACTACTCATTAATATATGAATTTTAACAAAAAATATCGAAATTTAAACCAAAGTAAATTTTGATGTCCCAAATCCAGATAAGAATATTAATTTTTTCAAATAGAATTTATAAAAGTTTCAAAAACTAGATTTTAAATGGGGTTTCCATTAAAAGGGAGTAAAATAATTTTTTTTTTGAAAAATACTCCTTTTATGAACAAAATTAAATTTGATCCTAAATCATGTTTAGAAAACATATAAGGTGAATTTTAAAAATTACATTGAATATATTGCCTATATATTTAATTAATAAAATCTATCAATAATGATTTTATAATTTTATAAAATCATTTATTATCATTTAACTAGTTTTACAGGAAAAACACGTCCTTTATATTCCTTTGTTTTTTATTTAATTTCCTAATCAATATGGTAACCAGTGATTAATTATATAAACATGCGTAAACCATATTTTCATAATTTATTTAATCCTTTTCATTCCAAACATTCTAATTTCTATGTGATAACTATCATATTGAATAATAACATTAAGTTGTTTGTTTAAGATAAATGTGGCATATCACATATGCTATCAAACATAGTGTTTCCTTTTAAAAACATGGGATGTTATATTACCCCCCACCCCCTTGAAATTGCGTCCTCAAAATTTATATTTATGGGTCTATAACTGAGGTATAACTTTTGAAAATTCAATTATTGTAATCCCACATCAGAAAAAGGATTAATAAAACTTCCACTTTAAATGAAAGACAGGAAAGTATGAAGGTCACCTAAGATTACAAATACTAGGATTCCATGTAGGAAAAAATGGATATGGAAGAAAAATTTACTATCAAGTTCTGATGGATAGTTATAGAAAACATGATCCAGAGGAAGTTAGAAATCACAAAATCGTAATTTAGCGATTGGTTAAAAGACCATTGATCCCTTAGTAAGAAAAGGTAACAAATAATATTTTTGTTTTAAGATCCTTTTCATCGGGTTGTGTAAATCATTTACCTAATTTAATAATAAGATAATGAAAAATACTTTCTTGAGATGTATATTTTCATCCACCGGTCAATTTTGACAATAAATTCAGCTTTTTATCAAGATGGTGAGTATTTATGATGAATTTTTCATGCGTGATGCACTAGAATCAACTTATAAAGAATCACATAATACAAAATATATTAACTATACATTTTTAATGTCTTCAAAAATTATTCAAAAAAATGGTTAGTTCAAGGTAATATAGTTCTCTAAAATTAATAAACCATTATATGATAAAAAACTATATAAATTTCCAAAAGTCAACAGTAATAACCAATGTTCAACATAGACCTCTCAAAAAATAAAATTCCTTAAAATTGCTCAAAATAATCCAAAAAATGATTGAAATCCAAAATTATAAAGGATCAATCACATATCCTTCCAAGATAAATTGTATGAAGTATCTTCAAATAACATCAACCACTATTAATGTCTTATACCAAAAATTAATTACGTGAATCACATATTATCCAAGATAGGTTAATTATTTCCCTTAATAGCATAATTCCCCACAAGTACAGAATGAAAATCATAGATTTTTTCAAAATATAAATAAACCATTACTCCTCAATTATAATCCCATAGTATTATTTTTACCTCAATCATAGAAAGTTCCTAAAATAGTTAACGTCTTCTAAAATAACATTTATTACATAATCCGAAAATCATTTTCCAATACAATGGAATTTGACAAAACATATGTTCCAAAAATCAACATATTCTTATTTCAATAACTCATTTAGCTAAAAGTAAAATGATTCTAATTAGGGACTTCATGTAGGTTGGTGGTAAGTGATTCACCCTTGTCACAATTCAGTTGTGGGTTTGATTCTAACGACCTTTCCAGATGCGGCGGGTTTTCACCCATCCGAGTGAATTTCCTTTTTCAAAAACCATATAATTATAATAATATTACAAAAATATTATAAATACCTCACAGATAACCATAAAATTTTTTAACATCAAAGGTAATTTTATACCTCTCATTTTTAATCCAAAAAAACTAATAACCCCTAATTTCTTCAAAGTTTAATGTCTCCATTAATCAACATAAAATTTCAGAACATGAAGCCTCAAAAAGGGTTTCAAATACATTGATCTTATGATCATAATTAAAATTATAAACCCATGGTGATATCCTAAACTATTAATAAAACATCCTAATATCTTGTTTTTTCTAAACCATCCTTTAATACCCACTATAAGTCCCCAGCCACAATCATTATATAATCTTGAGTTTGAGTCACAAATTCTCATTAAGGATCTTTTTTGGTTCGTAGGTTCAGATGATTTGTCCAAAACTATTACATAACAACTCAAATATTTAAAAGTAAAGGCTTCTAATTACAATAAATTTTTTCAAGAAATAAAAATATTTAAAATAATTCAAATTTTATTTTTCATGATAAAAATAATTATAACATTCATATTGGATTATTAATTTCTCTTACCAATACTTATAACCTATGGAAGAAATTTCAATAAACATGGGATGAGCATAAAATTCTCAATAAGGGACATAAAATGAATGAAAACCATCAGTCTAGTTTAAACATGGAAACCCATTTAATGTTATTTGAGATAACAAAACAAAACATTTTCACATGAATAACACTTATACTTTTATCTTAATTAGAAATAATAAAACCACTTGAAAATCAACTAAACTCATTTAGGTGGCTTAAAGCATCATATATATAAAACCATATCAAACCCATTTCAAATAGAATAACCATATGGTCTAATTTCAAATTTGAGATCTATAATGGGGATCACCCTTTGTATAATATATATCGAGCTCACCAGTGAGAAATAATGGGGATATTCCTTTCATATAATCTATAACGGGATCATCTGTGGTCTATAATGAGGATAAACCCTTCATATATGTTATGGCGGGCTCACTCGTGAGCTATAATGGGGCTCAACCGTTCGTATAAGCTGTTTCCGGATCACATGTAAGATATAATGGGGCTCAACCCTTTTTATATTATATATTGGGCTCACCCATTTCATATATTCTCATGTAAAATTTCATGAATAAATCATGTTCAATCCATAACTCTTTTGAAAAACACTAATAATCCCATATGAAAAATATGTTCGTATAAAATAAAATTTTCATTTTATAACCCGTTTTCAAAACCAAGATACCCAAAAGGGGTTTAATTTTCTTTTAAATTATATTAAGTCTTATAGAGGAAATCAAATATCATATAATGGTTATAGTGGCAGAGTATTCATTGTTTTTGTATAGGTCAAAAAACATTATTTTTGTCTTTTTGTAAAGAACGTAAAATTATTCATATAAAAATATTCATTCTAAAAACATTGAATTAAATTATATATATTCATAAAATGTATCGTCTAATACTTTTAAATCTATATAAATAAATATATAAATTAATATGATTGTGAAAAATATTTGATATTTAAATCCTTAAACATTCAAGGTGTCCCATACCACTTTGAACATTTAAATCATAATCACCATGAAGTAATAAATTTACCAACATAGTAAATAACATTAGTATAGGTATTATATGGATATGAAATGTCATAATTAATGTATATAGACTTTATAAAATAATAAAGGTGCATATTATCTTGAAATACCCCAATGAAAGGAGATTGAGACGAAATCCCTTACCTTAAGTCTCACTCATCATGTAAAATCATTATATTCAAAAATAATAAAAATAGGTCAATTTATACTTTATTTAGAACCATTTTCATGTTTATTATTCATTTTATATCACTTATTACCATGTTATAATAGTTTCATAATTATTCAAGTTCATATCAGTGGTTTTATCGATATTCGGTACTGGAGTAAAAAATGATCCTATTATAATGTAAATTGTACAAATGTTCATAAGTAAATTATCTCAAGAATAATATTCATGACATAATAAAAACATTTCTATATCAATTATACATTCAAATCCATTCATTAAATATATATATTAAAAATTGTACAATGTTACAATCATTGAGACGGTAAGTCGTACGTACGCATGTGTAACATTTTCCATTTTTCTTTGATCATTATAGAAATAGGGTAAGTATTATTTTATCATTAAATAATTATTATAACATCATTAAAATCATATAAATCATTTAAATAAAATTATATAAATAATCCAAGTGATGTGGTGATTAAAAAGGAATCACATCGATTTGCGGAGGGGATAGTTCACTCGTACGCACGAACACCGTTAACATTTTTTGTGCGTGGAAAGTGAGAACATAATTGATATATTATACTCTTATAATTATAAATATTTCATTAATATAACATATAAAAATTAATTCCATCATTATTACAAGTATTGAGAGATTACAGTGAAACAAAAAAAGTATATCGGTTCGTGAGGAGGTTGTCCGCCATTCTCATGAATGAAATGTTCATTTCACATTTCATGTAGTTTATATGGATTTAGGTTTTAATATTAACATAATAACATCTCAGTATGTTTAGTATACTATATTTATTAGTTCATAATAGATGAATTTTATTTAAATTAAGTGGATAAAGGAATAAAATAGAAACACTTAAATAAAGACATTATATCTTCCTAGGTTGATCACCTTTGATGAACACCTTAACATTTCTAAGGAGGGTGTAATGCCTTAAAAAAGGCCTTAGGAATGTGGGTATGGATTATATGAAGGGTTTTGGTAGGTTTTGGATGAAAAAAGTTTCATTTATGTGTAAGGAATATATAAGAATGATGGAATTTTTATAGGAGAGGGGAGGGGCAGTCTGGGAATTATAAAAAGTGTTGAATTAATATGAATTAATTTTCTTCAAAATGGTCCCAAACTTATATATTTTAAGAATTTGATGATTTTGGTTCGAATATTCATCATCCAATTAAAATTAAATATTTTTTGAATATTTTTTAATTGTTATCCTTTTATTATAACCCCTTTTAACTATTACAGTTTTATCATGTAATTTACACTTTGATCTTTAAAATAATTTACAAATCATGCCAAAAATCCAATGAATGAATAATAATTACACTTTTAGATTTATATAAATTTACTTGACATAATATTAGTTTTTTATAAAATTTATATCATTTAATTAAGTATTTTTTCTTTTAAAATATTAATTCTGTCAATTTTAACACTATTCATTACATGATTTATTTCAAATATCATAACAACATTCTTCCTTCGAACTAAATACATTAACACAATCCTAAAATGTCATATTTATCTAGAAAATTATTATATGACACAAATATTTGAAATATTATTTACTTTAATATTATTAATATCATTTATTTGAATCTTTCATTAATAACTCTATTATTGCATCATCATTGTTCCATAATTAAATTTTATTATTTAATTCCTAAAAATTATAAATACATTATATCATTAATAGTTTTATAATTCTATGGACTATTTATAGTCTAATATATAAATTATATAACCCCATATTAAAATTGTTTTAGTGAGAAGAGACATATTTATGACATATTTTCCTTTAAATCAAATTTTATAAATGTCATAATAAAAAACAAGTGGCTTCCAAAGTTCACAATTTGGACCCAATGTTTTTATTTTTAGAAAATAACTCATTTAATAATATTAGTACAAGTGTCATGTTAATTTTATGATATAATAATTTTAAATTTACCCTTATTTACCTCATTTAATATTTAATCATGGAAAATAAAACTCTAAAGTTACTATCCACCAAAAATTATTTTGATCCTATTGGACCAAATTTTCCATACTAATTACAGCCAAGTATTTCCATTTTTTCAAAATTCAATTCATAGAATTGGTAAAATTACATTTAATGTTAATCCCACAGATGTGGCTCGAAGGTGTGTAAAAGAGACATTCAAAATTTTAATAAGTGTTTAAATCTAATTTCAATAAAAAGACCATTAATCAGACCAATATTAAAATTAATGATAATAAAATGATATAATTAAACTTTAAAACCAATTGAAAGGATAATCTAATAAATAAGATGAAAACCCGTTCTTGATGTAAAATGCAGTATTTTTCAATATTAATTAAAATAATAATTTTATCATAAAAATACCAAAATATCAAAAAATATAAATTTTTTATGTACCACTTATAAAATAGAATTTTATTTTTTCAAATATAAATTATAGAGGTTTTAAAACTATAATTAAAATGCGGTTTCCATTAAATGGCGGTAAACATGCAATTTTTTCATATACTCTTTTTATGCATAAAATTGAATTTGATCTTATATCATTTATATATAACTTATAAGATAAATTTTAAACATCACATTAAATATATTACATATATATATTTCATTAATAAAATACATAAATATTTATTTTATTATTTTAAAAACTCATTTATTTTATTATAAATTGTTTTTTAGAAAAACACATCCATTATATTCAATTGGGTTTCATTTAATTACATAATTAATTTCATAACCAATGAATCATTATATAAACTTCTGTAAAACATATTTTCATAATTGATTTATTAATTTTCATACCCACCATTCTAATGGCTATGTGATATGTATCATACTACAAAATAATGTTAAGTTGTTAATTTAATCTAAATGTGGTGTATCATGAATGCTATTGAACATATTGTTTCCTTTTAATAGTTCAGGATGTTATAGAATTTTTTTCTATTTTTTTAATATAAATGATTTTATAAGTGATGAACTTTTTTATTATGGTATCTTTATGTTTTCTCTTAAGTAATGGGTTAAGGAGTTTTATTATTAAGGACATCTCTTCAAGTATGTCTTCAAGAATGGATGAATTATGAAAAACAATATTTGTATTTGTAGTCAAATTTTCTCTCTATTTTGATAACTTGTAAACAATCATAGTAAAATTAATGAGATGAATTATTTTGACATATAATTCTTATGATTCATCCAAATTATATACCAATCTTAAATGGAGACAGGGATAAAAGTAGTTTTGTCAAGGGTGAAGTGTTTCTCAATGAATATGAGGGAATATGTTCCCACCACCAGCACTGACACATTTGGTAAATTGTTCTGTTTTGAAAAAATATAATACACATAGAACACCATAAATGGTATGGGAAATTTTTTTTATTTTTTTTACAAAAATTATATAAATGTTATTTCCTGATCAGAAATGAGTTTATGTATCTTAGTATGATATTATTGAAAACATATAAGTTCTAAGAGTTAATTGGGAGTATATTTAGATGAATATATAGTAAAAGTTAACATATAAAATAATATACTACTAAAATTTATTAATAAATTTCACTTGATATCCTTAAAGGAATAAGATATAATGTTAAGTAAACAATGAAAAAGTTATATTAGTTGAAATAATAAAGTAGAAGTCACTTTTTCAGATTTTTTTGATATCTCAGGAAAAATATAATATAAATATTTAAAATAGTTACTAAGAAACTTCAAGGAATTATTTTATGAGAATTATTCTAATAATGACTATGATGTAGTTAGAAAATGTTTGATGAAGAAAACAAAAGTTATTAACATCATAACATTGGATGTTATATATGAAATATGTTTTAATATGTTTAAGGAGTTGAACATTATTTATATTATTCCTAAGTATCACCATTATTCAAAGTGAATTATTTCATAGTTGTTACACACAAAATATTTTAATAAATGATTTTTTCATATGGTCACAAATAGATGCTTTGGGAATTACATAGATATGTAATTAGTTTAAATACATCCATATATGAATATTAAACATATGGTATATATATCAGTATATCATACAAGATATGTTAGACAAATGATTATGTATGTTTTGTTAAAATATTCTTAAAATATTTTACAAATGTAAAATAAATATAATATTGAAAAAGGAAATATAAAATTTATCATTATTTCACAATGTCTTAATATATATAAATTGATAATCATTTTGTCAAGTGTATTGTTTATTGGCCTCACAACGGAAGACTTTGATTATCCTTAACTAATATTCACCAAAGCATATTATAAGTTATGATTCAATATAATGGTTAGAGTGAGAAAGATTATTGTATCAAGATATAAACCAAGTTCATGAAGCACAAAAATACTTTTTTATACTAGACGACCAATAAAGTATGTCACCCAGAGTGGTATAAACTATATATTTGATATACCATGGGTGTATGGTTCCTATTTTGAGTCCCCATTACCAAATTTACGTTATATACCTAGATTAAGAACCCTCATAATATTACACATTTCATATAAAATCCTTGAGGACTAACTAATTAGGATTGGTTTGGTATATTTTTTATAATACTGTCCATTGGATCTCAATAAAGATTTTATTTTTCCTAAAATATGATTAGTATGAAATTTTATCCCCCAATTGAAAAAGTTGATAATATTTATGGTTTTATTTATTTGGTAAATTTCACTTTCTTATATATTTAGAAGAGTTAAATTTTATGTTCTCATTTGTTAGATGAATTACATGTGATGTTATCATTGAATTGTTTAATCTATACTCGGAGAGCCAGGATTGTTTGAGGAGGCTATGTGATATTGACATACTCTCTATGAAATGGAACCATGCTGTCTTGGAAAATGTAAAAATATGAATATTTTAAAAATAATAAGATAGAAAATGTGTTTATATGTATAGGGATACATGTATTTAATGGATATCATGCCATATATCTTTTTAGTTTGAGTATAATTGATATATCAGAGGATGTAGTTTTCTTAAATTTATGTATTCGATGATTCATATATTTTCTTAATAACATAATGGCATGTGGGTTCACACTTTTTATTTTTCCAAATGGGTATTGAGTTTATCTTAGAGATATGTTATAATTATTTTTAAATATTTGTCCAAAGAGGAGCTTTGGATTGAAATATAATAATTTATTTCATCAGATACAAAACATAGTGCAGTTAATAATAGATTTTGAAAAGTGTTTTCAAATATATTAATATCATTTATGGATATGGTATGACATGTTTTCATATATTATGTGATATGTTGTAAAATATCATGAAATGATTTCATTCCTTAGTGAATGTTGTAGAGTTAATGCAATATGAACTACTCCAATGTATTTTATTGTTTAGTATTGTGTGTCATGGATTACAGAAGACCATATAGAAAAATGATTATATTTAAGCCTATTTAAATTTCATATTTTATAATAAGAAGTTATCAAATGATGAGTGAATGGTAATTTCATGTTGAAAGATATGGTTGTGTCATGGTTCCATGAATTAAATAATTCAATTCATTTTTCAAAATAAAAACCAAATTATCCATATGAAAATTATGGAGTTAACATTTGAATCATTTTAAGACATCAACTATAATTAATAGGAATGAGTGATTTAATAAACAATAGTTACATATGATATATATGAATGCATTAATAATACATTTGTTTAAATTTACTAGTAATTTTCAGGGCTTGGAGAGAATTCCTATAGCTAGTAAAAAGGAGTTAAATTTATGATATTGGGGTGTGTGTGACCCTTTGTATATAATATAATCAATATCCCTCCCTCAAAGTTATCTCCTTTCATCCATATACGATTTTGAGATACTAGAAAATCTTGAAAGACTAAGGATTCAGAACAAATAATTTCGGTGATTAGGAGAAACATGTAGATACATCATATAAGGAATAAATTTTTGTTATTAAGTAGTTTTCTTCACCAAACAATGATTGATGAACAAATCAGAAGAATTATACTATATAAGGTACATGTTTTCATTTCTTGTATCATTTTATTTTAGTTTCATTATCATGTTTTTCTTGTGTTAAAATGGTCGTCAACACTATTTCCTTTTTTTCTTAATCATTGATATTTACGTATAATACTCTAATAATTATCACACTTATCATGAATGATAGATTTGAAATATTTCTTTTTATTTGAGAAGAAAGGTAATTAGGTATTATTTTATAGCTTAAAAAATCATTACTTTTCACAAAGTGATTAATGAAATTTAAATGTAAAATCCAATCTCAATATGATAAAATGGGCTTGAAAAAGAATACCTAAATAATTTCAAAATAAAACAATTATCTATGAAAATTTTACATTCATGTTCAACGATGAAAAACAAAATAAAAAATTTCTATTAAGAAAGAATGTAATATGAAATAAAAGTAAAATATGGTTAAGATACCTCACATGATGGTTAAATAATGGACATTGCAAAATGTTTTTAGAATAGAATTATGTGATTAGACAAAAATCAGGATTTTTTTAGAATCAATGCTATGAAATGAATAAAAATTCAAGAAATCCTCTTATATTTAATTTAAAAACTTAAATAGCACATTCACACATAAAATTTTGTCCACAAATTAATATAGAAATTAAATTGTTTAATGAATTGTATTTGGAATGTTCAACAAGAAAAAAAAATAATAAAAATAGTTTTGAAATAAAAAACTAGAATAAAAACATAAAGGAGAACCAAAGAAGGAAAATACTGTGGAAAGTAGGGAATGAAGCAAAATTTCTCCTGCTGTACACTTTTATAAAATTTATTTTTATTTTATTTTCATATAATCATCTTTTTAATTGGGTTGAGAGGGAACCCTTATAATAACTTGATGGTCTAATGGCCTTAAGGAATAATACATGGGACTTTCCCTCATTGGTACACTATGGATGAAATGAAAAAATCATAGAACCTAATGATATTTCATAGTTACTTAAGAATTTCCCTTGTGGAACTATCATACGTCATTGTTATCCTTTTTGTGTAATGGGTTCATGCTTCACATTATATCTATCAAGCACTATACTATTATGTTATTCTCTATGTCTTCATGCTCAGAATTATAGCATGGTGATCCTCCTCAATTTCCATCATCAGTGTTTACCTAGGTTGTGTTCCTCTATCGTTTTGTTTTTCTTCTACCTTTCACCATGGTCACCACCCATGAACCATGGTGTTTTTCAGAAATTACCCCCAATTGGGGGTTGTTAGTGTAGGACCATCGAACACCCTGGGAGTGGAGGGCTGGTTCAGAGTGTCAACTTTTTCCCTTTAAAGGGATAGATCATGTTCCCATGTTGTTAGGAACCTGATAAACCTATCTGAATAGAATTTTCATAAAACCAAAAATAACTTGCAAAGAGATAACAGATCAGTTTTTCTTGGTTCACCGCTAAGAGCTAGGCTAAGGATCATACACCGATAGTATGTCAATCATACCAAAATACACTAATCTATACTATTTTTTGAATAAAAGAATTTATACATAGTAACCCTATGTCAAGAAGAATAAATTTACAATATTTTAGGGATAGTTCACTACATCACTCAGAACACTTCCATTGAATCACCATTGCCCACTAGATTGGTAGTGATCCACACACAGTTTATGGAGTTTTTGGTCCCTTTAGTTGCATGAAATCATGCATCCTCAACTGTAGATAGATTCCCTATTTAACTTCTCTTCTTCATCTATGAAACACACTTCATTGTGTGGTGACAGTGCTTTGTGGACCACCTCTCCTTATATGGACCGTTATTACCTCAGATATGGATTCTTCTTCAGAAGTCTACCTATCCTTCACAGATAGCTGATGCCCCGCAGACTGAATCTCCTCCATAGATAGGTGATTCCCCGATGATCGCCTCTCCTTATGGATCCTTATTCTATTTTAGGATATAGTTACCCACAAAACTCCTTCCATAAACTATCTATGCAGAACTATGATCCTTTTGAGGAATCTTCCCACAAGAACCTCTTCCTTTTTGAAATTTTATTCCCACATAAAACTTTATACGTCACTAAATTTTCCTAGAGTAAGGATATTTTCTAATTGGAATCTCTCCCCCACTTTAGTCATCTAATTAGGTGTCCTATTATAGGAAAATAGATCTAAAAATCTCACTAATTTGACTACAAAAATGTTTAAATTTTTTACATCATTGAATGCATACTATCCTCTTCCCGTGAACTATTTTTCACATCACTATCTATGTAGTGCATTTCATTCCTCAGGATATCCATTTCCTTTAGAAAATGAGTTGTTATCAAATAATGATATGTAATACATGACATATAAGAAAAAATTCTGAAATCCCCCCCCCCCATTAGGATTGTTTGAAATCTTTAGATAAATTCAATAAACCATCAGCCACTATTAAAACATGAAATGAAAGAAATAGTTCCTCTAAAAAACTAATTCTACTTGAGAAAAGCTCAATGTAAGAAAAAAGTGGGGAAGAATGATTTGGGTTCTCATGTCTTTGAATGATTAAAGATGTCCAGGATAAAGTTTTCATTCTACCACATTGATTCCCAATTGTCATTTCTCAATTCCCCTTCCAATAAAATACATTGAATTTATCCATTCTCCCATATTAAAAATAAACTCAAAGAACCTAGTTTTGAATGTGTGTAACCCAAAACACAGTCCCCTTGGATCGTATCTCATCCATATACTGGCACCACTAATATAAATAGACTAAAAAATATAACACAAATGGGGAGAGAGGATAAATTATATCCCCCTAATTCCTAGAAGGTGGTTTAACACTGAGGATCAACCAATATTTTGTTGGAAACATCAGTTGACAAAGGATTGTTCAGTATGTTAGCCACTTGATCATATATTCCAATGTGATCCATTTTAATCATGCCTTGTTAAAATATTTCCCTGATGAAGTGATATTTTATTTCATTGTTTTTCAAACAAGAATGATGAAAAAGATTATTTGTAAGATCAATTGTGTTCTTGTTATTATAGTAAATCACCATTGGTTGTTTTACCTCATCATCAATATCAATTTGTTGTTTCTTCATCCCAAGTAGGTGAGTGTATTCCTTTTTAGTAGAGATATACTAAACTTTTGTAGTTCAAAGAGAAATTCTTTAATATTTATTACACAACTAATGCTCACATTTATTTCCAATAAATAATTTTACACTACTTGTGGAATTTCTATTTACCACATCTCCAGTTAAACCCGCATCTAAAAAATGATGATTGTTAATTATCTCTTCCTATAGAATTGTGTAATCCAGAATTGTGAGTACCTTGACCATACCTCATTAGTCATTTAACTACCAAAATAATTTCTTCCTTCAGATTACATTAAATTAAGGACAATAAGAATGTTGCAACGATAATATTTGGGTGTGTTATAGTTAAGTAAAACAAGCATATGAGGATTATCTTGTACAAGGTGGGATCCACATGAGTCCAATCCTCATGCCTTCCATGTTTAGTTCTAACCAAAATCATAATACACATTGGTTTGGAGACATGCATATTGAGTTTCTTCAACAAATCTCTTTCATTATTTTCCTAAGAAATAAATGACTTGTCATTCCTATGAATCACATTTATCCCCAAGAATTACACGAGTTAACCAATCATATACATTTAAAATTTTAATTCCAGGTGATTGGAAACTTTATCCACTGATATCTTCTTTCGTCTAAAAAATAAGATAACATCTGTGTACACTAGATCCTCGAACCAATCCTGCTAACAATTATATATATATAAACCATGATCCACTACTCCGATTTTAAATTTTAGCATCTTTATATAAGAGTCCAGTCATGAATACCATGCTTTTAGTTACTTCTTCAAACCATATAGTTCCTTCATTAACATACAAACCTTTATTTCATCATTACTATGTAGAAAACCCACTCCTTGTTCTATGTGGAATTCTTATTGAAGGAAACAATTAAATAAAGCTGCTTTGACATCCATTTGATACACTTTGTATCCTCTTCCAATTTACATGGAATGAAAATATATGATTGACTCCAATATATCCACATGAGAAAATGTTTCATCAATATCAACACATTCAATCTATGAATATATTTTACATATTAATCGTTCTTTATTTTTATTAGATTTCCATGATCTTCGAATTTATTTTTAAAAATATAGTTCTTACTGATCACATTTTGATTATAAGGTATCCTAACTATATACCATGTCTTGTTATTGTCTATATGGTCCAACTCTTCATTCATGAATTTAACCCATGATTCATCCTCTGTATCTTTTTCAAATGATGATGGTTCAACAACTAATAAGAAGGAATATTGTGCATTCTTACTCATTATCATTATCTTTGTGGGTGCTTCACAAACCAAAATGATATTTTAATGATCAATTTAGGATATTTTATTTCTCATGTGAGGTCCAAAATAATTTTCTTCATCCATGGTTTCCTATTCTAATTCTTCTTCATAAACAACATCATGTTGTGACCTCTAAATGTTTTGTACTCATTCCATTACTTATGTATTTGAATCTGTTCTAAGTCCATTGACTTCTACATATTCACTAACAAAAATATAATATCCCATCAAGGTATTTGTGGTATTATCATCAATGATATTAACATCACTTTTGTCCATAATTCTTTTAATAAGACAATTTAAAATTTTATAGGAATTTCTCACTCATTTTATATCCGAGTAATATTCCTTCATCTCTAGAAATATCATATGTCCATGATTTCCTTATTTGTTTTGAATGAAACATTTTCATATGATAACATTAAAATACTTCCAAGACATATTCCTTCTTGAATCATGTCATATTTTTTCATATCAACCATTCAATGGTCTGATGATCGGTTAATATGTATAATAGTACTCGGGTTGAATCCTCATCGATGATACTTTTTAATAGTCAACTATTCTATTTTTTTTAATTGAAGGTTTTTTACAATCATAATTATATTTTTTAATAGATGAAGTGTGATTTAAAAAATTTATAATTATTGGGTTAATTTTGTTATTGTGGATTTTATTCCTATTATATCCTTGATCTTTTCATTATATATAATTAAATTAACACCCACTTCATAAGATGATTTTGATTTGAATTCCCAAGTGTTAAGGCTTTAGTCCAAGCCTTAACAAAACATAGGATTCTAATCGGAATCATAACTTTTTTAGGGTAGTATATTTATTATTCCAATAATCTATATAACCCATATATTAAACAAAACATTTCATTATTCCATGACATTTTAAGTTTAACATAAAAATTCTTAACCTAAAGAATAATCGATGAGCAATTCCCTCAATCACATAACATCCCAAAATTATGACTCACTCCAACAATAGATTTAATCATCCATTGATATGGTTATTAATGTGGTTTATTTTGTTTAGGTTGATGAGTTAAACAGATATTAAAAGGGAAAGGGAAAAGAGAAGACTAGTGCACTGAACAGAAACAGAAACATTGAAGGGAATTAAATACAGACTTTCGATTGAATGAGAAAGTGAAAAAATGTAAGGTTTTCTCTACCTGATTTAAAATATTTTATTTCAATTAAAATTCAAAAACAAGATTTGGATTAGGATGAAATATAATTAATATGAAGGATGTCTTAAAATTATATTCATATCAAAAATAACTTATAAAGTTACAATTGAAAACAAATGTAAATGAAAATGAAATGAAAAGTAGAGAATATGTATGTATTGTCAATAAAATATCATGGAATTTACTCTCATGGACATGGAAAGTATATGTCCCTTCCAAATATTCTCATATGATATAAAATTCCAACACCTTGTAAAGAGAGAATGAGTATCTATTTATATCCAAAACGAGTGGATAGTTTTCATTAGAAAACTATTCCTCATGTTGTCTTCCCAATTTGAATATTTATAAAGATTAATATGGGGAAATAATATTCTTTTATTTTTTAAATAAGAATGTGAAAAGTTCCCCTTCCAAATTTGGTGTCCATTGAACATCTCTATCCAATGTTATGTTTGTTTTACTAAAATAATTTCTATTATCCACTTTATTAAAAAATTTCAATGTCCATAATGTGAATGGTTTTTTTGTATGGAAATATACCTCCAAATCAAACTTATTTCTTTAATAAAAATGGGATCCAATATCATTGATTTAACATTGAAAATGATCATCTTGACATTCTTTCTCGATTAGGAGAAAAATCAATAATTGTGTGCTGATTTTAAATTCTAGATAGAATGGTGCACTGAACATAAAATTATATGTTTGGCCCCTTTTTTGGAGTTTACCCTTTAAATTTTCTGCATGATTCTTTTGGGAAATAAAGAAGACATTATAGAGTTTCATCAAATTTTGGACTCTAGATGGAGACCATAAATTCAATAATCACAGATGGTCCTATTTCTTCAAAGATTCTATGGGCCTTATTGTTTGGCTCGTATGGCCCTTCAAATAGGTAAATTGGATCAAACTCCAGGTTATTAGTTTTTTAGAAATTGAATAAGTAAACCTACAAAATAATAATGACACAATTTGTATCAATAGTGTTAGTGTTATGATTAATAAATTAAACTAACTTGAATATGGATTAATTCAAATAATGATCAAAAATTATATTTAATATTAAAACAAGAATATTTCACACTAATTATGAACCTTACATATAAAATCAATAAAGTGAGTGAATAATAATTTATGAAAAAATTAATAAAATCAACCCAACACTTAGTCTTGTTCATTTCCTCATGTACAAAAAAAATAAAAACAGAACAAAATAATTTTCACGAATCAAAAAATATTAAAATTTTATTTTCACCAATTAGGGTGGTCTATATAGTACACTCATCCATAATGAAATCAATTTTTTTTACAGAATTAATGTTCCAAAAACAATCCATTTTTCATGTTAAAATTTTGAAATAGAAAATATGGGCACACAAAACATTCTCATCTCAAGATGATGTAACTTATTTATAGAGATTCAGTCAATCACCTAAAAAAACTGAAAGTCTTAGATTTTGTAAGAGCTACCAACATGCATTTATTTTAAAAAATTTCACATGAAACCACATGTATTTTTAAGGTTTTTTCTGTGGCAATGTGATAGTAGGAATAGAGTGTCCATATGAGTGTAAAATTGATATTAAACACCGACATGGGTAAATGAATGAATTTTTTTAAAGGAAACAACGAAATAAATGGAAAAAAATTTTTAAGGGAATGAATGTGTAAAGGAATATAATAGAGATATAAAATTTTAAAGGGATGAAATGTTTTAATATTTACAAAACCCAAAACATCTCCCAATGAAATAAGTGTTCCTTTTTTCTTGTAATTTTTTTCTATACGTTTTTCAAATGTTTATTACGAAATAGATAATCATCTCCCAAACCATATTTTATCTCCTTGTGACACTAATTGTAATAGTTTTAACCGGATAAATGGTTTATGAAGAGATATTTTTTACCCACCCAAGACACAACCCACATTGTTTCTTATTTTTTTATTTTTTTCATATTATTTTTTAAAATAGTTTTCAATAATATTTATACAATATGTCATAAACATATATCCATTCCCAATATTCACTAAATTATAACCTCTCCCCAACACTAAAATGGATGATTTCCCTAAATCATATTATAACATGATAAATATCAAGATAATGATACCGAAAATGAAATACATCCCTCACATATAAATTTATATAAATTATGGAGTAAAAATCCATGTAGATGTTGGGTGGGGTAAGGTATTGGCCTTGTAAGGTGTCTATAAGAAACATTCATAGGCTCAAAGGAGCTTCCAAATGGAGGTTGAATGTAAGGGTAAAGGGGGTCTATTTTTCTATTATATTTCTATTGTGTTTTATAAAATTCCTCTATAATATTAATGTACACTAAAGTCATAAATTCACCTCGAATGTCTATAAACTCTAGACTCACAATAGGGGGTAAAAAATGCACAAAATTACATTATGATCTTATGTGACCTTGGCATGAAATCTAATGTTATTCCTCACGGTTAGATTAGATTCATTTGTTAAATCAAAATATGAGCCTTTAAATTTTATTGTTCTTGACAAAAAATCCTTTATCGAAATTTATGATGAATGTAAAAAAAATAAGATGAAAACATTTATTTTTACTCCCCAAAATGGTTTGAAAAAACATCCAAAGTGTTTGGTGAGAAACTATGTCTCTTTTTCATTTTTTTTAGTTTTTTAATGTTTTTTATAATGACACACCCACATGAAATAGAAATAGTAAATAAATATTTTGATGAAAAAATTGGTAAAACAATTATGATAATGAGTGAGGAAGAAGATATATAGAGAGAGAGAAGTTATTGGGAAAGTGGAGCCCCATAGTTTGGATTTATTGGGTCATCGTCTCCACCTAGTGGTCGGTCTACCGCAATGGTTTGGAGTTTAATGGATGTTAGTGTGGTTCTAAAGATTTTTTTCCACTCGTGGTGATTCATTATCCTAATCCCATTAACTATGAATAAACATTTGTATGATGGGTATTGGAGTTGAACTACACAAAATGGGTAAACATTAGTAATAATAATAGGACCTACCCAATGGGAATTATGTTTACATGGGTGAAGTGAAAATTAATAATTGAAGTGAATTAACTATTCCACATCTTTAAATTCCTTTCTTAGGATGTTTTTTCACGGAGTACCATGTCATTTTATTCTTAGAGATTATAATGTTCTTAGCAATCTAGTCGAAGATCCTCCAATTCTGTCAACTGCAATAATATTTCTTCACTAGATTTTCCACAATCAAAATGACATGTTTTTAGATCCCAAAATGACATATTATGGATTCCAACTTGTAAATGAAATGCTTTACCAAAAACTATCCTAAATGAAAAAATCACAAGTTTAATTTTATAGATAGTTTAATAAAACCAAAGTGAATCACTTTGTCTTTCAGACAAGTCTATTCCTATGGGTATAAAAATGATCTCAATAACTCTTTTCACCTATCTATTAGAATGTTCAGCAATGGATTTTTTTTGGGGGGGGAGTGATATGCAGTTGATGTATTATGTAGGACACAATTATTTTTTAAAATACATTCCATTTTATGATTAGATAAATGGGATTCTAATTCACTTATAAAGAAACTTGGTGTTCTAAATTCGTGGAAGATTTTCGTTTTTAGAAACTCACTAACAGTATGTGAATCATCAACTCTAGTGGAATTGCCTCAACCCACCAAGTAAAATAATGGACCAAAAAAATAATATAGTAGAATCCATTGGAAGGGAGAAATAGTCCCCTAATATCGATTCCCCAAATGTGGAAGATCTCACATATGATTAATGAATCTTAGTGAATTTTATTTTATTTGGAAAATGGGAAATACTTTTGGAAAGGGTTAATTGATTGGCAGAACACATGTGAGTCCTAGAAGAGTTAAGGTAAGAAGAATCTATAGTCTTCAAACTTTTGGGAGGTCCTTTGTGGTCCAAAGTGGACACCACAAGGAATTGACTAAAAAAATTATATCATGGAGGTATGCCCATCTTCATCGTCACATCTCCTAATTACGAGGTTTGTCCCAATTTTCAAAAGATTATAATCATCCCAAATATAGTATTTTGAATCACTTTTCATCTTCACTTTTTGTTATTATGAAAATTTTCTTAAAGAAAACCAACCAAGTTATTTATAATAATGGCCTACCATGGTAAATTTGGAGTGAGAGGTCATTTTTTCTTAGTGGGTAGTTCTGGATAAATGATTTTTGAATGAGAATAATTATAAAATCTACTAAAGTGATCAACTATAAAGTTTTATTTTACTAGTATATATTTCATTTCAAGATCAAAATCATGGAAATTTGGATCCATCTTATTATCCTCAGTTGTGAATCACTTTTATTTAGTAAAAAAATATAGAATAATGATCTTTAATGATGATGATTTTGGAATCTAATAGATAGGGATAAAATATAGCTAATGGAAAAACCAATACTAGAAGTTCATTTTGAGTCACAGTTTAGTGAGATTGAGTTTCATCCAATGATTTGGGGGCATAATAGATGACATGAATGATTTTCTCACTTCTTTAACCAAGAAAAGTCCTAATGGACCTATCATAAGCATCACACATCAACTCAAAGGGTAAGGACAAATGTAGAGGTTATATTATTGGGGAATATGTAAGATCATATTTGAAATAAATTAAGGATCTCGTGCAAGTCTCATTGAAATGGAATGTGGAGTCATATTGGAGTAACTTTGTTAGTGGAAGGGAAATCATAACGATGTTATGGATAAATCGCTGATAGAAATCATCATGACCAATGAATGAATGAATGTATGGAATAGATGTTGGTTCATAATGTTATTGTATTGCTACAATTTAGGAATGATCGACTTCAATACCATCTTTTGAAACTTTGTTCCCACAAAAAAAAACCCATTTTAAACCATGAAGTGACATTATTGAAAATTCACAAAATTGTAACATTTGAAACATTTTTTAAGGAATAGAGAGTCTAAATGGAAGAAGGATTCAAATTACTAACCTAAAATGGTAAATTCATCCATCAATACCTTCATACATTGCTCAATGAATTCTAAAGAGAAACTCATCATACATCTCTGGAATGTTATAGGAGCATTTAAAAGGCTGAAAATAATTCTCTTATATGAATATGTTCTAAATGGGAAAGTGAATATAGTATTTTATTTGTCCCAAGGGGTGATTGGGATTCAAAATATTCGGGTTTATTCATCATGAAATAAATAATGTGGATTTTCAACTAATCGTTCTAGCATGTGATCAAGGAATGGAATATGGTAGTAATTTTTTGTGCTTCGACATTAAATTTACGGTAGTTGATGCATTGAAATCAATTTATTTCACTTGATTTATGACCGACTCTCCATGTTCATTTGTGAAAATAGTTATCTAAACCTTCTTGGGTAAAACATGAATTGGAGTAATGCATTCACTCTCAAAAATTGGGTAGATAATACCTGCCTAAAAAATCATTGTGATCTGTTCTCTAACAACATTATGTATGGGTGGATTTTGACTTCTTTGTGGTTGTCTGATCAATTTGGATGATTCATCAAGATGGATTTGATTCAAAAATAGAAAACAGTTGATTCCTAGTATGTAATCTATGTTAAAAACGAATGCATTTTTATATCCCTATAATACATGAACAAGTTTGTTCAACTTGATTTCACTAATTGTAGTATAGAAAATGATAGGATAAGAGTGATCAAGGAAGAGGAATAGATATTTTAGGTTTTCATGAAGAGGTTTTAGATTAGTCTCATCTTTCATTTGTGGGTTGGGAAAATAAAAAATGGAGGAAAGAAATTCTTTTACTTCTGATTAATTTTCCATAATTCTGTTAAATGTGGAGTAGTATATATTAGAGTTTACGTGGGATTCTAGAGTGTTTTTTAGATCTTTTATATTTATGGAGTCTATGAATGAAAGGTCCCCATCAACTTCCAAATTTATGAATCAGTTAATCATGGTGAAAATTTTATAGGATCCTATATCACAAGAACATGGGGTTCAATTGACTCTCAAAAGTTTCCATAGAATCATGGATTGATAATGCATAGTGGTCCTTAGAGGGGTATCACATGTATTCGAAAATGTTGAACTTGAACAGTTGGTCACAAAATTCCATGGATAAGATGCACACATGGACATCAATCTTAGTTTTAGATATCATGACCAATGGTATTCCTAAAATTAAGGGAGATCAAGACAATTTTGTCTCACCTTCCATATCGAGGACATAGAAATTAGCTGGGAAGATAAAATTGTTGACGTGAACAATGACTTCCTCAATTATTCCATCAGGACTAGCATTACATCAATTAAAAAATTTAATGATAACAACCATAGTATATATGGAACCTAGACCACGGTTGGATAATATGGATTTTGGAATGCCATTTATTGAGACACCTAGGTCTATGAGTGCATCGTCAGAGTGGGAACTCCCTATTTTTCATGGAACCATTAAGGTCACTTGATCATTAAACCTTAAGGGAAAAGAATAATGGGTTGGAACATTTTCAAATGTTCTAGCCACTTATGGGTGAAAAATTATTTTATATACATTGTATACAAAGGCATTTGTTTGATGGAATTTAATATGTGTATGTTATTTTCATTACGGCTAAACATGTTGACAATTTCATGTTTATTTTTAAAGGACTTAATTGGATTAGAAATAGCTTATGAAAAAATGAATTAGGGTCCTTAGAGGAATGGAAGGAGGTGTAGAGACTTAGTTTTCTCCCGATAAAAAATTGTATTATTTCCCTCAATTTTCTATTCATGAAATAGAAACATGATATCACCTAAATGGTTGATCAGATAAGAAATCTGATTCCACAGTTGCATCCAAAATGTGTTTTTTACCCTAGGCACGATATAAAATATGTTTCCACAGGACGTTCAGACCCCTCTCTCAAAAGAGGTATGTTAAAAGGATGAATTAATTTATTAATATAATAGATGTAGCCCAAAATACTCTCAAAAGGTAAATCAGATCATAAATTCGAGGCCATGGTTGAGTTTGGAGCATGTTGTTTACACTATTAGGGGTAAAAGTTTTGTCGGCCTAAGCCTCATGTAGAAATATTCTCAGACAAAAAACTGTAAATAAAATAATTAAATTAAATTGATTTATTTGAAATGATACTTTTAATAACATCCAAACTAGGACTCAGATTGGAAATCTGATACCACTATTATGTTCATAGTGTGGTTTTTATCCTAGGGGTGACCAAAGTTGAGAGGGCGCGGGAGATTCAGATTTTTCATTTGCTAACAGTTTCCTATAAATATGGAATTAAAGAAATGAGAAGAGTTAGCTCATTTTCCCCCTCGGATGGAAAATCTATAGCAGATGGAGATTCGATGTCTGAACATTGACAGATCGCGATGAAACATCAGATACGGATAGATCAGAGCGTCACGAACATAACGAACGATATAGATTCATGGTAGGATATATATTTCAGATTTTGCAGCTCCCTGGTTATATATTACATCCCCAAAAATCCATTCTTTTTTGTTTTCGATACTATGGAATCCTTTAACGATGTCCAAAAGAATAATGATTATTGTCTGTTTAAATTTCTGATTGCCAGTTCTTCACGTTCTTTGCGTTCTTCATCCACCCACTTTTCGCATCGCCAAATCATCGACGAATAGAGGATCAAGGAATATGTTTGGAAACATCTCGAACAAAGGAGTCCCGATCTATGATTGGGATCATGTTTTAGGTTACGAAGGAAGCGCAGTGGTGATCAGAAGTGGAAGTTACTTTACGCCACGTAGAAATGTTGATAGATAATCGAGCAGAGGCTGGCGTTGTGATGGTATCGTCTCGGGGTGTCCAGATCTGGTCCTGAATTGCATTTTGGACAACAGGAGTGAACGTGGTGGTCCGCCAAAGATATTATAGTGGCGGTCTAGTGGTCTGATGGTGGCGGTTTCTGGAGAGGCTGTAGCAGTCCAGCAGGCACTCCGACGACTGTCCTGCTAGACCGGTCCAGCGGCATTTAAACCCCCGTATCATTCAAACTGGGTGTCCAATTTGAGTACCATCTAGGGCCACATGACCCTTGCATCGAGGATGGCCTTTTTAGGCTAATTTTAGAAAAAAAAATTGGATCAATGCTCAGGGACATGAAATATCCATTTTTTATAATAATAATAATATAATTATTATTATTCGGGAAACCAGTATCGAACAGTACGTTTTAATACGATGACCAATTGATGTTTCGTCTAAGGCGTTGTTACCCTCATGATGAGGCAGACTTTTCAAGGCCAATTTCGGGTGCTTAAATGGATACAGTGGTGTGGGCCCCACGAGTCCTTCTTCGGGTGTTTGCAGTTGAATGCAACCTTTTAACCGGGTATCCATTTTGGATGATCGAGTTTCCGAATATGTGTGTTTTTCCATGAGGATTGAAATGGAGTGATCCTCATGAATAAATTAGTGGCTGAGGCGTGGGCCCCATATGATGCCTTTCGATCCTAATGCAGCATTTTACGACTTCTACATCAGAAGCCCATTTGGGGTATGTGAATAATCTACCTTGCATTTTTTTGAGAGGATCCCAATGGTGTGAGCCATTTGTATGTGCAGAGCCTTTTCTTTATTAGTAGTGGTCAAGCACCGATTGGGCGTTTACGGTGAAAAGCACCCTTTTCAGCGGTCATCAGTTTTGGATGAATGAATAGTTGATCCAGTGTTTTTTTCGAGGGGATAGTAATGGAAGGATATGTGTTATGTGTTTTCGGGATTAAAGAGTGGGCCCCACGTGGCCCAATTTGTGCGCAACACAGTGGAATGAAACGTCTTCACTGAGAGTCCATTTCGGTGGAATTAATAGTCGATCATGTCTGCTTTTCCATATGTATTGATACAGTGTGATCTATTTGGTTATCGAAGGCCATTCTCAAGAGGCATGTCAGTAGGAATGTGTTTTCTCCCATCGAATCAGTAACGAGAAACGTGCGCATGTCATCCTTTTGGCTAGAGGTGTCATGTACTATGGGAGTACACTGGCATGCCTTGTCGGAACTAGTTCATAGTTTATTACCCGATTATGGGTAGGAATTTGGATAAATTATGAGGCAAGGTCACATGCTATGTGATCCCCACACGTGTTGTGTACCAATTGAGTAATCTTGTACCTCTCATATCCCTTTCTTCTGAACATGGATTCTGGCCGGTGAGTATCCTATCCTGTGTGTTTTTCCATATAGAACACGGTGGTGCCTTCTATAGCGGGTTTCAATGTATGATACGAGATGTAATGAGTGAGATGCTTTTATGATGAAACGTTCAATGTTCTGGTAAGACCTATCTCAGGCGATGCTCGAGGATAGAAGTGATGTTTTCAGAATCACCAGAGCAATCTCGGCTTACACTTCAACTAGGAAGTGTAGTTGAATTCCCTATTATCTTCCCGGATTACACTCCAGTGAGGTTGGGTAGTTTTTTTCGCTATTCTCTTTCGGTCTTACCCTCCAGTGAGTCTAGGCAGTGGCATTCGCTGATCTCTTTTGGGATTACCCTCAACCGAGGCTGGGTAGTGTCATTAGCTAGTTTATATTTCTAGCTTACCCTCCAGCATAGCTGGGCAGTGGCATTCGCCCATTAATCTTTCAAGACATACCCTCTAGTGGGGATGAGAAGTAAGGTTCATCATTTAATCATTTGGTATTACCGTCCTTCTGGGATGGCCAATGGGTTCATCAATGACTGTTATAAGTATATCCTCCAGCAGGGAAGCATAGTGGGTTCAAGACTTTGTGACATGATTCTTGACTATACGGCATAGTGAAGAGATTTTCTTGATGTAACATTGGACTCTCAAGAAAAGGGGCAATTTTTCCACCCAAACACACCCCTGTGATGTGACCTAAAATTGTGCGGATGAGACAGAACCTTCTAAAGCGGATAGTATCAAGGTGCAATTATAGAGCCCCATTGACTTTCAGTTCATGGAAGATGTGTGGGATGATAGGAATAGATTTTGTTTACTTGCAGAACTATTAGTGAATCATTTCCTAATTTGATCTAGTAATATGGAGACCCTCTTACTATCTCATTTGGGATTCTTTGGTTGAGCATATATACATCATTTTGTAGCACCCACTTCTTGGGTTTTGGTTACTCTCATTCCAGGAGAGGTAAAGATGCGTGGGGTATGCCACATGCTTTCCATGTTTAGATTCTATTGGTTAGTTGTCTCTACTCTCATATTATAGGTACCGAATTCTTGACAAGATGTTCATCTCTTCTCACCATTTCTAGCACCTTGTGTCTGTACAAGATTATTTCACTTATTTGTTGGTTTGACATATACTCTTTTACTATACCTTAGTCTATATACTACTTCCCTCTTTACTTCCTCACTTACTACTCCCTTGAGACTTTAGGGAATCCTACTGAGTACCCTTATACTCACCCCTTGTTGGGATTTTCCCACACTTGATGTGCCTCAGGAGAAGACAGAAATGTTGATCGTGATTTTAGAGGACAATAGACATATGGGGTGTTTTGGACCATATCTGGTGGTCATAGCTTGGGATCTAGAAGTGGGGATCTATCAACTGTTTTATTTTTCCACCAATTGCTCGGTTGTTGCACTTTTCTATTTGGGCGTGTATTTTTACACTTTTCCTATCGGTTTATCTTATTCGACTATTTCTATTTAGAGGTCGATGCGTATTTATGGTTTATATATATATAATGGTGTTGTATCTTTTTTCCTTTCCCTCTTCACTTTTTCATTGAGTTGGATACGTGTGTGTGTGTGATCATGTACATAGGAAAAGGCATCCCTGTGTTTTTATTCCTTCAACGTTGGTCACTATCCCCAGGCCTATCGAGGTGGGCTTGGGGTAGTCGCGGCTTGAGCCCCAGTGTGGGTCGGTTCATGAAAAATTTGTATAAGATGTGATTCGTTCCTTAGGATGTTGTTTGGATGATCCATAAAAAGGAACTGGTTGGGTTTGAGGGGAACAATGTCAATGTGTCTCGAGAGCTGCTCTCAGGCCAGGGAGTCCAGTGTTGGTGTGGCAGCTGACGTAGCCATTCACTAGGACCCTGATTACCCACTTATCAACCTGGAATGCTGGGACACATGATGGAGGAAACATTGGTACATGCATCATATAGGATTGACTCTTTGATTGTCCTTATTGAGTCAACTCCATATCGTTATTGATATATATATATATATACATATACTCAATTGACTATGGTACTCCTTGATCAAATTCAGGATGCCTCCATAACGACAGCCATCCCAGATACTAGCTCCGGTTCGTGAAGACGATTCTGTGAGCATTGAAGCCTCAGTTCAGGATCCATAGTATTATTTACCCATTCTTAGAGATGGAAGGTAGCAACACCTACGCCTGTGGAGTATTAATTTGTATCGGCAATGCGTGCTTATGATGAGTGCATGTTGATCGATCATTGCGAGATCCATCATCAGAGACCACTGAGGTTCTGCGGTAAGCCGGACCCTCTGGCAGTGAACTGTTGGCTAGGGTCAATGGTTCAACTCTTTAGGATAGTTCGGACACAAAAAGATTAGATGGTGTCTTTGATAACCATTTTTTTCTAATGGAGTATCTTGGTTTTGGTAGAGACGTGATGCTAAGAGGCATGTGGATTGAACACTCTTGTGGGATGACTTCCAGTAGCTATTTTTTTTAGGAGTACTACCCCTCATTTTTGCACTCCGTTAAGTTTTAGAAGCTACTAGAGCTTTAGTGGGGCGGGATGATGATGGATGAGTACGTGACTAGGTTCTTAGATCTTACTCAATGATAATTAGATGTGGTCCATGATGGAAACATCCTTTCTCATATGTTTGATTAGGGTCTCCATAGAGTATATTTGTGAAACAATATTGCCCTTATGAATCTTTATCAATCTCGGGGTGCTAGAGAAGGCATTAGTGATAGGGAGATTTCTGTTAGAGGGGTGTCAGTTCTCCGGGTTTGGTTATAGGCACAATAGAGTTGGGATTTTTTCCATAGCTAGAGGACGTTAGTTGACATGCCCTTGAAATAGGAGGCATGACCTTGATAAGAATCAGGCACATGGTCGAGGACAACATAGAGCACCGGGAAAGCCCGTGGAGGGATAGTGATATGCTTGTGATGGGTGATGTCATGTGGCAATAGACTACCTGACTAGATGTGATGAGCTTCCTAGGAAGTTGATAGATGCACCACCACAATAGAGGCAATGCCATGATTAGTGACCTCCTATGTGAAGAAAGGGTGGTCCCCATGGAGGCGGTGTTAGAAGAGGAATAGTAATAACTATCGTTCATGGATGATGTAGCAATTTCCTTCCACCACCAATAGGCATCCCATGTCAGGCTCAAGGAGCTGGCGGTTGGGGCCGCTGGTAGTTGTACTCTATGGATTTCCAAAATCCTACAGTACATGAGATGATAATAGGTATGCTTTATGTTTTTCTAACATTTACAATAGAACATGTAAGATACTGTGTGAGGTACTCTTTTCTTCAAACTCCATGCTTGGGGAGTTACCGAGGGGGATGCAGGGCATCGGTGTAACCCTGTGATGGTTGAGTTCACTATAGCTTTGAATGTATGAGAAAGAGGGGTTATTCCTCCACTGTAATACATTTTATAATGCAAGAAAAATTGTGAGAGAGTGTCATTTCCACTAGAAGAAGATAGCATCGAGTTTTGGTGCATGATTCCCTCTGACTTATGTGTTTTTTACTACGTTGTGCAGTGGAGTCTCAGAGTAGGTGTTGGTTTTTCATGTGGGGATTCTATCCTTTACCTCCCTTTGTTTGAGGTTTCACTAGTGGGTTTGATGGACTTCTTGTTTTTGGATTACTCTCCTTCTATGTGGGTAAAAGACTCACGAGGAATGCCACATTATTTCTATGTCTAGCCTGGTCGAGGTGATGGAAACCCCATAAATAGAACTATGTGACTCACTCTATGGTGTTGTAAATGGTAGTATTCACCCTGAGAATGTGGAGACACTACCTTTTGAGAGAGTGATTTTTGGTTTTCTCATACCACCAATGTCTCAGGTATATCTTAACCCAGAGATACTTGAACCTGAGATGGTTATGCTGGTTTAATATCCTATAGGATTATGATTTCGTGATATTTTATAATCTAGGAATGAAGAATGTTTAGTAAATTACCTTAGCAGGGAGTCCCAGGCTCACTAGGTGCGGGTAGTTTCATAGCAGTTAGCTTCCCTGTAGCTGACCATGGTGGACCAGGATGGTACATCATTTCTTCAGTCAATGGTTTTGACTCCTTCACTCCATGAGAGTGATAGAGAGTATTGGTTGTGAGACATTGATTGTGAAATCTTGTGGGACCTGATATCCTTGGGCATTTCACTAGATTGACATTCTGAGGGAGGGAATCATGAGGCCCTATTCCAGGAACAACAGTGATCTCAGTCATGGAATGGAATGTAGTGATTTGTTTGGGGATTTAAACTATCCCCTTAGTTCCTTCAGGCCATTAGGAATCATACAAGAGATGATTAGGTTTCCTATCACCTTACCCTATCACCCTAATAGTTGTAGTGGGTTCAATACGTCTTCCACGTGTCATTGCTGATGAGATACATGTCTGTTCCTACAAAGTTTATCAAAAGGAGAAGACCTTATAAGGACATACCATCCCTTTGGTTCACATGTTCTTCCATCATGGTAATGTCTAGGTTTTCCCCGAAGATGGAGAGACATGTTTGTGCTTAATACCCTAAGTTTCTTTTCCTTCTTTTTCTTTTCGGGGATGAATATCTTGAAGGAGGGAAAGATTTAGTGACCCGATCTTCCCCTGTAAGACATTGGGAAATTAATACATTTATTTTCAGAGCTAGGTGATGATACAACATGCAATTTTGAGGCCCGATGTGCCTAAAATATATTATACAAAAATATTAAGTGTTTTTGTACTATTCATGCAAAAGATACAAGATTTATCTTAAATGGTTGATTATATTGGAAATATGAGACCGGGATTGGGTCTAATATGTGGTGTTTACCATAGGCGCGACATAAAATATATCGACATAGGGTTTTTGGATCCCTCTCACATTATAAGTATATTAAATAGATGAATCAATTTAATAATTCATTAATTTCATATATCAAACACAAATAACTCTACAACGGTAACTCAGATTGGAAATATGAGGCCATGGTTGAGTTCAAAGCATTCCCTTTACCCTAGAAGGGGTATAATTTTTGTCAGTGCATGCCTCTTGTAGAAAAAGTTTTGGAGGGAAAATCCATAAATAAGATAATTAAATTAAATTGTTTTATTTGAGACGCCACATTGAATAAATTCCAAACGCAGACTCGGATTATAAATTTAAGACTGTCGTTGAGTTCGTAGTGTGGTGTTTACCCTTGGGGTGAACTTTGTTAAGAGGGTGTGGGATATTCGGATTTCTCTTTCTCCAGAAGTTTCCAATAAATATGGAATTATGGAAATGAGTAGAGTTAGATCATTTTACCTCTTGGACAGCGATGCTCTTGTCGGATCAAAATAAAAATGTAGATGCTCAATATACAAGAGGGGGGTTAATTTTATACATTAAAAATTCCTTTGGAACCTTTAAATTTGGTATAAAACATTCATTTTTAACTTTAAGGAAAACTATGTTTAACAAAGTTAAACAAGGTAAATTCAGAAGACCTCTTAGTTCTACAAACTTGCTAGGTTCCGAAAACATAGTTCCAGAAGTGAAACATAAGAAAAGTTTACATGGAAAATATTCTACCGTAATGAATATAGAATCTTACTTATCATAGTATACAAGTACAAGAAATTATAAGATAGTTATGCATTCCTTATTAATCAAAATGCAGTGGAAAATGAAATTGAAACAAAACAGGTAACAAGTATGAGATCTTTTAACCCAAAGAGTAGAGTATCCAATAACCGTGGAAAAAGGTTCCTTGATTTATACTTTCAAGAAAGTCTCTTTTACCCACACTAGGGTAAGACCTCGATAGGAATATTGGAATCTGTCTTGCTATCCCCGCTATCCCTCGAACTTCAAGGTAGTCGACACCTCTTTCTTCCTTATTAAGGAATTCCTCGAACTTTAAGGTAGTCGTCACCTATTTCATCTTATCCCTGAAATCCCTCGAATGTACTCAAAAACATTCGGAGTCATATGAAGAAATATGAACAAGATGTTTAGTACGCATAATGAATGATAGTCTCTCTCTCTAGAAATCTCTTCAACAACATGTGGTCTCTAGAGTGATCAACATTAGATGTGTTGTTGAGATTGTTCAAAGGAGCTCCTATTCATAGGAACATCTCCAATGGTCGGCTCCCTCCTCCAATGGTCATATTTTTTTATAGAATCTCAGAGGGACCTACACATGTGTCACTCAAACAATGGTTAGTTAATAATAGAATGTAAAACCTAATTTCATAACAAGGTAAGAAAAATATGGTTTCTTAACCAAATCCATTTTTGGAGTCTAAGGAAAAATAAAGTTCGATGTCTAAAAAATTATCATTCAGTTTATAAAATACATGGATATTACGATTTTATTTTCCAATGAATTTAGAACCAAAATTCTACAGAGTTCAGATTCTGAATTCAGATGAATTCAAAGTCTGAATTATGAGGAATTCAGAGTCAGAATTCTGATGAATTTTGAGTCTGGAATCTGAGGAATTTGGATTCTCAATTATGAGGAATTCGGAGTCGTAATTTCATAGAATTTAGAGTTTAAGTGTCATAGAATTAATAGTATGAAATTCAGATACTTATGAGTCTGAATTTTAGTGAATTCGGAGAAGGAATTTCAGAGAATTCAGAGTCTGCATTTCATTGAATTCAGAGTCTGAATTTCAGAGTATTCAGAGTTGGGTTTCAGGGAACTCGAAGTCTGAATTTTAGAGAATTCGGAGCCTAAATTCGGATCTTGAAAACATAATACACTATATCTATGTATTTATATGATTCTGAGTTATTTAGATATGTAACTTAGTTTTACACATAGAAATAAAATGAGATAGATTTTAGAGAAACTATATTAAGAACAATGAAAACCCGTGTAAGGATAAATTTTCTGTGGGGAAGGAAAATTTTCCATATTAAGATAAATATTAGGGGAAATGAAATTTTCATTAAGATAAGGTGTTTGTGTTTTTAAAAACATAAAGGAATTGAAATGTCATAAAGAAACCTTATTGAATCAACAATATCCCACTTTTTGGAAAGCACAAACATCCTTATGAAAAATAATATAAGGACATATAATTTTTATGAACATGAAAATAAAAAATAAATTCCCCTTAATTATGGATCATAGTGAATATGACTAACTCCCCCTTAGGATATGAATTCCCAATGGATCGTATTCTTGATTTCATGAATGATATTTTATATTATCTGGCATACGAAGATATTCATTGATAAGAACTTACCTTAGACGGACTCCCCCATACATTGGGGAAATACTTCTCACGTAGTACTATTTTTATCATTCCTTTCTCCCACTTTGTGAGTTTCAAAAATGAATAAAGAGAATGGAAAAAATTGGTACCTAATAAATTAGTACTAAAAAACCAAATATATAGAGAACAACAAAAATTTCATTAAGATTGAAAGAATTTGTATGAAGAGTAAATTCAACAAAAGATCAGATTTGGTAAAAATCATCCTTCTTTCGCCTTTGGCATGAGATTCCTCACAATAATTTTCAACATCATTAGCTCTTTGTGATCCTCATCTGCACGTTTGATAAGATGATCCTAATATTCACTATTACTCTCTAAGGCTTTTATCTTTTCTTCCTGAGCCTTAAGAAAATCTACTTGAGCCTTCAAGATTTCTCCTTGCTTAACAAGCTTCTCTTCAATCCCACTTCTGAGAACCCTTTCCCTCTTCCAATTCATGTCCCCCGAATTAATCATTCCATTCAGTTCCTTAAATTATTTCTTCAAAGCATTTTGTTTGAGACTTAGCTTCTCTTAAAAATTATTAGTAAGATCGTTAAGCTTGTTATCTTCAGTGTCAAAGGAATCTTTGACATTGTCATGAAATTCATTGAAGATTCTCATTTCATCTATGGTCTTCTTTGACAAGATTGTAATCTTATTACAAGATGTTTTATGAGCCTCATAACCAATGAGAAATGATTTGAAATCTTCCTCATGACTGACACATTTAACCATCACCATGGAGACTGAATCTGATTTCTGAATTATCGTAAGCTAAAGCATTTGGAATCTTGAGTCTATACTAGGTAATAAAGGATTAGTTCCAAATAGCTTTTGAAAACCTAGTACCACAAAATCTTATCCTAGAGTGGACAATTCAGCATCAGAAGGTTTGGTTGGTGAGGATTGTTTTTGTAACTCATCAGTATTCCTCTTTGAAGATCTACCAACAACATTCATTTTCCCCGCATGTTTTTTAGGTTTAACAACCAGCACCAGCTTTCTCTTATCAACTTCTTGAATTATCTCTTATTCCATGGGAGATTCATGTTCACTATCAGATAATTGAATGATTTTATCTTCCTCAAAAACTTATTTCTCAGTACCATCCACTTGATCTCCCTGATGAATGAAATCATGATTGCTACTTTCAGCATCTATTGGGTTATTTACTTCTTCCCGAACCATATCTTCATTCAATGGTGTAGAATGTTTTGAGGATCTGTCTTCAGATGTTCAGATTGAGAGATTCTCATAATGAATCTCTTTCTTATGATAATCCTCTACTTTCTTTATCAGGTCTTTAGTATCAACACTTCCTTTTCCTTCTTCTTCTTCTTCCACTTCTTTTTCTTGGACAATTTATTCATCTTTATTTGGTTACGAAAATACCAACTTATTTCCTGGAGTCCCTGGAAGTGATTCTTTAAAAAACAATTCTTGTAACTCATATTTCTCAAGGGATTTCTCATCAACTTGGAGAAGTGATTGAACAATCTCACCCTCAAGAATCTTATTCTAACTACTAAAATATTGGGCTTTGAAGCCCCCTAACTTGGGAGACATCCTATGGCGATCGCTAAGGAGCCATATAGTGACTGCCTCTGGCAGTCGCAGAGCACTGTCAAATAAGGGGGCTTCAGTTCCCCCCGCCTCCTCCCTCGCCATCGACCTAGAAACGAGCCCTCCCTAGTCACCACCCTCCATCCTCCACCCTCCCCCGTCGCCGCGTTCCCTCCCCCGTCATCGCACGCCCTCGCCGCCCTCCACCGCTGGACGCCCTCACCGCCCTCCACCACTCGCCACCCTCGCCGCACTCCTCCCTATTCCCTCATCAACCTCTGCCCTCCTCCCACCATCCACCCTCTGCCCTCCAGCTTCGGTCGCCCTCTGTCCTTCGGCCACCCTCTGCCCTGCACTCCATCCCCTCTAGCATCCCTCCGCCCTCTGGCCTCCATCCACCCCCTCCGGTCTCCGACCCCTCTTCCCTCCGGCCTCCGCCTTCGTCCCTCCGCCCCCTCGGGCCTCCCCCCCAACCCGGACCGCCCCCCCCCCCCCTCGCACCCCAGACATCACCCCCCCCCCCTCACCTCGGACAACCCTCCCCGCACACCGGATATCCCCCCCCCCCACACCGGACACCCCTAATACCCCCTACCTATCCCCCGTCCCCTCACCGCCTCCTCTCCCCTAGCTCACCGCCATCGCTGTGGCCCGTCCCCTCCCGCACCGCACCACCTCTGGCTCTGGCTCCCCTTAGCTGACTCTCCTCTCCCTCATAGCACCGTCTTCAGCTCCCCTCCCTTCCAGGTTTGTAGCATAATCAGGTATGACTTGGGCTTTAACTTACATTATTATTTAATCAATTGTTCACAAACAACTGATTAGTATTTATTTTAAATATAGAAAATTTGAAAAATACAAATGTAGTAAGTATTCTGTAAATGTTTTTTATACAGATATTATTATGGATAAGAGTTGGATTGATCTTCCAAATAAAACATCTAGAGAATATTTCAATGGAATTATGTAGTTTATTGAAATCTCCAGAGGATTTGAAAGTGACTATATTAGATGTCCTTGTAGAAAATGTGTTAATAGATATCAATTCACACGAGATACTATGTGGGAGCACCTATTCATTAATGGATTTCTGAAAAATTATTAGATTTGGACTCGTCATGGAGAAGAATATATTCGTTGTCAAAATATGAATGCAGTTCAAATGGATGTTGATGCAAGGATGAATGATCAAATGCATGAGATTCTTAATTAAATGGTATGTGGGTTGGATTCTGAAGGCATTGCCATCCAGAATCTTGAGACCGGTGAGATAAATCGTCACTTTGGTGAAGATTGTAATTCGAGGAGGTTTTAGGATGCACTTGATGATGAAAAAACAGAATTATATCCTGGATGAACTTTTTAAAATAATCTGCCATTTATCATGGAGTTCTTGCATTTTAAGACATTGAATAATTGGTAAGACACATCATTCTTCATGCTTTTGGTGTTAATGAAAAGGGTTCTTCCTATCGATGCTAAGATTCTTGAGTCGTATTACCATGCTCGTATGTTGACTGAGAAGTTAGGTTTTACATATGAGACCATAGATGCATGTGCAAACAACTGTATGTTTTTTAGAAAGGAAACTGCCCATTTGGATATTTATACGGTTTGTGGTGCCTCCAGGTGGAAAGAGAACAGGGGAAACCAATTTCCGTAACGCAAATGCGTTAGTTTCCCCTTAAACTGAGGTTGAAAAGTTTTTTTTATGTCATCTAAAGTTTCTAGTTTAATGAGATGGCATGCAGAAAGAGTTCATGAAAGTGTTATGTTAACCCACCCAGAGGACTCTCAAGCATGGAAGGATTTTGATAAGAGACATCCTGACATTGCTAATGATGTTCGTAATGTCTTATTGGGATTGGAAGTAGTTGGTTTCAATCAATTCAAGTCTATGTTGGGTGCAACTCATAGCACATGGATAGTGGTGTTGGTTCCATATAATCATCCTCTGTGTCTTTGTATGAAGCAACAATTTATATTACATTCCACTCTTATTTATGGACCTAAAAGTCTGGGGGATAAGAATGATGTTTACCTTAAACCATTGATTGATGAGTTGAATGAATTTTTGGGCGATGGTGTGATGACTAATGACTGTGAAATGAATGATATTTTCAAACTACAGGCTGCTTTATTGTGGACAATTAATGACTTCCCAACTTATGCATATTTATCAAGCTGTAGTACGAAAGGGGAATTTTATTTCCCTTGTTTCAATAAAAGTAAAAAATTTATATGGCTTAAACATTCCAATAAATTGGAATACATGGGTCACATATGTTTTCTCCTCCCTTAGCACAGGTTCAGAAAAGAATGAGTGGCATTTGAGGGTTCTAGAGAGTTCAGCCTAGCACCAAAGATCAAGACAGGAGTCGAATTGTTATCGCATATTGAGGAAGAAAACATCCGCACTGTATATGAAATTCAGGATTTGGGGGCTCCTCAAGTACGTAATATTCGTGCTTCGTGTAGGTAGTGCAGTCACAATTAGAAAAAAAAGTATTTTTTATAGTCTTTCATATTGGAAAACTAACATGATGAGGCATAATTTGGATGTCATGCACATTGAAAAAAATGTTTGTGATAACATATTGTGGACCATTTTAGGTGTCAGTGGAAAATCAAAGGACCATGTTAATGCATGCCTTGATTTGGAAGAAATGGGTTTAATGAAATAGTTGCATTTACAATTAGCTGAGGGAAACAAGGAATATATGCCTCCTGCATAGTATATGATGACTATAAAGGAGAAAGAGACATTTCGTTCCATTTAGAAGATTCCCAAGGTGTCTGATGGTTACTCTTCTAATATTTCAATGTGTGTGAATCTGACGAGCAAGACATTGCAAGGGTTGAAAAGTCATGACAATCACATACGACTTCAGCAGTTGATTCCAATCGCAATTCGTGATTGTTTATCCCCCAATGTTGTTCAACCGTTGATTGAGATGAGTAATTTTTTTCGATAGATTTGTTTACGAAATCAACGAATGAGTGATTTAAAAAGTTTGCTAGACCGAATTGTACTTACGCTTGGTCACTTTGAGAAACTTCCCCCCCCCCCTTATTTTTCAATGTTATGATCCACTTGACAGTGCACCTAACTAATGAAGTAATGGATGCTAGTCCAATGAAATTCAGGTGGATGTATCCTATTGAGTGGTATTTGAGTACATTGAAATGATTTGTATGCAATAGAGGTTGTTCGGAGGCATCAATAGCCAATGGTTATTTGTTGGATGAGTGTACTACTTTTTGTGCAGAATATCTTACGGATGTTGAATCAAAATTAGATAATCCCTCTTGGATTCATGATGGTCCAGTTGGAGAAGGAACCACTTTTTATATGGACAACATCGAGTGGATACAAGCACATCGATATATCTTGTTCAATACTCGATTTGTTGCACCATTAAGGCAGTAAGTATATTATAACTTTTATTGTTTAACTTTTTCATGTTTTGTTTGCATAGGTTGATCATTTAAACATAACGTTATCATTTTTAGGAAACACATGAATGATATAAAATAAGGGGTGTATCGTACTACTAAGTGGCAAATTCAACAATCTCATTATGCATCATTTCATGATTTGTTCAAGGATTATGTGCATATAAATTTATTTTCATTATGAGGGAAGTATTATAAAAATTTATTTCTTCATATATCAGTGTTGAATTTTATAAATTATGTAGGTTTATAAGCTGAGGGAGTTAGGGGACCACACGCTAACTAAAGAATTTATCCAACTGGCTAATGGTCCATCTATAACGGCTCGCCGTTGTAAAGATATAGATGCTAATGGTTTTCAATTTCGCATTAAAGATGTTGATGACAAATGAGAAACAAAAAATAGTGGCACCAGTGGTCCATTTGTTGATTCTGGTAATTACTATGGTCAATTGATAGATATCATTGAAGTTTTATACACACATGTGTTGACGTACATATTGTTAAAGTATAATTGGGTTGATCCAGTGCGTGGATGTATATTCGATCAATATCAGTTTTCATTGGTCAATTTTAACTATATGTTATAATGAAACAAATGAGTTGAGAATGAACCTTCCATTTTGACATCACAAGTAGAACAAGTATTCTTCATTACATTGCCTTCGAATCCATGTTGGCAAGTTGTTGTCAAAATGTCTCGGCGAGGGGTGCTTTTATTTGAAGAAGATGAACCTGAGACTATTCTGCTTTTCTCCCAACAACTTGATCAACATACCCTAGTTCAATGCGAAGAAGATATTTATAGGGTCAGAACGGCTATTGAAGGAGAAACTGTCAATTTTCATTCTTAATAAAAGGTATAATTGTTTTCCCGCTATTCAGTATTGAATGTCCTAGGATATCATAAATTATCTAACCATTTTATAAATCCTTGTATGTTTAAATCCTCACTTTTGGAAGTTTATTCAGTTATAAATATTTAGGGTGATTTAACTCTTCATATATTGATGTTATTGTCAGTGCATCTTCCCGTTGAGGTATTCTTCATCTGGTTCATTTGATGCTTGAATTTTTATTAATTCAATCTGAAATTTGGCTATGCATTGATTGGTTTTGTACATAATTTATATATATGTTTTGTTAACTTTTTGATTTCTTAAAATTCATTCACAACTAATTATTTAATCCCTTTTTGTTTGATTAACAATTTTATAGGTTTGATTTTTTTAAGAATAATCCAATTTATCTTTTGGACACTTTGGATAGTCCTCTTACTAATGTTTTCAATGATTCCAGGCAAGTTAGGGGAAGAGGTAGCAGATCCACATCATCCATCTAAGGCATCTATGTCTTAGTGTCAAGGTATATTTGAATGTAATTGTCTCTATTTTTTATGTAATTGATAAACATATATATATATATATATATTTATATAACATATGTCAAATTATATATAAAATTGTTTTCAACAGGATCAGACTCGATTTCTTCTTCCTCTTGCAAGAAAGGCCCCGGTCATGTCATTTTATAATGGAATTTCGACCCGACGATTAATGTTTCCTTTAATGAGGTATTTCATTCTGTGGGATTGAATTCCCCAGAATTTATTCATCAGGTGGGTCATATCTTATGTGACCCACATTGATTTCCATTGACCATGCATGACAGGGCTTCTATCCCTCAGGACACATTAGATTATCTTTGGATGGATGTTCAGGTAAGAAGACCATTTTACTTTATTCTCTATGTTTAAAAAATACTAATATGTGTGATTTTTTTCTTCAATAGAAAACTTTTAAAGTATGCCCTGATGAGTTTTGGACTGTGTGTATGAGAAAATGACGTAATATGTGGAATGACTATAAAGGCAATGTGAAGAGGGACCACTGGGTACCTAATTTGGGTGCCCCAGACATTCTAGAAAAAATCCAGAGAGGTGTCCTCCCGACTCAGTGGCGTGACATATTTGTATAGTGGTCTACTGAGGGTGTTGCAGTTTGTATATTTAATTTGTTATATATATTTTAAAAAATTTGTGATTTTTTTTAAAATTTGAGTGAATTGAATGTAGGAGGTGTTAGCATGCCATTCTAAGAATCGAGCGTTGCAGGGACCACCTCACAAGCTCGGGGCTCATCACGTGTCTCAGATCCGACATGAGGTATTTATTATTAATTTATTAGTTTATTAATTAATATGGTTTTGTGTTTATATTCTATTCCTATACAGTTATGGGATAAAGGTTCACCGACTGATAGAATGTCGGTGTGGATGAGGACTCGTGATCGCAATGATCTAGAGGTTGCAGCATTGATAGTAAGTTCGCGTACTTACCAATACATACATAAATCTGTATATTAACATATATATGTATATATATTTAAATATTTCAAAGGCTCAAGTTGAATCTGCATTAGAACATCTGCCAGAGGACCAGCGACAGCTTCCCATGCAGAGGGATGAGATCTTTCATCACATTATTGGTCGGGATGGGCATGGATATCATTTGACCTATGAAATAGGGATTCCTCGTTCGGTATTGTCGCGCACTGCAGTTGTTGGTCCAGCTATTTCTCAGATGACACAGCAGTTGTGAAATTTTGAGGCATGGTTGCACGCTTATGAGGAGGTAAATGTGCAATTAACAGCTGAGGTTAGATCACTGTAGGAATATGTGCATCCTGGTGATGGTTCAGGGGATCGTACGACACAGGTTTACACACTATTTAGTTAATTAATTTATATTTTTTTGTTATGAAAATATTCATAATGATTATTTGTTGTAGGTTCTTGGCCCACCGGATGGAGGTAGTAGTCATGACCACGCATGGCGTATCATTTCACGAGGTGTGTTTCTGTTCTTACTATTGGGGTTGTTATTGATGTTTAGGATTGGTTTCTAGTGAGATTTTTTGTGATTTGGGGGTATCTTGTGTGTTTTGGCCTGATTAAATGTTTGTGTGCATGAATTGAGAGATAACCATGAAACAGATTAATGATTTGGATATTTTTTGTTCATTTAATTCTTTAACGTTTTAAATTGCATGTTCTGTAATAGTTTTGAATAAACCATGTGATTCCTAAAATAAACCGTGAATCTTGTTTTTGATGACTGAGCTCAGGTTCACGATTTGTAGTCCTCGGACAGCCCCCCCCCCCCCCTCGCCCGCACCCCAAATAGCTCTCCCCACACTCGGACAACCCCCCACCCCCGGACAGCACCCCGCACCCCGGACAACCACCACCCCGGATAGCCCCCCCTGCCCCCCCCCCTCGCACCCCGGCTAGCCCACCCCACCACAAACTGCCCCCCCCCCCCTCGCACCCCTGGACAGCCCCCCTGCACCCCCCTGACAGCCCGCCCCACCCCTGAGTAGCCCCCCACCCCCGGATAGCACCCCCACCCCTGACATCACCCCCGACATCCACCCCGCACCCCCAGACAGCCCCCCCTGCACCCCCGGACAGACCCCCCCCCCCCAATTGTTCAATTGTACAATAGACCAACTGGCCGTTAGGCTGTAAGGCCATTAAAAATATTGTCCAGCTGGCCAATTGTTTAGTTGGATGTTAGAACAAATGGCCATTAGGCCGTTCTGCCATTATTCAAATTGTACAACTATACAATAGTCCACATGGCTATTAGTCCAATTAGTTCGGCGCGCTCTAAAAGGGCGTGTTTGGTGGTCAAAACCACACAAATGACCTCTTAATTCCATGAAATCATATGACAACAACCACGGTGTGAATTCTGAAATGTTCGAACAGACAACACGTCATTCGGAGGTGTCGTTGGACCGCGGTGACCAGAAACGCGTTTCTGGAGTCATAAAAGACCAAAACGGCGTGTCACTGTCGAGTTCAGAGAAAATGTGTTCCGAATGAACTGAAACCACAAAACAATGATAGTAATATTATTCGTGACATGTAGGATGAGATGACACGTCCATCGGACGTGCGGTGCACGCGGTACGACCAAATGTGTCGTTTTCAGCAGTTCGAGACACTTTAAAAGGGCGCATTGTGTGGTCCAAAACACATGAATGACCTCATAATGCCATAAAATCATACGACAATAATCGCAGTCTGAATTTTGAAATGGTCAGGTAGACGGCACATCATTAGGAGGAGCCGTTTGACCGCGTCGACCGGAAACGAGTTTTCGGAGCCATAAAAGACCAAAATAGTGTGTCACGGTCGAATTCTGAGAAAATGTGCTCCGAATGACCTGGAACTACATGAAAATGATTGGAATAATATTCTTGACATGTATCAGGAGACGGAACGTCAATCGGGCGTGCAGTGCATGCGGTATAACCAAATGTGTCATTTTCTGCAGTTCGTCGTGTTCTGAAATGGCGCTTGGGTGGTCAAAACCACCCAAACAACCTCGGAATTCCATGAAATCATATGACAACTGCCATAGTGTGAATTGTGAAATGGTCGGGTAGAAGACACATCATTAAAAGGTGCTGTTTGATGGTGGTGACCAGAAACACGTTTCTGGAGTCATAAAACGCCGAAAGGGTGTATCGCGTTCGAATTCAGACCAAACGTGCTCCAAATGACCTGAAATGAAACAAAAACAATAGAATATTATTTGTGACATGGAGGAGGTGACGGGACATCCATCGGACGTGTGCTGCACACGGTACGACCAAATGTGTCATTTTCTAGAGTTCGGCGCGCTCTAAAAGGGCGTGTTGGGTGGTCAAAACCACCCAAACATACTTAGAATGCCGTGAAATAATACGACAACAACCATGGTGTGAACTGTAAAATGGTCAGGTAGACTGAACGTCATTCAGAGGTTCCGTTTGATCACGGTGACCAGAAACTTGTTTCCGGAGTCATAAAAAACTGAAACAGCGTGTCACGGTAGAATTTAGAGCAAACGTGTTCCGAATGACCTAAAACCACACAAAAACGATAGAATATTATTCATGACATGTAGGAGGAGACAAAACATCCATCGGATGTGCAGTGCGCGCGGTACGACCAAATATTTCATGTTCAGCAGTTTGGGGCGCTCTAAATGGGCGCGTTTGGTGGTCAAAACCACCTGAATGACCTCTGAATGCCATAAAATCATACTAAAACAACCAAGGATTGAATTTTGAAATGTTCCAGTAAACGGTACATTTTTCGGTGTTGTCGTTTGACCACGGTGACTGGAAAAACGTTTCCGGAGTCATAAAAGACCAAAACAGCGTTTCACAGTTGAATTAAGAGAAAACATGCTACGAATGACTTGAAACTAACTGAAAACGATATGAATAATATTTGTGACATGTATCAGGAGACGGAACGTCCATCGTACGTGCAATGCGCGCGGTACTACCAAATTTGTCATTTCCAGCAGTTCAGTGCGCTCTAAAAGGGCGCGTTGGGTGGTCAAAACCACACGAACGACCTCAGAATGCCATGAAATCATACGAAAATTGCCACAGTGTGAATTGTGAAATGGTCGGGCAGACGAAACATCATTCGGAGGATCCGTTTGACCGCGGTGACCGGAAACATGTTTCTGGAGTGAAAAAAGACCAAAAGGGCGTTTAACATTCAAATTCAGACCAAACATGCTCTAAATGACCTGAAACCGCACGAAAACAATAGAATATTATTCGTGACATATAGGAGTAGATGGAACATCCATCGGACGTGTGGTGTGTGTGGTATGATGGAATGTGTCGTTTTCAGCAGTTTGGCGCGCCCTAAAAGGGCGCGTTGGGTGTTCAAAACCACTTGAACGAACTCGTAATGACATGAAATCATACGACAACAACCGAGGTGTGAATTGTAAAATGTTCGGGTTGAAAAAATCTCATTCGGAGGTTTCGTTGGACCGCGATGACCAGAAACACGTTTCAAGAGTCATAAAAAACCAAAACGGCGTGTCATGGTGGAATTGAGAGAAAACTTGCTCCAAATGACCTGAAACCACATGAAAAATATAGGAATATTATTCGTGACCTGTAAGAGGAGACGAAACATCCATCGGACTTGTGGTGCACGCGGTATGACCAAATGTGTCGTTTTTAGAAGTTTGGCGCACTCCAAAAGGGCGCGTTGGGTGGTCAAAGCCACCCGAACGACCTCAAAATTCCATGAAATCATAAAAAATAACTGCGCTGTGAATTTTAAAATGTTCAAACAGATGGGACGTCATTCAGATGTTCCTTTTGACTGTGGTGACCGGAAATGCGTTTCCGGAGTCATAAAAGACCAAAACGGCGTGTCATGGTCGAATTCAGAAAAAACGTGCTCCGAATGACATGAAACCACATGAAACCGATAGGAATATTATTCGTGGCATTTTGGAGGAGACGGAACGTCCATTGGATGTGTGGTGCGCGCAGTACGACCAAATGTGTCTTTTTCAGTAGTTCGGCGCGCTCTAAAACGGCGCGTTGGGTGGTCAAAACTGCCTGAATGACCTCAGAATTCCAAGAAATCATACGACAACAACCGCGTTGTGAATTTTGTAATGGTCAGGCAGACGGAACGTCATTAGGAGGTGCCGTTTGAGCAGGGTGGAAATGCGTTTCCGGAGTCGTAAAAGACCAAAACGGCGTGTCATGGTCGAGTTCAGAGAAAAAGTTCTCCAAATGACCTGAAACTACACGAAAATGATGGGGATAATATTTTTGATATATAGGAGGAGACGACACAATTATTGGACGTGCAGTGCATGCGGTACGACCGAATGTGTCGTTTTCAGTAGTTCAGAACGCTCTAAAAGGCCGTGTTGGGTGCCCAAAACCTCCCGAACGACCTCATAATGCCATGAAATCATAAAAAAACAACTGCAGTGTGAATAGTGAAATGTTTGGGCAGACAGAACATCATTCAGAGGTTCCGTTTGACTGTGATGACCGGAAATGCATTTTCGGAATCATAAAAGACCAAAACGGCGTGTCACGGTCGAATTCGGAGAAAACATGCTCCGAATGACCTGAAACCACATGAAAACGATAGACATATTATTTTTGACATGTATGAGGAGAGGGAACATCTATCAGACTTTCGGTGCGCGCGGTAAGACCGAATGTTTCATTTTCAGCAGTTCGGCTCGCTCTAAAAGGGCGCGTTGGGTGGTCAAAACAACCCGAACGACCTCGGAATGCGATTAAATCATATGAGAACAACTGTGGTGAGAATTTTGAAATGGTTGGGCAGACGACACATCATTCGGAGGTGTTGTTTGACCGCGGTGATCGGAAACATTATTCCAGAGTCATAAAAGACCAAAATGGTCTGTCACCGTCGAATTCAGAGAAAATATGCTCTGAATGATCTGAAACCACACAAAAATGATTGGAATATTATTCTTGACATATAGGAGGAGACGTCACGTCCATAGGATGTGTAGTGTGAGTGGAAAACATTTTTTAGAAAACAAAACACTTTCAGAAACTAAAGCAAAGACTCCAAAACAAGAAAAACAATATATTCTAAAATGATAACATTTTTTAAATTGGGGGTTTTAAATTATTATAGCAGCTTTGAGATTTCATATTTCATTTTATTATATTTATATAATAACTGAATAAATATGTCAAATTTACATTTGTTTTGATTAGTTGTTTTCTTTGTATTTTATTGTAGGTTTCTAAAGCAGATGGTTGTGGATCGTTGAAGCACGAATATCATTTATTTTTTATGATAATCTTGATATTTATGGTGTTTGTATTTGTTTTCCATTTTTTATGATTTATATGATTTTTTTCTATTCTGTACCATGAATTTGTTTTAATTTTTTTTTCTAGTTTAGCGACCGCAAATGGGGGTTGCTGTAGGCCGGCATTTCGGCCAGCTTCAGCGACTGCCATTGGCGGTCACTATAGGTCGTCATTTCGTCCAGCTTCTATGACTGCCAATGATGGTCGTTGTAGGCCGAAATTTTGTCCTACTTCAGAGACTGCCAATGGTTGTTGCTGTAGGCCAGCATTTTGGCCTACTTTAGCGACCGCCAATTGCGGTTGCGTTTGGCCAACAACACCAGGCCTAAAGAGACTGCCATTGGCGGTCGCTGTGCGGTCTCTAGAGGCCTAGAGAGACCGCCAAGGGCGGTCCCTATAGGCCAAATTTTTAGTATTGTCTTTTTCTTCTTCTCTTTTTGTTTCTTCTCAATCTCTCCAGAAGCCTTTATCTTTAAGGATTTGGCCTCAGCAGGGTCGAAGCCAAACATTGGCTCCCTTTCTTTCCGGTTTTCTTTTCTTCTCTCTACTTAAGGAAAACATCATCAGGATAAGCCTTTCGTTTCTTTGTCTTCAGTGGTGTAGACTACGTTTCTTTAGCCACTTGGGTTTTTGATCTCTCTTATGGTTCCTTGGCTTTCCTCTTCCTTCCACCTTTCTTAGAGGTTTCAGCCACTTCTGGATTCTGTTCTAATGCTTCAAATTATGCTTATGACAAATCATAAAATTCTATTGAATCACTAGAAAAACCAACTTTTATTCTCCTTATACTCTCATCACACAAAAATATCCCTTTGAAATTCCTTGGCTTTGAACTGAAAGGAATTTTGAATGACTGAAGGTAATGAACTATAATCTTTGAAATAATAGCTGGATACATAATAATCTAAGACTTCATATTTCCATTCTTGATATTCTCAATCATAACCAAGATTTAATTTACCATTTTAATCTTCCTGAGATTCACCATGAAATCTAGGACATAGATATCACTTTTCTTCTAGGTATCCATATCCCCTTTTCTCGGAATGACAAAACACTGAACCCATAGCTGAAGATTCTAAACATTTGTAGAGAGATGAATAATTTTCGAAGCCTTCACTTCCTTCAAGACAAGATAGTCTATATACTTTTCCTTATCAAAAGATCCTATTACATCAGGTAGCTTGTTTGAGCAGAACTCTGCTTCTCCCTCATATGTAATTCCAATCAGATTTGCTGCCATGTTGTAAGAAAGAGAGTAGGTATTCCTGTAGCTCTAGAAATATAACTTATCTCTTCCTCCTTCATTGAAAATACTTACCGTTTCATAGAAATCCACCAACAAATCTGGATACACCAGATCTTGTGCCTTTGGTTTCAAAATACATACAGTCTCCCAACCATTCATCTTGATGTTCTTCAAAATGACAGATTCATACATAGCATAAAAATTCAGATCAATTAACCACTCTTGGTATATCTTCCATTCAAATATTTCCATAACAGTCGACATTTATTTCTGAGAAGAGTCTTTAGAAGACATTCAAAACTAAGGAATCATAGAAGATCGGAAAGACCTTTAGAAACAAAGGCAGAGCCTCAACACGCAAGACTTGAAAAACCGATGTGGGACAACCATCAGGGGGTCCTTTATATAGGCATTTTAGGTGACAGTTCAACTTCTATACTTGATCCAACTGTTGAAAATCATATGATCAGATCTGATGGTTGAAAAGATAGCCAAAGGAAGAATTTGATAGATTCTGGTTTTTTGAGGTATTTAACAAAGACATTCAGATTTAAGGAATGGATGAATCCAAAAATCCTTAAAACAGAATGAAAATACAAACAAGTAAAAAAAGATTACAAAAATTTACAAAAAGGAACATACCTTTCAGATTACAAGGAAGATTATTTGTATTGAATAAAATTCATGTTCATGAACATTAGATTCAAAAAGTTTTGATTACGAAAATTTTAGACTACGAAAAAAAATTTAGATTACGAAAAAATTTTGACTACAAAATATTTTAGACTACCAAAAATTTTATATTACAAAGAATTTTAGACTACGAAATATTTTAGATTACAGAAAAATTTAAATTACAAAAAATTTAGACTATGAAAAATTTTAGATTACGAAAAATTTTGGAGTACAGAAAATTTTAGATTACAAAAAATTTTATAATACGAAAAATTTAGACAACGAAAAATTTTAGACTACGAAATATTTTAGAGTACCAAAAATTTTACACTACGAAAAATTTTATAGTATGAAAAATTTTAGACAAAAAAATTTTAGATAACAAGAAAATGTACTCCACCTAGGAAAAGATGTTTCTTACTGTAAGGAGATAGGTTTTAACAAGAAGTTAATATTGAATATTACATTATGGTTATCATTCCTAACTATTGTTTAATATATTCAAATCTATTGGAGGGTAAAGATTTTGTGAAAATATCAGAATGTTGATCTTGTGTTCCAATAAATTGAAGAATGATATCCCCTTTTTGTGCGTGATCTCGAAGAAAGTGATGCCTAATATCTATGTGTTTTCAACGAGAGTGATGTCCATGATTTTTACTTAGGGAAATGGCACTAGTATTATCCAATGTAATTTCCTCTCTTGGTCATGGAAAGTATATGTCCCTTCCAAATCTCTTAATATGATATAAAATTCAAACCCCTAGTAATGTGAGAATGAGTGTCTATTAATAGAAAAACCGATTGAATAGTTTTCATTCCAATATTATTCCTCATGTTTTCCTTCTAATTTGACAATTCATAATGATGAATATGGGGAAATCAACTTCTTAAATATTATAAATATGAATGTGAAAATTTCACACTCCAAATTTGGTGTCCGTTGTACATCTGTATCCAATGTTATGTTTGTTTTACTAAAATAATTTCTATTATCTATTTTATTAAAAAAATCAATATCCATAATGTGAATGGTTTTTGGATAGAAATATTCCTTCAAATCAAACCCATTTCTTCAATAATGTTGGGATCCTATATCTTTTATTTAGCATTGAAAATTACCATCTCGACTTTATTTCTCAATTAAGAGAAAAATCAATAATTGTGTGCTAATTTTAAATTCTATACAGAATGGTGCACTGAACTTAAAATCATATGTTTGGCCCCTATTTTGGAGTTTACCCTTTAAATTTTTGTCCACGATTCTTTTGGAAAATAAATAACACATTCTGGAGTTTCATCAAATTTGTAATTCTAGATGGAGACCATAAATTCTATAATCATAGATGGACCTATTTCTTCATAGATTATATGGGCCTTCTTGTGTGGTCCATATGACCCTTCAAATAGGTAAATTGGGCCAAACTCCAGGTTATTTACTTTTAGGAAATTGAATAAGTAATCCTACGAAATAATAATGACACAATTTGTATCAATAGTATTAGTGTTATGATTAATAAATTAAACTCGCTTGAATATGGATTAATTCAAATAGTGATAAAAAATTATATTGAATATTAAAAAAATAATATTTCACCTTAATTATGAACCTTACATAGACAATCAATAAAGTGAGTGAATAATAATTTATGAAAAAATTAATAAAATCAACCCTACACTTAGTCCTGTTCATTTCCTCATGTAAACAAAATATAAAAACATAAAAAAATAATTTTCACTCATAAATAAATATTAAAATTTTATTTTCACCAATTAGGGGGTATAGAATAGTACAACCATACATAAGTAATTCAGAAATATTTTTTACAGAAATAATGTTGCTAAAACAATTCATTTTCCATGCTAAAATTTTTAAATATAAAATAGGGGCACACAAAACATAATCATCTCAAGATGATATAATTTATTTATAGAGCTTCAGTTAATCACAAAAAACCGAAAGTCTTAGATTTTGTAAGAGCTAAAAACTTTCAATTATTACACAAAATTTCACATGAAACCAAAGGTATTTTTAGGTGTTTTTCTAGGGCAATGTGATAATAGGAATATAGTGTCCATATGAGTGTAAAATTGAAGTTAAACACCAACATGGGTAAAAGAATGAATTTTATTCAAATGAAACATGGAAAGAAATGGAAAAACATATTTACAAGGGAATGAATGTGTAAAGGAAGATAAGAGTGATACAAAATTTTAATGGGATGAAATGTTGAAATATTTACAAAACCCAAAACATCTCCCAATGAAAAAGGTGTTCGTTTTTTCATTTCATTTTTTTCTATACATTTTTTCAAAAGTTTAATATGAAACAGATCTCAGAATCATCTTCCAACCCATATTTTATCTCTTTGTGACACTAATTGTAATTGTTTTAACAAGAGAAGTGGTTGATAAAGAGATATTTGTTACCCACCCAAAACCCAACCCACATTGTATTTTATTGTATTTTATTTTTTTCATAGTATTATTTTAAATAATTATCAATAATATTTATACAATATGGAATAATCATATATGTATTCCCAATATTCACTGTACTACAGCCTCTCCCCCACACTACAATGTATTCTTTCCCTCAATCATATGATAACATGATTAATATCAAGATAATGATACCCAAAATGAACTCCATCCGCCACATATAAATTTGTATAAATTATGGAATCAAAAACCATGTAGATGTTTGGTGGGATAAGGTATTGGCCTTGTAATGTGTCTATAAGAAACATTCATAGGCTCAAAGGAGCTTCTAAATGGAGGATCAATGTAATGGTAAAGGGGGGATATTTTGATATTATAATTCTATTGTGGTTTATTAAATTTCTCTATAATATTAATGTACACTAAAGTTTGAAATTCATCTCGAAGGTCCAAAAACACATGACTCACAATCTGGGGTAAAAACGCACTAAATGACATTATGATAATATGTGACCTTGGCATGAAATCTAATGTTATTCCTCACGATTAGAGAAGATTCATTTTTTAAATTAAAAAATGAGCATTCAAATTTTATTGTTCTTGACACAAAATCCTTTATCCAAATTTATGAAGAAAGTAATAAAAATTAAGACGAAAACATTTATTTTTACACCCCAAAATGGTTTGGAAAAAATATCAAAAGTGTATGGTGAGAAAATATGTCTCTTTTTCATTTTTGTTAGTTTTTATAATGTTATTTATAATGACACACCAATGAGAAATAGAAATAGTAAAGAAAAAGTTTTATGAAAAAAATATTAAAAAATTATGAGAATGAGTGAGGAAGAAGAGAGAGAGAGAGAGAGAGAAGTTAATGGGAAAGAGGTGCCCCATAGTTTGTATTTATTGGGTCATCGTCTCCATCCAGTGGTCGGTCTACCACAATGGTTGGGAATTTGATGGATGTCTGTGTGGTTCTCAAGATTTTTTTCCACTTATGGTGATTCATTAACCTAATCCAATTAACTGTGAATATGCTTTTGTATGATGGGTATTGGACTTGAACTACACCAAATGGGTAAACAATAATAATATTAAGAGGACCTACCCAATGGGAATTTTGTTTACATGGGTGTAGTAAAAATTGAAAATTGATGTTCATTAACTTTTCAACATCATTAAATACCTTTCATAGGATGTTTTTTCATGGAGTACCATGTCATTTTATTTGTAGAGATTTTAAATTTCTAAGCAATCTAGTCGAAGCTCCTCCAATTCTATCAACTGCAATAATATTTCTTCACCTGATTTTCCACAGTTAATATTACATGTTTTCAAATCCCAAAATGACATATTATGTATTCCAACTGGTAAATGAAATTCTTTACCAAAAACTATCCTAAATGAAAACATCACAATTTTTGATTTATAGATAGTTCTATTACAACAAAGTGAATCACTATGTATTTCAGACCAGTCTATTCCTATGGGTATAAAAATTATCTCAAGAACTTTTTTAACTTATCTATTAGAATGTTCAGCAATGAATTTTTTTTTGGGGGGTGATATGAAGTTGATGTTTTAGGTACAACACCATTATTTTTTCAAACACATTCCATGATACGATTACAGAAATGGCATTATAATTCTCTTATAAAGGAACATTGTTTTCTAAATCCGTGGAAGATTTTAGTTTTTAAAAACTCAATAATAGTATGTGAATCATCATCTCTAGTGGATTTGGCCTCAACCCACCAAGAAAAAAAATGGACCACAATAATAATATACGATAATCCATTGGATGGGAGAAATGGTCCCCTAATATTGATTCCCCAAATGTAGAAGATCTCACATATGATTAAGGGATCTTAGGGAATTTTGATTCATTTGGAAAATGTGACAAAATTTTGGCAAGTGTGACTTGATTGAAAGAACACATGTGAGTCCTTGAAGAGTGAAGATGAGAAGAATCTAGAGTCTTGGAACTTTTGGGAGGTCCTTTGTGGTCCAAAGTGGACACCACCACGAATTGAGTGAAAAAATTATATCATGGTGGAATGATCATCTTCATCGTCACATATCCAAATTTTGATGTCAGCCCCAATATTCAAAAGATTATTATCTTCCCAAATATAGTATTTTGAATCACTTTTCAACATCACATTTTTATATTATGAAAAATTTATCAAACAAAACAAACCAATTAATTTATAATTATGGCCTACCATGGTAAATTTCGAGTGAGAGATTATTTTTTCTAATTGGGTAATTCTGGGTCAATGATTTTTTAAGGAGGAGAATTATAAAATCTACTCAAGTGATCAACTAGAATATTTTCTTTTATTATTCTATATTTCTTGTCAAGATCAAAATGATGGACATTAGGATCCATCTTATTATCCTTAGTTTGGAAGAACGTTTCTTTAGTGAAAACAATATAGAATAATTATCTTTGAAGATGATGAGTTTGGAATCTAATCGATAGTTCTGAAATATAGATAATGGAAAAACCACTACTAGAAGTTTATTTTGAGTCATGGTCTAGTGAGATTGAGTTTCATCCAATGTTTCTGAGGAATAATAGATGACATGAGGGATTTTCTAACTTCTTTGACCAAGAACAGACCTAATGGCCCTATCATAAGCATCACACATCAACTAGAAGGGGAAGGAATAATGTAGATGTTGGATTATCAGGGAATATGTAAGAGCATATTTGAGTTAAATGAAGGCTCTCTTGAAAGTCTCATTGAAATGGAATGTGGAATCATTTTAGAGTAACTATGTGAGTGGAAGGGAAATCCTAATGAAGTTATGGATAAATAGATGATATAAACCATCATGACCAATGAATAAACGAATGTCTATAATAGATGTGGGTTCATAAAGTGATTGTATCGCTACAATTTTGGAAGGATCGAGTTCAATACCCTCTTTTGAAACTATGTTCCCCCAAAAAACCCCATTTTAAACCATGAAGTGACATTATTGAAAATTCACAAGATTGTAACATTTCGAACATTTTTAAAGGAATAGAGAGTCTGAATGCAAGAAGTATTCAAATGAAAAACCATAAAAGGTAAATTCATCCATCAATACCTCCATACAGTTCTCAATGAATTCTAAATAGATACTCATCATACTCTCTGGAATGTTACAGGAGCATTGAAAAGGTTGAAAAGAATTCTCTTATGTGAATATGTTCTAAAGGGAAAAGTGAATATAGTATTTTCTTAGTCCCATGGGGAAATTGGGATTTGTAAGATGCCGGTTTATCCATCATGAAACGAATAATGTGGATTTTCAGCTAATCATTATAGAATGTGATCTAGGAATGGAATATGGTAGTGATTTTTTTTGCTTCGACATTAAATTTACGGTAGTCGATGCACACAAACCAATTTTTTTCTACTTGATTTATGACCAACACTCAATGTATATTTGTGAAAATAGTTATCCCAATCTTCTTAGGTAAAACGTGAATTATAAAAACACATTCACTATCAGAAATTGGGTATATAATACCATGCTAAATAAGCTTTGTGATATCTTCTTTAACAACCTAATGTATGGGTGGATTTGGACTTTTTGTGGTTGCCTTATCAGTTTGGATGATTCATCAAGATGGATGTGATGAATACAAAATAAATAGTTGATTCCTAGTATGTAATCTATGTAAAAAATGAAGGCCTTTTTATTTTTCTCTAACACCTGAACATGTTTTCTCTCCTTGATTTCAGTAAGTGTAGCATATACAATGATATGATAAGAGTGATCAAGGATAAGGAATTCATATTTTAGGTGTGAATGAAGAGGTTTCAGATTAGTCTCATCATTTATTTGTGGGTTATGAAAATAAATAATGGAGGAAGGAATTTTTATTGCTTCTGATTAATTTTTCATAATACTATTAAATGTGGAGTAGTAATGATTAGAGTTTATGTGGGACTCTAGAGTATTTTTTAGATCTTTTAGATTTATGGAGTCTGTGAATGAAAGATCCCCATCAACATCCTGATTTATGAATCGGTTAATCTTGGTGAGAATTTTATAGGATCCTATATCATCAGAACATGGGGTACAATAGACACTCAATAGTGTCCTTAGAAGCATGGATTGAGAATGCATAGTGGTCCTTAGATGGGTATCACATATATTCTTAAATGTTGAACTTGAACAGTTGGTCACCAAATTCCATGGATAAGATGCACACATGTACATCAATCTTAGTTGTATATATCATGACGAATGGTATTCCTAAAATTCTGGGAGATCAAGACAAGGTTATCTCACCTTCCATATCAAGGACATAGAAATTAGTTGGGAAGATAAAATCTTTGACATGAACAATGACTTCCTCAATTATTCCCTTAGTACTAGCATTGTATCTATTGAAAAATATAATGATAACACCCATATGATGTAAGGAACCTAGAACAAGGTTGGATAAGATTGATTTAGGCAAGAAATTTATTGAGACACCGAGGTCTATGAGTGCATCATAAAAGTGGGAACTCCCTATTTTTTATGGAACCATAAAGGTCAATATATCATTACTCTTTATGGGAAAAGAATGATGGGTTAAAACATTTTCAAATGTTCTAGCCACTTATGGCTGCACAATTCTATAATAAACATTGCATACATTGGAATTTGTTTGATAGAATTTAATATGTGTATGCTATTTTCATTATGGATAAACATGTTGAGAATTTCATGATAAGGTTTAAAGGACTTAATTGGAATTTAAACAGCTTAAGAAAATTGAATTAGGGTCCTTAGAGGAATGGAAGGAGGTGTAGAGACTCAGTTTTCACCCTGTAAGAGATTGGATTATTTCTACATATATTTCCATAGGTAGGTGTTGGGTGGGCCTGCAATTCTGAGGTCTAGTGTCCCCGAAATATATGATTCAAAAATATTAAGTGTTTTTATACTATTCATGAAATAGAAACATGATATCACTTAAATGGTTGATCAGATCAGAAATCTGAGTCCACAGTTTGGTCCGAAATGTGGTTTTTACCCTAGGCACGATATAAAATATGTTTCCACGGGACGTTCGGACCCCTCTCTCATTAGAAGTTTGTTAAATGGATGAATTAATTTATTAATATAATAGATGTATCCCAAAAAAACTCTCAAAAGGTAACTCAGATCAGAAATTTGAGGCCATGGTTGAGTTTGGAGCATGTTGTTTACCCTTTGAGGGGTATAAGTTTTGTCGGCGCAAGCCTCATGTAGAAAAATGCTCAGAGCAAAAACTTTAAATAAAATGATTAAATTAAATTGATTTATTGGAAATGATACTTTGAATAACTTCTAAACGGGGACTCTTATTGATGATCAGATACCGTTGTTAAGTTCATAGTGTTGTTTTTATCCTAGGTGTGACCACAGTTGAGAGGGCGCAGGAGATTCAGATTTTTCATTCGCTGACAGTTTCCTATAAATATGGAATTAAAGAAATGATAAGAGTTATCTCATTTTCCCCCACTGATGGAAAATCTCTTGAAGATGGAGATTCGATGTCTGAACATTGACAGATCGTGACGAAATATCATATACAGATAGATCAGAGTGCAGCGAACACAACGACCGATACAGATTCATGGATGGATTTCTATTTCAGATTCTGCAGCCCCCTGGTAATATATTACATCCTCGAAAATCCATTATTATTTTTTTCAATACTATGGAATCCTTTAAGGATGTCCAAAAAAATAATGATTATCGTCTGTTTAAATTTCTGATAGCCAGTTCTTCATGTTCTTTGCGTTCTTCATCCACCCACTTTTCGCCTCGCCAAATCATTGATGAATAGAGGAGCAAGGAATTTGTTTGCAAATATCTCGAACAAAGGTGTCCAAATCTGTGATCAGGATCATGTTTTAGGTGTCTAAGGAAGCATAGTGGTGATCGGAAGTGGCAGTTACTTTAGGCCCCGTAGAAATGTTGACAGATAATCGAGCAGAGGCTGGCGTTGTGATGGTATCGTCTCGGGGTGTCCAGATTTGGTCCTGAATTGCGTTTCGGAAAACCGGAGTGACTATTGTGGTTCACCAAAGATATTATAGTGGCGTTCTAGTGGTCCGATGGTGGTGGTTTCCGGAGAGGCGGCAGCAGTCCAGTAGGCGCTCCGACGACTGTCCTACTAGACCGGTCCAGGGGCGTTTAAACCCTCGTATCATTCAAACTGGGTGTCCAATTTGAGTACCATCAATGGCCACATGACCCTTGCATCGAGGAGGACCTTATCATGCTAATTTGAGATTTTTTTTGGATCAATGCTCAGGGCCCTGAAATATCCATTTTTTATAATAATAATAATTTAATTATTATTATTCGGGAAGCCTGTATCGGACAGTACGTTTTAATACAATGTACAATTGATGTGTCATATGAGGAGATGTTACCCTAAAGATGAGGTGGACATTTCAAGGCCAATTTCGGGCACTTAAATGGATACAGTGCTGTGGGCCCCACAAGTCCTTCTTCGGGTGTTTGTAGTGGAATGCTACCTTTTCACTGGGTATCCATTTTGGATGATCAAGTAGATAAATATGTCTGTTTTTTCATGAGGATTACAATGGCGTGATCCTCCTGATTAAATTAGTGGATGAGGCATGGGCCCCATATGATTCCTTTCGAACATAAACCAGCGTTTTAAAAATTCTCCATCAGAAGCCCATTTGGTGCATTTGAATAATCTACCTTGCGTGTTTTTCTGAAAGGATCACAATGGTGCGATCCATTTATATGTGCATAGACTTTTCTTGATTAGTAGTGATCAAGCACCGATTGGGTGTTTGCGATGAAAACCACCCTTTTCATCGGTCGTTTGTTTTACATGAATAAATAGTTGATCTAGTGTGTTTTCCGAGAGTATCGTAATAGAAGGATATGTGTTATTTTTTCTTGGGATTGAGGAGTGGGCCCCACATGGCACTATATTTGCGCAACACAATGGAATATAAATTCTTCAATGTGAGTCCATTTCGGGTGAATGAATAGTCGATCATGCGCGCCTTTCCATAGGGATGGAAACAGTGTGATTTGTTTGGTTATCCAAGGCCATTCGCAAGAGACATGTCAATAGACATGTGTTTTGGCCCATTGAATCAGTAACGAGAAACGTGTGCTCATCAGCCTTTGGGCTAGAGGTGTCAAGTACAATGGGAGTACACTGGAATGCCTTTTTGGAAGCAATTCATAGTTTATTACCCAATTATGTCCAGGAATATGGATAGATTATGGGGCAAGGTCACATGCAATTTGATCCCCACACTTGTTGTGTACCACTTGATTAATCTTCTACCTCTCTTGTCTCTTTCTTCAGAACTTGGATTTTGGCCAGTGAGTAGCCTATCCTGTGTGTTCTTCCATGTAGAACACAATGGTGCCTTCCATAGTGGCTTTCAATGTATAATATGAGATGTTTTAAGTGATATGAGTATATGAAAAAACACTTAATGTTATAGTCATACCTTTCTGAGGCGACGCTCGATGATGGAAGTGATGTTTTCAGAATCACCCGGGAAATCTCGGCTTACACTTCAGCTGGGATGGGCAGTGGCATTCCCTTTTATCTTCCCAGCTTAAACTCCCGTGAGGCTGGGCAGGGGTGTTCACTTTTCCCTTTTGGGATTACCCTACAGTGGGGCTACGCAGTGGTGTTCAATGATCTCTTTTGGGATTACCCTCCACCGAGGATGGGCAGTGGCATTAGCTGGTTAATCTTTCTAGCTTACCCTCCGGCGTAGCTGGGTAGTGGCGTTCTCCCATTACTCTATCTAGACGTACCCTCTTGTGGGGACAAGTTGTGAGGTTTTTCATTTAATCATTTGGTCTTACCCTCCTACTGGGTTGGGCAATGGGTTCCTCAATGACTTTAATAAGTATATCCTACAGCAGGGCTAGATAGTGGGTTCATGACTTTGTGACATGATCTATTGACTACATGTCATAGTGAAGAGATGTGTTTGATGTAACATTGGACTCTCAAGAAAAGGTTCACTTTTCCCACCCAAACTCACCCTTGTGATGAGACCTAAAATTTTGCAGTTGAGATAGACCCTTCTAAAGTAGATAGTATGAAGATGCAGTTATAGAGCCCCATTGACTTTCAGTTCATGGAAGATGTGTGGGATGCTAGGCATTGATTTTGTTTACTTATAGAACAATTAGTGAATCTTTTCCTGGGTTTATCTAGTGATATGGAGACCCCCTTACTATCTCATTTGGGATTCTTTGGTTGAGAATATATGTACATCATTTTGCATCACCCACTTCTTGGGTTTTGGTTACTCTCCTTCTAGGAGAGGTAAAGATGTGCGGGGTATGCCACATGTTTTCCATGTTTAGATTCTTTTGGTTACATGTCTCTACTCTAATACTATAGGTAGCGAAGACTCGACAAGATGTTCATCTTCTCACCGTTTCTAGCTCCTCGTGTTTGTATGAGATTACATCACTTATTTTTTGGTTTGAGATATACTCTTTTACTGTACCTGAGTCTATATACTACTTCCCTCTTTAGTAACTCACTTACTACTCCCTTGAGCCTTCAGGGCATCCTACTGACTATTTTTATACTCACCCCTGCTTGGGATTTTTCCATACTCGATGTACCACTAGAGACGACAGAAAGGTTGATCGTGACTTTAGAGGAGCATAGGCATATGGGGTGTTTTGGACCATCTGTGGTGGTTGTATCAAGGGATCTAGGAGTGGGGATCTCTCAGCAATTTTATTTTTCCTTTTATTGCTGGGTTCTGGCACTTTTCTAGTTGGGCGTGTATTTTTTCCCTTTTCCTTTCAGTTTATCGTACAATACTTTTACTATTTAGAGGTCGATGCATATTTGTGGTTTATATATATATAACAGTGTTGTATTTTTTTTCCTTTCTCTATTCACTTTTTCATTGAGTTGGCTATGTGTTTGTGTGTACATGTAAAATGGAAAAGTCTCCCCTGAGTTTATATTCCTTCGACGCTGGTCACTAGCCCCTGGCCTAATGAGGTGGGCTTGGGGTAGTTGCAGCTCGAGCCCCGGTACGGGTCGGTTCATGAAAAATTGGTATAAGTGGTGGTTCATTACTTAGTATATTGTTGGGATGGTCCCTAAAAAGGAATTGTTTGGTTTTTAGGGGAACAATGTCAATGTGTCTCGACAGCGGCTCTCAGGCCAGGGAGTCCAGTGTTGGTGTCACTGCTGACGTAGCCATTCACTAGGACCCTGATTACACACTTATCAACTTGGCATGCTGGGACACTTGATGCAGGAAACATTGGTACATTCATCATATAGGATTGAGTATTGGACTATCCTTATTGAGTAAACTTCATATCGTTGTTGATATATATATATATATATACTCACTTGATTGTGGAACTCCTTGATCAAATTCAGGATTCCACCACAACAACAGCCATCCCAGATACTAGCTCTAGTTTGTGAAGATGATTCTGTGAGCAATGAGGCCTCAGTTCCGGATCCATAATATTATTTACCATTTCTCAGAGATGGAAGGTAGCAGCACCTACACCTGTGGAGTATTAGTTAGTATCGAGAGCTCGGGCTGATGATGAGTGCATGTTGATCGATCTTTGTGAGATCCAGCATCAGAGACCACTGAGGTTCTACAGTAAGCCAGACCCTCTGGCAGTGAAGTGCTGGCTAGGGTCAATGGTTCACCTCTTTAGGATAGTTCAGACACCAAAAGATTATATGTGGTATTTAACAACCATTATTTTTCAATGGAGTCTCTTGGTGTTGGTAGAGTCAGGATGATAAGAGGCATGTGGAGTCAACACTCTTGTGGGATGACTTCCAGTAGCTTTTTTTTAGAAGTACTACCCCTCATTTTTATACTCCGTAAAGTTTTAGAAGCTACTAGAGCTTTATTGGGGCCGGATGATGGTGGGTGAGTACGCGACTAGGTTCTCAGACCATACTCAGTGATCATTGGATGTGGTCTATGATGAAAATATCCTTGAACATATGTTTGATTATGGTCCCCATAGAGTAGATTTGCAAAAAAGTAGAGCCCTTGAGAATCGTTAACTATCTCGAGGTGCTGAAGAAGGCATTAAGGATAGGGATATTTCTGTTAGACGAGTGTTGGTTGGCTAGTTTTGGTTTTAGGCACAATAAATTTGGTACGGTTTCCATAGGTAGCGGACGTTAGTTGACATGCCCTCGACATAGGAGGCCTTCCCTTGATAAGACTCAGGCATATGGTCAAGGACAACATAGAGCACCTGGATAGCCCGTGGAGGGCTAGTGATATGCTTGTGATGGATGAGGTCATCTGGTAATAGACTACCAGACCAGATGTGATGATCTTCCTAGGCAGTTGATAGATGCACCACCATAGTAGAGGCAATGCCATGATTAGGGATCTCCTAGGTGAAGATAGGGTGGTCCCCATGGAGTCGGTGTTGGAAGAAGAATATTAAAATCTATGGTTCATGGATGATGTTGCAATGTCATTCCACCACCACTAGGCATCCCACATCTGGCTTAAGGAGCAGGCGATCGGGGCCGCTGGTAGTTTTATACTATGGATTTCCCATATCGTATAGTACATGAGAAGATAAGAGGTATGCTCTTTGTATTTTCCAACATTTACAATAGAACTTGTTAGATACTGTGTGAGGTACTCTTTTCTTCAATATCCTTGATTGGGGATTTACTGAGGGGGATGTGGGGCATCGGTGTAACCCTATGTTGGTGTAGTTCACTATGGCTTTGAATGTACGAGAAAGAGGGGTTCTTCCCCCAGTGCAACACATTTTTGTGACGGGAGAAAAATTTTGAGGGAGAGTCATTTCCACTCAAAGAAGATAGTATCGAGGATTGGTTGATGAGTCAATCTGACTTCTATGTTCTTGAATGGGTTGTGCAGTGAAGTCTTAGAGTAGGTCTTGGTTTTTCCAGTGGGTATTCTCTCCTTTACCTCACTTTGTTTGAGGTTCCACTAGTTTGTTTGATGGACTGCTTTTTTTTTGGATTACTCTCCTTCTAAGAGGGTAAAAGATTCAGAAGTTATACCACATTCTTTCTGTTTCTATCCTAGTTGAGGTGATGGAAACCCTCTAAACATAACTATGTGACTCACATTATGGTGATGGAAATGGTAGTCTTCACCCTAAGAATGTGGAAAGACTACCTTTTGATAGAGTGATTTTTGTTTTTCTCATACCACTAATTTCTCGGGTACATCTTCACCCAGAGTGACGTGAACCTGAGATGGTGATTCTGGTTTAATTTCCCATAGGATTATGATTTTGATATATTTTATACTCTGGGAATGTAGAACGTTTAGTAGATTCCCTTAGCAGGGATTCCCAGGCTCGCTAGGTGCGGGACGTTTCATAGTAGTTAGCTTACCTGTATCAGACCCTGGTGGAGCAGGAAGGTACAAAATTTCTTCAGTCAATGGTGTTGACTCCTTCACTTCTTGAGAGTGATAGAGAGTCTTGGTTGTGAGACATCGATTGCGAAAACTTTTGTGAGCAGATATCCTTGGTCATTTCACTAGATTGACATTCTGATGGAGGGAATCATAAGGCCCTATTCCTAGAAGAACATTGATCCCAGTCATGATATAGAATGTAGTGGTTCATTTGGGGAAGTAAACTATCCCCTAGTTTCATTGGGCCATTTGGAATCATACAAGAGATAATGAGGATGCCTATCACCTTACCCTATCCCCATAATAGTTTTAGTGGTTCACAACGTCTTCCACGTGTCATAGCTGATGAGATACATGTGTGTTCCTACAAATTTTATCAAAATGATAAGACCTTATGATGAAAGACCATCCCTTTGGTTCACATGTCATGCCATCATGGTAATTTCTAGGTTTTCCACGGAGAAGGAAAGACATGTTTGAGCTCAATACCCTATGTTTCTTTTCCATCTTTTTCTTTTTAGGGATGAATATATTCAATGAGGGAATGATTTAGTGACCCAGTTTTCTCATGTAAGACATTGGAAAATTACTACATATATATTTAGAGCTAGGTACTGATACAACATGCAATTTTGAGGCCCGATGTGCCTAAAATAAATTATAGAAAAATATCAAGTGTTTTTTCTATTAATGAAAGAGAAAAAAGATTTATCTTAAATGGTTGATTATATTTGAAATATGAGACCAGGATTGGGTCTCATATGTGGTGTTTACCATAGCCGCGACATAAAGTATATCGAAACAGGTTTTTTGGACCCCTCTCTAATTAGATGTATAATAAATAGATGAATAAATTTAATAATTCATTAATTTAATATATCAAACACAAATAACTCTCAAACTGTAAATTAGATTGGAAATCTGAGGCCATTATTGAGGTCGGAGCGTTCCGTTTACCATAGGAGGGGTATATTTTTTTGTCGGTGCAAGCCTCCTGTAGAAAAAGTCCTCGATGGAACAACCATCAATAAAATAATTAAATTAAATTGTTTTATTCGAAATGCTACATTGAGTAAATTCCAAACGAGGAATCAAATTCTAAATCTAAGACCGTCGTTGAGTTTGTAGTGTGTTGTTTACCCTAGGGGTGACCATTGTTAAGAGGGCGTGGGATATTTGAATTTTGCATTCTGCAGTAGTCTCCTATAAATATGGAATTATGAAAATGACTAGAGTTAGCTCAATTTCACTCTCAGACAACGATGCTCTTGTAGGATCTAAATAAAAATGTAGATGCTCAATATACAAGAGGGGGGTGAATTCTATAAAACACTAGGGTAAAACACTCATTTGGAACCATTAAAATTCGTTTGGAACCATTAAATTTGGTATAAAACACTCATTTTTAACATTAAATAAAATTGTGTTTAACAATGTTAAACAAGGAAAATTCACAATACCTCTTAGTTCTACAAACATGCTTTGTCCCACAAATATAGTTCTAGAAGTGAAACATAAGAAAAGTTTACATGAAAAAGATTCCACCTTAAAGCTTATAGAATCTTACTTATCAGAATATACAAGTACAAGAAAGTATAATATAGTTATACTTTCATTATTAATCAAAATGCAGAGGAAAATTAAATTGAAACAAAAAAAGTAACAAGTATGAGATCTTTTAACCCAAAGAGTAGGGTATCCAACAACCTTGGATAAAGGTCCCTTGATTTATAATTTCAAGATAGTATCTTGTACCCACACTAGTGTAAGCCCTCGATAGGAATATTGGAATCTATCATGTTATCCCCTCAAGCCCTAGAACTTCAAGGTAGTCAAAACCTATGTCTTCCTTATTAAGGAATTCCTTGAACTTTAAGGTATTCGTCACCTCTATCTTCCTTTCCCCGGAAGCCCTTGAATGTACTCAGAAACATTCAGATTCATACAAAGAAAGATGAAAATGATTTTTAGTACACACAAAGCATGAGAGTCTCTCTCTATAGAAACCACTTCAACAACTTGTGGTGTCTAGAGTGATCAACATTAGATGTGTTGTTGAGCTCATTCAAAAGAGCTCCTATTCATAGGCACTTCTCCAACGGTCGGCTCCCTCCTCTAATGGTCATATTTTTTCATAAATATCAGAGGGACCTATACATGTGTCACTCAAACAATGGTTAGTTAATAACATAATGTACAACATCATTTCATAACAAGTTAAGAAAAATATGGTTGCTTAACCAAATCCATTTTTTGGAGTCTAAGGAAAAATAATATTCAGAGTCTAAAAAAATATCATCCAGGGTCTAAAATACATGGATATTAAGATAATGTTTTCCAAATAATTCAGGACCAAAATTCTATACAGTTCGGATTCTGAATTCAGATGAATTCGGATTCTGAATTATGAGGAATTCAGAGTCAGAATTCTGATGAATTTGGAGTCAGAATTCTGAGGAATTCGGAGTTAGAATTTCAGTGATTTCAGATTCTTAGTTTCATAGAATTCCGAGTACGAATTTCAGAGAATTCTGAGTCTGAATTTCAGAGAATTCAGAGTTTTAATTTTAGGGAATTCAGAGTCTAAATTTCATTGAATTGGGATTCAAAATTTCAGATTATTCAGAGTCTGAATTTCAGAGAATTTGAAGTCCGAATTTTAGAGAATTTGGAGCCTCAATTCGGATCTTGAAAGATAATACTTTATATCTAAGTATTTATAGGATTTTGAGGTTTTCTAAATATGAAACTGAGTTTTACACTCAGAAATAATATGAGATATATTTTAGAAATAATATAACAAGAACAATGAAAACACGAGTAAGGAGAAATTTTCCTTGGGGAAGGAAAATTTTCCTTATTAAGATAAATATTAGGGGAAATGAAATTTTCCTTAAGATAAGGTGTTTGTGATTTTCAAAACATGATGGAATGGAAAATTCATAATGAAAATTTATTGAATCAACAATCTCCCCCTTTTTGGAAAGCACAAACATCCTCCAACGATTATATATTTCCTTAAATCTCGTAGGGACCAGTACACGTGTCACTCAAAAAAACAGTTTGTTAATAAAAGAATGTACGACAACGTTTCATAACAAGGTAATAAAAATATGGTTTCTTAACCAAATCCATTTTTCAGAGTCTAAGGAAAAATAAATTTCAGAGTCTAACATAAATATCATTAGTTGTCTAAAATAAATGTATATTCAGATTTTATTTTACAATGACTTCGGTACCAGAATTATAGTGAGTTCGGGTCTGAATTCTGATAAATTCAGAGTCCGATTTATGAGGAATTTGGAGTCCGAATTCAGAGGAATTGATTGTTAGAATTATGAAGAATTTGGAGTCTAAAATTTAGAGAATTCAGAGTATGAATTTCAGAGAATTATGCGTCTAAATTTCAGTGAATTCATAGTCTTAATTTTAGGGAATTCAGAGTCTGAATTTCAGGGAATTCAGAGTCTGAATTTTAGTGAACTCGGAGTTTGAATTTCAGGGAATTTGGAGTCTGAATTTTAGTGAATTCGGAGCCATAATTAAGATCCTAAAAATAGAATACTCTATATCTAATTATTTATAGGATTCTGAGGTTTTTTAGTTATAAAAACTAGTTTTACACTTAGAAATAAAATGATTTAGATTTTAGAGAAACTATAACAAGAATAATTAAAACACGAGTAAGGATAAAGTTTCTTTGGGGAAGGGAAATTTTCCTTATTTAGTTAAATCATAGGAGAAATGAAATTTTCTTTGAGATAAGGTGTTTTTGATTTTCAAAACATGAAGGAATGGAAAATTCATATGGAAACCTTATTGACTCAATAGCTCTAGTCGACTATGATTCAATATCCGAATATCATCAGATCACGATGAAACATCAGACGCTGATAGATCAGAGAGCAATGAACAAAACGACTAAACCAAATTCGAGGTAGGATTTCAATTTCAGATTCGGCAGCCCCCCGGTTATATATTTCTTTGTCAAAAATCCATTAAGTTTGTTTTCACAACTATATAATCCTTTAATGATTTCCAAACAAACAACATCCATTGTTTGTTTAATTCTCCGATGGCCCGTTCTTTGTGTTCTTCGTCCACAACCTTTTCATGTCGTCAGATCATCAAATAATCGTGGAGAAAGGAATATGTTTTCGGAGGTCTCGACCCAAGGAGTCCCGATCAGTTCTCAGGTTCCAGTTTTAGGCACTTGAGAAAGCCCAATGGCGATTAGAATTGGTTTTTACTTTACATCATGTTGAAACATCGATGGATCGTCGAGCGGAGGCTGGCGTTGTGAAGGTCTCATCCCAGGGAGTCCAGATCTGCTCCCGAATTGCATTTTGGACCACCGGAGTGACTATGGTGGTCTTCGGTAGCATTTATGGTAGATTTCTGGCGACTCTGGTGGTTGTTTCAAGACGACGGTTTCTGTCAAGGTGACGGTAGTCCGGCAGGCGCTCCAACGACAGTCCGACGAGACTGGTCCAATGGCGTTTAAACCCTTGTATCTTTCAAAATGGGTGTCTGATTTGCGTGCCGTCTACAGCCACACAACCCTTGAATAAAGGTAGATATTTTGAGGCAACGTTGAGGACACTTTGTTTCAGGATTGATTCCCGGGTTCATGAAACAACCATTTATAATAATAATAATAATAATATTATTATTATTATTATTCAGGAAAATTTTATCGGACAGTACGTCTACATATGACGTCTGATAGATGCACTATCTCAAGAATTTTGACCTAGGAGTTGAGGAGGACTTTTCGTGGCCGATTTTAGGCACCTAAATTGAAATAGTGGTGTGATCCCCATGAATCCCATTTCGTGCTTTTGTGGTGGAATGTGACCTTTTCACCGGGTATCTATTTTGGATGATCAAGTAGTCAATATGTGTTTTTTTACGAGGGGATCGCAATGGCGTGATCCACCTGACTAAATTAGAAGCTGATGCATGGGCCCCAAGGGATGCCTTTCTAGCATAATGTAGCATTTTATGACATATTCATTTAATGTCCATTTGGAGAAAGTGAATAGTATACGTTGTGTCTTTTCTCACAAGGATCTCAATGGTGTGATCTGTTTGGATGTGTAGAGCCTTTTCGTGATTGGTAGTGATCAAGCACCGATCAGGCATTTGCGGTGAAAAGTAACCGTTTTAGAAACTATCCATTTTGGATGAATGAATTGTGGATACTTTGTGTTTTTATGAGGGGATCTCAATGGAAATATATGTTTGATGTGTTTCAGGATCGACGCATGGTCCTCATGGGGTACTATTTTTGCACAACACTATGGAATGTAGCTTCTTCAATGGGATTCCGTTTCGGGCGAATGAATAGTTGATCCTATGAACATTTCCACAAGGATTGTTGCACTGTGATCTATTGGGATATCCATGGGTGTTCTCTAGAGGCATGTCAGTAGAATTTTGTTTTCACCCTTCGAATTAGTAATGAACAACGTGCGCTCATCTGCCTTTTGGCTAGAGGTGCCATGTACTCTAGGAGTACACTGGAATGCCTTTTGGGTACTAGTTCACATTTTAGTACGTGAGTATGGCTAGGTATATGACTAGATGATGTGGCAGGGTCACATTCCGTGTGGGCCCCACTTGTCTTGTGTACCACATTACGAATGTTCTATGTCTCGTGTCTCTTTCTTCTGTACTCATATTTTTGGATTGTGAGTAGCCTATCCTGAGTGTTTTGTCACATAGAACACGATGGTGACCTCCGTAGTGTCTTTCGAGGTATCATGAAATATGTTCTGAGTTCGTTTGTAATCTATGGAAAACCTCAGTGTTCTAGAAGCATCTATTTGAGGCGACGATCAATGATGGCAGTGATGGTCGTGATGTTTTCAGAATCACCATAGTAATCCTGACTTACCCTTAAGATGGGATGGTAGTGACATTCTTCGTTCTCTTAACGTCTGACTGTCCAGCGAGACTCGGCAGTGTTATTCTCCTTTTTCATTTGGGCATACCCTCTAATGAGTCTGGGAACTGGCGTTCGTCGATCCCTATTTTTTCTTACCCCCAGCGAGGATGGGCAGTGGCATTGACCAATTATTCTTTCTAGGATTACCCTATAGTGCAATAGGGAAGTGGCGTTCTCCTATTAATCTTTCAGGACCCACCATCCACTGGTGCTGGGTAGTGAGGATCATTATTTTCTCATTCTGGAATACCCTCCAATTGGGATTGGTGGTGTGTTCGCCGATGGATTTTATAAGTATATCCTCCTATGGGGTTGGATACTGGGTTCATGACGTTGTGACACAATCTGTCGACTGTGCGGCACAGTGACGAGATGTGTTTGATATGACTTTTGACTCCCAATAAATAGGGGATCTTTTCCCACCATGTCACTTCCTTGTGATTGAACCTAAAACCATGTGGATGAGACAAACCCACCCAAATAGGATAGTATCATAGTGCATTGATTGAGCCCCTTTGTCTTGCGTTTTAGGGAAGATGTGTGCGATGCTGGTCATTGATGGTCTTTACTTCTAGAACTATTGGTGACTTTTTTTATTTTTCTGGTCTAGTGATATGGAGATCCCATTAATCTCTCTTTTGGGCTTCCTTGGTTGAGCATATATTTATATCATTTTTCAGTACCCACATCTTGGATTTTTGTTACACTCCTTGCAGGAGAGGTGAAGACACGTAGGGGTATGGCACATGCTTTCTGTGTCTAGATTCTCATGGTTAGATGAGTCTACTCTCCTAATATAGGTAGTCAAGTCTCGAAAAGATTTTTATCTTATCACTGTTCCTATCTCCTTGTGTTTGGAGGAGTTTACTTCACTTATTTTTTGGGTTGGACTATACTCTTTTACTATAACATGGTCTATCTACTACTTCCCTCTTACGTACCTCACATGATGGTCTATTTAGCCTTCAGCGCATTCTACTGAGTATTTTTGTACTCACCCCTTCCTGGTCTTTTCCCACAATCGGTGTTCCCCTATAGACAACGAACAACTTGATAATGACTTTAGAGGAGCATGGGGATACATAGTTCTTGGACCACGTGCGGTGGTCATAGCTTGGGATCTAGGAGCGGAGATCTCTCAGCTGTTTTACTTTTCCAACGATTTCCGGGTTGCGACAGTTTTCTAGATGGTCATGAATTTATCCCCTTTCCCTTTCTATTTACATTACTGTACTTGTACTATTTATAGTTTGATGAAAATTTTGGGTTTATATATATATCGCAGTGTTTTATCTTTTTTTACTTTCCCTATGGAAATTTTCAATGAGTTGGCCACATGTATGTGTATAGGAGCTTAGTAAAAGGCATACCAGAGTTACAAAGCCTTCAACACTGGCTATTGGCCCTTGGCCTATGGAAGCGGGCTTGGGGTAGTTTCGACTCAATCCCTAGTATGGGTCGTGTCATGACAGGAGGTGAGGGACTATCTTTAGGTTCCTTTTCTAGATTCGTTTTCTTTTCATTTCTTAGGTCGTCATTTGAAGGGGAGTTGGAGGTCTCATCATGAGGCATTGAAATATACATTCCTGATCTAAGAGAAATTTTAAATGGATAAAATTTGGGGTTGGGTAATGGATGAGTTGGGAGTTGGGAAGAATTTGATTGTTACTTCTCGATCGGGTGGGATGTAAGTTGACCAAATTGGGTTTCATTGTATTTAAGGCTCGAATGGGAGAAGGACTCAAGTTATTCTACAATTCATTCATACGAATTCATTGAAGAAGAGAATGTCCTGCATTAGGATATCCTTGATTTTGGTTCATGGGAATATACTTATATTAGGTTGGGAACTGGGAAGTCTCATTAGGATAGATGAATCCAGGAGGAGAAATAGGAGGATTGATCCATTAATTTCATGAAACCAAAGGATATGGTTTTTGGAAGCTACCACCACCATAACAATATTGAAATTGGTTTGGATTTTGAGGAGGGAATTGAGGTGGGTACAAAATGGGATTAAAATTACTCATTATTTTGTTAATGGTTGAATAGAAGGGATCAAAGTGGGGTTGGATCTTGTTTTTAATGAACTTACCTAATTTTTGAGGGTTTGTGTTCCTCTGAGAATATGCTGTATTGAGATCCATTTTTTAGGATGAATCATATAGATCATTTTGATGTTTTGGACATGTGTCAGTTGGATGAGGTGTTGAGCTATAAATTCCAAAATTCTTAATATGTCCATGTTATATATAGTGTAAATAATATGGGTTTTGTGCTTTGGAATCCACTGCTAGTTTTCTCACAAGACGTGCAAGTCCACTCATCCTCTCAGTCATTTTGTAGGGATTTATGGAATAATTCTCTTGGAATTTTCTTTCTTGAGCATGTTCTTGTGTATGAAATTACTATGTCATTGCATCTATATTTCTTTTGAGATCTTGTGAAAATATAAGAGTTTTTTTACTAGATAACAACCACTTGAAACATTAGTGAGAGTTCTATCCATATGAAATAAACACTCATAGAAGTATTGCATGATGAGTTGTTTTGGGATTTTGTGATGTGGGAAGGTTTCAACAAGCTTATTGAGCCTCTCATAGTACTCACAGAGTGATTCATTTGGGAATTTATGGATACCACTTATTTCCTTTGGATAGAATCATTACAAAAAGTTGGAAATAATATCTCTAAGAAGAGTCGCTTAATGTCATTCCATGTGGTTATGGAACTAGGAGGGGGTAGTAGAACAATGACATTGCAGATTTATCTAGGGATAAAGGGAATACTCAAATATTGATTTATTCTTCAAAACCCCATTCAGGTTTCATGGTAGATATCACCACTTTGAACTCATTGAGATGAATATGTGGATCATCACTAGATATCCCATGTAAATATGGTAAAAGATGAATCAAACCCTATGTGGGTTTGAAACCAGCCTCATTATTTGGATATTGAATACCAAGTGGTTGGTAATTCATATCAAGGGAAGTGAGTTATTTAAGGGTTTGTCTTATAGTATTGGACATTTGTAGTTTAATTGGAGGGAAATGAATGGTTTTGAGTTGATTTGATTATCCCTAATGTTCCTCCAATGTTGGTGAAGAGTTCACTCGATTTATAGGTTAAACAAATTCGGTGGATTGTTTGGGAGGCTACGGGGCATTTAGGTAAGTTTGAAATGGACGAGGAAGGCGGTTTTTTCACTGTTGTTTTTACGTTTATGATTTTTAAGAGAATGAGGGTTTTCCTTTGATTGTTTTTTTCATATATTTATTTTATTTTATGTTAATTTTTTTGATTTTGTTTGATTTTTTAAAATAAAAAATTACCAACTACTAGTTACACCATCCCTAGAAAGAGTACTATTTAATGTGCTCCCAAATGTCTCCTATCGTCTTCTCAAGGGTTCGGTAATTCTATAATGTGTATACTGACACTTAGGTCGAATCATTGGTGATGTTACTTTTTAAAAGTCGATTTTTTTTCTTTTTTAGGTGGGGTTTTTGTAGATATTAATTAAATAGATTAATGGATGATGTTTGATTTAAAAATTTGATAATTTTTTTTTGAGTTCATTATTGGGTATTTTATTCATATGAAATCCATGATTTTTCCATGTTATTTCATTAAATTATCACCCACTTTAAAAGATGTTTTTAATTGGAATTACCAAGTGTTAAGGCTTCAGTCCAAGAATAAACATAACATAGGGTAATAATATAAATCATTACTTGGTTGTGGTGGTGTATTTATGGTTCTAATAATCATTTTAATCCACATGTTAAACCAAACATGTCATCAATCCATGACATTTTAAGTTCAACATACAAAATGTTAACCTAAAAAATTCTCAATGAGATGAAGTCATAAATATCATAATATATGCAAATTATTACTCACCCAAAGAGTAAATTTAATCATTAATTGATATGGTTATTAATATGGTTTATCTTGTTTAGGGTGATGAGTTTAAAAGATAAAAAATGATAAAGGGGAAATATAAGAGTATTGTGCCAAACACAAACAAAAACGGTGAAGAGAATTAAATACGATCTTCCGATTGAATGTGAAAGTGAGAAAGGGGAAGGGGATTTCAAATTGATTGAAATAATTTTAAGACCAGGACCATATAAAAATATAATTTAGATGAGTATGAGATATAATTAAAACAAAACATTCATTAAAATTCAATTGAAATGAAAATAAATATACATGATTACAATTGAAAAAAACGTAAAGGGTCCCCAAAAGAAAAGTGGAGGAGAGGTATCTCTTTTTTTTAAAAGTCCAATTCATGTCCTCCCATTGTCTTAGAAAGGATATGTTCATTAAAAATATTTTACTTTTATCTAAAATTATAACCCCTTGTAAGGTGATAATGGGTATCTATTTATTGCCAATGGGAGTGGACGATTTGCATTCCAAAATTGTCCCTCATGATGTCACACAAATTATAAAATTTTGAAATATGAATATAGTGAAATATTTCATTCAAAATTTTTATATATTAATCAATAATGTTCAACCATTCAATTTTGTGGCCATTGGATATTTGTAGTTATTGTTATAGTTGTTTTACTGAAAATCATTTCCACTACCAATTTTATCCAGACTTTTTTGAAGGCCAATATGGGAATGGGTTTTTGTTCATGAAGGTGACCTAAAATATTAACCATTTTCTAAAAAAGACGGTATAAAATATCATGGATTTAATAATGCAAAATATTAGCTCTAATTGATTTATAGATCAGGAGAAATTTCGATAATTGTGTTATGTTTTTTAAATTTGGTAAAAAATGGTGGGATGGACTTAAGAGCATATATTGGGTCCATTTTGTAGGACTTGGGCCTTAAAATAATTATACATGATTATTTGGGCTAATCAAAATCATATTCAAGAGTTTTATCAAATTTGGTCTTCTGGATTGATCCCATAAACTCTATCACAATGGATATTCCAATTTGTTCAGATATTCTTTGGGCCATCTTATGTAGACCATATGACCCTTTAAATGGAAAATTTTTCCCAAACTAAATTATAATAATTTTTAGTAAATTTAATAAGGAATGATTGAAAATATTTATCACACAATTTGGATCAGTAGGATGAGAGTTATGATTAAAACATTAAACTGGCTTGAATCAGGATTAATTAAAATAATCCTTAAAAATTATATTTAATATTAAAATAGGAATATTTCACACCAATTACGCACTTTTGATATAAAATCATGAAATGGATTAAATAAACATTTATGAATAAATTAATAACATAACTTCCATGAAACAACTCATATGGTGTCTAGGATTCTCCCATATAAATCCCTATTCGATTTTGAATGTGCAATGTAGCTTGAACATCCACTTTCAAGTAATGGACAGAGATACGACTCTCAATCAGCATTGTTCTGGATATATTATTCACTTGTAAATTCCTTTTATCAAAATCACTTCTTTTATAAGGGGTTATTATATAAAACACCTCATGTTGTATTCCATGTTTCTCTAGGTAATTTTGAAAATCAATGGATATGTATTCTCCCCCATTTTTAGACCACAGAACATTGACTATTCATCCTGTATCTTTCTCTCCAATTTGGTGATACATTTTCCAAAAATCATGCACTTTAAATTTGTAGTGTATAGCCATAAAATATGCATTACTACAATTATCATCAATGAATAGAACGAATTACATTTGTCCATAAGTTCCATCAACACTAATCAGACCACATACATTAGTATGCATTAAATCAAGAATATTTTATACCTTTTTATTCTTTCAATAATATAAAGTGCAATCCAACGTCCCTCGTATGAAAGAAACAAAATGAATTTCTTGTTCATGCTTATGATGATGGATTAAAATAAATATCTTCATCATAGATATATTTTCCAGGTCTTATTGGTTAATGAGACCCAACCTCTAGTTCCACAAGTTGATTTCTTCATCAACTATCTTATAGAAAATGACCCATTTACTATCATCCTAATATAAGATTCCCACTATTCAATGTCCTTTAATGAGGTAATTATCTATATTTACTCATATATTCCACCCATTTTTATTAAATTTCACTATCAGTCATGAGTCACATAGTGGACTCATAGCCAGGATATTGTTTTGTAGACCATCCAGAAAGAGAACATTAGTTTTCCTCAACTAACTATTTGCCAATTCAGTAAATCCATTACCTTTTATATTCATATCACCATCACTACCAAACCATACCATTCCATTAAACATTTTCTTAATATTTGTTAATAGTTCTACTTTTCCCATTATATGGGATGAGAATCCGCTATCAAGAATCTAGGTTATGCTTCTCTTTGTAGCTTTGAGGGTTACTTCTGCATGTTTGGATTTTTTAATTTTATTTATTTCCTTCAATGAAATATTAGATTTAGTGAAGGATAAATATGGACATTAAAATCTATTTTCCATGTAAACAGGTTCATCATACACATACTCTTATTCCATTGGATGAAACCTATTTTTAATTGTTACACCATCTAGTTGATGCATATTGTCTTGTCTTTATGTTCATATGTATTGTACAAGCCTTTCCTCTGCTTTCAATGAACCACTTTATGGAATAAGTTAGGTTACTAAAAATAACATCCCTAGAAACTATTTCTTCTATAAGAATTAGTATAGAAATACATTCCCCCTTTCAAATAGCTCCTTACCTCTTCACAATATGACATGGTATGGCCCATATATCTACAAAATTGATATTTTATGAGAGAAAATTCCTTCTAAGATCTATTCCTCCCAATTTATCCATCCTTGGGAATTTTGTATGACTAAATATCATTTCTAGATACCTGTGGATAGTTTTCAATAATCCTTTCAGTTTGATTTGGCGATTTATTTGTAAATTATTTAGGCGACTTTTCAATATGTCCAACTATTAGCTTCCATTTATTTTGGTTCATTTTATTTCCCGCCATTGATGTTTCCAAATAACAACTAATTCCACTTTTCACCAAGAATGTGGATCTTTTATATTTAAAATACTTCTCTAATCCTTCATAACCATTCATATCTCTCTCTATTAGCTCAGTATTGGATAATATTCCCAACTGTATTTTCTTCTTTGTTTCCTTTGAAATTGATTCGCATTAAAGATTACTCCTTAGAGTGACCAATTATTTTTTAAGACCCTGAAATTTGTTAGACATCTATTCCAGCTTGGATATTTGGGAATTCCCAAATATTTTCTCAACAATTTCAATGTCTTATATTTCTTCAGCTTGTTTTAGAATTTCTCCAAAATCCTCTATAATATGATCAAAAAATGTATATACATTATCATCAGGATTCATCTTCATATCATCAAACATTTTTTTCAAAAAACATGATGTTTGGACTCTTTCAATTTTTTATATCCTTCATATATATTTTCCACCTCTTCCCACATACACTAGTCTAATGTGAAGATCACAACCTTCAGATATATTTTATTAGATTGAGTTGTAGTGAGGTCATTTTTTGCTTTTGAATCAGTATCATGTATTTTCCAATCATTTTCCTCTTTGATAGTTTTGTTGCATGAATTACATGAATCCCTTAGGCATTGGCAATGAGGACTTCCATCCCTTGGGTTATAATATGAGACCTAATCCTATTAATGTATATATTAAATTTGATTCCATAAAATATATGGGCTCCCATGACATTTACCACGTTTTAGATGATAGAAAATCCTGAAATATTTAACACCAATAGCCTATAGGTTTTGATACCACCCGTAAGACCCAGAAACACCCTAATAGGGGAGGGATGAATCATGGTGTCAAAATTTTATTTTTAAAGTGATAGATATTTTTCTGACATTTGTAGTAACCAACTAAATCCATCTAAAGAGAATTTTCAGAAGAAAAAAATCACATGAAAATAGATAAAAAAATTATACTCGGTTCACCACTATGGCCTGGTCCAAGGATCATACACCGACAATATTTCAGTCGTACCAAAATCCACTAGTCTTAACTAGTTTTTGAATACCATAATTTAGACATGGTTACACTATGATATTAAGAATAAAATTAGATAGTTTTAGGGATAGCTCACTGCATACCCCAGAACAATTCTATCCACACCCCAAGCTCACTTCCTTGGGAGTAATCCACACACAGTTTATGGATTTTTAGGTCCCTTAATTTTCAAAAAATAACACATCTTGACCTATAAGTAGATACTATATTGAACTACTCTGCATCATTTTTAAACTGTTACACCATCTGTGGTGTGAGTTCTTCATGGACCACATCTCATTCTAGAGAGGATCCATAATTTTTGGACAGATTTTTCTTCTACGGTGCACCACTCCTCTGTGGACAACTAAAGCCCTATGGAAAGCCTGTCCTCTGCGGACAATTGATGCCCCATGGACTACCTCTCCTCAGTGGATAATTTTACATGGTGGGATAAATTTTCCCACAAAACCCCTTCTACAAACTATATATGCACAACTCTTCTCTTTTCAGAGAATCCTTCCTCACGAATCACTTCATTCATGGAATTGTCTTCCCACATACCACTTCGGACTTCATCGAATTTTCCTGGAGAAAATATATTTTCTAATGGGATACACTCTCCCTATTTAATCATACATTTTGGGGTATTTATATAGGAAAATAGATCTTAAAATATCAATAATATTATTTCCCCAAAGTTTTGATGTGGTACATGTTACACGCTAAGTTTCCACGGTACGCTTCTTTTTAAATAATTCTATAAGTTGCACTGCAATAAACACTGAGTTCGAGCACACCATGACTACCTATTATGAAAGTGGTTATGAATAGTGTTAACAAAATTTTTAGTTATATATATTCCATATAATTTTAATATTTATATCATTTGTTTCGTAGACATGATATAAGAACAAATTCAATTTTTTCGAATAAAAAATTATTTTACAAAAAATACATTTTTACCACCTTATAATGGAGGAAATGTTTTAAATCCAATATTTTAAACTTCTCTATATTAAATTTGTAAAAAAAATTATTATTTGGAAGTGGGACAAAAAAATTTTGTTTGGAAAAGTTTTTGGTGATTTTCTAAAAACATTCAAATTATAATAAATAGAAAAAAAATTGAATTCAAATTCAAAACAACTTTTTCATCTAATTTATTTATATTGATATTTTATAATTTTAATTAATTTAAAGTATAATTAGATTATGTTTTTATAATTTAATATTTTCACATTAAAATTATATATAAACACATGACAATCTTTTGAAGGTTTTTAATTTCGAAAAACCTGTTTTTTTTGTTTTTTCAACAGTAATTAATAATAAATTAATTAATAAAACTTTTGTGATTTAAATTTGGAAAATTTTATTCAATATTTGAAATTATTGGATCCAAATTATGTAAATATGTTACTTTTATTTATTGGATACTATTATTAGTATCTTTAGTATTTCTTTATTACGGCGATTAAGGGTAAATCATGTAATTAAAGGTAATGATAATATTATAAAATAAATCTAAAACATAAAACCTATCAAAACACAATTGGATAACTAAATTATACCCTTATGTCCTATTTTTGGAAATGGGGTCATTGGATGGACCCTTTTTCTTAAATATGGCATGAATATGATTATAATTAACTAATGTGAAAAGATTCCAGACTCTCATTTTTTATAAGAATAATAATTTTAATATAGAGATATCCAAGAGATAAAATTTATTATAAATAGTATATGAAAAGAAAAAATAAGTAAATATATTATAGAAATTTATTTAGAATTTTTAGAGATAAAATTATTACTATTAATGATGACACAATAGTGAAGTATAAATTATTTTATTGATAGAAATATAAAAAAAATGATATTAAAAATATTAAATTAAATATAATTTGACTTAATTAATTTCATCCAAGAACATTGTGGATAAAATAATAATTTTAGTTAGTTATTTAATATATTTATTCAATTTTTTCATGTCAGTTCATTAATTTTAATTATTAAAATTTCAATAGAATGAAATTTTACAAAAATTATACTTTATAATGAATAATAATTAATTAAATGTTATAAAATTCATAAAAATATATGGTTTGGCCAAATAAATAGGATAGAGTTATATTTTTCATTAAGTATCAAATTGGGATTCTTTTGGTGTTTTATAGTAACTATATTGACCCTCTAAATCCCTTTATCTCGGACAAAACCTACCCATATAATCTCCCATATTCTCTCAAAACATCATAGTGGTCATAATTTGGGCATAAATACAACCTAAAGAGTCCTTTTGTGCAAAACAAAAAGAGATACTGGAAAAAGAGATAATTGTTTGATCTCCACTTTCAATGTTATTTTCTTCTACTTCATCATTATATGTTTTTTATTTACCAAAGTAATAAATCCAGTATAGTAAATATAATGTGATGTTATTATAATAATGTATCAACCATATTAGTCGTTTTATTACTTAAACAAATAATAATATCACCATGTCTGCGTAAGTACAACATACTCTCTCCACGTAGTGGTGTAATTTGTAATTTAACACTACTCCATTTGGATGTGTATAATGATGATTATAATGAATATAAATAATAAATATAAAATGATAATAATTCTGTAAAATTAATATACCATCCAGTTCCTTACCAATTAACCATAAAGGGAATGGTATTTTCGCTTGTGTTTATGTACGACCAACCGTCTCCACGACGCGGTGATATTAATTATCTATGATAACCATTTAAGAATGATTATAAAATTTATATGATGATTAAAAATAATAATTATAAACCTCATATCATTATTTATATAAATAAAATAAATCCTATGCATAAAAAATATAACTTACATTACAAAATGAGAATGGGAAACAAAGTAGTTAACCCCCCAAATAATGGTATTTGAAATATTATTAACACAATGATATAATAGGATCATATATGATATAATATATATGGGTATGGTCTTGTTATAATTTAATAACCTGATTTAAACATTATAAATAATGTTAACATACCCTCGACTAAAGGAATATACAATGTAAGGGTTAATTTCACAATCTCATTATTATCTAAGGTTGTTTATATGTAAGTATCTACTGGGAAATAATTATCATCCATGTCAATGTTTCATAAAATTTATTTTAAAATATTATGGAATTTTTTTAATGAAAATTCTACCCATGTTTTATTTTTTTTAAAATGTTTTGAATAGAATCTTTCTGTCATTTTCCAAATGATGTACTTTATGAATTTTTCAACAAATTGAGGAACAAATGTTTTTTTAACTTATATGGTGCGAGATTATACTTTCCACCATTAGGGAGCCTTAATATTTTGAAGCATCCGTTATGTTATTATAGGGTTATTTTAATAATAAATTTTTTCATTTATAATTGTGAGGCTTTTAAATAATTAAAAAAATGATATTTATCTCAAAGGGTTTTAATGAAATTATTAGATTGTTTTCATATATATAAACAACCATTGTTATATTTAATGATTTATTGAGTTTGATTTATTATGATAAAAACATACATATTTTATTTAATTTTTTATGATATGTTTTACTATAGATGTTCTATTTTTATACCATTCATGGTTTATGTTTTAAGTATTAACATTTCATATGCTAGATTAAATATGAGTGTTTATGTTATGTTTTACCCTTTCTATATGGGGAATGCATTGGACATTGTATGTGATGGGTGGGTCCATCTATAGGCCCTTGATGCATTGGTAGGTCTCATTAGACAAACTAGTGTCCTGGCATAAGGCCTTGACAGTAAGATTATTTATGGTCTTAGCACATGGCCTTGATGATTTGGTTATAATGTGAGACATTATGCATTCCCTCATTATGAGTTTAGTTATTGATATTAAATTTGATTATTCAACTAGTATAATATAAATGTGATTGTTTAAATGGATGTTTGTTATTTATTCTTTCCATATTATGAAGAATATTGTGTTTAAAAGGCTCGTGTTTCAATTTTATACCTTTCCTTAAAACATTATGCTTATTTATGATTACTTCTGCTATATTGTTTATCCTTCCAATGAAGCTGAGATAACCTATTTCCTATCATTCATTTTTTACCAAGATGTGAATAATTATATTATGATTGACCTTCGGGTATAGTCTAAGGGATATGAGAATTTTCAATGGGGGTAATATGTTGTTTTTCATTTCAATATGTAATATAAATCTTATGTTTTAATCTAGTGTTTATAAGGCTACTAAACACATAGGTCCTACAGGATTTAATTTCATGTGGTTGTGATAATGTAATAAAATAATGCACCAACTCTAGGAAACTGCGTTTGGGGCGTTACAGTTGGTATCAATGGAATAAAGTGCAACCCTTGGAAACTAGATTTAGAAAAACCTTGATTAGGGAACAATACCCTAAGATTGATGTTAACGATAAGAATATAATAAAATCCTAAAATTTTATAAATGTAGGGATTATGTGGGTATTCCTAGATAATAAATCTCTGTATAGATACTACAAGTAGATGTGGTTATGGAATTGAAGTACCTAGGAGTAACAACTCTGACAAGGTGTTTTGGGCTTGACTTGGGGTATCTTGGTACATGATAACGGGCCTAACTTCCCTCCTATTTTGACACTCATGGGGATATTATTAAGATAATTAAACTTATCCTTACAAACCACTATAAAGTATTAATGAGTAAATATGTCCACAAAGAACCATTGTTCGGATTATGGATTTGATATGCATAATTTTATTAATTTATGTACAGTATTTTACTAGTTTGGGATTATGAATTAGGATTCATACCCTATTCATGTGTATTAAAATGTTTAGAAAGGATGCCCAGTGGAAGAAATCCAAACAATATCATCACAAATAATCCATACTGTGATTTACCTCCTTTTCAAGATAATGATACTGGAGTTGGTGATACAACTGGTGCTGAATAGGTTATAACCATATTGGGTAAACTGACTCTGGTTATTAATAATAATCTTACCCATATGGAGTAACGTGATCCATAACACGAAGGATAAATGTTATACCATTTAACGAGGTAAAAAATCCCAACATCCAATGGGACTAAAAATCCTTTTTTAACTGAGTAGTGGATAAGTTCCTAAGAATAAATATTTCATTATCTGGGGAGTAATGAAAGGGAAAAAAGTCATTATGACATTCTATTGTCTATCAGAAGATGCATATCAATGGTGGTCCTTAATTTAAAACATGAAGGAGGTTGAAGTTGTGGAAAATAGAAAATTAAAGTAATTTAAAGAACTCTTCCTATGAAAATACTTTCCTCATGATTTACGAGCTTATATTAAGAGGAAATTTCTATGTTTGAGGTTGAAGGAGGATGATAATTTTTCAAATAATGAATTTAACTTCACAATGTTATCAATCCATGCATCAAACTACATATGTAACCCAATAAGTATGATTGATCAATTCTTTGATGGGTTAAAACAATTCATCTGATGGGAACTGATCTCATAGTATTTCTCATCATACGAAGATATAATATCATGTTCTATCAAGAAACAAAATTAATTCTCTATGTCTTATGACATTAAAATAAATAAAGAGATGAATATAGAATCTAAACACTCTGGAAAAGGAAATAAGGGGAATAATGGAAAATTTTATTTTCCACCCTACAATAATTGTTCGAAGAAACACCTCGATACTTTCATAAAGGGGATGAGAGTTTTTTTGCAAGTGTTGAGAAAAAGGTCACAAAGTTAGTGATTGAAAGGGGGAGAAAAAATCTATCTATTTTCAGTGATAAAATTATAATGATATGGTACATTGTTAAAATTATTGTCCAAAGAATCAAGGAACCATAACTCGGATAATTACAAGGGATTAAGGCTAAGCATTTTCAATCAAAAAACCGAGTTTTAAGTTCCTAATGATATGGTGGAAGGTACTTTAATTGTTTCCTCAAATTTAGACAAATATTAATTTGATTTGGTATCCTCTAATTCCTGTATATCATCTTTGTTTACATTAAAGAAATTAGGTATTTCCAATTCAAATTAACAAGGTAGTTGTTAGTCAAAACCCCCGAGGGGAGTCTATTTATAACAAAGATGTGTCATGAAGTTCTCATTGTGACATATAAATGTGGTTTATCTACTAACTATATCATCATACCAATGGTCTAAATTGATATAATATTCTGAATGGATTAGATATCAAATTATAATGCAAAAACAATTATTACAAGAAGAAGGACGTTGTGATTATTGAGGAATATGTAAAAAACAATATCTTTAGAGAAGAAACATAATCACTTGATTCTTATCAAAATCCTCCACTAGTAGCTTTACTGAATGAGATTCTTGGGGAGGAAGAAGAAAAAAATCTAGTTATGAATAAATAAATATTCAAAACGAGGATGTAATTATTGTATTAGAATATGATATTTTAATTCTACAGGATTCACCTAGACATCATCTAGAGAGGGAAGTTGATTTTACTGCTGATATAATCCCTAATGCAAGGCCAATATCAAAAAATCCCTATAGAATGGCCACTGTGGAATCCGTAGATCTGGAGAAACAACTAATGGATTTGAGTAATGAGGGATTTATTGGACCTAGTGTTTCTCCATGGGGATCCCCACTTCTTTTTTTTATGAATAAAGATTGATCAATGAGGCTATGTATTGACTATATAGAAATCAATGATGTTGCAATAAAGAACATGTATACTCAGCCTTGCATTGATGATTTATTTCATCATGTTCATGTAGCTCAATATTTTTCGAAGACCGACATTCAGTCTGGATTTCATTAATTGCGTGTAAAAAGGGGAGATATTCCAAAGACAACACACCGAAAGATGTATGGTCATTATGAATTTACAGTAATGCCATTTGGATTAACTAATGAACCTTTTATTTTTATGGATCTATATAACATAGTATTTAAGGAATATATTGATGATTTTTTCATAGTATTCATTGATGATAACTTGGTATACTCCAAAAACTATGATCACCATGAGAGCCACATAGGGATTTTTTGAAGACTCTTAGAGGAAATAAACTATATGAGAAGTTTATAAGGAGTGAATTATGGATTGAGGAAATTTATTTTCTTTTCGATATTGTCTCCAAGGATGGAATATATGTTGGTCATGCAATAACAAAGGAAATCCATGAACGGCCAGCACCAATGATTATAATCATGGTACACCTTTTTATTGGTTTATCTTGCTATCATCGACATTTCCCGAAGAATTTTTCTTGATAGGAAAACCCCTTATTTAAGCTCACACGCAAAGGGGATAAATTCGTTTAGAAAAAAGAGTGTGAAGAATGTAGTGACGAATTTATGGAAAGATTGGTTAATGATCCTATCTTGACATTACCATCTGAAAATGATGGGTTTTTGATTTATAGTGATGCATCAAATAAAGGACTCAGTTGTTTCCTTATGAATAATTATATGGTTATTTATTATGCATCAAGGCAATTAAAAAATCAGGAACAAAACTATCCAACTTATGATCTTCAGTTAGAAGTAGTAATATTATCTATAAAGATATGTAAAAAATATTTATATGGTGAATTATGTGAGATATATACTAATAATAAGATTTTAAAAATTATTTTCTCATAGAAATAACTCAACATGAGACAAATGATATGGCTTGAGCTACTTAAATATAATTATTGGACAATACACTACCACCATGTGAAGTAAAATTAGGTGGATGGTGCTTTGAGTATAAAGGACCATGAAATTATAGACAAAATGAGGGTTTAAAAGTGTTCTATGTTTATGGATCTAGTAAATATGGATATATGAATTATCTTGGAAGGGAAACATCTTTACTTTTTTAAATGGTTTACAAACCTTCATTTCTGGAAAGGATAAAAATATCTCACTATGATGATCAATATTATCAAAAGAAAATTAAAGCTATGAATGATGGGAGACTAATTGACTTTATATTTGAAGATTATATTCTGATATTTGGGAAGAGGCTTTGTGTTATGGCTCTACGTGAGATAAAAGTCGAAATATTGGATGATTCCCATGGCTCCAATTTCTCTATACATGCTGGTAGCACTATGATGTATATATAATTGAAGGAACATTATTGGTGGGTGAACATGAAGAGGGAGATTTCTGATTATGTGTCGAGATGTTTGGTATGTCAACAGGTGAAGGCTGGAAGACAATATCCTAGAGGAGTTATGAAACCTCTTCTTATTCCTTTGTAGAAATGGGATGATATTATGATGGACATTTTCAAGGGGATACTGAAGACTCCAAGAAAAAATGATGTGATATAGGTCATTGATGATCGTTTTAACAAATGAACCAATTTTATTGATATAAGAGACGATTTGACACATGAATATTTAGAAATACCATTTATTAATGATGTTTTAAGACATCATGGTATATCCATATCAATTGTTTCTGAATGTGATCCACATTTTACATCACAATTATGGAAAATTGATTAGAAGGTCCTAGATATTGCGATTTTTTTGAGAACTACATGTCACCGTAAAACTGATGGATAATCAAAGCGGACAATTCAAAATTTATAATACATGTTGATAACTTTCTCACTTTACTTTCAAGTCATGTGGGATCATTATTTACATATGTTATAATTTCCCTATAATAATAGCTTCCATTAAACTATTCATATGGAAGAATATGAAATGTTATATAGAAAGAGATGTCCTACACTGACTTGTTTGGATGATGTTGGTGAATGAAAACCTCTAGGGTCAGAACTAATTTAAAAAATAATAGAATAGGTAAAGACTATTCAGACCAATATCAAAACAACTCAGAGTAAGAAAACGTGATATGATGAAAACTGAAGGAAGGATTTAGAATTTCAAGTAGGTGATCACATATTCTTGAAGGTTTCTCCATGTAGGGGTGTTATACGATTTAGTAAGAAGGGTAAATTAAGACCTAGGTACGTAATACCTCTTAATATTCTAGAACAAATTGGAGTTGTTGCTTACTGTTTGGAAATGCCACCAAGTCTCTCTAAAGTTCATCATGTGTTCCATGTATCAATGTGAATGAAATACATGAAAGAACCAACACATGTACTCACCTATGAAGAAATAGAACTGGAACACAATTTTTCTTATTGTGTGGAGCCTTTCAAGATTATTAACACTAGAGAACAAGTGTTGAGGAATCGGACGACTCATCTGGTTATGGTTCTTTGAAGAAACCATAACATGGAAGAGGTGACATGGGAACGTGAAGAAAATATGATGAAGAACCACTAGAATAATTTTATGAAGTGATATTCTAGAAATTTTTATACTGAAATTATTTTAATTAGTGATTAATGTAACACCTCAAACATCCATGATACACTTCTGTTTAAGTAATTTGATAGCTTGCGCTGCACACAACACCGAGTTAAATCACACCATGACTAGTTATTTAAGAAGAATTTATGAATAAAATTAACCCCATTTTGAATTTTATAGGTTCCATATAATTTTAATATTCATCTCATTTGTTTCATATACATGATATAAGAACAAATTCATTTTTTTTAAATAAAAAAGTATTTTTCAAAAAATGCAGTTAGACCACATTTTAATGGAAAACCATTTTTAAATCCAATATTTGAAACTTTATATGTTAAATTTTAATAAATAATCTCATTATTTAAAATAGGGATATAAAAATTTAGTTCTGACAAATTTTTGGTTTTCGTCTGATAACTATCACATGTTAATGAATAGTAAAAAGTAAAAAATTTTAATTCAAAAGTATTTTTTCAGATAATTTATTTTTATTAATATATTATCCTTATAATTGGTTTTAATTTAAAATTAGATAATGTTTTTATAATTTAATATAATGTAGATTATATGAACTATTTTTACATTAAAATCAGATATAAACACAAGCTAATCTTTTGATGGTTTATGATTTTGAAAAATAGGGTTTCCTGTTTTGTCAAAGGGAATTAATTTTAGATTAATTATTGGAAATTTTGTGTTATCAATTTTAAAAAATGGATTCAATATTTGGAATAATTAGTCTTGAATTATTTTAATAGGGTAATTTTATTTATTTTGGATATTATGAATATTAGTTTTAGTAATTGTTTTATTACCCCGGTTTAGAGTTAATTGAGTAATTAAAGGTAAAAATAAAGTTATAAAATTACCCTATAACCTATAAAAATCATATTGGATGATAAATTGGACCACAATAACCTATTTATAGAAATATAATAATTTAATGGACCCATGTCCATGAATATGACATAAAAATATTATAATTAATGAATGTGACAAAATGTCACACACTCATTTCTTATAATTATAATATTATTAATATAGAGATATACAGGAGATAAAATCAATTATAAATAGTATCTGGAAATAGAGAATAATTTCCCACATTATGTATATTATTTTTAATTTTTATTGATTAAATAATTACAATTAAAGATGAAACATTATTGAAATAGAAATTATATTATCAATTGAAAAATCAAATAAAAGATCTTAAAAATTTTAAAATAAATATAATTTCACTTCATTAATGATATCCAAGAAATTTATAAATAAAATAGAAATGTCAGTGAGATATTTAATGTATTTTTTTGAAGTTATCATCTTGGTTTGATATTTTGAAAAATGTAAATTTTGAATATTTTCAAAATTGACACAAACGATACATTAAAATAAATAATATTTAATTAAATGTTATAAAAATAATTAAAAATATCAGTTAATTCTGGATAACACATATATGGTTAAATATTTCATTAATTATTCTATTTTGGTTCTATTTTCATTTTATAGTAACTATATTAACCCTATAGTATAAAAATAGAAGTAGACATGGTAAGAGTTAAACTGTTTAACGAATGGTTATTCCTAAAATATAAGGTTAATTTTGTGACCTAAACATGCCTAAAATTCATTGTTTAATGATATTTAGACCCATACTCATATTATTCTAGATATTTCAGTTCTTTTTGAATTAAAAAATCCATTTATAAAAAATTAATATTTTAAGATCTTCCAAAAGTGCCCTTCACCTCTCTTATAAAAGGGAACTTCTCCTTATCTTTAACTGACACCTCTAAAGCCCTTTATCACATCCAAAACCCACCCATTACCTCTCCAAACTTACCTCAATACATTTTAGACTCCATAAATTGGGAATAAGGGCATCTTATAGCGTTCTTTTTGTGGAAACCAAAAGAAGATACCCGTAATAGAGGTAAATGTTTTATCACATGTTTCAAAATTATTTTCTTCTTCTACTATTTCTTTCTATATTGTTTCCATAACAAAGTAATAAATAAAGTATAATACATATACTGATATGTTGTTATAATCATGGTAAAACATTATTCCTCATTTTATCTGTCATACAAATAATAATATCACCAGTCATGCATACGTACAACTTACAATCTTCATACTGTGGAATCATTTTTTACTTAACACTACTTTATTTGAATCAGAATAATGATGAGGATAATGGAGGTAAATAATAAATATAACATGATAATAATTCTGTATAATTAATATTCCATCCAATTCTTTACCATTTAACCATCAAGGGAATACTATCATCGCTCGTACGCAAGTACGACCTACCGTCTCCATGACATGGTGAGATTAATTCTCCATGTTAGCCATTAAAGAATGATTATAAAATTTTTATGATCAGTAAAAATAATAATTATGATCCTTATATCATTCTTCATATGAATAAAATAAATCCAATTCATAACGAAATTGACTTACATTCCAAAACTGGAATGGGAATACGAAGCAGTAAACACCCGAAATAATGGTAATATTAAAATACTGTTTATAAAATTATATAATAAGATCATATATGATATTCTAAATATTGATATGGTCCGGGTATAATTTAATAACCCCCTTTATTCATTATACAATATGTTAACACACCCTCGACTAAAGTAATTTACTTGGTAGGGGTTAATTTTACAAACTCATTATTATTTGAGGTTGTTTTACATAAGTTTCTTCTGGGGAATCATTATCATCGATTTAGTTGATTGTTAAAATTTATTTCAAAATACTATTGAAAATTTTTTAGTGAAATTTTTAACCATGTTTTACTTTTATTAAAATTTTTAAAAAGAAATCATTCCATCATTTTCCAAATGATGTACTTTATGATCTTATCGAAAAATTAAGTAATGAATATTTTTTTAACTTATATGGAATGAGAAAAGTTTTTATTCCATTATTACACCTTAAAATTTTTATTCTTACCTTATGAGATTACAAGGTTAATTTAATGATTAATATTTTCTTTTATAATTTTGAATATTTTAAATAACTTCCAAAAAACAGATATTTTTCTCAACAATTTTTAAGGAATTTAATAGATTATTTCCATCTATGTAATCATACTTTGTAAGATTTTATGCCTTATTGAGGATGATTTATTATGATTCATTATTATATATTCTATTGAAGGATTGATGATATGTTTGACTATGGATTTTCTATTTTTATACCATTCATGGTTTATGGTTAATGTATTAACATTTTGTATGCTATTTTTAATATGAATGTTTATTTTATATTTTACCCTTTCCAAATGAGGAATGCATTGGACATAGTAAGTGATGGGTGGGTCCTACTATATCCCCTAGATTCAATGGTTGGTATCATAAGACAAAACGTGTCTTGGAAAAAGGCCTTGATGGAGTGATTAGTTATTGTCTTGGCGTGAGGCCTTGATGATATGACATGATGTTCGACATTATGCATTACCTCATTAAGAGATCATTTATTGATATTATATTTGATTATTCGACTAGTAGAATATACATGTTAATGTTTAAATGGAATTGTTTGATTTATTCATTAGATATTATGATAAAAATTATGTTTAAAAGGCTGGTGTTTTAGTTTTATAACGTTCTTTAATAGATTTTGTCTATTTATGATAGCTTCTAATATTTTGTTTATCATTAATGATACTCTTATCTCACCCATTTCTTATGTTTCATTTTTCCCCATGAAGCGAAGAAATATATTATGATTGAACTAGATGGATAGTCTATGAGATGTGATAATTTTCAAAGGTAATAATATGTTGTTTTAATTTAAAGATGTAATGTAATACTTATGCTTGTATGTAGTGTTTGAAAGGATACTAAACTAATCAGTCCTTTGGGATTTTATTTTTGTCATCATGACAATGTAATAAAATAATGTACTGAATCTGGGCACTAGGGTTGGGGCATTATAGTACAGCCTTGACCACATACTTTCCTCTTTCCCCAAACCATTTTTACCTCTGAGGCATTCATAGAGCATTTCTTTCTTCATGACCCCAATTATTTCCATAAAAAAATCACAATATTTAAATTTCAAGTGACATGAATACCATGAAAATATTTCCTTCCAAAAATTTCAAGCATTCAGATGACCTATTTTCATTTTGTGGTCTGCATACCATGCTTCGTGGTCTGCGTACCACACTTTGCAGTCCTCATAACACTGCTATGAAGATATCAATACTTTTTCGAATTCCATCTCCATTCTGCATACTCCCATTTTAGTCTACAAACTATGCTTCACGGTCTATGAATGATGTTCTATAAAAAAATCACTTTCGAAAAAACCAAACTCTAAATTTTGAGGGCCATTTTTTTTTCAAACACATAAGAAACCATGAAACCTTCAACATTGTTTTCATCCATTACTATAAGATCACTCATTGTGCACACTCATTGATCAACACATTTAGGTTTGACCATAAACACTAACCAAACTCCATTACCATAAATGAACAGCCTTGGTTCCAATAGTTAGGATTTAAAACATTGTCTATGTAGTATTATGGGGGATCCATTACCACTTGGCCTATATCCTAACCTCTCCTCCCTCAAAATTCATTTATGTATAATCCTAAAAAATATCAATGAATATTAATCACAATTAAATCTAAAATTGATAGTAAAACTAAAATAAGAGGGAATAAATGAAATTATTTTAGACATCATTCCATGATATGGTGTGATTTTATCTTTTAGCTACATATATAATAACATATATAAGTTGAATAACTGATGTATATCATGTTCTTGTTGATAAAAACACAAACTATATGTCATTTTTTTAAAAATTAAAAAAAATTTAAAAAATTAAATGAAATGATAATAAAAATGAAATGATATTTTGGGTAAACCCACATATAGTTTTATAGTTATAATTTATATAGAAATATATTCATAGTGTGTTATCCAAAATTCAAGGGATGATGTAGATTTAGTGATATTAGCCACTATATCCTCATTAATCTATATATCATCATAATATTATTTTAAAGGTTATCATGTGCATGTTGATTCCGTTACACATCCCTTTTATAAAATATAATATCCAAAGGGATTGATTCCATTGGAATCATCATTACCCTATAGTTAATTTTAAGGGGTTGAGTTTCATAAAATCATTTACCTCAAATCCACTACTTCCAAACGATCTCCAATATGTTTTATTAATGGAGCTAGAAACACCCAAAAGATCTCATATACATGATTCATTGACCTACCTTCCACAGGGAGGCACTTAGTTGGGAACTTGGCCCCTGACACTTAATAACTCATGTCGGTCGAGAGGATGGGATGTCAGGACCATCACATCCTTTCTTTGGGGGAACTATTTCTATTTTGAGACTCTTTTATAGATTTACCAATTATTCATGAACCCTTCATTCATTTCCACGTATGTATCTATAGATTACCCTAATGAACTAATCGATCATAACTATATAAGGTTTCATTATCATTTGTATGTATCCAAGGTTCTAATTAGTGGAGATATTTGTATGTATCTAAGGTTCACCATTAATGGTACCTCTTATTGAACACATTTGTGATTCTTTGGTCATTTATAGAGATGAAACTGGTTTTAAGCCGCCTAGTGGGGCGATCTAGTGTTTACCATCATCCAGGTGGTACTTAAGTTATTTGGATTTTTGGATCAAAATAATAAGATTGTATAAATAAATATCATTTTTTTTTGGAATCAGAACCCACACAATTCGATGATGATTAACTGGGAACAAAACCTTTTATATCTGTGAGATAAGGGCTCAACCATGCAGTTTATCATTATGTAGGTAGCATGATCAGGCAGAAAGTTCCAGGTCAAGGATTGTGTGGGAATTATACTGAGGTGGAACAAGGAGATCATGGGAGATATAGACTCCTGGGTAGACATCGCCCCACTGGGGATACGGCCTGAAGAATAATTGGGTGGATTTGTGTGGTGGGTTTGGACCTCAAGGAGGAGTCCTGCATATCACAGTTAGTCAAGAATCAATTCAAATGTAGTTATATTGGTTGGGGATTATATTTGGAATCTTCGCATTTGAGGGGAAATTATTGGGTCTTACACTATATAAGAGACATATCTAGTGCCGATTTATTGCTAATTTGGAATATTGAAGGATTAATCATGGTTTTAGGTATTATACCATGTTGGAAGACCATTTGAGGATGGAAATTGGGGATTACATTGATGGAGAATGCACGAGTGGTTAGGGATTACATGTGGAAGCTGCCCATTTGGTTTGGTAATGAATGGATGTCATCATTTCCAATAACCTCTAACACCATGTGATTCATTCATGGAGTTAGAAATAATAGTATGTAGTGGATCTGATGATCGTGTGATTCCACTCTACCACTGGTGGAAGGGGAAATAATGCCAAAAGGAAATAAATATTGTGTTGAGTTTTCCAATTTCCCCTACTATCTTTAGATATTGGATATTTAAATTTGGTGATCTATCCTGATCTATCCCATAGATTTGAAAAGTGGATAAAGAGTGTCACATCCCATAAGAAATTCAAGGGTCTAACCTAAGGAGTAGTTCTCTAAAATTAGTTCTAGGGGGGAGAGTAATGTTAAACACTGACCCTCATTAAAGGGAAATGCCATCTGTTCCTCTTAATCCCTATAATGGTGAGGTTCATCAGAGATTCCCATGGTCGAAACCTACTTTACCGTGTGAATGTAAACCCTAGGGAACTCTAAGGATCTTCATTGTTTTGGGGATTACAAACATGACTTTTCTTTCCATGGGTATGTAAACCTAATAGGACACTCTAATATTCCCAATGATATCACATCTTTCAGCTAAGTTTGGAAAGCTCCTTGGATTGAAACAATTGATTTGGTTTGTGGAGGGAGAGATAGGAGGCCCAATGACATGACAAAAAAATGATGGAAGTTGGGTAGTGGAACACACAAGGATTCCCCATTACACGTATCCAGTTATTATGCCGAGTGTGGTTTCCTCCACACAATTTGTTGCTATGTGGGTGAGGGGACCATCTATATAGAGAAATGGTACACATACTAGGGGTCAAACTACGTATCATTCTTCTATGCGTCAATGGTTTCCCCCCATGTTGCACATTGCTACATAGGGACGAGTTCAACCCCGGTAGAGTATTACTACCCATGGCCGAGTTCCCCCATGTAGTGTTTTGATGGATTCTAACCACGTAGTGTTTTTTATACATTGGATAGGGTTCCACCCACAAATAAATTTTCTATGAAAGTTGTTTATCCACAAAGGGAACACTTTTATTACGCCTTGTAGAATGGTCCACAAAGGTGTTTTGAGTTCGTAGATGGTCAATTGATTCATTATTCTCTTATCTGTTATGTGGAAGATTTTTACCTTATTGGAATAATCGACGAGGCTATAGGTTTAAAAACTCATCCTCACTTATTTTATACATATTTGTTCAGTTCAACCTCCACTATTTCATTCATTCTCCTCTTTGACTCCCCAAGGTTACTCCTTTTACATGAGTGGTGGGATCAGATATCAGCATTGTTAGTGGTCCATGGTGGGTCGTGTAGCATTTTTGGGGAGACCACGAAGAACGTAGTTAGTAGTGGAGTCCCCTTTGTAGGTGTGGAAATCTCCACATAACCCAAAAAATTAATTTTATTCCTTTTCGGGAGCCAATGATACTCTGAACTATTTAGTTTATGGGGAATAGTTTTTTTACAGCAAAATTCACTACCGCTCCCTAGAAACGTCTTTCCTTTGAGTGAAAAAGTCTTCGTTCCCATGAACTATTTATTTCTTAGGGAATATTAGTTTTTGTGGGAGAAAATCACTACCTCTCCTTAAAAAATACTGTAATTCATTTTTTGGGAACCTCTATCTCCATCCCGTTTTTAGAACAATTTTTTCTTGTTCTTCACAGACAGGTGGAACTCTGTGTAGAGCGGTTAACGATAGATCTATTTTTGCTTTGCGGTTTTACATTCGACACATTATTCCATAAACACTTATCATGATTTTTTTCTCCTTTTTGAAATTGATGGACTTACCATGATATGGTTTTTTGAAATTTCACGACCCAAGAAATGGCCCCCATTAGAATGGGATTTAATAAGGATGAAGTGGAGTCAACTATGATGTAGAAAGAAGCCCTATATTGAAGTAGTTTGTGGTATGCGGTTAGACATAGAAGAGGGTAACACACCATTAAATAAGGGGCACAAATCATTTTTTATTTTCCTATTATCTCAGAAAACATGGTTCCCCTGTGAACTCTAGATCACATACTATGTCTGCAAACTGCTTCATTTGCAGTCGGATTTGACCACGAATTGGGATTCCAAAACCAGGAATTTTACACTATAGATATGAATGGTAACTTTATATTTTCATCATATAGGGTGAATTATTCATATTTGGATCTTACCACATACTATGTTTTACTATACAATGCTTCATAGGCCACTACATTCTCAAACTGAGTGTTCCCAAGTGATGGATTCTATAATTAGACAGATCACAGATTAGTACATCTGTGAAATAATGATTCATGGGTTCTATACTTGTCTATTTTGATTTTGAAAATTAATTAATGTATTTATGAATCATGATGAAGGTAGAAGGATGAACCCATCACATGTTTCTTCAACTATTATTTCTTCTTCTTTTGTGACTGCTACACTCTCAAATTTTGATGAAAGGTGGAAACCTCTAATCGATTTTTTTGAAAATAAAATCATCATCAACCTACTTCATTAGTTTATTGAATTACTTCATAGTGCTGGTCAAAGAGCATATCCAATCTTGTACATGTTCAGAATTTAGGTATTTAGACTACAATCCGACAAAACGATCTGGAAAAATTCCCTACAAATCAAACATCTTCCTAGATACTTAATAATAGTAATATTCCATAGGCTGAAAATTCAGCAAAGGTGGTAATTATCATAGAGTTTCTTGATGTCTAATTTCTTTTGAATTATGATCCTCGGTCACTAGAGGAATCCTTTAAAGGAATGGATGAAAAAAATCCAATTCCATAATAGCATTACACAGAGGATCACAATGAATGAGAAATAGCATTGGACATCAAAATGGGATCTTTGTCATGCGGGTTCATTTAGTTTGGACTAAGGGTGGCACTTTTGGGTCTGTTAGATATGCGAAAAATTCAATTTCAAGTTGTAGGAAGTGGTGCTATATGAAGCCATCTGGGTTGCACATACCAACTTCCATTGAAAACGTGATATTATCCTACAGATGTTGAATAGGTGGATCCTAGATATCAACACCTTCCACTTGATGCATGTACAGGTCGACATTATCCATTGGGAAGTATGACTAATTTTTAGGGTTCCTATTGTCGTTGATATGTATGATGAATTTCCCATAGCCTCTTCAGCCTAGGATGAAAGGAGATGAATCCTCTTCTCACCAAGAAACTCATTGCTAAGGCCAAGGCTCTTTTGTAAGAGGATCCTCATCTAAATAATGAATTCCAATGTATCTATTGGATTAACACCTTTGCAATGAAAAGTGGCCAAGAGCCCCATGTTCAGAGATTATGTTATTGTTTAATCATTGAAACTCAATGGAAGATGGGTTCCTATTATCCCATTCTGGAAGAGGGACGGTTCGACGAATGAGGCTAGAAGATCCTTCCCAACGATGACCATCTATTTCAATTGGAATCCCTCCAAGACATGTTTCTAAGTAGTTGGATTTTTCTAGTGTGTGATTTTGATATTGGGGTCATAGTTATGACTTTAATCATGGAAGATCAAATAGAAACTGATAGGTACGTTAACCCATCATCCTAGTATTGGAAAAAATATACCGTTTGATACGACTGATTAGTGAGAGGTGGCTACCACATCGGTTAGTCAGTCCAATAAAAATAATTTGTGGCTGGGTAGCATCTCATATTATAGGCTACACATTTATCCACCAACTATAGATCCTGGGGGACATTACCCAACCATACCCCCAAAGCATAGGTAGAGTGATTCCATCACACTAGAGTGAGAAAGATGTAATGGAACAACTCAAATACCATGAAAATTTTACTTATGAACCATACACCCCATCTGGTACCTTTGTAAATGATGGATCTGGGGAATTTCTTGAGTGAGGAAATAATTTCACTTTAAGAGAAGGCATTTTGGATTCCATGATGAATTCGTTACTTCTCTTTGAGGGGTATTCACCCTATAGATTTTCCTGTTCATTAAATTATGTCAAGATGAAGTTCCCTCTAACCCTCAACATCACACATTTGTAAAATAATTTAATGATATCTCACCATCTCAGACTTATATTTACTCATGAGGACAACCGATGTTGGATCATTTTTCCTCATTCTATATAATTTCATCCTAACCTCAAAATATCCACATTGTAGACCTGGAACAATTCATACCCCACAGATCAACTATAATATTTTTTCTTACTATTGAGTACCAAAAGGCATCTGAGGCCTAGGGAAAAGAAAATGTAATAGGAATACATTCTCAACTCAGGAAGAATCCATGAAAATCTCTTATTTTCAAACATCCTAGAGAAGTTTCTAGGGTATGGGGTTCATCAACCCAAGATACTGGTGCAACTTCTTAGGATCAAGCATCTATGCCTCCCGATGCCACTTTCCCTTAGGCCCAGAGACAATGGGACTCCAAGAGGAGGGCCGATTTGGCTCGAATTTGTGGTGTTTCTTACATTAAAAGGAGGCCATACTTACTTGGTATAGTTTTTTATTAGCACTTTCCGACATCTTTTATTATATTGACCCTGAGACGATAGATATTTATCATTGAGATCTTGATGACTCAATCTGATCCCTTCACGACCATCTTAGATACTATCATCGAGTACTTTCTATGCTATGGTCAGAGGTTAATGAGGAGGATGATGATGATAGCCATTATTTCAAGGGTTCCAATGATTTAAGCCCTCCTAGAATAACGGAAGTAGGGGATATTCCTTGTTTTCATCTTTTTCTTCTCAATCCCTATCCATAGATGGTTCTAGGGAAGCTGAGGTGCTTAGAATGCAATTGTGGCTACTAAAACCCTCCTCACATCCTTATAGGGATCCTTCAACATTACCCACCACCATTGATATGAAATTTTATATTTTCTGGGAAGGATTGTGATACATTTAGTTCCAGTATGTTAGCTGAAGGTATCTGGGAGACACTTCAGAAAGTTCCACTTAGGCAAGAGTACTTTGGGTTTTACACTTATCCAGTGTGGATTTCATCTTGTGAAGATCCAAAAAAATGTTTCTATGAATCTAAATGTGATGGATACCATCCTCCACACATGCATGGGTAGAATTTATTATTATTACTTGGTATATTTCTTTTCTGTAATCTTACATGTAGGCGATACTATAAAAGAAGTAATTATGGTTTTTTAACTCAACCCTTCTTCTTGTCCTCATGTCTGTGAACCATTATAACTTGTGTTTGTAAGAAAATTGGGAGATATTGGAGACTTTTTCTTCACTGGAGTACTCCTCTAGGGGAACGTTATCTTTAGAGAGTATCCCCTTGGATGTGGTGGTTAATTGAGAGGGTTTCTAAGGTTTATGGAGAGTGTGGAGGTGCTTTATATAGATCATGTGGGGGAATTTACACCCCTAGTTCTGTCTTCAGTTCCTCCAATGGGATCATCCCCATGTCATACCATTAGGCGCTGATAAAAATCCCAACTATCAAGATGCATAAATTCAGAGATACCTAATGATTTCTTCACTTCATTAGTTAATTGTTGTGTTATCCATATTTATTCTCTTAAAACTCATCGTGCTCATAACTTTGTGTAGGCCTAAAAGTAAATCTTGTAGTAATTACCTAAACATAGGGAGTTCCTAATTCTTGGAGGTACAGGTTGAAACACCGATGGTAATAGATAAACATGGTAGGGAAAAGAAACCAACGAAGGCCATTGGGGGGATCCTGATCCCCAGGAGGGAACCAATCCTATATAAAAAGTACTCCATACCAAAAGCGGGAGATTATTTAGATATTGAATCTCTAACTGAGTGTGTTGATCTATCTCCAGTGAAGAAAAATAAATTAACTTTACGAGCAGTCGTAATACTGGATGGGGAACCTTGAAAACTGAGAATATTATGGATATATCATGTCCCATGAGGATGACCACTCATGATTTGATGACTTATGCCATTATAGAGGGGTTTCTTGGTTATTTGATGTTTCAATAGAGAACACTAATCCCACTACAAAAGGGGGTAGGACCACATAGGAGGGAGCAATTCAGTTTCATGGAGAATCATAATCGACCACTTTCCCTAGCTTCCTGATGATTATTCCCATGGGTATTATTTCTAAGACTGAACTTTTGGAATCTAATGAACCAAATGAGAATTTTCTCTCACCATGGGTGTCGCTTGATGAACCCGAGGTCCATTCGCAGACTGAGGATGCATCCTACTTCTTATCGAGTGATGATGAAGCACTAGTTGTCATGAATTCTAATGATACCGAGGGCAATGGTAGCTCTTAATCCTTCCAACCATTCCCTTTTCTTTCAGGATTCTGGTACCAATTATTTCATTCTCCTAATTTCATAATTTCAACCATGAGTTCTTGTAGTTCTATTCAACACTCTGACCCATCCTTCCATTGATACAATAATCGAAATAGCATGTAAGGGGTCAATGAACAGTAAGGATGTTGAATCACAAGCCTCTCTAGTGTCACTCATTCTTGAATATATCCCACTTTACAATAGTGAATCTGATATGGACTAGGAGGACTTGGATATTCTTTGAACTACCATCCAAAAACTATGGAAGGATATCTAGAAGATTATTTCTCAAACACCCCTTGAAAATATTCCAATGAAACATCCCAAATTACACCTAATGTTTTCATTTCTCGGGTATGATGGGTTGTACTATCATGCTATCAATGACATCATGATGTGGGTGATTACTTCATGGTCTAGAACTGGCACACTCTACTCTCACCATTCTAATGTGGAGTCCATGTCCAACATTGAAGCTACTAGATAGATCCTTCCTAATGAAGCTGTTGAGCATGTTAGTACATCCACAAGGTGACAAGGAAGAAAATATAGAGCAATGTACCTCGACAGAGTGGCTTAATCAAGAGGTGTAGTGGATTATACAAGAACTAGAACGTATTAGGAAATAATTGGATTGCATTAAGGTAGAAGTTGATGAAGGGAAGGGACTGGTCGACAGATAAGTTAGAGGATTTGTGGGTCAGTGCATCTGCAAGGACTGAAGTCCTATCTAAGATTCACTGAGCTTTAGAGGACTGGGACTAGGAACTGTTATATCTTTTCAACTCTACTATGTGACATTTGTGTTTACTACACCTTTCTCAAATATAGAGACTCCACGATGTGGATTCCCCTTTTCTCCCATTTAATGGAATTAGAACTTGTTATCTCTATAGTGCATCTCATTTATTATTTCATACAATTGAAATAAATAAAAATTTTCTGTTTTATTTGAATGAAATATTTATTATATGGCTTAAATGTTTTTTTGTGTGATTGGATATCAATTTCTATCAAAATATGTGATAACCAAATTGAAATTATCATGCAATGATCTAATTTTTTTCTTGATCAAAGGGACTGAGTGAGTAAAATTATGACTATTGTTAGGGTTACATAGAAAACCTTTTAACTTCTTGTCTTTTCTGTTATAGCCCTAATTTTTTTGTAATACCACTTTGGTGTAGTAATAGTGGGCATAACATGACTTTTTATTAGGCCACCCTTCATGAGTTTTCGTCTTAACAATCTTTCTATCTTCTTAGTTTCTGATTGATTTCTCAATTTTCCCAAACCATATGAGGCATAGGTTTAGTGATATAGAACATCACTTTTTCAAGGATCCCCTATGTAGGTTTTCCACCCGAAATGTATTTTGTCTCTTTTCTCATGCAGTTTAGATTTGTTGTAACAGACTAATATCCTCTTGTTTTAGGTCAAACATCTTTGACCATGAACAACAAGCCGAGGTTCCCATTAAGGATTATCATCCTATAATTTTCCAATATTTTTCAGAAATGAATAATGGATTTTTCATCCCCTTGTTTTCATTATTTTTGGATCCAAGACTTGATAGGGGTGTGGAAGCCATTGGGGTGTATAGAGGTAGGAAATGTGACTCATGTAGATGATTTTTCCTTTGATTTACAGGACTCTTGGTGGGTAACTTAAGCAGGTCCAACAAGATAATTTTATGCATAGAAAAGAAATGGAATCCTTTGGACACTAACCCTACATTTCTGATGGAAATATAATTTATTGAAATTTGGATCTCTTAGGACCATAATGGGTGGTCTGTTGAGGGAACTGTTTATGTAAAATATAATGCAATATGGATCAGCCTTATCCATGAATTATAAACCACTCCTGTAAACAATTTTCTAGTTTAAATAAGGGTTAGAGCTTAGTGTAGTTAAAATTCATAAAACTAGGACATAAACCATGTATTATAACATCTTACGGTGATGAAATTCGAGGGCCATGGTTTAGGGTCACATAGCATTTGAATGACGTATAAAAAAACTTCCCCTATCATGATAATCCATATAAGAATATTCTATAATCATCAATCATTAAGGGGGAAATTTTTAATATATAATCTAAAGTTTTATGAATCCAATGAATTATATGGGGAATGGAAACCATTGAGGAATATTGAGGTAGGAAAAAACTATTATGGGGATGAATCCTACTTTGGTTGATAGGAATTTTTGTGGGGAATTAATGTAGATCCAAATGGGGAGTATTATTAATAGTCAAAAAAATGTTCCCTAAGCACACTAAACCTCCATTTATCAAATTCGAGTATTTTTATGGGTATTCAGAACATTCCATACACGCAATCCAGTTTGTGAAAGGAGAGTTCCAAAAAATGAATAGTGATTTTTATATCGAGATTTTTTGGGAATGGGTAGAAATTTTTTCCTTAAATAAGTATGAGAAGTTGCCCCATGCAGATCTGACCCGTGCACATGGAAAGGGAACATTTTTTATTTTTTAAGCGATTCAAAGGATTAGATAGTGGGTGTCACTACATACCCTGTAGTGGTAGGGATCAAGAAACACATAGTTCTTGGATGGTTTCCCCATGCATCGATTGAACTCCTACACTGTGAAAATGGAATTTTATTCTGAATACAAGCTCACATAAAGGGTGGAGAGACATGTTTTTTCATCTCATATGAGGATCTAGATCATGTAGGGTAGAGTGGGAAGAGGTTTTGTTGTTGTGGAAGAAATAGGATGTATGATTTTGGTGTCACTACACATCTCGTCAAGGTGAGAATCTATCCTTATGTAGTTCTTATGAAGGTTCTTTGCACATGTATCAAATATCCAAAAGGAAGGATCATTTGTAATTTTTTCTATGGGTAGACCTGAGATACAAGGAGTGGGAGTCACTATATATCATTTTATTATAGGAATAAAGTGGTATGTAGTTCTTAATTAATTCTCCCAGCATAGGTCTAACCCATATACCGGGAGGATCATTATTAAATTGTTGGTGGTTGGACCAGGATGTAGAGTCCATGAATCACTATATATCCTATATTGACCAAGATCATGAAACTCATAGTTCTGGATTGAATGGTACTCTACGTATGTCTAGTCTATATGTATAGAGAAAGAGGCATTTTTTACCATTATTTTGGAGTGGCTGGGCTACGATATAAAATCCAGGCGTCTCTACGTATATTGTGAGGACATTTATCAAGCCGTACATATTTCTTTAATATGGCATGATTGATAACCAATTATGAGGGTCATATTCTATTAGGTGAAATCATTATAGCGTTGTGTAGTTTAAAATCATATAAATAGTGGAAATTTAACATACAGTAAAACATCATGTGATTACGAAAATTTCAATATAGTTTGGAGTCATGTGTAAAGGACGCATCCACCATGTATTTAATCATCATGAAGTTAAGATAATTTTCATTTAAACCATTAATAATTTGAAGCTAATTAGACGAGGATGTTCTGACATGACCAGGATGTGAGGGGAGATAAAGTGTTACCCTGGATCCTAGGGATTCTCTGATCAGGGGAAATGATATGGGTCACGGAATCCATTGGGGCGTAAATAGATTGGAAAATCCTCTCCCAAAGATGAATTTTCATTTGGTTGACATGACTTTTGTGAGAATCTTATACAGATCAAAATGGGGAATTTTTGGAATAGTCATACAATAGTGTCCCTAGATCACTGATCCTCCTTTTCAGATGGTCGTAATAGGATTGTGAAGATCTAAAATTACTTGGGGCACAATGTATGATTAATGGAAGGAATGCGTATGGAAATTCAAGAATCATTCAGACCCTGATTCATCATGAATTGTGAAATTACATAAAAGTATTAGATTAATACAATGGGGGGTCATTTTTGTTTCCTTGACATATATTTGATGTGGAATCGAAAAATGAAATTTTCTATATGTATCTATATTTACTTATAAAATATTGGGAAATGTTTCTTTTTTTTCTCTGTGGCTTAGACTAAGACTAAAGGCCTAGTAATCCCTATTAATCTCATCAAAATGATAATCAATTCATATATAGTTCTTGATGTACCATGCAGTTTATCATAATATGGTAAGAACTTAGGTTCATCATTATGAAGGTGAAATACATGGTTCACCATTTTATGTCCTGATACCTTGACCATAGAGACCCTTCCATAGATTGATATTTCTTAAAAATATGGGGAATCTCAATCCAAAATTCCTAATCCCACATGATCCATTCTCGGTGTGAGAATAAAGAGGTAGAAAATGTTTATTCAACGACACATTTGTTACATACCAAAGGATATGAGTTATTATTGTATCGGCAGTAGGTAGTCATAGTATTTAAAATTTGGGAGTCACTACATATCTAGTGAGGGAAGGAATCGGGCCACATAGTGTTCTTAGAAATATCCTTGTGCAGATATAACTCTTGCATAGGGAGAGAGAATTTTGATCCTTTGTAGTAGTTGGACACGAGATTGGAGATCCTGGTGTAACTATGCATCTTTCATGGGATGGAATCAAGCCACACATCGTTCTAAATTGGAACACACTACATGAGTCTAACATATATGTAGATTGATTCATTTTTTTCTTAACATTTTTTGATTACTGTAGTTGTACATCGGATAGGAGATCTGGATGTTTCTACATATCCTACGCGAGAAATAATCAGGCCAGATGTAGTTCTAGAGAGTCTTCCTTGTATGAATTTTTTTCATGCACAATAATAGTGTAGTTTTTTCTGAAAAATTCATTTCTATAGGACCTAATTTGGAGTCCACTACATAAATTTTTTGATTATGCAGGGGAGGGATCATTTTATGTATTTTGTGGTATGACCAATGGAATGTTGTTTAGGTATCACTATTTATGATATGATGAATGGAATCAAGATAGACATTGTTTAATGAATTTTTCTACAAATGTATAACCCTTATTTAGGGTGGGGAATTTATTTTTTCCCTAGGGGGGATAGACCTGGATGCATAATCCAGGCGATCCTATAAATCCATTGATGGTAGGAATCAAGCCACATAAAGATCATGTGTATGTTATGGTGGGTGACCGATGCTGGGGGAAATGTCATATTAGGTGGGAACACAATGGTGTTGTTAATTTTAACATAATACATCAAGGAAATTTATCTTGTAGTTTAATCTCATGTGATTATGACAATAGGTGCTAGATGTTGGAAGTTTGATTATGTAAACCATTGAAAAATGGATTAATGACTGGAAAAGTAACCCTGGGGCCAAAGGATGGAATTAAATTCGTGCCTTAGATGTGGGAAAAGGTACGAATGTTCCTAACATGAAAATTACAGAAATCACTATCTATCATGTGAGAGCAGGAATCAAGCCAAAAATAGTTCATAATATACTATACAGTTAATCATAGTATGGTAATTCCATCACTGTAATGAAATTTAATGTCGTGCAATAAGGATGATTCAACATTCAATTTAACATCATGTTATTGGGATGGTAGTTCCCTTTAGTTTATCATTTTAGGGTCTGATGTGAAATCCTTTAGTCTATATGAGAACTTTCATCATGAACCTTTCATTAATGAGAGCTATGGTGAGTTTTCCATCCATTGAAATCAAGTAATATGATCAATTGGAGTAGACCTTAGCTATGGAGTAAGGTCCATACCAGTTTGGCTCCAAAATTAGAGTCTTCATTCCAAGTATTATCAGATTCCTGAAGATAAACACCATTTATACTTTAAGGAATGACTAGATATGGACAATTTTGTTAAAGGCATGCATGATCTTGTTTTGTTGTACATCCAAATGATGAAAGGCATGTATCCTTTTCTCATCTAGTAACTCCAATTCATCCTTCCATTTATTTTTTTTCACATCGATTGATAATTGATCATCGATGGACTTGAAGAGAGAGAGAAATTCAACTTCAATGGGAAGGACCACTTCTGTCCCATACACTTTTGAGTATGGGGTCTCCTGTGTAGTAGTGCAAGTCATCGTTATGTAAGCCCACAATGAATGAAGATTCTTATAGGACAATAAATTTTTACCCTTTTTTACCATCATAGATATTATATTTTAGTGGGTCTTATTGAAGGCCTCTATCTGTCAGTTTTCCTCTACATAATAGTGGGATGAATGGTCAGACATGATATCAAACATTTAAAATAGCATATCCAATTTAGTAGAATAGAAATTTTTTCTATTTTCAATTAATATTTTTGAGGGACACCAAATATAGAAATGATATTTCATTTTAGGATGTTTAGAATATTCCTTTACTCAATTTATTTAATCGTTGCATCTTTGGACCACTTGGATAAAAAGTAAGCTGCAGTATGAATATACTTGATCTTCTTGATCGTAGCTAGAGAATATAGTCCCACGTTGTTTATTAAACATATAGAAAATGTCCAAGAGTACATAGAATCATGAAATAACTCCAGGGGTTGGTGAAAGAAATTAGAATAAAGATGCTAGGAATGACACTTTCTAGTGAATTTATTGCAATCCTTGATCAGAGTGGGCCAATAGTATCCACGCCTTCAAATTTGGTTGGAAATCCCGATTCATGACTGGTGGGATCCCTAGGATCCATCATGAACTTTCTTCATGATAGAAGGAGTCTCTTATCCACAAATTCACCTAAGAAGGAAACCATAAATTATCTTTTTATAGAGTTCTTTTTTTTGGTTAGTTCCATCATAGAGAACAAATATGATTTCTCATCTTCAGTTTTTCCCTCTCCCAACTCTGTCTGGTGGGATATATCCATTTAGATGGTAGTATACAATTGGTTTCATCCATCCTCTAGTAGGACTGTATGATTTATGTATGGGGATAATCTCATTTATTTCCTCCATGTTAGCTTAAATGAATGGTGATACCATATGGAAGTGTGCAATGCTGGTGACTGTTTCATCAAACTATGGATTGGATATAGTTAATTCATTTTAAAATTCATCATACTAGGGATTTTAAAATCCTGGGACATTATTCAATATTGGTTTCGTGGTCCATTATACCACGAATCAGGTTTTGTAAGGGTATTAACTCCTCATTTTTACAGCTTAATTATCATTAACCTTCTTGATGACTAGTTCCGAGCAGCCTCTTATCCTTAAAAATTTTATTTTTACTTGAAGTACAATCTATATCCCTTAAATAAGAGCATGATATTCAGAATCATTGTTCGCGATCCCATTTGACCCCATGACATGGAATGGAAGGACTGAATTTGTTGGGGATAGGAGCACAAATCCCAAACCCCATTTGGTGAGCTTGGGGTTTTCAATTATTTTTCTTGTCGGGATTCTAAATGCACCAAAAAAATGTATCTCCCATATTTGGGGGTCCTATTGAATATAGAAGATGTCTTAATTTTGTAATTCAGTATCAAATGAAGTCATCTCTTCTAATGGGTGATGTATTGACCCCTAAATTTTGAATGATAATTATAACTTTAAAATGATTGTTATATTATTTTATACTCATCTAAACTATATATCTTCAATAATGTAGTGATTATAATTGAAATTTGACCATCATGTTTTGACTGTTATATGATCGATGGTCAATTATGATTATTTATCAATATGATCATTGGAATCAATACTCTTAATAATAATTTTAATATTATTATAAGTGTCAGAAATAAAAATGATAATGGTTAATTAACATAGAAAAAAATAAATGATGGCCTCAACCAGTAGAGTCATATCATATGAAGACAATTTTTTAGATCATGGGATGGAGGTAGAATCACTAGTCTTCCCTCATGACCAAGCCCAATCCTATCTTAATCATTTAAATATTGAACGAAATTTTCAACAAGAGATGTTCAATTTAGTGGAAATTTTCACTCTAGCGATGTTAGTTGAGCCGCCCTACGAATCTATCACCATCAAACACAATAACATTAGGTTGTATGCAGGTGTTATAAATTGTAATGGGGAAATTCCTTAGATAATTATTGTATAATCCTCTTTTATAATTAAATTTCTATGACATCAATTTCTGTTTTGACTTTAGTTTTTCATAAATATATGAAGAATTTGATAAATTGATTTGGGGAATGAAATTTTACTTAAAAAATTAATTAAATTAATAAAATAATTTAATATTAAATGTATTTATTATAATTAAATATTATAAATAAAATTCTCATATTTATATTTAAAATATAAATTTTTTTTTTGAAGTGTTAGAAATTTTAATATACATTTTACTATGCCTTTTCAATATGTATTATTTTTAATAAATAAGGATTTCTGTATATAAAAGTAAATTTTTTTCATAAATAGAGAATTATTAGGATAAAAAAATAATTTATTTTTTAAATTAGCTTGTATAAATTTTTTTAGGGTGAATTTATAATAATTTTCTAAAATTTACTTTTTCTTGAATAGTAAAAATACAATTTGAGATTTTCTGTATGATTAATGAAATCATAATGATGTAATAACTAATATAAAATTATGGTTAACTATTTTGGATTAATATATAATAACAGGTGTCCCAAGTTTCCAATACCTTGATTAAATAACATTGATAAGCCTAAGGTTCTGAATTTACCACTGTCTAGGTGTCTATGGATATTAATAAACAAATCCTCCCCTTTTTCTATAAATACCTAACAATTTCTACATTATCATTCATTCCTGATTCACCCACCATGAGACTTTATTGTTTTACCTCCCTATGAGTCCTTCAATGGTTTCTTCAGTACCCCAGGGTCTTAATATTCAATTTTGTTAGTTATTATTCAAAGTAAGGGAAATCCCAACCTCTCATTCCATTCAATTTTCATTTTTGTGTGGTATATATTTAAAATTTACAAAATCGGTTATTATATCCATTTTATTCAATAAATTTACTGGATTAACATTATTATATTAATGGTAGAGCCTTTTCCCCTCTCTTTTCACCATTTCATAAATCCATGTATTTTCTCATTATGTTGTAGAATTTTCATCTCAAAATTTCTCTCTTTTTATCAAGAAATTCCCTAATTTGCTTTTTTGAATACCCAAAACTATTTATTTTACATGGTTATTAAACTATATAGAAACATTATATTTTTTTATTTTATTAACATATATGAAACCCACATCCCTTTTTCATGGTTTAATAAATAAATAAAGATCATGTCTTTAAGCACATCTCTTAAAAAAGTCGGGATGTTGATATGAAACCCGTTTTATTTGTTCTCCAATGGTTATTTATGGAATATTTTATTACATTATGTGTAGATAAAATTAATTAATACATATGAGTCATGTTCCCTAATAGATCTCCAATGAATTGGGTAATGAATTTAATTTCTAGAGATGACATGTTTTATGATAACTTGGTGAATAATATTAGATATTTTTTTGACACCTCGGTGACAACCCATATTGATAAGATTATGAATATATTGAAAAGATTTTATGGAAACATTTAAATGTTTTTATTACTGTTATTTTATTTATTATATGCCTCATGTTCTCGTTTTCATCCATTATGATATTCTTCATGTTCTTATTGAATTTCTTCAAGATCACATGTAAATTGTTTCATTTTTTCCCATTACTAAGATGTATTATAACCCTTTCAATTTATATATTTCCCTAGGTTATGAGATGTAGTAATAGTGTTTAGGATGACCCCTTATTAAGCCTTTCAAGTGGAATAGAATAATATTTTACATTTTTATGTATTATGTACCTTTTTTCAAAGAAACAAATCATTAAAACATTCCTTGTTTTTTAAAATGTAATTAATTTTATGTAATTAAAAGTTAAAATGTCATAGTGGGTTCCAAATTATGGTTTATTTATTTATGGAAATTACAATTTAAAATATTTAGGATTAACCATATAGAAACATTTAAAATAAGAAAACATCCTGGTATTTTGGAGAAATATTAAGTAAGTAGTTTCTGAGAAAAGAAGTATTAGTTTAGATATGTACAAGTGAATATAGCTCTAAAATATATATATATATATATATATAAGTGTAAAAGTGCTGACAAGGTGCGTGGGTCCTGACTCGGCATAACCTGATAAATGAAAATGGGCCTTAAAGCACTCTTGGTTTGAGACTCTGAGTGGATATGTTTGGTTAATTAGATGATTTTTATTAACCATTATAATGGATTTATAGAAAAAATAATTGTTGATAAAAAATAAAAAAATGAGAATGATCTTTTAAGTCATGACATTCCTATAGAATTATAAAACTATCAAATGAAACACTTTTATCAATAAGGTTTTCTACTTTTAGAAAATGGTGGGAAATGAGAGAAACATCGTAAATAGTTAGAGAAATGGACCTGGAACTGACAGCCTTCCGATGGAAGATGTAATAGAAAAACTCATGAGAATGATTAATCAAATGAATAGAGTTAGGAGAAATAACTTGAATCATGTTGAGACACTAGATTCACCTCAGTGAGAATAACTTTTTGTTGAGTCATTTATATGTCAACAAACTTCTTATTTTTATAGATCTACCGACCCGTTGATTTATGAATAGGGGATAAATTCTATAGAAAAGATATTTTATGTTCTCCATTGTCCAGGATAAGATAAGTCCACCCTGTATGTGTACATCTTAGAGGTAGAAGTTGATCAGTGGTGGAAACTGGTTAAAGACACAAATCAGAGAAGGGAGATTGAAGCTACAGAGTGGGAAGAGTTAAGGGGAACCATTTTCAAAAACTATTTCACATGTTCTACATTAATGAAAAAGGATAATTAATTCCTAGATATGAAGAAGATGAGAAATGAATATGTGGGAAGCTATGAGATGAACTTTATTAAACCTTCCCATTACCCCTATAGATTTTTCATGGATCCTATTGGGAAGGTTGATAGATTCTTCAGTTGACTAAGACCCCATCTATAGAATAATCTATCTATATAAGATTATGAAAAATATGAGGAGATCATGAGGAGTTCTATGAATGTTGATCTGAATTTTGGATAGATGCATTGGTAACATAGATCGAATGAAAATAAGAGATAATTGGAGCCAAACATGGGGAGAAGATTTGATCAAGGTAAAGGAGGAAAGATAGTCAAACTTCTCATGTGAAAAAAATGTGGGATGAAGTATTCAGGGAACTACTTTCTCAGCTACGGGAATTGTTAAATGTGCTCAAGAGATGGCAATATTTCTTGGAATTGTTTAAGTGAGGTGAATCTTCAACTTCCCATTACTAACAAAAAAGGGATGATGTTGCAGGACCAACCTCAAGTCCAATGCTTCAGTTTTGGAAAATTTGGGAACTTTTCCACTTACTATCCAAAATCAATTTTAATGGATGGGAATCACCATCAACCTTAGAATAGGCAAATGGAGAAAGGTTAGGATTTTTATACCATGACAGATGAAGTTGAAAAGGGGTCACGTTCATCCAGAAAATAGACTGTGAAGAAATTTTTTGAGTTCTAAAGAAGATATTGGTTACTACACTATTGTTAACTATACCCTCTATCAGAGAAAGATTCATATTTTTATTGATGAACCTAGAAATGAGATTGGGTGTGACTCATACAAAATGACAAGGTGATTAATTATGAATCTCGATAGTTGAAGCCTCATAGCAGAACTATCCTACACATGACCTAGATATTTCTATAGAAATATTTTCTATGAAGATATGGGGCACTATTGTTTTTCATAAAAATTTAATATATTCACATACGATCAAAGTTTGATGTATATTTTCTTGCAAAACAAATTGAATAGGAGACATAAGAGATGGTTGGAAATTCGTAAAGACTGTGATTGTTTAATTCCTTATGAATCTGGAAGGTAAAACAATGTTTCTGATGCATTAAGTAGGGATGTGCCTATGGTTATATCAATGATGAGGATTCAAGGAGATCCTTTGATCAAATACCTCTTAAAACTAGACATGGAAATAGTAAGGGAAGGTAAATAATCAATCCTATGCCAAATTATTTCTCAACCATCATTACTAGAGAGGATCATGAAATCTCAAAGTGACGATCCATTTTTATAGATGAAGTTAGGGTCTGTGAGGAATGAGATGTTTTCTGTGTTCAATATTAATCATGAAGGTGTACTGAAATTTAATAAAATACTATGTGTTCCAACTATTGAATAAATATAGAAATAACCGATGTTTGAAGCTCATAGCTATATTTTCTCTATACATCCTTGAAGCACTAAAATTTATAGGGACCATCATGAACATTATTGGTGGTATATATGAAAATGGAGATTAACGAGTACACTATAAGTTTCTTGATGTGTTAAAAAGTGAAATAAGAGAGAAAACTTCCTAAATGGACATTACAACCACTACCCATACCATCATGGAATTGGGAAAATATCACTATGGACTTTCTCACTAGTCTCCTGAGAACATCCAAAGGAAACAATGTGATATCAGTTATAGTGGGTTGTCTCACTTAGACTACCTATTTTATCACTATTTGTGATTATTTCTCTCTTGACCAACATGCAAAGATATACGTAAAATAAGTGGTGAGGTTTTATGGGGTAACACTGTCTATCATTTTTTATTATGATCCACGGTTCACATTAAAATTATATAAAAGTCTTCAACATGTTTTGAATAATGAATCAAATTTCAGTATGACCTATCACCCACAAAATGATGGCCAATCTGAAATGAAAATTAAGACACATGAGGACATGATAAATCACGATCAATGGAATTTAATGGTGGATAGGATCAATATCTCCCATCATTTTATTTCTAATTAAATAATAGATTCTATTCAAATATCTATATGGATCCCTATGAATCTCTTTATGGGAAGCATCATAGAACTCCTACTTGTTTGAAAAATCTGATGAGAGAAAGATTTTGGGGCTATATCTTGTGAATGAGATGATGTAAAAGGTTCATGATATCCAAAAACAAATAAAAGATTCTCACAGTTGAAATTAGAGATACTCTAACAACCATCAAAGGGACTTGGAGTTTGATGTTGGCGACAGGGTCTTCCATAAAATTTCACCTTTGATGTAGGTCCTGTGGTCTGGGAAGAAATGAAATCTCAGCCCTAGCTACATTAGCTCCTATGAAATCCTTGATCTCATAGGAGTTGTGTCCTATCATCTTTCACTTCCCCCAAATATAGGTCATTTTCATGATGTATTCAATGTATCTATATTGAGGAAGTACATACCTAATCCTTCAGAAGTACTTAATCTTGAGGTGGTAAAATTGGAACATGATGTCTCTTATGAGGAGAAACCAGTGGAGATCATAGAACATAGAGAAACGGTTCTATGAAACAAGACTACCCACCTAATTAAAGTGATGTTGAGGAAAAGAATATGAAGATGTCCCAAGGGAAACAGAGGAAACAATGTGGAAAGGGTAATCACGCCACCAATATACTAAGAAAAAAAGTTGAAATATTAGGGACAAAATTTCTGATTGGGGGAATAATGTAACCACCTAAACTATTTAAATGATAACTGTTTCCCTAAAATTTATGTTATATTAATTTCAACTCAATCAAACTGTATCCATTTTATAATTAAATGAGTATAATGGAAGTGAAAACATCGGGTTTTGACTTTTATATGACCATTATACAATTATGGCCATTGGTCAATATGAATGTTGTAAACAATACTAATAATAATAATTTTAACATTATTATTAGTGTAATAAAAAGAAATTAAAATGGTTAGAACTCATAAATAGGGACCAATACACTAAATTATTTAATGCTCTTTAATGTAATCAATGTGAAAGAAGACCCTTTTCCCTTATAATGGATGGGGAATGAATCATTGATGAAAGGAATGAGCTTGCAAGACACATTGTTTCCGTATACATGGACCTCTTCAATGGAACACCATGGAATGAGCTGCTAAAAGAGGGTATAATTCTTAATCTGGTCACTACAGAAGACAAATATATTCTCACCTCCTTACCAATTGACATGGAATTTATAGAATCTATTTTTGGCCTCAAAAAGGATATCTCACCTGGACTGGATGGATTAAAAACATATTCGTCCCAATCTATTGGTAAATTGTTCTGGATGTTGTTTTCAATGTTGTCAAGCATTTATTCAATGGGACGGACCTATACTCAAGGATTCAATGCTCAATTTATTTCATCAATCCCTAATGTGTAGAATGCTAGTGATACAACCCAATGTAGTCCAGTGGATCTTGTTAATAAAAGGAAAATATTTTTCACAAATATTCATTCCAATATACTCTCTCTAATTAAGGAAACAAATATATCCTGGAACTAATTTAGATTCATGAAATGGAGGAACATAAAAGACTGCTTACTCAAAACCTCAGAGTGTGTTATCCTCCATTGAATGTCCACCCAGGGAGGCAACATTGCTCTCAATATTGACATCAAGAAGGCCTTTGACACAATTGACGGAGCCTTCATTAAAATGTATCACAATCCTTCTGGGATTTTACCATATATATATTCTTATCAATGGATCTCTGAGAGGGTGCTCTCAATGCACAAGGGGGTCAGACAGAGGGACCCTCTATTATCCATCCTCTTTGGAATCACAAAATACTATCTTAGAAGGCCTTTCCATCACATGGTGGAGACTAAGAAAATGGAAACCATCATATTAGCTAGAGGTTTTTCTTCCCCCTCTCATCTCCTTTATTCTAATGATATTATCATTTTCTCCAAGGGGGATATAAAAAATATCACCAACATAAACAATGATCTCTCTCACTATTCAAGTGTCTCTAGGAAGGAGATCAGCTGAAGTAAGTTATCTTTTTTACTTTTGGAAACATATTTCAGATGCAAGAAACAAATCCATTATTAATGAGCTCAACATAATGAAGGGATCCATCCAATTTATCTACCTTGGGGTTCCCATGAATTTTGGAATGCCATGGGCTTTGTACTTTTCCAACACAGTCAGCCAAATTATAAAAATTCTCACTTCATGAAAGGGAAAATCTCTCTTGATGGTAGGATGTATCTGCCTAGTCAAGAATGTGGTGGTTTCGAAGATGTTATATTCATTCATGGTGTATGTGTGTCCTACTATGATTATTAAAACTATTAACACCATGATGAGAAACTGTGTTTGGATTTGAAATGTGATGGAATGAAATATTATCACAGCCTCTTGGAAGAAATGATAATTACACCAAGATCTTAGTGGCCTCGGAATTAAAATACATTCCATTTTCCATCTATCCCACCGGGATCAATTCATATGTAGTTTAGTCAACATGAACATGGGATCCTTGTATTTTCATATATCTATATTTTCTCCCAGACTTCTTGCAGGGAAAAATAATCACATCCGATCTTCCACTTGGCATGGCATGAAAATTGCCTTTTAGAAAATTTATATGCATTCCCATTAGATGGTTAGTGATAAATCCTCTATGAATTTTTGGAAAACTAATGGGATTGGGGAACCTTTGATCTATCAAGTCAACCCCATGGATGCAGATATTAATCATAACATAGAAATCAAGGATTAATTAGAATGGATGGATTTACTCCCTGAAGATGTTGTTGAAACTGTTGTGACCCATGATTACATCAATCATGATGACATACTCATTTTAGACCAATCCCCGAATGGACAACATGAATCCAAGACATTATACAATGACATGCTATAGGGAAACTATAAATGGATTGGCAGCTTTAATAAAGGATGTCTTACTCCTTGAATTACAGTGCTTTCGAGACTATCTCTTAATAAAATTATAGTTGAGGTGAACCTATAGAGAATTGTGATATCTTTTTTCTCCAGGTCTATTAAATTTCATCAACACTATGAATATGTCGACCACCTACTCTTGAGCTATAAAATATCCTCAGCACCATGGAAGGTGGTCTTCAACCTCTTCGAGTTGAATTCTCCCCAGGTGAGCTCAAATTTTTTCATCATATAGAAGGTTCTGGATATTCATCTCAAAAATTAGATTCATTCCATCTCAAAGTGGCATTTGTTCAACTGATTCATGTGATATAGAGTGGTTGAAATTCAAAAATACATGCCAAAATTCGTTTCAATTCAAAGACGGTGCTAGCATCTATCATCAAGGCTCCACAGAATGTTAATCATCCCCACACTGATTGTTGTAACAATTTGGTGAATGACTTCACCATCCTTAGGTAGCAGAATATTAAAGTTAATTACCCCAAACCCCTTAGTACTATTTATGTTTTATGGTTTCCTCCTTTCACTAAATGTTTAAAATGTATCACTAACAATGCCTCCATGGGGAACTTGGGACCATCTGGGTATGGCGTTATTTTTAGGGGTGATAATAGTGACATGGTGATAAGCCTTTAGGGCCCTTATGGAAATGACACTACTTTTGAAGCAGAAATGCATGGATTTATCGGATCCGTCACTTGTGATTATCAGTGAGTTTCGCATAACATATGGTTTTAATGTGACTCAAGTACAATTTTTTCACGCCAATTGGATGGTAATTATTAATCTCTCACATAATCTAATGAAAAAATGGGTGAACTTTGTGGAAAATCTATCATCAATAAACTTCATCATCACCCACATCATTCAAGAGGCCAATCGACTTGCCGATGGACTGGAAAACAAAGGTGTCTCTAAGGTGGGACACATATTCTATACCACCCTCCCTTCTGATCTCCCACCATACCCAAAGTAAAACCACAATGTACCAGAAAAAATAGCTAAACAACCCAAGTACCAATGGACACAACACTCCAGGTCCATAGTATCAACAACAAGAACCACCTCCAAGTGGCGCGTTCCCTTTTATCTAACCTAGAAGAAGGTAATCTAAAAAATCTCAAAGTTAAAGGTAGGGTGTGATCTAAATCCTAGTAGGGTCAATCCAAGTGTTCCATAATAAGATGCCACATCAATTAACCAAAAAAATCATACGATTTTAAATAAAATAGGAATAGAAGTATAATATAGTATTTATGAAATATCAATATTTTCATTTCTATTGTTGGGAACACTTAAAAAATGTATTAATAAACATTTTATATATAATAGTTTTTATATATTCACAAGCCATGTGTAAAGTAGTTTTATATTAAATGGAATATATATCAAAATAATAAAAAGTGAGAAACATGGTTATCTTACAAGAAGTATGACAGTTCCAAGTTATGGTACCCTCACACACTCACAATGTGATAATATAAATATGAACACACGTCCCTCAAACACTGGTTAGAGAGGACTCATCAACATCCTACTGGGAATAAGATCTACTGAAGTATATATATTTTTAGATTTTAAAAGCATCAATCAATTTGCTAGTGAATTCTCATCCTATAATGTTTGTCCATAATGACCCACTAACTACCTAGGCTTGCATGTTCTCAAACAACAATTAATAATGGGGACATTATTTCAAAACTATTTAAAATACAGTTTCCCCATTTTCCACGTTCAATATGCCAATTTCTCTTTTAAAACCAAAACATGGGTTTTAATCAATTTATTCTTTTTTCAAGACAAAACCATATATGGGTTCTTATCAAAATAATTTAACCCATTTTATCAAAATGAATTTCAAAAACCAAATTCCATAATTTCCATCAAATCCAAGTAACACCCCAATTTACTTGAATTGGGGGTTTTCCCCAAATTTCATTCCAAATAAAATCCAAACCACAATCCCCAATGACTTAGTTTTTTCACAATTTAATTAAAATAAATTTAATTTAAATAACTAAATTAAAGGTTAAATTAATTGACTTAACTTATGTGGAACCGCCTGCCTCCAATCACAGGATCATGTATCAAAATGCCCACACAAGAAACTCCAACAAAGAACATTAGAAATAGATATAAGAGAATCAAACCAAGATTCAATATCTAAAATAGGGAAGTTTTGATCCTCAAACAACATGGATATCTAACAAACTCTTAGGAGGATATTGGTAGATAGAGAATAGGAGAAGAACTCTTATTGTTGAGAGATCGAATGATGTTCTTCAACATTTGATCCACTATAGAGAGGGTTTAGAGGTTCCAAAATATTTCCTTGATCTTTATAAATTCATAGGAGGATGTTTAATCCAGAGTTAGGCCAAGTGGGGGTTCATATGGGGGGGGGGTCAAGAAATTTTAAAACATTTTTTTGTAATTTTAAAAGTCTGCATGCACGGTTTGTCGGAGGGGGCTGCATGGTTTCACAAATCATGTGCCCTAACTGTGCACCCCTTTAAAGGGGTGTAGAATTTATACTTGGTGGGAACCTTGTTTTTCAAATCATGTTCTAGCTATGAAACCCCCACTATTTGGGCTTTCATAGTTTACCCTGGTTGGACACACAATTTGGTTAAACCATACACCAACCATGTACTACACATAAACTTCCAAAAATTTATAAAATTTCTCCTGAAGAACCCCTAAATGAGATCCAAACAAAGAATGATAAAAAATAGGGTCAAGGGGTACATGGAAATAATAATATGTTGTTAAAACCTCCCCACCATAGAAATTATTTCCCCAAAAATCCTATTAAGAATCCTCCATGTCAAAAATATGAGGCCACTGATCTCTTATCAGTTCCTATATCCTACATCTTGTGAGTATCAGAACCGTGCTTCCATAACACTCAAACAAAAGGTATCATCCTCTGATGAATTACCCTGGTTTTAGAATCAATTATTCTAACTAGATGCTTAGTCATAGATAAATTAAGCTCAATGTCATGATCACCCCAGCTCAGAACATGACATTGATCAGAAATATACTAGTGTAGCTTCGATAAATGGAACACAATATGTATCGATGTCAGCTATGGTGGAAGTTATAAATGGTAAGACACTTTCCCCATCTTCTCAAAAACCATAAGAGGTCCCACAAAACGAGGAGCAAGATTTTATTTCCCCCCAGGCCTTCAATGTCCCAACTAAGGTGAAACATTCAAGAACACCTAATCACCAACTGAAATTTCCAACGGTCTACTATGGAAATAAACATAAGATTTAAACCAAATCTACACCATCAATATCCTATAAAAACCAACTGAATCTTTCCTATCATCTCTTGAATAAATCTAAGTCCAACCAAGGAAATTTTTCTGATCTTTGACCAATATAATGGATATTTACAAGGGGAGCTGTACAAGGAGTCAAAAGGATCCATTCTTATCACAGAATGGTAACTATTGTTATAACAAAAATAAACCAGTCCAAAATGGTCATCCTGAGCTCCACTAAAATCAAGGAAATAGGCACAAATCATATCCTCAAGAATCTATATATCCTTCTCTATCTGGAAATATGACTAAAGATGGTAATCTATACTCAAATGAACCTGAGATCCTAGTTCCTCCTGAAGGACTCTCAAAAGAGAGAAGTAAAATTGGGATCCCGATCAGAGACTATAGGAGATGGAAATCTGTGAAAATAAAAAATCTCTCTCACATATTGATTGTATCATGAATGAGTATAATGAAATGTTATTTAGTAAGCCTATTGATCATAACCCATATCACATTATTCATTCTCTAGGTATATGGAAACCCCACCGCAATGTCCATAGAGATATCATCCCACCATGTATGTGTTGGAAGTGGCAGGAGAAATCTCAAAGATCTATGGTGCTTGGAATTGACCTGCTGACATGTATAACAATGAGATACAAAATCATCAGTGCCACATCTCATACCTGGCCACTAAGAGTCATCATTGCATGCCATAGAAAAAATTTCTGGTTCCCGGGTTCACTTCAAAATAAGAGTTACATAAATACCCAATCACAACATTCCTTAGCGCTAACAACACAACCATATGATTTCTAAAACATAGAATACCCTCTTTGGAGAATGACCATTCAACAGCAGTCTCCCCACCACAAAGAAAGTCTATAAATCTATGAAATTCATCATCAATCTATTGTTCCTAAAGAATTATCTCCAGGAGAGTGGAGGTTAACTAAAAAATGGCCAAAACAACCTCATCCCCTATTTCCAAAACTCCTATATGCATCTGTGAAAAAAGAGACATCAAGTTCTACTCTTTCGATAATTCTTTCAGGGCTTGGTTCAAAAGTTTCTTGCTCAAAGAATCTACAATTACATTCCCTTTCCCTAGGGTATAGGTGATGTCAAAGTCAAAGGATTGTAGGTACTCCACCAAAAATCATTGGCAGTGAATCAAATAATTTTTATAGAATATATAACTCAAGATCTTGTGGTCAGAATACATGGTAAATCTTTCTATGAAAATGTAATACCACCTACTCTTAAGTGAATGCATCACAGTTGTGAGTTCAAGGTCATGGGTTGGGTAATTATTCTTGTGTGGCCTAAACTGCCAAGATTCATAAGTGATGATGTGATCCCCATTCATAAGAACACTGCCCAACCTCAACCTTATGCATCATATAAGACCACATATCCTTGCTCAACCTCTGAAAGATTCAACACTGGTGCAGTATTCAAAATACATTTCCACTCAATAAAAGAAATCTAAAATTTATCGTCCTAGGAATAATTCACTCCCTTATAATTTAGAGAATTAATCGGAGAATCTATCCTTGATAAATCCTTTATAAACTAGTGATAATATATAGATAAGCCCAAAAATCTCTGAATCATTAAAACATTACATGGTTGATCCCATGTAATAACAAATTTTACCTTCTCAGGATCAACTGAGATACCATATTACGACACCACATGTTTCATGAAATTCACTTCCCAAATCCAAAAATTACACATTGAATTATTTCTATAAATTCATTGATTTATCAACAATTTTAGAACTTCTCTCAGATAACATACATGATCCTCCTCAAAATTTGAGTAAACAAGGATTTCATCCAAAAAGTTCACCACAAAAGTATCAAGATACTCATAGAATATCCTATTCATCAAATATATAAAGACTATAGGATCATTGGTTAGCCCAAATAGCATGAAAATGTACTCATAATGTCCATAGATTCTATAAAATGCATTTTTCTAAATTTATTTCTCTTTTATTCTCAAATGGTGATAACTAAATCAAATATCATTATTTAAGAACTACTTACCCTCTTTCAACTAGTCAAATAGATCATCAATTTATTGCGTTAGATAATTTTTCATTAATGTAGCTCTATTGTGTCTATAGTAGTCAATACGAAGGAAACCTAACCCATCAAATTTATTAGGAAAGTGAATAAGTGTTTTCCAAGGTGACACACTCGGGTGTATAAATAATTCTCTAAAAGATCATCAAACTGGGTCTTAAAATCATTAATTGTTTGCTGGTTCTATATGATAAGATGAAATAGACATTAGATTAGGACCAGGTACTAAATATATAGAGAACTATACCTCACTTAATAGGAGAAAACTAGGGAAGTGAGAAGGAAAAATGTTGGGGAACATGATGAAAACTTCAGGGAGATAATCACTCAAAGATTTTCTCTCCTGATAAAAAGAGAACACAAATATTAATTTCCCTAACCCTAGATAATAAGGTCCATCCCTACTCGACCTTGGGTCCCAATCTCCTTGAAAGACATGACACACCCCATTAGGTGCAGTAAAGGAGACTCGTCTTAGATAATAATCAATTAAGGATTTATTAGTAATAAGAAAATCCATCCCAAATATGATGTCAAGAGGATTCATGTCGAGAACTAGAAAATCCTAAGTAAGACCAATCTCTGATAAAGATAATGTACAATAAGTACAATAAATACCATGCTCTGCCTTCATTATAAGGGGTGTAGTAATATCCATCACATAATATAAAAGTTCTGTAGTATGATTTAGCAGATTCATAGTATGAGTCGAAAGGAAAGAGTGAGATGCACTAATATCAAATAAGGAAGCCACTAATGATAAATATATAGTGATGGTAGCTATTAGAGTTGTTGGATCCATATTTGCTTCCTCAAGAGACTCTTCCATTACTTAAAGAATCTTTGTTTTGGATGCTTATGGATAGAACCACTTTATCTGTGATGCATCTAATTTCACCATAGTACTTTTTTGTGTTAATGATCCCATACCACTAAGTGGAGCAGAATAGACATGTCATAACTTCTACTAGTGACCTAGAATATATAGGAACCACATATCTTTGGTTACTCAGTACAACCCATTTCCAGTGGCCATGATTTCCACACTAGTAGAAAATAAAACGGTCTCTACCAGGAACTACAGAAGGTCTAGAAGAACCTTGATGTTGAGAACCACCATGAGACTGATCACACGTTCTCTTTACATTGAAGGAACTCACAGAGCTTCCACTAAGAGAAAAAGTAACTCCCTTCAACCCTGAATTACTAGCCTGGTATATCTCAACCATCAATGCTCTATCTATAACATCAATATAAGAAAGGATCTTTAGTTAGAATTCCTAAAAATGAATATCAAATAGAAGTACCTTATCGAGCCATTGAGTCTTCGTCTTCTCATTTGATACAATCTCCAGTGAAAATTACACAAGCTCAGTAAAGATATTTGAATATTTTGTTATGGTATTGTTAGACTGCTCGAGTTTGAAAACTCTATAGTTTTGGCCAACACCATCGACTATAGATAGAACTAGTCAGTGAAAATAGATTTAACGTATTTCCACTCTATTACCTCATGCTTCTTCACTGTCACCATTGTGTCCCATTATCTTCTTCTTGGTCCTTATATCATGAATGTGGCACATTTCACCTTATTTGAATCAGGAATTTCTAAGAAATCACATAAAAGTTCAACCCTCTTCATCCAATCCTCAGCTTCTTGAGTATCATTTCAAACATGGAATGTCAGTGGCTTCTGGTGAAGTAATTCATTAGAATGAATCCTGAATTCATCCTTTTGAGGCTCTATTGCTGGATCCTGAATAGGAATGGATGTAGGTCCCTATCCCGAAGCATGGTTAGGACACACAATAACCTCAACCAGGTTCTGTCCCAAAGGAGGATTTTGTCGTTGTGGTTTTTCAATAGTTTTATCTTGATTCTTATTCACACATCTTATAAAAGGTATGATGATACAAAAAATCAGTAGACATCATTGAAGACATTAGAATGGTTACTTAGATAAACATTGAAACAAGAGAAATATGGATGTTATTCCCATCATATATATAAATAATATTTGGATTTCAAAATATCCAAATCAAAAGTTGGGAAAAGGCTAGAAATAATCCTCAAGATGTCTTTCCCAAAGCATCCATGGTGAATCAAGAATCATTACAATGAGAGATGGCCTGAAACTCACTCACAACTACCACCTAAGTTCCTAAAAGATTACTCAAACTACATATTATCATCAAGGTAAGATGCTTAACCTGCACATATGATACAACATTGTCACGAACTATCCCAAATAACCTGGTAACTGAGCCAACACTGACATATACTGAAGGGTGTTCCTGATCCCCATAGGCTGGTGACTAGCACCAAGAATCATACAAGATAAAACTGAGAATGGTTTTTCCACATAAACAGTGGAAGAAATAGATACATGTTAGTATACTCAAAAGAAAACACCATAGGTAGAACAATACCAGAAGTCAAACCAGTATATAAACCCAAAGTAAAACTAAAAAGTACCAAAAATAAAATAGCTAAACAACCCAAGTCCCAATGAACACAACAATCCATGTTCAAAGGATCGACAACAAGAACTAACTCCATGTGGCACATTCACTTTTCTCGAAACTAGAAGAATATAATCTAAAAATGATCGAAGTCAAAGGTAGGGCATGATATAAAAGACTAGTAAGGTCGCACAATGTGTTCCATAATAAGACTACGGATTAATTAACCAAACAAATATTTAAATTTTATATAAAATATGCATGTAATTATAATAGTATATTTATGAAAAATCATTCTTTTTCATTTCAATTTATGGAAACATTTCAAACAATATATTAATAAACTTTTTATATAAAATAGTTTATATAAATCCACAGGGAATGTGTAAAACCATTTTACATTCAATGGAATATATATAAAAATATTATATATTGAACAACATGGTCATCTTCTAAGAGGAATAACAGTTTCATTTTATGGGATCCTTACACACTCACATAGTGATAATGGTAATGTGCACACACGTACCTTAGACACTCTTTAAAGAGACTCATAAACATCACATTGCAGATAAGATCTATCGAAGTATGTATTTTTTAGAGTTGTAAAGTTTCAATCCATTTCTATGGAATTTAAATACTATCATGTTTGTCCTTAATAACTCACAAACTACCTAGGATTTCATGTGCTCAAAAAACTATAAAAAATGGGCAAATTATGTCAAAAAATTTTAAAATACAATTGCCCGATTTTCAATGTTCAATCTGCCAATTTCTTTTTAAAAGCCTAAACATGAGTTTTTAATAAATTTATTCATTTTTTAAGATAAAACCAAAAATTGGTTCTTATAAAAAAATAAGCCATTTTCTCAAAATCAATTTCACAATTCAATATCACAAATTAAATTCCACAATTTCCATCAAATCCAAATCAAACCCCAATTCACTAGAATTGGGGGTTTACCCCAAATTTCATGCGAAAGAAAATACAAACCAAAATCCATAATGAATTATTTTTTCACAATTTAATTAAAATAAATTTAATTTAAATAAATTAATTCATGGTTAAATTAATTGGACAAACTTATAAGGAACCACCTACCATCGATCATAGGATCACGTATCGAAACACCTTAATGGGAAACCCTAACAAAGAATGTTAGCAATGGAGATCTGGGGATAAAACCTAGATTAAAGATCTAAAACAAAGGATTTTAGCTCCTCTAACAACAAAGAGATCTAACAAACCCTAAGGAGGAGAGAGGAAGACATGGGAGATTGAGAATATGAGAAGAACTCTAATCAGGGAGAGATCAAATGATGTTTATTAAGATTAGATCAAACTTAGATAGATTTTTGAGAAGCCAAAATGGGTCCATGAGAGTTATAACTACCGAGGAGGATGTCTAATCCTGAGATAGGTTTATTGGGGGTTCTTATGGGATGTCCATGAATTTTTAAAACATTTTTTTTAAATTAAAAAAGTCTGTGTGAAAATGTTTCAAGAGGGGGACACACAATTTCCCAAATCATACATCCTAACCATGAACCTCTCTAAATGTGTTCATGTTTTTTCAAACCATGTGTTATCCATGAAAACCACCACTTTTTGTGTTTTTATGGTTGACCATGGCTAAGTGTATGTTTTGGGAAAATGATGCCCCAATTATGCACAACCTAGAAACTTCCAAAAATTTCCAAAATTTCTCCTGAAGAACCCCTAAACGAGACCCAAAAAAAGAATGATAAAAAAGAGGGTCTATGATTAATATAAAATTGTTATAAGATGTTATAATTTATCAATGATTTGATCAAGGATATGGTTTTAGTTAGAATGTAAAAATTTAACGTCGGAAAAGTGATTAATAATAATTGATAATAACTCTTGAGGTATTTTCTCAAAGAGATAAATTCACAATAAGTAGAAAAACCACAAGAACATTGAAGGAACAAAAAATATAACCACACCTTAATAGAATCATGTTCATAATGTGAGCCTAACTAGTTAGTTAACAGTTTTCTCTAATCGAAGTGGGAGCCTGTTGGAGTTGGTTCCCTTGAACTAACTAAATTTGTACATTATATATTCAATGAACTAAATATTCATATATTATCACATAATTATTATTCTTCTCAGTAAAATTATTGTAAAAATGTTCTAATAGTATCTATAACATCTAAATTTTATAGTTATTCTATACTATAAAGGGAACCTATAAATGGGATGACAATATTCTTATACATTTCCTATGATTTGAATGAGATCATATGATTGGAAACAAATGATGTTTTGACCATAAGGTACTGGATATTGACAAGTAGATAAGGATTTAACTATTAATGTTTTTATCTTAGTAATCTATAAGAGAGGAGGTTATGGGAATGGACAGACCAATAGGAATTCCACATGTTTTATATGTCACTAGATATTCATATACATAGACGTGTGTATTAGTCTTTAGAATTTATATTATTATTAATGTTTATCATGGATGATATAATTTGATACATTAATGAAAATTGTGATGAAATATGCTTGTGGTTAAGTAGAATATGGTGGGTATGCCTTAGGAGATATATATAAATAAAAAAATCAATAAAGGATTTTTCACTTCCATTTAATAAATGTAAATTTCTCTAACTCTTTGATTGAAATGGAACTATTTTATTAATATATGTACATGGTTATAATTAAACTAGTATATTATAGGATGAAAAAGAAATATATATCATGCATAGGTTGATGACCTAAGTATGCATCTTTCTTAATGATATTTTGAGATAATGAGATTATATAACACAGTGAGCATTAGTATGAGGATATAATGGCTATAACATTAAATTTTTTTATATTGGTTATATCACACCATAAAATTTATTTTCTTATTAATTTTTTTTATAATTGATTTTAGTTCTTTTTCCATGTTTTGTTGGTCTTTTGGTTGTTTATTATTTTTTTGGGAAGTTGTAGGATAAGCTATATGAGGACATTTCATGGAGGTCATGGCTATGCCATAATGGTTATTACTAGGGGAGGAAAATGAAACAACATGTGGGTTGTTCCATGATGAAGGTTTAGTGGGAGAGGTTATTCTATGGTGATATGTGATGCACTGTGGTGGAATAGGGATCGGGGCCCTCGGTTCTTCCCCAAGGAGGTCCTCCACATTATAGGCCCATTGGCCACACTATAGCGGCACCTGCAGAGGTTTACTGCACCTTGGAATCCTAGGGCATGGGTATTATTTCTACCAATTTAGTCTATTCCACTCCTTGAAGCATAAGATCATTTTGGGGAATGTGTCTTACCAACTTTTAATTTTTATTAAATTCTAAATTTACCCCTAGATGAGTTAAATTCTTTTAAGGGTATTTTCTCCCCTCATTTGGACCTCTCAACTCCTTCCATACCTCTTTCTCATACAACGTCTTATTTATTTCATCTCCATGTATTTATTTAATCGTTGAATTTTATTCTTTAAGGTAATCTCATAATAGTCTCCCCCAGTCCCTATTTTCTTCCTCTTATATTATTTTCTTTCCATAATAAGGTTTCAATGGACAAGGGATCATGTTTTCATGAAATTAATTGAGGTTTTTTTTGTTTAGGGCTCATGGGTGACCTTTAAAAGATTTTGTTACCTCATTATACTGAATTAACATTGATAATAATTGAAGTGTCATTATTAGGGTAGGTTGCTCCATGATTAATCCTTTAAAATTAAAACCAAGATTGCTTGTTGATTTTCAATGAATGTTTTAAGTATTTTATAATATTAATATATATATATATCTAATAGTTTTTGTTAAACATAGATTTTTTTGTCATAACATAATGTAATGATAAATTATTTTAACTTTGTTTTTAAAGTGTAGATCTACCTGAACATTTCATGAACACCAAGTATTCATTTAAAGCCTCGTATGGATATTTTAAGGAAATTTCTCAAAGTAAAGAAATGGTTTGGGACATAAAATTATGGTATTGGGTTTTCATTCAAAATAATTGTGTGCTTGGGCCATTTAAAGGGTTTCTATATACTCTTGAACCAGGTTAGCTTCTTAATGATATTTATATGATTTGTCTTTCAAGGTTGTTTTTATAACTTTTTTTCTTAATGAATAATACAAGGGATATTTATCAATTTTTTAAATAGTATTCTAAAGGTGATACCCCTGAATCATGCCCATTCAGGTGTATTGTGATTTAACCACTCTATTTTTTTCTCGTATGACTTTATAATATTTATTGGAATATTTATGGAGTGATTCACTGATTCAGAATGGAATTCATGTGTCTAGATAGTCTCAAAGTGATGATATTAATAACAGTAAATATTTTATATTGTGTGTAAAGTTTTTCTAGAAGTGTGGACTAATTCTCAAATAGAGGCTCAGATAAAAAACATGAGGTAATGGTTGAACCAAGAATGTGGTATTTATCCTAGGTGAGACATAATGTTTTTCTACGTCGAACGCCCGGTTGGAGGTGATCATTGGTGGGGTATTAAATGTTGGAGTTTTATTAATTAAATTTTAATTAATTAATAAATCTAAATCCCCCCCCCCCCGCTTTTGGATTTCATTTTATGTGAGGGGAGGGGGGTTTTCTTCCATGGTTACTAACAAACCAACTAAGGGAGAGAGATAGGAGGCACCACCAAAATCCATTATTGATGGGTATCAACACCAGGTTGAGGTTCATTAGGTTCTCAGAATCGCATTGGACCCAAATATTTGTCATTTTACCATGAGGTAGGAAGCCTTATGAGGATTAAATCCTAATCACCATATATTCATTTTTATATGGTTTTAGAGACCTTATACGACAACTACATATCACCTAAGGGTCAATCTGTGAGAATTTAGTGAAAATCGGTGGTTTTAAGAGGCTTGTAAGGATTTCCCATTCAGAAATCCTAATCACACAACATTTAGTACAGGAGAACACACCATGTGTTCTTCCCATTCATGGAAGATAATTTTTTGAGTACAACGTGTTGTGTATTGGGGATACGCGTTGTGTAGTGGGCTTTATTCGAGTAGCTGAGGACATGACTAGGAACACCTTGTAAGGGAACATGGCTATGTAGAAGTACATGACCAAACCACAGGTGTAGACAAGTTTGATGACTTGACTATGTATATGGGCACATGCCAGGGTACATGGGCATGAGCATCTATAAACAGGCACTCCAAAAGACATGGGCTTGGGCTTGTCCAATAGGTACACACCATGTATGTCGACATGGCCAGCCATGCCATGTGAGGGTAAGGTTACAGGCCTTGGGGATCAGTGTAACAACTCAGACCCAAACAACCACCGAACAGTGCTTAACGGGTCGGGTGTTACTACCTTAGGTTCACCTCCCCGAATTCTAAAGGCTGTCGACTAATAGTGAGGGTCTTATAGGTATTGTGGGGAGGATATACCCTCTCAGAGGATATTAATGATACTGGTATGAGTATAAAAATATAGATGCAGCGGAATAAATGACTCAGTAGACTCGAACTAGACCTGCATAGGAAAATCACATTCAATATCGATAAATATCGGAAGTAAAAAATATAAACAACAACTGCATAAAGTAAACAAAACAACATGTTGATCACTTGTAACTACAACTGAGCAACAAAACATGCATCAAAATAATTTCATACATATCCATATGAAAATGGAGCCAATAGCTAACCAAATGTAGATACAAAACAAGTATGAATGATGATACAGTAAAGAAACAAAAACAAAGAAAACTCTAGCTAGGAAAGACCTCAAGGTTCATACCATCTCCCTACAACAACTAATGCATTCCAGCTCCTGAAGCTGACCTCTTTCCTACACGTAAACCCATAAAGTCCACACGTGTCCCGAAGGGCCCGTGTAGGGTGTGAGAAGAGTCTCAGTAGGGTACCACCCAACAGTGCGTACCTAATATAAGTGTTGGTCGGAGTGGATACTCAAGAGGGGGGGGGGGTAAATTGAGTTCCAATTAAAATTTCTGTTTTAAAAACATTGTCTTAAAAACCCCCAAATAAAATTCTGAAATAAACTGTAGTGAATTTATTTCAAAGTAAAGATTCTGTTCGGTTCTGAAGGGATTGATTATTTCCCAGTTAATCAGTTGATTAACTTTTGAAACCAACTTACTGATTTACAACTTATATAAACACTTGCGAATTTAATTATCAAAGTAGCTTTAAAACAATTTTGGTTTTAATGTATTATCAGTGGAATAAAAGAATAACTTTGAAAGATATAGCTCATCAGATATAAACAAGAGGTTTAGTCTCAAGCTAAGACTTAGTTCTCTCAAAAGATTTTATATAAAGATGATCCCCACCCTGGATCGGGGATAACAACAGCAACTAGCTGTCCAGGTCCAAGACCTCTACCACAGTTATTCGTGGGAAACAAAAACAACATCAACCAGCTGTCTAGGTCACACGACCTCTACCACTATCCCAGTGGGAAATAAAAATGTAAGAGTATTGAGTGAGGATTTACAAATCCTCCAGTTAGAGTACAAGAAACAGTGTGTGTATAAAATACAGCATATAACACACACTGCTCAATATGTAAAAAGATAAATCACAGAGCAAATATTTAGAGTTTTGAAATGGCTCTAGTGATTGTCGTGCAGTTCTGGACTCCTTTGATTGATCAGAATTCGCTCTGAGTCCTATTCTGGTTTTTGTCTGGAAAATAGATTATCTTCTGTTTCCTTGACTTCCAGGTTCAGAGATAGAGAAGAAGTAGTCGATGAAGTTCTTTTTTTATGTTCTCGTTCTCAGCTCTTCACTGGTCAGCATTGATGAAAGAGTTCCTCGTGTAAGTTCAGTCATCTCTTTGCATTCACAGTCTGTTGTTCTTCTAGCACACCTTTCGGTCTTTCTATTTGTCTATGTGTCTCTCTCTACTGATTTACAGTAGCACATCCTTCCTTTATTTAAAGCGTGTTCTCCGGTAAAAGAAATGATTTCTTTTTGCAGGTTCGAGGTATGGTTCCCTGACATCCAGCAAAACACATTAAATAAATGATAGAGAATTTAAAATAACCCTAATATGACCGTTGGTTAGATTAAATAAAGATAAAGAAATTCAAACAGCTGTTTTATGACTATCAGTGTGTCAAGTGATCGGTGGATCATCAGCATCGGTGAGACATCTTCGGTGACTCATTTGATCAGCATCGGTGAGACATCTTCGGTGACTCATTTGATCAGCATCGGTAGTGGTAGACTTGTAACGGTAGTTGTGTCTCTGCCTTGTATCGGTAGCGGTAAGTCTCTATCGGTAGACTATGCATAACGGTGGACTTCAGAATATCGGTAGACTTCAGCATATCGGTAGCTCTGTATCGGTAGCTGTCGACTTCGATGTAGCGGTAGGCTTGAGTACCAGGGAGCTTGTAACTGTAACTCTATATGTAGACTTGATGTTTTGTATCGATAGACTTTGATGTAGTGGTGATCTTTGAGTACCGGTGAACTTGATGTATTGGTGAACTCCGTATCGGTAGCTCTATTCGATATCGGTAGCTCTAATCCATATCGGTGGCTACTGTTCTGTATCGGTAGCTAGTTTGTAACGGTAGCTGAAAAACTGTTTGAGCATTCACTTGGCAGAATGAGTTAAGTCATAGTAAACATATATTTGATAATTCAAAAGACATAATTTAAGCATAATGAAAGTAACAACATATATTAAAGTATATTTGGAATGTATTAAGCAAAATCAAGATATAAAGAAAGAATGGTTGGGATTATCAAAACACAATAAAGCCACTTAATTCCAGAGGGTTCAACAATCTTCCCCTTTTTGATAATCACAACTTATGCCAAAAATAAAGTAATATCAGGGGAAAAAAATATATCAATGTATGATACCAACAGTATAGTATCAGAAGGAAAATCTCAGCAATTGATATAAAAAATAATATAGTATCAGAGGAAAAATATGAAAATAGGAATATATCAAGAAATAATGTATTATAAGAGGAAAAAACAAACAAGATTCTTTAGTTTGAAAAGATTCGCATATTCCTCCCCCTATCCATTTAACTACAGGATTTTCCTCCAAAGTAGTGATTTCCCTATCAATTTCTCTATCATTTTATCTATCAATTTCTCTACCATTTCTCTATCAATTTATCCCCCTTTGTGATTAAAAAAAGGAGGGTATCAGAGAAAAAAGAAGGAGTAGGAAAGAAAATAGACAGATTAAAATAGACAGTGAATAGAGGAATGAAGTATGTGAGTGATAAGAAAAAGATACATTGGGAAAAGCAGAAAAGTACAAAAAAACAATTAATCCCATCAAAAATGGAGCTAGAAGCACTCAATCGTCCTCTTGAACAAGTGTCTTTCCCTTGGGATCAAAAGAGGGTGCAGAGGTAGAGTCAGCAGGCTTGGGAACTCCTAAAAGAACCACTAGTGGATCAGTAACTGATATAGTACCAGATTTGTAATCTAAGCTCCTCTGAGTGATCATCGGTGTCAGGCTTCTGATGCCTTGAACTGGAGTCAGTTGAGAAGTACTCCCAGAGGCAGAAGGTGGAAGGGAAGGTGGTACAATCACTGGCCGAGCATCCACATGTAGGAAAGGCAGCAAGAGATTCCTGAAATCCATGATGATGCTTCCTCCTCTCTCCATCGCAGATACAAAATCATCTCTATTCTCTATAAACTTATCCAAAGCAGGAGTAAGCTCCCTGAGCCTACTAACTTGTTCCCTGAAGGCTTGGGTAACTGGAGGTAACTTCATATTCTCAAGCAAAAGCTTGAAATGGCTTGTCATTTTGTGCTTGGTATAAACCTTTTCAAAGTAATCATCCACCTTATTCTTGATTGCCTCTTGAGAAGCAGTAGCTGCCCGCAGGTGATCACGAACAAAACTACTAACTTCCCTAATGGTAGGAAGAATCTGAGTACCTGATACACCACTGGGACTAGCCTTAGCAAATTCTTCCAGAATAATAGTGCAGATCTGGTCAAGGTTCACACTGGATCTAGTTGAGGGAAGAGGTTTCATTGAGAAGGCCACTGTCTCTTTGAAAGATTGAGTCAGACTACTGACCACCTTCTGAACAAGTTCATCCTGACTGTTCAGATGTTTTTTGACTGACTTCTTAAATGCCTCAATACATCCACAAATTGTTTGACCACTTCTTTGATATATCGAATGTCACTGTGCACTTGGGTTTGAGAACTGCTCAAAGCAGTCAATGAAGCAATTGATTGTCTAAGAGCAACTAAATCTCCTGACCAACTCTCAATCTGAGTGTGGCACACCTTAAGTTCATCCACTATTTCTTTCACAGGACTAGACACACTACATCCAATGGATACCTCAAGGGATTTCTCCATGCTTTTCATCTCTTCAACCATACTTTTCTTCATATCTGCCACTGATTCTCTTATTTCTTCTATCAATTCGGCTTTTAAAGACTTAAGGTCCTCCTTGGTTGCCACATTTTCAGCCACAGTGAGTAAGGTAACTGATTCCTTTTGGGGTGGCCTTCCTCATCTGAATCTCCATAAGAAAGTCCAAGAATCATATATCCGGGATCTGATGTCCAACCTTCAATTTCATATAATACTGATAATGAGCCATGATTCTCTCCCTCACTTGGAACATTCTCCTGAGGTATCTCTTCCAACTTTTCTTCCTGAGGTAATTCTGAAATTTCCTCTACAACCACAGCAGGTTCAATAGCCATTTGTTCTGATTCATTAATGACTCCCTCATTAACAGGTGTTGCTACTATGTCTTCCTGATCAGCCACTGTCCTGACTGTACTGACTATTAGAGGACTCAAACTGAGCTCTTTTTCAACATTTTCTTCATCATCTGCATCACCATCAGCCTCCTTTTCTCCATTAATATTTTGATCAGATTCGGTTGTCTCATCCTCCTTAGAGGTATCCTTGACAACATACTGGCATGCTTCTTCTTCTTCTTCTGTAGTCTATGTATCATTGTCCTTCAAGACAGTTTCTCTCTTTGGTAGTTCTTTTGGAGGGATAGCTACTCCATAAGAAATAACTTGATGCACATGACTAGGGGTAAGTCTGGATCTCCTCCTTCCTCTACTGATGTCTCTTCCTCCTCAGCTTCATCATCACTGTAGACCGGTTCTGGCTCATCTGGTCCAAGACCAGGATCCCTCACATCCTTTGGTCTAGAAGGATGATCCATATGAGTATACTTGTCATAAATTTTTCCATCATCATTCACCCATGATTTCTTCCAAGGATTCCAGCTGACTTTCATGTATTTACAGACAGTTCTTGTAGAAAAGAAGTTATCCTTAACCACTACCAGCTCATCCTGAGGTCCAGCTATCTCCTTCACTTTTATCATCACAGAAATTAGCTCTGAGAAAAACAAGGAATTTGATTTTGACTTCGGTCTAGTAATCTCTTCCACTTGAACCATAATCAATCTACATAGATTGATTCTTACACTGTGCTTCAGCAAATGTAACAGATATATGTCTTGGAAGCTCGAGGTGGAAAATTCTCCTCTTCTCAGACTAACAACATGCTGAATAAACTTAAACAACAGCTTATCTTATCCTACCATCTCTGCAGCAATCACCTTTCTAGGGGTCCCATCCCCTGTGAGCTCCAGCAAAGCATGTTCATATTGAAACACATCACTGGTCGAAGGTACAAACTTTGAGAAGAACGCATAATATCCTTCATGTAGAACTCTTAGGTTCTCAGCCCATTCTCCTGAAGTAAAAGATACTTCTTGACCATTTACCATAGAAATCATTCTGCTTCCTTCTTCAGAATTTTCAAAACGAACGAATTCGTAGAACTCTTTCACCAGTCCTGGATAATATGGTCCGTTATTGTTCGCGAAGCATTCTAGCCAACCTTGTTCTTGTAAAACCTTAAGAACTAACGACTTGCTATCCATCAGCCATTCTTCACACACCTCTTTTTCAAAAACTATCTCACGCTTCGATAGGTGCGGGTTTACTGGTCTTCTCTGAGCTACACTTCCACTGCCACTTCCACTAGCATCAATACTAGCAACTTTTTGTCTCTTCGCTGCCAGCGCTTCACTCCCATATGTGACTTAGGGTCTCTTGTCGTGGGCCATTGCAGATTTGAGGCTAGGGTTTTGAAGGTTGAGAGGTTTAGGTTTAGGAGAATTTGAGCAGACAGGTTCGCGGTGAGATTGAGTGAGTCTAGTTCGAGTTTTAATATCATTTAGGATTCATAAATAACATAAATCATAAATAAAATAAAGAACGGTTTGATGAATCGGCTTTACAGAATAATACATCGTGCAAATGTATCGGTAAAGTCTTCTAATGGTAAGGTATCCCTAACGGTGAGGTTTCCCTAACGGTGAGGTTTCCCTAACGGTGAGGTTTCCCTAACGGTGATGTTTCCCTAACGGTGAGGTTTCCCTAACGAAGAGGTTTCCCTAACGGTGAGGTTTCCCTAATGGTGAGGTTTCTTTAACAGTTTCAAGGGTAAGTTATCATTCCTAATTCATGTCTGATGAAACTTAATCTTTCTGAACTTAAAGGCTTAGTGAAAATATCATCTAATTGAAGTTCGGTGCCTATAAATTCAAGTGTTATATCATCTCTTTGATAATGATCTCTTAAAAAATTGTGTCTAACATCAATATGTTTTGTTCTAGAGTGAGACACAGGATTCTTAGAGATATTAATCGTACTAGTGTTGTCACAGTTGATTGAAACATGTTTAAAGTCAAATCCATAGTCCAATAAATTGTGTTTCATCCACAAAATCTATGCACAGCAACTACTAGTAGCTATATATTCTGCTTCAGCAGTAGACAATGCAACTGAGCTCTGTTTCTTACTACACCATGATACAAGGGACTTTCCAAGTAAATGAAATGTTCTAGATGTGTTCTTCCTATCTAACTTACAGCCAGCAAAATTAGCATCCGGATAACTTATTAAATCAAATGATTGCTCTTTTGGATAAAACAAACCTAAATTTGCAGTATACTTAAGGTATTTAAAAATTCTTTTAACAGCAAGTAAGTGTGACTCTTTAGGATTAGCTTGAAATCTAGCACACATACACACACTAAACATAATATCTGGTCGACTAGCAGTAAGATAAAGTAAACTCCCAGTCATACCTCTATAATTAGTTTGATCTACTGGTTTACCAGTTTCATCAATATCCAATTTACAGGTAGTACTCATAGGTATACCACTTTCCTTAATACTATCTAAACCAAAACGTTTTAATAAATCCTTAGTATATTTACTTTGATTTAAAATAATTCCATCTTTAGTTTGAAAAATTTGAAAACCAAGAAAATACTTAAGCTCTCCCATTAAGCTCATTTCAAATTCATTTTGCATAACCTTTGAAAAACCAGTATATAAAGAATTTTTTGAAGATCCAAAAATAATATCATCAACATAGATTTGTACTATTAACACATCTTTTGAAATCCTTTTTATAAAAATAGTGGGATCAGCAATTCATTTTGAAAATCCTTTTGAAATAAGAAAGTTTAAAAGTCTTTCACACCAAGCTCTTGGAGCTTGTTTTAAACCATATAAAGCTTTGGAAAGTTTAAAAACATGATTTTGAAAATGAGGATTTGAAAAACCAGGTGGTTGTTCTACAAAAACATCTTCAAAAATAAAACCATTTAGAAAATAACTTTTCACATCCATTTGATATAAATTTAAATTCAGATGTGATGCATAGGAAAGTACGATCCTAATAGCCTATAATCTAGCTACAGGTGCAAAGGTTTCCTCATATTCAATCCCTTCTTCATGATTGTAACCTTGTGAAACTAGCCTAGCTTTGTTTCTAATGATGTTTCCAGATTCATCAACTTTGTTTCTAAACACCCATTTTGTGCCTATGGTGATAGTGTCCTTAGGTCTTTCTACTAATTTCCAGACATTGTTTCTTTCAAATTGATTTAGTTCCTCTTGCATAGCCATTACCCAAGATTCATCATTGATAGCATCATTGATATTTTTAGGTTCTAGCTATGACAATAAGGTTTGATGTTCAACCTGATTTCTAATAGAAGCTCTAGTCTGTGTCCCTCTATCAAGATTTCCTACAACAACATCTAAAGGACGATTCTTCGGAATTCTAGTTGATCTAGAAAAGGTAGGGCTCGAGATTTCAGGTTCATCTACAGGTTGAGGTTCAACAGAAGCAGGGTCTGGAAAATTTCCAGAACTGGATGTTTTAACTACAGGTCCACTGTTTTTGTCATTAAAGTTCAAACCAGAGAGATCATCTTCAAGATTTTCAAGAGAGGTCTTAGGTTCATGTGGATCAGTCTCATCAAATTTGATGTGAACATATTCTTCCACACATTTTGTTCTTTTATTCAAAACTCTATAGGTTTTACTGGAAGTTGAGTAACCTAGAAAAATTCCTTCATCACTCTTGGATGAAAACTTATCAACATTATCTTTAGTATTAAGAATAAAGACTTTGCAGCCAAAAACTTTGAACTAGTTAACCTTAGGTTTCCTATGGTTCCACAACTCATAAGGGGTCCTCTTAAGAACAGGTCTAATCAGGACTCTATTAATAACATAACAAGCTGTATTTACAGCTTCAACCCAAAAGTAAACGGGTAGGTCATACTCGTTAAGCATGGTTATAACAATTTTTTGTAGTGTTATATTCCTTATTTCTACTACACCATTTTGTTGAGGTGTCCTAGGGGAAGAGAAATTGTGACTATAGCCAATGTGTGAGCAGTAGGATTCAAACTCATGATTTTCAAACTCACGGCCATGATCACTTCTCAGAGTTTTAATCTAAGTCCACTAAGGTTCTCTACAGACTTGGAATATTTAACAAAGTAAGAACAAGCTTCACTTTTGTGAGCTAGAAAGTATACCCATGTGTATCTAGAAAATTCATCTACAAGAACATAGACATAATGCTTCCCATTTAAACTAGAAACAGTAGAAGGTCCAAATAAATCCATGTGAACCAACTCAAGAGGTTGAGAAGTTGACACTTCTTTATTTGATTTAAAATAATCATAATGTTGCTTTCCCTTTTGACAGGGATTACAAACTTTTTCTACGGGAAATTCATGTTTGTGTAGGTCTCTAACTAAGTTCTTCTTAGCAAGTTTTCTAAGTGAATTCACATTGCAGTGTCCTAATCTCCTGTGCCAAATCCAAGACTCTTTATGAAAAGAATTTAAACAAGTAATATTTTTCTTAGCTAAAGAATTTAAATCAACAACATAAACATTTTCATTTCTCAAAGAAGAAAATACAAAAAAAAATTAGAATTAAAAACATTGCTAGAATCATTTTCAAATTTAACATAAAAACCATCATCACATAACTGAGAAATACTTAACCAATTGTATTTAAGTCCATCAACAAATAAAACTTTAGAAATTAATAATGATTTAGTGTTACCAATCTGGCCTAAGCTGATGATTTTCCCTTTAGAATTATCACCAAAGGTGACAAAAACTCCATCAACTCTGAATAAGCTTTTAAAGCATGAGAAGTCTCCTGAAATATGTCTAGAACATCCACTGTCCAGGTACCAGGTCTTTTTATAGGAGCTCTACAAGCAGGTTTCCTACAAAATAGATTTAAACAGGAAATGATTTTGGTACCCAGATTTTTTTGGGTCCAGATAGGTTAGCCAATAATACTTTAGGTACCCATATTTGTCTAATGGGTCTCATAGAATTTCTAGAATCAACAGATTTGGAAAGATAAACCTTATTAGATCCATAACTATGAATATCACTCGTTGAAGCATATGAAGTTCCAGAGCTAGCTACACTCTGTCCAGATTTAGGAATGAATCTAGTTTGGGTAATTTTACTTTGTCCAGGTTGGTATCCTATTCCAGTAGTGTATCTTGGTGCTATTTTCTTTCCTAGAATCTGAGTAAGAGTATATTTACCATTTGTAAATTTCTCTAAGTCTTTCTTGAGTTTCTCTTTGGATAATTTTAGTTTAGTGTTCTCTTTAAGCAACTGATCATTATTTTATACTTCAATATCAAGATCAGATTTATGTTTAACAGTTAAAGCATACGGTTTCTTTAAACCTTTGTATTTGTCTTTCTGCTCATTACAGGTTTCTTCTAACATATCACAATATTCAAATAGATCAGATTTAGACATGTTATCACATTCAGAATCATCTCCAGAATAATATGAATTAGAAGTAGGAGTTTCTGAAGTTACCTCACAAGTGTTTGTCCTAAAACAAATGTTTTCCTTGTTTCTATGTTTAGTTTCAGAAACTTCAGATTCACTAGAACTGTCCTCAGAAGCACTCCAAGTAGCCTTCACGGCGTTCTTATACTTTTTATCCTTGTATTCATACTTCTTCTTGTATTTCAGCTTTGGACAGTCTGCTTTTATGTGTCCCTTCCTTTTGCAGTCATAACCGACAACTTCATCTGATTTGTCATATTTCTTCCATTCCTTTTTCCAATGCCCCTTGTTGTCATACTTACCTTTATAGTTTGACTTTCTGAAAAACTTCTTCTTCCTATAAAATTTCTTAAGGTTTCTAGCAATGTGAGCCATCTCAGCATCACTGTTAGAGTCACTCTCACTGTCTTCACAGATTGAACTTTCATAGATAGCTTGAAGCTTTTCCTTATCCTTATTCTTTGAGGGTATAGTTTTGAAGGAAACAGACTTCCTTATAGGTTCTTCTTCTTCTTCTTTGTTCAATTTTAGTTCTTCTTCATACATCATCAACTTGCCAATTAGTTCCTTGACTGGTATTCCACCCATATCACATGATTCTCTAATGGTGACAGAGGTTCCTCTCCATCTTTCAGGTAGACATCTCAAAATTCTCATGATTTGTTCCTTGGATGGAACATCCTTTCCCAGAGAAGTCATTGTGTTGAAAATTTCATTGAACCTGAGATATATATCAGAAATGGGTTCATTAGGCTTCATCTTAAAATTATCATACTTAATAGTATAAGTGTTCAATCTTATCTCCTTAACATTAGTTGTTCCTTCATGAGAAAGAGCTAAGGTATCCCAAATTTCATAAGTAGTTTTACAAGAAGATATTCTATTAATTTCCTCATCTCCTAGATCACAGTACAAGGCATTCATAGCTTTGCAGTTATTATTGTAGGTTGTCTTAGTAGCTTCATTCCAAGTAGTTCTAACAGTAGTAGGAATTTTATATTCAGATTCAATAGCAGTCCAAATATCAAAACCCATGCTTTCTAAATGATTTTTCATCTTAAGTTTCCACTCAGCATAATTGGTGCCATTGAAAAATGGTGGTCTATTGGTAGCAACACCTTCAACTCTATTGTCCATGATAACTAAATTAAAGCAAAGATTTTAAAGAGATAAAAATTTAGAAATAACAGAAATTTTAAGAACATTAAAATACAACTAAAATCACAGTTGAAAAACAGAGTACAAAATATTTTAAACAAACCTCTAATACCAAATGTTGGTCGGAGTGGATACTCAAGAGGGGGGGGGGGTGAATTGAGTTCCAATTAAAATTTCTGTTTTAAAAACATTGTCTTAAAAACCCCAAAATAAAATACTGAATTAAACTGTAGTGAATTTATATCAAAGTAAAGATTCTGCTGGGTTCTCAAGGGATTGATTATTTCCCAGTTAATCAGTTGATTAACTTTTGAAACCAACATACTGATTTACAACTAATATAAACACTTGAGAATTTAATTATCAAAGTAGTATTAAAACAATTTTGGTTTTAAAGTATTAGAAGCAGAATAAAAGAATAACTTTGAAAGATATAGAACAGGAGATATAACCAAGAGGTTCAGACTCAAGCTGAGACTTAGTCCTCTCAAAAGCTTTTATAAAAAGATGATCCACACCCTGGATCGGGGATAACAACAGCAACCAGCTGTCCAGATCTAAGACCTCTACCACAGTTATTCGTGGGAAACAAAAACAACAGCAACCAGCTGTCCAGGTCACACGTCCTCTACCACTATCCCAGTGGGAAATAAAATATGTAAGAGTATTGAGTGAGGATTTTCAAATCCTCCAGTTAGAGTACAGGAGACAGTGTGTGTGTGTAAAATACAGCATATAACACACACTGATCAATATGTAAAAAAAGATAAAACACAGAGAAAGTATTTAGAGTTTAGAAATGGCTCTAGTGATTGTCGTGCAGTTCTGGACTCCTTTGATTGATCAGAATTTGCTCTAAGTCCCCTTCTGGTTTTTGTCTGGAAAATAGAGTATCGTCTATTTCCTTGACTTCCAGGTTCAGAGATAGAGAAAAAGTAGTCGATGAAGTTCTTGTTTTATGTTCTCGTTCTCCGCTCTTCACTGGTCATCATTGATGAAAGAGTTCCTCATGTAAGTTCAGTCGTCTCTTTGAATTCACGCTCTGTTGTTCTTCCAGCACACCTTGTGGTCTTTCTATTTGTCTATGTGTCTCTCTCTACTGATTTGCAGTATCACATCCTTCCTTTATTTAAAGCGCGTGCTCCATCAAAAGAAATGATTTCTTTTTTTAGGTACGAGGTACGGTTCCCTGACATCCAACAACACACATTAAATAAATGACAGAGCATTTAAAATAATCCTAATCTGACAGTTGGTTAGATTAAATAAAGATAAAGAAATTCAAATAGTTGTTTTATGACTATCAGTGTGTCAAGTGATCGGTGGGTGATCAGCATCAGTGAGACATCTTCAGTGACTCATTTGATCAGTATTGGTGAGACATCTTCGGTGACTCATTTGATCAGCATCGTTGAGACATCTTCGGTGACTCATTTGATTAGCATCAGTAGCGGTAGACTTGTAACGGTAGTTGTGGCTCTGCCTTGTATCGGTAGCGGTAAGTCTCTATTGGTAGACTTTCCATAATGGTGGACTTCAGCATATCGGTAGACTTCATCATATCAGTAGCTCTGTATCGGTAGCTATCGACTTCCATGTAGCGGTAGGCTTGAGTACCGATGAGCTTATAACTGTAACTCTATTTGTATACTTGATGTTCCGTATCGATAGACTTTGATGTAGCGGTGATCTTTTAGTATCGGTGAACTTGATGTATTGGTGAACTCCGTATCGGTAGCTCTATTCGATATCGGTAGCTCTAATCCATAACGGTGGCTACTGTTCTGTATCGGTAGCTAGTTTGTAACGGTAGCTGAAAAACTGTTTGAGCATTCATTTGGAAGAATGAGTTAAGTCATAGTAAACATATATCTGATAATTCAAAAGGCTTAATTTAAGAATAATAAAAGTAACAACATATATTAAAGTATATTTGGAATGTATTAAGCAAAATCAAGATATAAAGAAAGAATGGTTGGGATTATCAAAACACTATAAAGCCACATAATTCCAGAGGGTTCGTCAATTAGTGTTTAAGAAGACAAGCATTTATAAGGAAAACAGTAATCATTATGATGCACACAAAAAAACACAAACTCCATTGGTGCTCAGCAGCCACCATGGAGTGTCACCTACATCGTCCAATGCCAAAACATTTGTCATGTAACCCGACACCATGTGCCCCTAACACCGTGTGTCTCTAGTACCGACATCATGAATGCATGCCCAATAAATAGTAACTCGAAGGAACAACAATGTCTGTCCTCAAATAAGTAACAGGAGGGACAAAGATATCTTCCCTCTAATAAAGTAACCAGAGGGATAGCTATGTCTTCCATCAAATAATGTAACCAGAGGGACAACGATGTATTCCCTCAAATAAAGTGACTAGAGGGACAATGATGTCTTCCCTCAAATAACGGCGATCCTCTTCCCCCAACCTGATTACCTCAACACTATCCCTTGAAGGCTCCTCACCTTCATGTGGCTTCCTATGAAAAGAACCCCAAAAAAATAGTACCAAAACTGCTACTATTGGGGGCCTCTACCCACATGAGTGGTCAAAACCACCTCATCACAGAGTCTCTCTATGTGCACACTACTCAATGTTTCGGGTGAGAGGGAATCACCAAAATAGTACCCAAGCCACAACACCTCTGACACCTTGTGTCCCTACGACCATGCTGCTCAAGCCTGACGATCTCTCCATCCATGTAACTTGGGCCATGACCAACCTGACAGTCACCCTGCCACAATATGACATCCATGACACCCAATACCATGGTCAGAACCACCCAATGTAACCCAGGCCAAACCCAACCTATGATCAGCATCACTCAACAATACCCAGTCCATGCCCAACACAACCCAATGGTTCCAACATATGCAATATTAGAAATCACACATATTTATACAATCAAAATAAATACTTTTAACAGGAAAAACAAAATAAACAGTTTAATTGCACTAACTATGTGTGGTCCCATACCAGCACCAAGGTTTTGGGACCAAAAAACAAATCATATCATGACATAACCAATAACTCTGCAGTTTAACCAAATAAATCAACTTGTACCATTTTGGAACCGCCGACCAAAATTCAAAAAATGAGAAACGACCCCTCGCCCGACCCCGATCAAGGAAAACAGGACAATGAAAATACCCAACGACATCCCATAGGTCTAATAAGAAATTGAATATACAATAGAAGATAAAACATGGTCTCTCTCAAAATACATGAATACACGCTTTCAGATGTGACACACAGAGGTCTACAAAAACAAAAAAGAAGGTATGCACCACCTACCTGAGACTCTTATAAGTAGGAATTTCTAATATCAATCTCAATTTCGAATCTGATCTTTATAGATCTACATTTCCATAAAATCCCGACAAATCCCCTCGGATGGACACTACGACACGGGAGGCAAAGAAAATGGAATGAAATAGGGTGTGAATGTTTAGCCTCTCAATTTAGATCCCTCAACCACTAACGGATTTAAGAACAAACTCCAGTTGAAGATTATATGGGAATGTATATGATTTTGGTCTTTGGGACAGAACTGTTCCAAATTTGGGGAAGAAGAAGATGTTTCCCAAAATAAGACGTGATGCTATTTCATTTAAGAGAATAAAAATAAAAGTACATGGCATGTATTAATGACGACACACCGTGTAGTGGCCTTTTCCATAATCTGACTTAAGAAGAGGTAGCCACACGACTTAGATGCTCCACACGGTTTAACATATGACTAGAACTAGACCGGTACACAGAAGAAGGATACACAACATGTCAAGCAACACTACAGGCTGTGTAGTAGGAAATTCATACATAGTCATAACATGACATGTAATCGGTGACCACGCGGATGGTACACACCTAACCCATACACAGAGTGTACTTTATAGTACACGGCGTGTAGTCTAGAAATATCCAAGAACTTCCCAGATTTTCTCAGTTTTATTAGAAAAAATTCATAAATTCAAAAGGTTGGGATTTTGACCGGTTCTAAAAACCCGGGTTCTTAAAATCTCCACACCTTAACATAGCTTGTCCCTGAGATATCAAACGAACCCCAGGGATGGCACCGAACATGCCACCCTGATCTAGGTAACCTGGACTCCTCGGTCTCATAAGTTCTGGCTAAACTCCTCAAGGGGCTCCCCACCTTAGGAATTTCCTAACTCGTTCTCAACCCTAAAGAACTCAACAACGAATGGGTTCACTAACCTGTCTTCGAACTCATGGTCCTCTCATGATGCATAATCACCCTTGCACCTCATTGGTGCTCCCACATCGTTTTTGATACCTAATTGTATCCTGCAACACATTGGTGTCCACCTCAATAAGTTCCTGCATCCCATGGATGCTCAAAATAAAACCTGATATCATGCAACTCAATTAACCCTTATCTGCAATGCCGTAATGCCCAAGGCACCTCATGTAACCTGCATCCTCGACGCCCCAATTACATGCATCTCATACATATATATAAATATATCACACACCCGATATGGAACCGATCCCACTGACCAACATCTAGTCAGTCCGCATAAATCCAGTGCACCTCATGAACTCAAAACAGACATGCCTTAATAGGTCATCCCAAAATAAAAACAAGAAAGTCACGGCCACAATCGTGTTGTACCTCCAACCTTCATTGGATCACTAGCCTGCTTAGCCCCTGGAAGCTCCACAGAGCGCACCTATCCTGAAGTACGACTGCATGATGCCTAACCTCCATGTGGTGCTACTCTAGTCACCAGCCACTAACCCCTCAGATGGGTCCCACTTTCTCTGTCACGTCCTCCGCATGCAGTTGAATGTGGACTACCCTTTCCTTGTTCCATACCTGAACCAACTCCAGATGCCACCGTCTGCCCTGGTACCTTCCTACTGGCTATCATAGAAGGCTTCCAACAGAACCTCTCAAGATGCCCAAATTGTCCACATGCCCAACACTCCTTTGGAGGCCTATCACACTGAGTCCGAACATGTCATGGTTTTCCACATTGAAAGCACACCACTGATGAACTGCTATGAGGAGGTCTAACTGAGTCCTTTTCCAGACTTCCCTGTTGGAACTCATCTCGTCGTCGCTTCCTGCTATCCAAACCATCACCTGAAGATTTCACCCGGCCAACCTGAGGCTTATCCCTATGGTTACCATCCACTATGAGCGCTTGATTAACAACCTCTGATAATGAACCCAGATTAATGATATTCTCCTGGATCCGAATGGAGTGTCGTAATCCATCCTCTAAAAAACTCACCCTTGTCGAGTCATCACTTACCATACTAGGTGAAAAGCGAGATAGCTCAGTGAAAGTAACTTCGTAGTCCATAATGAACATGTATCCCTGTTGAAATCTCAATAACTCCTAACCTACATATGACCACAATGTATCTGGGTAAAAGTGCTCAATGAACCTTTCCTCGAAGTCTTTCCATGCTAGTCCCTCATGCCTACGAGCCTGAACCTGCACATCCCACCAGCTCTTTTCTGGCCCTTGCATCAGGTATGTCGCCAGCTTGACCCTCTATCATGGAGTTGTCTCGAGCTGCACAAAGATCATCTGTATGCTCTCTATCCAGTTCTTAGCCACCTGCAGACCATCCTCACCCTAAAAAAGCGGCGGGTGCTGTGACTGGAACTCTTGTGTCAGATATTCCTTAGATGGATCAGTACCCTGCACACCTCTATCAATCCCCTGAAAGACGCGTAACAGGATAGCTCAGAGCTTCTTGTTGAGCCTTGGTCCGAACACGTCCAAACCCGGTCGTTGTCCTGACGGCACTGGATCCTGGACCTGTTCCTGTCCTTGAGCCAATACCTGCGGCTCATGCTCTGGCTGCACCGGATCTTGAACCTGATCCTGCTCCTGCGGCACTGTACCATCTCCCGCCTGACGCTCCATCTGAGTTGACTAAAAGTAACCCACTAAATACCATAAATGGCCAGACATCCCATATATATATATAACAATATATATTCAACTTAGATAAGGAATGTAGTAAAGAGGAATCATAAAACAACTTCCCTTACTCTGCCCTATCACAACCCATGCCCATGACATCCCGACCTCATGCCCTCCTTACCCGCCATCAACAGAGCCAAGTATCAAAACTACCTCAGGCCATGAACATCCTGAAAACCAACGTTGCCTAAAACTAATGACTAATTCACCCAATCCTAGTGATCAAAATCACCTCAACCATAGTACTTTCTTGCTCGTACAAGAGACATGCCCAAATACCATGCCACCTGAAAATTCTACAAATATATAAAACATGGCATAACACATTGCAATAAACAAGAAATTATATCCGGAATTTCACCTATTCTTGTTTCAATAGAATATGAAGCATGTAAATTGATATTATTCACATGAAATTATAACTTCACAAAGCATACGTGCAGTTATGAAATGGAAATACCCTAAAAATGTGCCTATAAAAATCCAAACAATCATGCCTTGGTATACCAGGCCAAGGTCCATTTCTCCCTCACTACACCAAGTCAAGGGTCACATGTCATAATCAATAACATCACACACCAAGTGAGCCACTGAGGAGGAAATCATATAAACTTTAATATGAGAAAAAAGAAAACAACAATTCCAACTCATGGAAACTCGGTCCATCCCTCATACCTGGGGCCGTAGGCACCCATGACAAAGCTAGAAACCCAGTTCCAGAAACAACCTATCTCCAGTCTATTTTATCCCAAATGGTTAAACTAGCAGAAATAAAAGAGAAGCCTCAATATAATTAGTATCCAACAAAACAATACTATTAAATCCCTGTCATGAAATCCTCTGATACCACATGTCTTCCTACGGTAAGCACCCCCAAACCAATAGTACATAAACTACAACTATCACGAACTTCTACCCTCATGAGTGGTCAAAACCACCTCATCATAGAGTCTCTCTATGTGCTCACTACTCAAAGTTCCAGGTGAGCGGTAATCACCAAAATAGTACCCAAGCCACGACACCTCTGACACCTCGTGCCCCTACGACCATGTCACTCAAGTCTGACAGCCTTGTCATCCAAGTAACCCGGGACATGTCCAACCTGACAGTCAACCTTCTTGAAGCCGAAGTTCATGATGCCCAATCCCGTGGTCAGAACCACCCAATGTAAATAAGGCCAAACCCAACCTGTGATCAGCATCACTCAACAATACCCAAGCCATGCCCAACACAACCCGAAGGTTCTAACATATGAAATATCACACATCAAACACAAATATATACAATCAAAAGAAATAATTTAAAAATGAAAAACAAACTAAATAGTTTAATTGCACTAACTATGTGTTGTCCCATACCATCACCAAGGTTTTGGGACAACATAATAAATCATATCATGAATTAACTAATAACTCAATAGTGTAACCATATAAATCATCTTGTACCATTTTGGCACCCCGTCCAAAATGCCACAAATGAGCAACGACCCCTTTCCCAACCCCGCTCAAGGAAAAAGAGACAAATTAGATACCCAAAGCAATCCCATAGGTCTAATAATCAATTGAATATACAGTAGAAGATAAAACAAGGTCTCTCTAAAAATACCCGAATACACGCTTTATGTCGTGCCACCCAATGGTATGAAAAAACACAAAAGAAGGTATAAAACACCTACTCGAGACTCATATACATAGTCATGTCTGATATTGAGCTCCAATTAGAAGGCGGTCTTCATAGATCTACGTTTCTGTCAAATCATGGGAATTCCACTCGGATGGAAACTACGACACGTGAGGAAAAGAAATTGGAACAAAATTGGGTGCGCAGGTTTATCCTCGCTCTTGTGATCCCGCAGCCACCAAAATATTGAAGAACAGACTCCAATTGAATATTATAGGGAAAGGTATATGATTCAGGTCTTCGGGATGGAGCTGTTCCGAAGTTGGGGAAGAAGAAAATTTTTTCCCGAAATAAGACGCGACACTATTTCATTTAAGAGAATATTAATAAAATTACATGATGTGTATTAAGGACTACATGCCGTGTATTGGCCTTTTCTGTACTCCAATTTAAGCATAGGTATCCACAAGTATTGGACTCTCCACACGGGTTGACACATGGCTAGAACTCAGCTGGTACGCAGAAGGAGGATACATGGCGTGTCAAGAAACACTACATGCCGTGTAGTAGGAAATTACTACATGGTCATCACACGACATGTACACGGTGAGAACACAGCTGGTTTATTCCTAACCCGTACACGGAGTGTACTTTATAGTACACAGTGTGTAGTCTGGAAATTTCCAAAACTTCCCAGATCTTCCCAGTTTTCTCAAAAACAAGTAAAAAATTCAAATAGGGTCTGGATTTTTTAACCATTCTAAAAACCCAGGTTCTTACAATCAGGTGAGGTTACACACCATGTCACCCCATTTACACACTATTTACTATCTTATACACTGATTACCATAAGAGGGACACAACCGGGGTTCATCCTTGAGGGACGCACCATGTAATGTATGAGGACACACCATTTACTCACCTAAGAGACTTCTTCATTATGCATCTCCATCTTTAGGACATAGATGCAGGACCACTACATTCCTATCCTATATTTTTTTCAATATATAATGTGATGGTGGCCATAATTTTGGTTATAGATATGTGATTCTAGGTGATTCCAGTGGGATTCTTATTATAGCAATGCATAAATCAATGCTAGGTGGGTGCTCTTCCTTGGTGCGTCCCTCTAAGGGTATAATATAGAATTATCTCCTAAAAAAGGATTTGTATTACATTTACGGGACCGATTAGGATAGTGTTTTTGTATCCCTCTAATAATCCCATGGTGGGGACCTCTATCATGTCATCTTCCGTATGTGGGGTTTTTTCTATCAATATAACTAACATGAATGGGCATTGATCCCCTACTTAGCGGGTTGTTCCAGATTGGATTTGAGGCATCTCCTAGTAGTCTAGGGTGTGATACCTGCTATATTTGGTATGATTATGATTTTTTTATAGTGTTCTTGGTGTCCCCCAATATTTCTGGATGTGATCCCCTATTGAGTGTTATGACATCCAAAGTTCTATATCGAGTTTTTGGGGTCCAAAACGATCCTAGGAGTGATACCCTATGTATGTGTTGAGATATTGCGAGTTATAGTAGGGTTCTTGGAGTCTACAATGAGACAATAGTTTAATCACATATCTTAGTATCGAGATCTTCAAGGTTACATCATGACTTTTTTCATGGAAAGACCATATGATCATGTTCTCTCAGATGAGTTCCATTATGGATGCAAAGGATCATGGAGTGATTACTCCCAAACAAGATATACCTTTGATCCTAGAGTATAATCCTATGTATAGATATGTGGTTTATATCTCTATAATACTTGGATTATGGGATGGGTATATCTGGGTTATTCTGGGAGTCCTCATGGTTATGTCACATATCTTGTTTGACATATCATGTGGTGATAAGTAGACTACTCATGTATATATGAGCTATGGAGATGAAGATTCATGTTATCTGTCATTGGTGTTTTTTATACCCTTTGGATATGGGTTGAGTGTACTAGTTCCTTTCAGTTTCCCAATTTTATTTTGGGGCTCTTACTGGGTATTTTTATACTCACACTTACATGGGATCTTCCCACAATATCTCATATTATATAGATGAAATTTATTTTTATGGAGTCCTAGGAAGATCAGGAGAAGGAAGAGTAGAGTAAGATATATAGACCCAGGTTTTTACCAGTGTTTTCATTTGATAGAAGTCCCATCCTTCTGAGTAGGTTGGAAACTTCTATAAGTTCTTGGTAGGATTGTATTTTACCCTTTACACTTTCTAGTATTTCTTCTATACTCTAATTGTGGGATAGATGTATGCATGAATTTGGTATCAGTTGTTTTGTTATCTTTTCAATATTTCATGGTGATAGATGTGTGTGTGTGCATAAAATTACCATAGGCTAAATCCTACCATGTGCGTGATATTCCTACTCAACATTGGATGCCAGCCCTTAGACCATTGGCGGTGAGATTTTGGATGTCTCACATGGCTTATCACCAGCTAGGTGGGTCCTAATGGTTAGGTTGTGATAGAGTGTTGTCAGATTTGGTCAATTATACCTTAGGAATAGAGTTAGGATTTTTTATCTATGATATTTGGTTTGGGATATATAATGTCGATGTTAACATTTTAAGAGTTCCGATTTATAGCCTGAGACTCTAGTGTTAGTGAAACAACCAACATATCCATTCACCAAAACTCTAATAACATGATGGTTGACTTGGTACATATATACACTAGTTTCTGGGAAACTATGGTACATGCATCATATAAGTCTAGGTTGTGAGTTCCATGTCCTTCTCGAGTCTACTCCATAAATATACTCTTTGAACATGGTGCATCTTGAATATTTCAGGATGCCTCCATGATAGCTTCCAACTAGGATTCCATGAAATGATCATGAGGATAATCCACCTAGTGATGAAGCTTTACTGTAGGGTTTTTCACATGAGGTGGTACCTCCAGGTGGATTTCCAATCTCGGTACCACCTGTTGAGTAGCAGGTTGTTCCAGCAGTATCGATCGAGGATGTGCATAGGTAGAGAAAACTCTATAAGACTAATAGGTATAAAAATATTAGATTATGTGGTGATTATTACCATCAATAATAAGATGAAAGTATTTAGGTAGTTATGTTAATTTTTCACTTTTTTGGACACCTCCCAATCAAATAGTTGTCCTAAAGACGATCCTTTTCCATGGATCCACTGGGAATTGGTGGAGTATGGTGGCTTAAAAACATGATGAGATGATTCTCACTTGAAAATATTTTGAGTGTATCTTCATGGAATACTTATATCCATCCATGTTTCAAGTGGTCAAAATCCAGAAGCTTCAACAACTTCAACAAAATAACATGAACATGACTAAATTTTCAATCATGCCCACTAATCTCACGTGATGCTCTCTAGATATGGTCCCGTATCCATTAATTCAAGTATGAACCATTGAGTGGGGCCTACTTTGGAATATCAGGGATGGTGTGGTATCTATTTTATATTCCCACCTATATTGGAGTTCTTAAGTTGGGGTTGATAGTGGAGATATTATTGATAGAGCAGACGCTGACACTTGGTGCGAGTAATGGGTACCCATGAGATAAGACATCGGAAGCTGGTAGCTTATGGTAGACTCATTGATTTGTGCATGAGATATACTTTAAGAGAAAACATCTGGATAGAGGGTTGTTAGTTCAAAGATCTGAGGATGGTTCTAGGCTACTAAGAGATAGTAAGTGTTTCTCTTGTGATGGTTAGAGACATATCTCATGAGATTATAACACCCTCCATACATATGACAAGGAGATGCTCGATGGAACTCCCAGGTAGAGACTATGAAAACAGAAAGTTCCACATACTGGTGGATTTGATGTAGGAGTGGGGATAATAGAAGGAGGTTGTAGTGAATTTGACCTGTTGCCACCCCACCCCCTAGGTTGTCTTCCCTAGGCTCAGGGAGCTAGATGACATGGGGAAGGAACACAGGATTCCATGGTGGAATGTGATCCAGAGGTCCCAATTATGAGTATAGGTATGATCAATGGCCTTTATAATTAATCTTTATTACTATATAACACAGTTACAAGCCATTGTTTTTCTTTCCACATCTTGTTCAAGACTTTTCTAGGGTGGTACAAGGGGTCAGTTGAGCCCTGTGTTTGTGATGTTTGATGTAGCTTCATAATTGAAAGAATGAGGAATTATTCCCCCACAAATACACATTCTTGTGACATGATTCAATACCATTCAGTTGTGTCAGTTCCCCATAAAGAAGACTGGGATGAGGTGTGGTAGATAAGTTCCTTTCACTTCTCTGTTCAAGGAAGGTGTATTGAGGTATCAGAGCAGGCCCTGGATTTGGTGAATAGGAGGGAACGGAAAAAAGAACTTTAGGAAGAATGGGTTATAGATGAGATTCTCTTGTATGATTGAGGTATGACATGTGACTTCACTACCCCAAATGCAGTTTAGCATAGAGTCATGGGACATATTTCCCTGAGTATATCCCCTATTTAAGGATTAGCGATACCAGTGGATCCCATTTTAACTGGAACCTTATGCATGGAGGTTATATTATAGAGGATTATAGGTCACACAATCCTATAAGTAGTGTGATCTGAATTCGATGGAGATAACATCACCTAGAATCTTTCTGTAGTGGTAGAGAGATGCTATGATATTTTCCTCATTATAGATTGATTACCGACCACTCATACTCTGTTGATTTCTACCAGTTGATGTGGTAGTGATTTTGGATTGCGTGACATATTTTTCCTCCTTTGGCAAGGATTTATCCTAGGTAGAGCAGGAAGAACTCTTGCATGAGAGGATATAACAGACTTCTTACCATTTGGTTAGTATGATCCATAGAGTAGTAGATTCTATGATTTGTTTCCTATAGTGGTGGTAGATTGTGAAGACGTCCTTCCCAAGGGTGTTTTGGGTTTACCACCACACTAATATTTAGAATTCTACAAATACTATAACCCAAGGAATTCCCCGATATTTTCTCTAGCATGTTGGATGTCTCCCGTAGGGCATCATAAACTGAGGTATAATTGGAGGTCTGTAGAAGGAGGTCCCAATAAGACCTAGTGTGATCACTTGGGAATCCCTATGTTTTTCTCCTAGGAGGTATATGATAGACTTGTGAGATGGTTCATACAACCCTTTTTAGATTGGTTCATGGTAGTCTTTTTCATTGGTACCCTCATGTGCACGATGTTAGAGTAGCCTGTGAGACACTTGAGGATGGATTATAGACATGCTCTAAGAGTAAAATATTCTCGAGGAGATCTCATAGAATAATTTATGGATTCAAGAGGTCCAATTATTGCGATATGTATTCTCAGACATGGGTGATAGTTGACCTGGTAGAGGTCTATGTCTTGCTAGCTTAAGAGACACCCAAGGGAATGGCTGTAGTAGAACATGCTCACAATGAGGGGTTTTGTCCACTATTGTTGAGTGAGGTAACAAAGAATATATACTCTTTATGGTAATCCCATTGTGGGTGATGTTGGTACAACATATCTCAAGTTGATGGTTTTTACCCCTCTAGTTTTTCAGTGAGTCAGGGACACACAACTTAGGGATACTGTTGCAAGGTCTCACATGACTAGATATATGCCAGACGTGTTCTTGAAGGATTTTCTAAAGGTGGGGAGCATGTAGTCCTTCCATGGATGGATGATGAAACCAATTCGAATATGAGATAAGGTTATGAGGAGGGTACATTCCATCAATATTAAACATAAGAGATTGGTGGCTATACTGAGATCCTTTAGAAATGGGTTTAGTGTCCAAGGATGCGGTAGCTTGCAGATGAATATAGATTTTGAAGTATCACATATCATCAAGTAGGGGCCAAGGTACCTAGATGGTCATGGGAATGGGGTGGAAACATTTTGGTTTTCATGATGGGGTTTCCATAATTAGAGAGAGGTCATCACATTTCATAGGTGATCATGGACTGACTCATCATGTTGGCCCACTTTCTTACCATCTTAGAGAAGATATTAGTTGAGATTTGGGATTCTTATTAGTGTAGGTGGTAGTCTATTTTCATGGATTTACCTTGATTATAATTTCATAACATGGTTCTCACATCATTTCACAATTATGAATATGATGTAGGAGGATTTTGGTGCTCAGTTGTGGTTGAGAATAGTGTTTTCCCCCATGCAAATGAACAAGTAAAGCAGGCCATTCAATTTTTCATGTTGGCTTGGTGTAGTTATTACTCCACCACCATCGTAGCATCTTTAGAGTCCATGTTTGGGAAAACCTTTAGGTCACCTCTGTACTGGTCAGATCCCGTGGGATAGAGAACCTGTGGGCCTATAGTTGGTGATAATAATGGTTTTTGAAGGTGCAGTTCATCCAGGGGTGGACGAGAACTACCAAGAAATGGCAGGAGTCCCCTGTAGACTGACGATGGTGGCCTTTGGAGTTCAATGAGGAGATCTTGTGTTATAGTAGATCTTACCATATTGATGATTATAGAGAGTTATCCGGGTTGGAATTCTATCTTTGAGGTTTATAGACTCTTCCTCGAGTTATTTTTTGGGTTATCAAGGAAGAATACTACTAGAACCTATTACTATAGTTAGATTAGGTACATGGTGTATTCTATGTGTCACAACTAAGGAGAAATGTGCACAAATAATTACACTATGTTGACCCGGATGAGTTTGGTATTGAGTGAGGATTTTCCTTTTTTAATTTCTTGGTGTTGTTTGAGAACTAACCATATAAGTCCCTTTGTGGTAATGTGGATCCCCAGGGTGGGTAGTTTTCGATAGTACATGAACCCTATGAAGAGATCATTAGCATGAGAGACCCAGTAGAGATCTTAGTTACATCACTTGTACATATGTTTTCACTTTTCAAGAAAAAATACATAAATGTGGTGAAAGTGTAATGACTCTATTTTTTCAATTTGGACTTTAGAATATTTCTAGGAATATTTCTGAATCCAGGTTTTGATTCGATATGGAAATACAAGCTGTAGATATACTCGATGAAGTGACATTAAAAATATTAAATATTTTATATCACATGCATGAAGTTTTTATAGAAGTGTGTAAATTCTCCCAAACAGAGTGATGGATCAGAAATTTGAGACTAATATTATGTTTGGAACATGAGATCTACCCTAGGCACAATATACTATGTTTTGGTGTCGGACGCCTGGTTGGAGGTGACCGTTGGAAGGGTATTAAATGTTGGAGGTTTATTAATGAAATATTAATTATTTGAAAATCCTAAATCCATTCCCCTTTTGGATTCCATCATATATGAGGGGATGGAAATTATTTATCCCATTATGAATGATATACAAACCATGGGAGAGAGAGGGAGAGAGGGGAGGTTGAACCATACTCCATCCTTGATGGTGATCAACCCTATATTGAGGTTCAGTAGGTTTTGGGAATCATGTTAGACCTGAGGATTTAGTGTTTCACCATGAGGTAAGATTATTTATGACATTTACATGCCAATCCCCATATATTTGTTTTTTAATGTTTTATATCCCATATATGACTTCTAGAGATCCCATGAGGGTTGATATGTGGGAATTTGGTGAAAATCAAGGGTTTAGGGAGGATCATAGGGATTTTTATTTATAAATCCCGACCACACGACATGTAATGTAGGAGAAAATTCCATGTGTCATTCCCATTTTGGGAAGAAACGGTTTTGAAAAATACATGTCGTGTATTGGTGGTACATGCAGTGTAGTTGGATTTAACCGAGCAGCCTAGGACATGGCTAGGCACACCATGTAAGGGTAGATGACCATGTGGAAGTACATGGCTAGAAATTGGGTGTACATGGGTCAGAGGACACAATTAGGTAAATGGACACAAACCAGGGTTCATGGGATTGGGATCTTGTATGTAGGAATACCCAAGGACATGGGGTTGGGTTAGGCTAAGAGGTACACAACATGTAGCTAGGGTACATGCCATCTATAGACCATGACCATCCAGGTCATGTTTGAGAGAGGATACATGCCTAGGGGACTATGTGGCGTTACACACCATGTAACCCCATATACACACCATTTACTTTCTTACACACTGATTACTATGAAGGGACATGGACATGGGTCATCCTTGAGGGACATGCTGTGTAACCTAGGAAGACACACCATGTACACCCCTAAGAGACTTCTCCCTTGTGCATCTCCATATTTAGTAATAAAATGGAGGCCTATGAGTATCCAATCCTGAGTGTTTTTCCTCATAGAACATGATGGTGGCCATCGTTTTGAATTTATATATGTGACACAAGGTGATGTTAGTGAGGTGCTTCTTGTAGCGATGGATAGATCAGTTCCAGGTGGGTGAACTTCCTTAGTTTGTCCCGTTGAGGGTACAATGTGGCATTATATCCTAAGAAAAGGATTGTAGTTCCCTCTATTGTACTGGTTCAGATAGAGTTTTTGTATCCCTCTAGTAATCCTAGGGTGGGATCCTCTATTGTATCATCTTCTCTGAGTGGGTGTTTTGGTATCTACATGATCAACATGCATGAGCGTTGATCCCCTATTTAGTGGGTTGTACCAGATTGGGTTTTTGGTATCTCCCAGTAGTCCTATGTGTGATCCCTTATCCATGTGGCGTGATTCTAAGTCTCGATAGGGTAAGTGGTGCCCTAGGATAGTTATAGGTGTGATCCCCTATCCGAGTGTTATGATCTATATAGTTCCAGATTGGGTTTATAGTGTCCCCGAGTAGTCCCGGGAGTTATCCCCTATATGTGTGTTGAGATCCTTTGAGTTATACTAGGGTTCATGGAGCCCCCCATGAGACATGGATGAAATACCCTATCTGATTATCGAGATCCATTGGTTTCTAACTTGAATTTATTTATGGATATACCTAATCATAATATTCTCTATGATGAGAGAAATCAGGGATAGAAAGGCTTGTGGATAAAGTACTCGCAGATGAGCGATACCTTTGAGGCTCGAGTAGAATCCTATAGATGCTTATAAGGTTGATAAATATATGAGACTTGGAGTATGTAGTGAGTATATCAAGTTTATTATGGGATTCCATGACTTTATGTAACATATATTTATTGACATATAATATGGTGATGAGTAGATTGATCATGTATAGCCTAAATATGGATATGGAGATTGTAGTTCTCTCTCACTAGAGTTTTCTATAACTTTTGACTATGGGTTTAGTAGATTGATTCATTTAAGCAGGTCCCTTTAATTTTGGGATTTTTGGGTTCCTACTGGGTATTTATATACTCACCCTTACATGGGTTGTGCCTATACATGTCATGTCTTATACAAATGACAAACATTATCATGGAGTCCTAAGAGGACCGGAAGCTGGCCAAACACAGTGAGACAGATAGGCTGAGGTTTGCACCGATGGTTTCATTTGATAGTAAACCACTCCTTCTAATTAGGTTGGATGATTTTATCAATTTTTTGTGGGATTGTATTTCTTCATTATGTTTTCTATTACCTTTTCTGTACTATGATTGTGGGATGGATGTATGTATGCATTCAGTATCAATATTTTTATTTTCTCTTCACTATTTAATAGAGATGTATGTGTCTTCATGTGTGTTGGTAATATAAGATAGGGCATCCAATGTGTGCGACATTCCTACTTAGTGTTGGTCGCCAACCCCTATCCTATAAGAGGTGGTCTTGGGTGTAAAGACCCCGACCCAAGTAGCTCGGAGCTGGTTCCTTACTATATTACATTTATACTATCAACAAGTGATCACATCCAAAAGAACCAAATAGTTTAGTATATTTGGAAGAATAGATACAAACATAAGTATTACACCACAAATTTAAATTAAATACAACGTAGAAAGTTCATTGGAAACACCCATAAACTCATAGATTATTTATACAAGCCATCTATAATAAACATCTTCACATACTGGGGAAAAATAAAACATAATAAAGGGATGATATCTTATGCTTTGTAAGATAAAGATATACAAAAATATATATATTAATCATAAACAATAATTCAAGGTTAATAACTTAAACATATTCCATTAAAACATATTCTTGAATATAATATGGCCTGAATAAGAGCTGAATAAACAAGGACATATAAATAATCACCTGAGAATGAAACTTATTCATGCATATTATACTAGTCAAATATTGATGTGGATTATCAATTAAAAATATAATAAAGAAGTAATTCATAATTCTAGACATAAAAAACATTCCATAGAGGCCTCATCTAAAATATTGGAAAATAAATAGTTAAGGCCTCATCCAAAACCATATCTAAGAATAAATTAGCAAGGCCTCAGCCAAATCCATATCTTCTTTGTATCATGAAACCTAATAATGAATTGAGGGGATATAATGGGCCCCAAAATTCTCTTACCAATCCCAATTCATTACTCATATTAATGAGGTGAAACATAAAAAACATATACATACTAAATGTAAATAACTTTCCCCAATTAGTAAACATAATCAATAACCATTTGGGGTAATTTGGTGAATGGTATCAAGATAGCACATACATAGTCAAACTGATCATAAACCATTTAATAAAGTATGGTATATGATGTCATAAAATATTAATAACAATTAAGAAAAAGATTCAACATAGTATTTTAAATAGAATAAAATATGCTAATAAAATCATCGAGGAAGTCTTCAGAGAAATACCCTTTTTTACTTTGGAAAGAGGAGTTATTTTGGAAAATCATTTTATCTGTCATAAAATCATATTATAACATGTATATAAAAAAATAAAGGTTAAGGAAAATTAAATTATATTTGAGGAATAAATTATTTCCAACTGAAGTGAAAACATGTAAAAATAGTTTTTAAGAAACTTTTGAAATGGGCCACTTCAGTGCAGTTTGAGGGAAAATATAAAAGAGTATTTAAAGCAGACAAAGGCTTAATTATTTACCTAAAACAAGAAATTATATTATATAGTTTTTCATGATAAAAATTTATATTTTATAAAAATATTGGGGTATTAAAATAGATTATTGTGTGTACTTGAAAATGGGTAAGAAATTGGGAATTACCCTTTAATCAGCCTTTCTTATCGAGAGGAATTGCAAATTGAACCTTATAAAAAATGTATTTCCCAATTAAATAAAGACGATTTGATCTTGATACATGAGTTTAGAGAAAATAAATAGAATTTATAAGAATTATATAAAAAAATTAATATGAATTACATTGGGTAATAGAGAGAGAAATCATAACTCGAATGAAAAGTGGAGGTTTGGGGAGAATCCCTTACCATATATATGAAAGTTTCATGTACATGATATTAATGTCCTGGATAATGAAACTAAATCCATTAATTAATTAATTCAAATAATATAATAAATTTATTTTATTTGGTATAATTTTATTATGTTCAATTATGGATTTTTATATTAGTTATAGAGTTCAATTCCATCATTTGGGAGAGTTCATTTTCTTGGTTTTCATGATTGGTTTACTTATATAAGAGTATGAAGGTTCTTATAAAATGAGAATAATAATTAAAAATTGAAATTATATGTTATTAATGATTATACCACAGGTAAAATGGTTATATAAGGAATTTTTTTATATGGTATGAGTATGAATCATTAGATAATACAATTGTGATAATCATTTAGATTATTTCAGCATCATTTCAATCATCACAAGCTAGTTTTGTTTTATTACTTCATATTATGTATATAAGTTAGTTATAGAACATAAAAAAATTTATAAAATACATTTTAAAATCTTTTTCAACCATTATAATTATTTTATGTCCATAATTCATGGCGGTAAAGAAAAATGAAATCTTTTCATCATCGAAGGTGATAAATCGATACCTCACAGATAATATTTTTATTTTTAGAATAAAATGAAGAGGAGAAGAGACAGGATGGTGGATTTTCAATTAACATAATAAAATTATAATATATATAATATTATAGAGTTATCATGCATGTTTTTACAGAATATGTGAGGAGATTATAGGAAAATAAAATAAAGTGAAAAGAAAATAACAAAAGATAAAGAGGATTTTACCTCTTGAATTCTTCTCCTTGAGGGCCTCCTAAGAGATTTTTTTTTTATTGAGACCAAAACCTCCTGAATATGGGGAAGATACTTGGAAAGAGTATTGTGATGAAATTGGAAATGAATCAGGGCTTAAGAGTTGTGAGGTGAAGATGTGGTGAGGGTTGGTATTTACGGTGGATGAGAGAGGGTTTTTTGTTTTTTTAATCATTTGTTTAATATTTTGGCTCAAGAAAAGAAATAGTGTGGATTATTATGACTATGTATAGTAATTAATGTGTGTTAGTTTGAATAAAAGATTCTTAAATTATCCAAACACAATCCATGACTCAATAATTTATGTATTTAGCTTATACCATAAATTACCATATTTTACTTTTCACCAAAAATTCAACTATTTTAAAAAAATATCAAAAATTAACCGTAACCATTTTTCAATGGGTATAATTAAATAATGAACTCAATTTTATGATATTAATTTTATAAATATCATTAATTTAATTTTTAATTTAAATCATCATTTATTTGATAAATCCCAATTATAAAATTATAACTGATTTTATAACACTTTGAAAAATTAATTAAGGTCTCATAAGAGTGCCTTATAATTATAAGACAAAAATATTAATTTATGAATCTATTTTATGAAAATAAATTTTCTTTGGAGCCACTATATTAATTATAAAATTGTAATTAAACATTGATTTTTCACAAAGACAGCAATAATTAATTTTTCATTTTCAAAACATATATTTACTTATGCTATAATATAATTATATCATATATTCATTTATAAGATACAAAAAATTTATTTAAACTGTAATAGGTTATGTTAATATTCTATTGTTCCTATTACTATTCTTAATGGGCACATTACTATTTCAATTATCATAGTATATTATGGTTTTAAACTCGGTGTTGTATGAAGTGTAAACTATCGAAGATGTTAAATTTTAAAAGAGAAATACCATATATCTTGGGGTGTTACATTCTAACCTCCTTAAAAAAAACTTCGCCCATAAAATTATGAGAATGTCACCTCATAAGATATTAAGATGGATATTTATCATAAATTTCTCTGGTTCCCACACCGCCTCTTCAATATTATGATTTTTCAAATGTACCTTCACCAGATGAGTCGTAAAATTACTCCACACCTATTATTTAGTGTCCAGAATCTGGATAGGTTCTTCATAGTAAGATAAATTAGGTTCCAATTTTATTCCTTCAAAATTGAGGACATGCATTGGATCTGGCATGTACTTCCTTAAAAAATAGATGTGGAACATATTTTGTACTTTAGAAAGGCTAGGTGGGATATTTAAACGTTATTATACAACTCAAATTCTCTCTAGTATTTGAAAAGGTCCAATGTACCTAGGACTCAGTTTCCCATTCTTTCCAATTCTTATAACACCCTTCCTTGGAGATACCTTCAGAAAAACATAACCTCCCACTTGAGACTCCAAATCCTTCCTCCAATTATTAGCACAACACTTTTTTTTACTTTAAGATGCTTTGATATAGGTTTGAATATTATGTACCTTTGCTGTTGTTTCCTCCACAATCTCTAGGCCTACAAGATTCATGTCACCCACTTCATTCCAACAAGTTGGAGTATGACATATCTTTCCATATAATACTTCATATGGTTCCATTTGAAAATTTGAATAGAAACTATTGTTGTAGGAAAACAATACCAAAGGTAAATAATATTCGTACATACCTTTAAAGTCAAGTGATGATGATCTCAACTTGTATTCTAATGTTTGAATAGTTATTTCAGACGGTCCGTCTATTTGAGGGTGATATGAATTACTCAAATGAAGAAAAATATCCAAATATTTCTGAATAATTTTTCAAATTTCAATGCAAGTCATGGACCATGATCCGAAAAAATTGAAATGGGTGCACCGTGAAGTCCTACATCTTAATTCGTATATATTCTTGAAATACACTTTAGTGGAAAATCTTCCATTATAGTGAGGAAATATGTAGATTGGGTAAGTCAATCAACAATTACCCATATTGATTCATTATTTCTTGGGGTCTTTTGTAAACCAATGAAAAAATTCATTGTAGTGTCATCCTATTTCCATGTTGGATTAGGCCGATGTTGCATGAGTTCTCTAGGATGTTTCCTTTTATCCTTCACCTGTATACAGACTAACAATCATGATACATAATCAGAAATTTCCACTTTATATTTTCCCACCAGAAATGTTCATTCAAATCTCTATACATATTAGTGCTACCAGGGTGTATCGAGAAATTCAACCTACATGCATCATCCAATAATTCAATTTTTATCTTAGGTATATAAATAACACAAAAACTCATTCCAAATTTCCAAATGTCATATTCATATACGAAATCTACCAATTTCCTATAATTCTAAACTTTAATTTTATGTTGAAAATTCTCATCATTATACGAAGAACATTTAATCATTTCCAATAAATATTATTTAGAAACCATATGAAAAATTAGTGATTTTCACCTCCCTTAATAATTCCCATATCTATCTTTACTATATATATGTACATAGGATCCTTGTCAATCCTCATTTTGTTCAAAAATCCATGATCATTCCTACTCAAAGCATCTACTACCTTATTTTCCGTCCCTGGGTGGCAGTGTCCTAACCAATCATAATCATTGAGTAGCTCAATCCAACTCCTTTTCCTCAAGTAGAGTTATTTATGTGAGAAGATATATTTCAAACTCTTGTGATCTGTATATATCTCACAACTTTCACCATAGAGATAGTGTCTCCATATCTTTAGATAAAATATTACAGCTGATAACTCAAGACCATGAGTTGGATAGTTCAATTCATGATTTTAACTTCCTTGATGCATATCCAATAACTCTATCATTCTGCATAAGGAAACAACCAAGTAATTTCTTTGATGGATCAATATAAATCACAAATCCACCATTTCCTAATGGCAGAGTCAAGATTGGAGAATTCACTGATCTCTTCTCCAGTTCTTCAAATAATTCTTCACATTACTTTGTCCAAATAAACTTAAACCCTTTACAAGTAATCTTGGTTAATGGGTTATCAAATCTAGAAAAATTCTGAATGAATTACTGATAGTAACCTGCTAAACCAATGAAGCTACGCACCTTGGTTATATTTGTTTGTGTAGGGAATTCCTGAACAACCTTTGTATTCATAGGATCAACTGAGACTCTATCCATAGAGGCAATAAAGTCAAGAAAAGAAACTATTTGATGTTAAAATATACACTTGCTAAACTTTCTATATTACTCTTTTCTTCTAAAATTCTCCCCAACAACCCACAATTGGTTCTCATGGTCCTCATAGATTTAGGAATATATCAAGATAACATTAATAAATACAAAATTTTTCTCATGCTATTACATGAGTACTCTGTTAAGAAGATCTATAAAAAGATAGGGTGCATTAGTCAGTCCAAATGGAATTGCTGTAAGCTCATAATTTCCATACCTAGTTTTAATTGCTATCTTTGGAATATCTTCCTTCTTTACACACAATTGATGATATCCGAAATGAAGGTCAATCTTAGAAAAATATTGAGCTTCATGACGTTAATGAAATAAATCATCAATATGAGGTAGAGGATAATTGTTCAATATTTAATAGCCTTCATTTATATATAGTTAATGCACAACCTCATGGATCCATCATTATTCTTAACAATGAGAATAGGGGCTACCCATGGACAAATAATATGGTGAATAAATACCTTATTAATTAACTCCTCTAGTTGTTTATTTAGATCCACTAATTCTAAAAATGGCCATTCTATAAATGTTATTTTACATTATCCTTGATTTAGGGATTAAATCAATAGAAAACTAAACTTCTCACTCTAGAGGATGACAAGGTAAATCCTCCCGAGATACATCAATTTATTATTATAAAATAGGTACATCATTAATTTTAATATTTATTTTCTCATCCATTGATGAACTTTTTTCTTCCTCCCTAATAATTTCATTCAGTAAAGATACTGTTGGTGGATCTATATAAGAATCAGATGATGATGTTTCTACTATGAAGATAAGGGATTCTACATATTCCTCACCAATCATAATTTTATTCTTCTTGTAATATATTTTTACATAATATTTTGAAATCAAATAAATAAAAAGTATTATATCAAATACAATCATAGGTATGGTGAAACGTTCAGCAACTAATTCACATTTACATGTCATAAAGGGGACTTACCAATAATTTTTTTCAGCAGTGAGACTTTCCTTAAATGTTTTGACGGAAAACTCTCGTATTAAATCAAAAGGGAAATGTATAATTTTCATGGAAAAACGGGAACATATAAAAGAATGTGATTATACATATTTAAATAAAGCATTTTATATTTTTGAGGAAACTCTTAATGTATATTCCACCACATCATTAAGAACTTAAACCTCAACTATTGTGATCACATAATCTTGATCTTGCTCCCATGGCCTTTTCTGAGGAAATTTTCCATGACGCTTCAAACAATGATTTTCATAGAGTCCCATATCTATAAAATTGTAGCATTGAACAATGTTATCTTCTTTGTTTCTCTTAAAATCATGAGCATGATGTCATTTCTTACTACACTTGTAGAAGACTCCTTTTCTTTTTATGTAGGAACTGAGGTGTTTCTTTGTAGTAGTATCACACATTGGAAAAAACTATTTATTTATTCTTCCCTTTATCCATTATTTTCTCCACCACCCTGTTTTTCTCTCGTATTCCCTTAAATTAATAATAATTTGAGAATTATTTCTCTATATTTATATCACTTGAGACTATTTCTTCATATGATGAGAAAATTTGAGAGACTAGTGCCCTTTAGAGTAATGGTTTTAACCCATTAAAGAATCGATAAGTCTTTCCATTTGGATTGCTTAAGTAACCCACAACATACATTTCTAAACATGTTAAGTTGACTTTATACATAGAAAACATTTTATCCTATTTTTGTCTTAGACTCAAAAAATTTCTCTCCATACATGATTTCTATTTATGTGAGAAATATTGTTCCATCAAAAGATACTTAAAATCCTTCCATTCCATGTTTTATATTTCTTCCTCCTCCTTCATGTTTTGAATCAATGACCACCATTGATCCACATATCCTGAGAGATGATAAATGTTCATGACAACCTTCTACCTTTAGTTACTTTCTAAGGCATGAAATATCTTCTCTATGGAACTTATCCATTCCTCAAGTACAAATGGATTGGTAGACCCATTTAACAATGGAGGTTCTTGTCTCCGAAAGTGGTCTAATATTGTTCTTACACATTGTGGATATGGATGATCCATATGGGTAAGGTTATTTTTCATTACTCGATTTAGATATCCTAGTATAGTTATAAAATTTTCAGTACCAGTTTCAACTCCAGTTGCAACATAATTACCTTACATAGGAGTGAATTCCCTACAAGGAATACGTATGTTGATGTGGTTTCCATTCCTTCCACTAGGAACTATTTTAAACAATGGAATAAACTAAATTAGGTTATGAATCATAATTCACAATTTCAAACTAGAAAAAAGACATAACATAAATTGAAAATTTAGTCATAGATAATCCCATAAACATTAAGATGGTTAGTTTGGGTAAATACTAAAATTTAAACCCATCATAATGGTTTGTGATGAAAATGTGAGTTATCTTAATCATATCTACTAAGAGTGTCAAACCGGGTGTTCAGTAAGGCCCATTTTTTTGTATCAGGTTATGCCGAGTCTGGCTCAACACACCCTGTCAGAGTTGTTACCCCTAGGAACATTTGTTCCAGAACTACGTCCACTTGTAGTATCTAGAAATAGATTTATAGCTATGACCACCACATAATCTCTACCATACCAAAATTATAGGATCTTATTCAATTATTAACATAAATGTCTATATTATGGTTATGGTCCCTAACATATGTTTTCTAAATAGAGTTTCTAGGTTTTCTACTTAAATTTATCTGATACCAACTTTAAAGACCCTGACCCCAGTAGCCTGTAGCCAGTGCCTTACTTTATTACATTGATACTATGAATAAGCACTCACATCCCAAAGGACCAAATATTTTCGGTAGATATGAATGAATAGATACAGAAATAAGTATTAAATTGTAACATTAAATGAAATAAAACATATAAACACCATTAGAAACACCCATAAAATCTTAGATTATCCCTTCATGTCATTCATAATATACATCTTCATATCCTTGGTAAAAATAAATCATAAGAAAGGGGTGATCTCAGATTCTTAGTATGGATAAGAAATAAAGTGGAATCTATCATAAACATAAACAATAAGCTAAGGTGAATAACTAAAACACATTCCATTAAAACATAATCTTGATAGTAATATGGTAGGAATAAAAGAAAAATAAATAAGTCCCTATAAATAATCACATGAGAATGACACTTATCCATAGATATTAAACTAGTAAATTAATCATTTGGATTATCAATTAATAATATCACAATGAGCGGACTAATAATGGAAGACATCTGAAACATACCTTCATGTCCTCAACCAAGACATCTGAAAATAAATGGTTAATGGCTTAGCCATATATCTGAGAATAAATGAGTAAGGCCTCAACCATGTTCATATTTTTTTTGTCTCATAAAGCCTACCGATACCTCGAGGGGCTATACCATGACTTTTTTTCACTTACTAGGTGTCGTGTATTCCGAATATGAATGGGGTGAAAAATAAAAACATATACATATGAAATTAAAATAACTTTCCCCAATAAATAAACATAATAACTTACCTTTTTGGGTAATACGGTGAATGGTATCAAGATAGCACATCCATGGTCAAACTGATCATAAACCATTTAATAAAACTTGATAGATGATATCATAAAAGTTAAATCCAAATTACGAATAATATTAAATAGAGGGTGTTGACATAGATGAAAATATCTTAATAAAATCATCAATGAATTCTTAAGAGAAATAATTTTTTTTACTTTGGAAAGAAGAGTTATTTTGCAAAATCATGGTATTTGTCACAAAATCAGATTTTATATTTATATCCCAAAAATTAAAATAGAAGGAAAATAAATTTATGTTAGAGGAATAAATTAATTTCAATTGAAGTGAAAACAAGTAAAAATTGTTTCTAAGATACTTTATAAATGAGCCACTTCGGTGTGGTTTGAAGGAAAATATAAGATTATCTAAAGAGGACAAAGGCTTAATTGTTTACATAAAACCTGAAAATAGTTAAGATATTTATTCATGCAAAAAAATCATTTTAGAAAAATAATGCTGTCTTAAAATAGATTATTGAATGTATTTGAAAATGGTTATGAAATTGGGAAGTACCATTTAATTGGGCTTGATTATCAGGAGGAATTGAAAAGGGAACCATATAAAACATGTATTTACCCATAAAATAAAGAAGAATTTATCTTGATAAATGGGATTTGAACATATAAACATAATTTATAAGAATTATATAAAAAATTAATGAATAGTTTCATTGGGGTAAATAGAGAGAAATTGTAACCCAAATGAAAAATGAAGGTTCATGGAGAATCCCTTACCTTATGTTTGAAAGTGTTCTACACTTGATCTTAATATACTAGATACTCAATTTAAATCCATTAATTAATTAGTTTAAAACATTTTAAAAATTTATTGTATTTATCATAATTTTATTTTGTTTATTTATATCTTTTTTAGATGAGTTATAGTGTTCAATTCCATCATTCGGGAGTGTTAATTTTATTGGTTTTCATGATTGGTTTACTTGTATAAGAGTGCGAAGGTTCATATAAAATGAGAATAATTATCCAAAATTGAAATTATATGTTATTAATGATCATATAGAATATTAAATGGTTATATTATTAATGTTGTAATATGGGTTGTGGATGAATCATTAGATAAGACAATAGTGATAACTGTTTAGATTATTTTGGCGTCTTTTCAATCATCATGAGCTAGTTTTATTTTATTACTTAGTATTATGTATATAAGTTAGTTATAGAACATAAATAAAATTATATCATAAATTTTAAAATTTTCTTCAACCATTATAATGGTTTTATATCCATCCTTGATGGTGGTAAATGAAAATGAAAACTTGTCATCCTCGAAGGTGATAAATCAACACCACAGAGATGATATTTTCATTTTTAGAATAAAAGGAAAAGGGGAAGAGAAATGATGGTTGATTTTCCATTAAAATAATAAAATTATAGTATATATAAGATACTGGAGTTATCATGTATTTTTTGATAGAGGTGATGAGGAGAGTATAATAAAAGAAAAGAAAGTGAAAGGAAAATAAAGAAAGCGAAATAGGATTTTACCTCTATAATTCTTCTCATTGAGGGCATCCTTAGGGAAATTGTTTAGGGTATTTTTTTTATAAAAAACTCTCTTCGGTGTGGGGAAGATACTTTGAATGATTATTGGGAAAAAATTGGACAATATCAAAGGATAAAGAGGTGTGAGGTGAAGGGATGGTGAGGGTGGTATTTATAGTAGAGGAGAGAGTTTTTTTGATTATTTTAATCATCCGTTTAATATTCTGGATCAAGAAAAGAAATAATGTAGATTATTATGAAAAATTAAAGTTACTATTGAATTTTATTTCAACCCAAATATTCTTACATCAAAAAAATGTCTTCCATAATTCAATAATTCATGTATTTATCATATACCGTAAAGTACTGCATTTCACTATTTTGCAAAAATTCAACTATTTTAAAAAAATCTCTAAAATTAAACATAATTTTTTTAATGTATAGAATTAAAAAATGAACTCCATTTTATGAGAATAATTTTATAGATATGATAAATTTAATAATTAATTAAAATCATCATTTATTTGAAAAATTCCAATTTTAAAATTAGAACTGATTTTATAACACTTTGAAAAATTAATTAAGGTCTCATAAAATTATCTTATAGACAAAAAAAATAATTTATGAATATATTTTATTAAAATAAATTTTATTTCAATTAATTATTTTAATTATAAAATTTTAAATAAATATTTATGTTTCACTAAAATACCAATATTTAATTTATCATTTTCAATGCATTTATTTACTTATAATATGATATAATTATATCATATTTTAATTTATATGATACCCAAATTTTATTTATACTTTCATAGGTGAATTTACTATTCTATTGGTCATATTACCATTCTTAATGTTTACATTACTATTTCAACTGTTATAGTATATTTCAGTTTTAAACTCGGTGTTTCATGAAGCATAAACTATCAAGGATGTTAAATTTTAAAAGATATATACCATACGAGGTTGGGGTGTTACTTTGGGGTAGTCAAACTTAGATAATGACTAGCTGGACATTCCCTATTGGGTCAGGTCATGACTTGTGAAACTTACAGAAATTGAAATGTGACATGTGATATTTGACCCCATACAGGTAAGTAAATATATATGCATTATTTAATTATTATTTATGGAAATTGGTTATTTTTGAATGATTTTTTGGAGGTGTGGGTTGGTTTATTAATAATTAATAAGATTATATATTATTATGTGATAATTTTTAACTCACATCCACTTTTACATGCCATGGGAAACCTTGGGAAGCTAGGTTTGAATACTAGGTACACATATTTCATTAGTTTAGTATCACACTATGACCAGTGGACCAAAGTATGATTATGCTATTCTTGGGGGGGGGGAGGTTTCCCCTTGGTTATTCCAGGTAGGTTAATAATGAGTCTTAGGGGAAGTTTTTTGATATATGGTACAAGTATATATTGGTTCTATTCCAGTTTTATCCTAGATTATCACTAGGGATCCTAGGGTCTCATGATGATCTTATTGATTATTATGTATGAACATTTACGGTTTCATGATATTGTATCTTGGATTCTTTTTAAAACATTATTTCATTCAAAATCAATTTTCCCTTCATCTTAAATTGTTTCTTTTTAAGATGTCATAAATAGTTGTTTCACTTGGAAAATATCTATATTTTAAAATGAAAAGGATATTTTAGAGTTAAGTAAAATAATACTAATTTTCAAAGAAAATGTAAAACCCAATTCTTATATGTATATTTGAAATATCATGAAATAGATTTATTTTTAAAGGTTATGCATGGGTTGTAGGGAGGATACCTAGTAGGAATATTTTTCACACACCCACCATATTACAAGTTTAATATTTTTCTTCTTGGATAAAAAGGTTGGTTATTGGCTTTTATATAGGATCTTTAGAGGATTCAAGTGAAGATAATTTTCTCAAGCATGGAGAAAAGTATTTTTGGCCTTTATTTATTTTGGGTATCCTCGATGCATAAACCACTTCAAATTTCTTATTTAGTTTATTTACCTTATATTCACCCATACTATGGTTTGAGTTTATATGATATTTTTATTTATGGGATGTATTTATTGTATTTTTGTTTATAGTTATTCATGGGATTTATTTGACTAATGAATTGTTTGGTTTTTTTATATTTTGAAACTAATTATCTATATAGTATGTCACTCTAAGGTAAAGAATGGTCATACTTATTTTCTGGGTGGAATTACTTTGTTTATTATTGATTCATTAGGTAAAATAATTCATAATGGAGAGTAATTTGATTCCTAGAACTATTTTATAGCTCATGGGGATTAGCAATTCCCTTTGGTCTATGTTAGAGGCTGACTTGGGTAACCAGGTTAGGGGTAGCACAATAAGGTTCACAAAAAAATGGTATCAGAGACCGATTGTTATTTGGGGAGTTATAGTATATAGGAGATAAGATCGTTAGAACATAAGAGATAGTTCATGAGTTGTTTATGGATCACCACCACTAGTGATGGGACTTGGGTTACAAAGGCTTTTTGGGATGTGTGTGTCTTGGAGATGAAGCTTTTTTCTCTGTTGGTTATGATATTTATAGTATTTATTTTTTTGTTTTTGTTTTTTATTGAGGTTTTATAATATATTTTGTTACATTTTTTGGAATTTAAATTTTGGAAGAGACATGGAATCTCTCAGTTACTATTCATGGCTTGGAAACCCATGCACATATTTTTTGGAAAGATCTTCAGCGGACTTTACATGGTTAGTGCATGATTTTCCAGACCATGTGGCTAGGTTTTTCATAGTTGTGAGTTTTCTTAACTGTTAAAATTTTGATCTATTGAAAAATTTTAAGTTACCATATTCTTATTTTCTATTGAATTAGGAAGGGGTATCTATATTCATTGGGTATTGATATTATTTGGGGTAAAATTAGATTAGAAAACTATTCTCAAAAGAGGTTCATGACATAACCTGACCAATCGCGGCCTCTCTCGGGACAAAATTAAGTCAATAGTTCCACCCCAAGCCCACCTCCAATAGGTTAGAGGATAGTGACAAGAATTAAGTATGCATATGTCACAATATGGGATGAATTATCCTAAAAAAATGAAATAGATACATATCTCAAAATACAAAAGACAACCAAAATACCAACATGATATTTATAAATGATAAAATAAACTATACATAATGAATGAATGAGACAAAAAGTACAAGAATTTCCCACAAGGTAAATACAAGGGATATAATACACGAGATAAGACATTGAAAAACATAGCATTGGGAAGATCCCTTATAGTACATGTATACTTGGATCACACACTAGATGAAAAAATCACCACCACCATCTCGAATCACTATGCTCTATAATGCATCCCCAAGAATCATTTATCATGAGCTCCAAACAAGCCTCACCACCACCATCTCCACATCCACCTATACCACCTCTGAACCTATGTGTAATTTTTACATAAACATCATGTTTAGGCATAAGGTCCATGTAGGGGAAAGTATAATAATACCCAGTAAGATTCCTAGAAAACCAAAAAGTGGAGTGAAAAATAAAAAGACAACTCAACTCATGGTATGAAAGGTATCCAAGAGGATAAAAAAGATGGAAACAAGAAGATCAAGTTAAATCAATGTTTCTGGTACTAAAGAGTAACCAGATGAATGAAAAGGAAGGATAATCTAGATATGATTGAGAAATTGAAACCTCAAGGATGAAAGAAAGGAACCAATTATCTCTGATTAAATATTCTATGGTCTTACCCAAAAAAATAAGAATTCTCAGATCACTAAAGGATCCATGAAGCCTGGAGTTTATAACCAACTAAATGCCACATCTTAAAGGAAACCTAGGGGTGATGAGGGGGTTACATTCCCAAATAATTCCTAACCAATAATCTTTTCCAACCACCACATGACTACCAAAACCTAAGAATGGGATCTTACTCACTGCTAAAGCATGCTCACTAGAAAACAGGTAAGAAATGATTAGCCCAAATTTTTTCATAGAAGAACTGAAGTATCTAAAGGGAATCTCATCCTTCATAGCATGATATTAGAGAATGATCACTCAAAAACCTTTGAATATGATGAATCGATAATAAAAAATTATTCAATACCATTTCAAGAACATCAAGGTAGGATTTATCACCTTGCTCAAAAACACCTCAGTAAAAAACTGATCATCAAAGATAATTGAACTCATGCCATAGAAAATGAGGCAGATACCGAAACCTGTCATAATACGAGATAAAGGATCTCATGCATCCTTGAACAAGGGAGATAATGAATCCCTATTTGATAAAAAATATATTGATATATGATCTCATACCCTGAGCATAAGGTAGGATGTTAAACCTTGAAGGTTAAGATAGTGGATCTCATGTCCCATGTATATGAGGGAGATACTGAAACCCAATTATTAATCTGAGATATATGTTCTTATGCCTCATCAATTGAGGGAGATGCCAAAAAAATATCTTTTAAAATGAAATTCCATCAATTACATCTCAATCGTTTCTATTGAGAAAAACATACCCGAACCGCCTGACACTGCAACTCAAATATTTAATAAAAGTATACCAATGCATTCTATATGAAAAATAACTCAAGATAGTCTAATCACATGTCCAAAATCAAGTCCGAAGCATGAAAATAAAAGGATCCTCATATACCGGGAAGGTATATCATTTATCCTATTATAGTACATGGTATTTATTCCCTCGTAAATCTTTTTTCCATATTCAACCTCACTACATGGGATGTAAGGCTGCAAAAATTGGTGTGTATAGCTATCTGGGTAATTGAAACATACGCCCTTTCATGGATCACGGCTGGTCTTGGTGCACATGTCTTGCGTAGTTATCTACATGAAATGTGAATTCCAGGAGGGAACTTGACATGAATTGTTGACCGACCTATTCATGTAGTATATGAGTAAATGATGTGCTCCATATACCCACGACATATGGTCTATTAGAGAATATATGGGAATGTAACATTTCACTATTTTTGTCATGCTCCACACATGGTGCACACATCTACATGATTTGTATTTACATTCTACATGATGTGTGATCCTTATAGATGTATGAAACCCTAGTGCCGCAACAAAAATAATACATGGTGTGTGTTCTTCCGAATTGCATTCCATGTAGTCAGGTTTCTTCACCTAGACTCTACAAATTATTCTAATTAATTTCTATCACTGCATGGAATCACCTCTAACCATTCCACCTCACCATCAACCATTTTCCTAGACTTTAGGGAATCCTCCTCAAAGAAAAATTTATCACTATCATTGATTTCCAACAAATACGACTTGTTCCTATCATATACAAAGATCATATAACCACCAGGGTTCATCGATCACTGCTTTCATGCCAAGACCACCCAACGTTGGTGTCATACATCATCTCATCATTGATCTATTAATTCTACAATCAAACCATTGGCCCCAATGATAGATGGTAGCGATAGTTCATTTCATGAGAGGGGGAGAAGAGAGAGTAGTGGATGATGTTAATATTGACCACCTGATAAATGACTCACATCAAAACACAATATGTGAGTAACATAAGGAAATATTGAATAGGGATAGTCACATAGAGAATCAATAAACTTCACCACAAAATATAAATAAGGAATACTACCTAAAAAACATTACACTAAAAAATTATGATGGAAAACCATGACAATCAACAAAAATATCAATTTCTAATAATCAAGAAGACATAGATGATCACATAAAGGTTGATTAAATAAAAATAGAACATGAAAAATGGGGCATAAACTCAAGAAAAAATCCATACCTCATAGCATAATGATAATATCTTTAATTTCATTTCCGTAACCACAAAATCTTTTCATCTTTGTTGTTGAAGATCTAACCTCAATCCTCTGATCCGTCATCTCCCCCAAGACCCCACTCTCTTTACTCTCCAAATCTATAGGGTCGATTTCATTAACAATGACTAACCCTATAGGAAACCTGTAATGTGGTTTTAAATAGAGTATTTTCTGGGGGTTCACTACCACTAATCCAAATAATTAATTAATTTAATTATTTAATTTTGCAAATCTTTGAAAGAAAACACATGATAATCCTAGTGTAAAAAACGAAAACTTCCCCCATGGTAAAAACATCATTCTAGATCAAATAAGAGTCTTAGTTTTCTCACTAGAGACCCCATTTATGAGATATAAATATTTCATCAAAAACACATGCGTATGAGCTAAAGATAATATAATATTTTTACAACATTATTATCCAGGCTTCATGAGACTCACCTTCTCATTCCATCTTAGCCCATGTGTAAACCCCATAATTTGGAACTGATGGGATACTCAAAAAAATTTATATGGTCATCTAATGGATTAAAATTACTATTTTACCCCTTGGAAGGCCTCGAGACACTGAAGACTCAAAAAATGAGTTATGTTCCAATTAATAAAAAACATGAATCTCTATATACTACCTAATATAAACACTTTTCATCATAAAAAAGCCATCAACTAGAGATTCTCCATAATAGAGCTCATATAAGAAAATCACATTGTAAACTATACACTATTGTGTAGGATTTTTTTGTATGTAGTGGTTTACACACTATGAAAATTTAATAAACCACTATCTAGGAAGAAAAAAATCCTCTTTTAATCATAATGATCTAGGATCTAGATCATCGTGAAATAATAATGAAATAGAAACCTTCAACCTCCCTAGGTGAGTCTTGATCAACCTCTAGTCCAAAAATCTATTCCCATTTAAGAGTCATCCCATAATAAGGGAAGAAATCCAAAAATGTTAATTCTTTATTTGTGAAGGATTTTTAACATGGACAACTCTAGTGGTGGAAACTCACTCCCCACCATTAAAGAGAATTTCATATGAATATCACAAGATATAATTCAATCTACAACACACAACAACATTGGGTTCTTTAATAGATTCCATAACAACAATGGAAAATATGCAAGGGCGTACACTTTTTGGAATATTCATCACCCATTATTTCCTCAAATTATAACTAGAAAAAACCTCCTTTTTTTGTTAACTTATAACATAAGAGAATCATATCCTTATTATTAATCCTTGACATAAACATCTATGAGAATCTCTTATCTACATCACAGTCTCTAATTAAATTTCACCACTGTTGAGGATATCTCCACTGGGTTATAATTTCTCATTCAAGAAAGCTATTGTTGAGAACCTTAGGCACAACACAATCCCCAATCATCTACTTAACATCAAACCATAGCTCTCCAGGTGGACCAATCCACCATAATTCAATGTGAATGGGATGGACCAGTTAATTGACCCCACTCTATTTGTTCCATAACCCAAGAAGGAACCTATCTGAGTGACCAACACCCAAAAACATCCAAAACAATTCCTTCCCATCACATAACAAGGTTTTCCATGATATGGGAAGTCCCACATAAATCCATTAGTCCTGATACACTAAAGTCTAAGATCTACTAAAGATATATCTTCCTAGAAAGACCATCATGATATTTAATGAATGAATCAGGAGAAAACCACTATCTACTTATGATAGTGGGTGACATGATACAAACCTTTTGTAAATACCTTATTAATATTGTATCTATGAACTTATGCTTACAAAAATATTATTATTCTGATATCACTAACATATCATCCTTAACAAATGGGAAATGTGGGAGGCTATTAATAACAACCGAAGGAGTTCAATGTCTCCTCTTTAAAATAGATTCAATTCCATGATGATAAATACTCACAGAATTCCACCATTACCTAAACACAGAGTCCACTTCTAGAAATAACTAACCACCATCCATTGTTTGTGATACTCTGATCTCCTTATTCATCATGACATTGTTTCATGAACCCCTATGACACTCCATATATCCGGGTATCACACATCGATACCCCGTATGTCTAATAGGTTCTTCCATGAATTTTCTCAGGGATAGATTTGGTTTAATACACCATAACTCCAAAATGATTCTCATCATCCATTGAATATAAGAAGATACATACAAAAACATCATGTCAAGGGTTAACAAAGGGTCACCCTTTACAATCATCCACACATTTCTTGACATCTACAGGAGGATAAAATTTTTTCTAGACACATAGAAGTAAAATCCACTGTTTATTCCCTCTAATAGAATGTAAATTTAAATAAGTAATGAAAATAAAAAAATGAAATTGACAATTTTTGTATAAAGTCATTAAGAAGAAAGGCCTCATGCCTAGATCATGAGATTCCTTAATAGTCATACAACATGTTCATGTGAAAACATAATCGTTCCAACACCTTGATCGCCCCCTAATATATGTGATCACCTGACTCTCGTAGTATTATTTGAGGATCTCAAAAATGATGTCCCTGAAAGATGGATTTAAGGTCATTGATGGTCACTTATCACTCCCAGGATATGAAATCTCATAATTAATATAAATTCATGCATTCATCATTTGAAGAAGTATGTCAATGATAGAAAATCATCTTCTCACTCTTGATTGTGAAACACATTGGGGACATGATTGAAGAAATGTTATCTTATCCGCATGGAGCGTATGAAATCAGATCGAATTATGCAAATTTCTTACACCACCTCAAACCCATATATGTGTCTCATCTACCTTATGAAGTGGTTCATATATAGGAATCCAAAACCTTTAAATACCATGTATTCTATTAAAAAAGGTCACAAGAGATAAAGGAATGGAATTCTGAGAAATGAGAGTGATATAAAAACACTCTCACTTAGAAGTTTCATTGGTATTACCTTCAGGAACTTATGTATTCTAATAAAGATAGTTTTCCGCATAACAAACCATGAAAATGTTTACTGTGTAATGATTCATGAAATGGAATGGTTTTTTATCCCATCCATGTGATCATATGACCCTCTACTATTCCTAAAATCGTGTATCCTATCCACATGATCACTTATCTATCTAAAATCTATGAGATCATGTGACCCCTATCCATCACGTGATCGCTTCATCTCCACACTATTATAAAATCACCTAACCAAATACTGATTACATGACCTATGGATTCTAAGAAATCAAACAATCATGTAATCCCTTCTAGTTATATGGATTCCCAATCGTGTGATACCCTTTCGGTAACACACTCACTTTACACACCATTTTCCATGCAATCACTTAACCATCTTAGGATCATAAAACCTCTTTGGACCTATTTTATTCAATTTCTAAGATCCCTGGATAATTATATCATCTCAACATATTTAATCACATGGCTATATTACTTATGAGTCCTCATAAAACCTATATCATAGGGAATTATTTCCCATGATATCAATTATCATTCCTTGACCACCAGTAGGATTGGAGAAAATTATATCGGGTAGCTCATGCATAATCCCCACAAAATATTCATATGAACTACATGGAAGTCAATTCATATTAATTATAGTATACAAAGGACAACTTTGAAAGTCTTGAGATCCATATCCAATATCAGTATTTTCTTCTATATATTTCCATATCGTATCTTTTCCACGTGACCATATTCCCCATAGAGACCATAATTCCCTCCATATATCATCCAATTCCAACATTTCTATATCCCTTGTAGAAATTCACATCCTCACCATACAACATAAAACTACATGGTTAATGTCCTTGTTGAATGATGTTAAACTACATGGAATCATAACTATGTTGGATTTAATTCCTATAATCAACAAGACATATAGGATTCCACAATGTGGTTTAAGCCCAACATCCATAACATCATACCTCATCATGTTATAGGGCTATACTCCATGTACAGAAAACCTAATAACCCATATATCCATGATTTTATGCCCCATGTAAGGCCATACTCTATATAAGAAATCATATTACCCCCATCAGAACATAGCCTAAAAAATGATATAAATTTCCCCCCATTTGGGCATATTCCCAGTATATTTATATTTACCTGTGTTCAACTATACTCTTGATGGGGTTACATCATTTTCCATGGGACCCTATCTCCCATAAATCATATCCTCCCTCATTGGATAACATTCCATTTGAGAATGAAACCCTAACAGAGTATTTTCAGTATGTAATCCCCATTCAATCATTTGTAGTCACCCTTTTCATGATATGAATGTCCTTACCTCATGGAACTAAACTGCATGGTACAGTCCTATCACATGACCTTAAACAATATTATTTTAACTACATGGACTCTGATTCTTGTCTTCATAAGATACATAGGATGCCAATCAAATTCTACAGTCATCAATATTTAACATTAAAATTACCTTTTATATATATATATCCATGTCCCCAATAGAACTACATGGACTCTGATTCATATTCATATAGGATACGTAGAAAACCTATTCAAGGCGTAATCTTGATAACTGATATAAAAAATTACCAATAATACATGAATCCTTGTAAAGGAGATAGAGAACCTCTTATATAAAAAAATGTGTTAACATTTTCTTTTGATCACGATCAACAATTTTCATGAGGATAACTATAGTATTAATAAAACTATTTGGTATATTCATGAATACATATTAAATATATAATAAAGTCTTAGTGTAGGAAACAATTCCCCCTAAACAGGGTGTGTGTGCTCCAGATATACCATCCTATCAATTTTATATGTATTGAAGGAGTCACTAGCATGTCCTAGTGATTGCATTACTTTGGAAAGCAGGACTATGGATGACATTAAACTAGACAGACTTGAATCAAGATCAAAATAAAAATGGTGAAACCAATATGAATCTTACGATCACAAAAATATCTAATTTTGAAATTACAAATAAAAAATATAGTTTGGTAATATAACCATATTTGGATTCATGTTTCGCAAATACACACATAGAAACAAAAATGGTGAACCCAACATGAATCATATAATCATAAAAATGAATAATCATAATAAAATAATCAAATAGTCTTTGTATTTGAGTAATATATATACATTTACTCCCTTACTTGTGATAATTAATTGATGGGTATCCTTTATTATATTTAGTTCAGGTGAAAAAATCATAAGAACACCTTTCAATACTAGAGAAATGGAACCAGTAAAGAACAATCACCCACTTTCTACCACCCTTGCAAAATCTGCAATACCATCAACCAGACGAACACTTTTTCCTACATGGCCTCTCCAATGGTAGGTTTCCAATCATCCAATATGGTAATACCACCAAGGAAGTACCTTCCCTATATTGTAGGATATACATGAAATCAAATATTTCTTAAGGAGAAACAATCTAAACCACATGAGGAAAGCTACAATAAAAAAGTGGCACTCATTTCCACTGCTAACAAATTCAGTAGTCTATCTCCAGATCATGACTATTTGAGCCTTTCATATACAAGAGAGGTGGAGAAGGAGGATGAAATTGTTTGTAATTCTACCCAGGAGCTGTCGATGAAGGCCCCAATCACTCAGGATTATCACTAGAACTGCACAAACCATATTTACATGCAGCCTATAGAGATGGTCACTATTCACACATCCCATGATCCCAATCAAGCTAGTTCTTCACAGAGGAACAATTAGGGATGATGAGCTACCCCACAAAAGGGGTAGCATAAGACTCACGGTTCCTTATATTTATTAAGCTAGAATATTCTAGTAGTTAATAGGGATCCATCCTATTTCCTAGTCCCCACTAAAGGACATTGATACCATACTGTGATGATCCCATAAGAGTCAGCTCATATTCTATCTTCCACATATCAGGACCATCACATTATCTTAGAGTAATCCTAGGAAATAGCATATATTACATATCTCATCAATGAATCCCATCACATTCTCTTAATGAAATATCATGAGTTGACCCATATCCCAACTACAATATATGAAGCCCATTACCCTATCTTAGTGGGATCCCAGGAACATACCTATATTTCGACACCCATCTATAAAGCCTTTTACCCTATTCTAAAAACATCCCCAATATTGGATCCTATCCCATCTCCCACATATGAATCCCGTCACCCTATCTTGGAAGTATCCTAGTATCGGTATCATATCCCAGCCCCAACATATGAAGCCTGTTACCCTTTCATGGTGGCAACCCAGGAACTAGTTCATATCCTAACCAAAACATATGAATCCCATAGGAATATTTTAAAAATAAAATGAGGATAAGAGTTTAAATATATTCCCACTTCAATCAATTATGCATGTCAGTATATCGTAACAATAAAAAGAGAGCATTCCAATATTCATACTCAACCCCTCGATAACTAATGACATATCCTAGTAGTGACAAATGAGATTCCCCAGCATATTCCAAAAATCACACAGGAATATGAACATATCCTTTTTCCAACATTGTAGGAAGTGAAAAATCATGTTCAAAATGATCATAAAACTACCCTAGATAAAGTGCATACTCTTGTTCCTTCATGGGTGGGTCTTCAAAATCTCTTAATAATGAGTGAGGCAAAGGACTAGACTCATATTCCCGCTCTAGCTGGGGTCCATTAACATACATTGATAGTCACCTAGGGATAAGAACATATCATTGATGTATAAATATAGTTTAATATTCCAAAGGATAACAAGGACCAGGTTCATATTCCCATTCCAACTAAGGATTTTTGACATATTTTAGCAATTAATTGAAGTCAGACACATATTAATGTGCCTACCAACGAGGGGACATATAAACACCCCTCATAAGTCATACAAGTGAGGAGTATATTCCACCCCTCATTCTCTATGTACTCTCACATATCCTGATGGGGAATACATATCATAATCAAGTGCATATTCCCACTACAACTAAGGATGAATGACATATTCCAATATCCACTCAAAAATAGGTTCATACCCATGCTAAATTTTTTAATACTCACCCTTACACTATGAAATCTTGACGAAAATGGATTGATCTCCCCAATAAAGTGAATAATAATTGTTTTAATATTACATTGATGGCCACTTAGTAGGCCTACACCCCTGATCAAACCCAAATAGAAGGGTTCACTAACTCTTAATATGAATAAGAAGTCCATAAAATCCCTAATAGTCCTCCCTGTGGTAGTATAGAGATGGATAATGAGAATGAATTCCCTAACATCTACCAAATACACCCTCCCCAAAATAGTATCTCACCCATACAAGGAAACCCTCCCTTTTTTCAGAGCACCTTTGTATAGATAAGAACTCCAAGAACCATCATATAGAGAGACTATCAAAATTTAAGATTCAAACACATGAATTACCCTAATGATATCAGATAATGCCTCCCCTCAATCGGAAGAAAACTCTAAATAGAGGAAAATATCCTTCGTTACCTCAGGTCATACATTGTCTTCTTCAAGAAAGAAACCCTTATGGTCTAAACAAGTTTAGGAGAACATCTCTGAAGATTAATCATCCATAGATATATGGAAAGAGATAGATAAGTGAAACATAAAAATTAGGTTTTGTCCCCCATCCACCACTCAATTTAAAATACATAAGGAGATAAAGGCATAATGTGTACATTACTCGCACCACAAACTATGGGGAAAATCTCGTCATCTCAAGATGAACAATCTATACTATGAATAATATGCAGAGAATTTCAAGATAACAACTAATCTTTATAGATGATTGTATATTACAGCCCTCTCAATGGAATGATACTCAATGTCTTATAAGAAACATAACAATATCCAATGTACTTGCCTTAACATCTTGAGGAACCTTTACCAAATTATAACCAATACTACACCCAAAACACACATCAGAGTATGGGGTGAATATGGCGCATTACATTTCAACCCATTCACAAGATTGTAGAGTATTCCTAGGAAGGTACCTTACAATTCCATATCTTCAGACCAAGTCTTTAGATTAAAAGGTGTATATCCCAATTGGACCATTCAATGAAATCCTATTATCTCTAAAGATAAAAAGTGATGTAATCATCGAGAGAGATCCATTAATTGGATACTAAAATAGGCATCTCGTAAATTTGAATAGCTCTCTCACATGAGAAACAGAAGACAGTTTACCGAGGTGTCACCCTTGAAAACATATAATTCATACTCAGAACATTAGATAAACCCCACTCATACTTAGATAAAGGTGAAATAAATCATGAATATTAAATACATTATAGCCGAAACAAAAATTCAAGGAAAACCCCAGCCCATATGTCTAGGGAAATTTATATCAAATTTACCCACATCATTTCCCTTGGGATCATCAAAACTTAAACAATATGTAGATACAAAAAATGGTGGAATCCAACATACCCAAGCTCGTAGGGGTCGGAGAATTTATATCATCATTAACTTCTCCATCCATAAAGTTGGGTTTCTTCTGGTTAGGAAGCAATTTGTAGGACACACCCCATTCATTCTTACTAATGCATCTTACACCCTTACCTCTATTGAGGACACACTCAGTTGCAATTAAAGGATACTCTTTGAAAGTGAAATTCTATAAATCAAACTCTTTGGAGAGGCAAGTGGGGATCATAAAACCCCAAAAGGTCATATGCCCACACAAACATCCCAAAATTTGCATGCTAGGAAGATTTTAGATCCAATCAATGATGAGTATTAGAAGGTAAGTAACCCACCCTATGTCTCAGATGTAAATGATGACATGGACCCAATGGCCCAATACACAACACATAATATATTTAAACCCGTAATTGAAAATTCCAATATAGAGAAATATAAAGCGGGAGTATTGACTCCAAATGAGGAAGGTGTACGTATACAGAATTAGAGGTAGGATCAAAACCCACCACTTAAAATAATTAGTGTCCTCATCCAAAGATAAAGGAAAAGTTATAGCCACTTCCAGTCATCCACCCAAGGAGTTTGGAACACTCAATGTTAAAGAAAAACTAGCTAGGTGTAATGCTAAGATAAATGGATTATAATGATGAAAGGCTGAGTTTCTTTTGGTCAAACACTCCCACTATGAAAAAACCTGTGATAGAATTTAGTGTATCTCCTCCAACATCTATACATCATCTAGAAAGGTTCAATCAACTAGTAGGAAATTATTTGGTTAATCAGCTACCTGTAGATCAAGGAAAATGAAATATATGTCCCATCCTCTAACACCCCAAGGATTTACAAATAAATTTAATAATGAAAACATGAAACAATAAGTCTCTACAAAACAACACTGTTATAATTGATCCAATAAACAAAATTTCCACTTCTGTGATTTTAATTTCAAAAATCTGAAATACACGATTACATTCAGTGTGATTTTTGGAGTACGATAAAACAAAATTAATTTTTTGGTGAATAGTAACCTACCCTTTGGAACAGTAACCTAACATTATGAATAGTAATATACCCTTAGGGATAATAACCTATCCTTATGAATAGTAATATACCCTTATGAATAGTAATATTACACTTATGAAGAGAAATATACCATTATGAATAGTAATATACCATTATTAATAGTAATATGACCCTTATGAATAGTAACCTCACCCATGAAAGTATAAATAAAATTTAGGCACCTTATAGATGAAGTAGAATATTTTATAAATTATTAATTATGTATTCATATATTTCTGAGTGATAAATATTTAATTAAAATTTTAAATTAATAAATTAATTCATTTTTATAAAATGGGTTCCAAAATAAATATTTTTTTCTTTTGATTTTAGGACAATTTTATGCGACCATAGATAATTTTTAAAAGTATTATAAAAGTAGTTTTAAATATAAAATCCGTATTTTTCAAGTAAATAATGATTTTATTGAAAAAATAAAGTTCACATATTTAAAAAATTATTTTGATAAGATAGACTCTTTTTTTGGATTCTATGCATCATACAACAGTTATGGTGAATGTTTAGGATTTTTCCAAAATACATGAATTTTTTATGAATATTAAAATACAATAATTTATAGTAAATGCTAAATACATGGTTTATTGAGTCATAGGTGATTTAATGATGATGTAGTCACACTTGTTTCGAATTAAAATGTAATTATTACTACTTTTGGTCATATAAATCATGACTATTCTTTGTCTTGAGATAAATATCAAACTAATGATTAAAATAATGATAACCCCCTCCTCTCCTCCACTATAAAAACCACCCACACTCTACTCTTCTCTTTACTCCTCTCAAGCCTTATGCCTTGTATAAATTCTACCCAAATATCCTCCCAATATCCTCCCCCATATCCAAACGACCTTGGTCTCATGAAAATAAAAAATTCTCTCCCCTAAAGAGGCTCTGAAGGAAGATTAATTCAAGAGGTAAATTCCACTTTTCAATTTTTTTAATTTCTTTTCAAGTTTGTTTGTTTTTTATTTCCACACCTCTCCTCATCCAGATATTATGAAAACTCTAGTACCTTACATATACTATAATTTTTTAATGATAATGAAATAATTCATCATCACCTCTCCTTCCCATTCTTTTACAGTAGAACTGATACACCATCTGAGATGTGGTAATTTATCACCTTCAAGGATGACAGGTTTTCAATTTCTATTAAAATATTCAACTATGTTCATGAAACCAATTTTATGGTTGAAAAAAATCATTATATAGGTAATATATCCTATATAAGGTTCTATATTATTTTTTTACAAATGATATTAATTGATAAATCAAAATGAGTTCATTGTGATAAAAATCCACCAATTAGCCCAAACAATTTCCATTAACGTTTTATATAATCATTCATCTTCTCTCCCAATAACCAAATTTTTTTATAATCATGTAATATTATAGTTTTTATAAAATAAAATAAAACATATATTCTAGGAAACCATTCTCACTCTACATGTTTATTAATACATGAATATAAGTAATCAAATCATGAAAACAAATGAAGAAAACTCTCCCAATCAATGAAATTGAATATCATAACCCCTCAAAAGGCCCCAAATGAACCTAATAAGGTCATAATAAATAAATTAAATGTATATTAGGTTATGGAAATATTAATTAAATAACCTAAATTTGATTATTCAGGTCATTAATATCAAGTGGAGAACACCATCAAACTTAAGGTAAGGATTTCCTCATCTCACTTCCATTTTGGGGAGATATTTCTTATTCACTACTATTAATTGTGTATTGTGTGTTTATACTGAACCTTCAAAATTAAGGTAATGGTTTTCTACCCAAACCTCCATTTTCATCCGAGATACTCTTATTCTCTACTTACCTCAATTAAATTATTATTCATTCATATTAAATCCTAATAAATTATATTTTAAAGTTATATATATTTACCAACCATAACAATTAATTAATTTATGGGGTTTTATATGATTTAAAAGGATCTTTAAAAAATTCTTCCCGAAATACAACCCCGATTCTAGGGAATTGCTCAAATTCTTACCTATTTTATAGGGAACTCTATAATATATTTTTATCAACCATTATCTTTATAAAGTAAATAATTTTATTATGAAAATACTATATAACTTCACTTCTGGTTTTATAAATACTTTTCCAAAAGAACTCTTCTTTTCAAAGTAAAATATTATTTATCTCAAAAATTACTCAATGATTTTATAAGAGTATCTTCATCTGTTTCAACACTCTTCTTGATTCTTATGTATTATTTGGATTATTATATTATGATATCATATACCATATATAATTCAATGGTTTATTATTAGTTTGAATGTGGGTGTTCTATCTTAAAACCATTCATCAATTTACACTGAATGGTTAGTGTTTATGCATAATGTTCGGGGATAGTTTATTACATTTCTTAAGTTAGATTAAATATGAATATATATGTTGTTTATGTTTATCCCCGTTAATATGAGGAATGAATTGGAATTATTAAGTGTCGGGTGGGTCCCTCTATAGTCCCTTGGTGTACCAGTGGGTCATATTAGACAAACTATGGTCTTGGTTTGAGGCCTTGAAAAAATGAGTATTTTTGGTCTTGGAAGGAGGCCTTGATAGTATGGTTATGATGACCATTTTTATGCATTCCCTAACTATGAAACTAATAATTTAAAGTTCAAGTGGTTATTAAATTAGTAGAATACCAATGACTATGTTTTATTATGACATTATTTATTCATCCCTTATTCCTTATATATTATGTTCATGTTTATTTTTGTAAAGATATGTGTTTTTAGTTATTCACCACGCCTAATGTTTATGCTTATGATATCTTATTCTGTATTTCTTACCCTTACTAAGAATTTTAGCTCACCCCTTTCTTTAGTTTTATTTTTCCCCGGATTTGAAGAATTATATTATGAATGAATTGTTGGAATAACCTAGGAGATATGGATATTTTCAAAGGAATTACTATGTTGTATTTAATTTCCAGTTGTAATGATGAACTTATATATGTATCTAGTTTTCCAAAGGTACATAAATATTCATTCCTTCAGGATAAGACTTTCTTGTAATCATGCAAATGTAATGAAATAAGGCACCAGCTCTGGGAAACTGGGGTCGGGTCTTTATAGTTGGTATCAAAGTAAGTTTAATAGAAAACATGGAATCTAGATTTAGAAAATTTAGATTATTGAACAAAACCCTAAGATAGACTTGATGACACACATATAAGAACATCCTAGAATTTTGGTAAAGAATAGATTACTTGGATCTTCCTAGAAAATAAATCTCTATCTAGATGCCACAAGTGGACGTGGTTCTGACATAGATGTACCTAGGAGTAAAAACTCCCAAAAGGTGTTTTGGGCTTGACCCGGGGTAACCTAGTACACAAAAAAGGGCCTTACTGTGCACCAAGTTTGACCCTCCAAAAGAAAATGCATAGAATAATTCACATTTTCGTTAGAAGCCATTATAAAGGATTTATGCTTCTAAAGTATCCAAGGTATATGGTTCTAGGATTTGTGATGCAAAAATTTATGTTAAATAATATTCCATGTTTAGGGTTATAAAGAGTTCCTAATTTTATGACCTATCTTAGTATATGTAATTGATAGAAATGGAACCTAGTAGAAGGAATGAGAACTTCACCAATTCACGTGATGTAAAGAGTAAGAACGATTATATCTCTTTTGGTATTAAGACATCATTTTGAAGTAAGATAGTCTCCAAAGTATCCTCACCACATGAGGAGATAATATCATGTGTTAACAAGGTATATAAATAATTATATGAGTCCTATGGCATTGAAGGGAAGAAAGAGAAGAGGAGGGTGGTAGGGGAAAGAATAGATAATGGGAAGAATAAAAAGGCTAGTTTTCAAATATCTGGTACTTGTGGAAGGAAACACCCCAGAGCCTGATTAAAAGTAAATGGAGTCTATTACATGTGTGGATAAGATTTCCACAGTGTTCATGGTTACAAGGGTTACAAAATGGTTTTCAATGTATAGTGCTTAAACTGCAACAAAATGAGACACTATGTGAATAAATGTCCCAAGCATCAAAGGAATATGACCCAAATGATGTTACTAGATAATGATCAAGTCATGATACTGATGTAGATGAAGTGGAATGATAAATATGTATCATATAGATTCATTTTGATTTGAATATTTTATCAGAAATGTGATGGTTATAATAATTATGGAATATATGAGGATTGTACTGCAATACCATTTCATTCTGAATTTGAGGTCGTATGATGAATTGTACCAAGGATAAGTGACTCAGTAGAAAGTTAATATCTTGGGAAAGTATATGGATGAGGGAAGGAAAACCCTAAATATATTCCTGATGATTAAGATAATGATGAAGAAATGATTGACTTGGATAAGTATTCACAACATCAAAACTAATTATTGACTTGTCTACAAATAGTCTATGCTATCCTTGATAGAGTTTAGAACATTTATGGATATAAGGAATACATCCAATATCATGTGTAAGGATGATTTCATGTTTCCCATTAGGTTTTATGGTAATTTGAGTGATTACCATATTTCAAGAGGGTAAATGATGAAGATATTCACATGTTTGGAATGTAAACATTTAGGGCTGCATTATGTTGATTAAAAGAAAATATGGTAGAAGAATCATTCAACAGGATGGATCATTGAGTTATAAACAAAATGAAGATTTCCAAGGACCATGTGTACTTGGATCGAGCATGGATAGATATGTGAATGATCCTAAAGTTTTGGATCACTATCTTTTGGAAAGTTATACCAGTTATGAAATTGTTTAAGTAGATCATTTTATGAGGATTTAGAGTTTATTGTCAGCACATGATGCAACCTGTTCTAAGAGATGATGTATAGATATTTCAAGTCACAAAAAATGGATAATATTGTGTTTATGAAATTGAAACATATATTTATACTCTTATAGAGTGGAATAATTCATCAAATCTATGAAAATAGTCTTAATAAAAAATTTCGTGCTATTATCATTTTTTTATAACTATAATTTATGGTTTTCTGGTAATATTATTTCATATGAGCATGTTTTCTATCAATTTACATCCGAAAATAATGGTTTGATTATTCTTTCAAGACCATGTTTTCTAATTAGAATGCGTAGTTTGGTAGTTACTAATGCATTTTTCTTTCCCTCTTACTAAGAGGATATTTTAACTCTATATCTGATATGGTTTTTCTATAAGGGAATTTTCAAGTATCAACCATTAACTTTCAATGTTCAATTTCAAATTTTGAGGATGAAATTTTTGTAAGGAGGGGAGAATGTAACACCCAAAGGATTGACAAATAAATTTAATGTTGAATACATGAAACACTCCATCTCTATAAAAAAACCCTTTGTTATAAACGAGCCAGTAAACATAATTTTTCCACTTCTGTGATTTGAATTTAAAAAATCTGACATACACAGTTGCGTTCATGGTGATTTTTGGACTCTGATAGAATAAACAAAAATTTTGGCAAATAGTAACCTACCCTTATGAATAGTAACATACCCTTGTGAATAGTGATATACCATTATGGATAATAACCTACCCTTATGAATAGTAATATATCCTTATGAATGGAAATGTTACCCTTATGGATAGAAATATACCCTTCGGAATAGTAATATATCCTTATGAATAGTAATGTTACCCTTATGAATAGTAATATGACCTTTTTGAATAGTAACCTCACACATAAATGTATAAATAAAATTTAGGCACCTAATAAATGAAGTAGATTATTTTATAAATTATTAATTAAGTATTCGTATTTTTGTGAGTGATAAATATTTATTTAAAATTTAAAATTAATTAATTAATTAATTCTCATAATAAGGGTTATTAAATAAATATTTTTTATCTTGTGATTTTAAGATAATTTCATGAGACCATAGTTAATTTTTGAAAGTATTATAAAAGTAGTTTTAAATATAAAATCTGTATTTTTCATGTAAATAATGTTTTTTTTAAAACTTAAATTTCACATATTTAGAAAACTAATTTTAAGAAATTGAGTTCATTTTTGGATTTTACACATTAAAAAATTGTTAGGGATATTTTTTTGGATTTTTCTAAAATTCATGAATTTTTGATGAATAGTAAAATATGATAATTCGTGATAAATGCTAAATACATGGTTTATTGAGTCATAGGTGATGTAAAGATGATGTTGGAACACTTATTTTAAAATCACATGCACTTATTGCTATTTTTGTCACTTGAATCAATACTATTCATAGTATTTAGAAAAAATATATAACTAATGATTAAAATAATGAGAAACACCTCCTCTCCTTCACTATAAAAACCACCCACACTCCCCTCTTCTGTTCACTACTCTTAAGCCTTATGACTTCTCTAAATTCTACCCAAATATCCTCCCAATCTTGTGCCCCACATCCAACAGCTCTTGGTCCCTTAAAAAGTCCCAATCCTTTCCCGTAAAGAGGCTCTCCAGGAAAATTAATTCAAGAGGTAAATTCCACTTTTCAATTCTTTTACTTTATTTTCATGTTCATTTTTTTCGTTTTATTTCATATCATATCCTCATCTAGATGTTATGATAACTCCATTACTTTAAATGTAATATAATTTTGTTATGATAATGGAATAATTCTTCATCATCTCTTCTTTCCCCTTCTTTTATACTAGAAATGAAAACACCATCCAAGATGTGGTAATTTATCACATTCAAGGAAGACGAGTTTTCAATTTCTATTATCATCTTCAATTCTGGTCATGAAAACAAATATAGAGTTGAAGAATATTTTTATATAGGTAAAATATCCTATTTATGTTTCTGTAATATTTTTTTACAAATGATATTAATTTATAAATCAAAACTAGTTTGTTGTGATAAAAAACGCAAATTAACCAAAATAATCATCATTAAAATTTTATAAAATAATTCATCTTCACTCCTATTAACCAAACAAATTTTAAAACAATTTAATCTTCTGGTTGTTCTATAATAACATATAACTTCTATTCTAGATGACCATTCTCATCCTACATGTTTATCTGTACATGAATATAAGTAAACCAATCAGTAAACCAAGGAAGAAAACCCTCCAAAACAATGAAATTGAATCACTTAATCCCTCAAAAAGACATGAATGAAAATAATAAGGTTATAATAAATAAAATAAAAGTATATTGGGTTCTATAATTATTAATTAATGAACCTAAATTTTATTATCCATGTCATTAAGATCAAGTGGAGAACACCTTCAGACTTAAGGTAAGGGTCTCTTCATCCCATTCCATTTTTGTAAGATATTTCTTATTCACTTCTATTAATTGTTTATAGTATATTTATAGTGACCATTGATGTATCATATAATTAATCTATTTATTTTCATGGTATTTAATGTATCATTTGAATATTATTAATTTTTGGGCATAGAAATTGATTGATTACAAAGTGGTAATGGTTTTTTTCTCAAACCTACATTTCAGTCGGGTTACTCTTATTCTCTAATTACCTCAATTAAATTCTTATTTATTCATATTTACTCATCTTAAATTATTTTTTAATGTTATATATATTTACCAAAAATAATCTTACATTCATTTAGTGAGAGTTATATGTTTTAAAATGATCTTTCAAAAATTATTCCCGAAATACACGCCCAATTCAAGGGAATTTAACAATTTATTATCTATTTTCAACGGCACTCTATAATATTTTTTAGAAACCATTTTATTTATAAAGTAACTAATTTTATTATTTAAATAATATCTTACTTCACATATTGTTTTAAAAATACTTTTCCAAAATAACTATTCCTTTCAAAGTAAAAGAGTATTTATCTCAAGAATTGATCGATGATTTTATAAGAGTATCTTAATTTGTGTCAACACTCTTGTTAATTATTATGTATTATTGGGATTATTATTTTATGATATCATATACCATATATAATTTAATGTTTTATGATTATTTTGAATTCTTATTTTCTATATTAAAACCATTCACCCATTTACTTCGAATGGTCAGTGTTTATGATTAATGTTCAGGGACAGTTAATTAAATTTCATATGTTAGATTCAATATAAATGTAATTGTTGTTTATGTTTATCCTGATTCAAATGTGGAATGAATTAGACATAGTAAGTGTTGGGTGTGACCTTCATTAGCACCTCAGTGCATCGGTAGGTCTTATGAGACAATCTATAGTTTTCACACAAGGCCTTGAGAAAATGGATAGTTATGGTCTTGGCACGATGCCTCGAAGGTATGGTTATGATGTCCCGAATTATACAGTCACTCATTATGAAATTACTAAATGAAATTTCATGTGGTTATTCAACTAGTAGAATACCCATGATTATGTTTTATTATGGAATTATTTATTCATCTCTTATTCTTTCCATATTATTTTCAAGTTTATTTTTTAAAGGAATGTGTTTTTAGTTATTGACCATGACTAATGTTTATGTTTATGATATCTTCATCAATATTGATTAACCTTACCGAGCATTTTAACTCAACCATTTCTTATGTTTTATTTTTCCCAGGATGTGAAGAAGTATTTTATGAATGAACTATAGGGATAACCTAAGATATATGGATGTTTTCAACGAAATTTTTATGTTGTATTTCATTTCATGTAGTAATGTTGAACTTGTGTATGTATCTTGTTTCCAATGCTACTAAACTACTTGTTCCTTTGGGACGCATATTCCTTATTTATATTCCAATGTAATAAAATAAGGCACCGACTACAGGAAGGTAGTGTCGGGTCCTTACACATCCAGTCCAAGACTATAGAGGTTTCCATATTCATGGATCTCAAATGGAATTGTTACAAGAAATTCAACCTTAGTTTGGGAAAATTGGGTACCAGTAACCAATATAATAAATTCTCTCATATCAGGCCTCACTAAATAAGAAAAAATCCTATTGGAGATTTTCGAGTATATTCAGTCCCTTGTGACATGACTTGAATATATCAAGGGAATTCAGGCCCTAATTCATCCTAAAAGGAAAGATTAACCTGATTGGGTGGATGCAACCCCTATACCACCAAATATCTGTAACCTCACATTCCTAACTTTCAAAAACACTAGAGACCCAGATAAACATTTGACACACTTTGTGTCCCACTGTTGTCTGATAGAGAAAATATTTTCAATTAATTTATATTGAATATCATTGTTTATACTCCCAAAAAAGTGTTATTGGATGGGTAATTGTCATGTTTTTAGGTTTTAGTGTTAATTTGAACCCAAAAGTGAAAAACGACAATTTCTGGATTTTTGACAGATTTTTAAGTCAGGGGTATTTCGGTCGTTTCTGGAAAAATAAAATTCCAACTTTTCTGATTAAATTTTTTTTATAATCCTTATTTTATTTCCTTCATTTTTGTCTTCTGGACCAGGAGCTGATTCGGCCATCTAAAGGGCCTAACAATTCATTGAAGTTGTGAATTTTTCCGGGCGGACAGCGTGGACCCACCCAACATAAAAGAACATCAAACTCGGCCTAAAATTATCTAAATGATGTGTTTCCACCTGGTCTATGACGAGGACATATAGTGGCGACTCTACAAGAAATTTGGGGAAGTTTGGAAGTCATTAAGGAGTCCATTAAATGACATACATTTGGAGGAACCATCCTGGAAACTTCATCCAGAAACAGAAATCGAGAATGAAAAATTCATAACTCCTCCATCCTGTTTTCAAATGAGCTGAAATTTTGGGGAGAGACGGCCACGATAATTGTGCACAACATTAATGAAGGTTGGAACGCGTGGAGAGGTCATTAATGGGGTCTAAAACGCTCAACCTTTCAGGGGTTGAATTCTGCCTATAAAAGGAGGAGAGCTCCTCCCCCTCAATACATCCCCATTCTCCACCCCATTCCTTCTGGGGCACCAAGGAGAATAACTTCCCAGATTTTTCTTTTATTTCTTTTATTATGTCTCTTCTCTCCCGCATTATCTCGCTTACCCCATCCATGGAGGGGTAGTTTCATTTGAGTGATCGGAAAGAGGGGAGGCTGGACCTATGTGTTGTGCTTGAGTTTTTGTGTTTGAAATGAATAAAATTTGTTCTTCTTTCTTCTTCTGGTTCCAATTATTAATTCAGTATTAAATTCCAAATGCGGTTGTGTTAAGGTTTTTATTCTGAAATTAAAAATTACTTTGGTCGATGATCACATCTCCCTCCACCCAATTCTAATCTGTATACGGTGGAACATGATTAGGGTTGGGTGGTGATTGCTCGACGGTTGTCAAGCACGTGTGTAGGATTTTATGTTGAAATCTTGGTCTATTAGGGAACAACAATTCCAGGTATGGGATTGCTCTAATTAATCAAGAGACCTTCTACAACCCTAAACACATTGGAAGGAGGATAGACCAATATAAGGTTTTAGAAAGGAAAATTCTCATCACATCTCTCTTACTAGTTTAAGGAAGAAGAAGAAGAGATAAAAATTGGAAACCATGATGGCACACCACTAAGTCTAGATGAACCCAATCCGATCACTGCCTTTATCATTTGTTAAAATCAATCAATTTCTGTTGTTTGTTTCTCTTATAGTCATTCAAATTAGTTATAACCAATCTTTTTACGAAAACCAACAAAAAGTGACAACCTTGTTTTGTGTGCACCCCTCTTCGGGAGACTACCTAGGATCAACTGCTATACTATACTTAGGTAAATAAAATATTGTTTTGCCACTCCCCACGACAGGCGTGCGTCAAACTTGGCGTCGTTTCTAGGGAGGTAGTGCCTCAAAGCTTTTGTTTTTTGTTTTTTTGTTTTTTTTTTGATTTTTTTAAAAAAAATTCTTTTGAATGACCTGAAGGTCAAATAGCAATTTATTAGAATTCGATCCAGAAATTGAGCTCACAATAACCAAATTGAAAAATCAAAATCTTCCCAAAGAATTTGAAGAAATCAATCTCACCGATTCAAGTGATACCTCTACTGAAGATTTTGAACCTTTAATAATGACTGTAAATCCCAACCGAACTCTACGTGACATCTGTGCACCTCAATTTGTCAATCAAAATTATCAACTTGCAATTCTTTCCTTATAAAATGATTTTGAATTACGAATTAACAAGATCCAAGTGCTTCCTAAATTTCATGGTCTTGCAGGTGAAGACCCGAACCGACATATTCAAGAATTTACCTATGTCTGCTCCAACTTCAAACCTCGAGCAGTCGCGGAAGAGCATGTGAAGTGGAGGGATTTCCCCTTCTCACTAGAGGGAGCAGCAAAGGAATGGTTGTACAATCTACAACCGGGGGAGATCAGTGACTGGGAAGATCTAAAAAAATGCTTTCTACAAAGATTCTTCCCAACATCTAGGAGCACTGCAATAAAGAAGGAGATTTATGTCATCCATCAATCAACTGGAGAAACACTCTACGAATACTGGGAACGTTTCAAGAAGCTTTGTTCTTGTTGTCCACACCAAGAAATAGAAGAGGACCAATTCCTTGTGTGCTTCTACCAAGGATTTCTTGAAAATGACAGGAATCTACTAGATGCCTCGTTGGGAGGAGCCCTCATTGATAAATCACCTGCAGATATACGAATTCTGATTGAAAAGATTGCACAAAATTCACAGCAGTTTGGCACTCGAGGTACGATCAACAGAGGGATCCATGAGGTAAGAACATCTGATTCAGTAGATTTAATTAGGAATGAAATGGGTGAACTCACCAGGTTGGTGCGACAAATAGCTGTGAACCATGTGAAGGAACAACAAGGACCGAATCGGGTATGTGGTTTATGCTCTTCTAATTCTCATTACAATGATCAATGTCCAGAAGTACAGGGGACAGAAAGTTGTGCTGCAGCCTATCAACAAAGGCAATACCAACCGCAACCCCAACCAGGGTATGGGTTTCAACAGAACCAAGCCAGAGCACCTTTTCAGCAGCAATATCCGAACCCGATAGCATTCCAAAAACCTTATCAGAAGCCCTTCCAACAACAACAAACTTCTCAACCACCACCTTTCCAGCGGAAGAATTATGAGCAACCATCCACAAGTGCACCGACAAATGAAGACCAACAACTGAAGACAAGAGTTGCAGGAATAGAAGATAAGATGGACAAGCTAGCTGATCAATTTGCAAGCATTATGGATGCTTTCACCAAGAACCAAGGTAAGCTTCCTGCACTAACAATTCCCAATAAAAAGGAGAATGTTAGTGCAATCACAACCCGAAGCAGGAAGGAGCTCAAACCACCAGAACAAAATGAGGAGGATGAATCTAGGAAACCTGCTGAAGCTCGTCCTGTCCAACCAAAAGATGGAGTCAACAACAAAGTAGAAAGAACAAGGTTCAAGAAAGAAAGACTAGAAACACCACTGCAGAAACAACAAGGGAGAAAAAGGATATTCCAGCACCATTCCCATCAGCATCAGTTGAGTCAAAGAAGGGCGAAGAAGAACGAATTCAATGGGAAATTCAAGAAACATTGAGAAAAGTTGAGACTAACATTCCACTACTGGATGCAATCAGGCAAATCCCTAAATATGCAAAATTTCTGAAGGAGCTATGTACTAAAAGAAAGAGGCTGGATGGAAATGAATGAATCAACTTAGGAAGAAGCGTCTCAGCATTGATCACACCACCGATACCGCAAAAATGTCAAGATCCAGGGACTTTATCTATTCCCTGCACTATCGGTTCATTAAATTTTACTGATGCACTATGTGATCTTGGAGCATCGATAAATATGATCCCTCACTCTGTGTTTTCATCTTAGCCGTTCGGAGAACTAAAATCAACTCGGGTGGTGGTACAATTAGCAAACAGATCCACCGTTTTCCCAGCTGGAGTCGTTGAAGATGTACTTGTAGGAGTGAGAGGATTAATCTTTCCAGCCGTCTTTTATGTCCTTACCATGGAGAAAGACCGAGCACCATCCCAATCTCCCATCATCTTAGGGAGACCATTCCTGAAAACAGCAAGAACAATCATCAACGTGCATGAAGGAACCCTCACCATGGAGATCGGAGATAGTACGGTACACTTCAATATTCTTGATACGATGAAACACCCGTCCAACAATCACTCACTTTATTCAATCGCCCATGATGAAGATATAGAACCAATTAAAGACTCAGGTATGCTTCATGACTTGTTATCTGTGGGAGAACACACTTCATTTGAATTTTATAACTCCCATGAACCTGAAAATTCTGATATCATGTTGGAGGATGAGGTAAAATCTGATTTTTTCGATGATTTGTTAAGAGGAAGTAAGATTATTCCAGAGAATTCAACATTAGATGTAGGAAGCATAAATGCAATATCATCCCTTGAACAACCCCCATGTTTAGAACTGAAGCCTTTTCCATGTGACTTGAAGTATGCTTACCTAATGGAAGGAGAGAAATTGCCAGTAATAATTGCCAATAACCTATCCCATTTACAAGAACAAACATTCATTGACCTTCTCAAAAGGAATGTAAAAGCTGTAGGATGGATTTTAGGTGATATTCCTGGAATTAACCCTAAGGTATGCTCTCACAGGATATTTTTAGAAAGTGAATCTCGGAAAGTTAGACACCCTCAAAGAAGACTCAATCCCACAATAATGGAGGTCGTTAAGAAAGAGATTGAGAAATTGTTAGCAGCTGATATCATTTACCCAATCTCTGATTCTCAATGGGTCAGCCCAATTCATGTAGTTCCCAAGAAAACTGGCCTGACCACTGTTACAAATAAAAGAAATGAACTGATCCCCATGAGAATACAAAACAGCTGGAGAGTCTGTATAGATTACAGGATGCTAAATCAAGTTACCAGAAAATATCACTTTCCTATTCCATTCATTGATCAGATGCTAGAAAGGTTAGCTGGAAATACTCATTACTGTTTTTTAGATGGATTCTCATGTTATTTTCAGGTACCAATTGCACCAGAAGACCAGAAGAAGACAACCTTCACCTGCCCTTTTGGAACATTTGCCTATAAAAGGATGCCTTTCGGGCTATGCAATGCCCCAGGTACATTTCAACGGTGTATAGTGAGTATTTTTTCGGGCCACATTGAGGATTGCTTGGAGGTGTTTCTTGATGATTTCACAGTTTTTGGAAATTCATTTGATCTTTTCTTGGGAAATTTGGAAAAAGTTTTGAAAACATGCATTGAAAAGAACATTGTCTGAAATTTTAAAAAATTTCATTTCATGGTTGAAAAAGGGATAGTGTTGGGGCACATAATTTCACAAAATGGGATTGAGGTTGATAAATCAAAAGTTGATGTAATAAATTCCTTACCATATCCAACTTGTGTCAAACATGTTAGATCCTTTTTAGGGCATGCAGGATTTTACAGATGATTCATCAAGGATTTCAGTAAGATTTATCTCCCTCTCTCAAGATTACTTCTAAAGGATGCTAACTTTAATTTTGATTGTGCATGTAGGGAATCATTTGATTAATTAAAGGAAAGGTTGATAACACCACCAATAATGAAGCCACCCAATTGGGATTACCCTTTCGAGATACTTTGTGATGCATCCAACCAAGCAGTGGGAGCCGCTCTATCACAGAGAATTGACAGAAAACCTCAAGTCATATCCTACGCATCAAGGACCTTGGATGAAACACAAATAAATTACACAACCACAGAGAAGGAGTTCCTTGCAGTCGTTTTTGCACTAGATAAATTCCGATCATATCTTCTAGGCACTAAATTTGTTGTTTTTTCTGATCATGCAGCTCTTAGGTACTTAATGGAAAAGGCGGATGCTAAACCACGGTTGGTGAGATGGATGCTACTATTACAAGAGTTCAACTTATAAATCAAAGATAAGAAGGGGACTGAAAATCAAGTGGCTGATCATCTGAGTCGACTACCCCACACCGCTGAAACAGAAATACCAAAGCAGAACCCACTTAATGATGAGCTTCCTGGAGAACAACTCTACATCATCAACAGTGAAGTACCATGGTATGCCAACATTGTCAACTATTTGGTAACATCTCAGGTACCCTCTCATCTAAGCTCTCATCAAAAACATAATCACAAATCTGAATCAAGATTTTACATTTGGGAAGATCCGTTTCTGTGGAAAATTTGTAATGATCAAATCATAAGAAGATGCTTGCCAAGAAGTGAAATTGAATCAGTGTTTGAATTTAGTCATAAATTATCATGTGGAGGCCACTTTGGACCTCAGAGGACTGCCTGAAAAGTTTTAGAATCTGGACTCTACTGGCCCACCTTATTCAAGGATGCAAATGAATTTTGTAAAAGATGTGAAAAATGCCAATTTTCTGGTAACATATCCAAACGACATGAAATGCCACAAAAACCAATAACCTTTTGTGAAATTTTTGAAGTTTGGGGCACAGCTTTCATGGGACCATTCCCAATGTCATTTGGAAATTCATATATTCTTTTGGCTGTTGACTATGTTTCAAAATGGGTGGAAGCAAAAGAAACTCGAACTGATGATGCAAAAGTTGTTTGTGATTTTGTTAGGGATAACATTTTCTGTAGGTTTGGCATGCCACGAGCAATCATCAGTGATCAGAGAACTCATTTCTACAACAGGAAAATGGAAGCATTGCTGAAGAAGTATAGGGTGCATCATAGAACATCTACCCCATACCATCCCCAAACAAATGGCCAAGCAGAACTCTCTAATAGAGAAATCAAAGCCATTCTGGAGAAGACTGTTAAACCCAACCGGAAGGACTGGAGCCAAAAGTTAGATAATACATTATGGGCGTACAGAACGGACTACAAAACACCGATAGGGATGAGTCCCTATAGATTGATCTATGGAAAGAGTTGCCACCATCCTATGGAGTTGGAGCATAGAGCCTACTGGGAGGTCAGAGAGATGAATCTGGACCTTGAGAAAGCTGGGAAAGAAAGAAGATTGTAGTTGCAATCGTTAGAGGAAATTAGAAGGGAATCTTTTGAAAACTCGATGATCTATAAAGAGAGAATGAGGATGGCCCATGACAAGATAATTCAACCAAGAACCTTCAACCCTGGAGATCACGTGTTACTCTTCAAATCCAGACTTAAGCTTATGCCAGGTAAACTTCGCTCCAGATGGGAAGGCCCCTTTACTGTTACTCATGTATATCCCTTTGGTGCTGTGCAGATTCAAAAGGAAGGAGGAGGAAACCCATTCACTATAAATGGGTAGAGGCTGAAGAAGTTCCATGGGACCATACCTCAAGAACCAGTGGAGGAGATCAAACTCCTTCATCCTGAATACAAATGAACACCTACCAGGTTGCATCATTCCTTTACACTTGATTAAATGTAGTAACTCCAACTTTTTGAAACATACATTTACATGCATTGAGGACACTGCATAAATTAAGTGTGGGGGAGGAAATCTTGAAGTCCAGGAGATTTTTCAAAAAAAAATGTTTTGTTTTGTTTTGTTTTGTCGAGCCAACGACATTAAACAAAGGCGCTACCGGGAGGCAACCCGCATTTTCCCCTGTTTTCCACTTGTCTTCTTAGTCATTTACCAGCATGATTGAACGGGCCTGCACTATCAATTGTTTTCATTTTTTTCAGGTCCATTAATGAAGAGGGTGTCGTGGGATTATACTTCGTGAAGAAAAGGATCCATTTGACAGGGGAGTATGAGTTTCAATTCTATATTATCCGACTTTATTCCCTACTTTTTTAGTCTTTTAAAAAATTAATCAAAAAAAGGCTTGCCCACGCTTGAATTCATGTTTTACTTGACTTATCTAGGAGACATGAGTTTCTTAGGAATCTTGTGATACCATGTTTTAGATTTCAATGTTAATGAGATTGAATGATTAAAATGGATAATTGGATGATTAAATTGAAGCAAGGATATTGAAATAAGGACTCATGATTTAAGGGAATTAATTGATTCATGTAAATGAAATTTACCTTCCATTTTTCATTCTTTGAATTTCTGAAATTCATGTGAATTAATTTGTTATTATTAACCATGCCATGAGTGATTGTCCAATATCATATTCTCATTCCTAAGAGGATTTCTAGACCAAATATTTCCTATTTTATCTTGAGCATATTTCTTGAGTGATCTTGGGACGTGCCACCTGCTAGAACTCGTATTGAAACTTGTCAAAGCTATGACTGTACAAAACCACATTTAAAATGATTGAGGCATCTCTTTGGCTAGCCACATTTTATCCTAAGACCCACCTTTACATTTATCCTTCGTAAGCCCTTATATGCCATGAATTGCCTTATAGGTTTAAGCCACATTACAATCCAATTTTTCCTTACCTACCTTCCCTTTTAGTATTTTTGCATGGTTATTTCAAGTTTGAGTGTGGGGAAGGGCATTTCGTGTGCGTTCCTTGGGATATGTATCATTTTTGGGTGGTGTAATGTGTGCGTCATCATTTTGGGGAATGTATTATTAGAAAATTGGGCATGATTCATCATTTCATTATGCTTCTTTCATTTCATCCGGTTCTCCATAAAAAAAGAAAAAAAAGAAAAAAAATCAAAATAAAGCTGTGCCTTTCTGGAGCTTTATAAAAAAACAGGGAGAACATGGATGATATCCTTCTTTGTAATCATTTATTGACTCATGAACCATGTCATTTAAAGGATAGTGGTGTTGTGATTCACATTTCAAGGGGATTTGAGTGAGGTTCATCTTGTGTTTTCACTTGATTAATCATGCATTGTACTTAAGAGTCAAACCTCCTACTTCTGGCCTTAAATTATTTCAATAATTTACCCACCAACCCTAAGCCACAGAGTCATTTGAACCTTTATTGCAATTCCTCATGATTTTATGTGTGTTTTGTCTTTACAAAGTGGAGAAAGTAGTTACATTACAAGCCTATGGGTAAGGAGCATGTTCTCATGATATGAGCATAACTCCACTATTAATTGTATCATGAGTGATGAGAGAAAATATTCAAAGTGAGGTAGGTCATGATTTGGAATGTTTAATAATAATAAATTGAGAAGCTTGAATGAATGAAAGGAGAAGCTTCATTATTTTTCAAAGGGGAAAAGTAAAATGCATGAATTGATTGTTTCTTTGAAAAATGGGAAATTAAATTGTTATTTTTGTGGAACTGTAAAATTTTATTGGAAATTGTTAATCATTTGATTTTATTCCATTTGAAATTTAAATATTGGTGACATTGGTGCCCTTTGAATTCCATGTTGTGATTTTATGCATGAGGACAAGCATAGTTTAAGTGTGGGGGAATTGATAGAGAAAATATTTTCAATTAATTTATATTGAATATCATTTTTTATACTCCCAAAAAATTGTTATTGGATGGGTAATTGTCATGTTTTTAGGTTTTAGTGTTATTTTGAACCCAAAAGTGAAAAACGACTATTTCTGGATTTTTGACAGATTTTTAAGTCAGGGGTATTTCGGTCATTTCTGGAAAAATAAAATTCCAAATTTTCAGATTAAATTTTTTTACAATCCTTATTTTATTTCCTTCATTTTTGTCTTCTGGACCAGGAGCTGATTCGGCCATCTAAAGGGTCTAACAATTCATTGAAGTTGTGAATTTTTCGGGGCGGACAACGTGGACCCACCCAACATAAACGACATCCAACTCGGCCTAAAATTATCTAAATGATGTGTTTCCACCTGGGATATGACTAGTAAATATATTGGAGACTCTAAAAGAAATTTCTGGAAGTTTGGAAGTCATTAAGGGGTCCATTAAACAACATACATTTGGAGGAACCATCCTGGAAACTTCATCCAGAAACAGAAATCGAGAATGAAAAATTCATAACTCCTCCATCCGGTTTTCAAAGGAGCTGAACTTTTGGGGAGATATGGCCAATATAATTTTGCACAACATCCATGAAGGGTGGAACGCGTGAAGAGGTCATTAATGGGGTCGAAAACGCTCAATATTTCGGGGGTCGAATTCTGCCTATAAAAGGAGGAGAGCTCCTCCCCCTCAATACATCCCCATTCTCCACCCCATTCCTTCTGGGGAACCAAGGAGAAGAACTTCCCAGATTTTTCTTTTATTTCTTTTATTATGTCTCTCCTCTCCCGCATTATCTCGCTTACCCCATCCATGGAGGGGTAGTTTCATTTGAGTGATCGGAAAGAGGGGAGGCCGGACCTATGTGTTGTGCTTGAGTTTTTGTGCGTGAAATGAATAAAATTTGTTCTTCTTTCTTCTTCTGGTTCCAATTCATAATTCAGTATTAAATTCCGAATGCGGTTGTGTTAATGTTTTTATTCTGAAATTATAAATTACTTTGGTCGATGATCACATCTCCCTCCACCCAATTCTAATCTGTATACGGTGGAACATGATTAGGGTTGGGTGGTGATTGATCGACGGTTGTCAAGCACGTGTGTAGGATTGTATGTTGAAATCTTGGTTTATTAGGGAACAACAATTACAGGTCTGGGATTGCTCTAATTAATCAAGAGACCTTCTACAACCCTAAACACATTGGAAGGAGGATAGACCAATCTAAGGTTTTAGAAAAGAAAATTCTCATCACATCTCTCTTACTAGTTTTAGGAAGAAGAAGAAGAGATAAAAATTGGAAACCATGATGGCACACCACTAAGTCTAGCCGAACCCAATCCGATCACTGCCTTTATCATTTGTTAAAATCAATCAATTTTTGTTGTTTGTTTCTCTCATAGTCATTCAAATTAGTTAAAACCAATATTTTTACGAAAACCAACAAAAAGTGACAACCTTGTTTTGTGTGCACTCCTCTTCGGGAGACTATCTAGGATCAACTGCTATACTATACTTAGGTAAATAAAATATTGTTTTTCCACGCCCCACGACAGGCGTGCATCATTGTCCCATGATGGGGACAACAAAGAAACAATAATCCACTGAACATAGGTGATTTGGGGAATCCTTATTAGTACTAGACTTTATTTGGTATAATATAATGCTACTGAGATTTGTGGACAATTGAGAATACTTGCATTAAAGTTTCTGTATCAATCTAATTCTATCTAGAGGAAGATGATGCTCATAATCCTCTAAAATTATAAACAACATGAAAAAAGAGTCTCAAAATTTATCCCCAAGTATAAGTACTTAACCTATTCACTTGAAATTCAGCCAGCGTAGGAAAATCTTAAGGAAATTTTCATATAGGGGTTCATGGATGAGCTATAGACACCACTTATCGTAATAAAATTCCCTAGTGGGTTCATAAATTCGGCAGAAACAACATAATGTTTGGAGGATACTATCCATCACAACAAGGAAAAATCTAGGATGACGTTAGTGGGTTAAACAAGGTGGAATTGAAAATACAGGATAGTACTCATCACACTCGATCTAGTAATATTATTTAATTTAGATAAAAAACCAACTCCACAACATGTAGGGTTTACTATTAAATGATCATAACAACAACGAAACGTCCCTTAGGAAGGACGGATGGAAAATATTCCCCCATGATTTTCAAATTGTAGGAATATGAATTAATACATTATAAAATATCATGTCCTAGGATTCTTTATAAAATCTCAAGAACATGATCAGTTTAAGTTTCCAGAAACAAATAAAACTATAGAGGCCAATCACCATGACCATCCATATTATTTACCCTACCATTGTTTCTTGAGACACAATATCCATGGCTTATTTTTCTTCAAGGAACCACTTCAAAATATGGTTAAATTTGGAGAGGTTAATTTGGGTAGACCCCCAACACCAGTAAATTTTTTTTTCTGGTATTTCTTTAGAATAAGTGGAATGATAGGAAGTTCCGAAAAGACATTTGAAAAAGTTTATAAATTGGAAAGCATAGAAGATATTTGATCGATCATACACCATCATGAGGGACAAACTAAACCATATAGTTATATCCCTGACCCCATTTAATATTCCCAACTCATCCTATTAAAAATTTAAAACCCATAATAATTTTAATGACTAATGATGAAGAAACCAGGTACAAAAATAAGAAAAAGATAACACCTGTCCACCCCCCAAAATCAGTCCCATCCTTCAAGACTTCTAACCTCTGATATTATGATAATGGGAACCTCCCCAAAAAATAGAAGCTTTATATGATTAAGAACCATTATTTTGGTATGTTAAAATCATCCATCTGATTGATCCTTTTTTTCAATGATGAAACTACTTATGATCTTAGAAACCCTACATATAATTAAAAAGGAGGTCAACTAAGACAAGGAGGTCGAAGGGTACTAATAAGATGAGGAAGATGAGGGTGGAATTTTCCTTAGTACTCAGGAATGATTCTCATAGAATATACATATATATTAATAAATACAATAGGAAATAAAATTAGTGATCCTAATGGGATCATAAATATAGTCCCAAATCTTCCAGGACATTCTATGGACCATTTATATTAGAGGATATATTTTTAGGAGTACAAATTTTTGATTGAATCTAAGGAGAAGAAAAATCTATACCGAACGACTTATGCACATTTAGGATCCCCCTTGATCTGACTCAAGATCAGGCATCATCAACACAATTATTTCTAGTATTGAGGCTACAAACAAGGTAACAACCTCTCATGGGGATATGTAGACCTATGGAAAAAAATTGATAAACTCAAGCAATTGGATGCTGATCTGAACAAGATCTCAATTTTAGATCCCCTTTATCTATCCAAATAGCTTCGGGAGGTTTTTATTGAATATATTTCTAGTCTACATGAATTTTAAGATGAAGTCACCATTGATGAGGCTTATTATGAAGAAATTATCCCAAATGAATTCCATGGGGTAATTTCCGTTATGGAACAGGATCAGGAGGATTATATAAATGGAAACATTTATCCTATATACATAATAAGACATATCAATGATATTTATGTTCATTGTGAAATATCCATCAATGACTTTAGGATCAACCTCGTACTAGTATGCACCCTTTGGTGCTTGAGTTTCAGGGAGACTGACCTATCCCCCTTAAGGATGACCATTTAAGTACATGATAAAAGTTAAGAAAAACCACATGGGAATATCAAATTAAATAATCAATTCAGTGACTTTATCTAAAAATAAAGGTTCATGGCGGTCCCCTCGAAAAAAAATTGACGTCCTAATGGGAAGTCCATGGATCCACATGTATGAAAAAATAACTTCATCATATCATCAATGCTTGGAATACACATTCAACAGATGGTATAGGGTTCTAAATTGTTATGAAACTCCATTTGACTCATGCAAGGGCTAATATATAGAAGCAACAGTCTACTAATGGGAAGGAAAAAAACTATCGATAGATGAGATTTTCCTGATTTCCACCCCAAATGGTTTGATTACTAATGTAGCAAATCTATAGTGGGAAATTAATTCTGAATATGTGATTCGACTAACCTAGTTGAGGTACTCTTATGGAATCGAGAGAATTTTTAAGTAAATTTAATTCCAGGAAGCCGAAGAGCCCCCACCACTGTATCCATGATAAAAGCCAAACCACCCCATTTGGGATATGATTCCTATGAATTTTTATGTTTCATGAATAATTATACTACCAGATTATCTTTAGGATCAGATGAGTTTTCCCTAACACACCCCTTGGGTGACATTAATATCGATGTCAACTTTATTAATAATAATACCCCATATTAATGAAAAAGACTTTAGGTGCCATAAAACATTCATTTTCAAATGATGAAGATACCCCCTTTTCATCAGTATCAAAATACTCTTCAGAATCATAATGTGGTGACATATACCGGGTTCATGATGGAAACTGCCCTCAGTTATCTCAAACGACTGACTTTTCCTTCCTCACTTTTAATGAAAATTCCCCTGTCTCCAGTTATATACTCGATGAAATGGAAGATGAATATAAAGATGAAGAGTCACAAGGAGGATATGATTATATTAATGATTCTCATATATCATTTGAGGATGGAATCCCCACTATGGTTGATGAACTCAGGTATGTGAATCTCAAAACCCAAGAGGATCCATGACCTACATTGATCAGTGCCATACTGTTTCCCATAGAATAAGAGGAATATGTACACATCCAAAAATAATATCAGGATTTATTTTCCGGTAATTAAACTAAGATGCATGGAATATACCTTGGGGTATCCACCCACCATATAGGGATATCGAAAGATCACTGTGGGTATAAACATGAGATGAAGAGAATACATCCTACCCTAAGCTATGGTGGAAGATGTGTTGGATAAAACCATCAAGGATGACCTTATTTTGAAGTCCTATCTACAAAGTGGATGGAAAATATGGGCTTAATATAAAATAATATTGGGAAAATTCATATTTTCATTTACTTTATAGATCTGGACCAAAATTTTCCAAAGAATGTTTTTCCAGTCACAATAACAAAATTATTTATTGATGCCAAAAGTGGTTTTAATGAACTCTATTTCATGGACAGATAATATGGATATAAAAAAATTTCTATGGCTTATGATGTTGAATAATAAATTTCATTCAATGAACTAAAATAGTTTTACTGTTATCAGGTGATGTTGTTTGGCCTAAAGAATTTTTGTGCTATATATCAATGTTCCACGCATCATATCTTCAAGCCCATTCAAGTAAGGATAGTGGAATTCTAAATGGATGATCTGGTGGTGAAGTCTCTATAGTGTTGTTATCACCTATATAACGTCGATATAGTTTTTTAACAAACATTATCACACAAACTAAAAATGAATCCACTAAAATTTACTCTTGAGGTTACATTAGGAAAGTATCTCAACTTTTTAGTATTCCACTGTGACATCAATGTCGATCCCAAAAATACTGAGGTAGTTCTAATCATGATACTGCCTCAAAATCTAAAGTAATTGAGGATAATTAAAGGTTATATCATCTATATTCAACTATTCATCACCAATATGGCATACAATTATTTGTTATTAACCCGATTGATGAAGAAAGGAATCACCAACCAGTGGGATGATTCCAGCTAGATAAATTTCAACTATCTCAAGAATCACCTTATACAACCACCAATATCGATTCCTCCGGTTGAAGTTAAGCCACTCATTCATTATGTGGAATATCTATAGTGGTCGCCTGGCTAATCCTCACCCATGAAAATGATTTTGGTAAGGAAAACAAACCATATTATCTCAATAGGATAATAATCTATGTTGAGACATGATATTCTAACATTGAGAAGAGATACCTTGGTTTGATATTTGTATTAAAAAAGTTGATACATTACATATAGAACCATGAGGTCCATTTGGTGTCTTGTATTTAACCTCTTAAGTGTATCTAGAGTTATCCAATGTTGAATAGAGATTTAACATGATGGTCAGTCATTTTACAATAGTTCGATATTCTATTCATATCACAGAAACAAGTTAAAAAAATTCTTTGATGATTTTTTTACAGCACATCCCACTCCAAAAAATACACTAATGGATATGATAATCTAGAATGAATATGTTATTTTTGTGTGAAATCCCCTCCAATGGTGGGAGAATAATTTTTATAGTTCCTATAGAAGTCTAACAAGGAAAATAATGGAAGGTTTTAAGGACAACCAGGTTGGCATGTGAATTGTATTCATCTTCCCAACAAGTGTTGTCCTTGATTATTCATTATTTCTATCTAAAGGCTAATCCAATAATGATTACAAATAGCTTCACCTCATCATTGGTTTGGAGCTAGCTCTCTAGCTTACAGTTTACTAATTACATATCAAAGGTGGCTCAGAGATGGTGGTCAAACAAATCATTGGTGAAAATTCAATAAATAAAGAGTAGTTGGTCCCTCTAAATGATTATGAATAGGACATGAGGGAAAAATTTACTCTCGATCTAATTATAACCCATTCCCCACAATCACATAACACCGGTACCAACACTTTGGCCAATATAGATGCAACATAGGTGTATTCAGATCATGATGAGTCGATTGTTTTCATTTCTCAATGGAACATCACTCTATTTATTAACTATAATATTGAAGAAATTAATGAGGTCCACAAATTCAATGACCAATAAGAGATACCACCTTTATGATAAAAAATAACCAGTGACTAGACTTCCCCAATCATTTGATTTCTCCAAAATGGGAAGCTCCCATCAGATAGATAAAAAAAGAAGAAATCCATCACCATGTAGTGAAATTGACCCTTTATGATGAACCTAATTCTTAAATTCCTCTATAAATATTGATTTTATAGTGTCCTCATAATATTTATTATGGCATAGGATGCTCCCACTGTCATGTAGGAAGTTCATGATGGAGAATTTGGTGATCAACAATGAACAACTAATCTCTCATATCAAATCATGAGTCTAGGCTACTTTTGTACAATGATGATAAAGGATTTCATGGATTTTATTAAAATGTTCCATGAATGTCAGATACATTCCAATTTCATCCATCAACCCTTGTAGTTATTAAATACATTAAAGTACTCTTATAAATTTTCTATATGGGGTATAGATGTTATGGGGATATATGCCCTAGCCACAACCAATTCGTTCAAGTATATCCTCACTACCACCAACTTCTTCTCCAAATGGTAAGAGGCTATTCCCCTCAAGGAAGTCAAAACCAATTCTGTCATAAACATCAAGAAGCCATATATTGTCACTAAATTTGGTGACCCTCACATGATATTGATATATAATGGAAAAAAAAATTGTGCCTCTATGTTTTAGGTTTTATGTCAACGGTAAAATATCTAATCCAATCATTCATCTCATTACCATGTAGAAACAAATGTATATATAGAGGCTTTCAATAAGGATTGGTCTAACATACATAAACAAATGGTGGATAGGGATAATAATTATTTCCCTGATAAGCTCTTATATTATTTATGGAATATCAAACCATAACCTGCACTACAATCTAGTAAACCACATATCTACATTTTTTAGGGACATAAGTAGTTTCTCCCATTGAGGTTTAGATCCCATCACTTAAAGTTTCCATATAAAATAAACCATATGAATAAAAATACCCCTAGAATTGACTCTATGAGCTTTAGAGTCTCGTTGAGATGATGTTGAACATGTTACATGACCATGATATTCACTAAAACCATATCACTCAAGATTTTAATTAATATATTTTCCTCTATTCATTCATGGAAGGTGATTTGGTATTTTCCTTGTGTAACACTATGATTCTAGGACTGAATCCTATGAAATTGGTGAAAAAATAAGAGGTTCCCTATATAGTACACAAGGTATTCTCCAATGGGGAATATTCCATAATCACTATGGATAGAGTTTGGATAACACTCTCCACCAAATTTTAGGTGAGGTTCCTCAAAAAATAATTTTCATAATTAAAGATGAAAATTTTGAGCTAGCACATATTTCCTAGTCATGTGATGTAAAACTACATAGAGATTTTCCCTAGTCATATAACATAAACCAACATAAAAATTTATGTTTCTTATGATATTAAATAGTATAAAAGTTCTGATATATAATACCTTAAAATAGAATGCACTGACATCCACCTTGAGTGATGATAAACTACTTGTAAAGCCATCCTAGCCGCATGATGTTAAATTGAATGAAATCATCCTTGCAACATGATATTAAAATTCATGGTACTGTCTTGTAACATAACCTTAAACAATGTCATTCAAACTACATAGGCTCTGATTACTATTTCTAATAGTATATGTAGGAATCCTCCCTGAAGTTTGAACCTAATATCACATGCCCCCATTTTATCCCCATTTGGTACAAACTATTTCACATCACCATATTCCTTGAAAAAGAACATACCTTTTTATGGGATCCATAACCATATCCCTTACAAGGAAGCCCAATACAAGTAAGACCTACTCAATTTTATATTTTCATACATTTCACAACACAGATGTCCCCGAAACATGATGATAAACTACTCGACCAATGTTTGAGCTATAATAACTTAAGCTACAAAGAACCAGTTTCCACCTCGTATGAATATAAGAAACATGTAATTTCATCCTACTCACATGATGCTAAATATTTTGACAACATCCTTACCACATTCCATTAAACCATATGGTGTAGTCTTGTTACATGACCTTAAAATATATCATTTTAACTATAAGGGATTTGATTCATATTTTTATGGGATACGTAGGATTCCTCTTACAGGTTCAAACAAAACAACATTAATACTCTATTAAAATCCTCATGATGCTATATTCCTCATGAGATCACTCCCTTACATCCTCACCTAGACATGCCCCCTTAAGCTTTGATGTCCCTTTCTCCAGGTCCATATTGTCTGGGAAACCTTCCTTACCAGGACATGTTACAAATGATGAAACAATTCCCCTTCTTAGAGGGTTGTATTGCCTATGGGTATCACCATATGTCCTTTGTTATGAAATCTTCCAAATGAAACCATATTATTCTCAATGGGTCATAGTTCTGCTATCCATCCCTATCCATTCTCATTGGTCCATATTCCCTCTAAGGCTAAACAAAAAGGAGAAATAATTTATAATTAATATGCCAATAATTTATAAGAATATTTCACTTAATCATCCTAGTATCATGATGTTAAACTGCATGAAAACATTCATTCTCATCCTAACCATAAGAAATTAAATAGCATGGCATTTGTTCACTTTCTTTTTTAAGTAGGAACCCTTATAAAGTATAGTTGGTCATATAAATTCCCACTTGTTTCTCACTCTTATCATGAATCATGTGAGATTAGAGGATTTAGTTAGATACCTAATATAAACACTTTATACCTCAGTGGATAGACCATCATATTTTTAGGAACTAGGTGTAGGATCGACTACCATAACCATGGGATACATAGTGATGTCCAAGTGATCTACCTTAGACCCATTTTTCATCCTCCTATTATTAACTATGAAGGCTTCCCCCTTTTTCCTGCACATGAGCTAGATCCATGTAAGGGATCCTAAAATTAATAACCACACGAAGCTTGATTCTAATTACATGAGGAATGTGATGATGTCTGAATCATATATAATAGGTACAAAAATGAAATTATGACCATTTCCAATATTTTAACATTTATATGTGAACTAGATCCATATGTTCATTGGGGATAAAAAAATATCAATTCCCCCATTTATCCCTTGTCACATGCTCCCATGAAATGTTTGTGATTTCCTTGTTATTTATTGTTTCTCACATCGAAAATTAACTCATGTGAGCTTAAAGGATCTAGTGAATTATTAAAATGAGTATAATTGAGATTTGGTATATTCAATCACAAGGATAATGTGGTCTGAGTTTTGTGAAATTACACCGCACAACACCACCAAAAATTATCCTTTACATCACTTGGAGTAGTTTATTTATTTGGGATTATTCCCAAGAATGTGAGCTCGATCCATACAATGAACCATTTAGAACTAAGAGTGGATTTATTCCGAGCTTGTTCAAGATACTCAGTGATGTCTGGATCTCCCACATAATTACCACCCAAAAAATCCCTATGAGTAAATGTCACTTCTTCATATTGAGTGCTTAGGCCTCATCATTTTCATTAGGGATTCCCTTTGGAAGTCTTATATTAATATGCTAACATTTATCCACCCACTCCCTTGTATAATATTTAAATCTATAAGGGGATAGTCAAAACTATACACAATCATGAATATTATTTAGCTGGATATGTAAAGACATCCATGTGTTTCATCTTGGACCTAGTCATGAAAAATTTCCCATTCTACATGTGATCCAAATTCATGTAAGAGATGTTTATCAAGAACTTTATGTAGGCTTGATTCCTATATTGTGGGATATATAGTGACATACAAGTATCTTATCCTATACCCAACCATGAATTCTTATTCAAATCCTTTTTTGAGTTCAATATCTTGTCATTCCCTAAAATATAATAAATTATCACTCCCCCCTTGTATGTGAACTATATCTGTATGAGGGGAACATAATGTAATAAATATGTATTGATTGATTCCTATTTTTGTTTGAATACATAGTGATTCTGGGATCCTTCTCTCGGATCCTAGTTTCAAATTTTATTTCCACTTCACTTCACTATAGTGGATGGATTCTCTTTTTAGGAATAAATTCCTCTATCCTTTTTATATGAGGTAGATTTGTGCAGGGGACCTTATTTTCAATAACTACTTGTGTATTAATTACTATCCCTTAAATATATGCAATGAAACTTTAGTATATTATCCTAGTCCTAGTTATAGGTTATAACCATCATAACCTTCCTCAGGGTATAGTTTATATCAAAAGAAATCACCCCTATCCAATGAAAATATTGGGACGATCCCCCCACAAGTGATATCCTCTCCCAACATGAGATACCTTCACATTCACAACATAATAAATAGATAAATACCATAAACACATTCCATATTATAATAACTGCATGAAACTTCATTTCTATCCATACGAGATACATAGTAATGCACCGAATTCATATTCTGGGCCCATCCACAAATTTTAAGGAAGCTAACTGAAAATCCCCCCCCACTCTTTCATATGATTCGGATCTATTTAGGGTCTTATAACATATTATTAGAACTATGTGTGGCTTGATTACTATCCTAATGAGATACATAGTGATGACTAGACCTATTAATCTAGGCCCAACCATGAATGATGATAATTACCCCTTTCCTATGTGTGTGAGATTCATACATATGAAATTAATTTAATGAGCTATGTGTGACTTGATTTATATTTCATAGGATACATAGTTATTCTTATACCTTATATTATAGGCCCAACGACAAATTGAGAAACAAATGCCCCCGTCTTTTGTACATGAACTACATCCACATAGTAAGTGTCATACATTCGACAAGAAAATAACTTCTCCAATAATGTGATAAGATGCCCCTTTACATATGCATGAACTGGTTATATGAAGAAGGAACATATATAAAATATATGGCTGAATTTTTTATCTTTTAAGATACATTGTGATATCCAAACCTCCTTTAATCCATGAGTTTCAATCGGGTTTCAATCCCATATTCACATCTTCGGTCAAATGTTTGTGACCTTAAACCTCAACCAATGTCACTATATGGCCATATAATAAGCATAATTAATATTATCGAACAAATATTTTATGAATTGTTCAATATTTAGTTATATAACCTTTTGGGGTTCTCACACCCTCCCTGAGTAGATCTTCATTTATAAACCTACTTCATAACATTGACACTTGGTAAACACCAATAAAATCCACAATCATGATCATAAACCCTATTATATTTCATTAATGGAAAGTGGTAACAAGGTTTTCAATCAATCCAAAAGGACCCCTCATCTCATTGAAAAAAGAGAAAAATATACACCAAGTAACACCTTGAGTATACATAGGTCCTAAAGTAAAGTCCCTCCTTAACCCTATACAAAATCTCTGAATGACATAAAAATTTATTCTTATTACCAAAATATAACCTAATCATATCCATCTCTATCTCACAATGATCCAAGTATTAATATTCTATGATTCATACCATTTATAATCCAACTATTTTGGTAGATTCAAGTATTATTAATGTTATATGTCCATATATTTTGTTCATCCTCGAGGTGATGTTGTAGATATCTAACGCTTTCACCCATTAATAATAAGGAGGAAATTTTCATTAGGTCCAATCTATATGAACTTATACATCAGAATTTATTTTAGTCATAATTTTATGACCTTAAACTATAAGTGAAAGAGTCACAAAATTTTTCAAGTAAAAAACTATGAAGGGAAACTTGATCAAAATTCAAGTCTTCATTCTCTAAATTTACCCTCTATAAAGTTTAGGAAAAAATATTTTAGAGCATAAAAATAAAAATACATAAAACATGTGGGGTCTATCATATGTCCATATAAAAATACAATTTATACTCTATAAACCTGCTGGTTAGGGAAAAATCATAGTATTGATATATTATATCCCTTCACTTTGAGTATGTCCTCAATACGCACAGGAAAAACATCTATTGTACTAGAACCCATCTTTAATATCTCTTAATTACATAAAAATAATTCATTCCAAAAGTTCTTGGATCTCCATCATCCTTCCATGGCTATAAAAAATGTGTATCATTGACTTGGAGGGAAACCTTTTCTTATCTATACATACATTCCCCAATATGGATTCACAAGTATGCCCCATATGGTCTATAAGACAAAAACATCGTTTCCCTGAAGGACATGAACTTTGTCAACATATACCCAAGAAACATCACAAAGATACATTTCAACCTAATCATAGTTGGTTATCATCCCTTTATATACCATAAACATTGATTTAAATCCCTTGAGTTATGATTTACATAGTCTATAGTCCCAACTATTCAAGTGGATTTGACACTCTTGGTTTTACACTTTTGTGCATTGTTCTCATTTTCAGGAAAAGAATATGATGTCCAATTATTTGAAAATTGTGTTGAATATCATCTTATATCGGGATAATCTATTTGAACTTAATAATTAACAATATTTGGTCTATGTTTTGTGTCCTTAAGAAACAACAATAGTGTTTCTATTGGTGTGAAAAAACAAAAGTGGCATAAAACTTATTATACTAATAACCCAAAAAGGAAAGTCTGAGAAAAATCCAAGTCTTGACCTGATATGTCCTTCCCTATGTAAGACATAAAAATAAGTTAAGGTGACAAAAGAAAAAGGAAAAAATATTGTGGGGTCTAGTATATAACACCAGTAAAAGTAATGTTATGATCTCCAGGACCCTTAGCCTAGGAAATATTTAGATCTACCCTCCCATATACTCAAACTCACAATTTTACCCTGATATAAGTTTAGACCTAGGTAGGAATCCACTTACACAACACAAAGTCCGACCATCTTCTTATGAACATAATTTTTGAAGGGGGTGGGGAATTTTTTCACCCTCCATATGAATGTTGATAAGAGGAATAAGAAAAAATATACAAAGGAAAAGATCAATTTTTGTATAAAGTTATTCATAAGAAAGGACTAATGCCTAGATCAAGAGATGCCTTAATGGTTATATGACATGGACATGTGATTATATAATAGTTATAGTATCATACATCACCCCCAAGATATGTGATCTCCTAACTCTGATAGGATCACATTATGGGATTAGAAAGTTTTTCCATAACAGACGGATTTGTAGTCATTGACGGTCATGTGTCACTCTTGGGATATGAGATCACATGAACCCTAAAAATTTATGCTATCATCATAGGAATAAGGTTTCCAATTACCGAACCTCCTAAACTCACTCTTGATAATGAGATTCACTAAGAATACCATAAAAAACATGCACTATTATTCAATCAGATTTCATGAAATCACACTAAATTATTTAGGTGTCTTCCACTACTTAAAGACTATATACACGGATCACCTACCTTATGAATAATCATATATATAAGATTTCAATTCCTATAAAAACTCTTAATTCCATTCTGAAAAATAATGTGAGAGATATGGTAATGAAATCCAGAGAATGGAGACTGATATATAAAGTCTCTCACTTAGAAGTTCCCTATGTGATACTTTAGGATCGAAATAAGAATGTAGATGCACAATTACAAGAATGGGGGGGTGAATTGTATACTTTAAAAATTCTTTTGGAACCTTTAAAGTTGGTATAAAAACATTCATTTTTAACCTTGAGGAAAAATATGTTTAATAGGGTTGAATAAGGTGAATTCACAAAGCCTCTTAGTTCTACAAACAGGCTAGGATCCAAAAATATGGTTTTGGAAATGAAACATAAGAAAAGTTTACAAGGAAAAAAATCTACCTTAACGCATATAGAATCTTATTAATCAGAGTATACAAAAGTACAAGGAAATATAACAGAGTTATACTTTCCTTATTAATCAAAATTCAGCGGATATGAAAATTGAAACAAAACAAGTAACATTTATGAAATATTTTAACCCAAAGAGTAGGGTATCCAACAAACTTTCATAAAGTCCACCTGATTTATACATTCAAGAAAGTTTGTCTTACCCACACCAGGGTAATCCCTTAATAGGATTATCATAATCTGTCTTTCTATCCCCGCAAGCCCTCAAACTTCAAGGTAGTTAGCACCACTATCTTCTTTATCAAGTAAGTCCTTGAACTTTAAGGTAGTCGACACCTCTGTCTTTATATCCCCGGAAGCCCTCAGATGTACTCAGCAACATTTAGAGTTTCATGAAGCAAGCTGAACAAGATTTTCAGTACACACAAATCATGAGAGTCTCTCCCCCTAGAAATTACATTAGAAGCTTGAAATCTCTAAATTGATCAACTGATTCATCAATGTTATGAACTCCTTCAAATGAGATCATATTTACTGGCACTTCTCCCATGGTCGGCTCCCTCCTCCAATGATCATATTTTTCCTTGAATCTCGGAGGGACCTGTACACGTGTCACTTAAACAACGGTGGGTTAGAAACAGAATGTATGACATCATTTCATAACTTTAACATAGGTAAGAAATAATATGGTAGCTTAACCAAATATATTTTTCGGAGTCTAAGGAAAAAAAAGGTTTAGAGTGTAACATGAATATCATTCGGTGTCTAAAACACATGCATATTCAGATTCTGTTTTCCAAAGATTTCGGAGCCAGAATTCTATAGAATTCGGAGTCCAAATTCTGAGGAATTTGTAGTATGAATTCTAATGAATTAGGAGTCTGAATTCTAAGTAATTCGGAATCTGAATTATAAGGAATTCAGAGTCTGAATTCTAGGGAATTCAGAGTCTCAATTCAACGGAATTTGGAATCTGAATTTAAAGGAATTCAGAGTTTGAGTTCTAAGGAATCTTGAATCTTCAATCTAAGTAATTCGAAGTTTGGATTCTAAAGAATTAAAAGTCTTCATTATAAGGAATTTGGAGTCTGAATTATAAGGAATTAAGAATCGGAATTTCATAGAATTCGGATTCAAAAATTCATAGAATTCAGAATATGAATTTTATAGAATTCAGATTCTAGAATTTCCGAGAATTTTGAAACCGAATTTCAGATAATTCAAAACCTGAATTCAGATCCTGAAAATAGAATACTCTATATCTAACCATTTATAGAATTATGAGATTTTAGATGTGAAATTGATTTTTACACTTAGAAATAAAATGAGTTAGATTTTAGAGAAAATATAACAAGAACAATGAAAACATGAGTAAGGAGAAATTCTCCTTTGGGAAGGAACATTTTCCTTATTAAGCTAAATCCTTATTAAATAAAATTTTCTTTAAGAAAGAGTGTTTGTGATTTTAAAAACTAAAAGGAATGGGAAAGTCATAAGGAAACCTTATTGACTCAACAATCTTCCCCTTTTAGGAAAGCACAAACATCCTTCGAAAAAGAATATACGGGCTTAAAAAACTTTTATGGACTTGTAAATAAATACTAATCTCCCTTTATATGTGGGAAAAAATGAATACGACTAAGTCCCCTTTAGGTTTTGTAAACCCTAAGGATTATATTGTAGATATCCTGAATGATATTTTACATTTTCTTATATACAAAAATCTTCAAAAAAAACCCCCCTTAGATGAACTCCCACTTACTAAGGGAAATTTATTCTTTACTTAGTATTCTTTTTAATATTCCGTTCTCCCCATATTTGATTTCAAAAATGAATAAAGGGAATGGAAGAAAAATTGGTACCTAAAATATCAGTACTAAACAACAAAATATATAGAGAATAATGGGAATTTCATTAAGATTGAATGAATTTGTACAAAGAGTAAATATAAAAAAAAGATCGGATTTGGTAAAAAACATCCTTATTTCTCCTTCGGGATGAGCTTCTTCATAATGGTTTATAGATTCTTGAGCTCCTTGTGGTATTCTTCTACATGCTTAAGCCACTCATCATGATCTTCAATTTCCTTCTCTAAGGCTTGAATTTTTTCTTCTTGTGCCTTAAGAATCTATGCTTGAGCCTTCAACACTTCTTATTGCTTAACCAACTTCACAACAAATTCAATTCTGAGATCCCTTTCATTTTTACAACTCATAGAAACTAAATTGAGATTTCCATTTATGTCTTTGACTTCTTACTTCCGAGTAGCCGCTTCAAGACTTTTCTTTTCCTCAAAACATTTAGTGATATCCTTGATCTTGCCATCTTCGGTGTCAAAAAGCATCTTTCACACAATCCTGGAATTCATCAAGGATTCAAATTTCTTGAATTGTCTTCCATGACCAGATTTTAATCTTCTTTCATGATCTTTTATGAGCCTCATAACAAATGAGAAAGGTCTTGAAATCTTCCTTGAGACTGACACACTTATCCATCACCAAGGAAACTAAATCTGATTTATAATTTAACGCATGCTGAAGCATCTAGCATCCTGAATCTATGCTTGTGAATAGTGGAATATTACCAACTAGCTTTTTCAAGGACTAGACAACAAAATCATGTCCAAGAGAGGATGATTCTAAATCTGAGAGTTTGGTTGGTGAGGATTCTATTTCTAGCTCAACAGCTTTCCACTTTGATGAAGTACCAACTTCTTTCTTCATCACTACGGATTTAGTAGGTGTATCCACTACCACCTTATTTCCCTTATCATCCTTTAGAATGTTTTCTTCTTTTTTTAGGTGGTTCATGTTCACGATCAGTTAACTAAACGATATTATCTTCATATACTTCTTCCTTATCAGCTCATGCCTCAACATTCTCCCACTGAATGAAATCATCATTGATTATTTCCTCTTAAGATAGTTTATTAACATCTTCCTCACTCTTCTCATCTATTCCTGGTGTATCAAGTTTTTATGATTCTACATCAAATGTTCGGATTGATAACTTCTCAGAAGGACTTTCCTTCTCAAGATAATATTCTACTTGCATTATTATATATTATGTATAACCACTTCCTTCTTATTCTTATTCTTCTTCTTTATCCACCTCTTCAACTATTTATTTCTATCAATGTTATTCTGAAATCACCATCTTCTTTCCTGGAGACTCTGGTAACGATTCTACTAAAAAAAATTCTGGTACCGGAATTTGTTCAGATACTTTCTCAGCATCCTTGAGAAGTGATTTTACAATTTCAGCCTCAGCCATCATCTTCTTCTGCTTCTTCTCTTTCTCTTACTTTTCAACATTCTAAATAGACTTTTCCTTAAAGGATATTGCCTCAGCAGAATCCAAGCCAAAACTAGGATCCCCTTCCTTCCAGCTTTTCTTGTATTCTTTCCACATAGCCACTACCTCATCAAGATAAGTTTTTTGATTCTTAGGCTTCGGGGGTGCTGACTGAGTTTCCTTAGCCACTGTTTTTTTCTGCTCTATTCTGGTTCTGTCACCTTCCTCTTCCTTCCACCCTTTGTTGAAGTCTCAACCACTTACTGCTTCTTTGAAAGAGCTTCATATTCTGCTTCTGATAAATCATAGAAAAATCTATATTGATAATTAAAACCAATTTTCATTCTCTTTAAGGTATCATCACTCAACAACATCACTTTGTAATTTCTTTTCTTGGAACTGCATTAGATTTTGAAAGACTGAAGGCAAAGTACAATTATCTTTGAAATATTTCTAGATACATGATAATCTGAGACTTCATATTTCCATTCTTGATATTCTCGACTGTCACCAAGATATACTTAACCAAGTTTATCTTCCTAAGGATGACCGAGAAATCCAATATATATATCAATCTTTTTAAGAGTATCTTTATCCCCTTTCCTTGGAATTATAAAACCTTGAACCCACAACTGAAGAATCGGAAAATTTGTAGACAGGTGAATAATCTATGGAGTTTTAACTCCCTTCATGCAAAGACACTCTATTGCCATTTCCTCATCAAAATACCCTTATATCTCAGGTGATTTATGAGTACAAAAATCTGCTTCCCCTTGGTAAGGAATGCCAATCAGACTCGCAGCCTTGTTGTATGAAAGAAAGTAGGTCTTTCCCTAACACTTGAAAGAAATTTTATCTTTCCCACCTTCATTGAAAAATATAACTATTTCATAGAACTCTATCACCAACTCTAGATACACCGGATCCTGTGCCTTTAGTTTCGATATACATAAATTCTCCCATCCATTCAGCTAGATGTTCTTAGAAATGATAGAATCATATTAAGAAAAGAATTTGGGATCAACTAACCTCTATCGGTATATCTTCCAGTAAGAGATTTCCTTAGCAGTTGAAATTTCATTCTGAGAAGAGGCTTCAGCAGACATTCAGAAATGAGGAAACTTTGAAGATTCAGAATGGCCTTAAAATACAGAGATAGAGATGCAACACGCAGGAGCTTGAAAAACCGATGCAGGACAACCATCAGGGGTCCTTTATATAGGCAATTTTGAAGACGGTTCACCTTCCATTTTTGATCTAACGGTTGAAAACATTCTAATCAGATCTGATAGTTGAGATAATAGTTAAATAAGGATTTTGATAGATTCTGATCTTTTGAGGTTTTTAAGACAAACATTCAGATCTAAGGAAAAGTGAATCCGAAAAATTTAAAACAAAATGAGAATACTAACAAGAGAAAAAATGATTAAGAGAATTTAGAAAAGGAAACATACCTTTCAGATTTCTAGGGATAATATTTGTAATGAGGAAAATTCTTCTTGAAGACCTTTAGATTTCAAAAAAAAATTTATTATGAAAATTTTAGATTTCAAAAAATGTAGATTACAAAAGAGATTAGATTAGGAAAAAAATATTAGATTACGAAAAAAAATTAGATTATGAAAGAAAATTTAGATTACGAAAAAAATTAGATTTTGAAAAATTTATTTTATGAAAATAATTAGATTTTGAAAAAATTTAAATTACAAAAAAAATTAGATTACGAAAAAAAATTAGATTATGAAAAAATTTAGATTTAGAAAAATTTAGATTATTAACAATAAAATGTACTCCCACTATGAAAAATAGATTATAATGTCTGGAGATAGGATTCAACATAAAGTTAATAAGGAAGATTACCTTACAATTATCATTACAAAAATCTGGTTAATGTATTCAAATCTATCGGATGGTAATGATTTGGTGAAAATATTAGCAAGTAGATCTCATATTCCGATAAATTGAAGAACGGTATATCCTTTTTTAGTGTGATCCCTATGAAAGTGATGCCTAATATATATGTGTTTTTCATGAGAGTGATGTGAAATATTTTTACATAAGGTAATTAAACTAGTATTATCACACAAAATTTGTGTTTTGGTAAAACTCATATCATAGTCTCTGAGTGTGTGTAGCATCCACAACACTTGAGCACAACAACTTCCAGCAAGTACATATTTAGATTTAGCAGTGGAAAGTGCGACTGAGTGTTGCTTTTTTCCTGACCAAGAAACTAATGAATCTCCAAAGAAATGAAAAGTTCCGGATGTACTTTTCCTATCCATTCTACATCCACCAATGTCAGCATCTAAAAAACTTCTTAAAACAAAATCATTTTCAAAAGTATAAAAGAGTCCTAAATCCATGGTTCCCTTTTAGTTGTGAAAAATTATTTTCACTGCCTTTAAATGAGATTCCATAAGATTGGATTGATATCTTGCACAAAATAATACTGAAATCATTAAGTCTGTATGACTAGGTCTAAGGTATAGTAATTTTCCTATCATAGCTCTGAATGATGTTTGATCTTCTGGTTTCCCAGCTTCATCATGATCAAGTGAATTTGAAGTACTAATAGGAGTACTAATACTCTTAATGTTGTCATATCAATTAATTTTTAAGAAGATCATTAATATATTTATGTTGCGATATATAAGTTCCTTCTAGTTTCTGAGAAATTCGAAAACCTGGGAAAAATGCTAACTCACCCATCATACTCTGTAACACCCCGAGCTTCCATGATACGCTTCTCATTTAATAATGCAATAGCTTGCATGGTACGCAACTTCGAGTTCTAAAACACCGCGACTAATCAAAGTAGCCGTTATGAATAGTAATAACCACTTTTTAAAATTATAGAAATTTTATATTTCAAAATGGACATCATTTTTGTATTCGTAATATCAAAATTATCCTAAGTTGATTTTTTTTTAATTTTCTGAGAACTTCCAATTTTTTATGAATAGTGATAAATACTTAAAACAACTTTTTTAATCAAAATAATTTATTGTGATAAATTATACTATTTAGTGGTTTTAAAGTATAATTAGAATAAATTTTTACCATTTTATCCAATGGTGGTCATTAGAATTAATTTAACATTGAAATTGGGCATAAACAATTGCCAATCTTTTGATATAAATTGTTTTTTAAAAACACGCTATTTGTTGTAACAGCGGGAATTAATTATAAAATTAATTAATTCAACTTATATGTTTGGAATTTTGTAAAATAGACATCATTTTTGAGTTCAGAATATCAAATATAGCTTAGGGTGAAATTTTGGCATCGTTCTGAAAAACTTCAATTTTTGATGAATAGTGAAACCACTAAGTGGTAGTTAAATAACTGATTTTTCGTTTAAATGAAATATTACCACTTCTGTGATTTGATTTTCAAAAATCCAACATACATGGTTGTCATTAAGAAGTAAAATGTGGTTCAATGAGATTAAAACAATTTTTTGGTGAATAGTAACTTTTAAGTTCTTAATCGAGATTAGAGGTAATTAGTGTAGTTTTAGGTAAAAATAATGTTTTAATAATATGATATGAGCTTGACACTTGTCCTACTCCTATTGGATGAGTCATGGACGACCAAGACAACCCATGGGTCATCTTGGGGACCCCATGGAGCCACTTTGGTTGGAAAATGACATTAATATATATTTATTTAATGTAAAAATTAAATTGACACAAACATGAGTTGTTTTACTAAAACAGTTTTTAAGTGGGGTTACACAAGTCCAAATTTTGACTATAAATATTAATTAGAAAGATACAAAGATTTCCTACATCATATTAGTTTTTTTATAATTTTTAGACATTAAATAAAGTAAATTAGTTATGACATTATTATGATGCAGCGATGACCTCATTATTTAACGATTTAAATAAAATGAGAAGATAATGCAAAATCCAAGGCTTACACTTGTCCAAAGCCTATTGGATGAGGATAGTTCGAACCCTTATCACCGTAGCCACGAATTATATAAGTGTGGGACCTTTAGAATCCGAAAATCATTTTATAATAATGTAACATTTCAAACTTTCCAAAAGAGCCCCTCCTCTCCACTTATATAAGGCCCCCAAACCCCCACCTTATTCACACCATCAAGCCATTTGTCTCGGCCAAACTCTACCCAAATACTCTCCCAACATCCCTACCTTACTCCTAGAAGACTCACATTGGGCAGAATTCTTCCCAAGGAAGCCTTTGGCTCAAATCAAAAAGAGTTACCCGATTTTGAGGTAATGTCTTCTCTAATGTTGTTTTGTTTTATTTTTCTTCTCCAACCCCCTAAACTCATTTTATTCATTTCTTTTGTAACAACACCAGAATACTCAATATACTAGGATGTTTTTATAAGAAGGATTCGAGCTACACTTACACACACCTACATCTAATGGTTAAAGAACATACGGTTTCTGTGGATGGCGAATTTCTGCCTCACGAAACGATGATTGTTCAACACTCATATAACACCTTCAAAGGTGGCCATTAAGATGTCACTATTTTTATATATGATATATAATATGTTTATGTTTTACTTATGCTTCTGTATTTCTCATTTATGGCATACTTTATGATTTCCATTATGGGTAAAACGCGATAATTTCATTTTAGGAAGTTCGGACTACCGCCCCCTCAAAGTTATTTGAATCGTTAATGCCATATGTGGGATATATAAAGGATGGAGTAAATGGTATTATACACTCTATTATACTGTAAATACATTATACCTTTATATAATTATGATTTCATTCCATTAAATATGAAATAGAAATGAACGTAGCGTTCATGCGTACGTACGGCTTACCATCTCCATGAACGGTGCATTTCATTTCTTACCCCTAAATGTTACGTGACGTTATGAATGAATGTATTTACTGTATATATATTATATATATGATATATACATCATGAATATAATTCTGTATATAATGGATATTTCACCACATGAACAACTTGTAATTATAAGAAGTTTATTGTTGGCTCAAGTACCAAACATCGACAAAACGACCGTTATTAACTTAAATAATTACATAATGTTAATATCATTGTAATAAGTGATATAATAAGGATAATGAAATTGAAAATGGTTCTTAATAAGGTATATATTAACTGTAGTTTATTATTCAGGAGGTTAAAGAACGGTCGAGTCAAGTCAGACACGAGGTAAGGGAATTTCTTAACCCAATTTCCATTCTTTGGGTTAATCTCCTAATTTCAAATTATGTCATGAAATTATTATGTAATATATTGTATTTATACTTTCCTTATGTGTAAATATAGTGAATACACATAATAGATATATTTTATTTAAAATCATCTTTGTAAGGGAATTTCTTAACCCAACTTCCATTCTTTGGGTTAATCTTTTACTTTCAAATTATGTCATGATATTATTATGTCTTATTTTGTATTTTTACTTTCATTATGTGTACCTATAGTGAATACACATAATAGATCTATTTTATTTTAAAAATGATCTTTTAAGGACTTCGTCTCAATCCCCTTTCATTGAGGCATATTTGGTTTTATACACAACTTTATTTTATACAGTGTGTAAACCCCTTTGACTTTTACGTTTATTCAAAAGAAATATTTTTTTATACGAAGCATTTACTAAACGACAAAAGGGAATGTTTTTGTCATACGTATGCGGCGACAACGACTTCTCTGCCGCCATGACCACTATTTGAGTTTCGGCTTCCTCTACAAGCCATACCCTTTTTTTAATGAAAAATAAATACCCTGTTATACTTTTCTTTTATTTTGGTATTGAAAATGGTTTTGAAAGCGTTTTTATTTTATCAATGTGTTGTATTGATATCTTGTGATTGAGATGTGGAAATGTTATGTTTCCTTTATTCATGTTTTATGTGATACGATTATGTTATGGTTTATGAGATGTTTAAACCTGTTCATATGAGGAATGTATTGGACTTAATAAGTGACGGGTGGAGCCCGCTATAGCTCCTCGATGCATCGGTAGGTCTCATGAGACAACTAGACATGGAATTTTCCGAGGCCCTTTCCCAATTTGATTTATGGTTTTGGCCGAGGCCTTAATCATTTTAGACGTCTTGGCCGAGGCCTTGACAAAATGTTTCAGAATGTCTGGCATTATACATTCCCTCATTATGAAAGTGGTTATTGATATTACATGTGATTATTCGACTAGTAGAATATCCATGCGAGTAAGTAAATGGCATTATCTAATTTTATTTTTGCCATATTATGTTGAAGTTCATGTTTAAAAGGCTTTTGTTTTAGTTATACATTGCCTTAAATGTTAATGTTTATTTATGAAAGCTTCCGCATTATTGTTATCCTTACTGAGCATTTGAGCTCACCCCTTTCAATGTTTTAATATTTTCCAGGATGTGAAGAAGTATTTTATGAATGACCTGCAGGGATAGTCAAAAGAGGATATGAGTGTGGACTATGAAGACATTGTTATTGTAGTTTGTTTACTTTTTGATGTAATGAAAGACTTATGAATGTATCTAGTGTTTCCAAGGCTACTAAACTAATCGGTCTTTCGAGACTTGATCTTTTGTGATCACGCCAATGTTACGAAGTAACGCACCGGCTCTGAGTAGCTGGGGTCGGGGCGTTACAGTTGGTATCAGAGGCAGTTTAGTACTAACCTTGGAAGCTAGATTTAGATAAACTCTGATTAGAGCACATATCCCAAAGATAAACTTTGAGGATTAGTATAGAAGAACTTCCTAGAATTTTGGTATTATAGAGATGTTATGAGTTTTCCGAGAAATACATCCCTGTCTGGATACGAGCAGGTAGAGGCGGCTCTGGCACAGATGTACCTAGGGGTAAAACCCAAAAACACCGCTTTGAGCTAGACTCGAATGGGAACTGGTGCACGACAACGGGCCTTACTTCACTCTTGGTTACGACACTCCCGGGGGATATGCTTAGGATAATTCTCATTTTATTTACAAACCACTATGAAGGGTTATGAGTATATACTTCCTGAAAGAAAACATTTCTTTTTATGGTTATGGATTATATCCATAAATAGTTCAATTTATGTAAAGTGTTTTACAAGTATGGAATTATGTATTTTGATTCATAAACTAATCTAGTTTATGCCATTGTTTAGAAATGGCGCCTAGTGGAAGGAATGGAAACCGTATCAATGCACGAACTCCGTGTAGGGATTGCCCTCCTGCTCAAGATAATTATTGTGGATCTAGAGATGCAACTAGTGCTGATCAACTTATTACCATACTGGGACAACTCACTCAGGTTATGAATAATAACCTTACTCGTATGGAGCACCCTGATCCGCAACGTGGAGGATCAATGCTAGACCGTTTCATGAGGCAACAACCACCAACCTTCAATGGGAGTAAAAATCCTATAGTAGCTGAGCAATGGATAAATTCCTTAGAGAAAATATTCCATGCCTTGAGGAGTAGTGAAAGGGAGAGGGTTGTCATAGTAGTTTACCGCCTCACTGGAGATGCCGATCAGTGGTGGTCGCTGATTCAAAACACAAAGGAAGATGATGACGTATCGAATATGGAATGGAGGGAGTTCAAAGATCTTTTCTTAGAAAAATACATTCCTCGTGACCATCGAGCAGATATGGGAAGACAATTTCTGAGTTTGAGGCAGAAGGAGGATGAGAATGTCGCAAAGTATGAGGCTAACTTTACAAGGTTAGCGAGGCATGCTGTCGATTATATACGTAACCCAAGGAGTAAGATTGATCGTTTCTTTGATGGGTTAAAACCATTTCTCTGTCGAGCATTAGTATCACAATCCTTCTCATCATACGAAGATATTGTCTCGTGTGCTATCAAGACAGAAAAGGAATTCTCTAAGTCTTATGACAACAAAGTAAAGCAAGAGAAGAAGAGAACGGTGGAACAAGAGACAGATAAAGGGAAAAAGGGAAAGAAGGATTTTCCATTATGTGATAATTTTGGGAAGAATCACCCTGGTACTTGCCTAAAAGGAATGGGAGTTTGTTATAAATGTGGAGAAAAGGGTCACCAGGCTCGTGATTGCAAGGGAAAGAAAGAGGCTATCAATGCTGAATGCTACAATTGTAGGGAAATGGGGCATTATGCAAATGAATATCCTAAGCGTCAGGGAAACTTACCTCAGAAAAGGCCAAGGGATCAAGGACAATCTTATGCTGTTACTACAGTTGAAGCAGAATAACTAATGTAATGGTTCTTTTGGACTCATGGATTATATTCTGGTTATTAGAATAATGTGATATATATATAAGGATTGTACTGCAGTACTTGTTGATTTCAGTAAGGTTTTAATATGATGGAGGTAATTATATTTTTAGTATGTGAAAATAAGAGAAACTTTACTTTGTTTGGGGAAACTGATAAATTGATTTTGGAATTAAGAGACCTTTTAGAGAAAGTCTGGACAGAGGTATTTTGGATAACTATAAAGGTTGGAGTGGATTAAGTTGATCTTTGGATAGTATTATTTAAGGTTAAAAAATTTATGAAGATTATTTTTGGAATATTATGATACCATAGTTTTAGGAAAAGGACAACCTTCAGGGTGGGGCATAACCCGTCGCGTCGGACAAAGCTGTAGGAATCGAACCCACAATCAAAGTGCGAAAGGCCTTTATTTCCTACCACTAGCCTACAGGAAGTCCCTGGTTATTACAAAATAATTTTACTAATCGAAATGGTATGTGTTAACATTTGGAACCTTATACAATTAGGATAAGTATAATATTTTTGGGTTCTATTATCTTTTTTAGTGAAAGGTGAGTTGAAGGTTGAAACTCTAATTGTCAAGCATAAATATATATATACCAATCTATTATTCAATGAATAAATTAATTCTTAAACTTTAGTAAAGGGATATTAAAACAAAAAAATGTGTTACCCTAATACCTTATGTCTTGTTGAACTGATGATATTTTAAATCAAAATAGATTGAAGGCTTTGAGGCCCACAATTTGACAGTTGATTGTGATTGATGACCTCAATCACTCCCTACAAATATTTACGTTTTTCCTCCAATTATATGTCTCTAATTTCCACCAATGTTCTCCTTATCGAGATCATAATTTGGTGGTGTCTTTCTTATTTCCATTTCCCTCTTATTAAGGCTAAATTTTATTAACCTTATTTCCGATGTGGGTTTTCCACAAAGGTATTTTCTATTTTCAACCTTTTATTTTCAAAGAAAAATTTCAAATTGCGAGGACGCAATTTATTGAAGGAGGGAAGAATGTAACACCCCGAGCTTCCATGATACGCTTCTCATTTAATAATGCAATAGCTTGCATGGTACGCAACTTCGAGTTCTAAAACACCGCGACTAATCAAAGTAGCCGTTATGAATAGTAATAACCACTTTTTAAAATTATAGAAATTTTATATTTCAAAATGGACATCATTTTTGTATTCGTAATATCAAAATTATCCTAAGTTGAATTTTTTGTAATTTTCTGAGAACTTCCAATTTTTTATGAATAGTGATAAATACTTAAAACAACTTTTTTAATCAAAATAATTTATTGTGATAAATTATACTATTTAGTGGTTTTAAAGTATAATTAGAATAAATTTTTACCATTTTATCCAATGGTGGTCATTATAATTAATTTTACATTGAAATTGGACATAAACAATTGCAAATCTTTTGATATAAATTGTTTCTTAAAAACACGCTATTTGTTGTAACAGCGGGAATTAATTATAAAATTAATTAATGCAACTTATATGTTTGGAATTTTGTAAAATAGACATCATTTTTGAGTTCAGAATATCAAATATAGCTTAGGGTGAAATTTTGGCATCGTTCTGAAAAACTTCAATTTTTGATGAATAGTGAAACCACTAAGTGGTAGTTAAATAACTGATTTTTCGTTTAAATGAAATATTACCACATCTGTGATTTGATTTTCAAAAATACGACATACATGGTTGTCATTAAGAAGTAAAATATGGTTCAATGAGATTAAAATAATTTTTTGGTGAATAGTAACTTTTAAGTTCTTAATCGCGATTAGAGGTAATTAGTGTAGTTTAAGGTAAAAATAATGTTTTAATAATATGATATGAGCTTGAAACTTGTCCTACACCTATTGGATGAGTCATGGCCGACCAAGACAACCCATGGGTCAACTTGGGGACCCCATGGAGCCACTTTGGTTGGAAAATGACATTAATATATATTTATTTAATGTTAAAATTAAATTGACACAAACATGAGTTGTTTTACTAAAACAGTTTTTAAGTGGGGTTACACAAGTCCAAATTTTGACTATAAATATTCATTAGAAAGATAAAAGGATTTCCTACATCATAGTAATTTTTTTATAATTTTTAGACATTAAATAAATTAAATTATTTATGACATTAGTATGATGCAGCGATGACCTCATTATTTAACGATTTAAATAAAATGAGAAGATAATGCATCATCCAAGGCTTACACTTGTCCAAAGCCTATTGGATAAGGATATTTCGAACCCCTATCACCTTAGCCACGAATTATATAAGTGTGGGACTTTTAGAATCCGAAACACATTGTATAATAATGTAACATTTCAAACTTTCCAAAAGAGCCCCTCCTCTCCACTTATATAAGGCCCCCAACTCCCCCACCTTATTCACACCTTCAAGCCATTTGGCTCGGCCAACCTCTGCCCAAATACTCTCCCAACATCCCTACCTTACTCCTAGAAGACTCACTTTGGGCAGAATTCTTCCCAAGGAAGCCTTTGGCTCAAATCAAAAAGAGTTACCCGATTTTGAGGTAATGTCTTCTCTAATGTTGTTTTGTTTTATTTTTCTTCTCCAACCCCCTAAACTCATTTTATTCATTTCTTTTGTAACAACACCAGTATACTCAATATACTAGGATGTTGTTATAAGAAGGATTCGAGCTAAACTTACACACACCTACATCTAATGGTTAAAGAACATACGGTTTCTGTGGATGGCGAATTTCTGCCTCACGAAACGATGATTTTTCAACACTCATATAACACCTTCAAAGGTGGCCATTAAGATGTCACTATTTTTATATATGATATATAATATGTTTATGTTTTACTTATGATTCTTTATTTCTCATTTATGGCATACTTTATGATTTCCATTATGGGTAAAATGTGATAATTTCATTTTAGGAAGTGCGGACTACCGCCCCCTCAAAGTGATTTGAATCGTTAATGCCATATGTGGGATATATAAAGGATGGAGTAAATGGTATTATACACTCTATTATACTGTAACTACATTATACCTTTATATAATTATGATTTCATTCCATTAAATATGAAATAGAAATGAAAGTAGCGTTCATGCGTACGTACGGCTTACCGTCTCCATGAACGGTGCATTTCATTTCTTACCCCTAAATGTTACGTGACATTATGAATGAATGTATATACTGTATATATATGATATATATGATATATACATCATGAATATAATTCTGTATATAATGGATATTTCACCACATGAACAACTTGTAATTATAAGAAGTTTATTGTTGACTCAAGTACCAAACATCGACAAAACGACCGTTATTAACTTAAATAATTACATAATGTTCATATAATTGTAATAAGTGATATAATAAGGATAATGAAATTGAAAATGGTTCTTAATAAGGTATATATTAACTGTAGTTTATTATTCAGGAGGTTAAAGAACGGTCGAGTCAAGTCAGACACGAGGTAAGGGAATTTCTTAACCCAATTTCCATTCTTTGGGTTAATCTCCTAATTTCAAATTATGTCATGAAATTATTATGTAATATCTTGTATTTATACTTTCCTTATGTGTACATATAGTGAATACACATAATAGATATATTTTATTTAAAATGATCTTTGTAAGGGAATTTCTTAACCCAACTTCCATTCTTTGGGTTAATCTTTTACTTTCAAATTATGTCATGATATTATTATGTCCTATTTTGTATTTTTACATTCTTTATGTGTACCTATAGTGAATACACATAATAGATCTATTTTATTTTAAAAATGATCTTTTAAGGACTTCGTCTCAATCCCCTTTCATTGAGGCATATTTGGTTTTATACACAACTTTATTTTATACGGTGTGTAAACCCCTTTGACTTTTACGTTTATTCAAAAGAAATATTTTTTTATACGAAGCATTTACTAAATGACAAAAGGGAATGTTTTTGTCATACGTATGCGGCGACAACGACTTCTCCGCCGCCATGACCACTATTTGAGTTTCGGCTTCCTCTACAAGCCATACCCTTTTTTTAATGAAAAATAAATACCATGTTTTACTTTTCTTTTATTTTGGTATTGAAAATGGTTTTGAAAGCGTTTTTATTTTATCAATGTGTTGTATTGATATCTTGTGATTGAGATGTGGAAATGATATGTTTCCTTTATTCATGTTTTATGTGATACGATTATGTTATGGTTTATGAGATGTTTAAACCTGTTCATATGAGGAATGTATTGGACTTAATAAGTGACGGGTGGAGCCCGCTATAGCTCCTCGATGCATCGGTAGGTCTCATGAGACAACTAGACGTGGAATTGGCCGAGGCCCTTTCCCAATTTGATTTATGGTTTTGGCCGAGGCCTTAATCATTTTAGACGTCTTGGCCGAGGCCTTGACAAAATGTTTCAGAATGTCTGGCATTATACATTCCCTCATTATGAAAGTGGTTATTGATATTGCATGTGATTATTCGACTAGTAGAATATCCATGCGAGTAAGTAAATGGCATTATCTAATTTTATTTTTGCCATATTATGTTGAAGTTCATGTTTAAAAGGGTTTTTTTAGTTATACATTTCCTTAAATGTTAATGTTTATTTATGAAAGCTTCCGCATTATTGTTATCCTTACTGAGCATCTGAGCTCACCCCTTTCAATGTTTTAATATTTTCCAAGATGTGAAGAAGTATTTTAGGAATGACCTGCAGGGATAGTCAAAAGAGGACATGAGTGTGGACTATGAAGACATTGTTATTGTAGTTTGTTTACTTTTTGATGTAATGAAAGACTTATGAATGTATCTAGTGTTTCCAAGGCTACTAAACTAATCGGTCTTTCGAGACTTGATCTTTTGTGATCATGCCAATGTTACGAAGTAACGCACCGGCTCTGAGTAGTTGGGGTTGGGGCGTTACATACTCACTTCAAACATATATTTCAATAGATCCACAAAAGAATCAGTTAAATATTGCTGAGTTAAACCAAATATAATTTCATTAATATAAATTTGAACAATCCAAACATTTTTCCTATCTTTCTTTATAAAAAGGGTTGGATCTGCATATCATTCCACATAATTTTTTTTAACAAAAATCATGTAAGTCTATCATACTAGGCTATAGGGGATTATATAAGTCCATATAAGGATTTTTTAAGTTTGAAAACATGTTCAGGATGTTTTTTATCTTCAAAACAAAGGTTTTTTTTCAAAAAAAACATCCTCTTCAACATAACCACTAAGGAAAGCACATTTAACATCCATTTGAAAACATTTGAAATTAAATAATGCTGCAAAGGAAAGTAAAATACGAATAGATTCAAGTCTAGCTAATGGAGCATAGGTTTCTTAATAGTCTATTCCATATTGTTGATTATAGCCTTTAGAAACTAATCCAGCTTTATTTCTTACAATGATTCCATTTTCATTACAGTTATTTTTGAAGACCCATTTTACTCCAATAACAAAAGTTTCCTAAGGTATTTCAACCAAGGTCCATACTTTATTTATTTTGAATAAATTTAGCTCATCTTGCATGGATTTAACCAAATCATCATCACCTAAATCATCATCAGTGCTTTTTGGTTCTACTTGAGAATGAAATGCAAGATGTTCTACTTCATTTCATAAGGAACTTCTAGTCCTTACAGGTTGATTTACCTCACCAATGATACTACCACTTTGATGATTTTTCAAAAGAAACTGATTTGTATTTTTAAAAACATGTTCATCAACATATGGTAGAAATTATTCTGGGGTAAATGATTAAGAATCATTTTATTGAACATTTTCCATAACAGAAGGATCTTCAATCAAGGGTTGAAAACCTGTTTTTGATAACACATCTGAGGATGTAGGTTGAGGTTGTTTAAAAACAAAAGGATCATTTACAATAAAATTGAAAGGTACTGTTTCTTCAACAGTACAAGTATTTTTATTAAAAATTCTATAGGCCATAGAAGTTGTGGAGTAGCCTAAGAAAATTCCTTCATCAGATTTGTAACACCCCAAGCTTCCATGGTACATTTCCCTTTGAAGAATGCAATAGCTTTCATGGTACGCAACTTTGAGATTCTAACACACCGCGACCAATCAAAGTAGTCGTTATAAATAGTAATACACACTTTTTGAAATTTTATAAATTTTATCTTTCAAAATTAACATCATTTTTTGTTTCAGAATATCTAAATTAGCTTAGGGTGATGTTTTGGTACTTTTCAGAAAACTTTTATATTTTGATAAATAGTGAAAATAACTAAATTTTAATTAAAAACAACGTTTTTAATCAAAATTATTAATAGTGATAAATTATGAATTTGAGTGATTTTAAAGTATATTTAGAATAAATTTATACCATTTAATACAATTTTGGTCATTGGACATAATTTCACATTTAATCTAGTCATAAGGAAGTTCCAATCTATTGATATTTATTATTTCTTAAAAACACGTTTTTTATTTTGACAACGGGAATTAATTTTAAATTATTTTCTTCCAATAATGTGTTTTGAATTTAGAAAAATGGATTCCATATTTAAAATAAGAATTTCCAAATTTTTTAAATAGTTAATTATTATTTCTTGACATTTTGAATAATTACTTCAGTAAATATTTTATTTACCATGGTTATAGGGTAAATCTGGTAAATAAGGGTAACAAATTAATATTATAATAATATTAATTTACCCTAAAACGTGTTGTAAACCTATTCGTTGATACATGTCTGACCATGGGTATCTTTTTGTCGATTTTTAGACCCCATGGAGCCACTTGTATGTGATAAGGACGCTTTATATTAATTAAGTTAAAGTAAGTTCAAAAATTACATAAGCATATATCTTTTAGGAAAATTTTTTTACATAGGGTTATATATTTTATATTTTTTATGATAAATATTAATTAGAAAGTTAAACATATTTCCTACATAATAGTATTTTATTTATAATTTTGAGAGATTGAAACATTAAATTTATTTAGGACCCAGTAATGATGTTGTATTTTCCTTATTAATGAAGGAATCAAACAAATAGTATTATAAATGATAAAATAAATATAATTTGAAAGATTTGATGTCATACCTGAATTTTATTGGTTAATATGACATGTTAGGATTTCTTAAATTAATTTCTTTTGAATTAATAAAGTTTTTATGACTTTAAAAAAATCAATTATTGAATAGGGTCAAAATTGACATAAATGAGTTTTTAAAACAAATATTATATTATTAATTGATATTATATTCCTTAAAAAATAAGGCTCAACCAAAGGACTTATATCATGATAGGTATATCATTAATGTACCACATGGGGGTCTATTAAAAGTATATAGTTAGTTTATTAACTATATAATATAAAAATAAATTGTGACTTAGTAAATGTCACACTAATTAACTAAGAGTTAAAACTAAAAGATAAGGTTAATAAAGTGACAGAAACCTATCTAAAACCAATTTGTTGAGTGGTTTTCAACCTATCCCCACCTTAACGTTTAAATAATAAACTTTGGAGTCATTATAAACTGAATATGAATTTATTACAAAATAATATTTCTATTTATTCCTAAGGTGCCTCTCACCCCTCTAATAAAAGGACACTCCCCCTTCCCTCTAATTCATACAATCAAAGCCTTTTGGTTCTGCCAAAACCTGCCCAAATACTCTCTAAACATCCCTCAAATAAACCTAGAGGCCTTAGTTTGATCAGAAAACCAACATAAAGAGCTCTTATGATCAAATCAAAAGGGCGAATCCGAAGAAGAGGTAATTTTTTCTGCTCCCTCTTTCAAGTTCCTTTCTTCTTCCACTTCTTATTTATTTGTTATTACCATTATAAATTAATAACTCCAGTATATTCTATATATTGTGATGTTATTATAAATATGGTAAAACCATATTCATTATTCTATCCATCCTTTGAATGACATGTCACCATAGGTGCGTATGTACGGCCTACCGTCTCCACGTCGTGGTGTAATTGTTATTCAATAGATTATTATTTGGATGGGATTGATAATGATGTGTAATTGATGTAAATAATAAATATAACATGATAATGATTCTTTATATATGATATACCGTCCAATTATATATTATTTTAATATTAAAAAAATGATATTGTCGCTCGTGCGTACGTACGGACTACCGTCTTCACGAACGTGATGAGATTCATTCCCCATCATATCCATTCAAGAATAATTTTCATTTGATGGTTAAAAATAATGTTTAAAGACTTAATATCATTCTGAATATTAATAATATACAACCAATCCTTAAAAACATGTTTTATGTAACAAAACATATAATTGAAAATGATTAAGTGAACACCCGAAACGACGATAACACAAAAATATTATTAACAAAGCAATATTAAATGATCATATATGATATCAAATTAATGTATATCATTATTGTATAATTTAATAAAAATTATTAAATATTATACAGGAGGTTAACCTACCCTCAACCAAGGAAAATTACAAGGTAAGGGTTTATTTCACAATCTCTTCATTATCCGAGGTTGTTTATACATTTTTATCTACAGGGGCCTCTTTATCATCCACATCTATGTTTCTTTAAAATGTATTTCAAAACATTTTTACTATTTTACAGAATATGGGTTAAAGTCATTTATATCATTGTTTGACTTTTATAAGATGTTTATAAAGGAATCTTTATGTCGTTTTCCAAACAAGGTCCTTTTTAACCTTTTCGACAGAATTAAGGTAAGAATATCCTTCTTAACTTATATGGAGGGTACGACTATATTTCGCCATTATAAAATCATCGAAGCTTCCATCACAAGCTAATAAGAAAATTTTGAAATTAAATGTTTAATTTTATAATTAGGTTACTTTTAAATGATTTTAAAAAAGAGACATTTATCTCAAATGGTTTTGATTTCATCTATGTGAACATCCTTTGATGGATTTTAAGCTTATTTGAAGTTGATATATTATGATACAAAGCATCCATATAGTATTGAAGGTTTTGTGACATGTTTTTCTGTGGATGTGTTATTTTTATACCATTCATGGTTTATGGATAAAGTATTGACATTTCGTATGGTAGTTTTAATACGAACACTACCACAAAACTGGGCATTCCTGGCGCCACCCTTTATCAGCGCTAATGAAAAAGCGTTGATAATGGGGGTACCTTTATCAACACTAAAAAAAGAGATGATAAAGGTACCCCCTTTAACATCACATTTTTAGCACTGTTAAAGGGTACCCCTTTATGAGTGCTTTTTTTAGAAGCGTTGATAAGGGGGGGTCTTTATCCGCGATTGTAAAAAAACCACTGATAAAGGGTATACTTCCAAAAAAATCATTAAATAAAATATATTAATATTTAAATATATAGATATAGTTATATTTATATAAATATAATATATTTATTTTAAATATAATTTTAAATATATTTTAGATAAGTATAAATATACAATTACACTTAATATATAAGATATTTAGTGAAAATGGGTGAAAATGGCTTATAAAAAAATTAAAATAATATTTTGAATTAATAATTTACTAATTAATATGGAGTAATAGTTAATTAATAATAATTTTAAGACTAAAAAAATAAAAAAAATTAAAAAATGATCCAAAATATGTTGAAAACACAACTCAAACCTCAAACGGCCATAACCTTTGATCTGGGTGTCCGTTTGAGCTCTACCACATATCAAATCAATGCTTGCAATGAGATATATGAGAATTAAACTGGGGGAAACCCTGTTATGGTTTTTTTGAGGCCAAAAGTGGCCTATAAGTCCTCCAAAATTGTGTTTTTAGTCGGGGTACCCCGATTTTTTAACATTTTGTGGATTTTCAGCCTCATTTAAGGTGGTATTATTGGCTTTTTTGGGTGGGGACTGAATTTATTCCAAGGTATTACATTCATATTGATATTATGTCTTTAATGTTTTATCATTTTTTAAATTTAACTTCTATTTATAATCAAATATATAACTATATGTACATATTTTTTATATATTCACACCTAAAAATTTAATTATAAATATAAATAATAAAATATATTTACATATAAAATATATTAGATTTATCTAAAAAATAACTAATATCCATTTTATTTTAAAATAGAAATATATGAATATTTATATACCTATATATTAATCTAACTATAGATATATATTCATATAACTATATATATATAATGATATAACTATAAATATATATATATTAATATCACTATAAATATATATATATTAATACAACTATATATTTATTTTAATATATCTATATATTTATATTCATATAACTATATATATATATTAATATAAATATATATTATTCTATAAATATATATAACTGAATATATGTATAAATAAATAGATATATCACTAATAGGAGAACAAATCAATATAGGGGAGTGGAAAAGGCTTCCCGCACGCAGGGGGGAGGTCTCGAGATCAAATCCGGGTGGTGGTAGGGCTGCGTTCGCATGGGTAAATATGGGGATAGCGCTGATAAATTGTGGTGGGGTGCATGTGGGGTGCTGGAGGGGGACAGAAAAGCGCTGTAAAAGGGGGCTCAAGTGCTATAAATGCCCCCCAATTGGTAGGATTTTTTTATTTTTTATTTTTTATTATTTTAACTTTTATCAGCGCTAAAACAAAGTGCTTATAAAAGGGGTCTTTTATCAGTGCTAACAAGAAAGCACTAATAAAAGACCCATTTATCAGCGCTTTGTTTGAGTGCTGATAAAAGGGGTCTTTATTAGCACTTTTTGGAGTTCTGATAAACGGGACCCCCCTTATCTTCGCAGGCATTTAGAGCGCTTTTGTAGCACTATTAAAGGCCATTTTTAGCGCTGATAAAAGCCATATTTGTAGTAGTGGGATGTTTATGTTTTGTTTAAACCTGTTCATATGAGAAATGCATTAGACTTAATAAGTGACAGGTGGAGCCCTCTATAGCTCCTCGATTCATCGGTAGGTCTCATGAGACAAACTAGTGTCTTGGCACAGGGGCTTGAAAAATCTTATTTGTGGTGATGGAACAAGGCCTTGACAATGTTTTTATGATATTCTGACATTATGCATTCCATCATTATGAAAGTGGTTATTGATATTGCATGTGATTATTCGACTAGTAGAATTTCCATATGAATAAGTAAATGACATTATTTCATTTTAACATTGATATATTATGCTGAAGTTTAAGTTTAAAAGACTTTTGCTTTAGTTATACATTGCCTTAAATTTTTATGTTTATTAATAAATGTATCATCTATATTGTTATCCTTATTGAGAATCTGAGCTCACCCCTTTTAATGTTTTAATTTTTCCAAGGATTTGAAGAAGTATTTTATGAATGACCTGTAGGGATATTATGAGGGGATATGAAGACAAGATGTTGTTGAAGTTTTTTTCACTTTATGATGTAATGTATGACTTATGAATGTATCTAGTGTTTCCAAGGCTACTAAACTAATCGGTCTTTCGAGACTTGATCTTTTGTGATCATTCCAATGGTATGTAATAATGCACCGACTCTGGGTAATTGGGGTTGGGGCATTACAATTGGTATCAGAGGATGTTTAGTACAAACCTTGGGAGATATATTTAGATAAACTCTGATTAGAGCACATAGCCATAAGAGAGACTATGAGGATTATTATAGAAGAACTTCCTAGAATTTTGGTATTATAGAGATTTTGTGAGTTTTCTGAGAAATACACCCCTATCTGGATTTGAGCAAGTAAAGGAGGCTCTAACACAGATGTACCTAGGTGTAAAACCCAAAAACACCGCTTTGAACTAGGATCGAATGGGAACTGGTGCACAAAAATGGGTCTTGATGCAGTCTTGGTTACGACACTCCCAGGGGATATTCCTAGGATAATTCTCATTTTCATTACAAACCCTTATGAAGGGTTTATGAGTATATACTTCCTCAAAGAAAACATTTTTATGATTATGGATTATATCCATAAACTGTACAATTTATGTTAAGTGTTTTACAATTTTGGATTTATGTATTGCGATTCATAAACTAATCTAGTGTATGCTATTGTTTAGAAATGGAACCTAGTGGATGAAATGGAAACCATATCAATGCATGCACTCCATGTAGGGATTTCCCTCCAGCTCAATATAATTATAGTTGTGCTGGTGATGCAACTAGTGTTGATCATCTAATCACCATACTGGGAAAACTCACTCATGTTATGAATAATAATCTTACTCGTATGGAGCACCATGATCCACATCGTGGAGGATCAATGTAAGATCACTTAATTAGGAAACAACCACCAACATTCAATGGGAGTGAAAATCCCTTAGTAACTGAGAAATGGATAAATTCTTTAGAGAAAATATTCCATGCCTTGGGGAGTAGCAAAAGGGAAATGTTGAATATCCATCCTGTAGTAAATGTGGGAAGAAACTCCCCGGTACTTTCTTAAAAGGAATGGGAGTCTGTTACAAGTGTGGTGAAAAAGGCCACCAATCTCGTGATTTCAAGGGGAAGAAGGAAGCTACCGATGTCCAATGTTATAATTGCAAGGAGATGGGACATTATGAAATTGAATGTCCTATGCATTAGGGATACTTACCTCAGAAAAGGCCAAGGGGTCAAGGCCAGGCTTATGCTATCACTACTACTGAGGCAGAAGCTCTGAAAGACGTGGTGACAGGTAATTTAATGGTTTCCTCAAGTTTCGCATATGAATTATTTGATTCTAGATCATCTCATTGTTTCATATATTCCCAATCTGCTAAGAAAATTATATATTTCCGATTAGATTTAACAGAGGAGTTGTCAGTCAAAACTCCTAAGGCAAGTGTCATTGCTACCAGGTTTTGTGAATTAGTTCCCATTAGAGCATATAAATGTTCTTTATCTGCTAATCTCATCATCATACCTATGATTGAGTTTGATATAATCCTTGGTAGAGATCGGATTTCAGACCATTATGTGAAGATTTATTGTAAGAAGAAGGAGGTTATGATTTTTTATGACGATGATAAAGAACACCTTATCATTAGAGCAGAATTGTCACCACTTGATTCTTATCTCGATCCACCACTAATAGATCAACTAAATTCAATTATCGGGGAGGAAGAGAATGAAATGAATATGGGTGAGGAAATGAATGTTCGAATAGGGGATGTACCTATTGTGAAAGAATATGTAGATGTGTTTCTGGAAGATTTACCTAGACATCCTCGTGAATGAGAAATTAAGTTTTCCATTGATTTAATTCCTAGTTCAAGGCCTATATCAAATACCCCTTATAGAATGGCCACTGTGGAATTAGTTGAACTAAAGATACAACTAGAGGAATTGATTAATAAGGGATTTATTCGGACTAGTGTTTCCCCTTGGGGAGACCATGTCCTTTATGTTAAGAAGAAAGATGGATATATGAGGTTGTGCATTGACTACAGGGAGATCGATGCTATATCAATAAAGAACAAGTATCCCATACCTCGCATTGATGATTTATTTGACCAACATCATGGATCTAAATACTTTTCAAAGATTTACCTTCGATCTGGATACCATCAGTTGTGTGTGAAAAAGGAAGTCATTCAGAAGACAACATTTCGAACCATGTACGGGCATTATGAGTTTACAGTAATGCCTTTTGGGCTGACTAATGCACCCTCTGTTTTCATGGATCTAACGAACATAGTTTCCAAGGAATACCTTGATGACTTGGTAGTGGTATTTATTGATGATATCTAGGTATACTCCAAAATCTACGAAGATCATGAAAATCACATGCGCATTATATGGAAGACTCTAAGAAGACATGAATTATATGGGAAGTTTAGAAAGTGTGAATTCTGGCTTCAGGAGATTTATTTTCTTGGACATATTATCTCTAAGGATGGAATTTCCGTTGATTCTTCTAAGAAAAGAGCAATCCAAGAATGTCCTACACCGACGAGTATAACTGAGGTACGCAGTTTTATTGGTTTAGCAGGTTATTATTGATGTTTCATCCAGAATTTTTCCTAGTTGGCTAACCCATTAACAAAGCTCACACATAAAGGGGTTAAATATGTTTCGACAAAAGAGTGTGAATAATGTTTCTAAGAACTGAAGAGAAGATTATTCAATGCTACTATATTTACTCTACCATCGGGGAATGATGGGTTTTTAGTTTATAGGGATGCATTGAAGAAAGGACTTGGTTGTTTCCTTATGTAGAATGACAGTTTTATTGCCTATGCATCATGACAATTGAAACTTCATGAGCAAAACTATCCTTCTCATGATCTCAAGTTAGAATCTGTGATCTTTTCTGTGAAGATATGGAGACACTACCTCTATGGTGAAAAATGTTATATTTATACTGATCATAAGAGTTTGAAGTATATTTTCTCACAAAAAGAACTCAACATCAGGAAATGAAGATGGCTTGAATTACTCAAGGATTATGATTGCACGATACACTACCACCCAGAGAAGGAAAATATGGTGGCAGATGCTTTGAGCAGAAAAGATCAGGGAGTTTTGAACTATAATATAATTGAAAGGGATCCTATTTTCATTGATCTAGTGAAGATCGACATGGGAATAACTATAGAAGTTGAAACATCAATGCTTTTTCAAATGGTTGCAAACCATATTTACTAGAAATTATTAAGAGTTCACATACCGATGATGAAGAGTTTCTAAAGAAGATTAATGATATGAATGATGGGAGATTGAGTGACATTGTGTGTGAAGATGGAATTTTGAAATTTGGGAAGAGACTTTGTGTTCCCAATATACCTGATCTAAAAAGGAAATTATTGGACAATGCTCATAGTTCCCATTTCTATATACACCCTGGGAGAACCAAAATGTATAGAGATTTAAAGGGACATTTTTAGTGGGACAACATAAAGAGGGAGATTGATGATTTTGTGTCAAGATGTATTGATTGTCAACAAGTGAAAGATGAAAGGCAACAACCTGGAGGAGTCATGCAACCTCTTCCCATACCTGAGTGGAAATTGGATAATATCATGATGGACTTTGTCATGGGACTACCAAAGACTCCTAGAAGGAACGATGCAATATGGGTCATTGTTGATTGTCTTACCAATTCAAAAAAAAATTCATGCAATAAGAGAACATTTAACACTTGAATGTCTAGAAAGACTATAAATTAATGAAGTTGTGAGACATTATGGAGTACCCCTATCAATTGTTTCAGATCATGATCCCTGATTTACATCAAGATTCAGGAAATGTCTTCAGAAAGCCCTGGATACCGAACTTTGATTGAGCACTGCATACCACCCTCAAACAAATGGTCAATCAGAATGGACTATTAAAATAATAGAATACATGTTGAGATCATGCTCACTTGACTTTCAGGGTATGTGAGATAAATATTTACCTCTGGTACAATTTTTCTATAACAATATCTTCCATTAAAGTATTCGGATGGTACCATATGAAGCGTTATACAAAAAGAGATGTCGCACACCAACCTGTTGGGATGATGATGGTGATAGAAAAATTGTACGCCCATAACTGGTTGAGGAAACGTTGGAAAAGGTGAAGGTAATCCAAAACCACATCAATGCAGCTCAAAGTAGGCAGAAGATCTATGCTGATAACCTAAGGAAGTATTTGGAATTTCAGGTAGGAGATCATGTTTTCTTGATGTTGTCTCCATGGAAGGGAGTTATAAGTTTCAGAAAGAAAGGTAAATTGAGTCCCAAGTATATAGGACCTTTTGAAATTCTAAAGCGAATTGGGGTTGTAGCTTACCAGTTGGAAATGCCTCCCAGTCTATCCAAAGTTCACGATGTGTTCGACGTATCACTGTTGACAAAATAAATGACTGACCCAACACATGTACTCACATATGAGGAAGTAGAACTAGAACCCGATCTATCTTATTGTCAAGAACCCGTCAGGATTCTTGATATGAGATAACAAGTGCTGAGAAACCAGACAACTCGTCTTGTAAAAGTTTTATGGAGGAACAATAAGATGGAAGAGGCAATGTGGGAACACGAGGAACATATGATGAAGAACCACCCAAGTCATTTTATTCAGTAATTTTCTAGAATTTTCGAGGATGAAATTATTTGAAGGAGGGGAGAATGTAACACCCCAAGCTTCCACGGTACGTTTCCCATTGAATAATGAAATAGCTTGCATTTTAAGCAACTTCAAGATTCTAACACACCGCGACCAATCAAAGTCGCCATTAAGAATAGTAATATCATCTTTTGGAAATTTTATAAATTTTATCTTTCAAAATTGACTTCATTTTAGGTTTCATAATATCGAAATTAGCTTAGGGTGAAATTTTGGAACTTTTCAGATAACTTTTATATTTTGATGAATAGTGAAAATTACTAAATTATAATTAAAAACTACTTTTTTAATCAAAATAAATAAATGTTATAAATTATGAATAATAGTGATTTTAAATTATATTTAGATTATATTTCTACTATTTAATACAATGTTGGTCAGTGGACATAATTTCACATTTAAACTAGACATAAGGAAGTGCTAATCTTTTGATACTTATTATTTTTTTTAAACACGCTTTTTATTTTGACAGTGGGAATTAATTTTAAATTAATTTCTGCCACTTCTTTGTTTTGAATTTAGAAAATTTTATTCCATATTTAAAATTAGGAGTTCCAAATTGTGCAAACATGTAACATTTATTTTTAGACATTTTGAATAATTACTTCGGTAAATATTTTATTTACCATGGTTAAAGGGTAAGTCCGGTAAATAAGGATAACAAAATAATATTATAATAATATTAATTTACCCTAAAACGTGTCATAAACCTATTGGTTGATACATTTCCGACCATGGGCATCTTTGGGTCAATTTTCGGACGCCATGGAGCCACTTGTAGGTGATAAAGACACTTTATATTAATTAAGTTAAAATAAATACAAAAATGACATAACCATATATCTTTTAGAAAAACAATTTTTACATAGGGTTATATATATTATATTTTTGACTATAAATATTATTTATAAATCTAAAAGGATTTCATTCATAATGGTATTTTATTTATAATTTTTAGACAATGAATAATTAAATTTATTCGAAATTGACAAAAATATGTTTTTAAAACATATATTATATTATTAATTGATATTCTATTCCGAAAAATCTAAGGATCGGCCAAAGTACTTATATCATGACAGGTGCATCATTAATGGACCACTTGGGGGTCTCTTTGATGTATATAGTATGTTTATTAACTATATAATATAAAAACACAATGTAACATGGTAAATGTCAGATTAATTAACTAAGAGTTAAAACAAAAAGATAAGGTTAATATAGTGACACAAACCTATCTAAAACCAATTGGTTGTGTGGTTTTCAACCTATCCTCTCCTTAACCTTTAAATAATCCAATTTGGAGCCATTAGAAACCGAATATGAATTTATTTTAATGAAATATTTTTATCTTTTCCTACGGTGCCCCTCACCACTCTTATAAAAGGATACTCCCCCTTCCCTCTAATTCATACCCCCAAAGCCTTTTGTATCGGCCAACCCCAGCCCAAATACACTCTCAACGTCCCTCATTTCAACCTAGAGGCATTAGTTTGATGAAAAAGCCAACATAAGGAGCCCTTTTGATCAAATCAAAAGGAAGAACCTGAAGAAGAGGTAATGTTTTCACCACCCTCTTTCAAGTTCCTTTCTTCTTCCACTTATTCTTTCTTTTTTATTACCATTCTAAAATAATAATTTCAGTATCTTCTATATAATTTGATGTTATTATAAATATGGTATAACCATATTCTGTATTCTATCCATCCTTTGAATGACATGTCATCATACGTGTGTATGTACGGCCTACCGTCTCCATGTCGTGGTGTAATTGTTATTCAATACATTATTATTTGGATGGGTATGATAATGATGTTTAATTGATATAAATAATAAATATAACATGATAATTATTATATATAATTATGATATACTATCCAATTATATATTATTTTAATCTCAAAAAAATGATATTGTCGCTCGTGCGTACGTACGGACTACCGTCTCCATAAACGTGATGAGATTCATTCCCCAACATATCAATTCAAGAATAATTTTTATTTGATGGTTAAAAATAATGTTTAAAGACTTTATATCATTCTGTATATGAATAAGATACAACCTATCCATAACAAACATGGATTATGTAACAAAACATATAAAAGAAAATGAGTAAGTGAACACCCGAAACGATGATATTACTAAAATATTATTAACAAAGAAATATTAAAAGTTCATATATGATATCATACTTATGTATATGATTCTTGTATAATTAAATAACAATTATTTAACTATTATACTGGAGGTTAACGTACCCTCTACCAAGAAAATGTACATTGTAAGGGTTTATTTCACAATCTCTTCATTATCTAAGGTTGTTTATACATTACTATCTACTGGGACCTCTTTATCATCCACATCCATGTTTATTAAAAATTTATTTCAAAACATTCTTACTATTTTACAGAATATGGGTTAAAGTAATTTATACCAATGTTTTACTTTTTATAAGAAGTTTATAATGGAATCTTTCCGTCGTTTTCCAAACAAGGTCCTTTTTAACCTTTTTGACAGAATTAAGGTAAGAATGTCTTTTTTAACTTATACGGCGGGTGCGGCTTCTTCTACTGTTATGAAATCATCGAAGATTCCCTTACAACCTTATAAGAATATTTTGAATGTAAATGTTTTGTTTTATAATTATGTGACTTTTAAATTATTTTAAAAAAAGAGATATTTATCTCAAATGGTTTTGATTTCATATATGTCAAAATCCTTTGATGGATTTTAAACTTATTTGAAGTTGATTTGTTATGATACAAAACATCAATATAGTATTGAAGGTTTTTTGATATGTTTGACAGTGGATGTGTTATTTTTATATCATTCATGGTTTATGGAGATAGTATTGATATTTCGTATGCTAGATTTAATATGACTATTTATGTTATGTCTAAACCTGTTCATATGAGGAATGAATTGGACTTAATAAGTGACGGGTGGATCCCACTATAGCTCCTCAATGAATCGGTAGGTATCATGAGATAAACTATTGCCTTGTCACAAGGCCAAGACAAAATCTTATTTGTATTCTTTGCACAAGGCCTTGACTATGTGGTTTTGATAGTTTGGCATTATTTATTCCATCATTATCAAAGTGGTTATTGATATTGCATGTGATTATTTGACTAGTAGAATATCCATGTGAATAAGTAAATGGAATTATTTCATTTTAACTTTTCCATATTATGTTGAAGTTCATGTTTAAAAGGATTTTGTTTTGGTAATACATTGCCTTAAATGATTATGTTTATTAATGAATGTTTCTACTATTTTGTTATCCTTACTGAGCATCTGAGCTCTCCCCTTTCAATGTTTTAATTTTTCCCAGGATGTGAAGAAGTATTTTATGAATGACCTGCAGGAATAGTATGAGGGGATATGAATACAATATATTGTGGTTGTTTTTTTTACTTTATGATGTAATGTAAGACTTATGAATGTATCTAGTGTTTCCAAGGCTACTAAACTAATCGGTCTTTCGAGACTTGATCTTTTGTGATTATGCCAATGTTATATAATAATGCACTGACTCTGGGTAACTGGGGTCGGGGGATTACCATATTTGGGTGGGAATTTATATATATTATCTTTAGTATTCAGAATGAATACTTTTCAACCAAATACCTTGAAGTTGAAATGTCAAGGATTTCTACCATTCCACAATTCATAAGGGGTTTTGTTAAGAAAAGTTCTAACCTAAACACGATTTATAGTGTAACATGTGGAACATACAGCTTCATCCCATAAATTTTTGGCTATAGAATATTTACTCAACATGGTTCTAGTTAATTCTTGACGAATTCAATTTCTTCTTTCAACAACATCATTCTATCGAGGAGTTCATGGTGCATAGAAGTTACGAGTAATGCCTTTTCTACTACAAAAAGTTTCAAAATCCGAATTTTGAAATTATCCTCAATGATCACTATGAATAGTTATCAATGGAAGGTTTTTATCATTTTTAACATGGGATCAAAAACTTTTGAAATAAGAAAAAGATGAAAATTTCTTTTCTAGAAAATAGACCCACGTAAATCTAATGTAATCATCGACTAAGACAAATATATAATATTATCGCCCAATGCTTCCAGATTAGGTTGGACCAAAAATATCCATATGAACCAACTATAATGCATCAGTTGTTGATAATTCACTGATTGATATAAAAAATTATTTATGTTTCTTTTCATATTGACACAAAAAATTAACTTTTGACGAATCAAATCTAAGCTCTGGCAAATCCATAAAAAGTCTTTTCTTAGGGAGTTTTCATAGGTTCCTAGGGTTAAAATGTCCCAACCTTCTATGAAATAACCAAGAATGATCATTCATTGCACTAAGACAAGGTATATTTTGGATTCTAAGGTCCTCTCTGTTCAGAGTGTATACATTCTCTTGCCTATGGGTAGAAAGAATAAACTCTTCCTTGGAATTGTGTACTAAGAACTTTTAATTAATAAAATTCAAAAGGTAACCTTCATAACATAATATAATTTTGCTAATGAGGTTGTGATTAAGTCCTTTAACAAATAAATCAGTTTAAATCAATGTTTTTCCAAGAAGAACAATGTTACTTATACCAATAATTTCTCCCTAAGCATTATCTCTGAATGTAATTTTCCCTCTTTTAGTCTTGATAATATTTTCAAAGAATATTTTGTTACCAGTCATATACCGGGAACATACACTATCCATGTACCATGTATTTTTGTTGGTACTTTCTTTATTTTCCTGAAATTAAGAGTGTTAGACTTTCGGAACCCAAACTTTCTTGGATCCGGAAACATCAGAAATCAAAAATTTCGGAATCCACATTTTCTTATAAAAATAAGCTTTATGAAAACCTAAAGACTGAGTTTTATTTTGGGAAAAACATTTTTCCCAATGTCCACCACACTGACATTTAGTGCAGAATAGAACACTTTGAGGAAAAATAGTTATTACTAAAAAACGGTTTTCAATGAGTATAACCAAAACCAGAACTATTCCTTAGAGGATGAATTTGGGAATACATTTTATCAAAGTTTTCCTTACCTAAGGTAAATTTTAACAAAATCTTCCTCAAGGAAAATAGTTCTGACTTTTGTTGGACAACAAAATTTTTATCCTAAAAAACATTATCTTTAGAACTATAGTTACTCTCTAAAATATTTTTCATAGAAATTACATTTTCAAGATCCTTAGAAAGGTTATCGTTCTCAGAATTTACTTCATCAAGGTTTTTTGTAATACATTCAAAACCAAAATTTTTTTATCAAGATCTTTTGAAAGATCTGATACTTCCTTAGTAAGAATAGAAATTATAGAAATTTCCTTATCTTACTTTTTCTTTTCTTTAGATTTTTCATTCTCAAGAAGTTTAGAAATCCTAGAACTTCTTCATAAGTAGGTAAAGTATTATCTTTTGATGAGGAAGAATCATCATCTGAATATTCATAGTATTTATCATTACTATAATTTTAATTCAAAGATACATTTGTGATCGACTCAGCATTGTGTACCTTATCCATTAGACAATGATTTAATAGGTAATATGACTATTAGACCAAGATTCATCTGACCAGAAGATTCATACTCTAAGGATTCATCAGATGATTCTCCAACACTGGCACTCCAGGTGTCATTAGGTTTCAAAACATTCTTAGCTTTATCCTTGTAGTATTTTTTCTATTTATTTCATAATTATTTTCCTTTCTATCTTTTTTAAGCATAGGAAAATCTAGCCTTATATGCCCTGCTCTTTTACATTCATTACAAGTAACTTATGAGCCTTTATTGTATTTTCTTTTGTTCTTCTTAAATCAATTCTGAAAGTCTTTCTTCCCATCTATCATGTTCATCCTTTGAGAAAGAATAGCTAGTTCATTCTCAGAATGTTCACATTCACTAGATTCAGATAAAATAATGACATTCTTAGATTTAGATCTTGTAACCCTTTCAGGATTCTTGGCTTTAGTATGATTTGAAGTTGTGGTAAAAGAAACACTTCCATTTCCATTCTTCTTCTTAATATTTTTAGCATCTCTCTTCATTCTATTATCATGTTGAAGAAGAGTTCCAAAAATCTCATCAAGACTAATTTGAGATACTTTCCTATTTTCAGCAATAGTTGTTCTCTTCGATTCCCACTGATTAGGCATGATATCTATAATCTTTCCCACACTAGCTTCATCATCTAATCCTTTCTCCCCCATAGACACTAAATTGTTATCAATATTCATAAACCATTGTTGCAACTTGCATACTGGTTCTCCATAAGGAAATAAAAATCCATGATATTCTTCATGAAGCATAGATATTCTTATTTCTATAACATTGGATGTACCAAAATGAGTAACCTCCAATTTCTTGCATATACAATTTGAAAATTCACAAGAAGAAATCAAACTATATATATTCTTGGTCATGGAACACAACAAAGCATTGCGTACCTTGTAGTTTAGTTGATATTCTTACTTTTCTTGATTAGTAAAATTTATGACTTTCTTATAAAGAATTTTGTAATCTCCAGTAAGCATAACAATTTTTTCCACTCTAGTATTAGTAAAACATGACTTCATAAGATCTTTCCTATATTCATAATCATTCCCATCAAATATAGGTGGTATAGTAGAATTTAGATTTTCAATCGAACCGACATTCGTACCATTCATCTTAATGAAAATATCTTTCCACAAAAACTTTTTAATAGAAAAAGTTTGTAAACAAGTATAAATTTCCTAAGCATGGAGAATATGAAAAACAATGAAAACTGAGCAAGAAAAATTATATGTGAAAATAAGTATTTCAGAGACCTCCTCTGATACCTATTATAGGATCGAAATAAGAATGAAGATTCTCAATTACAAGAGAGGGGGGGGGGGGGTTGAATTGTATACTTTAAAAATTCCTTTGAAACCTTTAAAGTCAGTATAAAAACATTATTTTTTAACCTTATGGAAAACTATGTTTAATAGGGTTAAACAAAGTGAATTAACAAATCCTCTTAGTTCTACAAACATGCTAGGTTCCAGAAATATCGCCGTAGGTAATGAAACTTAAGAAAATTTTACAATGAAAATATTCTTCCTTAATGTGTATAGAATCATATTAATTAGAGTATAAAAAGTACAAGGAAATAAGATAGTTATACTTTCCTTATTAATCGAAATGCAGTAGAAAATTAAATTTAAACAAAACAAGTAACAAGTATGAAATATTTTAACCCAAAGAATAGGGTATCAAACAAACATAGATAAAGGTCCCCTGATTTATACTTTAAGAAAGTCGGTCTTACCCACAATAGGGTAAGCACTCGATAGGAATATCGGAATCTGTCTTGCAATCCCCGCAAGACCTCGAACATCAAGGTAGTCGGCACCTCTGTCTTCCTTATCAAGGAAGTCCTCAAACTTTAAGGTAGTTGGCACCTCTATCATCCTATCCCCAGAAGCCCTCAAATGTACTCAACAAAATTTAGAGTCACATGAAGCAAGCTAAACAAGATGTTCAGGATGCACAAAGCATGAGTCTCTCTCTAGAAATCATTTCAACAGCATGAAATCTCTAGAGGGATCAACTGATTCATCAATGTTATGGGCTCGTTCAAATGAGCTCCTATTTATAGGCACTTTTCCAACTTTCGGCTCCCTCCTCTAATGGTAATATGTTTTCTTGAATCTCAGAGGGACCTATACACATGTCACTTAAACAACGGTGGGTTAGAAACAGAATGTAGGACATCGTTTCATAACATTAACAAGGGTAAGAAAAAATATGGTAGGTTAACCAAATCTATTTTTCAGAGTCTAAGGAAAATAAAAGTTTTGAGTCTAACATAAATATAATTCAGTGTCTAAAATACATGGATATTAAGATTATTATTTCCAAATACTTCAGAAAAATAATTCTATAGAATTCAACCTCTCAATTCTGAGGAATTCAGAGTCTAAATTTTGAGGAATTTGGAGTCGATATTCTAAGGAATTTGGAATCTGAATTCATAGGCATTCTGAGTCTAAATTCTAAGTAATTTGGAGTCTAAATTCTATGTAATTCAGAGTTTGGATTCTAAGGAATTCAGAGTCTGAATTCTAAGGAATTCAAAATCTTTAATTCATAGAATTCAGATTTTGAATTTCAGAGAATTTGGGATCTGAATTTTAGAGAATTTGGACTCTAAATTTCAGATAATTCGGAACCTGAATTTCATAGAATTCAGAACCCGATTTCAGATCCTAAAAATAGAATACTATATATTTATGTATTTATATAATTTTGAGATTTTAGATGAGAAACCGATTTGTACACTTAGAAATAAAATGAGTTAGATTTTAGAGAAACTATAACATGAACAATGAAAACACGTGTAATGAGAAGTTTTCCTTGGGGAAGGAAAATCTTCCTTATTAAGATAAATTCTAAGGAAATAAAATATTCCTTAAGAGATAGTGTTTGTGATTTTAGAAACAAAAATGAATTGAAAATTCTTAAGAAATCCTTATTGACTCAACAGTCACCCCCTATTTGGAATGCACAAACATCCTTTCGAAAAAGAATATAAGGACTTAACAAAGATTATGGACTTGTAAATAAAAACTTATCTCCCTTTATATATGGGAAAAGATGAATACGACTAACTCCTCCTTAGGTTTTGGATACCCTAAGGTTTGTATTCTTGATTTCTTGATTGAGATTTTATATTTTCTTACAAACAAAAATCTTCAAAAAAACCCCCCTTAGATGAACTCCCACTTACTAAGGGAAATTTATCCTTTACTTATTATTCTTTTTAACAATCCTTTCTCCCCCTTTGTGATTTTCAAAAAGGAATAAAAGGAATGTAAAAAAATTGGTACCTGAAATACTAGTACTAAACAACAAAATATATAGAGAACAACGAGAATTTCATTAAAATTAAAAGAATTTGTACAAAGAGTAAATACAAAAAATGATCGAATTTGATAAAAATCATCCTTCTTTCCCCTTCGGCTTGATCTTCATTACAATGGTTTTTATCTTTTTGAGCTTTTTGTTATATTCTTATGCATGCTTAAGCAACTCATCCTAATCTTCACTTTTCTTCTCTAAGGCTTGAATTTTTTCTTCTTGATCCTTAAGAATATCTGCCCGAGCCTTCAACATTTCTTCTTGCTTAACCAAATTCTCTTAAAATAAAATTCTAAGATCCCTTTCTCTTTTAGCACTCATAACAACTGAATAGAGATTTCTATTTAAGTCTTTTACTTATTATTTCAGAGTAGTCTATTCAAGACTTAGCTTTTCATCAAAACTTTTAGTGAGATCCTTGATCTTCCCATCTTCGGTGTCAAAATCATATTTCACACAATATTGGAAATCATCATGGATTCTCATTTCTTCCATTGTATTCCTTGAACAGCTTTAATATTATTGCATGATCTTTTATGAGCCTGATAACCAATGAGAAAGGTCTTGAAATATGCCTCGAGACTGACACACTTATCCATCACCATGGAAACTAAATCCGATTTTTGATTTAACGTATGATGAAGCATCTGGAATATTGAATCTTTTCTTGGGAATAAAGGAATAGTACCAACCAACTTTTTCAATGACTGAACGAAAAAATCATGTCCAAGAGAGGATGATTTTGAATACGAGAGTTTGGTTGGTGAGGATTATATTTCTATCTTAACAACTTTCCTCTTTTATTAAGTAACAACCTCTTTATTCTGCACTATAGATTTATTAGGTTTATCCACTACCACCTTCTTTCCCTTATCATCCTTTGGATTGTTTTCTTCTTTTCTAGGTGATTCATGTTCACTATCAGATAACTAAATGAACTTATCTTCATCTACATCTTCCTTCTTATCTCTTGCCACAACATTCTTTGGCTGAATGGAATAATCATTGATTCATCCCAAATCAGATAGTTTATTGACTTCTTCCTCATTCTTCTCATCTTTTCCAGGTGTAGAAAGTTTTGAGGATTCCTCTTCATATGTTCATATTGATAACTTCTCAGAAGGACTCTCCTACTCATGATAATATTCAACTTGCTTTATCATATCTTATGTATCAACACTTCCTTCCTTCATTCTTATTATTCTTCTTCTTCTTTTACCACTTCCACTATTTCTTTTTCTTGATGTTGTTCTAGAATCACCTACTTCGTTACCAGAGTCTCTATTAATGATTCTATTAAAAAAATTCGAGTACTGGAATTTGTTCAAATTATTTCTCAGCATCCTTGAGAAGTGATTGTAAAATTTCAGCCTCAGTCATCTTCTTCTTCTACTTATTCTCTTTCTCTTGATTCTCAAGATTCTCAACAGCCTTTTCCTTCAAGGATTTTTCCTCAGCAGGATCCAATCCAAAACTAGGCTCCCATTCCATTTGGTTTTTCTTGTCTTCTCTCAACATAGCCACTACTTCGTCAGGATATGTTTTTTTTCTTCTTAGACTTCGGGGGTGCTGACTGAGTTTACTTAGCCAGTGGAGTTTTTCCTTTCTCTTTCAGTTCCTTCACCTTCGTCTTCCTTAAATCCTTTTTTGAATTCTCAGCCACTTCATGCTTCTTCGAAAGAGATTCTACATCTACTTATCATAAATCATAGAAAACTACAAATTGACTATTAAAACCAATTTTCATTCTCCTTACGGTATGATCGCTCAACAACATCACTTTGTAATTTCATGTCTTAGAACTGCCTGGTATTTTGAAAGACTTATTGTAATGTACAATGATCTTGGAAAGGATTTCTCGATACATGATAATATGAGACTTAAGATTTCCATTATTGATATTCTCGATTTTCACCAAGATATACTTAACCAAGTATATCATCATGAGGTTGACCAAGAAATCCAATATATATATATATATCAGTCATTTTTAGGGTATCCTTATCTACTTTCCTTGGAATTATAAAACCATGAACCCAAAACTGAAGAATCATAAAATTTGTAGAAAGGTGAACTATCTTCGGAGTCTTTACTCCCTTCAATCCAAGACACTCTATTGCCTTTTCCTTATCAAAGGATCTTGATACCTAAGGTAGTTTCTGATTACAAAACTCTGCTTCCCCTTCGTATGGAATACCAATCAGACTCATAGCCTTCCTGTATAGAAGAGAGTAGGTATTAACATAACACTTTAAAGATAATTTATCTCTCCATCCTTCATTGAAAAAGATAACCATTTCATATAACTATACCATCAACTCTGGAAACACCAGATCCTATGCCATCAGTTTCAATATACATACATTCTCCCAACCATTCAGCTTGATGTTCTTAGAAATAATATAATCATATTTAGAAAAGAATTTGGGATCAACTAACCTCTCTCGGTATATCTTCCAGTTAGATATTTCCTTATCATTCGACATTTATTTTTTAGAAGAGGCTTCAACAGACATTCAGAACTTAGGAAACATGGAAGATTCAGAACAACCATGAAATACAGAGATAGTTCTTTAATACGCAGAATCTTGAAAAACCAATGTCAAAAAACCATCCGGGGTACATTATAGAGGCAATTTAGATGACAGTTCAAATTATATTCTTGATCAAAGGGTTGAAAACATTCTAATCAGAACTGACAGTTGAGATAATAGCCAAAGAATAATTTTGATAGATTCCGATTTTTTGAGGTTTTTAAGATAAACATTTTGATTTAAGGGAAAGTGAATCCAAAAAATTTAAAACAAAATGAAAATACCAATAAGAGGAAAAAATGATTAGGATAATTTAGGAATGGAAACATACAATTCGGATTGCTAGTAAGATTATTCGTAATGAGAAAAATTCTTCATGAAGACCTTTAGATTCTGAAAATTTTTTATTAAAAAAATTTTAGACTATGAAAAATTTAGATTAAAAAAATTAGATTACAATTTTTTTCAGATTACGAAAAATTTTAGATTATGAAAGAAAATTTAGATTATGAAAAATTTAGATTATGAAAAAAAAATTTAGATAACAAAAAATTTAGATTATGAAAAAAACTAGATTACGAAAAATTTAGATTACGAAATAAAATTTAGATTACCAAAAAATTAGATTAAGAAAAAAATTAGACTACGAAAAAAATTAGATTATGAAAAAAATAAATTACGAAAAAAATTAGATTAGGAAAAAATTTAGATTTAGAAACATTTAGACTAATAACAAGAAAATGCACCCCCTATGAAAAGATGTTTGTTCCTGTCAAGAGACATGTTTAAATGGATGTTAATAGGGAATATTAACTTACAGTTATCATTCCTAACTTCTGTTTAATGTATTCAAATCCATCGGATGGTAAAGATTTTGTGAAAATATCAGCAAGTTGATCTTGTGTTCTGTTAAATTGAAGAATGATATCTCCTTTTTGTGTGTGATACATAAGAAAGTGATGCCAAATATCTATGTGTTTTTCACAAGAGTGATGTTCATGATTTTTACTAATGTAAATGGAACTAGTATTATCACACAAAATCGTTTGATTTCGTAAAACTCATAGCATAGTCTGTGAGTGTGTGTTGCATCCACAACACTTGAACACAACACCTTCCAGCTTCAACATATTCAGCTTCAGGAGTGGAATGTTCTACTGATTGTTGCTTTATTCATGACCAAGAAACTAATGAATCTCGTATGAAATGACATGTTCCAGATATACATTTCTTATCCATTCTACAAACACTAAAGTCTGTATCTAAAAAACTTTTTTAAAAAAACATTTCTTGAAGAATAAAAGAGTCCAAAATCTATGGTTCCCTTTATGTATTGAAAAATTATTTTTCACTTCCTTTAAATGAGATTCCTTAGGATTGGATTGATATCTTACACATAAGCATAGAGAAAACATTAAGTCTTGATGACTAGCTGTCCGGTATAGTAAACTTCCTATCATACCTATGAGTGATGTTTGATTTACTGGTTTCCCAACTACATGAAGATCATGTGAATTTGAGGTACCAATAGGAGTACTAATACTCTTAGTGTTGTCATATCCATACTATTTAATAAGATCATTAAAATACTTATGTTGAGATATATAAATTCCTTCTGGTTTTTAAGAAATTTGAAAACCTATGAAAAAATGTTAACTCACCCATCATACTCATTTCAAACTCATATTTCATTAGATCCGAAAAGGAATCAGTTAATGATTGTCAAGTTGGACCGAATATAATGTCATCAACATAAATTTGAACAATCAAAACATTTTTCTTATCTTTATTTATAAAAAGTTTTGTATCTGAATTTCCTTTAACATAATTTTTTTGTAACAAAAATCATGTATGTCTATCATACTAGGCTCTAGGGGCTTTTTTAAGTACATATAAAGCATTGGTATGTTTGAAAACATGTTCAGGATTTTTTGTATCTTCAAAACCAGGGGGTTGTTCAACAAAAAATTCATCTTGAACATATCAATTAATGAAAGCACATTTAAAATCCATTTGAAAAATATTGAAATTAAAGAATGTTGTAAAGGAAAGTAAAATACGAATAGATTCAAGTCTAGCAAATGGAGCCAAGGTTTCTTCATAGTATATTCCTTCTTGTGACTATATCCTTTAGCAAATAATCTAGTTTTATTTCTTACAATGATTCAATTTTCATCCCACTTTTTTCTGAAGACTCATTTTACTCCAATAACAAATGTTTCCTTAGGTCTTTCAACCAATGTCCAGACTTTATTCCTTTCAAATTCATTAAGCTCATATTGTATGGATTTAACCCAATCATCATCACCTAAATCTTAATCACTTCTTTTTGGTTCTAATTGAGAAAGAAATTCTAGATGTTATACTTCATTTCATAAGGAACTTCTAGTCCTTACAGGTTGATTTACATCACCAATGATACGATCAATGGGATGATTTTTCAGAAGCAACTAATTTTTGTTTTGTAAAACCTATTCATCAACATATGGTAGAAATTCTTCTCGTGTAAATTATTTTGAAACATTTTTTTGAAAATTTTCTCTAACAGAATGATCCTCTATTAAGGGTTAAAAATCCGTTTTTGAAGAAACATTGGAGGATGTAGGTTGAGGTTGTTTAAAAACAAAAGGATCAGTTTCATCAAATTTGACATGTAATGTTTCTTCAACAGTAAAAGTATTTTTATTAAAACTCTACAGGCCTTAGAAGTTGTGGAGTAGCTTAAGAAAATTCCTTCATCAGATTTGGGTGTGAATTTATGTAGATTATATTTAGTATTCAGAATGAATAATTTGCAACCAAATACCTTGAAGTAAGAAAGTCAAGGCTTTCTACAATTCTACAATTCATAAGGGGTTTTGTTAAGAAAAGGTCTAACCAAAATACAATTTATAGTATAACAAGTGGTACTTACAGCTTCATCCCAAAATGTTTGGCTATAGAATATTCACTCAACATGGTTCTAGTTATTTCTTGAATAATTCTATTTCTTATTTCAACAACACCATTTTTTTGAGGCGTTCTTGGTGCTGAGATGTTATGAGTAATGCCTTTTCTACTAAAAAAAGTCTCAAAATCATAATTTTGAAATTCTCCCCCATGATCACTATGAATAGTTATCAATGGAAGGGATTTCTCATTTCTAACATGGGATCTAAAACTTTTTAAATAAGAAAAATCTTCAGATTTCTTTGATAGAAAATAGACGCACGTAAATCTAGTGTAATCATCGACTAAGAAAAATACATAATATTTCCACCCAATTCTTTGAGTTTGTGTTGGACCAAAAAGATCCATATGCACCAACTATAATGCACCATTTTTTGATACTTGACTGATTGATTTAAAACATGATTTATATTTCTTTCTATATTGACAAGGATCACAAACTTTGGAAGAATCAAATATAATCTCCGGTAGATCCTTAAATAGTCTTTTCATGGAGAGTTTTCATATGTTCCTATGGTTACAGTGTTCTAACCTTCAATTCCAAAATCAAGAATGATCTTACATTGCACTAATACAAGGTATATTTTGGCTCCTAAGGTCTTATAAGTTTTGTGTGTATATATTATCTTGCCTATGGGATGAGAGAATACACACTTCCTTGGAATTATGTACTAAGCACATGTCATTCCTAAAATTCACAAGGTAACCTTCATCACATAATTGACTTATGCTATTGAGGTTTCTTAAGAACTTTAAAAAATAATACATTGGAAATCAATGTTTTTCCAAGAAGAACAATGTTACATATACAAATAATTTCTCCCTGAGCATTATCTCCAAATGTAACTTTTCCTCCTTTATTCTTGATAATCTTTTTAAATAAGTTTTTTTTACCATCCATATTCTAGGAACATCCACTATCCATGTACCATGTATTGTTGTTGGTACTTTCTTTATTTTCCTAAAAATAAGATTGTTAGACTTTCGAAACCCAAACATTCTTGGATCCAGAAACTTTAGAAAGAAAACATTTAATAATCCACATATTCATAGAAAATTATGCTTTATGAAAACCTAAAGGCTGATTTTGGCTTAGGGAATAACTTTTTTCCAAATGTCCACCACACTGCCATTTAGTGCATAATGGAGAACTTTTTGGAACAAAATAGTTATTACTGAAATACAATTTTGAATGAGTTTAACTAACACCAGAACTATTCCTTAGAGGTCGAATTTTGGAAGACATTTTATCAATGTTTTCCTTACCTATGGTAATGTTTTACAAACACTTCCTCAAGGAAAATATTTCTGACATTAGTTTGATAAAAAAATTTTTGTACTAAAAAACATTAGTTTTAGAACTAGAGTTAGTCTCACAAAATATTTTTCTTAGAAATTACATTTTCATGATCCTTAGAAAGTTTATCATTCTCAAAATTTAATTCCTCTAGGTTTTTTGAAATACATTCAAAATCAAAAAATTTCTTATCAAGATCTTTAGAAAGATTTGATACTTTCTTAGAGAGAATAGAAATTATATAATTTTCATTATCAAGATTTTTCTTGACTTTAAAATTTTCATTCTCAAGAAGTTTGGAAAAATTAGGAACTTATTCATATGTAGGTAAAGCATTATCTTATGACGAGGAAGACTCATCATCTGAAGATTCATAGTATTTATCATTACTATAATTTGAATTCAAAGATACCTTTATGATAGACTCATCATTGTGTACCTTAGCCATTAGACAATGATTTTCAATAGGTAATATGACTATTAGACCATGATTCTTCTGACCAGAAGATTCATACTCTGACGATTCATCAGAAGAGTCTCCACCACTGGAACTCCAGGTTTCATTAGCTTTCAAAGCTTTATTAGCTTTATCCTTGTAGTATTTCTTTCAATAACTTTCATAATTATTTTCCTTTCTATCCTTTTTCTTAAGCATAGGAGAATCTGGCCTTATATGTCGTGCTATTTTACAATCATAAAAAGTAACTTCTGAGCCTTTCTTATCTTTTCATTATTTCTTCTTAAATCTATACTGAATTTCTTTCTTCCCAACTATCTTGTTCATCCTTCAGGAAAGATTAGCTAGTTTATTATCATAATGTTCACTTTCACTAGATTCAGAAAAAATAGTGACTTTCTTATATTTGGATCTTGTAACCCTTTCAGGAGTACAGGCTTTAGTATTATTTGAAGTTGTTGTAAAAGTAACACTTCCATTTGCATTCTTCTTCTTAATATTTTCAGTGTCTCTACTCATTGTAGTCTCTTGTTGAAGAAGATTTCCAAAAATATCATCAATCTTAATTTGAGATACTTTCCTATTTTTATCAATAACTATTTTCTTAGATTCCCATTCATTAAGAATGATATCTATAATCTTGTCCATAATAGCTTCATCATCTAAACCTTTCTCTCCCACAGACTATAAACTCTTAAAAATAGTCATAAACCTTTGTTGCACATTGCATACTGGTTCTCTTTAAGGAAATAGAAATCCATGATATTCTTCTCTAAGAATATCCCTTCTTGTTTATATAACATTCGATGTACCAAAATGAGTAACCTCCAATTTCTTCCAGATACAATTTTCAGCTTCACAGGAAGAAATATGAATATATATATTCTTGTTCATGGAACGCAACAATGTATTGAGTACCTTGTAGTTTAGTTGATATTATGAATTTTCTTGCTTAATAAAAGTTCTGACTTTATTATCAGGAATCTTGTAATCACTAGTAATCATAAAAAAGTTGTCCACTCCTATATTAATAACAAAATAATTCATACGATCTCTCCAATTTTGATAATCATTCCCATCAAATATAGGTGGTCTAGTAGGATTTAGATTGACAGTCGAACCAAAATTCTTTCTAGCCATCTAAATAAAAATATCATTCCACAAAAACATGTTAATAGTAAAAGTTTGTAAACTAGAATAAATTTCCTACGAATGGAGAATATTAAGAACACTGAAAACGGAGCAAGAAAACTTATTTGTGAATATAAGTATTTTAGAGACCTCATCTGATACCAATTGTAGGATCAAAATAAGAATGTAGATGCTTAATTACAAGAGGGTGCGGGTGAATTGTAAACTTTAAAAATTCATTTGGAACCTTCAAAGTTGTTAGAAAAACATTATTTTTTAAACAATAAGGAAAACTTTGTTTAACAGGGTTAAACAAGGTGAATTCACAAAGCCCCTTAGTTCAACAAACTTGCTAGGTTCAGGAAATATGGTTGCAGAAATGAAACTTAAGAAAAAATTACAAGGAAAAGATTCAACCTTAAAGCATGTAGAATCTTATTAATCCGTGTATACAAAATTACAAGGAAATATAAGATAGTTATACCTTCCTTATTAATCAAAATTCAACGAAAAATAAACATAAAACAAAACAAGTAACATGTATGAAATATTTTAACCCAATGAGTAGGGTATCAAACAACCTTGGATAAAGTTACCTTGACTTATACTTTCAAGAATGTATGCCTTACCAACACCAGGTAAGCCCTCTATTGGAATATTAGAATCTATCTTGCAATCCACGCAAGCCCCAGAACTTCAAGGTTGTTGGCACCTCTGTCTTCCGTATCAAGGATGTTGTCAAACTTTATGGTAGTCGGCAACTCTTTCTTCCTATCCTCGGAAGCCCTCAAATGTACTCTTCAAAATTCGATGTCGCGTGAAGCAATATCAACAAGACGTTTAGTAAGAACAAAGCGTGAGAGTCTCTCTCTCTAGAAATCACTTTAGCAGCATGAAATCTCTAGAGTGATCAATTGATTCATCAAAGTTATGATCTCGTTCTAATGAGCTCCTATTTATAGGCACTTATCCAACGGTCGGCTCCCACCTCCAACGGTCATATTTTTTCTTTAATCTTGGACGGACCTGTACATGTTTCGCTTAAACAACGGTGGGTTAGAAATAGAGTGTATGACATCGTTTCATAACATTAACAAGGGTAAGAAAAAATATGGTAGCTTAAAAAAATCTATTTCTCAGAGTCTAAGGAAAATAATATCTTGGAGTCTAACATAAATATCATTCAGTGTCTACAATACATGGATATTCATATTCTGTTTTCAAAAGAATTCAGAGCCCGAATTCTATAAAATTTGGAGTCCGAATTCGGAGGAATTCGGAGTCTGAATTCTGATGAATTCAGAGTCTGAATTCTAAGGACATAGGAGTCTGAATTCTACATAATTCAGAATCTGAATTCTAAGGAATTCAGAGTCGGAATTCTAATGAATTCAGAGTCGGAATTCTAAGGAATTCGTAGAATGAATTATTAGGATTTCAGAGTCTGAATTATAAGGAATTGAGAGTCGGAATTCTAAGGAATTGTGAGTCTGGTTTCTAAGGAATTTAGAGTCTGGAGTCTTAGGAATTTAGAGTATGAATTATAAGGAATTTAGAGTCTGAATTCTAAGGAATTCGGGATCTATATTTTAGAGAATTTGGATTCTAAATTCCATAGAATTTGGAATCTGAATTTTAGAGAATTCGGATTCTGAATTTAAGAGAATTATGAACCTGAATTTCAGAGAATTCAAAACCTCAATTCAGATCCTAAAAACAGTATACTCTATATCTATGTATTTATATAATTCTGAGATTTTAGATGTGAAACAGATTTTTACACTTAGAAATAAAATGATTTATATTTTAGAGAAACTATAACATGAACTATGAAAACACGAGTAAGGAGCAATTTTCCTTGGGACAGGAAAATTTTCCTTAATAAGATAAATCCTTAGGAAATAAAATTTTCCTTAAGATAGAGTCTTTGTGATTTTCAAAACATAAAGGAATGGGAACGTCATAAGGAAATCATATTGACTCAACAAATACAATTGATAACTTATGCATCTTAATATCCAGAGTCAATCGTATAACAAACAAAACAAGAGTTGACCATGAAATGAGTCATAAAACGGAATTGTTGCATATCCCATCCATTAGATGACTTGAAACTCTTCCATTCATACAACCATGTATCCTATCTATGCAATCACATATCCCTATAACATCCATAATATTTCATGGCCCCCCATCTATCATGAGAATTCTTGACATCCACGCTATTATAAAATTGCATATCCATATACCTATTACATTTCCTCCAGATTACAACTAGTCATGTGATCGTGAAATCCCTTCCATTCATAAGGATTACTAATCACATGATCCCCTTTCTTCCACATGATCACTTCACCCCCATTCACAATGCAATCTCTTAACACTCTCGGGATCTTGAAACCACATTGGACCTCTCTTATGACTTTTATGAGATCCCAAGATAATTATATCATCTCAACATATCTACTCACCTATCCATATTCCTTGTGATTTGTCCCAAACTTTTTTATCTTTTAGGGAAATATCCCCCATGGGATTAATGACCCTTTATTTCCCACCAGTAGGCTGAGAGAAAATTATATATTATAGCTCATGCATAATCCAAACACAATATCCATATGAACTATGCGTACTCTATTTATTGTTATAAATTGGATACTTAGGAATCCTATTCAAGGCTCGATGCCCATATAAAAAATTAAAATATACTCCTATATATTTCCTTATCATTTTTTCCACGTGACCACGTTCCCCATGGAGACCATAATACCTTCCATATAGCATCCAATTTCTATATTGTTATATCCCTTGTAGAAATTAAAATCCCACCATATGATGTTAAACTACATGTTTAAAATCCATTTTTCATGATGTTAAACTGAAAAACATCAACAATACAAGGACTTTGATTCCTGTTATCAATATGATATGTTGGACGCCTCTCTGGGGTTCAAGACCAACATCCTTGTCATCATACATCATCCTATCAAAGGACTACACAACATTTATGGAAAACCTATTACCAAACATATCCATGATTCCATGTCGCTTCCTTGTAAGTAAACACTACTTGTAGGAATTAATATTATCCCTGTCATACCATAACCTAGACAATGATACAAATTCCTCCCACAAGAAAATATTTCTAGTATATTTATAATTACCTAGGTATGAATTTGTTCTTGATTTGGATACTTCAATTTCCATGGGGACCTATCTCCCATGCATCATATCCTCTCTCATTGGATCATATTCCCTATGAGGATAAACTCTTAACTGAGTAATTTTAGTATGTAAGACCTAATCAATCCTTTGTTTTCACACCATTCATGACAGGAAAATCCTTATTACCGGACATTAAAATACATGGTATAGACCTGTCAAATGACTCTAAACTACATAATTCAAACTACGTGGTCTCTAATCTCTATCTTCACAAGATACATAAGAGTACTCTCCAAGGCTTGAGTCACCCACATCTAACATTAACATTCCCTCATATATATATATATGTATGTATATATGTCTGTATATTTCTTCATGTACCAATTATAACAACATAGACTCTAATTTGTATTCATTTAAGATATATAGGATTCCAATTCAAGTCTTGAGACCCATAACTAATATAAAAATGTCTCTATAGTACAGGAAACCTTGTAAATGAGATGGGGAACCTCTTTTATATATAGATATATTCCCCTTTCCTTTCAATTATAATCAACCATTTTCATGAGGGTAATGATAGTATTAATAACACTATTGGGTAAGATTCATTAATATATCTCAAATCTATAGTAGATTCCTCTATTGGGCAGTAATACCCCCAAAAAATTGTGTATATGATCCCAATCTCTCGTACTCTTGATTTAACATGTATTTAAGGAGTTGTTGGTATGTCCTAGTGATCGCCTACCATTGGAAAGTAGGACCATGAATAACATTAAACCAAATAAACTAGAATGAATATAAAAAACAACACTTAAAATAAAATGGAAATATACCTTTAGCATTGAGAGGTTCAATTCTACTCACAAAACCTGAGGGGTCATGTTCATTATGGAAAATAATACCTTCCACATCAACACAATCATAATCACCTCATAATACCCAAAATGGGTAACCAATTCATACTAACGTGGGTGAAATCACACCACTTATATTACAAGAAGGAATATCTAAAAATACCTCTTCCTCCACTATGGATAAACTCATTTCACCCTAAGGATTGATTGAATAACATTCCCAATCAGTGGAAGTTCTCTAGCTAACCAGGGTCTTGCCTAAGGTTTCACTAGAATCTCCAACTCTCAAACATATTAAACAATATAAGTATCGTGTGCCTTGATCAACTAGTATGAGGGACCATGAATAATGTACATGAGTATACTTAGATTTCCACATATCACCACCCAACTAGTGTAATCCTCTATACATGTAATTTTATAACTCCAACCATCAGTATTCCACACCGATCAGGGACTAACCAAAAGTGATTATTATGGAAGAGGATCAATACATCATCTATCCTAATGGATATCACACTACCCAATACTTAACAAATAAAATCCTTGATAAAAATCATGTTCAACCACAAATAGGTTCCTCAATTCCATCATTATCTCCATAGTGGATGTCCATCCATGAAACTGCTCTTTTAGTCCATAGGTGAGAACCTAGCGTGCTATCTTATTGACGGTGAATCTTTTCCAATAATTCCCTATTTACTAATATATTGAGAGAGTTTGATATAGGTGGTTATATAAGAAAGAATCACCACAAATCAAATTTTCCTCCTATTCAGTCTCTACATGAATCTATAATCTAGAATAACCTCACTATAAAACATAGCTAGAAAGATCCTCATAAAGTCTGTAGCCTCAACGCATACACATACATGGTCACATTACCCAATGTAAGGCCCATAATCCTAAAGTAAAAAATCAAACCTAGATAATAAATCAAACTATAAAAAAGACGTAGAAGTCATGTTGTGAGTTCATGTAAATGGAATATCATCCCTTGACGACATACAATTCCACATAAGAATATCAAAGAAAGAGTTAAAATTCATTCAATTAATGTCTGATTCAGATGAAAAAATGTGAGTCTAAGATTCCAAATAATCTCATATCACCCTCAAATAAGTTTCTACTTGATCCATATATCACACATCATTATTTACCATTGATATAATATCACACTCAGCAGAAACTATTTTCAATTCCACAAAAGAGCTTGTAATAAGCACAAAAGAGAGATAAGTATCCTCAGATTACGGTGTTGGGATATATATCAACCTAAATATCAAAAAAATACCACATAAAAAGTACATTTAAAGGACCAATAATTATCATGGTCTCATCACAACCCTACCTAAACACACAATGTGTCTATTTGGGGGGTAGTAGTGGTAGCGGTGGTGGTGGAATCCCATAGGTTATAGGATGAACCCACAAGGATAATAACATATATGGACATGATAACTGAAAGAGATCATGAAGGATAATATTTGATAGTTGTATGATGCATTTACCAATCTTAGTAGTACCCCAAAACAATTTCATAGAGTTCTAGGTCGACAAATAGGTTATTAGAGTTATGCGGAAAGGATATGTCGACCGCAACAACTAAGTTGATCTCACTGTTATAATAACTAAACTCAATTCCCCATTAAAATTATTTCACTAAGCTCCCAAACCAATCCTCACATGACTAATAAATAAAAACTCTATCCCTAATAAAAAATGATTTAATACCAATCTAACATGAACAGACCTATAAGCACATCTCCCTGTCTGATGGTAAGCTAATAATTCCACCCCAATCCCACCTTAAATAGGATAGGGGATAATGATTATCAATGAATATATATATATATATATATATATATCTCACAATATGGGAGGACTTAACCTAAATAAACCTATAATATATATATATATATATTCAAATACACCATATAACCAAAACAACACTAGGAAATATCTAAATGCTCAATTGAAATGTACGTAACACATGCATAAGAAAACTAGTATAAGAATAACCCACAAGGTAAATACATGGGATACTGTATATCGAACAAGGATCTGAAAAAATTGCACAAGAAATATCCTCTATGATACATGTACCCCTAGATCACACATCAACTACAATATTGACCCCCACTATCTAAAATCACCATGATTTATAATAAATCTCCAACCATCATTTGGATTTAGCTCCAAACATGCCCCACCAGCTCCATGTCCACCCATACCACCTCTAAAATTTTAAATCATCTTCACATTCACAACACATGTGGGAATAAGGCCCATATAGGGGTGATTATAAACATAAAAAATAAGATGACCTGAAAACCACAAAGTGGAGTAAAAAAATAATTCAGCGTAACTCTTGGTATAATAGGTTTCTAAGAGGAAGACAAGGAGTGAAACTAGAACACCAAGTCAACACAAATATTCTAGTACTAAATAGTGATTGTTGGAATGAAAAAGAAGGATAATGTAGATATTCTCAACAATTAGAACCCTCAATGATTCAATAATGGTTCAAATCATATCCACTCTAATACATAATAGTTATAACCTATGAGAAAACAAGAAATAATAGATAAATGAATGGTTTATGAAGCCTGAAGTAAATAAATAGGCGTATTCCACATCTCAAAGGAAAAAAGAGTTGTTAAGTGGGTTACAATTTCAAAGAAGAACAAACCACTCAACCTTTCCAACTACCACATCGTTGATAAAATCTGGGAAGGGGATCGTTCTCATTTTTAATGAATACTGACCCATAAAAGGAAAAGAAAATATAATCCCATATACAATCATAATGGAATCAAGTTTCTGAATGGAATATCATCAATCATTTCTAGTATCAAAGAAATATCACTCACAAAACTATGAATCTAATGTGTCGATAACTAGTAATTCTTCACAACCTTTCCAAGAACATCAGGGTGGGATTTTATACCATTATGGAAAAAACTCCAGCTAACAAGTGATCCTTGCTGATAGAGGATATCACAACTTATAAAATGGGGGGATACCTAACCCTATCATAAGATAATATAATTATCTCACACCTCAAAAAATAAGGGAGATACTGAAACCCTGTTCACAAAATAATGCACGGATAACTGATCTCATAAACAATGCACAGGGTGGGCTGAGAAACCCTATCTGGATGTTAAGATACAGGATATCACACACTAATTATATAGGGGAGATATTGAAACTATAACATTAAACTAAGATATATAATCTCACACCTCACCGAATGAGGGAGATACCAAAACCATATATTTTAATGTGAAATCACCCTTATTACCTCCAATTGGTTTCGATTGGGAATATATTATTTGAACCACCTCATGAAGCACTTTGAATATTAAAGACAAGGTCACTATTTAATTTTCTACAGAAATATCACTCAAGATATATTACTCATATCTCCAAAACCAAGTATCGAGAACAAAGATATCAAGAGACATAATGACTAGGAAGGTACATGGCGTATCCTACCGAAGTACATGATGCATATTCCCTCATCCATCATCTTCATGTACACCACCTCACTATATGGAGTGTCCAGTTTCACTACATGGTGTGTGAAGCTATCTTGGAACTCAGTGTGTACCCCGATACATTGATAATTTATAGTCTTATATTATGAATTATGAATAGATATGTATATGGCATGTGACTTCCATGATAGAACATGACATATAACACTGGATGGCCTAGTTGTGTAGTCTTTGACTTTAAAACATGCTCCATAGACACATGATGTGTACCACTGCCCCATCTATGTCATGTACAACATACAATGTGCACATCTACACGATGTATATTTCCATTCTATATTCCATGTGGACTTTATAGATGGATGAAATGAAGCAACCTAGACCCACAACCCTGGATTTGGTTATATAAAAACATTCTTTAAACACTTTCATTGATAAAAAGTGAGATAACCCTTGCTTAAAATATATTTATTTTAAATTATTTCAATAAGTTAATCATTACATCTCATAAATAAACACACAATCCAAAGAATGTAAAATTTAGTTTCTTTTAGGATCAACTAAATAAGAAACTTATTTTATGATGCTTGTGAACATTTATCTATAATAGCGCCACACTATACTTTCTTATAGACTTCCCATAAATTTAACTCAGCTTCATTACCCAAGGAAATGGATAAATAAGAAAAAGAAGAGATCAAATGATCAGTAAGACTAAACATAAGTGATAGCATATCATAAGTGTGCATAATATGGGAATATGGGTATAATAAAGGAATATGTAAATAATAGAAGGAAACCATACACAACAAAGCATAAATCATAATTCACGAGTCATGGAACAGGGAAAAAGACATGAATCAAATGAGTTTGGAAAAATTAGTCAATAAAAAACATCCATGAGAGAATAACACCAGGATAACATATAATTTTGGAACTAAATTATCATAAGGAAACATCACCATTAGGATTCAAACACTTTCACCCACACTATTTAGCAACTAAATGGTTCTTTCATATATATGTACCATGAGATATAAACTTTTAACCAATTAATTGGAAGTTGATATAGGTCCCCATCCATTATTCATCCATACTTACATGTTGCACTTGAAATCAATCGTTTATCATATCACAAAGAACCCATGAGAAGATAGATGGACTCAATTCACCACATCATAAATAACCCCTAAAAAATAGGTTTCATGACCTTTTCAAATGAATTCACCTAATAAAATATTTCATAATTCTTCCAATAATCGAAACATGATATATACATGGGAAATAAATGGGTATCAAACTATATTTAGTAAGTTTCTAGGTAAATACCCTTCAATCAAGATATCATACTATGCAGATAAAAGGTATATGGTTAAGTAAATAATTTCCCCAATCAATATATGTATGTTTTCTAGGTGAACCCTATTAAATCAAAGGAAGTAAATATAGAGTGTTCACAATGGTTATAGATTATAATAAAAACTCATATTTATACATAGTGAACGATTAGGCAAGACAATGATAGTGATATATCATTACTCCAATAGAGAAAAACACTAAATAATTAATCCATATAAAAAATATGGATGGTATCCTTTTAAGAATATCCTTGATCAAACATAAATTATTTCAAATTAAATTTACTTAGATGAAAACATTTTTTAAGAGAATTAGGGAAATTACATTGGAAATTTGAATCAATTTTGAAAATTTTGAAAATATTTATATAAATAGAAATATTTTATAAAACCTAGAGAATAATGATTTATTTTTTAAAAAATAAAAACTTATATAGGAATTTTCATAAAAAAAATACAAATATGACAGAAATATGTGTTTACACCAAAATGTTAAAAAGAGATTCTTTTCACTCTTTGATGAAAATGAACCATATTGATAGAGTTAAAAATTTCATTAAATATTTTAATGAAGTTCACAGTATTAGAAAATGATCCCAATAAATTACTGAGGCATAGGTAATGACATTTTTAAGAGAATATAATGAATACTGTTATAGATAAAGAGGATTCTGGATCCAAAAGAAGAGGTATGGTTGGTTTCCTTAAAATGGGTAAATAATTAATTAACGGGGGAAATGAAATAGTGATAAGACATATAATAATCCCAAAATAATTTTATAAGATGTAAATAATTGGGGGTTTTAAAAATAATGAGGATAAAAATCCCCTATATAAATTGTGTTTAAAAAAAATAGATATTTGAAATTGAGATTGAAGATGAATCCCTTATGGTAATGGTAATGTAAGAATCAAAAGATCACAATAAGGTTACCATGAAATGGAAATTAAAATATCATGAAATAAAATATAATTATTATAATTTAAGGTAATATAATAATTAATACATCATATTAAAGAAAATATGGTGCATAATATCAAATACGTCTCATGGAATTGAAAATAACGGAAAATAAAACTTATGGCTTGGGTAACACTTGAATGGAAAGATGAATGAAAAAAGAGACTCTATTTATATTTTTATATCAAATTAATTACATGGAGAATCTTTTAAAATATTTTAATGGGATTTTAAAAATATAACACCATATAAAATGGAAAATGGTTCATAAATATATAATTCCTCAAAGGGTTAGAATTGAGGCAATGAAACCCTTACCTTGTGTTCCTAATGTGTTGATTGATGACCTAACCTATGGTATAACAAAAATAACAATATTAATATTCTACATTATAAAATTATTGACATAAATTTACATTTATATACTTCATTTATGATCATTTATTATTAATATATTAGTTATTAATAACTGATTTTTATAATTGGTTGTTAGTATATTTTATTGCTTCACACATGATTTATGATTTCAATTTCTATACCCATTATTTTATACCAATTTCAACATTTATATATCATTTAAGGAAATATAATATATAAATTATATTTATTTATAAATCTCTCATCTCATTATGTAAGTGTTTTAGGTATGTTGCGTGAAAATGGAATCTGGGCCGACTTATTTCAATAATTTCAGCGATCAAAGATGAAATTTTAATAAGAAGTTATGTAGTTAATATAATAATTATAAAACCAAAAAAAAATATTTATTTTATTATTATAGTAAAATAATATTAATATTTAAGTTCACATATCTATCCATGATAATGTTTTATAGCATCGTCTGTTGAGGTGGTTAAACTGACCCAAACAAGAACACACTATAACTTGATGGGTCAGTATGGTTAAGGAAGTATATAATATCATTATAATAGTATAATAATGATATTATTTAGATTTTTTTAAATATGATAAATCATTTTTAAATAGTTCTGTATAAATAATTAAAATCAATACGAAAAACAAAAAACATTACTTCGTGGAGGTGGTAGGCCACACGTACACATGATAGATGTTTTTTTTTTGTTTTTATTAGTGGATGACAAAGAAATAATAATTGTTGTAAAATTAATATAATAACAATTAATTATACAAAAATAATAATTTCATTGTACTCCTATGATTATGATTGGATTATAAGGGAAATATTAAGAAGAAAAGGGTATGGATTAGGTAATACTCACATTGAGACGTTGAAATTTCTCTTGAAAGAATCCTTGGAAATGAAGGTATTAGGATGAATTATTGTAACTTGAGGATTTATTATGTTCATGGGACTTATTGGAGATAAAAATTGGATAGGGGTTCAAGGAAATTTTGATTATAAATTTGATCACTGAAAGGGTGGAAGTGATACCTTTTTATAAGTTAATAAAATTGAACTTTTGTGATTACCCATTAATATTCAGTAATTAATTGACACTATTTAAGGTTAAATGGTCCCAAAATTGATAAATAATGGAGTTTTGGGCGATCTTGGATCGATAATTACTCAAACAATAATTTCCATATACGTTTTAAACATGTTTGAAGTCATTTATTCTTAGATGTTTACTTTTTTTATTTTTATCATGGCAATAGTTTTCACCTAAGTAATTAAATTTGTACTAAAAATATTAGATAACCCATATTATAAAATTTTGATTTTATAAACCTAAATTTAAGCTCCATTTATTTATTTAAGTATAATATAAAATTATCTTTTAAAATTTATGCATAGGTTTAAATTATTAGTGTTATGAATTTTCATGAAATAAATTGTCTCATTAGAAAATGTTTTTTGGTTTTACAAGGGTTCCAAAACCTAATTTTACCATATAAATGATTAATTAAATTAAAAAACAGAAAGCTATTTTTAAATTGGAAGAAAAAGCTACCTATGTTGTAAAAATTGAACATAGGATTTATAATTTTAGATTAGTATTTAAAATGAATAATTTTACCACTTAAATAAATATTTTATTAATTAACGTTTTAAGAAATTTATGAGGCATTTTTACATAATGTTATAATCATAAAATTTAAAAATTTGGTAAAAACAATATTTTTCATTATTCACTAAAAAATCAACCATTTCAGAAAAATCCATAAAATTTATCCTAAGATAATACTAAAATTATTATTCCAAAAATAAAATTAATTTTAAAAAACTAAAATTCTAAAATTTATTAATTTATCTTTTAAAATAAAATATAGAATATAAAAGTAAAATGATTTTATTGAAAATTTCCTTTTGAATCACTAAGTGTAATTAATCATAATTTATATGCATTTCTAGTTGATCATAATTTTTTTATTTACTATTGGTTTTATTATTCCTAAATGTTCATAATAATATTCATCCAATATGTCATGACTCGTTTTAGTTTGGTGTTTCACGTGAAATAATTAATCAAACATAATATTAATTTAGAGAAAAATATATTCGACAATCTTGGGGTGTCACATTCACCATCCCTTAAATAAATCGTGTCCTCCCAATTTCTAATTAATAATCATCAATGAAGTAGGTGAAGGTATTCTTAACATATTTATCATTTTGGACATAACTTCCAATATTACATATAACTTAATCTCTTAGGCTATTTTAAGTTACTTTTCTTTACTCAAACAGCATTAGAATTTCATGCAATCATATTTTAAAGTAAGTATATACCCTAATCATACATTATCCAAAAATTACATTTCCCAAAACCGTATATATCTATGATACATTAAAGCACAAAGAATCTATACATTCATATATAAATTAAAACTATATTTATATAATAAACTATTTTAATTTCTAAGTAATAAAATCATACACAAGATAATTTATACCACAATAAAAAATAATGCAATGAAAATTACTAAAAACTTCATGAATCAATTACCCATCCCAAAATTACCAATACCATCTTACTTTTTCAAAATGGATGAACCCTTTATTACCTCAACATCAAGAATATATTAAACCTAATATTTATCCATTATTCAATCATGTGTTGTTCAATATTTATCCCCATAAACCTAATATTATAATAAAATCAACTTTAAAGGTTATTGATACCATGTAATATATGTTTCCAAACCTTTAAATCCAATATACTTAAGAAAATTCCTATTATGTTTCCAATAATATTCATAACTTTTAAAATATACCTACATATCATCAATAGATATCACTCACTAATGAAAATAGATAAAATTATCAAGATTTAATATCTATTAAGATATCAAACTCACTACCTTAGTAAAGACTAGAAATCTCACCTTTTCCATAATAAAATTCATATACTAATATTCTCAACCATTTAAATATGCTCCCTTATTAAGTTATAAGGAATAGTGTTTTCTAGATACATACGTTTCTCAGCTTCATTTTCTTGATCCAGTTTCAACCAAATACTAAAACCAAAATGGTTGTGATATATCCAAAATATTAATATGAAAACATTAATTCAAATATGTACTCCCCTATGAAATGTTCATTTTTAATATATAATACTTTCAGTTCAAATTATGGCTTGCTTTGTTCAATCCTTGGTTATCCATGGTCATTTTATCAGTAGGTTCTCTAACCCAATTAGTTAACATCATACTCAAATCCTTGTTAATGGTTCATTAAATAGAATTTGAATTAAACATTGAATATCCTACAAGTGTGTCAAACCAGTTGTGCAGTAAAGCCTCTTTGTTGTGCACTGGGTGATAATCGAGTGAATACCCAATTATCCATTTTCAGGGTTATTTTACCTATGTATATCAATGCAAGATCCTACATCCATTTTTAGTATCTAGACATGGATTTCATTTATAGGAACACTACATACTCAAAACTTCACTAAAATTTTAGGATGTCATCACACACTTAGACTTATCCCTAAGACTTATACCTAGTGTTTTCACTAACGTTTTCTTATCCTAATCCATAAAAAATAAAATATTACCTAAACTAACCTAAAGTCATATCTCTAACTTTAAAATTATGATCAAACTTAACTTATCAACCCTTGATAAAATTTCTAACACTTAAATTACACTCAACTAATAACAACCTAAACAATAATAATAATTAAACATAACTTCAAAAATAACTAAACATTTATTTGATACCAACCAAACTCCCTAAACCAAAACCACTAGATATGGTGCTAAAAAAATTCATTAAACACTAGATTTGATACAGTGTGAGATGAACCAAGATAAACATATATTTATTTTAAATCATTTCCATAGGTTAAACATTACATATCACAAATAAAAACACAATCCCAAGAATGGAAAATTTATTTTCTTTGAGGATCATCAACATAACCAACTTAATTTATGATCCTTGTGAACATTTTTCTATAATGGGGCCACAATATACTCCCTTACAGACTTATTATAGATTACACTCATCTTTTTTACCTAGGGAAATGGAAACTTAAGAAAGGGGTGAGCTGAAATACCCAGTACGGGTAAACATAATCAATAATGATCAAAGATCATAAGTTATCATAAGGTAAGAATATATGTATAGTCAAGTTATGCAGAAATAATGTAAGATAATTGTACCCAACGAAGCACAAATCACAAATCACGAGTCATTGCATAATGGAAAATATATGAATCAAAAGTGTGTGTTAAAATTATTTAATAAACATGATCAATGTGTGAATAACTGTAGGATACCAAATAAAATGGGAAAAAATACTGGCATATGAATACATCACATTCACGAGTAACACAATTTCACATATACTTTCAAAAAACTAAATTTTTCCAGCATATACATGTATCAAGAGATATAAACATTAAACTAATTAATTGGAGGGTGATATATAACCCACCCTTCTTTAATCCATACTTACATATTCCACTTGAAAGAAATCATTTATCTTATCATCAAGAACCCATGGGAAGAAAAATGGTTTTCTTTCATCACATCATAAGGAGTGATTAAAAAAAAATCAGTTTCATGTTCTTTTAAAATGGATTCAAATAATGAAAACATTCATAATTCCATAGATAACCATAAAATTATATACCCATGGAAAATAAATAGGCCTAAAAATATATTAAACAAATTTCAAGGTAAATATCCTTTAATAGAGATAATATAATATACGATATTCGCACTATATAGATAAAGGGTATAAAATTATGTTAATAATTTCCCCAATAAATCATTGTATAGATTCTAGGAGAACATCCTTTAATAAAAATAAGTAAATATATAGTGCGCATAGAGGAAACCAATTAGAAAGAAAAATCATATTTATACATAAGGAATGATTAGAAAAGATAAATCCAATGATATATCATTCCTCTAATAGATAAGATCATTGCAAAAACCATATAGAGAAAGAATCTAGATGGTATAATTTGAATAATATCCTTGATCAAACATAAATAATATAAAATGATGTTGTCTTAGACGAAAAACAATTTTTTATGAGTGTTGGGAAAATCAATATGTAAATAAGAAACATTCATGACCTTCTATAAAAAGATTATATAAAAATTAATATTTTATAAAACCTATAGAATAATTATTTCTTCTATTAAAAATGAAAGCATAGATATATTGTTTCATAGAGAAAGAGAAATATTGAAGAAATATGTTTTCACACTTCAATGAAAATGAACCATATGAAAAATGCTAAAAAATTATTTATTTATTTTAAATATGTTCAATGTATTATTAAATGAGCTGAATCAATTATCAAGGATTAGATAATGAAAATTCCTAAAATAAAGTAATGAATACATTCATAGAATAAGAGGATTCACGACTGAAAAGAAGAGGTAGGGTTGGTTTCCTTACAATAGGTAAATAATGAACCAATGGAGAAAATGAAATAGTGAAAAGACATAGAAAACCTCTAACATCACAGGCCCAATACTCTCTCACATGACCAATATGGGTAGTTACAAGACCTCAACTACACCCCCATACACTAGAGACTACTAACTAGTAGCATGTGTGTGAGGAATATAGTGAGAAGACCATACCATATGGTACATAATTTCAATAATAGATGGAATAATATTAAAGATTGAAAAAATCAACAATAGATAAGAATACATAACCAAATAAAACCTCAAATATATAAATAAATAACAAACCAAATAATAATTATAAACCATGTCATTCTATACTTTATGATAAACTAAAAGTCATTCTTAAGTCTTACAAGACACCAACTAAAATATACTCCAAATAAAGACACCAAAAACTTAGTCCTGAACCCCATGCTCGGTCCTGTCTCCATAATCTAATACCAAGTAAGAAACCAATCAAGAACATGACCCATTTACCTTATCTAGACATGTATCTATGAAGTCTTCCCATGTACTAAACAACACATGAATAATGTGTGGGTACAACTCAGTAGGTCGACACCCACGATGTATAAAAAATAAATTATGTATATATAGTTAACAAAAATATATGATCAACAGGGGCATTAATTCATATATTAATATAGAATATCAAATAAACCTAAAATCATAGATCCCTAGTTTAACACCTGGGGTTATCCAAACCTTCATTGACAGGATGTCAAATGTCTCTAACTGGTGGAAGATTCTCCTGGCTCAGATGAATCTCCCATATAGCTAGTAGATACTCCTTCCAAGGATGAATCCACCATATTGAAATATTAAGTAACCATACATCCTACACTCAAACATTAATAATATGGAATATAAACATTCCCATGCTCGAGTCACTTATATGTTCCCATGGAACATTACCCATGCTAATAGTGAAGTAACTAATCATATTGGACACCAGGTGAATTCCCCTTTTGGAGCCACTTATGCCTTCCAAAGGCACAAAATCATGATATAGGAAAAGTAACCATGTCATACTAGAATCCTTGAGAATTACCACTCTAGAGCTTATTACATGTTCCCATTGTACAAAACTATACCAAGATAAATACATCAAGTAACTACACATCAAGTGAAAAAAATCCAAAATATACCAAACACCAATCATTCCAAACATGATAACATAAGTCATATTGGTCCATTCAAAAAAATACCAATTATCAATCCATTTATTAAATTTTACCATATTATGAAATATCTTATTAATTGTAACAATTCCATTTCACTCATTAATCAAGAAAAATTACCAATCATAGAAAAATTATGTCTATATTCTGTTATGCCATTTTTCCAATTCCCATTTCATAAAACATATCCACTTTCCGGACATGTAATTAATTATCAATACAAATACATTAAATAACATACTAAAAAATTTACCTTGTTAAGACAAGATAATGAAAATTATCAAATCCGTATAGGGCCCTATATTTAATCATTACAGGTACCAAACATAGTGAAAGGGGTTGGGAGATACCTGGGTGGCTATAAGTCTAGTCTCAACACCAATGTACTCAATGGAGTATGATGGTGTTCTATGATTATGGTTTCATAAAATTCAATGGGCTACTAATTTATTTAGGTTGTGTGCATGATGTACCTATGTGATCAAATAGGATTCACATACTATAGAAATAAAAACAAATTTCAGGGAGTTATTCTAGACCACTGACCTTAAGCAACAAAGAATAATTAAAATGAGATCAAGTTCTAGATCAACAAGAAACACAATGATTACGTATTTACATTGAAATATATACACCATAAAGGATTAAAGAAGGGGTATCCAGGAGAAGATAAGATAAAAACCTAAAATCTAAGAAGAACTCACTAATTTAGGATCATCAGATCAAATAGTGGATTAAAAGGAGAAGAAATGGACTTGGATAATTTTTGAGATGCTTGGAGAACCTTAAAAAGTTTCAATTAGCATATTAAGGTGAATAGGGAATTAATTAGGATAAATTGGGGTTTTGGTGAATAAAAATACATCGTAGACCCTCACTTATGTGGCCCAACCTGACACTCCCAAGTAGTTGGTGGTGTCCTCCAACAATCCTGTATTCTTAGAGATCCCATTGGCTATCCAGTATACTTTTGTAGACTTTTTATGCTACTAGACAACCCATCGACTAGCCGATGGAGTACATTGACTAGTCGGTGGTGTTGAAACATATGCTTGGATGCACACCACCTCCATCCTCCTACTAAATTAGCTTCTTGAGTCCCTGACACATTAGAATACTCATATTTAAAAATGAACATGGATCAAACATGGAACATTATAGTTTCAAACAAAATATAAAAGAAATTACACCTTGGTAAATGTAGGGATCTTACAACCTCCCCGCCATATAACATCTCTTACTTGAGATATTCTCCCAAGAATCATTATGGGGTACTGATGATCAAGTTAGAACATTATTCTTGTATATCAAACTCACACTCCCATGACTCATCCTGAACATCCCTATACTGCACCTACACTCACACAAGAGAAATATTATTTAATTAGAGATTCTTCTCACTATAGTCGGTGATATAGATAATATTATCCTCAAAGGATACATCAGTATCAAGCTCAACATAATCAATATCTATCGCTTAATAATGGCTAGGGTGATATATTTGAAGCTATAAAAAATAAAATGCATCATTTAAAGAATTGCAATACTGTGGAAATGCCAATAAGTATTCCAGCAACCCTCTCTACTATCTCGAGTAGAATGAAGAACCTAGGAGATAACTTTCCCTACTTCCTGGAATGACACTACCCCATCCTTAGCAACACCCGATGGAAAATCTGATGAATAACCTTGTAATCTAAAGGTCATCTATGATAGTTAGTTTTTGATTCTACCTACTATTCATGATCAAAACCCACTTTATGATCAACTAAACCTTACTTTATATCTTATACATGAGACTGGGTCCAGCTAGAGATGAATCACTCACTATTGACCATCATAAAGGAAAATTACATGGAATTCTATTTTAATCCTTCAAAGGATCCATTTGGATAAATGCTTTGAAGATATTATTATAATATAACTCCATGAGTTCCAGATACTACTCCTAAGAACCATCAAAATCCAAATAAAATACATAAAACATATCCTCCATAGTCTAAATCGTCCGTTTGGATTGGCCATATATATGAGGATGGTTGGTTATACATAGAATAACCTATGATCCAAACACCTTCTAAAGTGACTACTAAAACCATAATGCAAAACATAGTTCTCGTTCATAAGTTATATTCCTTATAATAATGTGGATTCAAACTATCTTTCTGGCATAGAGACTACCCAGATAATTAATTCTAATGGTATATATGATAGGAGTGAAGTGGTATACCTTCATTATTTGAACCAATATAACTCATATTGTATCATTTTTCTGAGGTGACCGGGGTAATTCTATCACAATTTCCATGGTTTCATCATTCCACTTTCATTATAGAATGGGAAAAGGCTACAGTAATGCATTAGGAATTTGATGCAAGTCCATTACCAGCTGATCGATGAAAAATCACACGACAAATCCCACTATCTATTTCCTCATCCATGGCCACAAATACTTCTTAATAAGATCATGATAAATCTATGTTATACCATGATATACAAACCATTTAGAAAGATGGAATCCTCTCATAAACTTCTCATTCTAGCCAATAGTAACTCATACATGACCCTGGATATGAAGTACATCATTGCTACCAATAGACCAACCTGATGGTGGACCCCCAACATATATGCCATCCCTTATAGATAATACATGTGGTTTATATAACTACTCCATGTTGATCTGATTTAGAATCATGAGTACAATAAATGTTGAATTTGGTGATGCTCATCCCTTGGACTCTTGACTATCTAGATGCATCTCTACAAAGTACGCCATCATCTGCCACCCATAACAAGAATCTCATACCACCTCTTTTGGTATCTTACTACTCAAGTCTTAAATAAAAATGTTGAACTTTCCATGATTATAGTCCAACTCAATGTTTAAATACTGTCGATACTCTTCCGACCTCATCTACCAAAGTTTCATGTCCTACTATGAAAAGTTGCACTTACAGATCTTGTGATCCATGTACACCACACACCTCTCAACCCAAATATAATTTCGCCTACTCATCCGGTTGTGTACTATTTTCTCTAACTCCATATCACTAGTATGATAATACCTTTCATTCAGCATCAACCTTTAGGATCCATAAGAAACCACTTGATCCTCCTACATCAGTAATGCTCTGATGATGACTTTGGATGTGTCATGGTACATGATATACTCCTTATCCGTATCAGGAAACGTGAGGATCAATGATGAGGTTAACCTTCTCTTCAACTACTATAAATTCATTTATCAAGAATAAAAGCCATGAAACATTTTCCCTTTCTTTTTCACCCTAAACATTAGTGATTTTATATGAGAGAATTCATGGATTAAATACCTGCACTAGCCTATTACACCCAAAAATCTAAATATCCTAGAAATTCTTGGTCCGATATGAAGATAAACATAACCAAAATATTCAATAGGTCTAATGAAACTTTATAATATGAGATACATGTAATAAGAAGTGAACTTTTTTTATTCAGAAACTGCATTTAGATTACTTAGAAAATATCCAATTCTCTCTCAGTGCACTCAAGGTAATGTCTATATATTAGGCTTGATCATCAATAGGCTTGGATTATACTAGGATATCATTTATGAAAACTACTAAAAAATGATCGAAAAATGGATGGAATATCTGATTCATCATGTCCTTGAATACATCCAGTATATTTTTCAAGACAAATAACATCACAATCAACTCATAAAGTCCATATCTACTCATAAAATCAGTGTAGAGACCCGAAGCTTGACGTACATTGACATTACATTACATTTGCGGAATACTTAGTACATAACAAAAACACACACACAAGGATCGTAATAGTTTAGTGTCTTTGGAAACTGGAGTATAATCTTCTAATCCTGGTGAAAGATCTTCAACATCTCCCATAAAGATCTTCCCTTTTTTATACCGAAAACCTTTCTTTATATCCTGGGTAAAAGTAAACATAAAAGGGTGAGCTCAAATGCTCAGTAAGGGTAAACAAAAGAAATATCAATCACATCATATTCATAAGAACATAACATTTTGGAAATCTTAACCTGCAAAAGAGAGCATAATTTCATAACATGGGATAAATCATAGTAGTGAAATGAAAATCCAATAATCATAACTTAAAACATTAATCATTGTGGAATACACACATAATCATAGAGAATCATTTCTTGTTAGTCAAGACTCATTTCCAAGACTATCTTAGTGGACAATATCCCTTTCTGAACCGAGTCACCCTCGTTTCAGTCTTGTTTCACTAAACCGGTATAACCTACCATTCCAGCCATGTCTATCTCATGAGATATAAAATCTTTACCCAATGCATTGGAGGGAGATATAGGTCCCACCCATATCATAATGATACCATTATTATGTGTGCCACAAAATCATAAATCATACATCATTTCATAACCCATGTAATAAAAATGGGACTCTTAAACATCGTGACATCATAAAATAATTCATATAAGATAAAGTAATTCATAAAAATATTTCCATCACAACATAATCAAATCCATGTAATAATAGGGATAGAAACAGAACCCTATATTATCTTAGATGGAAAATAATTTTGATAAAACACTTGAACTCCATTCTTGAGGAAAATATCCTTTCTACTTCAAAAACACTTTTCATTTCTTAACATGTCATAAAATTATAACAATAAAAATTTGATTAAAAAAAACTTGAAAACTTGTAAATAAATCTTCTTGGAAATAATGTTTTAAAAATCCATTCATGCCGTATAAGTAAAAAAAACATTCTTCTCGTACTTTTGTCGGAAAAGTCAAAAAGTACCTCGTACGAAAAACGACAAAAGATTCCTTTCGTATCTTTTACTAAAAAGTCACCTATGGGTAAAATTGGATTTAAACAATTGTAGGTGGATGGAAATAATATTACATATTTAGGAAACATGGATGTGGATGATAAAATACACCCCAGTAAATTTCAATGTATAAACAATCACAGATAAAAATGAGATTGTGACATTTCCTTTAACTTAGGTCGGATTTGCTTCGTAAGTGTCTGAACCTCCTGTATAACGATTTAAATCACGTTATTGACTTATTACAGAATCATATTCATTGTTATTATATCATATATGGTCCACCTATGACTTTATATTACCCGTTCTTTTGTAAATTCATGTTACAGTAGCGTTTTGGGTAAAATCATCTCATTTGTCGTTCGTGTTTTTAACTTGTAATTATTAATATGATTACTTGGATCATGATTAATTAATTCTAGAATATAAAACATGATTTATATATATATATTCATAATATACAAATATATATAATAAATCAGTAAATGGAATGAAATACACCGTTCATGGAGACGGTAGGCCGTACGTACGCATGAACGCTGTTTTCGTTTCCTTATTGAGTTGAACGGAATTAAGTAGATGACATACATATATATGTAAATCCAGTAGCTTTATAATGTCATATATTTCATTATTATTTCTTATATATACTTTATAATCACTCTTAATTGGTTAACATGGAGAATGAATCTCATCGCGTCGTGGAGACGGTAGTCTGTACGTACGCACGAGCGATGATATCATTTCCATAATTATTGAATTGAATTGGATTGGATGATACAATATATCAGAATCAATATGATGTTATAATAACTATTTATAGTTATTATTTACACCAATATACCCATCCATGTAAGGTGGTGGTGGAAAATAGATTTCACCACGGCGTGGAGACGGTATTCCGTACGTACGCACGCGCGGTGATTTCGTTTTCCGTAGGATGGATAGATGGTGAAATAGGATTGTTTCATACTTATAATAACATATCAATATATGATTGATACTGATGATATTACTTCATAATGAAACAACTTAATAAGAAGAAGTGGAAGAAGAAATAAAGGTGAAAGAATCGGTAACGGAAATTAGCTCTTCTTTGAAGCGCCTCTTTGAGACCTCCTCTTAGGGCACTAAAATTGGTCTTTGAGGAAGACCAGAACCTCTATGATGTTTCTAGGGAAGTGGATAATAGAATTTTTCAGGGTTTGGCCGAGCTTGAAGGCTCAATGTTGTGTGAGTAAGAGAGGGAGGGGGTGCCCTTTTATAAGGGAGGAGAGGGGTACCTTTGGAATAACCAAAAATATTATTTTATTATAAAGTCAAGTTCGGTATTAAATAGCTCCAAATTGATTTATTTCGAGGCTAAGGTGGGTATGGGTCTAAATACTCTCATCCAATAGGATTTAGACAAGTTTAGGTTATTATTTTAACCTTATCAATTAGATTTAACTCTAAGTTAAATAATTTAACTTTTACCGTGTCTTTTTGTTTTCTTACACTATATGGTTAATAAACTTACTATATAAAGCCAAAAGAACCCCAAGTTGTTTATTATTAATATATATAATCTTATCTAAGTCATTTGGCCGAACCATATATTTTTAGGAATAAAATAACAATTAATAATATAATATTTGTTTTAAAACCTATTTTATGTCAATTTTGACACTATTTGGTACATGATTTTTATGAAATTAATAACAGAATGATAAGTTCTAAAAAAGTAAGTTAACTCAACAATAACATGTCATATTAACCTATAAAATTAGTGTAAGTCATAAAAAGTCTCAAATTACATTTATTTGGGCATTTATAACATCAATTATGTCAATATTTCATTAATAAGACAATTACTGCATCATCTTTGTGTTATAGTAAATGATAATTATTTAATCCCTAAAAATTCTAAATAAATTCCTATGATGTAGATAATTGTATTAGATTTATGGGGAGTATTCAGTTTCTAAGTTTCATGAAGTTTATTATTAGATCAAAATTATAATACTTATAATATTTAAGAAAGTGACATGTTGTCACATTCTTTGGTTTTAATAATAATTAAATTATTTTCATTGACAAAATTTAATTAAATGAATCTAATCCTACACTTAGATGATATGGGTCTATTTTTAGTCATCCAATAGGATTTTGACATTTGTTAGGGCAATTTTAAAATATTATATTTACCCTTAATTACCTTATTTACCTTTAACTATTGTAAATAAAATTTACCGTAGTTACTATTCATAATTCCCAAAAATAAAAAGTAGCCTATTAACATAATTTGGACCCACTGATTCCAAATATGGAATCCATTTTTTAAAATTCAATACACAGAAGTTGCAGAAATTAAATTAAAATTAATCCCGTTGTCGAATAAAAACGGGTTTTTGTTTAAAACATTGCAAAAGATTGAATTGATTTAACCTACGAATTCAAGGTAAAATCAATGCTAATGACATACATTATATTAAATGGTAAAAATATATTCTATTTATACTTTAAAAATATTCAATATTATAATTTAACCACATAAGATATTATGATGAAAAAAGTTGTTTTTAATTAAAATATAGCATGTTTTTACTATTCATTAAAATATGAAAGTTATCGGAAAAATATCAAAACTTTATCTAATGTAAATTTTTATATCCTGATTCAAAAGAAGAATTTTATTTTGTCAAATTGAACTTATAAACATGTCAAAAACTAGATTTAAAGTGGGTGCGCCATCAAAAGGCGGCAAAACTGCATTTTTTGAAAAATACTTAATTTTCCCGAAAAATTGATTTTGTTCTTATACCATGTTTTAGAAAATGTGTAAGATGAATAATAATGTTATAAAATTAAAAATTTAGTTAATACTATTCATAATGGCTAGTTCATGACAATATTAAAATAATATATCATTGTTTATTAAAACCCGGTATTGCGTACAACACACGCTATCGAGGAAGGTCGCGATTGCGTGTAATGCAAGCCAAGTCAGGGTTGCGTGTTGTGAAAGAATCCTTCGTTGTTTCGTATAACAGAATAAAACAATATTTTATTGAATATATATATATATATTTATATTTATATATATATACTCAATGTTGCGTAGAATAACTATTATCAAAATTGTGTGTAACACGATCCAAGAATAGTGTTGCGTATACTGCAAGCTAATACAGTGTTGCGTATAGCGCAAGGTAATCATGGTGTAGAATACAACACAAGAAATTAATGAAATTAAAAGAATATTTTTCATAAAATCTCAGGGTGTTACATTCTACCCCCCTTAAAATGAATTTCACCCTCGAAATTCGTCGAGGTTATAAATGGTTTACTATTCGAAAGTTTCTTTAATAGAAACCCACATCGTAAAAAGGAATACCAAAACCAATCTTTAAAAACAAAGGTATGAAACGTAACGGTTACCCAAATAAACTAATCACTAGGTTTCCACATAGGTGAAAATATGGATATGGAAGAGAAATCTAACCATCATGTTCTGATGGAGAGTGGTAGAGAACATGGCTATGGAAAAGCCTGTAATCACGAATCCATAGATTTGTGATGATATAAGGTACCATCTGATTCATCTGGTATAAGATTACTAGGACAACATTTATGGTTTTCAAGATCATTTCCATAAAGTTGAAAATTTTAATTAGAATAAATACTTACTTCATTTTGGTACAATCTCACTGTTGGTCGTTCCTTGAACAATTTCCACTTCATCTCTTAAATAAATGAAGTTGAATTTGTTATTCGTGAAGTGTTAGCAGATCATGTGATAGAATGACGGGTCATTCCATCTGTCTCAAACAAAAGGTTAGCAAAAATTATATACATAAGTCCATCTATAGTGAGATTAATCATATATGGTTCCTAAAATTGACTTATACTTCATATATCATACTGCTTAATATAATAAAACTAGTTTCTACTAAACAGGGACTTCCTGTAGGCCAGTGGTAGGTGATAAAGGCCAGTCGCACTTCGATTGTGGGTTCGATTTCCACAGCCTTGTCCGACGCGATGGGCTGTCGCCCGTCCTGCAGGTTGTCCTTTTTCTAAAACTATATTACTATAACATCCATCAATAATATCGAAAAAACTTCTATCCTTAAACAATACTAACGTATGTCCAACATAATCCATTCCAATCTTTAGGCTTATCCATAATACTGCAGTCCACTCTCATAACATAGTGAAAACAATTACCAGAGATTTAACACCATCATCGATCCCCATATATCATAAGATATGTTTTGTTGGTCACATTCCAAACATTTAATGTCCTTAATCATGTATTCTCTTGAATACCTTAGTGAAAACATGAATGCAGTTAAAAGTTAAAACCATCCACATACCAAAATCCTCAAAATTCTATATACTCAAACCATGATATCACTTAGTCCTTATATCAATCATGAGCTCATGAATACTGTCAAACATTTCATTTTCTCCTTATCCCTTCATTATGGGCATATTATCTACTTTCCAAAATATTTGAATCACTTTTCATGGTTACCGGTACCTTAAAATTATTGAAGACCACAATAGACCAATACATAAATATTTCAATACACCATAAAAGTACCTCAACAACATTATTCCTGAATACCAATACAGAAACACTTCAGTCCATCCACTTCAATGATTGTCCTGGAAGAAGTCCTTCCTTGATTTAGAAGTAACTTTTTAGGTCAGGGCATTGAGTTGGGTAATTCCAATGTTCTCCACAAATAAGACATTGAACTCCATAACATTCTATCACTCTATGACCCTTTTCTCCACACAGATAACATCGGTCCCTCCATTTGAGGTATTCCTCAAGGTTCTTCTTCCCTTCTTTAGAAATCTCAATCTTCCTTTCTTTATGCTCCTCAACATGCGAACATGCATAAAAGTCTATCTTCCTCTTATTTTATGAATTAGGCATACCACTAAATTTCACCTTGTCAATCATATATCGCGATGACTGATTTGGCATAATCACAATATCTTTCTCTCTAGGCATTACACAATTTTGTTGCTCATAGTCACCAATTTGTCCATTGGATTCAATGTTAACTGAATTCCTTCTGGTTCCCTCCATTAACTAAAACACAAAAAGAATCTTGTGAGAGGCAAAAATCATGCTAGAGAAAACAACATTGTAAAGGGGGAGTACCCTCAATATCTAACATCTTAGGTTAAATTCTAAGATCGTTACCGTAGTTCTAGGACTATATCCTATATGTATACTAATCCTTAGGGACATCCCTAGACATACCTTAGAAATATCTCTAGGGATCTCACTAACGATTTCGCATCCTAGTTTCCAATGGTTGACTAAACCTTTCCTATGATACCAACTGTAGATACCTGAAGCTTGACGTACATTGACATTACATTACATTTGTGGAATACTTAGTACATAACAAAAATACACACACAAGGATCGTAATAGTTTAGTGTCTTTGGAAACTCGGAGTATAATCTTCTAATCCTGGTGAAAGATCTTCAACATCTCCCATAAAGATCTTCCCTTTTTTTTATACCCAAAACCTTTATTTATATCCTGGGGAAAAGTAAACATAAAAGGGTGAGCTCAAATGCTCAGTAATGGTAAACAAAAGAAATATCAATCACATCATATTCATAAGAGCATAACATTTTGGAAATCTTAACCTGCAAAAGAGAGCATAATTTCATAACATGGGATAAATCATAGTAGTGAAATGAAAATCCAATAATAATAACATAAAACATGAAACTTTGTGTCATACACACATAATCATAGAGAAACATTTCTTGTTAGTCAATACTCATTGCCAAGACTATCTTAGTGGACAAAATCCCTTTCTGAACCGAGTCACCCTCATTTCAGTCCTGTTTCACTGAACCGGTATAACCTACCGTTCCAGCCATGTCTATATCATGAGATATAAAATCTTTACCCAATTCATTTGAGGGAGATATAGGTCCCACCCATCTCATAATGATACCATTCTTATGTGTGCCACAAAATCATAAATCATACATCATTTTGTAACCCATGTAATAAAAATGGGAATCTTAAACATCGTGACATCATAAAATAATTCATATAAGATAAAGGAATTCATAAAAATATTTCCATCACAACATAATCAAATCCATGTAATAATAGGGATAGAAACAGAACCCTATATTATCTTAGATGGAAAATAATTTTGATAAAACACTTGAACTCCATTCTTGAGGAAAATATCCTTTCTACTTCAAAAACACTTTTCATGTCTTAACATGTCATAAAATTATAACTAAAATAAGTTGATTAAAAATAAACATGAAAACTTGTAAAGGAAGATTCTTGGAAATAATGTTTTAAAAATCCATTCATGCCGTATAATTAAAAAAAACATTCTTCTCGTACTTTTGTCGGAAAAGTCAAAAAGTACCTCGTACGAAAAACGACAAAAGATTCCTTTCATATATTTTACTAAAAAGTCACCTAAGGGTAAAATTGGATTTAAACAATTGTAGGTGGATGGAAATAATATTACATATTTAGGAAACATGGATGTGGATGATAAAATACAACCCAGTAAATTTCAATGTATAAACAATCTCGGATAAAAATGAGATTTTGACATTTCCCTTACCTTAGGTCCGATTTGCTTCGTAAGTGTATGAACCTCCTGTATAATGATTTAAATCATGTTATTGACTTATTCCAGAATCATATTCCTTGTTATTATATCATATATGGTCCACTTATGACTTTATATTACCCGTTCTTTTGTAAATTCATGTTAAAGTAGCGTTTTGGGTAAAATCGTCTCATTTGTCGTTCGTGTTTTTAACTTGTAATTATTAATATGATTACTTGGATCATGATTACATAATTCCAGAATATAAAACATGATTTATATATATATATATATATATATATATATATTCAGAATATACACATATATATAATAAATCAGTAAATGGAAATAAATACACCGTTCATGGAGACGGTAGGTCGTACGTACACATGAACGCTCTTTTCGTTTCCTTATTGAGTTGAACGGAATTAGGTAGATGACATACATATATACGTAAATCCAGTAGCTTTATAATGTCATATATTTCATTATTATTTCTTATATATACTTTATAATCACTCTTAATTGGTTAACATTGAGAATGAATCTCATCGCGTCGTGGAGACGGTAGTCCGTACGTACGCACGAGCGATGATATCATTTCCATAATTATTGAATTGGAGTGGAGTGGATGATACAATATATCAGAATCAATATGATGTTCTAATAACTATTTATAGTTATTATTTACACCATTAAACCCATCCATGTAAGGTGGTGGTGGAAAATAGATTTCACCACGGCGTGGAGACGGTATTCCGTACGTACGCACGCGCGGTGATTTCGTTTTCCGTAGGATGGATAGATGGTGAAATAGGATTGTTTCATACTTATAATAACATATAAGTATATGAGTGATACTGATGTTATTACTTCATAATGAAACAACCTAAGAAGAAGAAGTGGAAGAAGAAATAAAGGTGAAAGAATCGGTAACGGAAATTACCTCTTCTTTGAAGCGCCTCTTTGAGACCTCCTCTTAGGGCACTAAAATTGGTCTTTGATGAAGACAAGAACCTCTAGGATTTTTCTAGGGAAGTGGAGAAGAGAATTTGGCAGGGTTTGGCCGAGCTTGAAGGCTCAAAGTTGTGTGAGGAAGAGAGGGAGGGGGTGCCCTTTTATAAGGGAGGAGAGGGGCACCTTTGGAATAACTAAAAATATTATTTTATTATAAAGTCAAGTTCGGATTTAAATAGCTCCAAATTTATTTATTTCGAGGGTAAGGCGGGGATGGGTCGAAAGCCTCTCCTCTAATAGGGTTTTGACAAGTTTAGGTTATTATTTTAACCTTATCAATTAGATTTTACTCTAAGTTAAATAATTTAACTTTTACCGTGTCTTTTTGTTTTCTTACACTATATGGTTAATAAACATACTATATCCAGCCAAAAGAACCCCAAGTTGTTTATTATTAATATATATAATATTATCTAAGTCCTTTGGCCAATCCTTAGATTTTTAGGAATAAAATAACAATTAATAATATAATATTTGTTTTAAAAACTATTTTATGTCAATTTTGACACTATTTGGTACATGATTTTTAAGAAATTAATAACAGAATGATAAGTTCTAAAAAATTTACTTAAATCAACAATACCATGTCATATTAACCTAGAAAATTAGTTTAAGTCATAAAAAGTCTCAAATTACATTTATTTGGGCATTTATAACATCAATTATGTCAATATTTCATTAATAAGACAATTACTGCATCATCTTTGTGTCCTAATAAATGATACTTATTTAATCCCTAAAAATTCTAAATAAATTCCTATGATGTAGATAATTGTATTATCTTTATGGATACTATTCATTTTCGAAGTTTCATGAAGTTTATCACTAGATTTAAATTATTATACTTATAAGATTTAAGAAAGTGACATGTTGTCACATTCTTTGGATTTAATAATATTTAAATTATTTTCATTGAAAAAATTTAATTAAATGAATATAATCCTACCCTTAGGTGATATGGGTCGATTTGTAGTCATCCAATAGGATTTTGACAATTTTTAGGGTAATTGTAAAATATTATATTTACCCTTAATTACCGGATTTACCTTTAACTATGGTAAATAAAATTTACCGTAGTTACTATTCATAATTCCCAAAAATAAAAAGTAGACAATTAACATAATTTGGACCCAATGATTCCAAATATGGAATCCATTTTTTAAAATTCAATACACAGAAGTTTCAGAAATTAAATTAAAATTAATCTCGTTGTCGAATAAAAACGTGTTTTTGTTTAAAACATTGCAAAAGATTGAATTGATTTAACCTACGAATTGAAGGTAAAATAAATGCTAATGATATACATTATATTAAATGGTAAAAATATTTTCTATTTATACTTTAAAACCATTCAATATTATAATTTAACCACATAAGATTTTACGATGAAAAAATTTGTTTTTAATTAAAATATAGCGTGTTTTTACTATTCATTAAAATATGAAAGTTATCGAAAAAATATCAAAACTTTATCTAATGTAAATTTTTATATCCTTATTCAAAAGAAGAATTTTATTTTGTCAAATTGAACTTATAAACATGTAAAAAACTAGATTTAAAGTGGGTGCGCCATCAAAAGGTGGCAAAACTGCATTTTTTGAAAAATACTTAATTTACACGAAAAATTGATTTTGTTCTTATACCATGTTCTAGAAAATGTGTAAGATGAATAATAATGTTATAAAATTCAAAATTTCGTTAATAATTTTCATAACGGCTAGTTCATGACAATATTATAATAATATATCATTGTTTATTAAAACCTGGTATTGCGTACAACACACGCTATCGAGGAAGGTCGCGATTGCGTGTAATGCAATCCAAGTCAGGGTTGCGTGTTGTGAAAGAATCCTTCGTTGTTTCGTATAACAGAATACAGCCATATTTTATTGAATATATATATATATATATATATATATATACTCAATGTTGCGTAGAATAACTATTATCAAAATTGTGTGTAACACGATCCAAGAATAGTGTTGCGTATACTGCAAGCTAATATGGTGTTGCGTATAGCGCAAGGTAATCTTGGTGTATAATACAACACAAGACATTAATGAAATTAAAATAATATTTTTCATAAAATCTCGGGGTGTTACAATCAGTCTGGGTTATGTTAGATGGTCTCACCCTCAATTGATGGTACCCTGATCTGATGTCAATCTTGGAAAAATAACTGAATACCTCTTAACTAATGGAATATATTGTCTATTCATATAAGGGGATACTGGTTATTGATAATAATTCGGTTTAGTCTATGATATTCTACACTTAAGTAAAAATTCCCATTAGACTTCTTGGAAAAAAGTATAAGAGAACCCCATGGTGAAGTACTAGACTTTATGAAACCCTAAACTTCCATATCTTACAAGTAAACTTTTAAATATCAAAGATAAAATTCAGTTATCTTATAAGGCTCGATAGAAACTGGTTCGACTCTCGACACCAACTCTATAGTGAACTCTATCTCTCACTCAAGTGGTATACCAAAGAAATCTCCAGGAAAAACATCCTAAAACAGTCCACTTATAGAGGAAAACTTCCGTACTTCAACTCACCATCATCCAAAATAAGGCTTCCAAATTGGGATGTGATATAGTCCAATCTACACTAAATTTTTCATGTATGACTAACATGAAGATCCCAATTACTTAGTGAACATTGCTTCACTCTTATGGAGATAGAAAAGTAACTCACCTCAGATAATACTTGATATGAGCATGGTATAGAAATATCTAATCCATACCCATAATCAAATTGAACCCTTACATTTATAGTACACACATCTCCTAAAAGAAAATATAGCCTCTAACTTTAAGAGAACACCCCTTTAAGTATCTAATACCCTCTGATCACACCCCTAATAATGTGTCTATGGTGATAAACCTATCCAAGAACTATAGATAAAAAATCAATCAATTGAAAAATTAAGTAGATATAAAAGAATATGATTCTCAATTATCAATCAAAGAAAAGGAAAGGGTAGATGTCACAAGAATCATTCCTCTATTAGTATAAGTTCCCATGTCTATACTAGTTAGAGTAGGATGTATAGTATGAAATTGACTCTCCCTTATACCATATGATCTAGTATAAATCCTCTATGAAACTCCCTCATACTATACTATGGAACTTATATAGGGATAAAATGTCCCATACCCAAGATTATGTAGCTAGTGGCACTTCGGATACCTATATCCTACTGTGTAGATGAGTCCTTCCTAGACTCTGACATCTATCCTGATCCCCTACCTCCACTCAACTATTGACCGCTCCTACAAAACCTCTACATATGGACAATATTACCACCCTCAATACACTATATTGTATGAAAAGAACACTATAATCTCCTATGGATGTCCCTTCAGCATTAAAATAACTTCCCTAGGCTACGGTCCTGCAATGACTATCTTGTACACTAGCTACACTACCCACTACAACCTTAGTGTTAATTCTCATAGCGATACTTCTTTCCTCCTAAAGAAGAGATCCATGATCATCATGCTCAGACTACTTTCCCACCCCTTAGGTCCTACCTCAGGTTCTATTTCATAATGAGAGACTAATTCATCATGTAAGTGAATTTAATAATGTGAAATACATTCACCTATGACTTGATATCATATCTAATCCCATACAAGATTCAATTAACCATAGAGAAATAATCTACTACTAAAGATAAAGAAAACCCATATAGTTTGGTAAAACATCTTTCATAGTCTATCATTAACATGATACATTGTTTATGGCGCATAGATACCTGATCCCTATCATCCCTTAGCGTCTATGGATAAAATAGACTTAGTAACTTCACCTCAAAGTCCTTCTAGGTTAGTTTCTCTTGATGTTTGGATTTCTCCTTGATGTCCTACTAGTTCTTGGATGCTCCTCATAGCATGTAAACAATAATATCCACCCTCCTATTTGAGGGTGTCTCAAGGTGCTTGAAGATCATATATACTAACTTGATATAGAAATAAACTTTCTATGTTCCTCCCTCCCTAATGAACATGGGAAGATGCTATATTTATAACTCTCTTATCAGATCAAACATCAATGGTATAGTATAATAAGTCTCCCTTCCAATGGATCACGTGACTCGTAGGAAATGTTTTTGAAACTAATCATCTATATTGTTCCCTTGAGTTTTAAGAAGTTTTATCTCAACTATATTATGTGTGTTATAATTATAACTCTCCTGAAACTTAACCTAAATACAATGCATATAAATTTTATCTACAAGGGTGAACACACTCTTTAGAACACAAGATACAGAAAAAGATCAAACTCAGGAGGTCAAGAAAACAACAAAGAACTTTTGTCACAGGTTTAGTCCGCAAATTGGATTAATAATTGAATTGGAAAGTCATAATAGTTCCATTTATTCCTTTTTATCAGATATATTATAGGATTACCTTTCACAGTTTAGATAGGCATATATATCACATGTGATAAAAATGTCACTAACATAAACAATGCATGTCAACATATTTACCTATGTGCTTACTATGATTCTTTCGTAACAACTTCGCGTCATACCTTCCCATGAGTAAAATATCTTAAAACGGTAACATCAAACAACAAGTTAATCACCCAAGTTGAAATAACATCAAAAAAGTAATAAGTGGGTTTCAAGAATAACAATCTCTTCCCTAGGTACTTGGATTTCCCCCATACATGGGTTAGATACTCCCATGCATGAGATCATTACCGTGACTCGACACAAATTAATATCTTTTTACCATTCCCAAATAATAAACAACCAAAAATACCTAGGCTTTAATACCACTTTATAATGTCCTTGTCCTAGTACTCCCTCATGTGACTGAGACAGGTAGTTAAGAAACCTCATGCACACCTCCAAAAACACCAGAGGCTGCCGACTAGTAAGGAGGGTGTAATAAATATAGTAGGAAGATTATAACCTTTAGTATAGAGTTGAAATACCATAAAAAATATGATAAATGGGTGAAACAAATAAAAAAAAGATAACTAGACATAACCAAATAAAACCAATCATATATAAATAACCAAAAAATGAAATTAAAATAATAAACCATGTTAGATATAATGTATTACAACATAAAAGTCATGATTATGTTGTACAATAAAATAAATAAATTAGAATCCAAATAAAGACACCGAAACCATGGTCCTAAACCCTATAACCAGTACCATATCCATGCTACAATTCTATCCAGAAAAAAACCAATCAAGCATAAGGCTTCTTTCCCTTGTCCCGACTTGTATCCATGATGTCTATTCGGGTACCAAACAATGCCCAAATAGGGAGTGATTAAAACTGACCAGGACAACACATAAGGTGTCTAAAAATTATAGTCTTAATATATGGTGAATGCAATAGTGTGATAAATATGAAAAATAATTCATAAATTAATACAAAATATCAAATAACCCCACTGACCCTCAAGCATCAGCTTAAAACTCGGGGTCAACAAACCCACTTCAGTATAATGCTGGATGAAACTAACCTTTGGATAATTCCCCAGCCTAATATGAATCATATATAGCATTTATGGATTATCCTAAGGATAAATCACCCATATCATAATCTGATGTATCCATATTTCCTTCCCTCAAGAATCAATACCAAGTTCTATGTGAATTACCATTATATAGCTTCATATGTGCTCCCATGGTGCATTACCCATTCAAATTTCATAGTAACCAATAATACAAGACTCCATGTGAATTCCCATTTTTGAGGTTCTTACATGTTCATAGGGTACATAACCGTGCTAAGAGAAATGTAAGAGTTTCATACCAGAATGCATCTAAATTACCATTATGGAGCCACCTCAATGATCCCTTGGAACAAAACCATACCAAGGGAAATATATCAAGTAAACATGAACCAAGTACAACCAATCCAAAATCATACCAAACACCAATCATTCTAAAATTATAAAATAATTCATATTGTAAAATTAAACGAATTACCAATTATCAATCCATTTATTCCATTATTCCATATTAAAAATTATCCCACTAATTATAACAATTAAATTCCATATATTAATCAAGCCCAATTACCAATAACATAACAATTATGCCTTTATGTTTTTATTGTATTTAGAAAATTCTCATTTCATGCCAATTTTCAACTTAAAATCCTTGTAATTAATTATCAATCCAAATAAAATAAATAAAATATTAATAAAATCACCTTGTTAATCCATGCTAATAACAGTTACCAAATCCTCATAGGGCCCTATATTCAGTCATTCGATGTTTCAAACCCAATGACAAGGGATGGAACACCACTCCTATGACCGCATGTTTGGTATCAATGTCAACAGACCCAATGGGGTCTGAGGGTGGTCTATACATATGGTTTCATCAATATTATTTGGTTACCAATTTATTTTGGCTACACACATGGAATAACGTTGAGATCACATAGGATTCAGAATCAATAGAAATAAAAAAAATACTTTAGGGAGTTGTTTCAAACCAACCACCTCTATGAGTAAAGAAGAAGAAAAACAATATCAGGCCCTGTATTAATACACAACAAAAAAGTCATTTATTAAAAACCAAATCTATACACCATCAAGGATAAAAGATGGGGGATTCAAGATAATAAAATAAAAAAACATAAAATATAAGATGACATCAATGATTTAGGATCACGAGATCAGAGAATGGATTAAAATGAGAATAAACATAATTTTAGAATCCTTGAGATCCTATGAGAATCTTAAAAACAATCTAATACCATATTAGGGTCATAATAGGGAATTAATATGGCTAAAATGGGGTTTGGGGGCATAAAAAGATGTTGCAACCCCTCACTGATACATGCCATCCAACACCAACAGGTAGCTGGTGGGGTCATCCAGTGAATCTGTACACTTGGAGATACCACTACTTGGCTTCTGGGATCTTGTAGCCTTTCTACCCAATTGGAAATCCTACAGGCCAGCTGATGAAATAAACTTTCCAGCTAATGTTTCTATAGTTTCTCCTTTGCTACACACCACCACCAACCTCCTATTAAAAAGTATTAATGATTCCATGACACCTATGAAGCGTTTGTTTACACAAGTAACAAGGATTATACATGAAACATAATAGGATTGACCAAAAATTAAAAGAGAACACTCCTAGGAAAAAGATGAGATATTATAAAACCCCAAAAATAATTAGAGGTGAATAAAATTATCAGAGGTTTTAGCAATAAAGAGCATAAAAATTATCCATATTGATTATCTTTCAAATAAAATCCCAATTTGAAATTGATGTTAAAGAATAAAACCTTATAATAATGTCAATTCAGGAATAAAAATAACATAATATGGTTTCCATGAAATAGAAATTAAAATATCATTAAATTGAAGATATTAATTATAATTTAAGGTAATGGAGTAGTGAATAAACTATATAAAATAAATTATAGTGCATAATATCTAACATGTCTCTTGGAATTGAAAATAGAGACAAATAACACATACGACTTTGGTAACACATGAATCAAAAGATGAATGTGTTAAGTAACTCAATTTGGATTTCTTATTCTAGGAATTACATGAAAAAAAAATTTAAATGAATTTCATGGGATATAAATCAAATTAACACCACCTAAAAGGAAAATAGAGGAAAAATATATCATGTCTCAAAGAGTCAGAATCGAGAATAAAAAACCTTTAAATTGTATTCCCGCTTACCTAATCACTACTCTAAAATACTTTATAAAAAGAAAAAATATCTTAATATTCAAAATAATATCCTTTTTAACATAAATTTAATTTTATATTATTAATTTTTGATCATTTATTATTAATATTTTTTTAGTTATAACGTATTTTTAACATCAGGTGTTATTAACTTTAATTATTTCGCACATGATTTATGATGTTGATTTTTGTACCGATTCTTTTATAATAAGATCATTATTATTAGATCATTTAATGTACTAGAATAGATTAATCATGTTTATTTATAAACCTCTTATCTCATTCCATAAGTTATTTACTTATGTTACATGAAAATGGAATCAGTTTCAGCTTATTTCAGTAATTATAATGATCAATGTTGATTTTTTAATATTAAGTTAAATACATAATATAACCTTCACATAACCATAGAACAATATTTATTTTCTCATTAAATAATAATAATAATTTTATTTATGTTTCTATAGTCATACAAGATATATTTTTATAGACTTATTCATGTATGTGGTTAAAATGACCCAACAATAACACACTATAACTCGATGGGAGTGTATGGTTAAGGAAGTGTTTGATATCATTATAATATAGTAATAATGAAATTATTTAGATATTTTTATGTTTTTGAATTTTATTTTAATATTTTTTAATAATTAATGAAAATCAAGATGAAAAACCAAAATGTTACTTCAGGGATGTGGTAGTCCACACATACACATGATAATATGGTTAGGATAGTTTTTATGGGAAATATTAAGAAGAAAAGTATAAGCATTAGGTAATACTCACATTGGAACCTTGAACATTCTCTTGAAAGACTCCTTAGAAATGAATGTACTAGGATAGATTCTTGTGATTATGGGATTTATAAAATGAAAGGGATATATAAAAGAGGAATATAGGTAATTTTTTAAAGGGAAATTTGAAGTTAAATTGGATCATTGAAAGGTTGGAAGTGATCCCCTTTTATAGTGAAGAAAATGTCACTTTTGTGAATACAAATTATTTTTCAATAATGTAATCAAACTATTCAAGGGTCAATGGATCAAAAAGTGAGAAATAATGGAGTGTGGGTTTATATTGTGTCAAAAAATCCTTAATAAATAATTCAATCATGTATTTTAAACATGTTCAAAGTCAATTATTCTTTGATATTTTACATTTATCTTTTTTTCGTTTTTTACTTTGTTAACTAGTATTCACATGAGTAATTAAATTTTTACTAAAAATATAAGATAAAAATTATTAATAAATTTTTATGTGATAAAAATAAATTTAATCTCCATTTAATATAATTAAATTTCTAAATAAGATAATGTTAACTTTTAAATTTAATTATTTAATATATAAAGAAAAACTATTTTGTAGAAAAATATTGTTTTCAATATTCAGTGTAATTAATATTATTTAGTGTTGATTTAAAATTTTCAAAATGTTTATATATTTATATATAGATTTAAAAATTAAATTATATTCATTATTTTAAAAAATATTTATTCAATTGTTCATATAAAAATTACACAATATTAGTAAAACAATTATTGAGAATAATTACAGTTTCACCATTATCACGGTAATTAACTTTAATCCTATTAATATTATTTTTATGCCAAAAACTGAAATGGAACTAATTAAAAAATATGATAATTTTAATCTATAATATTAAATTAATTTCATCAAACAAAATATCATGTCTTTATAAATGTTAATTTTATAGTTAATGTACATGATGATTAAAAAGAGTTTTTAGAAAAAGTGTGTTTTAAACATAATGTTGGTTAAAATTATCATGGATATTAATATCAATGAAATAAATTGGAAAATTATAAAAAATAAATGTTTTTATGGATATAAAAGTAACAAAAACTGAATTATACCATAAAAAGTTTTAATTGAATGAAAAGACTGAAAATTGTATTTAAATTGGAATAACATGTTACCTAAGTTTTAAAAATAAAACATAGGTTTTATAAGTTTAGAATAATATTTAAAATGAATAATTATTCCTATTTAATACAAATTTTATTAATTAAAATGTTTAATAAATTTATAAGTCTTCATTATATAATAAATAATTCATAAAATTTATAATTTATGATAAGGCTATATTTTTCACTATTTATTTAAAAATTAAAAATTCTAAAAAGATCCCAAAAAATCATCCAAAGATAATATTTACACGATTAATCAAAAACATAAATTCACTTTAAAAAACTTAAAATTTTAAAAATTAAATATATCTTTTAAATGAAAATACAAAATATAAAGGTAAACTACTTTTATTAAGCATTCCCTTTTACAAAATTTAGTGTTCTTAATCCTATTTTATATGAATTTATAACTGGTTAAAGTATTTTTATTTAATGTAAGTTTTATTATTCTTAAAATTATGAATAATATTAATCCAAAATGTATCAGCTAATTTTAGTTTGTTGTTGAATGTTAAAAAAGCTATCAAACATAATATTAATTTTGAGAAAAATATATTTGATAATCTTAGGATGTTACATTCTCCCACCATTAATTAATTTTCATCCTCTAATTTTTTAATTAATACTCACTGATGAATGTAGGTGAGAGTATTCTTAATATATTTATCACTTGATATATAACTTATAATATGACATCTACCTTACTCACTTAGTCTATATTAAGTTACATATCTTTCATAAAACAACATTAATATTTCATAAAATCATATAATCAAGTATAAATATACCCTAATCATACATCCTCTAAAATATAATGTTCCCAAAGCCATCGTAATCACCAAGACATTGAAACATAATGAAACCATATATTTTTACCGAAATTAACAATATACTTAATCCTTAAATGATATTAATTCTTAGGTCATAAAATCATACACTAGACAATATATACCAGAATCCCAAAAATGCGATGAACTTTATAAAAAATATCATGAATAAATTACAAATAACAAGGTTACCAGTACTTTATAACTTACCTTTAAAAAATAAATGAACCATTTTTTATATCAGCATCACACATATATTAAATCTAACTGTTATCTATCCCTCAATCATGAATTATTTAATAGTTATCACCCAAGAATATAATTTTCTAGAAAATAAATTTTAAAGGTTATTGATACCATTTAATATATGTTTCCAAAACATTAAAGACAATTTACTGAAGATAAATCCTTAGATGTTTCAAATAACCATCATAACTTTTATAATATTCTAGAATATCATCGATAAATATCACTCACTAATGAAATTTTATAAGAGTATCAAGATTTATTTTTTATTAATATTTCAAACTCACTAACATAAATAATACTAAAAAATAACCTTTTTCATCATAATAGTAATATCATTGTATTCTCAATCATTTAAATGTACTCCTTTATTCAGTTATAAGACATAACTATTTCTAAATATATGGATTTCTCAACTTCATTTTCATGATCATGATTCAACCAAATACTAAAAGAAATTTTTTTATGATAAAATTAAAAATATGGATATGAAAAAATTAATTTGAAGATGTATTCTCTGATGACACACTATTTTTTAACATATGATACTTATAGTTCAACCTATAACTCTCTTTGTTCAATCCTTTGTTATCCATGTTAATTTTCATATTTTTTTCCCAATCCTAATTAGTTAAAATCATACTCAAATCCTCCACAATGTCTCATTAATGATATTGATAATTAAATATTTAATATCATTAAAGAGCATCAAAACGAGTGAGTAGTTTTTTCTATTTATCAAGCATGAGGTGATGAATCATTCAATACCTAATTCACCATTTTCAGGGTTATTACTCATAGGTATATCTATTCTAGAGCATGTATCCACTTGTGGTATCTATAAATGGATTGAATTTCAAGGTAAACCACATACTCAAAACATTACCAAAATTTCTAGATGTTTTCCTACACATAGACTTATCCATTAAACTTATCCCTAGGGTTTTCAGTAAAGTTATCTTATCCCAATCTATAAAATATTCAATATTCCCTCAACTAACCTAAAGGATAATCTCTGTGTTTTTAATTATGATCAACCTTAACATTTCACCTCTTTTGGAATTTCTAACTCTTAAATAATCCTCCAATTATAACATCGTAATCTCCAAAAATAACAAAAAACATCAAAAATAACTAAAACATGCTCTAATACTAAATGAAAATCCCCTAACCCACACTCCAAGATCTGGTGCTAAAAACACATTATTTAAAAATTTTGTTTGATACAAAGTGATATGACCCAATATAAACATGCCTTTACTTTATATAAATTACCTATGCTAAACCTTAATTTTCAAAAATAAAAATATAATAGAAATAATGAAATATTTAGTGTCTCCAGGAAACTTATTTTATGATAGTTGTGAATATTTCTCCATAATATAGCCACACTAGTATCCTTTCTAGAATTCTTATAAATTACACTCAACTTCATTAACTTGGGAAATAGATACATAATAAAAGGGTGAGATTAAATTATCAATAGGTGTAAACATAATTGATAATAATCAAAGATCATAAGGGAGAATAAGATGAGAATATTGGTGTAATTGAGGAAATGTAAATAAAATAATATAATTATACCTAAAAAGTATAAATCTAAAATCCTGAGTCAGGGGATATGGAGAAAGACATTAATCAAAATAATGTGAAAATATTATTAAATAAACATGATACTTGAGAGAATAACATAAAAATATATTATAAATGTGGAATAAACATTATTATAGGGAAACATCACCTTCAAGAGTCACACACTTGCACCCACACTTGTGAGAAACTAAATTGTGACCATATATACATGTCTTATGAGTTATAAACATTTAAAAAATGCATTGTAGGCTGATATATAACCCCAACCATCATTCATCAATACATAAATGTTCTAATTAAAATCAATAATTCATAATAACATACAGAAACCATGGTAAAATGGGTTTCATTTATCCCACAATAACAAACTCATGGATAGAAAATACATTTCATGTCATTTTAAAATTGATTTATATAAGTAAATATTTCATAATTCCATCAAAATTTATAAAATGATTTACATGTAAACAATAATTGATTATAAAAATATATTTAGTAAATTTATTGTTAAATAACCATAAATAAAGATAATTGAGCATATATCATTTTCATCATATTGATAAATGGTATTCAATTAAGTCAATAATTTCTCCAATCAATTTTTGTATGGTATTTAGGTGAACACCCTTCAATCAAAGGAAAAAAATATAAAGTTTTCAAAGTGTAAAATAATTTGAAGGAAAACTCATATTTATATATAGTAGATGATTGAGAAAGACATAATTAGCAATGGATCAATCCTCAAATTGAGAAGAATATTACATAATCCACTCGAAGAAAGAAGGTGGACATCATAATTTAAATAATATCCTTGATCAATCATAGAATATGTGAAAGGATGTTGAATTATATATATTTTTAGAATCATTGGGGAAATAATTTTATAAATAAGAAACATTATTGAATTTTTTTTAAACATTTGAATTTATATTTTAGTTTTCATAGAAAAATACAAACAAGGCAGAAAGATGTTTTCACATGGAAAATGTTAAAAATAGATGGTTTTTATACTTAAATAAAAACTACACATAGATAAAATGTTAATTTTTTATAAAAGTTATAATGAGTGTTGAAATAAAAAAGTGAGATGAAATATAAAACCCAAAAATAATAATAGAATAATATAATTAAGTGGGGTTTTGGAAATAAATATCATACAAATTCCCCATATGGACTATCTTTCATAAATATCAACGATTTAAAATTGATATGGAAGAAAAAACCCTTACGGTAATAGTAACATAATAATAAAAATACCATAGGGGGTTATCATGAAATGGACATTAAAATATCATGAAATTAAAGATATTCATTATACCTTAATGCAATAGGGAATTTAATACATCATATAAAATAAATGATGGTTCCCAATACAATCTTGTCTTATGGAATTGAAAATAGAGACAAATTACCCTTATAGCTTGGGTAACACTTGAATCCAAAGATGAATGAAGAAAAGAAATAATTTTTCATTTTTATATCCCATTAAATAAATCAAAAAATATTTTAAAATACTTTCATGGAAAGTAAATTAAATGAAAACCTCATAAAATGTAAAATGAGGCACAACTATAACATGTATTAAGGAGTTAGAATTGAGATGACGAAATAATTACCTTGTATTCCTGCATACTTGATAACTGCTCTAACATATTTTATAAAAAATATAAATACCTTATTATTATAATTAAAAACCTTATTCACATACATTAAATTTTATATGCTTCATTTTTTACCATTTTTTATGAATATATTAGTTAGTTGTAAGTTATTTTTACCATCGTGTGTTAGTATCTTTAATTGTTACAAACATGTTTTATGATGTCGATTATGATGACCATTATTTGATACCAATTATTAATTACCAGATAATTTAAGGTACTATAATAGATAAGATATATTGATTTATGAATCTCTTATCTCATTCCATAAGTGTTTTAGTTTTGTTGTGTTAAAATGGAATTGATGTTGGCTTATTTCGACAATTTTAGAAATCAAATATTATATCTTAATAATAAGTTCAATAATTTATTTAAAAAATTTAGAAACATAAAAAAATAATTATTTTTTTACTAGTTTATAATAATATCCTTATTTTTTGTTCCCATATTCATCCACAATGGAGTTTTATAGCATCGTTCATGCTGGTGGTTAAACCGACCCAAACAAGAACACATTATAACTCGACGAGTGAGTAAAATTAATAATGTTTGTAATATAATTATAATTTAAAAATAATGATATTATTCAGAAAATTTTAATATCTTGAATCATATTTCAAGGGTTTTAGATAAATAATGAAACTCATGATGAAAAATTAAAAACATTATGTCATGGAGGCGATAGTCCACAATCCCGCACCATTAAAATTATTTTGTTTTTCTAAATGGATGAGAAGGAATAAATGATGGTTATTACATTAATATATTAAAAATTCAGTATATAAATTATATAGAGGTAATTAAATTACTATGGTTAGGATAATTTTTAATGTAATGATTATGAATAAAAAGATAAGGATTAGGTAATACTTGTGGTGGGACTTTGAATTTATCTTGAAAGTATCCTTGGTTATGAAGATATTAGGGTAACTTCTAGTGACCAGGGTTTTAGGAAATTAAAGGGAAATATAGGAGAAGAAAATTATGTGGTTTTAAAGGAAATTGTTATGGGAAATCAGAGAATGGAAAGGTTTTAAGTTATCCTATTTTATACGTGAAGAAAAAATAACTTTTGTGAATACCAATTATTTTTCAATAATGGCATGATACAATCGAAGGGTCAATGGATCCAAAAGTGACACGTAATGAATTTTGGGGTTATATTTTTTCTATAAATCCAGAAAAAATTATTTAATTTTTTTAAAGCATGTTTGAAGTCATTTATTCTTATAATTTTTTTAACCTTTATTTTATGTTATTTTTGCGGTAACTAGTTATCACATATGTTATTAAATTTTTACAAAACATATATGAAAAAACATATTAATAAATTTTGATATAATTAAACTAAATTTAGTCTCCATTTAATCTACTTTAATTTCAAAATAATATATTATTAACTTTTAAATTAAATCATTTAATATAAAAAACCCATTTTATAGAAAAATGCTACTTTCATCATTAAGTGTTATTAATCTAATTTAGTATTGATTTCTAATTAAATGAGTGTTATTATATTTATATATATTTTAAAAAATTATAATAGTTATTATTTAATTTCTTTTTAATTATTTGGTTAGACAAAAATTAGACAACATTAATAAAATAATTCTTTAAAAAATAAAAGTTCCCCCATTATCACGGTAACTCACTATAATCATAGTAATATTATTTTTATTCCTAAAAATGAAAATGAACTAGTTAAATAATATAGTTTTTTGATAAAAAATATTAAATTAATATTAAAAAATAAAATCTATAATGATTATAATTTTTATCTTCATTATTAATGCACATGAACCTTAAAATATTATTTTAGAAAAAGTGTGTTTTTAAGCTTAAAATTTATTCATTGGTTAAAATTTTCAATGTTACTAATTTACATGAAATAAATTTTTTGGTTATAAGAACAATAAAATTTTTAGCTTTAAAATAAATCCAAAAATTAATTTTACCATAAAAATTTTTAATTAAATTAAAAAACAAAAATCTTTTTTTAAATTGGAGTAAAATGTTTCCTAAGTTCTAAAATTTAACCATAGGTTTTTATGCTCAGAATAATATTTAAAATGAATATTTTTACCCCATAAATATAAAAAATTTAATTAAATTTTTGAATAAATTTGTAATACTTTCTTATATAATTACAAAGCCATGAAAATTACAATTTTGGTAAAAACAATAATTTTCACTATTCAGTTAAAAACCAAATATTTTAATGAAATCTAAAAAATTAATCCTAATATAAATTTTAAATTTTTTAGCCAAAATTCAAATTCATTTTAAAAAATTTTGATTATAGATTTTATAAAATTTTCTTTTTAATTAAAATACAAAATATAATGAAAAATTCTTTTATTGATTATTGTCCTTTTAAATCTTTAAGTGTTCTTAATTATATTTTATGTGAATTTATATGTTTTTAGAACATTTTTCTTTACTATAGGTTTTAATATTCTTAAATTTTCTTAATAATATTCATCTAATATGTCAGAACTCATTTTATTTAGGTGTTTGATGTGAAACAAGCTCTTGCACATATTATTAATTCAGAGATAAATATATTCCATAATCTCAAGGTGTTACATGAAACTATAGCATTGTACATGATGGAATACACGATGTGTGTTATTACAAACCCCATGTTGTGTTGTCATGTTCCTTTTCCCAAACTCTATATATTCTCCCAATTATTCATCCTTACCACATAGAATTGCCTCTAGCCTTATGACCATAGTATAATTCATCATTTAAGACCTCATATGGTCTTCCCTAAGGTTAGATCTATCACCATACATGATTCTCATGAAATATAGCTCATTCACATTATATCGGATCCCTATAGAATTGACTAGGTTCTTTAATCACCACTATTAGTGTAGGATTGCACACTATCAGTGTTTAACATCATCTCCACATTCCTATATTCATTCCATGGTCAAACCATGGGCCCCAATGATAGCAGGATACAATTGTTCTTCATAGGAGAGAAGGTAAATAGAAAATGGTGGCTGCTCTAAACACAAAACACATAATAAAATAATCAAATCAAAACAAAATATGTTAGGAACATAAGGATTTCTCAAGAGGGATGGTCACATTGAGAATCGATGATCACCACTATAATGGATTAAGAAGTAATGTCTCTATAAAACCATCATGCTAATATATTGTGGAGGAAAACCATGAAAAAACCAAAATATAAATTTATTATAATCAAAATGGCATAGAAGATATTTTATAGGGAGATTCCATATTAGATAAACATTATAAATAATTCATAAACTCTAGGAATAAAACCCATGTCATGTCACAATATCCACGACTTTGATTCCATTATTGCAGCCACAAAATATGCTCTTCATTTATACCAAAAATCAAACATCAATCCTCTGATCCCTTGCCTCCACAAATCTACAGATCTATATCTTTTCCCTCTCTCTAGGGTACATTTCATTTCAAATATACAACCCTAGAGGACACCACTAATATGGTTTAAATTGAGTATTTTATAGTGTTTCATTATCATTAATCCAAATAAATAAATAAATAAATAATTTAATTATCCTATTCATGGTAGAAAAAACCTTAGTTTCATGGTGTAAAAAATATTAACATCATCTCTAGGCTAAAACCCCCATTAGGGATACAACAAAGGTATAAAATTATTAATATGAAACCCCACTCAAAAGATATAAATATTTCTTAACAATGAATGCATGGGGGAAAAATAATAAAATATTTTTACTATATTATTATTGAGGCTCCTCGAGAACCGTCTTTCCATGACATGTTAGATTAGTGGAAAATCCCATATTTTAGAACCAACAAAGCCCTAAGATTATTTTGGGTTTCCAAATAGGTTAAACTTTCTATTTTACCCATGTGAAGGTCATAGAACATTGAAGACTAAAAAATTGAGCTAAGTTACAATTAGGAAAAAATAAGATCACTACATCCTCTCCAACGTAAATACTTTTCATCCTAGAATGGAAGTAAAATGTAGTAGCCCCACAATGGAGTTTATACACCAAAATCATGTTGTAAACTACACACCATCACACAGACTTCCTTTGTTTATATAGTTTTTAGATCTTAGCTAACTCAGTACAACACTATCTAGGAATGAAAAATTATCATTCAATTATGAAGATACTAACTCTAACCCAACATAAAATGAAAATGGAGTAGAAACATGCACATTACCTTGGAGATTATTGCTCAATTTGTTTCCACAAAATCTACATCTATATGAGATTCATCCCACCATAGGGGATAAAATCCATGAAACTCAAACATTAATTTGTGAAGGGTTTGTTAAAAAGGCTAAATCTGGAGGGAGCACCTCACTCCCCAACTTTAAAGATCATTCCAAATGGATATCAAATGAATGACATCCATCTACACCACACCACAACATTGAGAGCTATAGAAGATCGTAGTCACAACCATATAATTAAATTATTAAAACAAATATTTCATTATTTATATTCCCAATACATTTTAGGTTTATAATTTTATAGAATTGAGAAAAAATATTAACTAGAAAAACCCATGTTCTTTGTATCAATTGTCCATTTTCCCCTTATATTAAAAACTAGTCAATAAATAATGAGTCTTTAACATCTACCAAAAATTATCCTCATAATAAACTCTTCTAATTAATAATCACTTTTCTTATCTTCACAACTTAGGGACATAAAAACATAATAAAGGGGTGATCACAGATGCTTAGTAGAGATAAATGTAAGTGATAACAATCAAATATCTTAAGTGTTCATATGATAATTATATGGGTATAATTAGGATACATAATAATATCATACCCATCAAATAATAGGTCAAAATTCATGAGTCAGGGAATAAATCCTGGATTTATATATGATTAAAATCAAAAGAGGGTGAAAACATATTATAATAATATTAATCCATGAGAGAGTAACATAGGAAGAATAGGAATCACACAATTATATTATAATATGTAAAAAAACATGGATATATGGCACACAAATAAGTATATAAATCATAACATAGTGTATCGAGCTTCACTTACCTATTTACCATTGTAGATCAAGCTTCACTCGCCTATTTTTCTTGGTGTATTAGGCTTCAGTCACACATTTCCCATAGTGGATCAGGTGTCACAAAATAGTTAACATATCATATTGATAATAACTACTCATTTCCCCATTATCTCATAATATTTAAATATATATCAAATGCATTGGAGGAAGATTAGGGGCCACCCATCCAATAAAGATTAACCATACAAATGATTTTCATAATAAATCATATCATAATGAACCCTTGGAAATAAAATGGGTTTTATATAACGCATCATAAGGAACCCATGAGAAAAAATTTATATCCAATGACATCATTTGATTCTCTAGGTAAATACCATTTAACTAAGACAATAAAGAATATGGTATTTGAACAATATAGATAAATGGTATAAATTTAAAATCAATAATTTACCCAAAAAATTGATGTGTGGAACCTGGGTGAGTGACATTAAATCATAAGAATATAAAATAGGGTATTCATAGAGCAAAGGAATTGAATTAAAAAATTATGTTTATATACTAAAGATGATTATGTAAGACAACGATAATGATAGACCATTCCTATAAAAGAGATGGGAATTACATAATACATCTAGTGAAATAATGTGGATGGTTATAAAAGAACATATCCCCAATGTAACAAAGAAAACATAGAAGGATGTTGACCTAGATGAAAATCATCACTGTAAAAGAATGTTTTGAACAGTATCACACAAGAAGGCATCAATAATTTAATTGTTCAATTCCATTAGTTAAATCCCAAAAATTATAATTATATTTATTTATTAGGGAATAAATAATGTAACATTAATCCCATCATTAAAAATCGTTTTTAATAGGAAATTATAAATGGCGGTGAAAAAAAAACACTTTGGAAAACATATTTACCATCAAAAAAATACAAAAATTTACATATCACTTTCAAACGTTAATTTTAAAAATATGAAGTGAATAATTTTGAAAAATATTAATTTTAAAAATAATATATAATAATTTAACCATGAAAATCATATAATATTTTTTATTGAGAATTTTTAGCCAATGATAAAACATTTGATTATTAAAGGTACCTTTTTAATACATTGGAATTACCATTATTGAAAATACACACTGTAAAAAGAGTAATAAAACCTTATTTGTATTAAAAATTAATTTTCCGAAAGAGGATTATAAAATAACATATAATAGAATATTGTGGTGGGAGAACCCATTCATGTAATAATAATGGTCAGTATAAAACATTACAACTTAATTAAAAGAGATTTGAACTATCAATACACCTTATGGAAAACATACTCTATAAGGTAAGAAATATTGAACAAGGATTTATGTGGTTGGAATGTAAATCCATATATAATAATGATATAATACCACATAATACAACCAAGGGTATAATACACCCAAATTATAATAACGAAGTTGAAGAGAATTATTATAAGTCAATGAATAAAAACTGAGTTACTAAAAAATATTATGAATGTCGAAACACTTGTTTCAAAAGATATTTGAAGAAAATGACTTTATTTATATTATAATATATCATTAAACAAAAAATATATGATAAAATGGCATACATGGAAATTAAATGCACCATATATGGAAAACATGGAGCGCAAAATGTATTGTGTCTCAAAGAATTCAAATTGAGACTAAGAAAAAACATTACCACCATTGTAACTTTTAAATCGAAACCCCATGAGAGGTATAAATTTAAATAAAACATTAAATATCATTAAATATAAGATGATAATAATTGAAAATGGAAATAGTGTAGTATTTACACCGTGTAAAATAAACAATGGTGTATAACATAAAGATTATTCAAGGAATTCCAATTTGTGAAAAAGAACCCATTTCCTCAATTACAGCTTAGTCGAAATACACTATGACCTCATTTATAAAAAAGTAATTATCTTAATCACCCATTAAGGAGAAATTTTCATATCTATTAACCTTTATAAAATTAATTTATAATTATTCTCTAAATGTATATTAGTTAGTTATTATCTATTTTTGAGATCAGGTTTGGGTAATCTAGATCATTTTGAACTAGTTTCTTAATAACTATGTTTTTATTCATTATTAAACAAAAGATAAACATTAATTGACTTTAAAAGTAATTTTAATTCATGTTTTATAATTATTTGTACTTTTATAATTTCATTTGATGTTATTTTGTGTTATGATCCTTGAAGATGAAATCAGTAATGAGTATGTTTTAGTGATTTTTCATGAATGAACGTTGGTATCTTAATAAATGAGTTTTGTAACGCCCCGACCCCACCTACCCAGAGTCGGTGCATTACTTCGTAACATTGGCATGATCACAAAAGATCAAGTCTCTAAAGACCGATTAGTTTAGTAGCCTTGGAAACACTAGATACATTCATAAGTCTTTCATTACATCAAAAAGTAAACAAACTACAATAACATGGTCTTCATAGTCCACAATCATATCCCTTTCTGACTACCCCTGCAGGTCACTCATAAATTACTTCTTCACATCCTGGAAAAATATTAAAACATTGAAAGGGGTGAGCTCAGATTCTCAGTAAGGTTAACAATATAGCGGAAGCTTTCATAAATAAACTTTAACATTTAAGGCAATGTATAACTAAAACAAAATCCTTTTAAACTTGAACTTCAACATAATATGGCAAAAGTAAAATGAGATAATTCCATTCACTTCTTCACATGGATATTCTACTGGTCGAATAATCACATGCAATATCAATAACCACTTTCATAATGAGGGAATGTATAATGCCAGACATTCTGAGACATTTTGTCAAGGCCTCGGCCAAGACATCTAAAATGATTAAGGCCTCGGCCAAAACCATAAATCAAATTGGGAAAGGGCCTCGGCCAATTCCACGTCTAGTTGTCTCATGAGACCTACAGATGCAATTTTTTTAGAAGATACTTACGTTTAAAATTGCTCAAATATACTCTAGTGTTTTTTTCTGAAAACATTAAGCAAGACTCGGAAAACAAAATAACTAATTCTAAGACTGCTCGACTAATTACAGGTCATGATGGGTCCACGCCCAATCCCTTCCTGTCTACCATACTTGAGAGTCGGGTTTTCTGAAATCATTTTTAAGCTTGCGTTAAATACGTATACTTTTGCACTGGATATTCATATATTGGAGAGAAATATCTCTTTTTTGAAATCATTTAAAAATCACATAATTATAAAATAAATCCTTTTGAATAAATGTAAAAGTCAAAGGGGTTTATACACCGTATAAAAGAAAGTTGTGTATAAAACAAAATATTCCTCAATGAAAGGAGATTGAGACGAAGTCATTAAATAGATAATTTTTAAAATAAAATTGATCTATTATGTGTATTCACTATAGTTACACATAAAGAAAGTAAAAATACAAAATAATACATAATAATATCATGACATAATTTGAAAGTAGGAGATTAACCCAAAGAATGGAAGTTGGGTTAAGAAGTTCCCTTACCTTGTGTCCGACTTGACTCAACCATTCTTTAACCTCCTGAATAATAAACTAGAGTTAATATCTACCTTATTAAGAACCATTTTAAATTTCATTATCCTTTTTATATCACTTATTACAATGTTATGAACATTATGTAATTATTTAAGTTAATAACGGTCGTTTTGTCGATCTTTGGTACTTGAGTCAACAATAAACTTCTTATAATTATAAGTTGTTCATGTGGTGAAATATCCATTATATCTAGAATTATATTAATTATTTAGATATCGTATATATCATATATATACACTATATACATTCATTTATAATATTACGTAACATTTAGAGGTAAGAAATGAAATGCACCGTTCATGGAGACGGTAAGCCGTACGTACGCATGAACACTACTTTCATTTCAATTTAATATTTAATGGAATGAAATAATAATGATATAAATGTATAATATAATTCCAGAATAATATAGTGTATAATACCATTTACTCCATCCTTTATACATCCCACATATGGCATTAACGATTCAAATCACTTTGAGGGGGCGGTAGTCCGCACTTCCTAAAATGAAATTATCGCGTTTGACCCATAATGGAAATCATAAAGTATGCCATAAATGAGAAATACAGAAGCATAAGTAAAACATAAACATATTATATATCATATATAAAAATAGTGACATCTTAATGGCCACCTTTGAAGGTGTTATATGAGTGTTGAACAATCATCGTTTCGTGAGGCAGAAATTCGCCATCCACAGAAATCGTATGTTCTGTAACCATTAGATGTAGGTGTGTGTAAGTGTAGCTCGAATCCTTCTTATAAAAACATCCTAGTATATTTAGGATACTGGTTTTGTTACAAAAGAATTGAATAAAAAGAGTTTAGGGGGTTGGAGAAGAAAAATAAACCAAAACAACATTAGAGAAGACATTACCTCAAAATCGGGTAACTCTTTTTGATTTGAGCCAAAGGCTTCCTTGGGAAGAGTTCTGCCCAAAGTGAGGAATCTATGAGTAATAGAGGGATGTTGGGAGAGTATTTGGGCAGAGTTTGGCCGAGCCAAATGGCTTGATGGTGTGAATAAGGTGGGAGTGGTTGGGGCCTTTTATAAGTGGAGAGGAGGGGCACTTTTGGAAAGATTGAAATGTTACATTATTTCACAATGCTTTTCGGATTCTAAAGGTCCCACACTTATATAATTCGAGGCTAAGGTGATAAGGTTTCGAAATATCTTCATCCAATAGGCTTTGGACAAGTGTAAGCCTTCGATGTTTCATTATCTTCTCATTTTATTTAAATCGTTAAATAATGAGGTCATCGCTGCATCATCATGATGTCATAAATAATTTAATTTATTTAATGTATAAAATTATAAAAAAAATACTATGATGTAGGAAATCGTTTTAGATTTCTAATGAATATTTATAATCAAAATTTGGACTTGTCTAACCCCACGTAAAAATTGTTTTAGTAAAACATTTTATGTTTGTTTCATTTTTTACTTTAACATTAAATAAAAGGTATTTATGTCATTTTCTAACTAAAGTGGCTCCATGGGGTCCCCAAGTTGACACATGGGTTGTCTTGGTCGTCCATGACTCATCCAATAGGAGTAGGAAAAGTTTCATGCCCATCTCATATTATTATAACATTATTTGTACCTTAAACTACACTAATTACCACTAATCGCGATTAAGAACTTAAAAGTTACTATTCACCAAAAAATTATTTTAATCTCATTGAACCACATTTTACTTCTTAATGACAACCATGTATGTCGGATTTTTGAAAATCAAAACACAGAAGTGGTAATATTTCATTTAAACGAAAAATCAGTTATTTAACTACCACTTAGTGGTTTCACTATTCATCAAAAATTGAAGTTTTTCAGAACAATGCCAAAATTTCACCCTAAGCTATAATTGATATTCTGAATTCAAAAATGATGTCTATTTTACAAAATTCCAAACATATAAGTTGCATTAATTTATTTTATAATTAATTCCCGCTTTTACAACAAATAGCGTGTTTTTAAGAAACAATTTATATCAAAAGATTGGCAATTGTTTATGTCCAATTTCAATGTTAAATTAATTCTAATGACCACCATTGGATAAAATGGTAAAAATATATTTTAATTATACCTTAAAACCACTAAATAGTATAACTTATCACTATAAATTATTTTGATTAAAAAAGTGGTTTTAAGTATTTTTCACTATTCATAAAAATTTGGAAGTTCTCGGAAAATTACAAAAAATTCAACATAGGCTAATTTCAATATTAGGAATGCAAAAATGAAGTCCATTTTGAAATATAAAATTTATATAAATTTAAAAGGTGGTTATTACTATTCATAACGGCTACTTTGATTAGTTGCGGTGTGTTAGAACTCGAACTTGCGTACAATGCAAGCTATTGCATTATTGAAAGAGAGGCGTATCGTGGAAGCTCGGGGTGTTACATTCTCCCCTCCTTCAATAAATTGCGTCCTCGCAATTTGAAATTTTTCTTTGAAAATAAAAGGTTGAAAAGATAAAATACCTTTGAGGAAAACACACATCGGAAATAAGATTAATAAAATTTATCCTTAATAAGAGGGAAAGGGAAATGAACAAGTCACCACCCAATTATGATCTCGATTAGGAGAACATTAGTGGCAATTAGAGACATATAATTAGAGGAAAAACGTAAATATTTGTAGGGAGCGATTGGGGTCATCAATCACAATCAACTGTCAAATTGAGGGCCTCAAAGCCTTCAATCTATGTTGATTTAAAATATCATCAGTTCAACAAGACATAAGGTATTAGGATAACATATTTTTTTGTTTTAATATCCCTTTACTAAAGTTTAAGAATTAATTTATTCATTGAATAAGAGATAGGTAAATATATATTTATGCTTGACAATTAGAGTTTCAACCTTCAACTCATCTTTCACTCAAAAAGATAATAGAACACAAAAATATTATACTTATCCTAATTGTATAATGTTCCAAATGTTAACACATTCCATTTAGATTAGTAAAATTATTTTGTAATAACGAGGGACTTCCTGTAGGCTAGTGGTAGGAAATAAAGGCCTGTCGCACTATGATTGTGGGTTCGATTCCTGCAGCTTTGTCCGACGCAACGGGTTATGCCCCACCCTGCAGGTTGTCCTTTTCCTAGAACTATAGTATTATAATATTCAAAAATAATCTTCATAAATTTTTAACCTTAAACAATACTATCCAAAGATCAACTTAATCCACTCCAACCTTTATAGTTATCCAAAATACCTCTGTCCAGACATTCTCTAAAAGGTCTCTTAATTCCAAAATCAATTTATCAGATTCCCCAAACAAAGAAAAGTTTCTCTTATTGTCACATACTAAAAATATGATTACCTTAATCATATTAAAACCTTACTGAAATCAACAAGTACTGAAGTACAATCCTTATATATATCACATTATTCTTATAACCAGAGTATAATCCTTGAGTCCAAAAGCACCAATACATTAATTATTCTACTTTAACTGTAGTAACAACATAATATTTTCCTTGATCACTTGGCCTTTTATGAGGTAAGTTCCCCTGACGCTTATGAAATTAATTTGCATAATGCCCCATTTCCCTACAATTGTAACATTCAACATTGATAGCCTCTTTCTTTCCCTTGCAATCACGAGCCTGGTGACCCTTTTCTCCACATTTATAACAAACTCCCATTCCTTTTAGGCAAGTACCAGGGTGATTCTTCCCACAATTATCACATACTGGAAAATCCTTCTTTCCCTTTTTCCCTTTATCTATCTCTTGTTCCACCGTTCTCTTCTTATCTTGCTTTACTTTGTTGTCGTAAGACTTAGAGAATTCCTTTTCTGTCTTGATAGCACACGAGACAATATCTTTGTATGATGAGAAGGATTGTGATACCAAAGCTCGACGGAGAAATGGTTTTAAACCATCAAAGAAACGATAAATCTTACTCCTTGGGTTACGTATATAATCGGCAGCATGCCTCGCTAACCTTGTAAAGTTAGTCTCATACATTGCGACATTCTCATCCTCCTTCTGCCTCAGACTCAGAAATTGCCTTTCCATATCTGCTCGATGGTCACGAGGAAAGTATTTTTCTAAAAAAAGCTCTTTGAACTCCCTCCATTCAATATTCGATACTTCGTCATCTTCCTTTGTGTTTTGAATCAGCGACCACCACTGATCGGCATCTCCAGTGAGGCGATAAACTGCCATGACAACCTTCTCCCTTTCACTACTCCCCAAGGAATGGAATATTTTCTCTAAGGAATTTATCCATTGCTCAGCTACTATAGGATTTGTACTCCCATTGAAGGTTGGTGGTTGTTGCCTCATGAAACGGTCTAGCATTGATCCTCCACGTTGCGGATCCGGGTGCTTCATACGAGTAAGGTTATTATTCATAACCTGAGTGAGTTGTCCCAGTATGGTATTAAGTTGATCAGCACCAGTTGTATCTCCAGATCCACAATAATTATCTTGAGCAGGAGGGCAATCCCTACACGGAGTTCGTGCATTGATACGGTTTCCATTCCTTCCACTAGGCGCCATTTCTAAACAATGGCATAAACTAGATTAGTTTATGAATCAAAATACATAATTCCATATTTGTAAAATACTTTACATAAATTGAACTATTTATGGATATAATCCATAATCTTAAAAAGAAATGTTTCCTTTGAGGAAGTATATACTCATAACCCTTCATAGTGGTTTGTAAAGAAAATGAGAATTATCCTAAGCATATCCCCCGAGAGTGTCGTAACCAAGAGTGCAGCAAGGCCCGTTGTCATGCACCAGTTCCCGTTCGAGTCTAGCTCAAAGCGGTGTTTTCAGGTTTTACCCCTAGAAACATCTATGCCAGAGCCGCCTCTTCCTGCTCGTATCCAGACAGGGATGTATTGCTCGGAAAACTCACAAAATCTCTACAATAACAAAATTCTAGGAAGTTCTTCTATACTAATCCTCAAAGTCTATCTTTGGGCTATGTGCTCTAATCAGAGTTTATCTAAATCTAGCTTCCAAGGTTAGTACTAAACTGCCTCTGATACCAACTGTAACGCCCCGACCCCAGCTACCGAGAGTCGGTGCATTACTTCGTAACATTGGCATGATCACAAAAGATCAAGTCTCGAAAGACCGATTAGTTTAGTAGCCTTGGAAACACTAGATACATTCATAAGTCTTTCATTACATCAAAAAGTAAACAAACTACAATAACATGGTCTTCATAGTCCACAATCATATCCCTTTCTGACTACCCCTGCAGGTCACTCATAAATTACTTCTTCACATCCTGGAAAAATATTAAAACATTGAAAGGGGTGAGCTCAGATGCTCTGTAAGGTTAACAATATAGCGGAAGCTTTCATAAATAAACATTAACATTTAAGGCAATGTATAACTAAAACAAAAGCCTTTTAAACATGAACTTCAACATAATATGGCAAAAGTAAAATGAGATAATTCCATTCACTTCTTCACATGGATATTCTACTGGTCGAATAATCACATGCAATATCAATAACCACTTTCATAATGAGGGAATGTATAATGCCAGACATTCTGAGACATTTTTTCAAGGCCTCGGCCAAGACGTCTAAAATTATTAAGGCCTCGGCCAAAACCATAAATCAAATTGGGAAAGGGCCTCGGCCAATTCCACGTCTAGTTGTCTCATGAGACCTACTGATGAAATTTTTTTAGAAGATACTTACGTTTAAAATTGCTCAAATATACTCCAGTGTTTTTTTTCTGAAAACATTAAGCAAGCCTCGGAAAACAAAATAAATAATTCTAAGACTGCTCGACTAATTACAGGTCATGATGGGTCCACGCCCAATCCCTTCCTGTCTACCATACTCGAGAGTCGGGTTTTCTGAAATCATTTTTAAGCTTGCGTTAAATACGTATACTTTTGCACTGGATATTCATATATTGGAGAGAAATATCTCTTTTTTGAAATCATTTAAAAATCACATAATTATAAAATAAATCCTTTTGAATAAATGTAAAAGTCAAAGGGGTTTATACACCGTATAAAAGAAAGTTGTGTATAAAACAAAATATGCCTCAATGAAAGGAGATTGAGACGAAGTCATTAAAAAGATCATTTTTAAAATAAAATAGATCTATTATGTGTATTCACTATAGTTACACATAAAGAAAGTAAAAATACAAAATAATACATAATAATATCATGACATAATTTGAAAGTAGGAGATTAACCCAAAGAATGGAAGTTGGGTTAAGAAGTTCCCTTACCTTGTGTCCGACTTGACTCAACCGTTCTTTAACCTCCTGAATAATAAACTAGAGTTAATATCTACCTTATTAAGAACCATTTTCAATTTCATTATCCTTTTTATATCACTTATTACAATGTTATGAACATTATGTAATTATTTAAGTTAATAACGGTCGTTTTGTCGATCTTTGGTACTTGAGTCAACAATAAACTTCTTATAATTATAAGTTGTTCATGTGGTGAAATATCCATTATATCCAGAATTATATTAATGATTTAGATATCATATATATCATATATATACAGTATATACATTCATTTATAATATTACGTAACATTTAGAGGTAAGAAATGAAATGCACCGTTCATGGAGACGGTAAGCCGTACGTACGCATGAACGCTACTTTCATTTCAATTTCATATTTAATGGAATGAAATCATAATGATATAAATGTATAATATAATTCCAGTATAATATAGTGTATAATACCATTTACTCCATCCTTTATACATCCCACATATGGCATTAACGATTCAAATCACTTTGAGGGGGCGGTAGTCCGCACTTCCTAAAATGAAATTATCGCGTTTTACCCATAATGGAAATCATAAAGTATGCCATAAATGAGAAATAAAGAAGCATAAGTAAAACATAAATATATTATATATCATATATAAAAATAGTGACATCTTAATGGCCACCTTTGAAGGTGTTATATGAGTGTTGAACAATCATCGTTTCGTGAGGCAGAAATTCGCCATCCACAGAAACCGTATGTTCTTTAACCATTAGATGTAGGTGTGTGTAAGTGTAGCTCGAATCCTTCTTATAACAACATCCTAGTATATTGATGATACTTGTGTTGTTACAAAATAATTTAATAAAAAGATTTTAGGGGGTTGGAGAAGAAAAATAAACCAAAACAACATTAGAGAAGACATTACCTCAAAATCGGGTAACTCTTTTTGATTTGAGCCAAAGGCTTCCTTGGGAAGAGTTCTGCCCAAATTGAGGCTTCTATGAGTAAGAGAGGGATTTTGGGAGAGTATTTGGGCAGAGGTTGGACGAGCCAAATGGCTTGATGGTGTGAATAAGGTGGGAGTGGTGGGGGCCATTTATAAGTGGAGAGGAGGGGCACTTTTGGAATGATTGAAATGTTACATTATTTCACACTGCTTTTCGGATTCTAAAGGTCCCACACTTATATAATTCGAGGCTATGGTGATAAGGTTTCGAAATATCTTCATCCAATAGGCTTTGGACAAGTGTAAGCCTTGGATTTTGCATTATCTTCTCATTTTTTTTAAATCGTTAAATAATGAGGTCATCGCTGCATCATGATGATGTCATAAATAATTTAATTTATTTAATGTCTAAAAATTATAAAACAAATACAATGATGTAGGAAATCCTTTTATCTTTCTAATGAATATTTATAATCAAAATTTGGACTTGTGTAACCCCACGTAAAAATTGTTTTAGTAAAACATTTTATGTTTGTGTCATTTTTTACTTTAACATTAAATAAAAGGTATTTATGTCATTTTCTAACTAAAGTGGCTCCATGGGGTCCCCAAGTTGACCCATTGGTTGTCTTGGTCGGCCATGACTCATCCAATAGGAGTAGGACAAGTGTCAGGCTCATCTCATATTATTATAACATTATTTGTACCTTAAACTACACTAATTACCTCTAATCGCGATTAAGAACTTAAAAGTTACTATTCACCAAAAAATTATTTTAATCTCATTGAACCACATTTTACTTCTTAATGACAACCATGTATGTCGGATTTTTTAAAATCAAATCACAGAAGTGGTAATATTTCATTTAAACGAAAAATCAGTTATTTAACTACCACTTAGTAGTTTCACTATTCATCAAAAATTGAAGTTTTTCAGAACAATGCCAAAATTTCACCCTAAGCTATAATTGATATTCCGAATTCAAAAATGATGTCTATTTTAAAAAATTCCAAACATATAAGTTGCATTAATTAATTTTATAATTAATTCCCGATGTTACAACAAATAGCGTGTTTTTAAGAAACAATTTATATCAAAAGATTGGCAATTGTTTATGTCCAATTTCAATGTTAAATTAATTCTAATGACCACCATTGGATAAAATGGTAAAAATATATTTTAATTATACCTTAAAACCACTAAATAGTATAACTTATCACTATAAATTATTTTGATTAAAAAAAAAAATTTAAGTATTTTTCACTATTCATAAAAATTTGGAAGTTCTCGGAAAATTACAAAAAATTCAACATAGGCTAATTTCAATATTAGGAATGAAAAAATGAAGTCCATTTTGAAATATAAAATTTATATAAATTTAAAAGGTGGTTATTACTATTCATAACGGCTAATTTGATTAGTTGCGGTGTGTTAGAACTCGAACTTGCGTGCAATGCAAGCTATTGCATTATTGAAAGAGAGGCGTATCGTGGAAGCTCGGGGTGTTACAAGTTTAATATCAACATTACCAATATAGAAAACAAAATCTCATTATTTACTTATACATTTTATATATAACTAGAAATTAAATTCCCAAATTAACCCATAATATAAATTTGTATCATTCTTCATGTTGTTGGTTAAACCGACCGAAACAACAATATAGCATAATTATTGGATGATTAAGAGTTAATTTATGTGCAATATCATAATACTAGAAGCATAGTAAAATTATTTACTGTTAATTAGTGATTTATATAAAATTTTTAAATAATTAAAAGAATAATATATTCTATATAAAGTATTTTCATAGTATTAGGAAATCATTTTTTTCTCTTAACATGTGGTTTTAGATGGTTGTATTTACCATGGTTGTTTTTTGCTCATAATATTAATATGTTGTCCATTTTTTATTTCTATAACCATAATAATTTAATAAAAAATCATATTCATACATTAAACCAATTATCATTAATAGACATGTAATCTAGTGATGAGTATAAAAATGGAAACAAATCATTCTTTGGTGGTGGTAGTCCACATGTACAAATGAATGATGATTTTGTTTTGCATAGACCAAGGAAAACAAGTGGTATAATTTATCATTTAAAAAAATAAAATATTTCATAAATATGATAATTATATATATATATATAATTTTCAATAAGTATAATCCTTTTAAGGTGGTGGAGGAAAACAAAACACGTTGCATTGTGGAGTCATTAGACCACACAACACACGAATGACAATGTCATTTTTCTTAATAGAAATAGGAAAAATGGTTAAAACTTACACCATCATTATAATAACATATAGGTATAATAATGATACTTATTTTACCATTTTAATATAGTGTAATGGATGTTTTAGGAATAATATTTTTATATATATAAATGGAAATAATAAAAGAGAAATTAGAAATTTATACCCAACTTCTTGGATTATCTCATTTACAAAGAAAATATTTTGAGGAATAGTATTTTTAAAAGACCAAAACCTATTGAAGGTGGATTGGATTGTTTATGAGTTGTTTGGGTAGATTTTGTTTTTGAAATAAAAGGGTTGTGTGGTGAGTGGATGTGAGGGGAGAACATCCCCTTTTTATGTGAAAAGTGATGACATTTTTGTAAATACCCAAACAATTTCAATAATGGGAAGTCACTCTCAAGTAAAGTGGATCTAAAATTGATAAATAATTTATAATATAAGAGATAAGGGAAAAAATTCCAAAAAACCCATTAACACACATGTTTTTCACATGTTTGTAGTCTTTCCCTCTTGGTTAAACCCTTTCCCACCCTTTTGATTTCCAACAAGTTGACTAGTTTTTACCATAGTAATTTATCCTTAATCCTGAAAATAAAATGGTACTTATTATATAATTTTGAAATAATGATTCCAAATTTCAGATCCATTTTATTATATCAAATTTCAAACAATAATAAAAATCAATTTTAAAATACTAAATGTATAATTTATTAAAAACATTTTTCTGGAAAATATAACTTATGTTCTAAAATGTTAAATATGGGTTTCCTATTTAATACCAACATTTTAAAAATTATTAATTCACTTATAAAATACATATTTGGTCTTAAAAAAAGTTTTCATGAATTTTTAATTCAAAACTATATATTAATAATGTCATAAAAGTCATGTTATTTGTAAAGATGATATTTTTCACCATTCACCTAAAAATAAATATTTTTAGAAAAATGCCAAAAATTAATCCAAAGATAATAATGAAATGTTTAATCCAAAAATGGAGTCATTTATTTAAATTAAAATTAAAATTTTAGTTTTTAAATGAAAATACATTATCTAGAGAAAATTTTCATTTATTAAAAAATTAAATTTTTAATCATAAAGTGTTCTTAATATTATTTCATATATATTTATAAATAACTGAATATTGATATATTAATTTATAAATATAAATATTACATATTATAATGAACTTTTAACTACGGTCAAGTTATTTTATTTTTTTGAAATACAGTAACAAATTTTTTTAAATAGTTCTTTAGAAGATGTCCTTATTAAAATAATAATAATAATAATAAAAATATATAATCATTTTAATTAATTCTTATATTTTTATCTAATAATGATTATATAATTCATGAATTTTTTAAATTGTTTCAATTTGTTTTAGTCTGGTGCTGCAAGTGGAGAAAGCTATGGAACACATTTGACTCAATTAGAGGAAAACATATATTAAAATATCTTCTTGTTACAAGATCATTACAAGATTACATGAAAACATCAGAAATGATATAAGGGAACATGATTTTGATAATTCACTTCATCAGTTCTTCCCCCACATTCTAACTAGACACAACCACCGTTGTTTCTAACTTATAGCACAAGAGAAACATGGACCTTTTACCAATCCTCTCACAAACTTCTACTGGAATCCTCCTTTTGCATCATAGTCTATAAAATACTTACACCACTGTTGAATATATACCAACTGCATTATCATCACATGTTTGAAAAATCTATAGATGATCACCTCATTCAGAATACCAACCCTACCCATATTCTAAACATTAAACTAGAACTCTTCAGATGGACCAATCTACCACATTTTGAAGTGGATGTTCCTGACTATTCAGATAACCTTCGTCCAAACCTCAATAAAGTACCTTCCAAGGTGAAAAAATTCAAAAAATAATTTAAAACATCCTCATCATATAACAGGGTTTTCCATGAGATGGATACACCCACATAAATCCACTAGGAATTCCATACTGAAGTTTGGGATTTACTAAATTGGTCTCTACCCAAAAAATACCATCATAATATTCAATTAAAGTATGATGAGAAGATCATTATCCATCTAGGGGAGTGGGTGATATGCTCCCCACCTTTGAGAAAGACCTTATTAGCCCACTAACCGAGAACATCTGGTTACATAGGATTAAAAATTTTATATCACTACTATAGAATCATTCACATAAGGGAAATGTGTGAGTCTATCACTATCAATTGAAATGGAGAAACACCCCTATTAAAATATAATAAACTACGCAATGATTACTACTTTCATAATTCTTCCATTAACTTGTAAAAATTTCCACTGTAGGAAAATTCCAACCACCATGACACATCTATGATACTTTAATCTACTCAGCTTCCATGAATTTAGCTTTTTTGAAGCCCAATGACAATCTTAAAATGTAGATCTCACACATAGAGATGTTGTATATCTGATAGGTTATGGAATTAATCATCTCAAGGATATATTTTGTTTAATACACCACAACTCCACAAAGGTGATCATCATCACCAAATTATAGGATAATTCATACACAAGCCTCACATGATGGGTCGACCAAGGGTCACCCTTAAAAATAATCCACATATTCATTTATAACAATTTAAATATAATTTATTTTTAAATCACATAGACAATGAAGACACACTCGCCAATATATGGGAACATACCTTTAGCATCTAAAGTTTTGGATCCACACACCACATCTGTGGGGTCCTATTCACTATGGAAAATAAAACATATCTCATCAACTATATAATTATCATCTCATAACAAATACATTGGGTAAACAATTAATACTAAGCTAGGCACCACCACACTTATTCTCTACTTCAAAGGCATCTAGGGAAAGACCTCTTCTTCTACCATGGTTAAACTCCCTTCACCCTAAGGAGTGAGTAAATAAAATTTACCATTAGTGTAGGTTCTCTATCAAACTAGGTTATATCGAAAGGTTACATTGAAATATTCCAATCTAAAACTTGTGGAAAAATATAATAAGCTTTCACTTGGATCAACCAGTATGAGGGCCATGAAAAATGTACATGAGTCACACTTAGATTTCCTCCAATCACAGCTATTGGACACACTACGTTAAATACCCTATAAAAGGGGGGTGATTAGTGGTATGAAGGTTAAAAAACTCCCCCTTTGATCTTGTTTCATCATCAACCAAAAAACTCTTCTCTCTTTTTATCCCAATAATATATATATATATATATATGCGGAAATAAAATAATTCTAGTGGGAAATTTTTTTACTTAGTTCACCCTAACCACGCTAGTCCCAAGAGAATATAAAGGTTATGTTTCAATGTAAAAAAATCCAATATATAACAATTATGTTACAATTTTTTTGTAGACTCACTATCCCTCTAGGTTTACAACTATTCACTTTTTGAAATTTCACTACTCTCTCTACTGAAGTGTACAAATTATTCCTTCAGTAGAGACCCTTTTATCTCTAAAAGAATATTTTTTGCACTACAATTAGTGATATATGAAGATCTTTTTTCATCCAATGTTGAATAAAAAATTACAATTGAAATTATAGTAAATTAGCTTTTGGTTCACACAACTTTCACATTCATGGATACTTTGTACACACTTAACATGGATTCTAAACTTTCATGAAAATTTTAAATTTTGAGAAAATTAAAATTTTTCATGAGGTTAAAATATTTTCATGAAACTCATAATATTCCATGAATCTAACTTGGTCATATAGAAAATAGTCCCTTTCATTATGCAATATATGTTCACAGAAACGATTCACATACGAAGTATGTTCACATATGTCTTATATGAAAACAAATCCATGATATTCTATAAGTCTTAGAGTGCTCAAATGAGGGGGATATTGGCTTACTTATTGGTATTACCAAACCTTTGTGAAACTTACAGCTTCACCACTAACCATTCATGAAACTTGAAACTTCATGTTCATATAACTCCATCTTTGTTGAAATTGAAACAACATTATTTGATTATGTAACTCTATGTTTCACAAATTCTCTTAATTGTTAAAAAACATGTAACATCCCTAATCACTTTTCATGAATAACTAACTACATTAACAAAACTAAATATACTACATGCAACTATATAAATCAAGAATTCACCAAAATTTTGATAATTATTTTCCTTTTCCTAATATAATCAATTAAACCTCAAATCAACACTTTCAAAAAACATTACACATTTTCATGCAACTTTATAATTCCTTGAAAATATTATTTCACTATATTTTTGTTATGAATCATCGTAAAAACCATCTAGATCTTACATATACATTATTTATAAATATTTATATATCTCTTCCATCTTGGATATTTTTGTCAACATACTTTGTAAACAAACACACTAGATCATTGTAACTAGAGTTGTGAATAAACACAAAAACTAAAAAACATTGATTGGACATTGAGAGGAAATTTCCCCAAAAATATATTCCTTTGGGTTTGTCAAAAATTATTCAACCATTGATAACTATTCAAACCGTCCATTTACAAAAACATACTTGAATTCTTCTTTAACCACCAATCACATCCCAAAACTCTAGATAGCAACTAAATATTTACTTATAATGTACTCTATACCCACATGATCCATGCTTAGCTTGAGAATCAAGAGTATACTATGGGGGTTTATCAATGAATCGCTTCATTATTGATACCACTAGTTGAATTTTTTTCTCGATACCAAATGATTATTTCTACCAAATTATCTATTAATATGATACCCAAATTTGTTCCTGATCGATTCCAAATTATCGTAAAATTCTTCTTAGAGTGTAGCTCTCAAGAAGAACATATATTATTTCATCATTATCCTAATGGTAATCCTATCATGATATATTTTCATTGATATAACTTATTCTATATTATAACAATTAAAAAACAACCCTACCAATATACTTGATCCCCCCAATTCTATAAAGACAAGCACACTCCTTGATCACCACCTTACTCTTCCCAAAAATAGTTTTGAAAAATCTCCTCTCTCCCCATTTCACTTATTTCTCCACTAACTCAATGGACAAAAAGTTCACTATTTTATCATCTAAAATATGAAAATAATAGTTAAAAACACACAAGGAAATTCTAATATACCTTTGGGAGTGGGGTTCCTCATCCACATTGCATAAGTGTGGGGGATCGACTGGAATTTTATATCCAAAAGATGCAATTAAAATGATTGTTTGAGTAATTCATTTATAAGGATTTATATGACTTAATGTTCTATAGGAACACACTCTAACTCCACCAACCACTGCTCCACATTCATCATGATAAATTGATACATAATTTCAATGAGATTCATCCTCAAGTGATGAACTATATTTTTTCTAAGATATATAGAAAATTAATTATTAGAAATTATTCCTATTAAATATTTCACATCAAATCCCATATCTTCAAGATACTACTTAATCCATAGTAAATGTGAACATTCTTGAGCTAATTCAATATATTTAGATTATGAAGTGCATAGAGAAACACAATCATGATTCCTTCCCATCTATGAAATAAAAAAAAGTCTAAGAAAAAATTCCCCACATAATGTTAAATTCTTGTCATACACTGAACACGACTAATCTATGTCTCTATAACCTAATAATTATAGCTGAGATGTTTTTATTTACCTAATAAATAAATCCACTATACCTTTGACATACTGTAGTATTCTTTTTACAAAAATCAATGGTATTTACATAGGGATAATTTGATACCATGTCACCTGACATATAGAAAATACAATGTCAGGTGATGTCACTTTTATATAATAAAACCTTCCAATGGTCTATTTATATTCCATGACATTAATCACTTTTCCATTTCTATCCATTGACAATTTCATCCATGTTGAAACTATAGTTATCATATCCTTATAATCCAACATTAAAAAACTTATCAGAGCCTCCTTATTATATTTGGATTTATAAATAAATGTATCATAGTTTGTATCACCTCTAGAATAAAGAAAAATGACAATTCATTAATCATTCAAATTTCAAACTCACACTTCACAAACTCTTCAAAGTACTTACACTGTACTTCATTTGATCCTCCAAATATTATTTCTTCCAGATACAAAAGCGTGAACATCTTTCGAAAACTCATATTGTGAGTATATTGATTGTAATAAATTCTACTACACTAGAAACCGAGCATCTTCAAGTCATGATCCAGTCTTGAATAACACACTATTTGTGCTTACTTTATCCCATAAAGTGATTTATTTAGACATTAAACTTTCTTCTCATCTTAATTGATAAGAAAACCATCCTATTAATTTATATACACATCATCCTCAAATAATCCATTAAAAAATGATGACTTGACATCCATATGGAAGAATTTGAATTTCCTCTACACTGCGATAAATAAGAATGGTTGAATTATGCCCATCCATGGAAAAAGTTTTGTAACATCCCAAATTTTCATACAAGGTATGGAAATATTAATTTTTAAGTTTAACCCCCCCACTTTTCCTTATTTATGAGCCTATGGATTTCATGAAGTTTACAAGGGTGTTTGAGGCTTGTTCGGAGCCCGGAGCCTAGACTTTTGGAAGAAACAAATGGGTTCTACAGTTAGTAGAAACCGTCCAACCCATTCCACATAGTTAGATAAACCATGTGGGGTAATGTATAGATCCACAAAGGGAAGAACATTTATTATTAATGTTTTTCCTAACCATGCGCTACAACCTGTATATGGTGTTCTCTCTAGATAGAGGGGGGATGCACAGATAGGGCACAACTATATAAATCGTACTCCACCAACCATGCAGTCTACTATCCTTGGACAATATCTGGTGAAAGTTTGGTGCATGGTTTGGCTAAACATGAGGCCAAATCATACACCTATTTAAAGTTTTAAAAAATTATCGTTTTCCACCTGTTGATTTTTGTTATTTTATCTTCCACCTCTCATTTATCACGCACAACACCCCTCTCCGATGTTAATATCCTCCTCAATACTACGCTTGAATTTTCCTTTTATCCTTCATCAGAGCTTTAAATAACCCACCATACTTCTCATTAGATTCCTCTTGGTATGTTATCCACTCTTGTTCCTTACATCCTTCATTTATCTCTCCATATTCTATGCTATTTTGGTGCTAGATTAGATACCCTATTTTCTGGGCATTTTCCATTTCTGAAGATTTCTTTCATTATACCTCAATTAAAAGGCCAAAAATGGATGATGGTTTATCTACCAATCTATGCTAGGTGTTTTAGCTATCTTTCCTAATGTATTATTTCATTTTTTTCATGCACCATAGTGTTGTGTGCTAGAATCCATCAGTGTCACCTCCATAAATACTTATAAATTAAATTTAATATATCTCCATGATTATTATTGTCTAATATAATGGTTAATCAACATCATTGGTTGATTTCGTTGATGAGAACCACCAATATGGGTGTTCCTTTCTCAAAGGAATAAAATAACCATCTTTAGAACGGAATTCAAACACATTTGAGGTTTGTGTTTTCCCTTGTAATAAATACTATGGAATGTGATATGATCTTAGGATAATGGCTGTCCATATGTTGGAACTTATCCCTTATGAAATGGATTGTTTTTAATAAACTAAATAAGTAGTATATTTTGATTAAAATTACTTATTGAAATTGAATGACTTCTTGTTAGCTAAACCATACCTCCATACCAAGATGAGGGTGATACAAGGGTCTCTATTTAACGATTCCTTGGTTGGGCTAATTGTGATTAACAGTTAGAACATGTTATGGATTTTAAATATGATGGGAGAGATACTTGGATTCTTTATAGAATTCGTTGGATGGTCTCATTGGGTGGATTACATACCTATCCATGAGCGATACTGAATCCCTAGGGGACTCACATTGGTCGGGCTCAGTGCAAAGATGGCTATACCATGACATGAGTGATACTTCATCCCCTACTCAAGATAACTAGGTTGGGATCAACATGTTATACATTACACCTTTCCAAGATTCATACTTGAGATTCCTTTTATGGATCATCATGGAAGGAATCTTACAGTGTTGGGTATTTATAGTGCTTCAATAGAGATACTTGTGATTCCTATTATGGATCACCTTGGATGGGATTAAATTTCCTCTTATTAAATTCTAAGGATGAATTTTCTATTAAAAACATAAAATGCATAACTGTTATCCCAGGGTTGTGTCCTCCAAGAAAAATAATATTCTTGGATTAATTCTATTATTGACACTTCATTTATGACAACCCTTTATTTTACCCTTATCATATCTACACAGGTTGAACCAGGTTCAATGATATCAGGATTAGGATGAATAAAGTAGTGCCGGTCAGACATCCCATGAGGAAACAAGTTCGATATTTTTATTTATTTATTTACTTGAATTCATTATGTACCTATACACTGTTCATTTTATATTCACATACCATATTGTTATAGACACTGTTGGTGGTGGTCTACTTAGTTTATCTCACACACATTTCAGTCCCCCTATGGTACTCGAATATACTTCATCTCTATAGGTATAGAAAAGGGTAATTGGACAACTTCTGATGTTTTATCTTTGGTTCTAGGATGGATTACATGAGCAGAGTGTTGAACCTATGATTGTGATGCTATTAGAGGTTGTTTTTGGTCTTTTGTTTTCATTTAGCATGTGGTATATGCCTATACCTTTTTATCTTGTGTACTTCACTTTTGGTAAATAATTGTGGAAAGATCAGATTGTTTGTATATGATATTGATTTAGTTTCCACCTATCAGTTACATTTGTTGATTTATTAATATTTTAAAAACTTATGATGGTTATTTACTATTGTTCCACACTCTGAACCTGAGACCATAGTCTCCCCACATACACAACCTAGGCCCTCACATCTAGTCAAAAATCTTAGGCATATGGGGAGGTGTGATTGAGGTCATGTGCCCAACTATCTCAGGGAACCGTTTAGTGTCTTCTGGGGTTGTTAACTACAAAGTGGTCTCAAAAAGTCATTTTTTACTTTTTTTCTTACTGTTTGGGTATTAGAAAGGAGACTAGGATGTATCAGAATTTGGTAATGAGACTCTTCCTAGGATTAGCTTACCAATGTACTGGGGAAATCCAAATTAGTTGGGATGGGTTATTTTTGTTTGGTTTGTTCCTCTAATAGTTGTATTGGTTTAACCTTTGGGTGATGCACATGTTTTGTGATGTTATTATTGTGGATATTATTATTACGGATTTACTTTTTTCTATGGAATGGCATGACAAGAAGGTATCATCTCATTCATCATATTTGGAACATAAAGACTAAAATTTCATGCATTATTCCACTCCATTATATATTATTTCATGAATTTCCTGTTTTTCCTAAGAATTTTGTGAGTGACTTGATTATTATATATGGAAATGTACTAACATTTCTTGAAAGGATAAAATAATTGGATTAATTAATGTTCCTGCATCAATAAAAACAGTAATTCCCATATAGATTGTTGATGATACCTTAATTAAAAAATTATTCCAATTTTTGAGCCTTGAACCACTAGTTTTATGGGCTGAAACATTAAACGATTTTGATTACATGAATGCCAATTTTAATTTATGAAGCACGTACTTCTATAGATTTGGAATTGTAACATCCTGAGATTTTATAAAATATATACTTTAAAATTAATTTAAATTCTTTGAAATATTATGTTACATGTAATATATATTTTATCCTGTGTTATATTAAACACCATGTTTATCTTTCATTGCACATAACTTCAGGTTTCATTGATAACTTGTGTTACACATAAGGATGGGTCTTAACAGAAAAGAATATATTATTGATATTATTATTTAACATGATAGTTATCACCTTTTTGTTGGAATAGAGGGAGCGAATATGGTCCACTAAATTATGAAAATATTGTTTAAATATATTCATAAAATTAATTAATTGGAATCCAATTAATTATAAATGAAAATAAAAACCCATTGAATATAAAAAAATACTTTTATAAAAAACTATTTTTATGCACCCAAAGGTGTTTTAATTAGTAAATTAAATTAATTAATATTATTATATGATATTAATGAATACTATTTATAATATATTAAACCTAATGTTTAATATTCATCCTTCATTTTTTATAAACATGATATAAAAATAAATCCAATTTCACACATAAAAAAATGTATTTTTTCTAAAGGGAGTTTTAACGCCATTTGATGCCGCACTGGTTTTAAAATTGTATTTTGGAAATAATAAATTTTATTTGAAGAAATAAACTTAATTTTTGAAATATTAATGTGAAAATTATATTAGGGTATTTTTTGGGTATTTTTTGGAGAAGATTAATTTTTTTAATGAATAAGGGAAAATACTGAATTTTAATTGAAAATAGACTTTTCAACTAAGTAATTTATGATGTTAAATTATATTTTAAATATATTTCAATATAAAATTACATAAATTATACATATATTAATCCAATTTAGCTCATTGGAATAATCCTCATATTGAATTTGGATATGAAATCATTTTAAACTTGAATATTTTCACTTTAAAAATCCATTGTCACATCACATACGCGAAACTAATTTTATATTAAAATTTTCCAAATATGTGATCTGAATTTAGAAAAATGGACTAAATATTTTTAATAAGAATAATTTCTAACTTATAATGTGGAAAAATAAATTTTTAACCAATGTTATTAGTGATAATAAATAAAATTAATCACAACGATTAAGGTAAAAAATGAGATTTCCAAGTGAATAAACATTAAACATAAGGGGACAAATAAACTGTAAACTTTTCAAGAAAAAATTTTGATGGAAATATTTTCACCTAATACCTTTTTTATATTTTGGAAAATTATTTGATCCACTTGACCTGGAAAACACATGGGTAGAATTCCCTCTTTCAAAAATTTATAATTTAACCACTCACCTACCTTATAAAAGGTGTCCCCATATCCTCCTATATTCACACCTATAAATCATCTTTGTCGAGCCAAGAACTACCTAAATAACATATAATATTCCCTACTCTCATCTTATAAGACTTAATTTGTTAATAAATCTAACCAAAGAAGTCAGTTGGTGTAAACCAAAATGAGTTACCCAAAGAAGAGGTAACGTTCATCAACATGCAGATTTTGTTTTATTTATTTATTCACCACCTTAAATTATTATTATACCCTGTTTATATTATAAATAAAATATAATAAATATACTCAAATATTTTTATATTAATTTTACTTCCTACAGCCATAAACACTTCCATCAAATGGGTTACAAAATCATTATTCATGTGTACGATGGACTACCACCTCGAGAAATGATGTTATTCGTTTTTTGCATTACCACCTATCATGGTTGGGAATAATTAAGTAAATACTATTTATATATGATATTTATGATATTTATAACAAAATTATATCTATCAAGTCATTATATAATATACACCCTTTTTAAATTTCATAACATAGGTGACACGACAACATCACTCGTGTGTACGGCAGGCTACCACCTCACGAAGCGGTATGAAGAGTTTTTCACAAACATGTTACATGGAAGGTAATAAGAGTAACTATAATGAATATATATGATATATATGAAATATTTATTATATTATATAAATAATTATTTTCCTATAAATATAATATATAATTTTATTCTTACCTTTTCACACACTGAAAAAGTAATAATTTCATTTGTGGACGTGTGAGAAACCGCCTCCTTGAAGCGATGTGATTATTTTTACATCACAAGAATGAAATATAAAAGTATTTATAATTACATACCATGGTAATTATGATACAGTTATTTTTAATTAAAGATAAATTTTATATACATTTGTTCCATAACGATCATTGGAAAAATTGAAACGTTACTCATGCATACATATGACCCCCTTATACATGATATTAACTTTAGTTCATTTTTAATAACCATATCACTTGGTTGGTTTTAAAAGTATGATTGATATATTAATATGATTATTATATAATTATTATTATTCTATGGGTCGGTGGACCCGGGTCAGGTCGGTGGACCCAGGTTGGATCGGGTCGGTCCAATAGACCCTTTTCGGAAAAACACCAATATCTTTCAAACCGGTTGTTCAGTTGAAGATTCGTTTGTAGCATTGGAACTCTCAATACGAGGATCATATTTTTTAATACTCTAAGGAGGCATTTATGGAATTTGAAATATGATGAATGTCCTAGGGAGTGGTTCTACCTGAATCAAACACACTATGTGCGAAAACCCTGCTGTTGGCTGAGACCTGAAGACTGTTGACAAGTGACCTTGTGTGGATTAGCTACGATGGCCAAATGGGAAGAATCTCTATGTGAACCCTTAGGCCCACAGCAGGGATCAGATCTGTGTGACCCAGTAGACCTACAATACTCGATAGGAGGAGAACCTTAGTATGGCCAATGTGGGAAGCGTCTATGTGTTACCCGACATGAACATAGTGGGGAGAGTCTCTATGTGACCCAACATACCCATGATACTCAGTAGGAATGAGTACAAAAACCTTCCATGGTAAGGGGAAGTGGCTCTGTGTGACCCAGCAGACCTACAATACTCGATAGGAGGAGAACCTTAGTATGGCCAATGTGGGAAGCGTCTATGTGTTACCCGACATGAACATAGTGGGGAGAGTCTCTATGTGACCCAACATACCCATGATACTCATTAGGAATGAGTACCAAAACCTTCCATGGTAAGGGGAAGTGGCTCTGTGTGACCCGACAAACACACTGTACTAATTGAGGAGTAATTCTCCAGCAGCCCAAAGTGTTCGAAGATATGACTGATGGTCATACTTTCCTACTTTTTATTATACCTGGTGTGAGCTATCTTTCTTCATAATAATACTTCGTGGGTTTCTTGTGGATTATTTTTTTGTCCTTCTCTGTTGGTTTGAGGTCCCTACCGAGTATTTTCTTACTCAACCATGCACGAGCCTCACCTGCACGTGTTGTGTCTCGTGCTGATGACCGCCGCCTTGACGGAGGACTTGGTGGCCCAGGACCTGGTGGTTCCCAGTGAGACCAAGCAGGTGGGGCATACTTCTATGGCTTCCAGCAGCTACTCGACACTTACCCATCAGGTTGGGTTTTCAGAAGATATCTTTCAGAGTTTCCTTGTACTTTATAGTTTCCAGTTTATATTTTGTTTGGTTTGTATTCTGGCCTATTTGACCTATAGTTTGTACTTTTACTCAGTTATTGTTTATTGCATGCATATTTACCTTTTTATCTTTGGGATGTGGTTGTGTGTGTGCATGCGTATATGTACATAGGAAAATGCCTCCCACTTGTAGGTTGAAGCCATCGACACTATTCGCCAACCCCTGGCCTTTGGGAGGTGGGCTTGGGGGATGTCATGGCCTGGGCCCTGAGGGATGGGTCATTAAATACATATTTAATTTTGATATAATGTTTTTTTAAACTTTTTAACATTTTCACCTTAAAGACCTGCTTTATCATCCCATCTATGAGACTATATTTAAATTAAAACATTCCACTTATATGATTTTAATTTATAAAAGTTGATTTCAAATTTGGAATAATAATAATTTATAACATCTAATATGTTAAACTTAATTTTTTTACCAAATTCATTAGTAAAAAAAATTTAAATTAATCACAACTATTATGGTAAAAAATGAGATTTCTATGTGACTAAACATTAATATTTAGGTGAAATTTGACATAGAAACTTATTAATAACCCATTTTATGATCATATTTTGACCTTATACATTCTAGTATCTAGTTTGGATCATTATTTTATCCACTTTACAAGGAATAACCGTGGATGTAATCCCCTCTTTCAAAAATTTACAATTTTTCTACTCACCTCCCTTATAAAATGCCTCACATATCCTCCTCTATTCATAACACTAAATCCAATTATATCAGAAACTAATTGACCAAAAAACTTATCCTCTTCCCTAATATCATCCTACAATCCTTAATATTTAAATAAATATAACCAAGGAAGTCCTTTGGTGTAATCCCAAAGGAGTTACCATAAGAAGAGATAACTTTCATCAACATGCGTTTTTCATTTATTTCTTTCTCCAAACCCTTAAATTATTGTTATACCATGTTTATATAATAACATAAGTATCTAAAATATAATTATATTTAGTTATTTTAGGGGTAAATCCTACAGCAATAACACTTCCATCAATTGGGTTATGAAATCATCATTCGTGGGTATAGATGACTACCGCCTCGTGAACAAATGTCGTTCATTTTTCCATTACTACATTTCATGGTTGGGAATAATGATGTACATACTTTTTATATATTATATTAATTATATTTATAAAATAATTAATCCTCTAGAGTCATTATATCATATACACCCTTTTACTTTTCATATCATTGGGGACATGATTATATAGCTTGTTTGTACGGAGGACTACCCCCTTACGAAGCGATGCAAAGTGTTTTTTCTAAAGTGTTACTTGGAAGGTAATAAGGGTAAATATAATTAATATATATTATACACATAATGAAATTATGATATTAGTGATATAATTATATTTATGTAAATAAAATATAAAATTTTCTTACTACCTTTTCACACACTGGAAAAGTGATAACGTCGTTTGTGGATGTGTGGACTACCACCTCCTCAAAGTTATGTGATTCCATTTACATGAAAAATTATATATAAAAATATATATAATTAAATATAATGGTATTTATGATAAAATTATAATTCTTGAAATATAAATTTTACTTACATTCTTTTTATAATGGTCATTGGAAAAATCGGAACATTACTCATGTGTATGCATGACCGACCATCTCTATGATCGTAACATTAGTTCATTTTTCATTACCATATATCATTATTGGGTTTAAAAGTATAATTTCTCTATAAATATTGATAATTAAATCATGATTATTATTGTAGATATTTTTGATTTTAGACCCCATTGACCATATTTGACCTACAAATGTCATTTTTTACATATAAGCTTAATATGGTCCAAACATATGACTAAATATTATTTGCTTATGTAATTTTATATAACTTGTTAACATGTCATATAAAAGTAAAAATAAACATTAAAAATTTTATTAATAAATTAAATAATTAACATAATTTTATTATTTAGGATGATAAAGAAACATGTTACAAATCATAATCAAGGTATGGGACTTCATCCCTATCTCCCTTCGTTGAGGAATATCTCGATGTTATACAGCATTATTATTTATAGGGTGTATATAAAGCCCCATTGAAATGTTATATCATAAATTTATCTATTATCATGATATTTAATGTTCTTTTTTAATTTTATTCTTTAATTTTTTTATGATTCAAGTGTTTCCCAAGTGATAAGGGACATTTCCTTTAAAAAACACCCCACTTTTAATGTTTTTACTCAAACTCTCTTCATTTTTCATGTCTATGTTATTAAAATGATTTTATGGTAATAAAATATTAATAAATTATATTTTATGTATCTAAATGTTTTTCTGAAGGAATTTTTTTGAATGACATTCACAGAACATTTTGATAAATGATAAAAGGGATATTCTATTCTTAACATACATGCCGATGATGAGTTTCCAGCCACCATGACTTTTATTTTATTTCTAGATTACATTACATGATTTTATGTCTTCTTAACTAAAAAAATATATTTCCCTTCTTTGAATATTTTTTTATTGAGAATGGGTTTTAATGAAAATGGTGTTTCAGTATTGAAAGTGTGGTTTGAAAAGAAATTATATTTTCTTTTCTGGAAGTGCTTTTCATATGGGTTTAAGAGATTTTTTTCAAAGGGTTTTATGATTAATGTGTTTTTTAAAAGATATGGTTCTTTATAATTATATGAAATTGGTGTTCCCAATACAACTTATATGAATACTTTATCCCGATTATAGATCAATGGTGAGCCTGATATAGTTTATATGAATGGTTGCGCCCTATTATAGATCCTAAGAAATGGGTGATCCAAATAGAACTTATATGAAGGATAGAGCCCCATTATAGCTCATGTCTGATCCCAATATAGCTTATAAGAAGGATGATCCCCATTATAAATCCCCAATGCATTGGGTAATGATTATATTGAAAGTCATCCGTATTTGTATTCCAATTAAAAGTGATTTGGAAGGCCTTTATGAATATGATTCTAAAAGTCTGGAAGGAGGATGGTAACATTGAATTATTTGTGGATTCGAATTTGTTAAACCATATTAAAATTAATAACTAGAATCAACTACCTCGTATAGGGGACCTCTTCGACCATCTCTAAGGAGAGAGGATTTTCTCTGAATATTGAATTGAGGTTGGGATACTATTAGGTGCATGTGAGACCATTAGATATACCATATATGGATTTTTAGAGTAGATAGGATTTTTACGAGTACCTTGTTATGCAGTAATGCCTTATGAATGAGCCAATAGTTTTTATGGATATAATGAATCAATTTTCCCCTGCATATCTGGATTCATGTTTGGTAGTCTTTGTGGATGAAATCATGGTGTATTATCTCACACTACACAACCATCGTTGATATCTTGATATTTTTCTAAAAGCACAAATAGAGCCTCAAATATATTTTAAGATCACTAAATTAAAATAATTTATTGAAAATGATCACTTCTTGGGTCATGTAATCTCATAGGATAAAGTGTCTATTCTCCAAGAGAAGATGAGTACTATAGTTCCCTAGGAGAAACCCAATAATTTATTTGATATATATAGTTTCATAAGGATAACTAGATATTATAGTCATTTTATTTAGAAATTATCATTCATAGAAGTGGCTATTATGGGTTTGAATAATAAGCATGTCAATTCATTTTGGTCATAAATCTATGATATAACCTTTCAAGAGTTGAAAGGGAGATAGACTTTAGTGCCAACCTGGATTCTTCAAGAGCCAGGTAGAAGCTATACAATTTATTGTGATTCTTTAGAAATTGGGCTTGGAAAAGTTATAATATAAGGTGATCGAGTTGTAATGTATGTGTACCTCCAATTAATATCTCACTTGTAGAATTACCATACACATGAACTTGAGCTACTTGTTTTGATTCATGCATTATACTATTGGGGGAATTATATTTTGAGGGAATAATAGATTTTTTATTAAGATCACTAAAGTCTCAAATACACTTCCATGTAGTGTGATCTGAACCTCAGGAATCATATGTGGGTAGAGTATCTTCATTAGCGTGATATTGAGCTTGATTATACACTCATAAAGGGAAATGATGTAGTTGATGACCTGAGACGGAAGACTCAGACATAGGCTATCTGAGATGACAATAGTGAGTTGAAGTTAATGGAGATTTTTTATGAGATTAAACTTGAGGTTTAGAAATATCATGATAAGAATATATTAGAAGATTTTGTAGGGACATCGTCCCTTATAGAATGGGTAAGGATGAGACAGATTTCAGATCCCAATGTTTAGTCTTAAGGGATAGTGTTTTATGAGAGGACCCACATCTTGGTTAGGTTATCGATGAGTATGAGTTTCTGCACTTTCATAGCCGTGTTTGGGTACCTATAAAAATACATGAAGATTTAATGTTGGAATATCATGCCAGTGTATCTGAATTTCTCCTTGGGATTACGAATATGCACCATGAAGTATGTATCCAGTATTTTTGGAGAGGTATGAATGGGAAGATTGCAGGTTTTATCACCCAATGCTCCACTTGACAGCTGGTGAAGGATGAGCACCAGGGACCTGCGACACTTTTACAGCCTCTATCCATTCCTAAGTGGAAATTTGATGACATAACTATAGATTTAATGAAGGTGTTTCTGAGATCCTCTTAAGAAAGTGATGCAACATGGGTGATCGTCAATAGGTTGACTATGTTAAAAAACATCTTACCTATATGATAAACCTTCTTAGTTTATGTGATTATGTGGATTTATATTTAGGATATTATATTCAATCATGGTGTTCCATATTCTATCATATCAAATAAAGATGCCTAGTTTACATTAAAGTTATTGAAAGGGATTCAAAAAGACCTAGGATCACATGTGACTTTGAGTGCATCATATCACCCTCAGACCGACGGTTAACCTGAGCATATGATACAAGTATTAGGTTACATGATCTTGTAATGTATCCTTGATTTTGTAGGTTTGTTGGGGAATAACGTACCTATCAATAAGTATTCCTACAATAATAGTTTCCATGAAATGATTGATATGGATACCTATGAGGCCCTTTATGGTAGGATATTCCATTAACCTCGGTGCTAGTTAGAGGTAGGTGAGGACACACTACTAGATTCTTATCTTGTTTAGGGGTTTTCAAAGTAGGTAAAACTAATTCAGAAATGTACAGATACATATTATTACAGGTAGAAGTGTTATACTAATCATCACCATCAATCTATAGACTCTGAAGTGGGAAATTAGGTCTTTCTGTGAGTTTCACCTAGATTGGGTCATAGAAAGATTCAATGATAGTGTAAGATATTTCCTCATTATGTTGGGAATTTTAAAATCATAGAGAGAGTTAGGTTGGTATCCTATAAGATGGATTTATCTCAGAGGTACCATGCCATGCATGATTTCTTCCTTGTATGCCATATTTTTCATTATCATTCTGACCCGTCTCTTTTTTTGGTCCCAAGGATATTGAGTTGGAGGTAGATGCATCTTTTGGGGAGCATCCAATAGTCATCATTGATTGGAGAACAAAGTATCTTTGAGGTAGGTTAATTCCACTGGTTTGGGTGTTATGAAATCATGAAAATATACAAGATAAAAACTTAGAATTATAAAGAAAATGTATGTGAGTAGCGGATGAAACTTTTCTCAAATTAAAATTTACCACCCTCATAAGGGGAAATCACATATGAGTTGTTTTAATGAGGGGAGGTTGTAATTTCCTGATTTTTCATATGAGGTAAGGAAATATTAATATTTTAGATTAAAACCCTTTTTTAATCTTATTAATTTACGTAAGGAAGTCATAGAGGCTAATATGTTTTCTAGATCTTTTTCAGTGTCTAGAGCAATGACATTTGGAGGAACAACTAGGACACAAGGTTAGATGAATCTGTGCTACCTAGTCTGCATGATTAGATAAACCTATAGGGGTGATACATGGTTCCAAAGATGGGAGGACATGGGATTCACACAATTTTTCTAACTACTCACTATGGTCCATGAAGGGTGTGCTCCCTAGACAGTGGGTTTATTCATGGTTAGATATGGTTAGACAAACTTTGCTCCACCAACCGCATGGGCCGCTATCTTTGGATAGTAACTGGAGCACAGTTGGCCATGGTTTGGCCAAACATGAAGCCTAATTGTGTGCCTCTTTAAATATTGGTAGAATTACATTTTTCCCATTGCGACCTTAAGTTATTTTTTCTCTCTCCCTATCAATTCCTATTCACAACACCCCTCTCCCATGTAAAGCTCCTCCTCAAGACTAAACTAGGATTCACTATTTCTCCTCTATTTGAGTTTAGAATCAATATCCATTTGTGTCATTAGATTTAACTTGGTAATATATCATATCCATTTACCTCCTTATATTTTTTATTTTTCCTTACACTATGGTATTTTGGTGTGAGATTAGATACCCTATTTTCAGGGTTTTTTTTGTTTTGGCTACTTCTTCAATTCTAGCTCAATTCAAAGTCTAATAATGGACGAGGGGTCATATAAAAACCTATGGTAGGTGGTATATCTATTTCCCATAAAGTATTATTTAATTTTCATCAATTTCCATTATGAAACATGTTGGACTCCTTTCGAGTCACATCAAAAAATTCATTTAAATTAAATTAATTGTCTCTCTATGTTTAATATGGTCCTAGATAATGGTTAATCAATATCATTGGTTGATCACCTTGATGTGAGCCACCCCTATGGGTGTGACCTTACTCAAAATCTTAAAACCCTAATGTTTATAATGGAATTAATCTACCTTTTTGGTGTGTGTTTCCACTTTTAATAACTAGTTTTGAATGGGAAATTATATAAGGATAATGGTAGGCTATGTGTTGTCCCTTATCCCTTATGTCATGGCTTGTTTTTTCTCAACTAAATAAGATGGATATTATGATTATAATTACTTTTTGAAATGGTTTAAATTATTTTTATCTAGTCCATACCTTCATACCAAGCCGAGGGTGAAACAAGGGTCCCTATTTATGGATTCCTTGGACAAGATCATCATTCTTTACAGTTAGAACTTTTTATGGATTTTAAATATGACAAGTGTTATTCATGGATTAGTTATAGAATTCCTTGGATGTGATCACTAGGAATATTACATACCAAACCATGAGCGATATCAGTTTCCTAGTGGAGTCACCTTGGATGAGATCTGTGGAAATATGGTTATACCATGCTAGTAGAAATACTCGACCCCCTATGTTAGATGCACAAGACAAGTTCAGTAGGTTATGAATTACATTATGCTGAGAGTGATACTTGGGATTAAATTTATATATATATCCTTGGAATTAATATTATGGTGTTTGGTATTTATATTTCTCATGGTGTGATACATTTGATTCCTTTTATGGATTTCCTTAGACAGGCTCAACTTGACTCTTATTGAATTCTTTGGATGAATCTTCTATTATAAACAAGGACTGGATAACTGTTATCTGAGGGATGCATATTATAATAAAAATAGAATACGTGGGTTTGGTCTATTATTGATACTTGATTTATGATAACCCTTTATTTCAACCTTCTTAAATCTATATAGTTTGACCCTATTTCAGAGATATTCATATTAGGCTGAAAAAGGTTGTGTTGGTTGGGTATCCCATGAGGAACCTGGTCTGATATTTTCATTTATTTATTTCCCTAAATATATTATGTACCTTTAAAAAATAATTTAATATACACATACTGGTTTTTTAAATACACCATAATTGGTGGCCTACTGAGTTTATCTTACACGTTATTCCAGCCACCTATGGTACCCAAACAGACTTCATGTATGCAAGTTTAAATAAGGGTAAGAGGCTGGCTATCGATGTTTTATCTTTCATTCTAGGATAGAGTAAGGGATCAGAGAATGGAGCCTATAAAAATGATTCTAGAAGAGGAAGATTTTGGTCTTTTGTTTTCATTTTTCATGTTTTATATTCATCTACTATATACCCTATGTACTTCCCTTTTTGTATAACATCATGACATGATAATAATTTTTGTATATGATATTGATATAGATTTTTCATATTGGTTACATTGGTTAATTTATTACTATTTCCACTTCTTATCAATATTATTTTCCACTATGATGTTCTCTGATAACAAGGGAATAGTATCCCCATGTACACACCATATACTCTCCTTTCTAGTCAAAAACCTTTTTCATATGTGGATGCATGCTTGAGCTCATGTGTCCAACAATCTCAAGAAACCCCATAGTGGCTTCCAAGGTGGGATGATACAGGTGAAAATGTTTTTTCATCATCGATACCCAATATCAAGGATAACCCCTTGCTCATGAGTTGTGCTTTGATTTTAATCATTATTCCATCTTTATAAAGTTTTTTATGGAACATCCATTTAGTCTTGATGATGCTTTTATATACTGGCCCAAAAACAAACACCCCATCTATTTTATCTCAATTTCATCAATCTATTCATTCATCACTTGAAACCAATTATCAAATATTAAATTTTTTTTAGAATAATTTAGATCCATCTATGAAAGGAAATATATTTTATAGAGAGACTTCGTTCTCCTCATTTTAGCTGGAACTATCTAATTACTGATGATATTATGTCTGTAAAATTCCTCTCACCTATTTGGCTTCTCTATAGATATAGGTATAACTTCTTCCTTCTCATCATCAATATCAAATTTTGAATTTTCTATTCGAACCTTTTCTCCCACTGAGTCACTAAACTCCTCATCACTATCCTCTTGGAACTACACACTAATTTTATGAGGATTCTACTCATTCTCCACCACATTAAAATCATTTATATCAACAAACTTTCTCAAACATTTATAGAACAATTTATATTATTTTATTTTTTCTTGTTATGAAATGAATATCCCTTCATCTCTATGTGAATCAAACTTCAAATGTTTCTCCTTATTGAGAATAAAACACTTTCTTCTGAAGATTAAAAAGTAATTAAACATCACCCAATTTCAATTCCATAGTTTTTATCATGTATTATTGTAACATCATAGGTAAATGAAGAATAAGACATATTTCATATTTATTAATATTTGTGAATTAAATATTAATTTTACTTTAAAGGGGTTTCTATGTTCGATATCGTACCCAATATGCAATAACGGGTTTCTTTCGAATCTTACGTTTCACACTAATAATATGATATTATTATTTTAAATTGTAGTTAACTCCTAGCTGTTGTATTGGCAGTAATGAATGAAACTATCTACAATATTATTATACATGTTTTTTAAATGTATTTACATTTATCTAATAAAAGATAGAGGCTTAAAATGTGAATGAATCTAATTTTAAGCAAAATTTTCATTAGAAGGTCAATTTACCGCCTTTTAATGGAGAAACCTCTTTAAATATAGTTTTGTTCACTTTAGTTCATTCTAATTGACCAAATAAAATCCTTATTTAGAATGGGGACATCCAATTTTTCTTTGGGTATTTTTTAGGTATTTTTCTGATAAAGTTCATTTTTAAATGAATAGTAAAAAATATTTTATTTTAATTCAAAAGAGCCTTTCAATCTAATTTTTTATATGGTTAGGTTATCATTTTAATTGGATTTAAAGTGAAATTAAAATATATTTTTTACATTTAATCCTATTTTGGTCATTGGAATTAATTTCACTTTGAAATTTGACATAAACAAGTATCAATCTTTTTATAGTTATTGTTTCTTAAAAAACGCTATTTTTTTAACAAATGGAATTAATTTTAAAATTAATTAATGCCACTTCTATGTTCTGAATTTAAAAAAATAGACATTAGATTTGAATATGGAATATCAAATAATTCTTAGGATGAATTTTTGGTATTGTTCTGAAAAACTTCAATTTTTGATGAATCGTGAAACCACTTAGTAGTGGTTAAAAAACTGCCTATTTTATTTAAATGAAATTTTACCACTTCTGTGAGTTGAATTTTTAAAATCCGACATACGTGTTTTTTATCATGAAATAAAATGTGGTTCAATTAAATGAAATTAATTTTTGGTGAATTGGAACTTTTGACTTCTATTTACCACAGTTAAAGGTAAATAGGGTAATTCAATGTTAAAAGAATATTATAATAATTCAAAATTACCTTAAAACTTGTAAAAACCTTATTGGTTGAGTCATTTACTAACATGGGCATCTTTGGGACGATTTTGGGACCCCATGGAGCCACTTTAGAGTGATAATGACAATTTAGATTAATTATCTTAAAGTAAAGGAAAATATGTCAAAAGTAAATATCTTTTAGTAAATTAATTTTTAGAAGGGGTCATATAAATTATTGTTTTGTCTATAAATATTAATTGTAAAGATAAAAATATTTCCTACATGATAGTGTTTTTTTATAATTTGAGACATCGAATAAATTAAATTATTCATGACACAATAATGATGCAGTATTTACCACATTAATAAATGATTTGAAAAAATAAGATTATAATGATTAAAATATGATCAAAAACCATTCAAATTCCTGTTGGATGATTATATTTCGACAATGAGTCATCTCATATTCGACTATAATGATGTTTTGACCTTTATAAACCGAATATCATTATATAATAAAATCAAATTTTCACACTTTCCTAAAGAGCCCCTCCACCCCCTTATAAAAGGAGACCATTTCTATCCAATTCCACACACCTCTCAAGCCATTTGGCTCGTCCAAACTCTGCCCAATTAATCTCCCTGATTTCCTCTCCTCACCCTAGAAGCCTAACTTAAGCATAAGGATCTTCAAGAAGTCCTTTTGTTCAATCCAAAGGGAGTTACCCAAATTGAAGGTAAGAGTTTCTCTTAAATTGTTTTCTTTTACTTTACTTCTCCAACCCCTAAACAATTTTTATTACTCTCTTTTGTAACAAAACCAGTAACCTAAATATAATAGGATGTTGTTAAGATATTTTTTCTAAATACAATTACACACACCTCCATCTAATGGATGAAGAACATAATGTATCTTTGGATGGAAAACTAATGCCTCATGAAACGATGATGGTTCAATTACATCTTACCGCCTCTCATGATGGCCATTATAATGGCACTGTATTTATATATGATATATATTATGTTTATGATTTCCTTATGCTTCTATACTTCCCAATTATATAAAACCTTTATGGTTTCCATAGTGGGTAAATACAATAATCTCATTCGAGGAAGTGCGGACTACTGCCCCCTCAAAGTGATGTGACTCGTTAATTCCGTATGTGGGATGTATAAAGGATTGAGTTAATGATATTATATATGATATTATACTGTAATTATAATATACCTATTTATAATTATGTTTTAATTCCATTAAAATATGAAATATAAATGAAAGTAGCGTTAATGCGTACGTATGGCTTACCGTTTCCACGAACGGTGCATTTCATTTATTTCCTCCAAATGTTATGTACTATTATAAATACATGTATATACTATATATATTATTTAAATGATATCTAAATCATTAATACCATTCTGGATATAATGGAATATTGACCACATTGATAGCTTGTAAATATAAGGTGTTCATTATTGACTCAAGTCCCAAATATCGACAAAATGAATGTTATTAACGTAAATGATTACATAATGTTTATAAAATTGTAATAAGAGATATCAATGGAATAATAAACTTGAAAAGGTTCTTATGAAAGTAGAAATCAACTTTAGTTTATTATTCATGATATAAAAGAACGATCGATTCAAGTTGGACACTAGGTAAGGGACTTCTTCTCCATCTCATTTCATTGAGGCATATTTAGTTTTTATTTTATACAGTGTATATACCCCTTTGACTTTTCATTTCATTCAAAGAGAATCTTTTTATACGAAGCGTTTTACTAAACGAAAAAAAGGAATGTTTTTTTGGTAAGCAGTGACAATGACCTTTCCACCTCTGCGAGTATTATTTGACCTTTGGCTTCCATAACAAGGAGAAATGTTTTTAAAAGGAAAAATAAATACCATATACTCTTTTTACGTATTTTGGTATTGAAAATGATTTTGAGAATGGATTTATTATTTCAATATCTGGAAATGATATTTTGTTATTTCAATGTGGAAATGTTATCTTTCTTTCATGGTTATGTTATGTGTTATGATAATTTATGGTTCTTTGGCATTATTTACGTATATGGGTGGTTCCATGATAAACCTAGGGTGGGTGAGCCCGAGATAGCTCTATAATGCATTGGGTAACATGACAGTGGTAAATGTGAATGTTTCTCCTTTGATATTTAGGAAATATACTTTGATGGGTATTCCAATGAAACTCTCTATGTAGATGTGATAACTACAACGTAATTATGGTATGGATACCACAAGTAGTCTTTATGATATATGATTTCTATGTGTCTTTTATAAATATCATGACTTCATGAGGTAAGTGAAGGATTTCATGTTTTGTATGTATTTATGAACATATATTTTAATTATTTGTTTTATAAACCTTACTGAGATTTTTATGCACATCCCTAGTTTTGAAATGTTTTCATAGGACTTAAAGATGAATAGGGTCAAGGATGGGATTAAGGAAAAGTCAACCTGTCTAAAACATGGAACTAGACATGACTCTTTTTTTCAAGATTTTTTATTTTATGAAAAAATGGAAACTGTGTAGAAGTGGCTACTTTTTAATCTTTTGAGATGTAATATTTATGTCATAATTCTATAAAACTCTAAACCTGGAAAGATCCGCAGTGTGAATTATTCATTTAATTCAATATTTTGTAATGTTTTAAGGTCGGGTCCTTATACTTATCTTCCCTTAAAAATGACACAAATCTATTATAAATGTATACCAACGCCAAGACTACTTACTTACAAAACATCTCTCACATACCCGTTTCAATAATAATCATTCTAGACATGTTTTTTATTATATGATTTCTTCTCCTAAACAAACCATTTTTCTAATGAGTTTTCACTGCTAAAACATGGTTCCTTATCCTGTGCTTCTCAAGATAATCCTCTCACTAGATTTTGATTAAACTCCATTCGATTATCAGTTTTTAATTTTATAATTTTCCATCCAATCATCTTTTTAGTCTCCCTTTTATATTGATTTATTCAACTTGATAGTTTAAAATTGCGAGTAATTACTACAATCCATGCCATGTTAATATAATCATCATTGAAAAGAACACAATATCTATTCCCATCGATATCTATTGGTGATATTGGTCTACACACATTAATAGGAACCCATTGGAGAAATATTTTTGACCTTTTTTCTTTTTTCCTTGTATGTATTTAGAGTAATATTCCCCTTATAATAGACGTCAAAACTCTATTTATGATCACATGGAAACATAGAAATGTCTCGAACGCCATTAATTTTTACTATATCTTCCATGGTTGGCTGGTTCTAATGACCAATCCGTCTATAAAAAACTTATTTTCTTCTTATTTGGATATAAAAAAGAATATATTCTTCTCCACTAAAAATTTCAAGACACACATTCATGGTATTACCCTATAAAAAGCATGCACCATCCTTTCCTTGGATGGTATATGTCGTATTGGTAAGAATTATTACATGTCCCAAGTCATACAGTTTACTGACACTTAATAAGTTGCGACCAACACATTTAACAAGCAATAAATATGCATGAATCGTATCTTTATTCCCAAATTGGTGTTTCCTACAGATAATAATCTTTGGGACTTCATCATTGCTGAATATGACGAAACCTTAATTTTTATTCATGATTCCTATGGAAAAAGTATTATATATTGTCATGTGGGATGTAAATCCATTATAAAGGATCCATAAACCAGTATGGTATGATGATTTCATAGAAATATCTTTTACCACTTCCTTCACTACTATATGACTAATTCCTGATTTTGGATTTACACTTGGGGTTTATTTACATGATTGATCCTCTTCAGAGTATGAAGGACCAACTTTATCTTCAACTTTCTCAATTTAATTTTTAGTTTTCATCTCGGTTAATGATTCCTCAAGTAACTATTTATGCCCACTTTCATTATTAATTGACACATTTCTATGCATTATTAATGAGCAATACCTCACAATATATCCAAATCCCTTAAACTAGAAATAGTTACCATAAAAATAATCCCTATAATATTGAACTCTTATTGACTGTATTTATTTACCTTATACCCTTTGGTAAATATTTTCTATAGAACACATATTTATTTTGAATTTCCTATCTTTCTGAAAAAAACACATAATATGGGGTGCATTATTGTATGTCATTTATATAGCATTGGTTTTCCCTTGGGTTTTATGAATATTCTTATTCCGAGTCATATACAAAACAACATTCAGCTTTGGTGTGGGTTCTTGTGGTATAATATAAACCATCAATGATTTTTGCTTATGATCAAGGCTTATAACAACCTTTTTATTCAGAGATGAATTTTTCTTCAACTGATATTCCACAGACTATTTTATTGGAACATCATGTTCCACTTTCAAATTTTTTGTCTCATCTGTGTTCTTATTTCATGATATCATATTAGGAGTCAAAATTATTTCATAATCTTATACTTTTCATTGTTTCTTGATAACTTCTTTCTAAAAAACTTTAATAAATTTAACTTAATCTTTAACTATGTTAGTCAAACCAACAATTAACATAGTCTATTCTTCAATATTGAGCTTATAATCAATGACCTTATCTATATTTTTGGCTTTGTAGATTTAGCCTTTAAATTTACAACTTCATATTAGACTTATATTCTCATTCTTGGGGAAGACAAAATTTAACATCAGGAAATACATTACTTCATTTTTTTGTAATGGATATCCAAACATTAATCTCTTCAAGAGAAGCTTCCAATTCTATTCATAGATCAAATTATCCTTCCACTTATCCTTTTTCATCATCACTCACTTATCTTTTCTATTATCTGACTAAAAATACCAATATAACATTTTATTTATGATCGTTGAAATATTCCATTTATTATCCTAAAGTTTCTTCTAAATTATCATTTTCCTGTTAAATTATATTCTTCTTTTTGAATATGTTTTATTTTATATTTTTCATTCCATTTACAGTGATTGTAGATTTCCTCAAAGGAACTTCATCATCCTCATCATCTTATTAAACTTTCATAAGACTCTTTGTTGTAAGGAGCCTATACATTCCACATCAAAAACATAACAGTGAATGTTTTCCTTTAAACCTTCCATTTACCCTTTTTATATAATAGAAAAGGAATGACATGGAATCATCTACATATTTTTTTACTAGACATCCTCTAAGATGATGTTTTTCATAGATTTGAATTCCACCTCTTAAGACATACCCATTTCCATATATACATGATCACCATTTCTCATCACATAAGTGACAAGATTACTCTGAAAAATGTCCAACATCAACCCCTTTAGATATTTATCTTCAAGTGAAAAGACATTTAGAATAGACTAGAGAGAAAATATATTAGGATATGATTAACAATATTCTTGTCATAGAGGGTTTCTCTAAGACCAAACATGTCTTCTGAAATCACGTTCACCTGATCAAAGAATGCATTAATAAATTCCTTAGGTTTTACCTTAGGTTCCATACTTGATCCATAAGAATTTAAAATGTTTGCTCATAATTTTAAATCATATTTATAGATATTAATTATCTTTTCTCACATGTAATATGAGGATTTACAATAAATCACCTTATATATATATTTTTTGGATAAATAACCCCTTAAAGCATTGATTCCTTTGGAATCTAAATTCATTTTTCTTTGGTCCATGATAGATAAATCCGGACTGACTATACTAACTGTGATCCCATTTTTATACTCTATAGAAAAAATCCATTCATAATGATTAGAAGTAGTTCTACATCTCACTATTCTACAGTTGAAAATTATTTCCCTTAAATATCAGAATCCCTTTTTAATTGACTACTACCATGATTTTTTCTATGAAATATACAAGCACTTTAACCATTTTCTCTAATTCAATTTATTGGATAGACTATGTTAAATATCCTAGGGGGAGTTGGTGAATCATGTATGATGGATAAAAATGACCACCCCTTTTATCTTGTTTCTTCATTAAACACAATTTTATTCTCTCTTATTCTGATATCAATATATATGTACAGAATTAAAACCATACAGGAGAAACAAATAATTTTACTTGGTTCACCCTAAATAATATTTTCAAAGATCATAAAAAATGAATTTCTAATGTACTCAAATCCACTATAGTGCACATCTATTACAATGTATGGAGAATACTCACTATCCCTCCAGGCTTATAACCACTCAATATTTTAAAGATCACTTATCTCTATAATAATGTGTAATCACTGCCCTTTCTGTATAAATTTTTTATCTCTTAAATATATTATGGTTACACCACAATTGTTGTTTGATGAATCTATTCTTTCATACAAATTATGAATACTATATAGACATATAATTTATGGTAAATTATCATTGGGTTAATGAAACTTTCACTTTCATGACAATTTTACACACACTTTGAGTAACTTTTGAACTTTCTGAACACAATTCAATTTTATGAGTCATCCAACATTTCACAAAACTCCCAATTTTTTTTGAAACTCCTAATATTTCAAAATAATTAATTTCCACAACAAAATATGAATGATCTATCCTAAAATCACCACTTTTATGAAACTTTACAATTATTCAAGCAACATTTTACTTGTACTAAAAAATATTCCTTTGCTCCATTTTATTCTTCATCTTACCTTCTTGAGATTCTAAAACCCTTTTTCATAAAGATTTATAGGTCTCTCCCATATTGAATCATTATAGACATTTTTTTTCAATAACTAAATAAAAACTTCATAAAAGGATTGACAACTAGCATTATCAACAACAAAAATTTCTCAAAAAACATTATATTAAATTAATAGGGATATTTTCCCAAAAAACACTTAATTGGGTTCATCCAATATACACATCATTCCAAAATTTGAAGCATCAATATTCTATAGGGATCCGGGAATATCCAAAAGTGGTGATTGAATAATATGATAGAATCTTTGTCCATCCCAATGAATCTCACACCAGTTATTCCTTAACCAATAATATCCTTGATTATCCTCAAGGTAAACCACAAAGAGGTTCCCTAATTCCATAACTATATCTAATGTGGATGTTTATCAATGGAACTATTCTGGATTTTAATAGGTGACAAACTAGAACACTCTCTTAGCCAGGGTGCTTCTCTACTAATAACTCCCAATATGCTAATGATTTCTCGAGAGACTCTAACATGGGTGGTTCTGTAAGATCAACATCGATAGATATAAATTTCATCCTCTAGAGTCACCACCTGAATCAATGATCTAGAAGAACATCACTGTAAAACATGCCCAGAAATAACCTCATAAAATCCATGGGACTAAATGATTAATCTTATATGGTTTCAAAACCCAACTGAAGTCTTAACATCCCTGGGTAATACTCCATGCAAAAAATGAACTCAAACTCCATCCATAGTAAATAATTCCTATTATGAGTTTTAGGAAAAGGAACACCGTCCTTTAAAGACATATTGTTCCTCATAAGGAGATCAATTCAAGAGTATACATCCAGTCAATGAAAGTCTGATCCAGATGACAAAATATGAGTCTAAGACCACAACTAATCTCACGTCACTTGATGATCAAGATTGTTTCAATCCCTAGATTACACATCATTTATAATTATAGGTAGATAATCTCACTCGATATAGCATATCACCAGTTCCAAAATAATCATATACTAAGAAGGAAATTAAGAAAAGATACCTTATATTATTGGGAAATGATAATTTTAAGATGAATTCCCAAAAATACCTCATCAACTAGCCATGAAAAGGCCCAAGCACAATCATATTATTTTCACAACCCTACCTCTACACATAAGATAGATATTGGGGTGGTGGTGGTGGTGATGCATCCCATGGTTGATAGGATAAACCCATAAGGAGAATTTCATACCTAGACGAGATTACATAGAGAGAATATGAAGGATCATAACTGATTTCTATATGATGCTAGAAACAATCTTCTCTGTACCCCATAATGATGTCATTGAGTTATAGGTTTATTAATAGGTTATCATAGTCTTGTAGAAATGATACATTGGCTACCACACCTACACCAATCTCCCTGGTCTAATAAAAAACTCAAGAACCCCTTAAAATTAGTTCCCTATTCTCGAAAACCCATAATCACAAGACTACTAGCACCAAATTCTGTCCTTAAGAAAATCCATTTTGATACCAATCTGACATGACTCAATATACCAATGGTTCTCCTGGGTTGGAGATAACCTGAGAGTTCCCCCAAATATAGACTATAGTAGTCTAGGGGCTAGTTCCATGCATTGAGTAGAAATATCTCAAAATATTTGAAGCCTTATCCTAAAAAACCCGAAATCGCTATATGTATTCAAATACACATGATAACAAAAAAACATCATAATATATATAAATAATTAACTATACTATACATAACACATGTATGAGACCACATGTACAATAACATACCACAAGGTAAGTACTGAGGATACAATATAATTGACAAGCCTCAAAAGAACATATCATTGGGAAGCTCTTCCATACTAGATATATACATGGATCACAGACCATCGATAATGATCACTACCACAATATCAAATCACCATGATCCATAATATATCACTACGAATTATCGAGAATCATCTCTAAACAACCCCTACTATCTGCACATTCATCCATACAACCATTAAACCTATGCATCATCTTCCTAGACAAAAAAACATGTGGGAATAAGACCTAAGCAAGGGAGAGTATAAACATACCCTATAGAATGACTCAAAAACACAAAGGGGAGTAAAAAAAATTCAACTCTACTCATGGTATAAGAGGTGTCCATGAGTAAGACAATGATAAAAACAAGAACACAAAGTCAACTAAAAGATTCTGATACTAAAGAGTAACTAGACGAATAACAAGGAAGGATAATCCATATATTTTCAACTTCTAGAACCCTAAAGGACACAAGAATGTTCCCAATCATCTCTGCTCAAATCCTCAATGACCGTACTCCTTGAGAAAATTTGAAATCTCATATCAATAAAGGGTCCACAAATCCCAAAGTCAACTACCAGCTTTAGGTCATATCTCAAAGGAAAAATAGGGTTGTTTAGGGTTTTACAACCCTAAATAATTTTAAACCACTCATCCTTCCCAACTATGATATCACTTCCAGATCCTGAGAAGGGGATCCATCTCAATGCTAAAGCATGATCACCAAGAAAGATTTAAGAAAATATAATCCAACATATAATCAAATAATAACTAAAATCACTAAATTGATTCAAATTTTCATATAAATTTCACTCATAAATACAAATAATTAATAACAATAGATGCTTGGAAAACATTCAAATAACATTAGAGGAGGATTTCACACCTTGATGAAGAACACTTCAGCTTAAAATTGATCCTTGTTGATTGAGGATTTTGTGCCTCAAAAAATTATGGTGATACCTAACCCTACCTAAAGTTGATATAGAGGATATAATGCCTCATAGAATGAGATAGATACTTAAACCCTATCCATAGGACAATGTAAAGATAAATGATCTCATGCCATTAACATAGGGTGGTAAAGATAAAGGATGTCACACCATTAGCATAGGGTGGGATGTCAAAACTTACCGAGAGGTTAAGATTGAGGATCTCATTACATGAGTATATAGGGGAGATGATAAAACCCTATAAATAAACTAAGATAAAGTATTTTATTCCTCACTGAATGAGGACGATACTGAAACCCGTTATTTTAAAGTGAAATCCCCCTCATTACACTTAACTACATTTATTGGGACAAATTACTCACACCACCTTTCACCACACCTCAGATATTGAATACAAGGATACCATCATGTTTTATGTGAAATGAAACTCTAGATAGACTACTCACATATCCTAAACTGATTATCAAACATGAATATATAAAGACCCACAAAGATCGGGAAATTACATAGTGGAGTAAATGTCTAATGAACCGGTCTGGGATGACCCGACATGCCACCTAACCTGGATCTCAACTTGTCCCTAATGGAATTATCGATCCCCACAGGATATAAACTAGTGACTAGGAAATAAGATAACCACCTTTGTGAATGATTTTTCCCATAAATAAGATTCAACATAATAATAGATCATTTATCAAGAATCTAACATATATCATCTGCACCCTGGATATCCATGAAACATAAACTATGAATAACCAAGAATAAATAGATATCTAAACAAGACATAACGAAAAATAATGATCCAAACCATTTTCATAAATATAATACATTATCCAAAAATAGTGAAATACATAACTTTATAACAATATAGAAAAAGATACTAAAAACAAATGTAATTATGACTATCTTAGTTGATACATCACCATACACAAAATGAAATAAATAAACCTAGCTCTGAGAAAACTTCATGAAACCACTAATTTCTCACACTATCCAAACTCACCAATCACATGGCTAATGAATAAATTGAAACCCGTCTAAAACATAGAACCTATAATATATATAGGTGTGATCTGTACATCCTAGAAGGTGACCACCTATAGAGTATATGCAATTCGTTTACATAATAATTTCATGAATGAAAATTTGAAATATAATAGTGAAAATAATGTTTTCCATTTTATAACCCATACTGAAAGAAAAACACAATTATCATTTCAAGGTAAAAACAATTTTTTCATTTTGAACCCAATGATTTTCATTAAAAGAATATGTCTCACAAATCCAACTTTTGATATCCATTTCATAAATTTTCTTGAAAATAAAAAAATTCCATTTTTTGCACAATATATTTCCAAATAAACAATTTAAACCATTTGGAAATCTCACACACCAATAGATAATAGATCATAATCAAGAAACACCTCAAGGTCAATAAGAAACATGAAAATAATAAAAAAAATAAAGGCATTATGAGGGAATATAACAAATAAGAGATAAAACCCTTTTTGAAATCACCTATCAGGGTACAAGCTTCATATGATACCAATCTTGGTACTCGAGTAATATGATCCTAAACTGGACATACACATCTTACACTACTGGAAAATAGCAATTTCACGGTGGTCATTTTTGGATATTTTGGTGGTTTAAACCTTCTCCATATGCTTCTGTGAAGGATTCAGAAACCCACAGCTAAATTGAGTGTTGGGAAACTATTTGCGATGGTTAAAGCGGTTTAGCGACAGTTTATGGGAACCACAGTAGTTTGCGCATTTTCGCGAAGGTTATACTGTTTTTCCTGGGGGTTTTTCCAGGTAGGGGATTACTTTTTTAATGGAGATTAAAACTACTGCAAAGTAAATTAATGATCTTCCAGGAAAAACCGCAGTGAAAAAGCGCGGAATATGGCCACTATAACGGTGGTTAAAACTGCTGCTAAATTTAATACCGTAGCGACGGTTAAAACTGTTGAGTCAATAAAGATTCATTATGAATTTTCCATTACTTCATGATTGGGGATATTGTTGATTCAATAAGGTTTCCTTATGACTTTACAATTCCTCATGTTTTCAAAGTCACAAACATTTTATCTGAAGGAAAATTTCATTTAACCCTTTGTTTTACTTTCATTGGGAAATTTTCCCTTCCCCAAGGAAATTTATCCTTACCATGTTTTTCATTGTTCATTTTATCTCTATGTATAATATTTGGTTTCACATATAAAAACCTGGAATCAGATAAAACTTAGATATAAATAATTATGTTTTTATGATCTGAATTCAGACTCCGAGTTCTCTAAATTCAGACTCCATACTCTTATGAGTTATGAATCTTAGTTCTCTGAATTTAGGCTCCAAACTTATATATGTTCTAACTCCAAGTTCACTGAATTCAGACTCTGAAGTCTTATTAATTAATATTTCAAGTTCTCTGAATTTAGACTCCGAACTCTTATGAGTTCAGACTCCGAGTTCTCTAAATTTAGACTTCAAACTCTTATGAGTTCTGACTCCGAGTTCTCTGATTTCAGACTCCGAACTATTATGAGTTCAGATTCTAAATCCTCTAAATTCAGACTCCAAACTTGTATCAGTTCTGACTCCAAATTCTAATGAATTTAGACTCTGAACATTGTAATTTCAGACTCTAAACTCTACTGAATTTAGACTCTGATCATTGTAAGATCAGACTACGAATTCTAATGAATTTAGAAACCGAATTCTAATGAATTCGGACTCCGAACTCTTCTGAGTTCTGACTCCGAGTTCTGACTCCGAGTTCTTATGAATTCCGAGACCAAATTATGGTTATGAAATCTTATGAATTCAGTCTCTGAATTCAGCTAACAAATTTTATGAATTCAGAATCTGAATTTGGATTACGAACTCTTATAAATTATCACTCTAAATTCTTGTTATGAAATCTTCCGAGTTTTGACATCAAATTCCGCTTTGAAATTCCTATGAGTTCTGACTCTGAATTCCCTAATAAACAGAATCTGAATATCCTGTAATATAGACCCCGAATATTTTTACTTAGATTCTAATATTTTATTTTTCTTATACTCTGAAAAAATGGTTTTGATTATGTAACCATATTTTTTCTTACAATTATTTTTGTTATAAAACAATGTCGTGAATTCAGTTACTAACTAACAGGTGTTTGAGTGACACGTGTTCGGGTCCTTATGAAATTAAAGGAAAAATATGACCATTGGAGGAGGGAGCCAATAGTTGGAGTTGTGCCTATAAATAGGAGATCATTTTAAAGAGCCAAAATAAGTTGATCAATCTATAGATTACATGATGTTGAAGTGATTTCTAGAGAAAGAGACATTATTGCTTTGTGCATACTAAATTTCTTGTTCAGATTTTCTTTGTGCGACTCCGATTGTTGTTGTCTACAATTGAGTGCTTCCGTGGATAGGAAGACAGAGGTGCTGACTACCTTGAAGTTGAGGGTTTTCTTGCTGAGGAAGATAGAGGTGCCGACTTCCTTGAAGTTGAGGGCTTTCGGGGATAGAAAAACAGACTCCAATCATCATATTGAGGGCTTACCTTAGTGTGGGTAAGACATAATTTCTTGATATTATAAATCAAGGGACCTTTATCCAAGGTTGTTGGATACCCTTCTCTTTGGGTTAAAAGATTTATTACTGGTTACTTGTTTTTTTCAAGTTTTCCACTGCATTTTTATTGTTTAGGAGAGTATAACTATCTTATACTTCCTTATACTTGTATGCTTTGATTCAGTAAGATTCTATATGCTTTAAGGTAGAATCATTATCTTTGTAAACTTTCATTAAGATTCTATTTCTGGAACCATCTTTTCTAGAATCACTTTCTCGGAATCATATTTCTGGAATCTAGAAAGTGTGTAGAACTAGAGGTTTTGTGAATTACCTTGGTTAACCTTTTTAAATTATAGAAATGTTTCTATCTAACATTAAAAGTTCCTAAAGAATTTTTAAAGTATACAATTCACCCCTCTTGTATATTGAGCATCATACGATACTACAATCAGTATCTTCATTCATTATTTCGATCCTATAATTGGTATCAGAGGATGGTGAACTCTTACCCGATACCAATTCTACAATTGGTATCAAAGGTGTTCATTGAAATACTTATATTCACATTAATGTTTTCCTTTCTCAAGTTTTCATTGTTCTGTATTTTTATTGCTTAGGAAAATATTTACTTGTTTATAAACTTTTATTGTTGATAAGTTTGTGTGGAAATATATTTTTGTTAAAATGGTAGGAATAAAAGTTGGTTCCATTGACAACCTAAATCCAACAAGACCACATAATTTTTATGGCAATTATTATGAATATTGGAGAGTTCGCATGAAGACATTCAATATCAATACTGGAGTGGATAATTTTATCATGCTTACTGGAGGATATAAAATCCATGACAAGGAAGTTAGTACTTTCACAAATGAAGAAAAGCATGAGTATCAACTGATTGATAAGGTATGAAATACATTTATTTGTTCTATGACTAGAAAAATATATAGCCAAATTTCATCCTGTGAAGCAAAAAATTGTATTTGGAAGAAACTTGAGGTTACACACATTGGAACTTCCAATGTTATTGAAACAAGAAGAGCCATGCTCAGAGCTGAATATCATGGTTTCTGATTTCCTTATGGAGAACCCATATGTAAGGTGAAACCAAGATGCATGAATATTGTTAATATTTTACAATCTATGGGTGTGAAAGGATTAGATGATGAAACTCTTGTGGATAAGATCCTAGACATCATTCCCAACGACTGGTAATCCAAGAGAACAGCTATTGATGAGAACAGAAAGGTTACCCAGATTTCTCTTGATGAAATTTTTGGAACTCTTCTTCAACATGAGTCTAGAATGAAGAGAGTTTTTGATAATGTAATGAAGAATAATGGGAATGGTAGTGTTGTTTTACTACAAGTTCAAATCTTATGAAATCCAAGACTCCTGAGAGAGTTAAAATATCCAAATCGATGAAGTTTGTTTACAATCTGAATCTAGTGAATGTGAATATTCAGAAAATGAGTTAGAAAATCATGCTCGAAGGACAAACAAGATTATTGGATAGAAGAAATTTTAATCCAGATATAATAAGAAATAAATGGATGATAAGAAAGGTTCAGAAGTCACATGTTATGAATGCAAAATATCCAAACATATAAGACCTTGTTGTCGCATGCTTAAAAGAAAAGAATGAAAGAAAAAGCATTTTGAGAGAAACAAAAAGAAGTACTACAAAACTAAAACTAAGAATGTCTTGAATGAAAATGAAACTTTGAGTGCCAGTAGTGGAGACTCTTCTGATGAATCATTAGATTACGAATCTTCTGGACAGAAGAATCTCTGTCTATAGCCAAACTACCTATTGAAAATAATTGTTTGATGGCTAAGGTACACAATGCTAAATCCATGACCATTGTATCCTTGAATAATTATAGTGATAATAAATACTATAACTCTTTTGATGAAGAATCTTCTTTGGATTAAGATAATACTTTACCAGCCTATGATGAAGTATCTAGGTTTTCTAAACTCATTGAGATTGAGAATTTAAAACTCATGAAAAATATTGATAAGGAATATTCTAGGAATACTATTCTTACTAAGGAAATATTTGATATTTCTAAAGATCATGATATGAAAATTGTTGATTTTGAAAGTATTTCAAAAAATATTATGTAAGCAAATTCTAAGAAGGATAAACTTTCTAAGAACCTAGAAAACGTAATTTCAATGAAAAATGTTTTTGAGCCTAACTCTACTATAAATTCGAATGTTTTGGAAGATAATAACTTAGTTATCAAAATGAAATCAGAATTTTCTTCCTTGAAGAAGTTTTTTTCAAACATTACCTTAGGTGAGGAAATATTGGATAAGATGTATTCTCAAATCCAACCTCTAAGGAATAGTTCTGGTTTTGGTTATACTAATTCTAAACTGGTATTTAGTAACAATTATTTTGTTCCTCAAAGTGCTCTATTATGTACTAAGTGTCAGTGTGGTGGGAATAGGGAAAAAAATTGTTCCTTAAACAAAACTCAGCCTTTAGGATTTTAAAAATCCTATTTTTCTAAGAAAATGTGGGTGCCTAAAATTTTTCATTATGAAATTTCCTAATCCATGGATGTTTGGATTCCAAAAATCTATGTATTTTATTTTCATGAAAATAGAGAAGGTACAAATAGTAATACATGGTACATGGATAGTGGATGTTCCTGACATATGACTGGTAACAAAAACTACTTTGAGAATATTATCAATACGAAAGGAGTAAATGTAAATTTCAGAGATAATGCTCTGAGAGAAATTATAGGTATAGGTAACATCGTTCTTCTTGGAAAAACGTTGATTCCAAATGTTTTGTTTGTTAAGGGTCTAAAGCACAACCTCATTAGAATAAGTTAATTATGTGATGAAGGTTACCTTGGGAATTTTAGGAAAGACAAGTTATTAGTACACAATTACAAGGAATAATTTATTCTTTCTATCCAATGGAAGAGAATGTATACATACTAACCTCAGAAGAACTTAGGAGCCAAGAATTACCTTGCCTTAGTGTAATGGAAGATCATTCTTGGTTATGGCATATAAGGTTAGGTCACTATAACATTAAGAAACTATGAAAACATTATCAGAAAATATTAGTTGAAGATCTACTAGATCATAGATTTGATTCTTCAAAATTCTGTGATCCTTGTCAATATGGAAAGTAACATAAATCTAGTTTTAAATCAATCGGTGAAGTCTCGAGTACTGATGCTTTGCAATTAGTGCATATGGGTCTTTTTGGCCCAACAAAAACTTGAATCCTGAGTGGCACATATTATGTATTGGTCTTAGTTGATGACAACACTAGATTTACGTGGGACTATTTTATAGCAAAGAAGTCTGAAGATTTTTCTTATTTTAAAAGTTTCAGATCCCATGTTAAAAATGGCAAAAACCTTCCTTTAATAATTATTCATAGTGATCATGGAGGAGAGTTTAAAAATTCTGATTTTGAAACCTATTGTAGTATAAAAGAAAATACTCATAACTTCTCATCACCCAGAACACATCAACAAATTTGCATTGTTGAAAGAAGAAATAGAATTCTTCAATAGATAACAAGGACCATGTTGAGTGAGTATTCTGTAGCCAAAATTTTTTGGGCTGAAGCTGTTAGTACTACTTGTTATACTATAAATTGAGTTTTGATTTGACCTTTTCCTAATAAAACTCCTTATGAGTTATGGAATGGTAGAAAACCTAGACTTTCCTACTTCAAGGTTTTTGGTTTCAAGGTATTCATCCTGAATACTAAAGATAATCTACATAAATTCCACCCAAAATCTGATGAAGGAATTTTCATAGGCTACTCCACTATTTCTAAGACTTGTAGAGTTTTCAATAAAAACACTTGTACTATTGAAGAGACGGTACATGTTAAATTTGATTAAACTTATCCTTTTATTTTAAACAAACCCAAACTACATCTTTAGATGTGTTTTCAAAAACCGATTATCAACCCTTGATAGAAGATACTTTTGATAAGTAAAATGTAGAAGAAGATATTTCTGATACATTTTCCCCAGAAGATTTTCTACCCTATTTTGATGAATAGGTTTTACAAAACCCTATTCAGTTGTTTCATAAGTATCATCCTAGTGATAGTATCATTGGTGATGTGAATCAACCTCTAAGGACTAAAAGTTCCTTAAGAAATCAAGTAGAAAATATAGCATTCCTTTTCCAATTAGAACCCAAAAGAACTAATGAAGATTTAGGTGATGATGACTGGATTAAAGCTATGCAAGATGAACTAGATGAATTCGAAAGGAATAATGTCTGGACATTGGTTGAAAGACCAAAAGAAACCGCTGTCATTGCTGTGAAATGGGTTTTCAAAAATAAGTGTGATGAAAATGGAATCATAGTATGAAATAAAACTACATTAGTTTCCAAAGGCTATAATCAAAAAGAAGGAATAGACTATGAAGAAACATATGCTCTAGTAGTTAGAATTGAATATATTCATATTCTACTTTCCTTTGAAACATTCTTCAATTTCAAACTTTTTCAAATGGATGTGAAATATTCTTTCCTAAATGGTTTTGTACAAGAGGAAGTTTTTTTAACACACTCATGGTTTTGAAGATACAAAACATCCTGAACATGTTTTTAGACATAACAAAGCTTTGTATGGACTTAATCGAGCCCCTCGAGCCTGGTATGATAGACTTACATGTTTTTTGATTAAAAAAATTACGTTAAGGGAAATGAAGATCAAAACCTTTTTATAAATAAAGATAAGAAAAAAAATTTAATAGTAAAAATTTATATTGATGACATTATATTTGGTTCAACTCTGTAATCTTTAACTAATTAATTTTGTGGATATAATGAAATCTAAGTTTGAAATGAGTATGATGGATGAGTTAACATTTTTCCTTAGTTTTCAAATTTCTCAAAAACCAAAAGAAATCTATATATCCCATCATAATTATATTAATGATCTTCTTAAAAAGTATGGATATTACAATACTAAAAATATGAGTACTCCCATTGGTACCTCAAATACACTCGATGTTGATGAAGCTGGGAAACTGGTAGATCAAACATCTTGTAGAGGTCTGGTAGAAAGTTTACATTTCTTGATATCTAGTCGTCAAAAATTAATGTTTTCAGTATGCTTATGTTCATGATATAAATCCAATCCTAAGGAATCTCATTTAAAGGAGTGAAAATATTTTTTTGCTACTTAAAGGGATCCATGGATTTAAGACTCTTTTATACATCAGGAAATGATTTTGTTTTGAAAAGTTTTTCGGATAAGGACTTTAGTGGATGTAGAATGGATAGAAATATTACATCCGGAACTTGTCCTTTATTATGAGTTTCTTTAGTTTCCTGGTCTTTCATGAAGAAATACTCAGTATCACTTTCCACTACTGAAGCTGAATATGTAGTAGTTGGAAGTTATTGTGATCAAGTGTTTTGGATGCAACAAAAACTCACAGACTATAGTATGAGTTTAACCAAAACACAAATTTTGTGTGATAAAACAAGTTCCATTGACCTTAGTAAAAATCATGGACATCACTCTCATTCAAAACACATAGATATTAGGCCTCACTTTCTTAGGGATTACACACAAAAAATAGATATTATTCTTCAATTTATTGGAAGGAAATATCAACTTGCTGAAAGTTTCACAAAATATTTACCCTCTGATAGATTTTAATAAATTAAAAAGAAGTTAGGAATGATAACCATATGGTAATCATCCTCATTACCTTTATGATGAAACTAATCTCCGTACAGTAACAGACTCCTTTTTATAGGGATAGTACATTTGTTTGTTAGTTCAAAATGTTTTTCAAAATTTTCATATGGGATTTTTTCAAAATTTTCGTAACGGTGTTTTTCAAAATTTTTGTAATAAAGTTTTTCAAAATTTATGTATTGGGGTATTTCAAATTTTTTCGTAATGAATATATTCTAAGTTTTTTTTACTATGGAAATGTTTTCATAGTCAGGTTTTTTTACGGAATCTAAAGTTCTCCAAGTAGAATTTTTCTCACTACAAATAAACTTCATGACAATTAAAAAGGTATGTTTCCTTTCTTATGTTCTTGTAATCATAATTTACTTGTTGGTATTTCTTGTTTGTTTTTTAAATTTTTCAGATTCTCTTTTCCTGAAATCCGAATGTTTTTCTTAAAGAAACCTCAAAATATCGGATTCTATCGAGTTTTCCTTATAATTGTCATATCAACTATCAAATCTAATCAAAAGTATTTTCAGACATTGGGTTGAGTTTGGAAGATGAATTTTCACTTCTAAGAACAATATAAAGGACCCCCGAATGGGTTTTCCCACATCGATCTGAAGCTATCACGTGCTGAAGTTCTCACCCTCTACATAAGCCCATTCTGAACTTCTCAGTGTTTTCTCAATACCAAATGTTTGCAGAAGAATCCTCTCAAAAAGATATGTCTACTGTCAAGTCAATTTGAGAATGGGAGGTATAGAGAGAAATGATGGTGCATCTGAACTTCTTCAACAAGTATGATTCGATTATCTCCAAAAACATCAAGATGAGTGGATGGGAGAGTGTCTTCATATCAAAGCCAGGTGCTCACGATTTGGTGTATCCAGATCTGCTTATTGAGTTTTATGAATAAGTCAGTTTCATTAAGGAAGATTGAAGAGAGAAGTATTTCTTCAAAATCTATGGGAATACCTATGCTCCTTCGTATACAAAGGCATCTAGTTTGATTGGAGTTCAATTTGAAGGGGAATCCGAGTTTTGTTCGAACAATTTTCCAGATGTTCAAGGATGCTTTGTAAAGGTGAAAGCAATGGAATGACTCAGTCTTACAGATGTCAAGACTCCAAAGATTTCTCACCCCTCTACAAATAATCAAATCCTTGAATCATGGGAACAAGGGTTTATCATTCTGAGAGAAGGTGACAAGGACACCATGAAGAAGAGAGACATGTACATCCAAGATTTTCTGGTGAACCTTAGGAAGATAAATTTGGTCAAGTATATTCTGATTACGATTGATAATATTAAGAATGAAAATCTGAAGGCTGAGATTATCATATACCCAACTATTCTTTCTAAGTTGATTGTTCGATTCATAGAGTCTTTCAAAATACCTTGCAGTTCAATGCCAAGGAATTGCAGAGTCATGCTAATCAGGGATGATATTACGAAAAGGATGAAAGTGGAATTTTCTAAGGAAACTAGATAATTTTATGATCTACTAGTAGAAGAAGTTGAAGCTATTATGAAAGAACAGGAAGTGGTTGAACCCTCAAAAAAGGCTGGAATGAAGATAAAGTAAAAAAGAAGTAGAATAGGAATAGAAAACCCCAAAAGCTAAGGAATCTAAATCCGCACCTCCAAAACCTATGAAGAAAAAAGCCTATCTGGATGAGGTTGTAGAAAAATGGAGGGAAGAAAATAATAATTGGAAGGAAGGAGAGCCATAGTTTGGCTTCGATCCTGCAGAAGAAAAGTCTTTGGAAGAGAAGACAACTGATGAGCTTGAGAAGCAAGCTAAAGAGAAGAAACAAAAGAAGAAGATGTCTGAAGCCGAAATTGTTCAATCCCTTCTGAGGGATACTGAGAAAGAATCCAAAAATATCCCAGTACCAAAATCCATTGTGGTATAGGCCTTACATGAGACTCCGGGGAAGAATTTCGTTACTCCGGAAAAAGTTCAAGAAAATATTGTTGAAGAAAAAGAAGCTGTGGAAGAAGTAAAAGAAGAAGAAAGCAATGGTGAAATAGAAGACCTCATAAAAAAGATGAAGACATACATGATAAAGAAATTCCATCCAAGAAATTGTCAATCCGGATCTCTCAAGACGGATCTTAAAAGCTTGATACTCCTGGGTTAGATGAGAAAGATGAAGATGAATGGAATAAGCTCTATGAAGAAGAAAGTTATAATCATCATTTCATTCACCCTGAAGATGTTGAGACAGGAGCTGAAAAGGAGAAAATAGATGAAGATATAATTGTTCAGCTGTCTGACAGTGAACATGAATCTTCGGATGAGGATGTTGTTCCGAAAACTTATTAGGGGAAACTAGTGGTTGTTAACACACCTACTAATTTTTTTTAAAGAATAAGGAAGTCAGTGGGTCGTTAAAGTGAAAACATTTTGAGCTAGAGAAAGTTTCTTCACCTAGAAAAGTCTCAGATTCAGAATTATCATCCCTGGGACTTGATTTCGTTGTTCAATCATTGAAGAAGCTAGTTGACACCATTCTGATTTTTCCAAGAATTGACTCAAGTTGTCAGATGCTCCAACACAGCTTGAATCAAAAATCGGATTCAGTATCCATGGTGATGGATAAGAGTGTAGAGTTTGAGGCTGATTTCATGAATTTACCCACTAACTACGATTCCCACAAAAGGTCTTGTAATAAAATGGATAGCTGGTCAAAGAAGATACTTGAACACATGAGAGAACGTGATGAGTTCCAAGATGGTGTAAAGGAGGATTTTGAGATTGAAAATAGTAAGATCAAGGATATCATGAGTAGCTTTGAGGAAAAGATAACTCTTGAGCAGAATACTCAGATTGAAGAGGTAATGGTTCTGAATGGGAAGCTATATTCTGTTGCCCAATGTTGGAAGAGGGAAAGGGATCTTCGGATCAAGATCGAAGAGAATCTAGTTAAGAAAAATGAGTTGTTGAAGGCTCAGGCAGAGGTTCTGAAGGCTCTGGAAGAAATGATCAAAGCTTTAGAGAAGAAATCAAAGAATCAAGATCATCTCCTAAAAAAATCCGAGGAAGATCACAATGAGCTAAAAAAGATGAAAACCATAGTGAAGAAGTTGATACCCAAGGAGAAGGAAGGAAAATAGATCCAATATGATCTTTTGTTGTATTATCCTTCTTGTATAAATTCTTTTCAAACATAATGAAATTTTCCATACTCTCTTCCATTTTGTGTTGTCTTGTACTAATCTTTCAGGTACAATAATTTCCTTTTCCATTCCCTGTATTTCTTTTTGAAAATCACAAAGGGGGAGAAGGAATATAAAAAAAGAATAATATGTTTAGAATACATATCCCCATCCAAGGGGGGGTTTATCTAAGGGGGAGTTTTTCATCCGAAATATTTCAATATTCTAGATAATGTAAAATTTCATTTTGGAAATCAAGAATACGATCCATAGTGTTCCAAAGCCTAAGGGGGAGTTGGTCGTATTCATCTTTTCCCATATGATAAGGGAGATATGTTTTATTTTCAAAGTCTAGAAAAATATTTTCTATGTCCTTATATTCTTTTTCGTAAGGATGTTTTTGATTTCCAAAAAGGGGAATATTTTTAAATCATTAATTTTTCCTTATGAATTTTCCATTCCATCATTATTGGGGAGATTTTTGAGTCAATAAGGTTTCCATATGGCTTTACCATTCCTCATGATTTGAAAATCACAAACACTTTATCTTAAGGAAAATTTCATTTTACCCTTTGTTTTACTTTCATAAGGAAAATTTCACCTCCCCAAGGAAATTTATCCTTACCATGTTTTTCATTGTTCATTTTATCTCTAAGTATAAAATTCAGTTTCATATCTAAAACCTCAGAATCATTAAATACATAGATATAAAGCATTCTATTTTCAGGATCCGAATTCAGACTCCGAGTTCACTAAATTCAAACTCTGAACTCTTATGAGTTCTAATTCCGAGTCCTCTGAATTCAGACTCTGAACTCTTATGAGTTCTGACTAAACGTTCACTGAATTCAGACTCTGAACTCTTATGAATTCTGCCTCCAAGTTCTCCGAATTCAGACTCCAAACACTTATGAGTTCTGACTCCTAGTTCTCTGAATTTAGACTTCAAACTATTATGAGTTCTGACTCCGAGTTCTCTGAATTTAGACTCCAACCTCGTATGAGTTCAGATTCTGAATCCTCAGAATTCATACTCCAAACTCTTATGAGTTATGACTCCAAATTTTATTGAATTTAGACTCCAAACTTTGTATGTTCAGACACTGAAATCTAATGAATTTAGACTACGAACTTTGTAAGTTCAGACTCTTAAATCTAATGAATTCAGACTCCAAACATTGTAGGTTCAGACTTACAATTCTAATGAATTTAGTCTCCAAACTCTTCTGAGTTCTGACTCCATGTTCATATGAATTTCGACACTGAATTATGGTTACAAAACCTTATGAATTTAGAATCTGAATTCTGGTTATGAATTCTTATGAATTCAGACTCTGAATTCTAATTACGAACTCTTATGAATTCTGACTCTGAATTCTTGTTAAAAATTTGTCCTAGTTCTGACACCGAATTCAGGTTACAAATTCCTATGAGTTATGATTCTAAAGTCCTTAATAAAGAGAATCCAAATATCTTGTAATATAGACTCCAAATATTTTTACATAGACTCCAAACTATTATTTTTCATAGTCTCCGAAAAATTGGTTTTGATTATGTAACCATATTTTTTCTTACACTTATTTTTGTTATAAAACAATGTCATGCATTCCGTTACTAACTTTCCAGTGATTTATTTGACATGGGTATAGGTCCCTCTGAAATTTAATGAAAAATATGACAGTTGGAAGAGTGAGATGATTGTTGGAGTTGTTCCTATAAATAGGAGCTCATTTGAAAGAGCCAAAATAATTTGATCAATCCAGAGATTACATGTTGCTGAAGTGATTTCTAGATAGAGAGACTTTATTGCTTTGTGTGTAATAAACTTCTTGTTCAGATTTTCTTTGTCCGACTTTGATTTTTACTGTGTACAATCGAGGGCTTCCAGGTATAGGAAGACAAAGGTGTCGACTACCTTGAAGTTGAGGGCTTTCTTGCTGAGGAAGATAGAGGTGCTGACTACCTTCAAGTTGAGGGCTTGCGGGGATAGCAAGACAGACTCCGATCTTGGTATCGAAGGCTTACCCTAGTGTGGGTAAGACATACTTTCTTGAAAGTATAAATCAAGGTACCTTTATCTAAGGATGTTGGATACCATTCTCTTTAGGTTAAAAGATTTATTACTTGTTACTTGTTTGTTTCAAGTTTTTCGCTGCATTATCATTGTTGAGGAAAGTATAACTATATTATACTTCCTTATACTTGTATACTCTGATTCAGTAATATTCTATACGCTTTAAGGTAGAATATTTATCTTTGTAAACTTTCATTAAGTTTCTTTTTCTGGAACCATATTTTCCGGAATCACTTTATCGGAATCATATTTCCGAAATCTAGCAAGTGTGTAGAACTAGAGGTTTAGTAAATTCCCTTGTTTTACATTAATAAACAATAGAAATGTTTCTAACTAACTTTAAAAGTTACTAAAGAATTTTTTAAGTATATAATTCAACCCCCCCCCACTTGCATATTGAGCATCATATGATACTACAACCAGTATCTTCATTCATTATTTCGATCCTATAGAAACTGCCACTACTAGAATTATATCGACATTTTGCGGTGGTTAAAATCATCACTAAATGTGCCTCTTATAGTTAGTGGCGGTTAAAACCACCTATAAAGAGAAGATTTAGAAAAAAACTAGTTTTTGGAGCCCCTATACCAGTGCCCTGAAAAAACCATTCCAAGAATACCAAAACACCAATGGAATACATACTACAATCAATATGAAAAGAGATGCTTATCTAAGCACAACCAAATGCATCATTCAGTGAGTAAAGGAATGTAAATAAACATATCAAATGGCATAATCATAGTTCCCAATAAAATTTAGTGGTGAATTTATGTATTTAAAATTGACCATTGCAGACTCATATGTACTAGTTAATCCTTGATTGGATGTTCACATGTTCTGTGCAAATTATATGGTCACCCAATGGGTGATCTAGGTGAAATGACACAATATGATTTTTTTTCAAATGTTGGTACTCCCACAAATCTTCTTTAATTCTTCAAGAATGTAATATCCCTTTATATATGATTATTTGATAGAACCCAAGGCATCCTATGGGTTTTTGGACCACTTATAGGTGGAATTTCTAAAGTGGGAAATTTCCTAGATTAACATGCCACCATCTATGTGACTCCACTGAGATTATATATGGGTTCCCCATGTTTTAATGAATAGAATGAGTTATATGTATCTTATAATTTGAAATGGATAATTAATTATGGGTTTTTTTCTTATAATAAATCAATTATATTTAACTTGAATGACCCCACGTAATTATAAGGTCATTCTCTTAATTTATGCTTTATAAAATGCTTCATACGAACTGTAATATTTTAAATGGGAATTGAACATGGATAAAGACATGAATAAGAGGATATTCCTTATCTATTATGACACAAATGAGTATGCCTTTATTATGTATATGGTGTAGATAGAAGAGATGGATTTGAGGTAATTCCCCTTGCTAGTTATATTTAATATATGCCTTTATAGAGGTTGTGGTATGATGGTATGAAATTGTTGAGCAAGGAGATATCACAATTCCTTACATCAGGTGTTGATCATGGTGTATCACAAAAATGTTACTATATAAGTATTGTGAATTACTCACCACATTCCATGACTATAATTTTGACCTGATGGCACACTCAACATACCATGTGTTGTTTCATGGTGGCTCTCAATCTATTGGGATATACGGAATGTGCCCAATTACATGAGCACACAGGCTCGTTAGACTGGTTAGGGATGTCTGAGTTACGCCATGGTCTATTCATCAGTATTATTATAAGTATATGGCTACATATATCTTCACATACCTTGACAATATAGGGGGATGAAATATATATAAACTATATATATTACTACAATATATATAGTAACTGTTTAGATTTCTATTCCATCTATGTGTCGATAAATTTAAACCCTCCTACAGTCCTTTGGGAACATGATTGGGTGGTTATATATTTATTCCGTAGTTAATCAAATGATGTGGGGTGTAGTATGTTGGTGATATACCCTTTATCATGGGAACAATGATTTGGTAATATTTTCATGTAATTAATTTATGCTGGTGTTCTGTGTGGAATTATTATAGATGAAGAATAACATATAAATTAGGTAAAATCATCTCTCTCTTGGGGTATTCCATGTGGAATTATTATACTTGACACTAAAGATAGAAAAAAGGTAAAATCATCTCTCCAATGGATAAGTGTTACTAATTTTTTATGAGTGATGGATCAGGTTCAAGTATCAAATTTGTTTCAATCATTTGATTTCTTTGGAAAAGGAGTCTTTAGTGTGTTTTCCTTAGAAGGAATGGAATCTGGATCCTAATATATTGTAACACCAATTATGCATCCTAGTTATTTTGATATGAAGAATATAATAGAAGTGATCAGGTACATTCCTTCAAAGGGAAGAGTGTATCGTGAAGGGGGTTGATATATTCTATCAAGGAATATGGATTCTTATAATAAATTATTTGTGATAGGGTAGTTGATTTTATAAATGATATGTAACTGATCATGTAGTTTATTTAATATTTTTCTAGGGTAGGGGGTTTTATAGAATCTACTGGGAGTTTCCCATTGGCATGTCATGCCTACTGAGATAATGGACACTGTCATTCACACTGCCTGACTATTCTTATAGACTTTGAAAATGGTGGGAAAACCCCATTTTAGACAGTGTAGCAAAATTTCCCCTAAATCTCGCATCAGTATCTATGGATTCCAACTATTTTTTGAAATTTTGGATACTAGGATTATGCCACACTAAAGGGTGATCTATCTTAAACAAGTTAGTGATACACACATTCTCATCCCTATGAATTGATACAAGATAATAACTAAGAAGTACTTCTTAGAAATGGAAATGTAGTGGTAAATGCATTGAGCTAGAAAATGTAGGATAAGTTATTATAATGAAAAAATGAATTTAAGAAAAATGAATAATCACAATAATGAGTCGATATATATGGTGCATACCACACTTGAGAAATCAAGACATAAAATGAAACATTAGAAATCAATAAAATACATAAAAGGAAACATGAGAAATCAAGAAAATGTTAGGTCTTGAAAATGTTTGGAGGCAACTACGTGCCACACATGATACATATACAAACCGACTGTCAATAGATTTCCACATATCAACAATTCTATTAATCACTGTCTGATGATGAACATATATGGTCACCCTCTCCACCTCAATCTCCACTTCCTACTACCACCTGTAAGAAAACTATATTAAAAATTAAATAGTGTTGCATATTTATATTTAAACATAAAACCAATAAATGTTTGACAAATAAATTATTTTGAATTTTTGTGATTTACCTACTCACCATGAGTCGATGTAATACTACTGGGGGGATATCTTCTCATCTGCTGACGTATATCCGTCATCACTTTCGACAAAGCGGATATCTGAGCCTCCTAGTCATGAACTGTGTTTCATAGGTAAAAAAACTCTCTCTGAGAATCTTCGAGTATGGAAAAACTACAACCAGGAGTAGATGCAGCTGCAATCCCTGATGGCCTGCCAAAGACCTCAGATGGTACGAATCCCAAATCCATATTGCACCCTCTACCAGGTTGCTCATTCCAAAGGACATTAGCAACCAGGTCATCCTGATAGACTGGGTAGGAATTCCTAGGATTGGAATCCCATATTTCTATAATTTTTACCTATAAATCAAATATCAATATATATTAACATATTTAAAACTGATAATAAGTTATTATACTGAAAAAAGAGTTCATACCCCATCTTCTTTGGTAGGCTCATTAACAAAACTTCCATCAGTTTTTTTGTGAACATCTAACCACACATCAGTTTGGGATGCTTCATACCCTAAACTCTGTGACTAAATTAAACAATAATAAATCAATAGTTTAATATATTAAAAATATAATACTATATTATACATATTTAAACTAATGAAAAGATTACCAGATTCTATTGGCTTCTAGAAAAGATTTTTGACCCCTCATTGTGAGGGATGCCTTTCTTAGCTCAGCTTGATGAATTCTTTCTTGAGAGATACTGAAATAAATAAAATTCAATTTAATAGTGATGTATTCAATGTCAACTTCTCTTCAAATAAATTTATAAATGTAAAATGAGGTTAATATAATAATGTATATTTAAATACCATCTTCCTCTCATCACAATGTATATGAAAAAAACTTTCCAGTGTTCTTTGGGTACCCCGTTGGGTAGCTTCTCATACATTTTTTGGATGGTCAATGAAGTATCATTGACATCGCTCCACAATCTCGATTTGAAGTCTTTCCATTTTGTACAAAGATATTTCAACTTCAACTTTCTTGATATCAAATCAGCAACTGTAAAGTGGAAAAACATATGTATACATAAATTAATTTTGAACATATTAAAAACATGTCATTCAATTACACCATAATGTATTAAAATTACCTTTTTTGGGAATCAAAAACTACATATTTCCAACATGGAGGCATATGTAACCAATCATTGAAAGAAATAGGAAGGTAAATGGGCTCTACTGCCAGCTAGAATAGAATTTGTCCAAGTAATCACGCGGCATCATCCATAGGGACCCCGTATGAATCAAAAGGGACAACTCTCTTCTCTCCATTCATATTCCAAACATCTGCACTTTTTATATTTTTATCCACAATTTCATTTTTTTCATCGTTAATGAACAAAAAAATAGTGTAAAAAAAGTGCAATAAATTTCTTTATATTACAAATTTGTACCTATAACAGTGACCCTCCAGAATGCTCGTGATGAATTGGAAGTGGCACACCGCTGCCCCACTGTTGAGGCTGCTGAAGGGGGAGTTGAAAACATAGCTTCTAAAGGGATGCTCAAAGAGGGTGTGAGAGATGGTGTAGGGGGGTATGATGCAGGGGGGAAGGTAGCTGGTGGCTCAGATGACGTTGGGAGGGAGACATATGGATCGTCATCTGTCGTTGTAGTGTATGAAACAGTGTATCACTTCCTCCTTGGAATCCCTATCCTTTAATCAAATAAAATTATGTTCAGAACATATATATCAAATATAATATTCAGAAAAAAAAATTAAAATTGATAATAGATTCCTAGTACTAATAAACTAAATATAAATAATAATGATAATGAATTATTGCACAAATGAAATAAGTGGTTGCTGAATGAACAAACAATTGTGCATATAATCATTTTCCCCTTCAATCAAGTCAGTTTCCTGTTCCATTACTTCATCCACTTCATTCATCCTTGATAGAATAATATTTTCAATATTATGATTGAGAAATAATTATACTTCATTTTGTTGATGAGATTCAATTTCATAGGTCAAATCTTTCACTTCATCACCCATATCATACAAGTCTCTTTGTATTACGTGATAAAGTACACTCTATCCTTAATCCACAACATCATTCACATAATATATTATTTTTTCTAGAGATGATAATATATATGGATCATGCAGTTCATGATCACCAACATCCATCATGTGAGAGAAGTTCACAGAATTAAATTGTGAGGAATCTCTTTTAACACCTCTGATAAAATAGACCCAATTGCATTTGAATAAAAGAACTAAAAAATTCCCATGGTAGTTTAATTCAATAATATCAATCAGATTTCCATAGTATCCCACTTCATAAAATGTAAATATACCACTATTCTTTGTTTTAAAACGCCATTCTCGGTCGACTGTATGAAATCTAAAGCCATTCACATTGTAAGCGTCAAACATTCTAACTTTTTTAGAGGACCTCGAGAAAGTAACTTCAAATATTCTGATAACTCAACTCAAGTATCAGTATTCATGATCTAAAAAAATAAATATAATTAATTATATTTTCAAAATATATGTGTCGAACTAATATTCGTATTAATTGCAATATTTATGAACTTACACGTCGTGCAAACCATTCTACAGGCTCTATATTAACTGCTTTCGTTATATCTTTCTCATTTCGTGTTCGGCCTCTCATTCATCTATTTTTATGTATCCTCAACTCTTCAATAAATGGATCTAAAATTTCACTATTCAGCAACACATATATATGTATCAATAATAATTTCAATTCTTTAAGTGTCACATATGAGGTTCTCCCAACTGATCGGACAATAAAAGGAAATATTTTTGATACATGAGGTATTTGAGATTGATTCTATGTTTCATCAACATGTCCAACACGATTAAATATTCTCTCAATATCATCCAATTATCTAGAACAAATGTCAAGACGCTCCTCATCCATATAGCCTTCAGCAATAGATCCTTCTTGTTGATCTTTATTTATCACATATGATTTCAAATGCCCAAGAAATCTGTGTAACAAAATAAACATAATTATGCATTTAATTAAGTGCCAAAATTTTTTTACTTAACTAAAAACTTATAAATAAATTAGCTATCAATTAGATACATCCATCAATAATGAACGGAGCCTCCTAATTTAGTTTCCTCAAGCAAATACACAGTTAAATGCATCATGACAGTAAAAACATGATGGAGGAAAGATCATCTCCATTGCACAAAGGGTAAATACAAACCTCTCCTAGAGGTTGTCAAGATGAAATAGATGTAGTGATTTCTCACATAGTTGTTTGAAAAATGTGCAGAATTATAGTACAGCAGCAGTAACTTTTTCAAGTAATAATGTATGCAATGATAATGGTAGTAACTATGGTAAACAAATATGTGAATCATGACTTTTCAATCCATGTAACTTACGATTCTTCAGGTCAACATACCTCAAGATGTTACTTGAATACCCATCAAATACCTTCAAATTCTTTAAAAATCGATGGAATGTATCTTTATCCCAATTTTCATTTCCAAAATTCCAGGAGCATACTTTTCATCCTCATCTGGCCAGAGAACATGTTTTATGTTCATACTTGTAAGTCTTTGCGAGCATTGAGATGGTCCTTCAACATTCCATGCTCATTAAGAAATGTGAAAATCAATTTTTCACATACATTCTTCTCAATATACATCACATTAAGATTATTCCTCAACAAATTAAATTCCCAATTCAAAAGTTTGAAAAATATAAATTTTTCATCCATTGTTGTTTTTTGATTTCACTTGATGATGCACTTCGAACCTGTTTCCTGCTATCATTCAAATGATGAACCTTCCCAAATTATGTTTGAACATTTTCAAGTTGTTTCAATATTTTAGATTCAGTTAACAACTTTGGAGGTGGTCTAAAATCAATGAAGCCATTAAATTTTGATCTGTTCAGCTGAAATCTATGAGATGTATCAAGAAATATTTGATGGCACAAGAAGCACCATTTTCTACTGTAAGGTAGATGTTTGGGCTCAAAATCAATGTTACAAATAGGACAATCCAAAACCATATAAATTTTCCAACCTGATAAATTTCCAAGACCAATGAAGTCAATAATGGTCCACATTAAAGTAGCATGCATTTTGAACATTGTTTTAGAATAATCATCAAATGTCTCAACACCTTTGCTTCGTAACTCTTGTAATTCATAAATCAAAGGATGCAAGTATACATCAATATTATTTCTAGGAATAATCATCTAAATGATAAATGATTTTTGTTGCATACACATCCACCAAGGAAGATTTTAAGGGATCAAAACTACTGGCCAAATGATATAACTGGTACTCAAAGTCCCAAATGGGTTGAATCCATCGACAACCAATCCCAATCGAACATTCCTAGGATCAAATGAGAAATATGTATTTAATGAATCAATTGTCTTCCATGATTGTGAATCTCGTGGATGTCTAATTAACCCATAATTGTTATTGTCAACATAATTCCACTTCATGTGTTCGATGGTTTTCGATGACATGAATAATCTTTACAATCGAGGCTTTAAAGGAAAGTAATGAAAAACCTTTGTAGGTGTGTTCTCTTTCTTCTGCTTCATGAAAGTATGTTGATTCATACCTCCAACATCACCCATTGAATGCCATCTAGAAAAAGAACATTTTATTTCAATTCTTTCTACTTGAATCCTCTCACCAATGAAGCATACAATTATTGGGACACACATGTATTTTTGTATAATTCAGACCAAGCCTGTTAACAACATTTTTCATATCATAAAAAGACTCGGGGTTTTTTTCTTCAGGAAATGTATCTCGCAACAATTCCAATATCATGGACATTGCCTTATTTTTAAGTCCACATAAACATTTGATATGGTACAACTTCAGTAGAAAAGAATGCATTGAATATTTCAAACATCCCCTATACAACTCTTGATTTCCATAGTCAACTAAATCATGAAATGTATTTTCCTCAATGAAGTTTTCTCTTACATTTTTCTCCATATAATCAAGTGGAGGATCCAATGATATATTAAAATTTTGATCTGGTTGTGTTATAGTCTCAAAAACTTCACCTGTCATGTTGTAATTTGTATCACCCTCATCTGGTAGTTTTGTTATGTTTTGATGTTGATAGTGGTGTCTTGCAGTTCTGAATGCATCATTGATGAGGTTATGAATTTCTTTTTCAATTTTCGATGAAGTAGGGATCTCATTCTGTGGATTAACATCAGTGCTCATACTTTCTGTAATGTTCGATTCTCCATGCCAAATCCTACAAAAATATTGATCAGGGAATTGCTTTCGTATTAAATGTTCCTAAACTTCATCTCCCTTAAACCATCTTCTAAATTTACATTTAGGACCTGGATATATTATTATCACATCAATAGATCGATTGGAAATTTCAAAATCTAATAACTCTTTCAAACCCTTAACATACTGAGGTATATTACTCTATAATATGATCCAGCTTTTATCCATGTATATCACAATGTTCCTAGACAATATTAAGAAAAATTAAAACACATAATTACTACTAAATAAAGAAAGAGATTCATATATACTAGTTGAAAAATATATAAATATGTTACATAAGGTTTTCCTATATAAATACAAATTGGTAAATCACCTACTAGAAAACCAAAGCATGCAAATAAATAAGATCCATAAAAGAAGACGAGAACAAAGATCCCATCCTTGTAGTTTATTGTCTGTCATGCTCCACCAAAACAGATGGCCAATCTAATGATTCCATAAATTTGACATCACTAAGGTAAGGACTTCATAAATCATATAATTATTGAATAGAATTTAGGAATATGAAATTGAAACAAACTCTTACCTTAATGCGGAACTATATTTTATTAGATAGGTATATATACAATGTATATTTGACCCATTGGTGGGTAGGTATAAGTGGAATAACAAGGATATGAAAAATTCTTGTCTTATTTGAAATATAAAGGTTGGCTTGTCATCTTTGTTTCTCTTTGTCCAAGTGTGGACTGTCTAGGAATGGTAGTGAAGAAAATAATGAGATATTTTTTGTGATGAAATTGTTTTTAATGTTATAATACATGTTGAAGATATACCCTTCTAATTGCGTCCATCACAGTGATTCTAGTGGATCATATTGGCTTAGGTGATTCTGGATCATGCCAAGGGTTAAATTATAAATTTGTGTGGTGAAACTTATATATCAATTGTCCTTATCTATTTTTTTCAATAGTGTGTGTGAGTTAAGAAGTGATTTTTCTCACTCTAATAGGTAAATTAGGTTTATTGTGAAAGAAATCATAAAAAGATAAATGAATTAATGTTCACTGGTTCAAACCCATTCACATAAACAACTTTATACCCAGGTCCATCACATGATGGACTTGAGCATATTTTATTCTCTCATAGAACAACTACACCTTCTTTATCATTCTCTTCACCAAATTTTGTCTAAGATTAATTAACTCTCTAACCTCATTCCAACACAGTAGAGATATGTAAGAACACTTATACAATTCTTTAGATGGAGTTTTACCAATGGTTAATCAATAGTTGTTATCATAGTAAAAATCAACCAAAGGGAAATGATTCACCCAAGAACCTATAAAATCAATAACAAACACCTTCAATACATCCATTAGAATTTGGATCATTCTCTCTATCTAACCTTCCATCTGAGGATGAAAAGTTCTGCATAGAAAATTAATGAAAAAAAGAATGCTACAAAATCTTCTACAATTGTGAGTTAAATAATGATCTTTATCATAGATGAAATTTTTTGAAACTACAAGAATCTGTACCATAATGGGAACCTATAAATGGAAGAACATACCAAAACAATCCAGATTGAAAATAAAGAGGTAAGATTCAACCAACTTTAATGTTATATAATGAGGTGTGTGAGGATAATGTTTTATTATTTATAGAGTGATAATGATTAATCTAGTTTATTGTGATTAAAATAGAGAATTTTGACCTCAACTGTTTTGGTAATCCCAATTATGCTTTCACATACATTGATAATCCCAATTATGCTTTCACATACTTTGATAATCCCGATTATGATTTCACATACTTTGATAATCCCAATTAATGTTTATCTATATTCAAATTCACTCAATATATGATATACTATTATCAAAATGAAAATAATATTCAAATAGTCCTTGAGATATGTTAATAAATGTTTAATCATGTTTATAGGAGTTCTGAAGTACTTATAACCCATTCAGATATGTTTTGCATAAAACAGACCAGTTTTAGTCACTGGTCTGCGTATAGCTACTGATACAGAGCTACCAGTATATAGTCTACCGATAGACAGAGTCACCGATAATCTAAGGTAACCGATATTTGCAGAGCTACCGATATGCATAAGTCTACTGGTAAGAATAGAACAAGTCAACCGATAGTACAGAAAGGAGCTACCGATGTGTATAGGTCTACCGATACACATAATCACCGAAACTAACTTATTGAGACAGTCTCCAATACAAAGAGATACCAACAGAACAAGAGAGACTGATATATAGAGTTTCTGATACATAATGGAGCTATCGATAGAACAAGTCTACTGAGCTACTGATAGAGTAAGTATACCGATAGAAGGAGTTACCGATACCAAGAGCTACTGATGCAAAGAGCTACCGATACAAGTTCAAAGAGCTACCGATGGAAGGTCCTGCAACACAAAGTCTACCATACACATCTACCAACAGAAGGATACTAATGATTGACCAACCAGTCAAACTCTATACTCTTAATACTATTTATTTATTAAGCTAACTGTTACATTTGATGTTTTTAATGCAGTTGACGTTATTTAATGATATTTGTTGGCATGTCAGGGAATCGTACCTAGTACCCATGCAAAAAAGCAATCATTCCTTTTTGCAAGAGTTGAAAGCTATAAAATAGATGATTATGACCTACCTGAAAATATGTTAGTGAACACAGACGTGGAATCATAGAGAGAGAATCAAGGAACTAAGAAGGTACACGAAGGTGAAAAAGAAAAAGGCCCAATATCTTTCAAACGTGGAGCATTCACTCAAGGCTACATCCATACTCTAAGAACACTGGACATACACGAAGAAAATTATTCTAGATGAGAAAACAAGCTGCATATTAAGTGAAGAACTACAACAAACACATCATGCACTCAGGCTGATAAGCTGATCCTGGAACCATGGATGACAACGACACTCTTATTTTCAGACAAAAACCAGAGAAGGAATCAGAATCTTTTCTGACCAATCAAACGATTCCAGAGATGTACTACCAATCACTAAAGCTTTTCAAACTCATTCATATTTACTTTAGTGATTCTTTCATCTACATTTAGAGCAGTGTGTGTACCCTGTTTATTTTTACACACACACTGTCTCCTGAGCTAAACTGGAGGATTCTTAAATCCTTAATAAAACTTTATAACTCTTGTTTCCCACTATGGATAGTGGAAGAGGTCGAGTAAGACCTGGAAAACTGTGAGATATTGTTTGTTTTCTCATGTAGAACTGTGGTAGAGGTCTTTGTACTTGGATAGTGCGATCACTGTTGTTTACCCCGATCCAGGGTGTGGATCAATTTATATAAATTGTTGAGAGGACTAAGTCTCGTCTTGAGACTGAACCTCTTAGTTACATATACTATGCATTTTAGTTTAATTCATAAGTATACTATATATATTTCATATTCCACTACTAACTACTTTGAAATATAATTTGTTTTAAAGTTACTTTGATAGTTAAATTAGCAAGTGTTTATACTTATTATAAACCAGCAAGTTATTTTCAAAAGTAAATTTAATCTTTAGATTAAATTAACTGAGACCTAATCAATCATTGAGAAACTAATTGAACATTTACAATCAGTATAAATTCACTACAGTTTAAATTTGTTTTTAAATAGGGGGATTTTAAGAGAAATATTTTTAACAGAAATTTTAATTGGAACTCAATTCACCCCCCTCTTGAGTGTCCACTCCGACCAACATTTGGTATCAGAGGGTGTTTTTATTAATACAAATTTTCAAAACATTCTATTTTTCAACTGTGATTTTTGTTGCATCATTAAAGATCTTAAATTTCTGTTAGTTCTAAATTTTATCTCTTTAAAATTCTTTTCTAACATCTAGTTATTGACAATATACTAGAGGGTGCTACTACTAACATGCCACCATTCTTCAATGGTACAAACTATGCTTAGTGGAAAATTAAAATGAAAATTCATTTAGAAAGTATGGGTTTTGATATCTGGACTGCTATAGAGTCTCTATATAAAATTCCAGAAACTGAAATAAAAACATGGTATGAACCTACAATGACTGCTTAGAATAATAATTATAATGCTATGAATGCCCTATATTGTGCTTTAAGAGATGAAGAGTTCAACAGAAATTATGCTGGTAAAACTGCCAATGAAATTTTGGATACTTTGGGTGTTTCTAATGAAGGAATAACCAATGTTAAAAAATGAGATTTAATAAATATACTGTTAAATATGATAATTTTAAAATGAAGACTGATGAACCTATTTCTGATATGTATCTTAGGTTCAATTAGATTTTCAATACTATGAGCTCTCTTGGAAAGGCAGTTCCAGCAAAGGAACAAATCATGAGAATCTTGAGATGTCTACCAGATCGATGGAGGGGAACTGCTGTTTCAATTAGAGAACCACGTGACATTTGTGCTCTTCCTGTCAAAGAACTTTTTGGTAAATTAATGACATATTAGGAATAACTCAAGGTGAATAAGGAGGAAGATGATGAACCTAAAAGAAAGTCTATAGCTTTCAAGTCTACTGCTTCAAAAAGAAAAGACAAGGAGAAAATGCATGTACCTACTGAAATTTCAACCAGTGAAGATTCGGATTCAAACAGTGATGATAAGATGGATAAAATATCCAGGAGATTCAAGAAGTTTTATAGTAAGAAGAAATTCTTCAGAAAATCAAACTAAAAAGGAAATTATAACAACAAAGGTCATTGGAAGAAGGATTGGAAGAAATCTGATAAGGAAGATGATATAGTCTGCTATGAATGAAAGAGGAAAGTACACAACAAGGCTGATTGTCCAAAATGAAAATTAAAAAAGAAATATGATTATAAGGACAAAAAGTACAAGAAATCCATGAAAGCTACTTGGAGTGCTTCGGAGGACACCACAAGTGAATCTGAAGTTTCTGATTCCGAAAAGAATCGTGCCAATATGTGCTTCATGGCCAATACCTCTGAGGTACCTGTTTCCCCTATACTGATTGATTAGTATTCTGGAAATAAAAGTGATTCAGATAATGATGAAAATATGTCTAAGGCTGAACAGTTTGAATATTGTAATATGCTAGAAGAAACAAGTAACGAACTTAAGGACAAATACAAGTCACTAAAGAAACAACATGCTCTCAATGCCAATGTGAAATCTGCCTTTGATATAGAAAAGCAAAAGAATGCTAAACTGTTAAATGAAAATACTAAACTGAAAATGTCTAATGATAAACATAGAAAGGATTTAGAAAATTTCACTAAGGTAAAAGATACACTTACTCAAATGTTAGGTATGCAAGTTGCACCAAAGTACACTACTGGTTTGGGATACCAACCTGGACAGAGACAGTTCACTAAAACTCGATTTATTCCTATGTCTGGACAAAATTATGCTTATTCTAGTTCTGGAAATTCATATTCTTCAACTAGTTATTCATATGGTTATAGATCCAATAAAGTTTATCTTTCAAAATCTATTGATTCTCTAAATCATATGAGACCCATAAGACAAATATGGGTACGTAAAGCTTTGATTGCAATCCTTTTTGGACCCAAGAAGATCTGGGTACCAAAGTCATTATCTATCTAAATCTATTTTGTAGGAAGCCTCCTTGAAGATTTCTCACAAAAAGGTATGTTACTTGGACAGTGGATGTTTTAAGGCACATGTCTGGAGATTATTCATGCTTCAAAAGCTTAATAAAAGTTGATGGAGGGAATTTCACCATTGGTGATAACTCTAAAGGAAAAATCATTGGCCTAGGAAAGATTGGTAACAATAATTCAGTTTTAATTTCTAAAGTTTTATTTGTTGATGGACTTAAATACATTATATTATGTATTTCTCAGTTATGTGATGATGGATGTAATGTGAAATTTGAAAATAATTCCTATAATGTTTTTAACTCAAAAAATGTTTTAGTATTTTCTGCCTTAAGAAATGAAAATGTTTATTTTATTGATCTGAATTCTTTATCTTAGAAAAATGTTACTTGTTTAAATGCTTTTCATAAAGAAGATTGGCTTTGGCACAGAATATTATGACACTGCAACATCCATTCACATAGAAATTTTACTAGGGAGAACGTGGTTAGAGACCTACCTAAATATGAATTCCCAGTATACAAAGTTTATAATCCCTATCAAAAGGGAAACCAACATAAAGTTTCATTTAAATCAAAGAAAGAAGTTTCAACTTCTCAACCTCTCGAGTTGGTTCACATGAACTTGTTTGGACCTTCTAGAGTTTTTGGTTTAAATGGGAAGAACTATGTTTATGTCCAAGTAGATGAATTTTCTAGATATACTTGGGCATACTTCTTACCTCACAAAAGTGATTCTTGTTCTTACTTTATTATATACTCCAAATCTGTAGAAACCCATAGTGAACATAAGATTAAAACCTTGAGAAGTGATCATGTCCATGAGATTGAAAATCATGAGTTTGAATCTTATTGCTCACACAATGGCTATAGTCACAACTTTTCTGCTCCTAGGACACCTCAGCAGAATGGTGCAGTTGAAAGAAGAAACAAAACCCTTCAAGAAATGGCAAGAACCATGCCTAATGAGTATGACCTTCCTGTTTACTTTTGGGTTGAAGCTGTGAATACAAATTTTTATATTATTAATAGTGTCTTAATTAGACTTGTTCTCAAGAAGACCACATATTATCTATGGAATAATAGAAAACCCAAAGTTAGTTACTTTAGAGTCTTTGGATGCAAAGTTTTTATTCTCAATACAAAGGATAATCTGGACAAGTTTGCTTCTATGAGTGATGAAGGAATTTTTCATGGTTATTATTTAAATAGAAAATCCTACAAAGTCTTTAATAAAGGAATCAAATGTGTGGAAGAATCTGTTAACATCATTTTTGATGAAACTCATCCACATGAGCCTAAAACCTCGCATGAAAATCTTGAAGAAGATTTGACTATTCTCGACCATAATGATAAAACTAAAGAACCTGTGATAAAAACATCCAGTTCTGGACATATTCCAGAATCTGCTGCTATAGAACCTGAACATAGAGATGAACCATAAATTTCTATCCATACCATTACTATATCAACTTGGATTCAAAAGAATCATCTTTTGGATGCTATTGTTGGTAATCTTGATAGAGGGACGCAGACTAGAGCATCTCTAAGAAATCAGGTTGAACATCAAGATTTTATTTCACATCTAGAACCTCAAAAATGTCAATGATGCTATCAATGATGAGTTTTGGGTAATGGATTTGCAAGAAGAGTTAAATAAATTAGAAAGAAACAAAGTCTGGGAATTATTTGACAGACCCAAGGACACTTTAACAATAGGCACTAAATGGGTTTTTAGAAACAAAGTTCATGAGTCAAGAAATATATTTAAATACAAAGCTAGGTTAGTTGCACAAGTATAGAGTCAAGAGGAAGGTATAGACTATGAGGAAACCTTTTCCCTTGTAGCTATATTAGATGCTATTAGGAACTTACATGCCTATGCTTCTCATCTGAATTTCAAATTATATCAAATGGATATCGAAAGTGATTTTCTAAATGGTTTCATAATTGAAGATATTTTTGTTGAACAACCACCTAGATTTACTAATCCTCGTTTTCCAAGTCAAGTTTTCAAACTTTATAAAGCTTTATATCATTTAAAACAAGCTCCAAGAGCTTGGTATGATAGGCTTAGTAATTTTCCTATTTCTAAATGTTTTACTAAAGGGATTGTTGATCCAAATCTTTTTATTAAAATAATTTCTAATGATGTTTTAATAGTTCAAATATATGTTGATGATATTATTTTTGTATATTCTAAACAATTTTTTATGTACTCATTTTTCATATAGTGTGCAACATGAATGTGAAATGAGTTTAATGGGAGAACTTAGATATTTTCTTGGATTTCACGTTTTTCAAGATGAAAATGGTATTATCATGAATCAAAGTAAATATACAAAGGATCTTTTGAAACATTTTGGTTTGGATAGTATTATGTAAAGTGATACTCTTATGAGTACAGTCTGTAAATTGGATGCAGATGATACTGGGAAACCAGTGGATCAAACCAATTACAGAGGTTTGATTGGAAGCTTACTTTACCTTGTTGCTAGTCGACCAGATATTATGTTTAGTGTATGTATGTGTGCAAGATTTAAAGCTAATCCAAAGGAATATCATTTACTTGCTGTTAAAAGATTTTTTAAGTATCTTAAACACACTATAAACATTGGTTTGTGTTACCCAAAAGGACAATCCTTTGAGTTAATGAGTTATTCAGATGCTGACTTTGATGGTTGTAAGTTAGTTAGAAAAAGCACATTAGGAACATGTCATTTATTGGGAAAATCCTTAGTATCTTGGTGTAGTAAAAAGCATAATTGTGTATCTTTGCCCACTACCGAAGCAGAGTACATAGTTGCTGGTAGTTGATGTGCACAAATTCTGTGGATGAAACACACTCTTTTGGACTATCGATATGATTTTAAGAATGTTTCAATCAATTTTGATAACACTATTGCAATAAACATTTTGAAGAACCCCATGTCTCACTCTAAGAACAAAACACATTGATGTAAGGAACCATTTATTGAGAGATCATTACCAAAAGGGTGATATTATTCTTGAGTTTATATGTAATGAACATCAATTAACTGACATTTTCACAAACCCTTTGAGTTTGGATAGGTTATGTAACATTAGACATGAGTTGGGAATGATTAACCATGATCAGTAGCTACCTCACCGATGTAAATTCTCACTGATGTAAATACTCACCGATGTAAATCCTCACCCATATAACCTCATCGATGTAAATGCTCACCAATGTAACCTCACTGAAGTAAATCCTCCCGATGTAACCTCACTGATGTAATTTCTCAACGATAAACTCTATTGATGAGTGCGATGTTTAAAACATCTGTCTGCCACCAGAATCTGAATTGTTTTTACTTTATTTCATTTTATTTATTTATATTATGATTCCTAAATGATAAAAACTAAGTCCTAGTTAGTTATCAATCCACCGAGCCTCAAACCCTTTCCCTCAAACATTAGCTCCTGAATCTCTTGAGAGCCCTAAATCCCTCGAACCAGTGACGAAAAAAACCAAACTCCCTACCATCAAAGATGACACTGTTGAGCCTAAGGAAAAGAAGCAGAAGTACATTCCAGAAGCAAGTGGTAGTGTTGGTAGAACTTGGTCGGGTAGGTGACCAGTGAATCCTCATTTGAAGAATAGTGTTATTGAGATTGAAAAAGAGCTATGCGTCGAATGGATGCTTCCTAGAAAGTCGTTAGTGCTTGAAGTGCTGGAAGATCAAAAAATGGGTAGATTTATTTTCGAAAAACAATGCTCCCTACTATCTGAATCTAGTGAAACAATTTTATGAGTTTGTAATCTTTGAGATATCTGAAAATGAGAACCGAGTAGCTTCTTTTTTGAATGGAAAGGAGATGTCTTTTTCATCTGTAGAGTGGGACGAATTCTTGAAGGTTCCACACGAAGGTGTATCTGGATATGTGTCGAGAGCTATGCCACCTAAAAGTGATATATTCGATTATGAGACTGCTTTGGAGGAGCTCACCGGTGATGGAAATCAAAGACAAGTGGTAGCTGCTATGATGGATGGAGAGAACATATTTCTGTTCAAGTTTGTTCATCATGTCTTAATACCAAGGAGAGGAGACTTTGCAAATTTAAGATACCAGGATATCTGTCTCTTGCATCTCTTGAGACATTGTGTAAAAGTGAATCTGTGCATCTTGATGATGATCCAAATGGAAGACATGATAAGGCCAAAATCAAATACTAATGCCCTATTCTTTTCCTATTTGATCTCAGTGATGACAAAAGTGAAAGGGGTAGCTGAGTCTCAATATGAGACAGTCATAGTATGAAGTAATTTTTGTATTATAACAATAGTTTTCAAATACATGAAGATAAATTGGAACCCATGGAGAGGAGAGTGGGTTAATGATGACCAGAAGGTGTATGATAAATTTAACCCTGTGGATCATCCTTCAAGACCTAAGGATGTGAGGGATCCAAGTCTAGAACCCGATGAATAAGAACCTCAGTACAATTATGAGAATGAAGAATAAGAGACTTCTATGGATGATGGAATGGATCCGGACTTTCCTCCAAGTCTTGCTTCTAAAATTGTATCTTCAGAAAAGGAATCCTTAGTAGAATAAGAGACTCCTGGTGATGAGGAAGACCAGGCATCCCCTGAGCATGTAGAAGAAAGAGAGAATTTATCTGAAGCCTCTGATTATATTTGTTTAATTCCGAGTCCATTAATTGGAAGATCAGTTGTGCCTGTTAAGGATGTAGAAGGAGGAATGGAAGAAGCTGTACCTAATACAAAGGACCCTCCTGCTGTTGCAAGGATAGAATTGATAGTAGAAGATTATTCTAAGGAATAAAGAACTGCTGAGAATTATCTTTTTGTATAAGAGAATGCACCCATTGAGGGGGAGCATCAAACCATGTTTGGAAGTGTGGCAGTGGTTGTTGATATTGAGGATTGGGCAGAAGACCCATGTTTTGGGGTCTGTGGTATAGAGTATCCATATTCTGATAATGAGGCATCTCTAAATAGACCAAATATTATTTAGGATTTTGAGACTGAGTTGTTTCTTGAAGATGTGGTCAGAATGCATGACCTGGATACTTTAAAGGAAAAGCTTAAGGATAGTTTTGTGGAAGAGGTAAAGGAGATGGAAGTTTCTCTGGTATCTTCAATTCAATCGATCATAACTAACTCAGTGGTCAGTTTAGAATCTGAAAGAGTACTTTTTGATGTTGCACCTACTGATATGGTCATCAGGGCTGACCTTGAATCCTTAAAGGATGAGATTTAGTGTCCTTTAGTGCCTCAGTTGCTGAGATGAAGCACTGTTTTGATGAAGATATGAGTATTATGGAAAAATCTTTTGAACTCTCTCTAGGTTGTAATTTGTCAACTAGTGTGGCCAAAAGAGTGGAAGAACTCAAAGATTTCCAGGCTCAATTATCTAGACTAGAATAGGATATTGAATCTCTAAAGAAATCTGTTGTCTCTTTGGACTCTTACATGATTTTGAAATCTCAAGCAGACAAAAACATAGCCTATGTCAAAAGTGTTGTAAGCCAGATGGTTTCAGAGTTCGAAGGTTTTAAAAATTCCATGAAAGATCATGTTAAAACCCAGGAATCCCAAGTCCAAAATCATATCAGTGGATTGACGAAAAACTTCAAGGAAACAGTATCCTTCTCTATTGGTTCATTTTGCTCTAAACCCTTAGTGGATTTGAATCAGATTCAAGCTGTGATGAAGGATGAGCTTGGTTCAGCATCAACCAGTGGCTCTGTGGACTCATCCGACCTGAGAAAAGTTGTGCTTTCTACTAGAGACTCAACTAGTGAAATAATGAAGATAATCCAAGACTATATAAGAGAAGCTTCTGCCTCTCATAAAGAAGTTAATGAAAAGGTGGACTTTTATTTCCAAAATATTTACACAAAGCACCAGCTCAACAATCACTTCAAACTTCTGTTGGAAAACCTCAGGTTACCTCCTATTAATCAAGATTTCTGAGAGAAAGTCACCAAACTAAGTTAATTCACTCTAGCCCTGAAAAAATTGATGGAGAACAAGGATGAATTCATATCTTCTAGGGAGAGAGGAGGAGGAATAATTATGGATTTCAGAAATCTTTTGCTGCCCTTCCTGCATGTCGATGCTAGGACAGTGATTATACCTCTAGCCTTACCTGCCTCTACCTCTACTGATTCTCCTATTCAGATGACTATTACACAAGCAATTAGATGCCTGAGACCTATGATCACTCAATGAACTCCTCAGTACATTCCAGTAACAGTGTCAGTGGCTCATCCTCCTGTGATCATATCTGGAATTCCTAATCCTTCACCTGCATCCACACCACCTGAATCATCTTCTGATCCAAAGGGAAAATCTGACATTGAGGATGTGGATTGAACAAGTGGCTAGGTTGTTTGATAGAAATCCCTTGTATTTTGTTTTCTATCTATGTACCTTTTTACAACATATAATACAAGTGGCTTTCATTTATTTTTCATTGTGTTCCTTTTTCTATTTCTTGTTTCCCGCTTTTTGATTATCACAAAGGGGGAGAAATGTTCCTAAGGCTATATCAAAGAGGGAGACATATTCACCCAGGGGAGAAATATTATCTAAGGAAAAGATACCATGATTTCCCCCTATGGTATCATTAATTTAATTTTACCTCTGATACATTATCTTCTCTAATATACTGTTTTCTCTGACACAATTTATTCTAATTATATATCCTCTGATACAATTACTTTTTAAAAAAACTATAATATCATAAGTTGTGATTATCAAAAAGGGGGAGATTGTTGACCTCACCTGGTTTGATAATCCCAATTATGCTTTCACATACTTTCATAATCCCAATTATGCTTTCACATACTTTGATAATCCCGATTATTCGTTCACATACTTTGATAATCCCAATTAATGTTTATCTATATTCAAATTCGCTCAATCTATGATATACGATTATCAAAATGATAATAATATTAAAATACTCCTTGAGATATGTTAATCAATGTTTATTCATGTTTATATGAGTTATGAAGTACTTATAACCCATTTGGATATGTTTTACATAAAACAGACAAGTGTTAGTCACTGGTCTGCGTATAGCTACTGATATAGAGCTATCTGTACTTAGTCTACCGATAGACTTATTCTACTGATATACAGATTCACCGATAAGCTAAGGTTATTGATATGTGCAGATCTAATGATATGCATAATTCTACTGGTATGCATAGAACCAGTCTACCGATAGTACAGAATGGAGCTACCGATGTGCATAAGTCTACCGATACACATAATCACTGAAACTAAGCTACTGATATAGTCTCCAATACATAGAGCTACCGATAGACCAAGATCGACTGATATATAGAGTTACTGATACATAATGGAGCTACCAATAGAAAAAGTCTACCGAGCTACCGATAGAGTAAGTCTACTGATAGAAGGAGTTACCGATACCAAGAGCTACCGATGCAAAGATCTACCGATACAAGTTCAAAGAGCTACCAATGGTAGGTCGTGCAACAAAAATTCCAATGTACACATCTACCAACAGAAGGATACTAATTTTTGACCAACCAGTCAAACTCTATACACACAATAATATTTATTTATTAAGCTAATGATTACATTTGATGTTTTTAATGCAGTTAATGTTATTTAATGATATCTGTTGGCATGTCAGGGAATAGTGCCTAGTACCAATGCAAAATGTAATCATTCCTTTTTTGCCGGGGATTAATTCTATAAATGAGAAGATAAAGACCTACCTGAAAATATGTTAGTGAACACTGAAGCGGAATGAAAGAGTGAGAATCAAGGAACTAAGAAGGTACACAAAGGTGAAAATGAAAAAGGCCCAACAGCTTTCAAACGTGTAGCATTCAATCAGGGCTACATCCATACACCAAGAACACTGGACATACATGAAGAAACTTATTCTAGAGGAGAACACAAGCTGCATCTTGAGTGAAGAACTACAACAAACACTTCATGCACTCAGGCTGATAAGCTGAACCTAGAACCAAGGAAGAAAACGAAACTCTGTTTTTCAGGAAAAAACCAAAGTAGGACTTAGAAGCTTTTCTGACCAATCAAACGAGTGCAGAGTACCACGGCCAATCACTAATGCTTTTCTAAACTCATTCACATTTACTTTAGTGATTATTTCATCTACATTTCGAGCAGTGTGTGTACCCTGTTTATTTTTAAACACACATAGTCTCCTGAGATAAACTGGAGGATTCTTAAATCCTCACTCACACTTTATAACTCTTCTTTCCCACTGTGGATAGTGGTAGAGGTCGAGTAAGACCTAGACACCTGTGATCTGTTATTTGTTTTCCCACGTAGAACTATGGTAGAGGTATTTGTACCTGGACAGTGTGTTCACTGTTGTTTACCCTAATCCAGGTTGTGGATCAATTTATATAAATTCTTGAGAGGACTAAGTCTCGGCTTGAGACTGAACCTCTTGGTTATATCTACTGTGCATTTTAGTTTAGGTCATAAGTTTAATATATATATTTCATATTCTTCTACTAACTACTTTGAAATATAATTTGTTTTAAAGTTACTTTGATAGTTAAATTAGCAAGTGTTTATACTTATTGTAAACCAGTATGTTATTTTCAAAAGTAAATTTAATCTTCAGTTAAAATTAACTAAGACCCAATCAATCATTGAGAAACTAATTGAACATTTACACTCTGTATAAATTCACTATTTTTTAACATTGTTTTTAAATAGGGGGATTTTAAGAGAAATATTTTTAACTGAAATTTTAATTGGAACTCAATTCACCCCCTCTTGTGTGTCCACTCCGACCAACAGAGCATAATAAGATAATTATATTGGTAGAATTATTCTTTATATAGAGTTTTATATTGTTGTTGTTTTCAGTATGTGGAGTTAAATAAATCAACATTCTCATCATGAAGATGACATCATTTGGCCTTGAAGAAGAAGTGTACAAAAACATCGAGATCGACACCACATAAAACCTAGGATTAAATAAGTACAAAATTTTAATTTTTTATGAAAATATGAAAGAGAAATAGAATTGTATAAAACAATTTTTTCCTTGAAGTAGTGTGTGTAGAATAAAGCAAAGGTAGTTTCACTTGGGTGACCATTGATCAAAAACCAAATAATTATAAAGGAAGTGTTCCTTGGAATGTAGTGGCCAAAACTATAATATTTATATCTAATAGAAAAATTATTTGATAGCGAATTTTTTTATATTGAAACATCATCATGTGTGTTCCATTTGGATGAAACCTAGTTCATGTGAAACATGTAAATAAAACCACATGTTTTTCTATGCATTAAGGTCTATATTTGATTATGAAATTCAATGTCAATGACAAAAAAGTGATAGATTAATCATGATCTGGCTCACACAAGAATAATATTTGATGACTGGTGAGGGTTAAATATTTAAAGTAATGAAAAAATAAATTTGGAAAGAACCGTTATTCTCCACCCCACCATATAAACAATCACATAGGGTTCCACAACACTCTTGTCAAAAACGATAAGTCCAAACTAATTTTCAAACACTATTTTAAGGTCATCAGCTACTGTATTAGTCATCCATGATTATTTTCACATCCCATGATTTAGAATATTATATTATTTTTATGTTCTCATTTTTTTATCATGTTATAAACAATTTTCAAGTTCATCAGGGATGCTATTGTGTTTATAATAACCATTTATTATCATAAAACACTAAAATGTGTATGATTATATACTTTTTCATTATCACATATCCTATGATATATGAATGTTTTTAGTTTTGTAATTACCATTATAATTCCACTTAACAATATTTTTAATGGAATATAGAATTAGATTTATAATTTCTTAATATAATACATGTATCATTTGTAGTGGTGGAATAAATACTCCCTCTATTCTATGCAGCAGAATAATTGTATGTACCAGGTCATATCCATTGGTATGGGATAAAATTACAAGTTTAATTTATTAAGAGTTAAAACAATTATTATAGGGTTGAAAAGTGTGAATGTTTGAATGTGTAATAGATGGTCAATTATGATTATAGATCACCTGATCTGAGTTAAAAAATAGGAATTTAGCTCCACTGGAAGTGGTAAAAACATATAGTGAATGATACTTCTTCTAACAAACACAAATCATCTCAATTTTTAAAACTATTTTGATTGACTATCCACCACCAGTTCTTTGGAATTCACACTCAACATAGTCCATGACCATTTTAGTTAAGTGCATAGTAACCATAGAGATGCCTATCAAGACACAACTAGAATCATTATGCATACCACTCATTGATGTGAATTTTTAACACTTAATTTCTCATATTTGGTGCCCATATAAGGTATCTCAAGCATTATTAGTGTGGTTTTACATGTTACTTTTTGGTATCACTCCATACACAACCCTCTCTAAGTTATAAATTATCTCTCTAAAATGATAAATTTTTTCTCAACTCTTGATCATTTCATACACTAATAGATCAAAACATAATTATAGAAAATATAAAAAATTTCTAAAATGAAATTTCCTCTCCATTGTTGAATAGCACACACAAACATCCACTTACTCCTATAAAATAATCATTAATGTGAGGGGTCAGATTTAATTTTAAAGGTAAATTATAGTGGGAGGAAAATTTACTGAAATATATTAAAATTATGTACTTTATAAACATCCTGATATACTAAAACACCAACAATTAAATTAAAATCATGGGTTAAATCCAATTCACAATCCTAATTATTCTTTTCTTGAATCAACACATATGTCTTTTTTGACGAGTGCTGGTGAGGAGTATGATATGAAATTGTTAAAAGATTTTTCAAATTATTTTCATGTATAATTGTTACATTTGAAACCGTACCTGGGAGGAGAGCTAGGAATTCGGCCGGTCAGTGGTGACAAGCATCGAGGCGTGCTGATGGGAAGCGGGGCGCGCTTATGGGTGGCGAGGTCACCGACGACACGAGTGGGGAGCAGATCATGGGTTCAGGTTGGGGGGGAGAAGATGGAATCGTGGGGGACGGGGGGAGAAGGGTGTCGAGGTCGGGTGGTGGGGGGAATCGTCGCTGCTAAAAAAGGGGGGAGATGGGGATTTTGGCGGTTTTTAATAAACCGCCGCTAAACCCTTTTAAAAAAAGGTTTAGTGCTGGTTTTGTAATCCTCCACTAAAAGACTGCCACTAAAGGTGATTTATGTTATAGTGTTAGGTTGACCAACCTACCCATCCTGATAGTCCCATCAAACTAACCAAGCCCTAAAACATTCTAGGAGCGTAAAGCTACCATGACCATACCATTTAGGTAAACTCAACTACCCATTCCCACTCTATCTAGACGCAATCTAAACTAGAGTTTTTAATCATTCATGACTCTACTCAGTTACATTGAATTACTAGGACAAAAAAACCAAGTAAGGTGGTGGAAAAGAAATGTAAATAAATAAATTGAAGATCACAAGTAGTATCCTACAACTCCCCTCAAACACCCTCAAATATAACAACTCCTTTCACCTTATACATCCATTACAAAATAATAGAAAACCCATAATGGGAATAACCAATATAATGAGGTAATCAATGAGGGTCCCATAAGCTATTAACCAATTTTAAAGTGCCAATAGGGACTTAGAAAAGCTAACATAAGTTGATGAGTTATTTTCCATTCATTTGTAATTAAATAATTTTAGTAACCTGAAAGAATTTAAAAACATAGCCTTTTCATATTTCAAACATTTCTTTAAAACAATTTCTTACTTTAAAAACCCATACATGGACTAATATCTTCATTTACCATAAAAATACCTTTATAATTACCTATACGTATTTAATAAAACACTCATCATGTTTAAAAATTTAATTCAAATAATTCAATTAAAATCCATAGATGACCCATTATTCCTATAATTCAAATCTCTCAAAATGTTTTTCAAATCCATCCAAAACAATATGCATGAAAATAATTTAATTGAATATAAATTTAGTAGTCTTCAAGATATTCATGAAATGAAATCCAAATTAATAGAATATAAACAAAGATATGAATAATTCAAAATAGCATCAAAACACATCATCTTCCATGGAGAATCCCAATGATCCAAGAATCACCCTCTATGGTTCCTAGAAAAACACCCCAGGTTTGAGCCAAACTAATCCCAAAACCTAGTGTGTTCAATGATTTAGGGTTAGTAGTCTATGGATAAACATAGTAAAATAGTGGATATGCGAAGGGATAATAGAATAGAGGAAGAAAAGGGGGATTTACCTTGGGAAACACCCAAACATTAAAAGAGAAGGCACCTAAATTGAAGTAGGTAAAAAATATTCCTAGGGCTCAAAGGAGGACCAATCGATCATGAGGGATAAGATAGGAGATGAGGGGAGTTAAATTTGGAGGGGAAATGCGTAATTTCTTCTTTAAATGAAATATGGGAAGACCTCATGGGTTGGTCACATGGTTTTAGAAACCATACACCAACCATGTAGATGGAACTTTCCATGCAACAATATGGTGATTGGTTTCCTCACAAATTTTTTACTATCCATCCAAAATCCATGATCCACCACCCTTATGCACACTCACATGGAATGTTAAGCTACATAATTTCCCCTAGGACATATATAAACCATGTGTTTTCTATGCACACTAACTATGAACCTTCAAAAATTAACTATGAACCCACTATGCAGGGGTACCCACATGACTTGTACTAAACCATGTGAACCAAACTGTATGATGAAGAAGATCCCATGGATAATAATCTACATAGTTTTCCAAACCATACAATAATCATGTGAAAACCATTCATATAAAGGAAAAACTCAACAAATCAAAATTTAATCCTAAAAATTATAAAAATTTTAATTAACTCAAAATTATATTAAATAAGGAAATTAATAGAAACACGAGGTGTTACAATATACCTAGTATAATTCTTCCCCCTTGAAATACATTGGTCAAAAATTTAAGGTGATAGAAAATAAGGATATCTAAACTCCAACCTAAGATTTTCCAAGTATGGTTCAAATCTTATAATGATCTAAATATAAAGAAACAATCAAATAAAATCCACCAACCAAGACCATCCAACCAAAATATATATACAGAAAAATCCAACCTCAAGAAAAACCAATATCTCTAAGAGTGACCCTTATCTAATAGTTGGAAAGTCTAGATAAAATATTATAAGGATCGAACTAGATGTAAAAAAATAAAATAAAATCCATCAACCAAGATCATCCAACCAAAAATATGCAAATAGAAAAATCTAACATCATGAAAACCAACATCTCCAAGAATAACCAAATAATAAAATATTAAAACCTAAATGTAATGAATGCCTATAGAGGCCTCCCAACTAATTATAATTCATCTAAAATGGTGGAACTATCAAAACAATCTTCTAAGAAGAAACCACTATCATCGAGAAACATTACCTAAATCGAGACCATGATCCAAAAATGAAATCCATCACCAAACCATCAATGATTCTACTAGCACCTTCTCAACCAAAATAGGAAACGAAAAATAACCAAAACCAGGTCATAACAATGAACAAAATAGGCACTAACCTCATACTATCACTCCACATGGTTATACTAGGACCAATTATATGGGGAACCATCTCAGGAAGAACCTATAAAACATAAACAGTACCCTCAAGTACTCATAAAAAGGAGACATTGGTCATGATTACCTAATCATAGACCCAAAGGGTTACCATGTCAAACCCATATATAATTCTTTGTCCAATGGATAAACATAAAATCCACATAAGAATCACATTAAAACATAACCACATCCAAACCCACATAAACCTCAAGAAACAATATTCCACCAATCAAGAAGAACATAACCTCAAACAACCAATGTCTATAAAAAATGATCAAGGTGGCATAGAAGGAAAACACCCAACTCGATTTACCTCAAAATATGTAACCATATATGAACACAAAATGTGATGATACAAACATACCGTGAAATATTTTACCCAAGAAATCCTTTTAATAACTCAATATACAAAATTCTCTTGAATAATCTATGAAGAATGATAAAAAAATTTCTTATTACACAAAGCATCTATTATCAAAGAATCATCATCAAAGAATCACAACAGAATATCATGAGAAAATGACTACAAATAAATGAGGAGGATTTAAGAATTAAAAAATAGTATCCAAAATGATAGAGCATCCCAAGATCACCACTCTATTCAGGGTCTGGGTGGAGACTAAAACCAAAATAACCGACTCCAATAAATAGGAGGTCCAACATTATAGAACAAATTAAATAAAATTATCTTAATTTATTATTCAAGTATTATAATAAGCATAGAAAAATAAAACAAGACATGAACTTATCCATTCAATGTATCAACACTTAAATTGATATTACCATCACAACTATGAGGAGAACAATGAACACAACACCCAAAATGAAACACTTCTTTCACGCATCATAAAAAAAATATTTTTAAAATCACCAATTCATAGTGAAAAGGATTTTAGAAACGTACATTACCAAGGAATTATTTAAATAAACAAATCCACAATATTTTTTTAAAAACCAATGAATCATGGTAACATGACCATTCAATTTCCAAAACCAAATAAAACCATTTACTAACTTCACTAAAACATTTAAACTATTTTGTTCCCTTATTACAAAATTTAAATCTTGATTATCTCATAAATGAATTTTGAAAGATTTACATTAATGATTATTGAAATTTTAATTTTGTTTCCAAATTCCATAATAAAATCATCCAAATCATAAAATATTTCATAAGAAACATATAATTTATTTTTCAAAAAAACCATCAGGACCAAATTGTAAATATTTTTTTAGTAAATTCCATTTGTTCACTAAAAACAAACTGTATACAAAAAATACACATAAGGAATAACAAATAATAAATAAAAACCTCAAAAAATCCATCTCAAACAAATCTAAACAAAAATAAAATCCTCTTTAATTAATATATAAAAAGATAGAAATACATTGTAAGTAATCAGGAACAAATAGGGATTAAAAGTTCAAATTCCCAAGGGATGTAGAGTCCTTCATGGTTTAGCCATATATTTTCTCAATCCATGCACCAATTATGATACATGTAAAGTAGAATTTATAGAACCATATCCATATGTTACACATAGTTTTAATGACCATGTGGGATAACCATACAACCACAATTAAACTTTTGTTCGACCATAAAATGCTATAAGACTCCCAAAATCATCTTCCAAACTATGTAGGAATCAATGTAGAATATTATCACATCAAAAATACAACAAAATAATAAATAAACAAATCAAAATAAAGACTCAATCCTAAATTCATATAGAAACTGAAGGCTTTTAATGAGAAAGATCTCACAATTCCCTCCCATGCATGTACCTCTCAAACACCGACATCCTTATATCCAAAAATACCATTACATGACCCAAATAATAGGAGAGTGTCCTCGAAAACCTAGTCCCTTACCAAGAACCTAAGCTCTAAAACTATTTGTAATGAACCAGCCTGAGATGGCCCAATGAATCAATTGACCTAGATTGAAACTAAGTCTAAGGGTTCTTTTAATCCCCACATACCAACAACTAGTTCATGGGAATCACATAAATCACATTTGGAAATTATTTCACCCTCAAATTAGAGTTAACACCACAACAAATCCATTACAAAAAATATGTAATGAATAGTATGTACCTTGGACATATATGAAACATAAAGTGGGTATAACCAAAAATAAATAGATAACTAAATGAGTCATAAAAAAAATAATGATCCAACCCATTTTCATAAATTTTCAATATAATATAGAAATAATACAATGTATCCTAGAATAACAAGATATGTAAAATAGAATAAAAAACACATTATGGTTTTCTTGGATGATACATTACCTTAACCAAAATGAAACTAATGATAAAAACCTAAACCCAACTCCATGAAACCTCTAGTTTCTCACTACATCCCAACTCACCCATTATCTACTCAAAGAACAAAACTGAATCCCAATTGAAACATGGAACTTGTAATACATATCAGCATGAGATATACAACAGAGTTGGTCTCTACCTATCGAGTCAATGCAATTACTTTACATAATAATTTCTTGAATTATAGTTTGAAATATAATAATTAAAATAAGGTTTTTTTATTTCATAACCCTTATTGAATGTAAAACACAATTATTTATTCCATAAAGAAATATTTTTCTCGTTTAAATCAAACCCATTTCCTTTAAGGGAACAAATATTATAAATACATTTTTAGAAATATATTTCAAATTATTTTTTGAAACAAAAACACAATATCCTATTTTTAATTCCAAAAATATGATTAAATCAACAATTTAAACCATTTAAAAACATACCTTCTTGTATATAAGATATTACAATCAAGTGTCACCCCTAGTTCAAGAAGAAATATGAAATAATTTAGAAACGTAAAGGCTTCACTAGAAATAAATATAAGGAAATATAAAAATTAATAGAGAAACCACTATATGAAACCATATATCAAGGTACAAGAATCATGGCCTAATAAACAAGGGAAATAATTAAAAATATACTGAACTACTGAGAATATCCTTTGTTCAATCTATAAGAACTTTCCTCCCCCAATAGTACCATTGAACTAGTCTGGCATTAAATTGTCACAAGGGCACTAAACTAACACGGCACACCATTTGAGTGCATTGAGCTACCCAATTCACACACTATCTAGACACAATCTAAAATATAGTTTACTCTAATTCAGGACTCTACCCAGTTACCTATTATTCCCATGAAACAGCAACCAATAAAGGAGGTGATAAAGCAATGGAAATAAATATATAGATGAACAAAAGAAATATCCAACACATCACCTCTAATACACTCATTTTGAATAACCAATTTCACATCACATGATAAAAAGAAAATTATATACAACCAATAATAGGAAAAACAATATATGGTGGAAATAAATGAGGGTCTCATGAGATATGAACCCAATTTATTGTTCCAAACTTTCCTTTAAACAAAATGAGACTCAAGGTGTTGAGTCATTTTCCCTACATTTAAAATTAAATAATTTCAATGTCATTAAATAATATAAAAACACATCTGTTTCATATTTCAAATAATTATTTAAAAAACATTCTTTCTTCCTTTAAAAATCCATAACATTTCCTAATCCCTTAATTTACTACACGAATCAATTTAAAATTCCATATAGTCACTTAATCAAAAACATAGAATGCATAAAAATTTAATCTAAAAGAATTAAAATAAAATCCTTAGAAGACCCTTTATTATAAGATTGTAATTCACTGAAAATGTTTTCCAAATCCATCAAAAACATTATAAACAAGAATGAATTTTTTTTTTTTAAAAAAAGATTCAACATATTCATGAAATTAAAATAAAATAAATATTATATAAAAATCTACATCAAGAATTTATTAGAGTGAAATAACATATAAAATTATATAGAAGACACCCATAGAGCCAGGAATTAACCTCTATGGGTCCTAAATGAGTAAAACCCTAGGTTAGAACCAACTCAACCCAAACCCTAGCATCAGATGTGATTTAGGGTTCATGGTAGAAGTAAAAACCTAGGAAAATAGAGTATAAGGGAAGGAGTAAGAGAATATAGGATGGAAGAGGGGATTTACCATGGGGAACACCTAAAACCCAAAGGTGGAGACACTGAAATTGAAGGAGTATAAGGATGATGAAATCTTCTTAAGGTTCCAAGGAGGATCTTATGACCCAGGGGGATAATAGAGGAGATGAGGGGAGTTAAAATTGAGAGGAGACAAATGGGTTATTTCATCTTTAAATTAAATTTGTGTAGATTGAATAGTTTGGCCACATAATTTTCTGAACCATGCACCAACCATGTGGATTGAATTGTACAAGCTATTGCATGTTTCACAATTACCATGTACATTTTTTATTAACTATGCCCATGTTTTTCACCCCCACCTATATGTAATCTCACACAAAAAGGTAAGACAAATGGTTTCGAGGGGACTCATTTGAGATCATAATTACCCATTTACACTTACCTTGCATGTTAAAAAATAAACTAGTACCCCTCTACATTGGGGTACCCACATGAATTAGAATAAAACATGTGAGTTAACTCATGCATGGAAGGAGCTTCTAAGGAAGTATCATATGCACAGTTTTCTTAATTGTGTGGTGACTGTGTGAAGAACAGAAAAACACTAAAAATTAAAATTTAATATAATATATTCTAAAGATTTAAATTAAATAAAATTATATTAAATACATGAATTAATAAAAATAGAGGGTGTTACAATATGACATTTATCCCCTCATCCACTTCTACCCATGTACTACCTCACTACACAGTGTGTAAATATGCAGTAAACAATGTGTAACAATATTTGAGTACTCAGTGTGTACCCCAATACATGGTTCTCTACTAGAATCAACAAACATTACATGTTTAGCTATTTATGTACCATGTGACTTAGATGAGGGCACTCAACATGTAGCACTAAATGGAGTAGTTTTGTAGTCTTAGACTAAATGATGTACTTCATGGAGACCTAATATTTGGTCAATTCGAGTAGACATGGTAATTTACTACTACCATATACATGTTATCTTTGAGACATGGTGTGCACATCGACACAATGTTTATTTCAATTACACACACAATGTGATCATTATATATGACCAAAACACTATCACAATAACCGATGGAATACAGGATGAGTGTTCTTCTAAACATTAGGTTGTGTAGTTGGGTTTCTTCCACTGTAATATATAGATTCCATTGATTCTTCACCACCACCTCATGGAATTTCCTCTAACAATTACATCACACCATCTTATTTCATCCAAGACCTTTAGTGGTCCTTCCCGATGTTAGATCCACCTCCATCCATGATTTCCAATAAATACAACTCATTCTTGTTGTATCTAGAAACTATATCATCAGAAGAGTTTCTCAATCTACAATATCATTCCTATATCAAAAAACATTGGTGTAAAACAATATCTCTTTATTTCATTATTCATTCCTTGATAAAACCATTGACCCCCACAATATCTGATGATAATTTATAATTGCACAAGAGAGGTTAAATTGAGAGTGGTTCTGGATACAGATACTGAACACCATATAATAGAATCAAATCAATACATAATATGTGAGGGACATAGGGAATTATTATGAATCATTGTCACAATTAGAATAAAATATTATCATCATAAATGATCAAGAAAGGATACCTAGAGAAAATATTTTTTCTGATAAATTTTGAAGGAAACCCATGAAAAAACAAAAATGTAAATTTATAAAAATAATAAAGATATAGGAAATAACTTAGAGGGATATTATATAGAAACCAATCATGAAACATTATGCATAAACATAACGAAAAATCACTACCTCATGGAATAATGGCCATAGATTCGATTCCATTGTTGTGGCTATACAATCTGTTCTTCGTTGCCATTGTAAATCCAAACTCAATCCTCAAATTTATTTTCACCACTAAGATCTAACTCTTTATAATATCCCTATATATAGGATTTATATCATTGAAAATGGATAACGCTCAAGGAAACATATAACTGGGTTCAAATTGAGGATTTTATTGGGTTTCACTATCATTAAACCGAAAAAAATAATTAATTAAATTTTTTAATTACCCCTTACATGACACTAAACCCCCGAGAGACCTAGTGTAGATTAAAATAACATAATACATAGGGTAAACATCCCATTATTGATCTGACCAACTTATTAGTTTTCCTATGTGATACCTCATTTGTTAGATTTAAATATTTCATAAAAAAACACTTTTGGGGGATAAAAATAATATAATATCTTTACTGTATTATTATCAAGGCTCTTTGATAACTACCTTTCAACATCGGTTATTTCTAGGGATAAACAACATATATTGGAACCAAAGGAACCCTATTATTTTTTAGGGGGTTTTATATGAGGTTACAATTATTATTTTTCCCTAGGGAAGGTCCTGAGACTCCAAATACTCAAAAATTTAGCTAAGTCCCAACCCAAAAAATTTGGATCACTACTGTAAAAATTTTATAATATGGAAAAAAATTTCAATTTTTTATTATTTTTAGTGAAACTAATTTTTGGAAAATATTTTCCATGGATTTGAGGGGAACTTTTTTAAATAATTTCAATGTTTTTTTGTAAAAAATGTAAAATTTTGTTTGTGATATTTTAGAAGGGTTTTATGTAATGAATATTTATAAAGGGAGTTTTGAAAATTTTAAATGATAAAATTGGTTTTCCCATGTATATAATAATATTTGTTAAAAAATTTCTTAAGAAAATACATATTATTTGAAATTGTATTTTATAAAACCTTTTAGGTTGGTGGGTAAATTTCCTTTAATGATTTGAGATTGATTTTTTGATTTATAATTTATTTCATAAATTTTTGGATTTTGAATCCCTTTTAATTATGTTTTATATTTCTTTATTTTAATATTTTTGACCCAAAATTTATTAATATATTCACGAAATGAATTTTTGGGTTGTTCTCCACTGGATTTCCATTGTTTGATTAAGGCCTATATAAATCTATTTCTCTATTTTCTCTAGATATGGAGCATGGTGATCTTACTATTTTATCTCATAATAGGGACATTTTGTAGGAGTTCTATAATATTAACACACCTCATTAACTTGGATATAAATATTCCCATTATATATACGAATAGTTTTTGGATATTGATAATATTTTCAACACACTTATGCTCCCTGAGTATTTTTGGATACTGTTTATAAATTTTATGCAATATGATCCTTAATGAGAGTGGTGGAAGTCCATTATCTAGACTACGAAATAGAATTCCCATTCATGGGAATTGTTTAATGGATTTTTAATCTAGAATTATTTCCCTAATTTTATAATGATACTAAAGGTGTTGTAATTGTATTATCTAGAGAAAGGTGATAAATCGGTGTTGGAGTATGACCATCATTTCATTGATCTGGTTCTATATCATCCTGATCTAGCCATGGATGATTATATGAATGCATTTTATTTCGTAATATCTATTAATTTATATATTTTATTGGAAGTGTCTTTTCTCATCATTGATTTGTGGGTGTGATAAAATAAGTAGTTATAATTGAGGCTAATGTTGGAAAATGATGGTTGTCTATTGGATTTGTTGAGAATAGCTATTGAAAATAGTTGATGGTTTTATTATTAATTGATTATTTTCAAATAGGTTCTCATGGAAGAACTTGTGGTGAAATGAGAAGACAAATCTTGATATTCATATATATTAGGAGTATAACATGCGATATAGTGTATTTGAGGGGCAATGATATTTTTGAGGAATATCAGTGAGATGATGAAATATATGTAAGTAGTGGTTTCAGATGATGTTTTCAAGTAAGTGGATGATTAGAAATTTATATATATATATATATATATATATATATATATATATGTATGGATGTATGTATATATATATGTATATATATTCCATGGACCATGTTTTTGGAATGAGGTTTATGAATCATTTTAGATTACTCAAATTTTCATAGTTTGAATTGGAAGATTCGATAGGGGTATTGGTGAATGAGATGATTGAATATCTGGTAGTTATTTATGAACTTGTGATGTTCTAGATGATGATGTCTAGAAGATGAGTACTACTCAATGTTCATTTTTAGACTAAGTTCATTGGAGGAACTGGTGGATGGTTTGGATGTTGATAAGTGCTTGGTATTCAATGAAAAGAGAGAGAGAGAGAGAGAAGTGTGGAATTCTAATGGGGAATGATATATGACTTTGAATGTGTGAATCTAAAATTGAAAATGAATTAAAAAAAATAAATGATTTTTTTATTTTCATTCATGTTTGACGAAAAATAAAAACAGTGGAACAAGAAATTGGAAACCATCCTGAATGAGGGTTCAGTATAAAAAATTATGATGTTTTCTATTTATTGCCAAATTTTTTAGGCACGAAATGTCGGATGAAATTTAAAGATCATTTTGAAGAAAAGGGAAAGATTATCAAAAGGTAAGTTGAATACTCATTCAAGTGTGAAGTTTCATGAGTGGAGTAATATTTCACAAAAAATCATTAATATTGGACAAGGGAGATTCACCTAAGTTAGATAGTTTCATAGAAAGTATGAGTTGTGTGAAAATAGGGAGTTGTGTGAACACATTTTGAAAGTAGATTTTTGTGTGAACATCGAGATTAAAGGTAATAAATTTTATTGGTGTGATACAGTTTCGTGAACCATGTAATGTGAAATAAAAATGTTGGTGTGAGTTATGTGAAGTGGAGTTTCATGAATATGAATTTTTCAAAGTTCAAATGGTCAGTATTTGCTTATAAATTCCCATTCCCCAAGGAAGATTTCAAGAAATAATTGGCTGGGGAATATTCTCATGAGATAGTTTAATAATTTAAATTCACCAAATTCAAGTTACATAATTGAGTTTTATGAAGCACTATGTTTTACAAGATACATTTGGTAATTATGGAGTTCCATGAATATAGTTTTTGTGCAAACCCTGTTTTCATGAAGTAAAATATTACATAGAAATAACTACCTTGAATAGGTTTATCATTAGGAACACACAAGGCCATACTTATATGAATTGAAGATTCTAAAAAGTTCAATAGTAGTTGTGTGAAAGTAATTGTAGAGACCCAAAGCCTGACGTACATGGACATTACATTACATTTGCGGAATACATAGTACATAACAAAAACACACACACAAGGATCGTAATAGTTTAGTGTCTTTGGAAACTCGGAATATAATCTTCTAATCCTGGTGAAAGATCTTAAACATCTCCCATAAAGATCTTCCTCTTTTTTTTATACCTAAAACCTTTCTTTATATCCTGGGGAAAAGTAAACATAAAAGGGTGAGCTCAAATGCTCAGTAAGGGTAAACAAAAGAAATATCAATCACATCGTATACACAAGCACATAACTTTTGGAAATCTTAACCTGCAAAAGAGATCATAATTTCATAACATGGGGTAAATCATGGCAGTGAAACGTAATCACCATAATCATAACTTAAAACATGAAACTTTGTGGAATTCACACATAATCATAGAGAATCATTTCTTGTTAGTCAAGACTCATTGCCAAGACTATATTAGTGGACAAAGTCCCTTTCTGAATCGAGTAACCCTCGTTTCAGTCCTGTTTCACTGAACCAGTATAACCTACCGTTCCAGCCATGTCTATCTCATGAGATATAAAATCTTTACCCAATGCATTGGAGGGAGATATAGGTCTCACCCATCTCATAATGATACCATTCTTATGTGTGCCACAAAATCATAAACCATACATCATTGCATAACCCATGTAATACAAATGGGAATCTTAAACATCATGACATCATAAAACAATTCATATAAGATAAAGGAATTCATAAAAATAATTCCATCACAACATAATCAGATCAATGTAATAATAGGGATAAAAACAGAACCCTTTATTATCTTAGATGGAAAATAATTTTGATAAAACACTTGAACTCCATTCTTGAGGAAAATATCCTTTCTTTTTCAAAATCAATTTCTTTTCACAAAACATCATGCAATTTTAAAAGAAAGAGATTTTATTGAAAATAGCCATGAAATAATTTGGAGGAAGCTTCATGAAAATAAGGCTTTATAAAGCCGTAAAAATCCGTTCGTGCCGTTTAAGTTAAAAAAAACATTCTTCTCGTACTTCTATCGGAAAAGTCAAAAAGTACCTTATACAAAAAACGACAAAAGATTCCTTTCATATCTTTTACTAAAAACTCACCGAAGGGTAAATTTGGATTTAAAAAATTTTAGGTGGATGGAAATAACATTACATATTGAGGAAACATGGATTTGGATGATAAAATACACCCCAGTAACTTTCAAAGTATAAACAATCTCGGATAAAAATGAGATTGTGATATTTCCCTTACCTTAGGTCCGATTTGCTTCGTAAGTGTCCGAACCTCCTGTATAATGATTTAAATAATGTCATTGACTTATTACAGAATCATATTCATTGTTATTATATCATATATGGTTCACTTATGACTTTATATTACCCGTTCTTTTGTAAATTCATGTTAAAGTAGCGTTTTGGGTAAAATCATCTCATTTGTCGTTCGTGTTTTAACTTGTAATTATTCATATGATTACTTAAATAATGATTACTTAATTCCAGAATATAAAATATTATTTATATATAATATATATTAATGATATATATATATATATAATATATCATTAAATGAAAAGAAATACACCGTTAATGGAGACGGTAGACCGTTCGTACGCATGAACGCTGTTTTCGTTTCCTTATTGAGTTGAATGGAATTAAGTAGATGACATACATATATATAAACATAAATCCAGTAGCTTTATAATGTCATATATTTCATTATTATTGCTTATATATACTTTATAATCATTCTTAAATGGTTAACATGGAGAATGAATCTCATCGCGTCGTGGAGACGGTAGTCCGTACGTACGCACGAGCGATGATATCATTTCCATAATTATTGAATTGAATTGGAGTGGATGATACAATATATCAGAATCATTATTATGTTATAATAACTATGTATAGTTATTCTTTACACCATAATACCCATCCATGTAAGGTGTTGGTGGAAAAGCAGATTACACCACGGTGTGGAGACGGTATTCCGTACGTACGCACGCGCGGTGATTTCCTTTTTCCGTAGGATGGATAGAAGGCGAATTAGAGTTGTTTCATATTTATAATAAAATATCATTATATGAGTGATACTGATGTTATTACTTCATAATGAAACAACCTTAGAAGAAGAAGTGGAAGAAGAAATAAAGGTGAAATAATTGGTAACGGAAATTACCTCTTCTTTGAAGTGCCTTTTTGAGACCTCCTCTTAGGGCTCTAAAATTGGTCTTTGAGGAATACCAGAACCTCTAGGATTATTCTAGGGAAGTGTATAAGGGAATTTGGCAGGGGTTGGCCGAGCTTGAGTGCTCAAAGTGGTGTGAGGAGGAGGGGGAGGAGGTGCCCTTTTATAAGGGAGGAGAGGGGCACCTTAGGAATATCTCAAAATATTATTTTATATTAAAGTCAAAATCGGTTTATAATGGTTCCAAAGGGTCTTATTTAGAATCTAAAGTGGGGATGGGTCGAAAGCCTATCAACCAATAGGATTTAGACAAGTTTAGGTTATTATTTTAACCTTATCAATTAGATTTAACTCTAAGTTAAATAATTTAACTTTTACCGTGTCTTTTTGTTTTCTTACACTATATGGTTAATACACTTACTATAACATGCCAAACGAACCCAAAATTGTTTAGTATTAATATATATATCCTTATCTAAGTCATTTGGCCGAACGTTAGATTTTTAGGAATAAAATAACAATTAATAATATAATATTTGATTTAAAAACTATTTTGTGTCAATTTTGACACTATTTGATATATGATTTTTGTGAAAGTCATAACAGAATTATATGTTCGAACCAAGTTGATTAAAACAACACTAATATATCATAGTAACCTAGAAAATTAGTGGAATTCATAAAAAGTCTCAAATTACATTTATTTTTGTGTTTATAACATCAATTATGTCAAGATTTCATTAATAAGATAACTATTGCATCATCATTGTGTCATAAATAAATTTAATTATTTAATGTCTAAAAATTATAAATAAAATACCATCATGTAGGAAATCTTTTTAGATTTCTAATGAATATTTATAGTCGAATTTATCTTATGTATAACCCCATATTAAAAATGATTTACTTATTAAACTTTGATTTTAACTATTTTAACCCTTCTTTAAATAATTAATAATAAATGTCATAATCTAATCCAAGTGGACCTAAATGGTCATATTTTATTCCTAAGTTTGTTTTTTGGTCGAATTACACTTGTCCAATAGAATTAGGACATGTGTTAGGGTAATAATAATATCATATTTACCCTTAGTTACCCTATTTACTATTAACCGTGGTAAAAAAAAGTAAAAAGTTACTATTCACCAAAAATTATTTTCATCTCATTGAACCACATTTTAGTCCTTGATATTAACCGTGTCTGTCGGATTTTCGAAATTCCATTCACAGAAGCGTTAAAATTAAGTTTTATGCAAAATTCAGTTTTTAACCTACCACTTAGTGGTTTCACTATTCATCAAAAATTGAAAGTTTTCAGAAAAGTACCAAAATTTCACCCTAGGCTATAATTGATATTCCGAATTCAAAAATGATTTCTATTTTACAAAATTCCCAACATATAAGTTTCATTAATTAATTTTATAATTAATTTCTGCTGTCACAACAAATAGCGTGTTTTTAAGAGATAATAACTATCAAAAGATTGACACTTGTTTATAACTGGTTTAAATGTGAAATTACATCCAATGTCCAACATTGTATTAAATTGTAAAAATATATTCTAAATATACTTTAAAACCACTCAAATTAATAATTTATAACTATTAATTATTTCGATTGAAAAAGTTGTTTTTAATTAAAATTTAGTAATTTCCACTATTCATCAAAATATGAAAGTTATCCGAAAATTACCAAAATTTCACCTTAGGCTAAATTCGATACTCCTAATCCATAAATGAAGTCCATTTTGAAAAATAAAATATCAAAAAATTCAAAAAGTGGTTATTACTATTTATAACGGCTAGTTTTAATAATATCTTAATAGCATATCGTTGTTTAGCGAAACTTGGTGTTGCGTACAACACACGCTATCGTTGAAGGTCGCGATTGCGTGTAATGGAAGGAAAGTCAAGGATGCGTGTTGTGAAATCTTCTTTTGGTGTAGCGTACAACACAAGACATTAATGAAATTAAAAAGAATATTTTTCATAAAATCTCGGGGTGTTACATTCTACCCCCCTTAAAATGAATTTCGCCCTCGAAATTCATCAGGGTTATAAATGGTTTACTATTCAAAAGTTTCTTTAATAGAAACCCACATCGTAAAAAGGAATATCAAAACCAATCTTTAAAAACAAAAGTATGAAACGTAACGGTTACCCAAATAAACTAATCACTGGGTTTCCACATAGGTGAAAATATGGATATGGAAGAGAAATCTAACCATCATGTTCTGATGGAGAGTGGTAGAGAACATGGCTATGGAAAAGCCAGCAATCACAAAGCCATAAATTTGTGACGATCTAAGGTACCATCTGATTCATCTGATATAAGATCACTAGGACAACATTTTTGGTTTTCAAGATCGTTTCCCTAAAGTTAAAGAATTTGAATTAGAATAAATACTTACTTTATTTTGGTACAATCTCACTGTTGTTCGTGCCTTTAACAATTTCCACTTCATCTCTTAAATAAATGAAGTTGAATTTGTTATTCGTGAAGTGTTAGCAGATCATGTGATAGAATGACGGGTCATTCCATCTGTCTCAAACAAAAGGTTAGCAAAAAAATTATATACATAAGTCGATCTATAGTGAGATTAATCATATATGGTTCCTAAAATGGACTTATACTTCATATATCATACTGCTTAATATAATAAAACTAGTTTCTACTAAACAGGGACTTCCTGTAGGCCAGTGGTAGGCGATAAAGGCCAGTCACATTTCGGTTGTGGGTTCGATTCCCACAGCCTTGTCCGACGTGATGGGCTGTCTCCCATCCTGCAGGTTGTCCTTTTTCTAAAACTATATTACTATAACATCCCATCAATAATATCGAAAAAAATTCTATCCTTCAACAATACTAACTTATGTCCAACATAATCCATTCTAATCTTTAGGCTTATCTAAAATACTTCAGTCCAAGCTCATAGTATAAAGAAAATGATTACTTGAAATGTCACAGAATAATCACGTGAATGAAATCATTTATCCCCCATATATCATAAGATATATCTTGTTGGTCAAATTATAAACATGTGAATACCTTAATCATGTATTCTCTTGAATAATGAATACCCATTGAACCTTAGTGAAAACATGAATGCAGTTAAAAGTTACAACTTTCCACATACCAAAATCCTCAAAATTCTATATACTCAAACCATGATATCACTTAGTCCTTCTATCAATCATGAGCTCATGAATACAATCGAACATCTCATTATCGACTTATCCCTTCATTATGCGCATATCATCTATATTCCAAAAATATCTGAATAATCTTTCATGGATACTGGTAACATTAATCATACACTTTTAAAACTCAAGGAAATACAACAGTGTAACAATCCTTAGATGTCTCTTTATTCCATAGTACCATGAGATTACTTATACAACATTACACATGATAAACATGGAATCATTCCACTACATTCTTAAACCATTGACCGAGCTTCAACAATTCCTTCATCTCACATATCATTTGTAGTTTCTTCATCATCATCAACATAAATACTACCCATATGACCATAATGATTTTCTTCATGAGACTTTCCCTTAGGGAATTGGTTTGCATAATTCCCGTACATTCCACATTTAAAACATTTAACCATTGTTGATGTCGTAGCAATACCATTATCCTCATCCATGGTGTTAACTGAACCTTTTCCTTTGCACTTACTTGCTTTGTGTCCTTCTTTTCCACACCCAAAGCATCTTCCAGTTCCTTTGAAACATTCTCCTTGATTCCTCTTCCCACATGATTTACATAGGGGAAATTGAACTTTCTTTCCTCTATGATCATCATGAAACTCCATCTTTCTCTTATTAGCCGAGTCATGAAACTTACGAAATGTTACTTTATTGGTCATATTATGAGATTGCTGATTCGGCATAATAATGATGTTTGGACTTCCAAATCCCATTTCATTATGAATAATATCATTCCATTGTCCATCATATTCTCCATTATCGTGAATCATCTTGTTTCCAGCCAATTTCTAAAACCCAAAAAGAATAGTGTGAGTGGCAAAAATCATGCAAGGGAAAACAACATAATAAAGGGGGAGTACCTTCAATATATAACATCTTAGGTTTAATTCTATGATCGTTAGCGTAATTCTAGTACTATAACCTATACGTATACTTAACCTTAGGGACATCCCTAGACATACCTTAGAAATATCTCTAGAGATCACACTAAAGTTCTCGCATCCTAGTTTCCAAAGGTTGACTAAACCTTTCCTCTGATACCAACTGTAGAGACCCAAAGCCTGACGTACATGGACATTACATTACATTTGCGGAATACTTAGTACATAAAAAAACACACACACAAGGATCGTAATAGTTTAGTGTCTTTGGAAACTCGGAATATAATCTTCTAATCCTGGTGAAAGATCTTCAACATCTCCCATAAAGATCTTCCTCTTTTTTTATACCTAAAACCCTTCTTTATATCCTGGGGAAAATTAAACATAAAAGGGTGAGCTCAAATGCTCAGTAAGGGTAAAAAAAATAAATATCAATCACATCGTATACACAAGCACATTACTTTTGGAAATCATAACCTGCAAAAGAGATCATAATTTCATAACATGGGGTAAATCATGGCAGTGAAATGTAATCACCATAATCATAACTTAAAACATGAAACTTTGTGGCATTCACACATAATCATAGAGAATCATTTCTTGTTAGTCAAGACTCATTTTGAAGACTATCTTAGTGGACAAAGTCCCTTTCTGAATCGAGTAACCCTCGTTTCAATCCTGTTTCACTGAACCAGTATAACCTACCATTCCAGCCATGTCTATCTCATGAGATATAAAATCTTTACTCAATGCATTGGAGGGAGATATAGGTCCCACCCATCTCATAATGATACCATTCTTATGTGTGCCACAAAATCATAAACCATACATCATTGCATAACCCATGTAATACAAATGGGAATCTTAAACATCATGACATCATAAAACAATTCATATAAGATAAAGGAATTCATAAAAATAATTCCATCACAACATAATCAGATCAATGTAATAATAGGGATAAAAACAAAAATCTTTATTATCTTAGATTGAAATTAATTTTGATAAAACACTTGAACTCCATTCTTGAGGAAAATATCCTTTCTTCTTCAAAATCAATTTCTTTTCACAAAACATCTTGCAATTTTAAAAGAAAGAGATTTTATTGAAAATAGCCATGAAATCTTTTGGAGTAAGCTTCATGAAAATAAGGCTTTATAAAGCCGTAAAAATCCGTTCGTGCCGTTTAAGTTAAAAAAACATTCTTCTCGTACTTCTGTCGGAAAAGTCAAAAAGTACCTCGTACAAAAAACGACAAAAGATTCCTTTAATATCTTTTACTAAAAACTCACCGAAGGGTAAATTTGGATTTAAACAATTGTAGGTGGATGGAAATAACATTACATATTGAGGAAACATGGATTTGGATGATAAAATACACCCCAGTAACTTTCAAAGTATAAACAATCTCGGATAAAAATGAGATTGTGATATTTCCCTTACCTTAGGTCTGATTTGCTTCGTAAGTGTCCGAACCTCCTGTATAATGATTTAAATAATGTCATTGACTTATTAAAGAATAATATTCATTGTTATTATATCATATATGGTTCACTTATGACTTTATATTACCCGTTCTTTTGTAAATTAATGTTAAAGTAGCGTTTTGGGTAAAATCATCTCATTTGTCGTTCGTGTTTTAACTTGTAATTATTCATATGATTACTTAAATAATGATTACTTAATTCAAGAATATAAAACATTATTTATATATAATATTTATTAATAATATATATATATATATAATATATCAGTAAATGAAAAGAAATACACCATTCATGGAGACGGTAGACCGTTCGTACGCATGAACGCTGTTTTCGTTTCCTTATTGAGTTGAATGGAATTAAGTAGATGACATACATATATATAAACATAAATACAGTAGCTTTATAATGTCATATATTTCATTATTATTGCTTATATATACTTTATAATCATTCTTAAATGGTTAACATGGAGAATGAATCTCATCGCGTCGTGGAGACGGTAGTCCGTACGTACGCACGAGCGATGATATCATTTCCATAATTATTGAATTGAATTGGAGTGGATGATACAATATATCAGAATCATTATTAAGTTATAATAACTATGTATAGTTATTCTTTACACCATAATACCCATCCATGTAAGGTGTTGGTGGAAAAGCAGATTACACCACGGCGTGGAGACGGTATTCCGTACGTACGCACGCGCGGTGATTTCCTTTTTCCGTAGGATGGATAGAAGGTTAATTAGAGTTGTTTCATATTTATAATAACATATCAGTATATGAGGGATACTGATGTTATTACTTCATAATGAAACAACCTTATAAGAAGAAGTGGAAGAAGAAATAAAGGTGAAAGAATTGGTAACGGAAATTACCTCTTCTTTGAAGTGCATTTTTGAGACCTCCACTTAGGGCACTAAAATTGGTCTTTGAGGAATACCAGAACCACTAGGATTATTCTAGTGAAGTGGATAATGGAATTTGGCAGGGGTTGTCCGAGCTTGAGTGCTCAAAGTGGTGTGAGGAGGAGGGGGAGGAGGTGCCCTTTTATAAGGGAGGAGAGGGGCACCTTAGGAATATCTCAAAATATTATTTTATATTGAAGTCAAAATCGGTTTATTATGGTTCCAAAGGGTCTCATTTCGAAGCTAAAGTGGGGATGGGTCTAAATCCTATCAAAAAATAGGATTTAGACAAGTTTAGGTTATTATTTTAACCTTATCAATTAGATTTAACTCTAAGTTAAATAATTTAACTTTTACCATGTCGTTTTGTTTTCTTACACTATATGGTTAATACACTTACTATAACATGCCAAACGAACCCCAAATTGTTTATTATTAATATATATATCCTTATCTAAGTCATTTCGCCGAACCTTAGATTTTTAAGAATAAAATAACAATTAATAATATAATATTTGATTTAAAATCTATTTTGTGTCAATTTTGACACTATTTGATATATGATTTTTGTGAAAGTCATAACAGAATTATATGTTCGAACCTAGTTTATTAAATCCCCACTAATATATCATATTAACCTATAAAATTATTGGAATTCATAAAAAGTCTCAAATTACATTTATTTTGGTGTTTATAACATCAATTATGTCAATATTTCATTAATAAGATAATTACTGCATCATCATTGTGTCATAAATAAATTAAATTATTTAATGTCTAAAAATTATATATAAACTACCATCATGTAGGAAAGTTTTTTATCTTTATAATGAATATTTATAGTCGAATTTATCTTATGTATAACCCCATATTAAAAATGATTTACTTATTAAACATTGATTTTAACTATTTTAACCCTTCTTTAAATAAATTAATAATAAATGTCCTAATCTAATCCAAGTATACCTAAATGGTCATATTTTATTCCTAAGTTTGTTTTTGGTCGAATTACACTTGTCCAATAGAATTAGGATATGTGTTAGGGTAATAATAATATCATATTTACCCTTAGTTACCCTATTTACTATTAACCGTGGTAAAAAAAAGTAAAAAGTTACTATTCACCAAAAATTATTTTCATCTCATTGAACCACATTTTAGTCCTTGATATTAACCGTGTCTGTCGGATTTTCGAAATTCTATTCACAGAAGCGGTAAAATTATGTTTTATGCAAAATTCAGTTTTTAACCTACCACTTAGTGGTTTCACTATTCATCAAAAATTGAAAGTTTTCAGAAAAGTACCAAAATTTCACCCTAGGCTATAATTGATATTCCGAATTCAAAAATGATTTCTATTTTACAAAATTTCCAACATATATGTTGCATTAATTAATTTTATAATTAATTTCCGCTTTCACAACAAATAGCGTGTTTTTAAGAGATAATAACTATCAAAAAATTGACACTTGTTTATAACTGGTTTAAATGTGAAATTACATCCAATGTCCAACATTGTATTAAATTGTAAAAATATATTCTAAATATACTTTTAAACCACTCAAATTAATAATTTATAACTATTAATTATTTCGATTGAAAAAGTTGTTTTTAATTAAAATTTAGTAATTTCCACTATTCATCAAAATATGAAAGTTATCCGAAAATTACCAAAATTTCACCTTAGGCTAAATTCGATACTCCTAATCCATAAATGAAGTCCATTTTGAAAAATAAAATTTACAAAATTTCAAAAAGTGGTTATTACTATTCATAACGGCTAGTTTTAATAATATCTTAATAGCATATCGTTGTTTAGCGAAACTTGGTATTGCGTACAACACACGCTATCGTGGAAGGTCGTGATTGCGTGTAATGGAAGGAAAGTCAAGGATGCGTGTTGTTAAAGCTTCTTTTGGTGTAGCGTACAACACAAGATATTAATGAAATTAAAAACAATATTTTTCATAAAATCTCGGGGTGTTACAGTAATCTATTTGGATGTTTCCGCATAATAGATAGAAATTCGAATATAATAATAAATATGGTTACTTTTATACAGATGAATGACGAGTTTTATTATTATATATAACTGCTAAAGGTATATGAGTTGGATCATAATAGAGATAATTCTTGTTTAGAATTATATTTATATATATTGGTTAGTTTCTATTGTTATGTAACGAAGGAAATCGATCTAACTCTCACATCAAGGAGTTGATCTCATCTGTCATAGAAAAATGATTGCGAAATAAACGTGACTACAAATAATCATTAAATTAGAAGCTATGATGTAAGAATATTCTCTTACTAAACAGAGACATGACTTCATGTTCCTTATTTATTGAAGATACCCTTATGTCTGTAAAGTGATCGTGCCTTCTAAAAAATAATCTCTAGAGTAGAAGAATAGGTAATGCACCTTGGATGAGGAGTGGCCAAACCAATAATGATATAAAGGTAGTGAAACTACCATTGAGTGAAAATGGTGAAAATATATTATGAATAAAAATAATGATGTTTAATAGATTTTAGAACATTGACACATAATTTGTGTGTGATCCTTTGATGTAGGTCGGTTTGGGTGACCCAAGTAATGTATTGATGTTATGAAAATTCTTTGCTTTCTTGAATATTCATATCAATTTTGGTATTTGATCCAAATAGAGTTAAAGGTTGAACCTAGATACCTTAAATGTGATAAAACTATCATAAATAACATTAAATGGGAAAAATAAAAAGTAAGAATTTTTATAACACCCTGATTTATAACACCTCCCATGTTGTATTAGGTTTCAATAGCTGATATGCTCGTAATTCCAATGATATTTGATGTTTACCCTATTTATAGGGGTAGTGAAGAGATATAAAATAAAGAAAGAGGGAATCCAAATATGTCTAATTATCATGGGTAGTATTAAAAGGACATATAACTTCTTCACATTTTCCACTTCTGGAAGTAATTCCCCGGTATGTAATCAGTGAAGAAAGTCAGGTCATAAGAAACCATTATGACAAGAAACCCCCAAGAATTTTCATATCTATGGTCGTATAGGTCACTTGTAGATGTTTTATAAAGGGGTTTAATGTAGGTGGGGTAGATCTAGATCCACCCCTTGAAAGGTACCCTAGAATCAATATGATGAAATGATATTTATGTATCAATTGATTTAGGTATTCCTAGTTTCATTATATGTTCTTAGTTATGATAATTCTGAGTTTTGTGTTGTTATGGGTGATGAAGGACCTTTATGTATTAGAATGGATGATGATGACTCTACATTGTGGTTATCTCTGAACCTTTATGATCATGTTTTGTAATTTCCAGGATTTTTTCTATCCATATGATTCTATTTTAATTAAGATATTTGGATTTGGTGATCATTCTTAATATGGTGGGGTGACAACTAAAATTAATTGGTATGAAGATAATGTTTGGAATTTAGGTTTTCTTGAACTCATGTGGGCCTCTATACCCCTTTTAAGGGGATTGAGATGTGATAATGTTGGAGTAGTTATTTTTCTTTTCCCAACCCATCCCCACTAAAAATGCATAGATTTGGACTATTAATTATTCCTTGGGCACCATTAAGGATTATAATTGAACTCTATTTAGTATTCTTTGTCTTATTAGTTATTGAGTTAGGGTGTTACCTAGGATCACATTTTAATAAATTAATTATCCCTATATTATAAATAGTTTTCTTGGATGTTTTAAATTCATTTATAATATGATCTAAAATCTTGATGGTAACTTCAGTTATCCTAGGTGCTTTATTTTTTTAACCTCTTTAATTATGTACTTAATGATTTATATATATCAATTATTTGATCAAAAATTGCTTTTATGAATTTATGGGGGGAGATAATATTATGGTGGGAAACTTTTTCCCAAAACAACCATTTTCCTTATATTATTTTTCTTATTGATTTTAGTTTCTTTTCCATGATTCATTGGTCTTTTTGATTTTTTTTGTCACGACCCGTCCTCGGGCCCTGTGCCGTGACTACCCCAAGACCGCCTTCCATAGGCCAGGGGTTGGCGACTAGCACCTAAGGCTTAGATCCCGATAAAAGGGAAGGCATTGCCTTTATATAAGTAAGGAAACACAACAGAGTACGCAAGCTGAAGTAAACACAAAGTAAAATGAGTAAAAAAGTAAGTGTTGGATAGTAAATGGGCCAGAATACAAACCCAACTGAAAGTACAGTACAATAAAAAGGAAAGAACAGCTGCATTAAAGTAATCCAGCAACCACTGAGTTGTCCTATGGATATCCCACCTGAAGGGTGGGTATAAATGAACTCCTAAGCTCCTCGGGTCCGGCCGTCTGCTCCATGTACGTCCCTCCAAGTGGTCCACCTCCAGGTACCGTCCCGCTCCAAAAGTCTCTACCTCGATCAGTGTTGTCTATTGTCTACATCCAACACAACGTAGTGCAGGCATAGCCCATGCAGGGGTGAGTATACGATACTCAGTAGGGACCTCGAGACCCCCGAAGGTCTCCCAGAATCCACATAGGATAAACCACAAAGGAAATATAAAAACACAAAGTATCAAACAACTCTACATAGGTATATTCCAATACATATATCTATGTCATCAATTCCATTTCGGCTCCAACTAACGATCCCAAGTTCAACCCAGTCGACACAGGAAAGCACAACCCAGTCCACACAGGAAAGAAAGTCAATCACATCGATGATAATTACTGAAAGTCAAGGCTCAGCTCACATAGGAATACTATTCACGAAGAGAGGTGGAGATGATAGATTTAGCCTCTGAATCATCTCCCCTACCGAACCCACATAGGATCCAAGTACAGAAGTCGTCGCTGGAAAACCCACATAGGATCCAAGTATAGTAACCATCGCTACCAAACCCACGGAGGATCCTAGTATAGTCTTCATCACTGCCGAACCCACAGAGGATCCTAGTATAGCCGTCCTCACTGTCGAACCCACGTAGGATCTAAGTACAGTCTTCATCGTCATCGCAGTCGCAGCAAGCTCTAGGGTTCCAGCACACTGCACGCTTGATTCTAGTAGGATCCCCTCCACGATCCAAGGGGATTCGATACTTCAAATATCACGAAGACTAGAGTCTATGATTCCTGAAGCTCTGTCTCGTCAAAAGGAACTCAACGCCACAGACGGCGCATCATTCGGACGCCCGGTCTGAGAGATATTGGATTTTCTGTCCCAGGGTCCCGGTTAGAAATACGCTTGTTTCTAACCCGACTGATATCCAAACTTCTCTGAAATGTCACGACCCGTCCTCGGGGCCCGGGCCGTGACTACCCCTATCCCACCTTCCATAGGCCTGGGGCTGGCGACTAACAGCAAGGCGTAAATCCCAGTAAAAAGGGAAGGCATTTCCTTTGTAAAGTAAACAACACCACAGAGCAAGCAAGCAGAAAAAGTATACACTAAGTACAAACTGAGTACAACAGTAAGTGCGGAAAAGTAAGTGGGCCAGAATACAAACCCAAACTAAAAGTAAAGTACAACACGAAAGGGAAAACAGAAACTGAAATGTAAAGTCGCGGTGTCAAGCCGTCCAATGGAAGTCCCGCCTAAAGGATGGGTACAGATAGCCAACAGTGCTCCTCGAGTCCACCCGACCGCTCCGAGTACGTCCCGCCCAGTGGTCCACCTCCAAGTACCATCCTGCTCCACAAGCCTCAACCACGATCATCGTTGTTCGTCGTCTACAACCAACACAACGTAGTGCGGGCATAGCCTGTGTAGGGGTGAGTATAAGCTACTCAGTAGGGATCCCGAGACCCCCAAAGGTCTCCCATAATCCACAAGGGATAAACCACAATAGAAAGATACAATCATGAAGTAACATCCGACACTGCTTAGGTATATTCCCATACATATACATAAGTAATCAATTCTCATTCGACTCAAACATCCGAGCCCAAGTACAACCCAGTCCACACAGGAATGAAAAACGTAATCCACACAGGATAGCACAACACAATCCACAAAGGAACGAAAAACAGGATTCATCTCACACAGGTATACATCTTCGTATGACGATAGAGATTATCAGATATAACTACTGATTCATCTCAGCCATCGGACCCACAAAGGATCGATAGGTACTAACCCCCGCAATGACCCACAAAGGATCTGACCCACACAGGATCGATAGGTAACTAAATAATGCAAATACCCACACAGGATCGGACCCACACAGTATCTGTGGGCGCTGGCTCACACAGAACCACTGAGCGCTGACCCACACAGGATCGGACCCACACAGGATCGGTAGCACTGATCCATGGAGGATCGTTGAGTGCTGTAGTCATCGCCGTCGAATCCACTGAGGATCTCTGTACAGTCGTCGCCATCACAGTCGCAGTCGCATCCAGCTCTAGGGGTCTCGCACATAGAAAGCTCATTCGGGAGGGTCCGCTCCACGAGCTGAGAGGCTGATACATCAACTGACACATAGTCCAGATTTGATGTATCCAAATGTTCTGTATCGTCAACTGGAACTCAACGTCGCAGACGGCGCGTCAATCGGACGCCCGGTCTGAGAGTTATTGGCCTTTTCGTCCCAGGGGCCCGGTTGGGTTTTAAGGAAAAACCAACACGACCGTACTCCACCTGCGTCCAAACCTCAGGCAGAGTAATCCAAAAGATCCGTCTCACTTAGAGGAATCGAACAAAGTCGATGGCACGTCAATCGGACGTTCGTAGCTCAAGATATGAGTGTTTCCGCTCCGAGGGCCAGGTTGGTTTTGTGTACGAACCAACCCTGCAGAACCCAAAGTAATCCAAAACCTTGAGTGCGATATGAAAAACTACCGTCTCGGTCCAAGGATCGCAACTCCACTGACAGTACATCGATCGGAGCCCCGTAGCCCACGATATGAGCAATAGACCGAAAAGGTCCAAAAACGGGGGGTCTGGGCCCGGACCGACCCCGCCCAACCCCCCCTGGGTTGGCCCGAACCGGGTCGACCCAACCTGGGTCCAGCCTGGCCCGCACGGCCCAGCCCGGCCAGGGTGGCCCGGCCCGGCCTGGGCACAACCCGACCCGGCCGGCGGGTCGGCTCGGCTGTTATGGCTGATCCGCGGGCGGGGGGCGCACAACCCCCACGTGAAGAAGTCACGACCCTGCGTGGGGCCGCCCTTACTAGCGGACGCGGCAGCCGGCCACGTCCTGGGCTCCTCTGGTCCTGAGCAGTCGCGGGACCGCGTTCCGCCGCCGCGACTTCAGCAGCGGCGGCGCGCCGGGCGCCGCCGACATTTTCCACCGGCGCCGCCGTGCCGGCGTGGCGCGCCGACGGGCTGCTCCGTGGACCACCGGACAAGTTCCGGTGGTCATAAATCCTTGGTGTCTTCGCCAAAAGCCCTCCCGGGGTCCGTACTTCACTGCGAGAACCTTACATCGGTCGTGTGGTTGATTTTTTCGACGTCCGCCGTTTCGCCCACCAAGAACGAAAGGGGCGGTGGGTTCGGACTTGTTCGTTAGTCCGAACCCACCGCGTTAGCGGTTTTAAAAGTCTCCCAACAATTTTTAATCAACGCCGCGGGTATAAAATCACAAAGATTTAAAAGAATCAAACCCATACCTCGTTGTTTTCATCGTACGTGAGTTCTTCATGGGATTGACCGCCACAGAAGAAGAGGATCGTCGCGTCGCGGAAGGGGACGTCGCGTCGTCGCGAAAGGAGAATTGTCGGCGTCGCGGAACACGGCGTCGCGTCGTCGATCTCCGAGGGATCGGCGTTGTTTGTGTTATTTGTGTTATTCACGTTCTTTGTGAAGGAGGATGAAGATCCCAAGCCTTGGAGTCTTCTCCAAATCCTCTCAATGAGCAATCCTCAAGAAAGACATGCGTTGGTCTTATTTCATTTACATGCCAACAATTTGAAAAACTAGTTAAGAAACGAACCATTAATTCGGTGAATTAATGGTAACGTCTTAACTGTCCAATTAATAGGAGTTTTAAGAGTTTAGAAAACGCACCAGTTGACTTTCATTAAAGAGGAGTTTTCGCGGGTGTGTTACTTAGAGGAAAAGAAATGGTGGGTCTCGTGCGGGCCCCACCTCACAAATATCCTACCAAGTGGGTAGGATATTCTTGGTTCCACCCTATCCGCTTCAACTTAATTTAAGTTGATTTAAGTGAAATAAAAATAAAGATGTCGCACTACTTTATTTTATTTCATAACTTAACCCCAAAAATTAAAAACCACACCCGAGCAAACGCAACTCCGGAAAAGGCGTTTCTAGGAAAATACTGGCACTGTGATTCCATCGGTGCCCTCAGAATTCGATTCCGAGCACCGGTTCAAATGTTAGAAAAACCCGCTCGTTCGTTCACTGAACGTACCTAAGCCAAATGACGAAAAATGATTCTGGGCACACCCGGCCTCGGAATCAGGTGCCATCAGAAACTGCGTTCTTGTAAAATTTCAAAGGAAATTAAGAAAAACATTCCCTTGAATATTACGGGTCTTTACATCACTCCCACCTCAGGACTTTGCATCCCCGTAAAGATACATCATGAACTAGGGAAACAAAAGTGGGTTATGAGCATGCATCTGGGCCTCCCACTCCCAAGTGCTCTCTTGGAGGTTCTCGTGCTGCCATCTGATGCACACAAGAGGAATCGATCGTCCACGTAGGACCCACTCATGTCGATCCTCGATCTCCACTGGTACATCCGTAGAAGTCGCCCCATCATCCACATCTAGCTCCCCATGGTCAATGATATGCGAAGGGTCGTGCACATATCTCCTCAGCTGAGATACGTGGAAGACGTCGTGCACCCGGTGCAACTGATGTGGTAGAGCCAGGCGATAAGCCACCTCACCAATCCTGTTGAGGACCTGGAATGGTCTAATGGAGCATGGAGACAACTTTCTGCCTCGGCCAAATCTCTAAAATCCACGCCGAGGTGAGGCACGCAAGAAGACGTGGTCGCCATCCTCGAAATCTAGTGGCCTCCGCCTTCTGTCAGCATAAGACTTCTGCCGGCTCTGAGCTGTCCTCATCCGCTCCTGGATGACCTGGACCTTCTATGTCATGGCCTAGACCATCTTCAGTCCCACAAGTGCTGACTCCCCAGGGTCTGTCCAGCACAAAGGAGATCTGCAAGGTCGACCGTACAACGCCTCGTATGGTGCCATCCCGATGGTGGAGTGGAAGCTATTGTTGTACGCAAACTTCAGCAAGGGTAGGTGTTCCTCCCAGCTGTGACCAAAGTCGAGAACACATGCGCGGAGCATGTCCTCGAGAATCTGAACGGTCCTCTCCGTCTGACCATCCGTCTGAGGGTGAAAGGCGGTGCTAAGACGTAGCTGCATCCCAAACGCCTCCTGCAACCCCTTCCAAAGCTGGGAAGTAATGCGAGCATCTCGATCGGAGACGATGGATGATGGAACACTGTGAAGCCGTAAAATATCCTGAACGTAGAGACATCCCAAGCTCTCCACTGAGCCCTGCTCTCTGATGGGTAAGAAGTGAGCCGACTTGGTGAGTCGGTCGACAATCACCCAAATGGAGTCGTGACCTCTGGAAGTGCATGGAAGTCCAGTAACAAAGTCCATAGATATTCCGTCCCACTTCAACTCCGGGACCTCCAAAGGCTGTACAAAGCCTGCTAGTACCTAGTTCTTTTCCTTCACCTGCTGACAGGTGAGGCATCGAGAAATGAACTCCACCACAGCCTTCTTCATGCCCGGCCACAAGTGTTGTCGTCTGAGGTCCTGATACATATTTACCACTCCAGAATGTACCTCCAAGGGAGAAGTGTGAAACTATCTCAGAACCTCCTCCCATAAAGCAACTGGTACCAAGGTACGTCCCATGAAAAGGACATCGTGCTCTGCTCCAAAGGAGAAACCATCAGGTGCATGTCCTGAGGATATCTGCGCACGTCGCGTCTCACAGTCGGCGTCCCCACGATGTGCCTCTCTGACCCGTTTTAGTAGTGGGGGAGAGACCATGAGAGACTGAAGGAAGGCTGATTCATATCTATCTATGAAGGATATCTACAAGGAGGCTAGCTGCTCTGTCGCCTCCTCAAGTAGCTGAATGCCCGTCCTCCTGTTGAGAGCATCGGCTACCACGTTCCCCTTCCCAGGAGTATAGACTATCTCAAAGTTATAGTCCTGGAGGAACTCGAGCCATCACCGCTGTCTCAGATTTAGGTCCTTCTGAGAGAAGATGTATCTGAGACACTGATGGTCAGAAAAGAGTGTAAATCGCTCGCCCATCAGATAGCGTCACCATGTCTTCAGAGCGAAGACCACTGCTGCTAACTCCAAGTCATGGGTAGCGTAGTTCTGCTCATGTGGCCTCAACTGACGTGATCCATATGCGATCACCGCCCGCTCCTGCATCAGGACACATCCGAGTCCGGTCCCTGATGCATCGCAGTATACTACGTACCCTACTCCATCCTCCGGAATCCTCCAGATAGGTGCGCTGGTCAATCTCTGTCTCAGCTCCCGGAAGCTCTGCTGACATCTGTCTGACCACACAAAGGGTTTCCCCTTCTTTGTAAGGTCTGAGAGTGGTGCCACCACTCTGGAGAAGTCTAGCACAAATCTCCAATAGTATCCAGCTAGTCCCAAGAAACTCCACACCTCTGTCACGCTCCTGGGTGGCTCCCAAGCTAGCACTGCCTCGATCTTCACAGGATCCACAGCAAATCCCACCTCAGAGATGAAGTGTCCCAAGAAGTGGACCTCGCATATCCAGAACTGACCCTTAGGGAGATTTCCATAAAGCTGGTGCTCTCGGAGTGTGTCCAGTACAACTCGCAAGTGGTAGGCGTGCTCCTCCTCAGTCGGTGAGTATATCAAAATTTCGTCGATGAAGACCACAACAAATCAATCGAGGTATGGCTGAAAGATCCTGTTCATGAGGCCCATGAACACCGTTGGAGGATTGGTTATGCCGAATGGAATAACCAAGGACTCATAGTGTCCATACCGAAATCTGAAGGTCGTCTTCTGCACGTCCTCATCCTGAAATCTAAGCTGATGATAACCTGACCTGAGGTCTATCTTTGAGAACCATTGTGCTCCCTTGAGCTGATCAAAGAGTTCATCAATCCTCAGAAGTGGATACCTGTTCCTCACTGTCACCTGGTTCAGGCGACGATTGTCGACACAAAGTCGTAAGCTCCCTTCCCCCTTCTTGGAGAACAATATCAGGGATGCCCAGGGTGAAACACTGGGTCGGATGAATCCCTTGCCCTACTAGTCCTCCAACTATACCCGTAGCTCTCGAAGCTCATCGGGGGTCATCTGATACACTGGAGTGGATATCGGGGCTATCCTGGGGTACAGATCAATATAAAATTCTACCTCTCTGTGAGGAGGTAGTCCTGGAACGTCGTCGGGAAAGACGTCCGGATACTGATCCACCACTACAGGAAAACTAGGACTCCGTACGTCAACTGATCCTAGGATGAGGCTAGCCAACTGAAGAGTGATGGGATGTCCTCTCCTCGGCAGAAGTCTATCATGTGCTGCAACGGCTCCCTTCTCACCGGTGAAGGTGAAACTGCTCCCGTCGGTGCGTACACATCCCACCTTGTGCCTAATACAGTCAATCTGTGCATGGACTGTAGATAACCAATCCATGCCCAAGATGACGTCGTAAGGCCTCGATGCTGCTACAAGAAGATCCCAGCCGAAGCTCTCGCCTCCTAGAGTAAGCCCACACTGTCAGCACTAGTGCGTAATCATCGAGTCTGCTCCCGTAGGAGTCTCTAGCCATAAGGATCGAGCCAACAGCTCTGTCGGAATCTCTGAGCTCCGAACTAGGGCAGCGGCTATGAAATAATGACTCGCTCCTATGTCTATAAGAACTGCAGCAAGGGTGTAATAGACACAGATAGTACCTCGAATCATCTCGGGCACACCGTGGTCGTAGGCCTCCGCTGCCTGGAGTTGTGCCTGTCTCTGCCTGCCAGCTCCCTGTGGCCGGGGTGGACCTCCTGGTGGTAGTGGTGGTAGAGCCTCAAAGCGTCGCCATCCACCTGCTGCTCAGCCATCTCCTCTACCTCGTCCGCCTGCTCCTTGCGGACCAGCACGGTTAACCCTCTGCCTCTGCCTGGGTGGCCCCTCGACCGTCTGCTGCTCCTCAGCACGGCGGGTCAGGCAGTCACGAGCCATGTGGCCCTGCCCGCCGTATGAGTAGCACTGCCTACCTCTCGAAAGACTGGCCCCGCGCTGTGTGCCCTGCACAGCTGAGCCAGTGTCCTGAGGTCGTCTGCCTGAGGGTCTGGTCTGCCCGGACCCATGAGTCATCCGTTGACTGCCTGCTGCAGAAGACTCTGCTACGTGCCACCCCGTGGTAGGTCTCGCTGCTGAAGAAGGCTCGGCAAGAAAGCTCTCGATAAAAAGGGCTCACTCTAGTACACCTGCCTGAGTCGGAATGCTAAGGGAGGTCAGCGATTCCCTGATCTCATGTATCAATCCCTGCTCAAAGGTCCGGGCCAGGAAGAATGGGTCTTGTACCATGTCTGTCGAGTAGCACGAGAGATTGGTAAATCTCGCCGAGTACTGGGCGACCGTCAAACTGCCCTGCCACAGCTGAAGAATCTCTAGGATACGCACCGCACAGAGGGTAGCTGGGACGAACTCGAGTGGAAGAGGCTATCAAAGTCCATCCAGAGAAGATATGCCTCATCGTGCACCTGGAGAATCATGCTCCACCATCGGCCCGCTGCCGCATGCAGTAGGCTCGCTGCGAGGATCACCATGAGGTCTTCTGGTGTCCTCACTAACCGGAAAACTTGTACCACTGCCTCCAGCCAATCCTCAGCTGCCTGGGGGTCCGTATCCCCATGGAACCTGGGTGGTCGCTGGCGCTGGAACTCGTGTAGTGCACTAAGGCGACGTTCATCGTCAACGGCTGGGGCTAGAAGCATTGGTGGATCGGCGGGTAACGGTACCGCCGGTGCCTCTGCTGTCAAAGGGCCCTGTACCGAGGCCTCGTCACTCGGTGGGCTGTCGTCACGCTCAACTCTCGGAACCCTAGATGGATGCCATCGTGGGGCCATCCTGAAAAGGAAAGCGGTGCGCCATGGTCAGAACAGTATAACTGGTGAGCTGACACAAAGTAATCACAAAGAAAATTTGAAACACACATGCAATCAATGTTTTCGTCCATTAAGTCGGAAATCAGAAGTCAGGGTCCTGGTGTACAGATACATCGGCCGCCGCACCAACACTGGACTCCCTGGACTGATAACCACACCTAATATATTAAATAATATTGCTTCACATATAAAAAGATCAGAGCCCCAAGTTCTTCGGTAGAACCGAACTCCTCTGATACCAATTTTTCACGACCCGTCCTCGGGGCCCATGCCGTGACTACCCCAAGCCCACCTTCCATAGGCCAGAGGCTGGTGACTAGCACCAAGGCGTAAATCCCGGTAAAAAGGGAAGGCATTGCCTTTCTAAAGTAAACAACACCACAGAGCAAGCAAGCAGAAGAAGTAGACACTAAGTAAAAACTGAGTACAACAGTATGTGCGGAAAAGTAAGTGGGCCAGAATAGAAACCCAAACTGAAAGTAAAGTACAACTCGAAAGGGATAACAACAACTGAAAAGTAAAGCCGCAACGTCGAGCCGTCCACTGGAAGTCCCACCTAAAGGATGGGTACAGATAGCCTCCACTGCTCCTCGGGTCCAGTCGACCGCTCCGAGTACGTCCCACCTAGTGGTCCACCTCCAGGTACCGTCCAGCTCCGCAAGCCTCAGCAACAACCAGCGATGTCCGTCGTCTGCAACCAACACAACGTAGTGCGGACATAGCCTGTGCAGGGGTGAGTATAAGCAACTCAGTAGGGATCCTGAGACCCCCGAATGTCTCCCAGAATCCACAAGGGATAAACCACAATGGAAAGATACAATCATGAAGTAACATCCGCACTGCTTAGGTATATGCCCATACATATACCTAAGTCATCAATTCTCGTTCGACTCCAACATCCGAGCCCATGTACAACCCAGTCCACATAGGAAAACGCAACCCAGTCCACACAGGAAAGCAAAACGTAATCCACACAGGATAGCACAACACAATCCACAAAGGAAAGAAAAACAGGAATCATCTCACACAGGTATACTTCTTCGTATGACGATAGAGATGATCAGATATAACTACTGATTCAACTAATCTATCGGACCCACAAAGGATCGATAGGTACTAACCCCCGCAATGACCTACAAAGGATCTGACCCACACAGGATCGATAGGTAACTAACCCCTGCAAATATCCACACAGGATCGGACCCACACATGATCTGTAGGCGCTGTCTCACACAGAACCGCTGAGCGCTGACCCACACAGGATCAGACCCATACAGGATCAGTAGCAATGATCCATGTAGGATCGCTGAGTGCTGTAATCATCGCCGTCGAATCCACTGAGGATCTCTGTACAGTCGTCATCATCACAATCGCAGTCCCAGCAAGCTCTAGGGTTCCCGCACATAGTAAGCTCGTTCGGGAGGGTCTGCTCCACGACCCGAGAGGCTGATACATCAATTGACAGATATTCTGGAATTGATGAGTCAAAAAGTTCCGTATCGTCAACGGGAACTCAACATCGCAGATGGCGCGTCAATCGGACGCCCGGTCTGAGAGTTATTTAGTTTTTCAACCCAGGGGCCCGGTTGGTTTTTAAGGCAAAACCAACCCGACCATACTCCACCTGTGTCCAAACCTCTCATGGAGTAAGCCAATAGATCCTTCTCACTTAGAGTAATCCAACAAAGTCGATGACACATCAATCGGACGTCCGTAGCTCAAGATATGAGTGTTTCCACTCTGAGGGCCCAGTTGGTTTCGTGTACGAACCAACCCGGCCGAACCCAAAGTACTCTGAAACCTTGACTGAGATATGTCAAAATGACCGTCTCGGTCTAAGGATCTCAATGCCGCTGACGTTATGTCGATCGGAGGCCCGTCGCCCAAGTTATGAGCAAACGACCGAAAAGGTTCGAAAACGGGGGGTCTGGGCCCGGCCCAACCCCCCTAGGTCGGCTTGAATAGGGTCGACCCGACCCGGGTCCGGCCCTGCCTGGGCGCGACCTGGCCCGGCCGGCAGGTCGGGTCGGCTGTTATGGTCGAGCTGCGGGCGGGGGGCGCGCTGCCCCCGCGTGAAGAAGTCGCGGCCCCACGTGGGGCCGCCCTTGCTAGCGGACGCAGCAGCCGGCCGCGTCTCGTGCTCCTCCGGTCCCGCGCGGTCGCGAGACCGAGTTCCGCCGCCGCGGCTCCTTCCGGCGATGCGTCGGGCGCCGCCGACATCTGCCGCCGTGCCGGCGTGGCGCGCCGGCTGGCTGCTCCGCGGACCACCGGACAAGATCCGGTGGTCGGAAATCCTTGTCGTCTTCGCCAAAATCCCTCCCGAGGTCCATCCTTCACTGCAAGAACCTTACATCGCCCGTGTGGTTGATTTTTTCGACGTCAGCCGCTTCGCACACAAATAACGAAAGGGGCGGTCGGTTCGGACTTGTTCGTTAGTCCGCACCCACCGCGTTAGCGGTTTTAAAAGTCCCCCAACAATTTTTAATCAACGTCGCGGGTATAAAATCAAAAAGATTTAAAAGAATCAAATCCCTACCTCGTCGTTGTCGTCAGACGTGAGTTCTTTGCAGGATTGACCGTCGTGGAAGAAGCGGATCATCGCGTCACGGAAGGGGGTGTCACGTCGTCGCGGAAGGAGAATCGTCGGCGTCGCATCGTCGATCTCCGAGGGTTTGGCGTTCTTCATGTTCTTCACGTTCTTCGCATTCTTTGCGAAGGAGGATTAAGATCCCAAGCCTTAGAGTCCTCTCCAAATCCTCTCAACGAGAAATCCTCAAGAAAGACATGCGTTGGTCTTATTTCATTTACATGCCAACAATTTGAAAAACAAGTTAAGAAAACGAACCATTAATTTGGTGAATTAATGGTAACGTCTTAACTGTTCAATTAATAGGAGCGTTAAGAGTTTAGAAAACGCACCAGTTGACTTTCATTAAAGAGGAGTTTTCGCGGGTGCATTACTTATAGGAAAAGAAACGGTGGGGCTCATGCGAGCCCCACGTCACAAATATCCTACCAAGAGGGTAGGATATTTTGGGTTCCACCCTATCCACTATAACTTATTTTAAGTGGCTTTAAGTGAAATAAAAATAAAGTTGTCGCACCACTTTATTTTATTTCTTATCTTAACCCCAAAAATTAAAAACCACACCCGAGCAAACACAACTCCGGAAAAGGCATTTTTAGGAAAATATCGGCGATGCGATTCCATTAGTGCCCTTGGAATTTGATTCCGAGCACCGGTTCAAATGTTAGAAAAACCCGCTCGTTCTTTCACTAAACGTACCCAAGCCAAACTTCGGAAAATGATTCCGGGCACACCGGGCCTCAGAATCAGGTGCCGTCAGAAACTGCGTTCCTGTAAAATTCCAAAGAAAATTAAGAAAAACATTTCCTTGAATTTTACGGGTCTCTACATGAAACCTTGAGTATAATATTCAAAAATGACCTACTCGTTCCAAGGAATCCTATGTAACTGACGGTGTGTCGATCGGAGGTCCGTAGCTCAAGATATATCTGTTTAACCGAAACGTTTTGAAATAATAGGGGGTCTGGGGCCAGTCCAACCTGGCCCAACACCCCCTGGGTCAGCCCGAACCGGGTCAACCCAACTCTATTTTTTCAGACGTTTCAGGTTGTTTTGTAGTAGGCTACATCGTGGATGGTGCATATATTCCTTGGTGGTGCTGGCAAAGGGATGACCACAATAAAATGTGTGGGTTGTTCTATGGTGATGGTGTAGTGGGAGTGGCTACATCATGTTAACAGGTGTTGCATTGTGGTGTCCCTGTGATTTGGGCACTCAGTTCTTCACTGATGAGGTCCTCCACACCGTAAGGCTAGAGGGCACACTGTAGATGCACCTAGATAGGGGAATTATGATGTCAAGCTCAAGGTTTAATTGTGGAAGCCTAAGACTTGTGTATACTAGTTTTACCTATTGGGGGTGTACTATTCAATGGAACATAGGGCCACACCATGGAACATAGGTCCTATAACGACCTAAAATTTCACTATGAATTTTCCTTAAATAAATATTACGTTAATAGGTTGTTCTATAAGAACGAACAAACTAAAATGATCCAAAACATATTATATGAACATTATTAAGAAATTACAAGAAGAATATAACCAGTAGTAATAAAAGTTAATAATCAATTAAAACTTCTTATGTTTAGATGATAAATAATTAATATGATTTAATGTAAAAATCATTACTCTATCTCAAATAAATGATTAAAGTGTTAATTAATTAAATAAACTAGTATTAATTGATTATTATGATAATATATGGTATTAAAATATATGAAATAATATATTTACTTTATTTAAATTATAAATTGGTATGAAATAATATCAGGAAAACTTAATGTTCAAAAAAAACATTTTTCAATAAAATAATATTTCATTATATTTTGTATTTTTATTTAAAATTAAATTTACAAAATTTGAAATTTTAATTATTTAAAATGAATATAATTTTTGACTATATATAATAAAAATTATCTTAGTATGAATTTTTTAATTTTATCGAATAAGTAGATTTTTAGCAAACACTGAAAAATACATTTTTTACCAAAAGCATAGCTTTTATGACTCCATTAAGAATTAGGTATAAATTAAAAAGTTATAAAATATTTTTAATGATAAAAGATGTATCTATATAGAAAAAATATTGATTTTAAAATACAATTATAAATTTAGAAGACCTATATTTATCATTTTATGAACTTTAGTAATATTTTCCAACAAAATAAATTATTTTTATATTTTTTAGAATAAATATTATTTTTTAAAAATTAGGTTTTGGATTGATGTTATCGAATTTTTTTATTTTTAATAAACAAATTTATATCATGAAAATCAAGGACATTGATAATTGTATCCAACACATAAATTTTAATTTTAATAACAGACTTTTTTCTAAAAAAATGAATTTTTATGCATCACATTCTTTAATTTTAAAAATAACAATTGAAATACATTGAAATTTTAAATTATGATTTTTTGTCATATTTATATTCAATATGTAAAAATTATTTAATAATTTACACTTTATTTTATGCATAAAAATTGAATTACTTAGGTAAAAACTAGTTACTGCGGTAAAACATAAAAGGGTAAAAAGGGTTAACCAAAGGGGAAATGGCATAAAATGTTGAAAATATGTTTCTAATTGAGTATTGGGGATTATATTGACTAAAAATTATATTCAATCTATTTTTTTTTATTTTTTTTCTCTTTGACATGTGAAACATATGGTCTCTTTATATTACATTGAAATATTTACACAAATGAAATTCTCACCACTTATAAATGGGACCACTCCCCAACCATTTAATAATACTCTAAATTTCTGTTTAATATTGAAAATAATACCTTTTTTACTGCACTTATAATCATATTTCAGTTTATTAATCTTATGGAAATAATATTTTGGTCTACGTCCTCCATTTCAATGGATTCCTCTAAGTGAAAGCTCAGGAACTCAGCACGAGTACTAATAACTCCCTAACTTATTTTCCTTTATATATTACATTTACAAATATGATATTATAATTTATATATAATAAGATCATTTTTATTTTTATAATGAATATTATTATACTATGGTAAAAACCATTAACCACCTTCCCCCCTTTCCATTAAGAAAAACGAAAATATCATTTTTGTGTTTGTGTTGACTACCACATCCACGAAGTAATGTCTTCCATTTTTCATCACTCCCACTGTTATATGGTGATATGAATGTAATTAATGAATAAATATGTAATATATAATTTAATTATAATTATTAATATTTAAATTATATTATACTTTCATTCCCTCTCTTTCATTAGGAAAAATAAAAATTTCATTCATGCATTTATATAAACTACCGCCTTCACAAAGTACTATATCTTTTTTCCCTATAGTTTATTTATTGTTAATTAAAATATCTTAAATTATTATTCAAAACAATAAAAATATGTATATCATATCAATATTCATCTATAATAATATTATTATTCCAAAATAAACCTCTTTCACAACCATACTCATCCATTAAATATGGTATGTTCATGTTTCGGTTGGTCTAACCACCTACTTGAACAATGATATAAAATAATATCATGGATTATAATGAGAAATTAATTAATGATAATATATTATATTAATAATTAAATAATTATTTTGTTTTGGTTCTATAATGTTAACATTAATATTTTACTCATTAATTAAGATACTAATGATCATTCATTGCAAATCACTTAAAGATAATCATCATTGTTTTCATATTTAAGGATTGTAACAAAAACTCCCATAGAATTAAAATTATAAATAATTATAAATAATAAATTATTGTACCTTTTATTATTTATAATGACAAAGTTTTAGAGAATAATTATGAACAACACCACATTTTTGAAACTAGTTCAAAACGATCAAGATTAATGGAACAATATATTTAATATAGATAATAACTAACTAATATATATGAGGAGAATAATTATAAATTAAGTACATAAAAGGTTATGGATATGAATAAATTTATTAAATGGGTGATTTAAATATATTTTTTTATTATATTTTACATTTCATACATGTTAGTTGATGTCATGAATAATGGTAAGGGGTTTTATCTCAAATTTAATTTCTAGTGAAATATTTATTATTGTAAACCACTATATCTTTAATATATTTTGATTTATACCTATTGATTTTTTTTAACAATATTCATTTAAATCATAGTTTTTGAATATACATAATGGTTTCTCTCTTTAAATTTCATTTAATTCAAAAGATAACATAGTTTTAAGGGTTTTTGTTACCTTAACTCCCGTTGTTGTGTTATAATGCTTCTTCTCAAAATTATTTCTTCCAAATTTTTTCCTAATAATTATGATTTTATTTCACGGTACATTCTATTCCACTCTGGTGTAAAAAACGATTTAATTCAAATATTTTTACTTGATAAAATTTATTTCTAAAAAATTATATCATTTTGGGAATAATTCCCAACCTATTTAATAACTATTTCCCCTACATATCTATATTTTATTTTTTACCAACGTTATAATTAATATTTTTAAATCTAGTTATGTATTCTTTCATGTGTCATTGCATTACACTTTTTCTATTTTTAAAAGGAATCTTTATTATCACTTTTTTGTGATGCGATTTTGAATAAACATATTTTAAATAGTTTTCCTTACAAGATCATTTAATTTATTTTAAACTATAAATTTTCTTGAAATAAACTTAATAATATTTAAAGGATCTATTATTGGATATTATTTTTATGGTAAATTCTTTCAAATGTTTTCACATCACCTTTTCAAAAAAAATATATTTTTAAAGTGACCCGTAACATCTTATTTTATAGTAATGTTATTTTTTTATAAAACGTATTTTATGTTTTCACTTCAATTTTAATCGTCATCTCAAAAATATTTATTTACATGGAAATTTCCTTTTATTAATTTCCCACTAAATTCCCTTACACAATTTTGGAGGATTAAACACATACAAATCCATTACCTCCTTTTTATTACAAACTAATTGATTTTTATGATTGTTCTTCCAATGTTTTTCCTATAAAAACACTCTATATTTACTTCTATTGATTGAAGGGAATTCTCTTAGATGCCACACATTGATTGATTGGGGAAATTATTGACTTAATTATACACCCTTTATCTATATGGTGTAAAAAACATATTCTTTATTATATTTATTGATCAGTATTTACCTATAATGTTACTAAAAATATTTGGATACCCATTTATTTTCCATGGGTATATCATGTAACTTTTATAGATGGAATTATGAATGTTTTCCTTAAATGATTCAATTCAAAAAGGATATAAAACTCATTTTCTTCCCATGGGTTCTTTGTGATATGATGAATAATTTATTATAATTGGGAGATATATATGTGTATTATGATGGCATGTGTCTTTTATTTACCTATAATGCATTGGTTAAGTTAGATATATCATGAGATACTAAGGCATAAACATAATAAGTATGTTCACAAAGGCATGGTCATAAATATTTTTCTCACATTTTAATGTGTAGAATTTTGAGTTTATTTATAATGATGTTGGAATAATGAGTTTTCTCTAAATGTTTTCTATAATTATGATCATTCCACATTTCTAAGATTATTTATTTTTAGGCTATGTTAATTTCCATGATTATGCTTATTTTCTAAGATATCACACACTTGTTATGTGATGTATTATTCCATAATTTATGATCTATTATTTTTTGGATATAAATTTATTATATATCATGATTATACCCATATTATAATATTATGATCACTTATTATAATTAATTATTATTTCTTATATTTAACCATACTGAGCATATGAGAGAACCTCTTTATTATGCTTCCATTTACCCAGGTTATGAAGAAAATTAATATATATGATGTGCCTAGAAGAGTATCTTGTGTTGGGAAATTGTGGGATATATAGAAGTAATTTTATTGATTAAGAAGTTTCTTATATAATGTAAAAATTAAATTTTATTGAAATAAATGAGTTTTATAGGTATCTTTTTTTCTAACAATCTAAAATTCTAAAACATAAAAATCATGGGAATATATTGTAATAAATTATTTTATTTAATTCATGTAATTATGAGATGGTCATTTTTTGGGATATCATAGTTGGTATTATAGTAGGATTTAGATAAATTTAGAGGTTAGGATGTTATTTGAGGATAATTTAATGGTTTATAAGTTACGATTGATCATAATTTAAAAGGAATATATAAAAATTAGGTTTGTGTAGATCATGATTTGTGTATGAGTTGTTTTTATTTAAATTATTTTTATTTGTTGTGAAATGTTTTCAATGAAATATAAAGACTTTACATATGTCAATATGATGAATATGTTATAAAGAAATAATTTTTTGAATTATCCAAGATATAGAAGATTTATAAACAAACTGAATGTTTAATGGATGAATCAATGGAGGACATACTCAAGTCTTATTATCTTAAGGAAGTTATTTCTAAGACATTGAGTTTATAACTCTGATGATTGTTGAACTGATATTCATGTCAAATACATATGACAATAGTGACACATTGTTTACACCAATGAAGAAGATAATGAAGTTAAGATGATTTGATGATGAAGAAATATTTGGAATTAATATTCCAAGAAGAGAAGAAGAATTTCAATTAAATAAGATCATGAAAACGTCTATTCGCATGAAGATACTTTTAATAATAATCCCATGAAATATAATTGTTATTGCATGATTATTTAATTATAAGGACATGATTTTTTATTTTTAACGAGGGAAGAAGAAGGTGATCATGTATTATAAATGAACGATATATCATATGATGCATGTTGTTTTTAGGAGATATTTACTTAACATATTTCACTTAGATTTATTCTAACTGTTGGAAAAAATAGGGTCCAACTATAGCCACCCCTAAGGCCAGGTCATCCATATATGGGGGGATAGGACCAACCCATGTGGGACCCACCAAATTCATGGGAATCTATAGTGTAATTTTCATGGAGCACATAGCGGATAACTACATTGATCACATAATGCAGTGCGCATGGGGGAGTCCATAGTTCACATAGAGCTTCCTGGGTGTTATAACACAAGTGTGGAACGTCTCATGAAGATATTTTGTGCATAGGTGTGTACAAATACCAACCTCAGTTCCATGGATCGAACTATCACTAGAAACAAAATATATTATAAAGGATAACTCAATCGATTTGATGATCAATGTGGAATAGAGACTTTGAACATACTATTCCTCTATCTTGGAAGATGGGTACATAACACAAGCCTTCAAATAGGATTAATTTGAGCCATCCAATGATACCAATGATCATCTCCTACCTCCATAATCATCGGTGGATACGTTTCTACTAGTGTTTTCATTCCACAATGATGGACAAATTATATTGAGTCTTTATCCAATGATGAGGCTTGTATTAACACACAGGTATGATCAAAATGCTAAGTACATGTAGTTACACTTGCATGCAAGAAAATAGAATGAATGATAACGTTAAATGCACATTGGATTAATGAAAATGTAATTGTAGAAGGTTATTCAAACTTTTGAGATACATTCATGTGTTTGAGCTTCTAAAAAAGAGGAAAATTCAAAGAACATGTGAAATATTTTCATAATAAGGGATGTTATGATTATCTGTGTCACATAACCCATGTTAGAATATTATAAACCCTGTGATATTCAGCCTTTCAAATAATTGTTTTAAATGGAATAAAAAGTGGTATTTTAAGCGGTGAAAGGTAGTGGAGACCTCATCTATAAATACCAAAGTACCCAACATGAGTGAGGTGCTTCCCCATGCGTTATTATTTTGAGGGATTATATTTTCAAAAAGTAGAGCACATCTGAAGGTTTTTTATTATGTGATGAAGCAGAGGTTTTATAATTCTATCTGAGGCCATAATAAGGGGAGAACCATTCTCATATATAGAGTAATTATATTATTTACATGAGTGATTGAATAAGTGATAAATTCTCATTCACATACACAACGAAATAATGAATGAGAAATGTAAGCCTTTAACTTGTGTTTATCACACTTTAAGAGCTTCATGATGAATTGGTTCCATGAAAGTGTACTAGTTTTCTTGAATCTCATTTTATATGATTATGGAATTCTATAATCAAGGCATATCTACAAGAAGGAGAAGAAGTACCATACACTTAGGTTCATCTCTTTCACAAAGAAGAGGTGTGTATAATTATTTATTACTGTGTGAATAAGAAGTTCCATGTACTTATTCTAGTTTACATGAAGAGGAAGATAAGATTACAAAGGATACATGATTCATCTGGATTTATTAAAGGGTTAAATTAGTACAATATATCCTAAAATACCCCATGTTCATATGCCTGTTTCATGAAAAGATAATCAGATGGATATAGTTGGTTCCGCATGATTGAGAAAATGTGAAGAAGAACATATGAATGATCCCATGAACATTCAAGCATGTGAAACACATTGAATCAAATATTTCACATAATAAATACATTATGTGGGAACATAAAATAAGAAGGATAATAAATTAATATGTTCTTACAATATTTATGGTTTTCATGCAAATGATATAACAAATTACATGTAAAGGTGCATTGAGTGGTGCATGGTCATAAAATAATATTGAAAGAATATTGTGACATAGTTAATCAAATATTTACTGCACCAAGATGTATAAGGAACCAATAAAATTATCATTATGGATAATAAATATCAAATAGATTTAGAATCTGATAATGCAATTTAATATATCATGTTATTTTCAAATGACCAAAAGTAGAATAAATAATTGTGATGATGCTGAGACGATATTTTATTGATTCAATAATTACAATGGAAATGTGTGATTATATAAATTCTAGACATTTAGTGTATTTTAAGGAATAAGAGAGGTTCAAAAAGATATTAAATTGAGATATAATGATCAGTTAGGTCAAAGAATAATAAGGATATTATTAGTCCTCAACATATTTATATTATTATTATTGAAGTAAAAATAAGAATAAGTGAAACTTTCTATTTTATTCTATGATGAAAAATAAGAGATTATTTCCATATGTTGTGGAAGTAATGAGTGAAAAAGTTAGTGGATCAAAAAATAGCACTATCACATCTAAAATAAGTATCATCTAGTGAAATAGTTTATTGGTTTTATATAGTACCTTAATAAAAAAGGTGAAGACTGTATTGAGAGGTAGTATAAAGAGCATGTGAGGAGCTATAAGTTGGACCTAGTTTTCATTTGTCTAGGGAAGAATAATTGTTTCCTTCTCCCGCCTAAATTTTAAGAACCCACACATGTTAATGATTTTTTTCTAACCACACCACTATAACCTGATAACTTATTATACTAGAGAATCTGTATACTTTTCACCCCTATACTTGGTAAGGAATATATACTAGTATTGAGTAGTAAACCTTGTAAAAAATCATGTGTTATCTTTTACAACATTTATATACTTGCATGTGATAAATAAATGAGAATATGAGAATCAAGATCTAAATAGGTCTAAGAGGTAAAGGGGATAAAAGATATAATTGGTAAAAAATTTCCCACCACTGATTCAACACCCCTCTTAGTGTTGAGAATATCATGAATTAGTCCTCTCAATTGGTATTAGATCCAAGGTTCACCTCTACATGATTATTTATGTTGTAGTTATTATCTTTTTAATATTTGAGTTAATTTTATGTGTAAACAATGAAGTGAAATCTTGGTGAATATTCAGTTATCTTTGAGTGAAGTCTATATCTACCAAGACTGATGAATAAAATAAAGAAAGATAAAATAAATCTAAATAATATGTCCCTATTATATAAATAAGAATAAGTATTAGTTTCTTTATTCCTTGAAAACAATTAAGACATATCAGGATTGGAAAGTAAAGAGCATGTGGATCAAGTTTCCACCAATAAAAAGTAAAACATTCCTACCACAAGTGAATCAATATTGGTAAGTGATCATGATATTTGTGAAAATTATTGTACAAACTATCATAAAGATAAATATTCCAGCATAATTCGTGATGGTGATCAATCTTCAAGTTAGTATATATAATTTGTTAGTTGAAGATATATTCTACATTGCATTCCTAAAGAAACAATTTCTCTTGTTTATAGAGTCTTAAATTCTATGTAAGAAGTAATCACACATCTCTAATAGGAAGTTGATTATTTAGAGAATTATTTACATGGAAAATTATATAATTTTTAAAGCTCTCTAGACAAGTTGGAGCCTTGGGATAAAAAAAGTGGGATCTTGAAATATGTCAATCGAAATGGATCAATAATGTTGGTGAGAATAAGGGAGTCAAGAAGGATCTAGAATAAAAGATCCATGAACTCGGATAAAAATTTAAAATATAACTGATGTTAATGATTTCAAATTGTAATTAAAATCAAAAAAGATTAAGGAAATTGTCTCTTTGTTATAAAATAATTTAAGGTGCCAACGAGCCTGTACCCAAGTGCTACAGGCTCCTGCTTGGCATCCAAAAGACCCAGGTTCAAATTCGGGCAGGGATGAATTCCCGGGTACTGTATCAGAGCACTGTAGCGAGGCACTATAGAAGACACTATAGCAGCGACGGACTATAGCAGTGGCAGCACTGTAGTGGCGGAGGAACTGTTGCAGGATACTATAGCGGTGGCGGGTACTGTAGCATGAACTGTAGCTGTAGGGGGGTACTGTAGCAGTACTGTTCACAGAGGGTCCTTTGGGCCAAAAAATGGGAATTTAAGCCTTGTATTCAGGCCACTTGGCCATGGGACTTCGGGCTATGTATTGGGTCTCCCTCTACCCTCTAAGAGGTCTTTTCTTTAATAATAAACTGAGGTTTTGGCCCCAACCTTTAAAAAAATTAATAAAAAATTTTAATCTGCATGAAGAGGATGTTTAAAAAATGAATATGGTTTGTGAAGAGAAGGTGAAAATGATTAAATATTAGAAAAACACTGTCAATATAAAATATCAACATTTTGAGGCTCAATTGTACAATCATGATAAGAAACATATTGAGACTTAAAAAATTGAGGTGAAATTTTTTTCTTCTACTCAATACTAATTGGAGGATTCCAAGGTGGTAAAATATCCAACATGTGATAACAAAATTATGACCTCGTTCAATGATCTATCTCAAGAAGCTTTGATGAAATAGGTACCATCCATACCATATTATAATAATGTTTCTAAATCTGTTAACATGAATAATAAAGGATATAAAACAAAATATTTTCAAGTACCGAAGAATAAAGGTGACGAGAATCATACCACCATGACTATGGTTGATAGGAAAAAGATTTTAGACTTGGTTCCCAATAAATAGAGAAACAAGATATTAAGAAGACCCAAAAAAATCATAAATAAGATATGAGATGATCACGGTTTGTGGGTCAATGTTGATGTGACAATATATTTGATCGTTATGAATTTTTTTTGATATAATCCTCTAAATTCTAATACACAAAGAAGTCCCATGTTAAGGGGGAGAAAGATAGAGAAGAAGATAAAATACCCAAAGATTAAGAAGAATATGTATACGGAAAATAGATTTGTAAAACATGAAAATATCTATGATTTATGAAATGGAAGTGGTCACAATAATGGTGCATGATTATCTCGATATTTATCCAAAACTAATGAGAAAAAAGACCATAGAAGTTAGATAAGAAAAAAGAAGCGTCCTTGGGAAGAAATTATAAAAATTTTATAAATAGAAATTATCTCCAAAATATTTCATGTAATAAAGGTGAGAATACCTTGGATTCTAAATCCAATAGGTTGAAGAAGAGTGAATCAACTAATAGAGATGATAAGAATAAGGGTTCTCAAAATAACCCATGTGGAAGATCCGAAAACACTTCCAATGTTCTTAATGACATGTTAGTTATCTGGATAGTATATTTGGAAAGAATATATAAAATAGAATATTCAAAAGATAAGGATTGTGAAAAATGAAAATAAAAAGATTCCACATGAAGATAAGAAATATTTGTGGGTGAGGTCCAACTTGTCTTGTCATACTATGAGAAATTATTCGGAAATTATTCAAGCATAAGAAGAATTATTTAAGAAGATGAAAGTTCCAACATGTGATACAAGTTATTTAAAATAACATGAAGAAATAACTTTCACGCATAAATAATTTGAATAAGATATAATATCCATAAATCCTCAATCAAAATTTAATATTATATGTGAAAGTATAAAGAGTAATGGACATGGATCAACTTGGTTGAGAAAACCATCTTAACCTTTCAGTACACATTGATGAATTAAGGAATATCCATATTATTCCATCAATCTTTGTGTATTGTATTTATGATTATAATGCATGGAATTGAATTTTCATAATTTTATTTGGTAGAAAACCTGAGAATTAGTGGGTGCTATAAATTCTTGATTGAAAATGTGAAGAATTCATCATCCTTATATGACTCATAAATTCAGATTAAAATAAAAATATGATATAGGATCATCTTTGATAAATTTTAGGACTATATTTTTGTATCCCATACAATAAGGATAAATAAAATACCATCTTGTATTGATCTTATATTTGGTATTTTAATGAATAATTATTGATGAATATCATCCTTGGTGAAGTTTTGGAAGCTATCAAATCTACATAGTCATAAGTTGAAGATCAATTTCAGTGTATTCTCCAAATTGGAAAATCTTAAAATCAATTCATTAAGAGATTAACAGTTATGTAGATAATGAGGATTGCAATATTTGATGGGGATAAAAATGAATAATGATGAGGTTTCTTCTAGAATCATTATTTAAATTGGTTGGAAATCTAATCATTCTATAATATTCCAGCAGATCATGTCATTAGAAAAGGTATGTTTTCTATAATCTATCATCCATTGTTTTAAAAAATAATTTACATAATAAAATGGGGTATTAATTGAATTAGTTAACGACATAATAAATTAGGATGTATGTAAGAGCTCTAAGAACACTTATATAGCTTTCCACACTTGATTTTTTTGATCTATTTATTGAAGTGAGTGCAGGAGTTTTAGGTTGATCATTTTTTATAATTGTTTGGTATCTAATTTATGAATTTTTATCCAGGAGTAAATTTTAACATCCCTCGAAGACACATATATGAGTTCCCAATTCACGATTTGTTAGGATGATTTAGTAATAGAATTTTTTTTCTAAATAAAATCCTCTTATTTTCTACAATGATCATGGATTACATAGACATAAGCTTAAATGAAGGATTCAATATTACTTATGTATAAATGGTTTACATTTTTTCTATAAACCTTTCATGTATTATCAATAAGGGGGGGATAAAGTTAATTTTATGTTTGAAAATTAAAGGGGATAGATTCACATATTGACACATTCATTTGGAATGAACTTTTAAGGTATTTCCAATAAATACAAAGGGGAAAATTATAGATCCAAATTTTTGCATGAGTTGTATTTTTTGTAAATTATTTTTGTTGGTTGTCAATTTTTGTCTATGATATAGAAATATTTCATTGATGTTAATATTTTTTTATGTTGAAAATAAATAAGATACTAAAGTATCCAATATATCCAATCTTCATAAAAAAAAGTAAATGTTACTTGGATGAATGGATGGAGAAGATACTCAAGTCTTATTACCTTAAGGTGTTTCTATTAAAGACTCTGATTTTATAACTATGATTATTTTTGAACTTCTCTTATGGTCAAATAATTGTTTTAATGGAGAAACATAATTTATATCAATGAAGAAGATGAGAAAGTTAAGATGATATGATGATGAAGAGATATTTGGAATTAATATTCCAATAAGTGAAGAAGAAGTGCAATTATAAGAAATCATGAAAGTGTTTATTTTTATAAAGATACATTGAAGAATAATATTATGTAATATAATTTTTATTACATGGAGAGTTTATTTGAAGGACAGAAAAATTTTATTCTACACGATGGAAAAAGAAGGTGAATATGCATAGTAAATGCATGAGATATCATATGATGCATGATGTTTTTTTTTTGAGATCTTGGATTGTTGTATGTCACTCATATTTATTCAATGTGGTTAAGAAAATTGTGTCTTACCACAACCACCCATGGAGGATAGATCAACCATATATGGGGAGTTAATATCAACCCACATTGGAGCCAAGCAGCACATGTGAAACCATGGTGGAAAGCGCATATAGCGTACATAGGATAAATGTATAGAGTAAACAGGTGGGTGAACATGGGGGAGTGAATAGAATACATAGAGCATCTCATGTGGGATAACATATGTGATACATGTCTCATGTGTAACATGTAGGATCAAAATAATTATGTAGATGCTCAATATACTACAGGGGGTGAATTGTTCACATTAAAAATTTCCTTAAACATGGAAAGATCTATGTTTAACAAAGTTAAACTAAGAAAATTCACAACACCTATATCACCAATTTAAATATTGGGAAAATGTATGAAGTTAAAAAAATTTAGTTATATACACTTGCTTAAATCTAGAAAGCGATTCCTAAAAACTGGTTCCAGAAATATTGATCCTGAAAATGAAACTTAACCAATGTTTACAAAATGATATTCTACCCTAAAGCATGTAGAATCAAACTGAATGAGAGTATACAAGTGTATGGAAATATAAGAAGGTTATACTTTCCTTACAATACAAAATGCAGTGGAAAAACTTGTAACAAAAACAAGTAACAAGATATAAATCCTTTAACCCAAAGAGAAGGGTATCCAACAACCTTGGATAAAGGTCCCTTGATTTATACTTTCAAGAAAGTATGTATTACCCACACCCGGGTAAGCCCTCGATACGAAGATCGGAGTATCTGTCTTGCTATCCCTTCAACCCCTCAACGTCAAGGTAGTTGGAACCTCTTTCTTCCTCAACAAGGAAGCCCTCGAACTTCAAGGTAGTCGACATCTGTGTCTTCCTATCCCTGGAAGCCCTCAAATGTAATCGCCAACATTCGGAGTCGCACGAAGCAATCTGAACGAGCAGTTCAGTACACACAAGGCAGGAAAATATTCTCTCTCTATAAATCACTTTAACAGTGTGTGGTCTCTAAAGTGATCAAATTATTGTTGTTATCTTTCAAATGATCTCCTATGTATAGGCTCTGTAGAAATGGCCGACTCCCTCCTCCAATGGTCATATTTTCCTTAAATTTCAGAGGGACCTGTACACGTGTGACACAAAAAATGGTTAGTCAATAATTGAATACAACACATCATTCCGTAATGAAACAAGTGTAAGCATAAGAAAAACTGATGTTCGTAATGTAAGAAAAATAAAAGCCTATTGTCTAACCAAAAAAGAATTCAGAGTCTATAATAAAGAATTGTTCGGATTCTGTTTTTCTAAGCAATTTGTAATGAGAATTCCTAATCAGAATTCGTAATGAGAATTCATTACTGGAAATCGTAATGAGAATTATTAATCAGAATTCATAATGAGAATTCATTACTAGAATTCATAATGAGAATACTTAATCAGAATTTGTAATGACCATTCATCATCTGAATTCGTAATGAGAATTCATCACTGGAATTCGTAATGAGAATTCATAATCAGAATTCATAATGAGAATTCATCACTGGAATTCATAATGAGAATTCGTAATCAGAATTCATAATGAATATTCATCATCAGAATTCGTAATGAGAATTCGTAATCAGAATTCATAATGAAAATTCATCATCAGAATTCGTAATGAGAATTCGTAATCAAAATTCATAATGAGAATTCATCATCAGAATTCTTAATGAGAATTCGTAATCAGAATTCGTAATGAGAATTCATTAATGGAAATATTAATGAGAATTCAAAATCAGAATTCGTAATGAGAATTCGAAATCAGAATTCTGAATGACAATTCATCATCAGAATACGTAATGAGAATTCTGCACTTGAATTCGTAATGACAAACAGAATACCTTATATCTAAATATTATATGATTCTGAGGTTTTGGACTTTAATCTGAATTTTATACTTAGACAAATTTAAGAAATGAAAAAGAAAATCTACATAAGAATAAATTTCCTTAAAGAAGGAAAATTTCCTTATAGAACTAAAATATATATATTTTTATGTATAAGGTGTTTGTGATTTTCAAAACAAGATAGAATCGAAAAGCCATAAGGAAAACCTTATTGACTCAACAATCTACCCCTTTTTGGAAATCACAAACAACCTTACGAAAAAGAATATAAGGGCTTAGAAAAATTATCATTAGGCTTAGAAATTAAAACTTATCTCCCTTTGTTTATAGCTGATGATGAATACAAATTACTCCCCCATAGGCTTTGGAACACTAAGGATTGTATTCTAGATTTCCAGAATGGGATTTTCATCACAATGAAGGAATTGTAATAAGAAATCCCCCTTACATAAGGATAGTTCTTCTTAGTTTAGAAATTTCCTGTCTCCCTCTTAGGAATAGTTATTTTTCCTTCTCCCCTTTTATAATTTTCAAAAAGAATTTAAGGGATGGAAAAACAATAAAGTACCTGAAACATTAGTAAAGACATATAAAGAGCACAATAAACCCAATTTTTCATTATAATTGAAAAGATTTTTATAAGGCAAGATAATACAAAAGAAAATAAGATTTGTCTATTTGTCTTCTTTTTTCCTTTGGGATTAACTTATTCAAGAGGGCTTTTAGCTTCTTCAAATCTTTTTGATCCTCCTTAGCTTGTTTCTCTAAGGCATTTATCCTTTCATCATGATCCTTCATAGGCTTATACTATGCATTTATAATTTCATCCTGCTTCACAAGATTTTCATCGAGCTCAATCCGGAGATCACTATCCCTTTTAAAATTTTGAGCAAGAGCGTTAACCTTCCCATTCAAGTCCTTCAATTATTGATTATGATAATTTTTCTCAAGGTTCAGCTTAGCTTGAAGATTATTTATTTTTCTATCCTCGGTATCAAAAGCATCTTGTACCTCATTCTGGAAATGATCAAACTCAACCAAGTCACCATCAACGTTCATTGACCAAAGAGTTACTTTGCTGCATGATTTTCTATTAACATCATAATTGATGAAAACATTTCTATGCTCAGCCTCAATCTTCACACACATATCCATGACCATTGATAATGATTCTGATTCTTGATTAAGTCTATGTTGAAGAATTTGGCACCTGGAGTCTATGGTGGGAATGTTCAGAATGATGTCCACCAATTTCTTCATAGATTCAACCACAAAATCATGACCCAATGCTGATTACTCCGAATCAGACACCTTGCTTGGGGAATGTTATTCTTCAATTTCCACTAAATTCATTTTAGAAGAACCACCAACATGCTTTTTCATTATTAAATCTTTTGTTGGAGTATCCATAAGAACTTGCTTACGTTTATCAACTTTCATAATGGGCAGTTTATTAGGCGATTTTTCCTTACTCTCAGAAAGTTTGACTATCATATCTTCATCTGGTTTCTCCTTCTCTGTTCCTTCTTCAAGGAAATTCTTCTCATGGATTTCTTCTTCAGATAATTCATATTCCTTCTCTTCTTCCCTATCATCGTATTTCTTACCTTATTTCTCAACTCCCTTTCCTTGAGTGACAATATTTGATGATTCAGCCTTGTCATGATAATCCTCAACATTTTTAATCAATCCATCAAGATCACCACTGACTTCTTCGACTTCTTCTTCTTCCTCTCCTACTTCTTCTTCACTTTCAACAAAAACTTCTTATTCTAATCTTTCATCAACTACTTTCTATTTAAGATTTTTCAGAGTGAAGTAGTTCATTCCAGGTGTCTCTGGTAAAGGCTCAGCAAGGAAAGTTTCCGGAACGAGAATCTTCTCATAGGCTATCTATGTGGATTTCAAGAGAGATTGAACAATATCTACCTATGACATCTTCTTCTTCATCTTCTTTTCTTTTTCTTGCCTCTCTTACTCATCAGATGCTTTCTCTTTTAAGGCCTTAGCCTCAGCAGAGTCTAATCCAAACTGGGGTTCCCCTTCCTTTCTCTTCTCCTTATCTTCCCTCCACTTAGCATCCACTTCATTTGGGTATGCTTTTTGTTTGTTTGGCTTGGGTGGTGAAAATTGGGTTTCCTTAGACTTAGGAGTTTTGTCTTCGGCTTGCACTTCCTTAAGAATCCTCTTCTTCCCAGCCTCCTTAGATGGTTCAGCTTTCTCTACATTTTCTATACCGAGTTCTGCCTCCTACTGTGGCAGATCATAGAACTCTCTTGACTCTTTTGAAAAAGCACTTTTCATCCTCTTTAATGTGTCTTCAGTTATCAACATAACCTTACAATTCCTGATCTTTGAGGTGAAACCAACCTTGAATGAATAAAGACAACGAATAATAACCTTAGAGAGGAGAGTGGGATACATAATAATTTGGGCATTCAGAGTTCCATTCTTGATATTCTGAATTGTAAAAAGAATGTGCCTCATCAGGTTGATCATCCTTAGATTTACCATGAAACACAATATGTAAATATCACTCTGCTTAATATTTTCCTTATCACCTCTCCTCGGTATGAAAAATCCACGAACCCACAACTACAACATCCGGTTTTTGGTGGAGAGATGATCAATCTTCACTGTTTTATAATCTTTGAGGCCAAGGAATTCCAATGCCTTCACTTTGTTGATACTTCCCTGATCATCCGGGAGCTTATGAGACCAAAATTCTGCCTTTCCATCATATGATAAGTCAACCAAGCATGCAGCCTGGGTATAAGAAAGCATGTAAGTCATTCCATAAGACATAAAAGAAAACCTTTCTCTACCATATTCTTCATAGAAGAAAACAGACTCATAGAATTCTACAAGAAAATCTGTGTAGACAACATCTTGATCCTCTATCTTCGATATGAAAAAATATTCCCAAACATTGAGTTTTATGTTCTTAGAGATAAGAGAATCATAGTTATTAACGAAATTCGGATGAACCAACCATTCTCTGTAGACTAACCAAGATGAGTTTGGTTTGATAGATGACATTTCTTGAGAGGTGGCTTCATCAGACATTCAGAATGGAGGAGAACTGAAAAGTTCGTAACGGGATTAAATTACTAAGGCAGGGGTTTAGCACGCTAGAACTTTGAAATCGATGTGGGACACAAAATGGGGTGCCCATTATATAGGCAATGGGGTTGACCTTTGGAATTCCAAAAACCATCTAACGGTTGAAAAACATTGTGTTCTAATCTGACGGTTGAAACCATACCCACAAGAGAATCTTGAATCCTATCCTTTGAGTTTTTAACAAAAACATTCAAAACTAAAGAAACTTGAATATGAAAAATTTCAAAAGGAAAGGAAACTACGAGCAAGCAAAAGTGACTATGAAAACTCAAGTAAGGAAGTCATACCTTTCGGATTGGCTAGGATTTTTATTCATAATAGGTGATATTCTTCTTGAAGAAAAATTTTGACTATGAAAAAAATTACGTGTATGAAAAATTATGAGTATGGAAAATTATGTGTATGAAAAATTATGAGTACGAAAAATTTCCATTATGAATGTTTTGAGTATGGAAAATTTCCAATATAAAAACTCCGAGTACGGAAAATTTCCATTACGAAAACTCAGAGTACGGAATGTTTCCATTACGAAAACTCTGAGTATGGAAAGTTTTCATTACAAAAGTTTAAGACTAAAGAATTCCATTACGAAAAATTCAGTTCCAAAACTTCCATTAAGAAAATTTAAGTTCCGAAAACATCATTAAAAAAAATTTCACTTCCAAAACTTCATTACGAAAATTTTCAGAATGAAATTTCCAATTCGAAAATTTTAATACATAAAATTTGAAAATCTCATTATGAAATGTTTAAAAACTCATTAAGAAAATTTTTGGTTATAAGTGTTTGAAAAACTGACTACGAAAATTTTGATTATAGTAACAAGAAAATATACACCCCATATAAAAAGAAGTTTATTACTGTAAGGCGAATTGTTCAACAATAAGTTAATAAAGAAGGATTACCTCACAGTTATCATTCCTAACTTATGTTTAATGTATTCAAATCTATCGTAAGGTAATGATTTTGTTAAAATATCAGCATGTTGATCTTTCATTCCAATAAACTGAAGAATAATATCTCTGTTAAGTGTGTGATCCCTTAGAAAGTGATACCTAATATCTATGTGTTTTGCACGAGAGTGGTGTGCAATGTTTTTACTAAGGGAAATGGAACTTGTGTTATCACAAAAAATTTGAGTCTTTGTAAAACTCAAGCCATAGTCTGTGAGTGTGTGTTGCATCCACAACACTTGAGCACAACAACTTCCAGCTGCTACATATTCAGCTTCAGCAGTGGAGAGTGCTACTGAGTGTTTCTTATTACAAGACCAAGAAACTAATTAATCTCCTAAGAAATGACAAGTTCCAGATGTTCTCTCTCTATCAATTCTACATCCCCCAATGTCTGCATCTGCAAAACATTTTAAAACAAAATAATTTCCAGAAGTATAAAATAGTCCTAAATCTAGGGTTCCCTTTAAGTAGCAAAAAAAAATTTCACTGCCTTTAAATGAGATTCCTTAGGATTGGATTGATATCTTGCACATAAGCATACTGAAAACATCAAGTCTGGTCGACTAGCTGTCAGGTAAAGTAGAATTCCTATCACACCCCTAAAAGATGTTTGATCTACTGGTTTCCTAGCATCATCAAGATAAAGTGTGTTTGAGGTACCAATGGGAGTACTAATACTTTTAGTGTTGTCAAATCCATACTTTTTAAGAATATTTTTAATATACTTATGTTGAGATATATAAGTTCCTTCTGGTTTTTGAGAAATTTGAAAACCAAGGAAAAATGTTAACTCACCCATCATATTCATTTCCAACTCAGATATCATTATATCTGCAAAGGAATTAGTTAAAGATTGTTGAGTTGAACCAAATATAATGTCATCATCATAAATTTTAACAATCAAAACATTTTTCTTATATTTCTTTATAAAAAAGGTTGGATCAGCATTTCCCTTAACATAGTTATTTTGAAGCACACATACTATAAGTCAATCATACCAAGCTCGTGGGGATTGTTCAAGTCCATACAAATCTTTGGTAAGTCTAAAAATATGATCAGGATATTTTGTGACTTCAAAACCAGGAGGTTGTTCAACAAAAACTTCCTCTTGGACATAACCGTTAAGAAAAGCACATTTCACATCCATTTGAAAAGGTTTATAATTGAATAATGCTGCAAAGGCAAGGAAGATATGAATAGATTCATATATAGCTACTAGAGCGTAGGTTTCTTCATAGTCTATTCCCTCTTGCTGATTATAACCTTTAGCAACTAGTCTAGCTTTATTTATAACGATTATTAAATTTTCATGACACTTATTTCTGAAGACCCACTTCACTCCAATTATAGAAGATTCCATAGGTATTTAATCCAAGGTCCAGACTATATTCCTTTCACATTCATTTTTTTTATCTTGCATAGATTTGATCCAATCATCATCACCTAAATCTTCATCAGTGCTTTTTGGTTTTAATTGGGAAAGAAATGCTAGATGTTATACTTCATTCTTTAAGGAACATCTAGTCCTTATAGGTTGATTCAAATCACCAATGATACTATCAATGGTTTTATTCATTAGAAACACCTGATTTGGGTTTTGTAGAATCTGTTCATCAACATAGGGTAGAATGTCTTCTGGGGTAAATGTTTTAGAAATATTTTCTTGAACATTTTCCATATCAGAAGGATCTACTAACAAAGGTTGATAATCAGTTTTTGAAAACACATCTGGTGGTGTAGGTTGGGATGATTTAAAAAAAGGATCAGATTCATCAAATTTTACATGCACTGTTTCTTCAACAGTACAAATGTTTTTGTTGAAAACTCTATAAGACTTAGAAGTTGTGGAGTAGCCTAAGAAAATTCCTTCATCAGATTTTGGTGCAAATTTTTGTACGTTATCTTTAGTATTCGGGATGAATACCTTGCATCCAAAAACCTTAAATTAGGAAATTCTAGGTTTTCTACCATTCCATAACTCATAAGGGGTTTTATTAATAAAAGGTCTGATCAAAAATCGATTTATAGTATAACAAGCAGTACTTACAGCTTCTACCCAAAAATGTTTAGCTACAGAATACTCACTCAACATGGTTGTAGTTATCTCTTGAAGAATTCAATTTCTTCTTTCAACAACACAATTTTGTTGAGGTGTTCTGGGTGCTGAAAAGTTGTGAGTAATACCTTTTCTACTACAAAAAGTTTCAAAATCAGAGTTTTGAAATTCTCCTCCATGATCACTATGAATAGTTTTCAATGGAAGGTTTTTCTAATTTTTATCTTGGGCTCTAAAACTTTTTAAATAAGAAAAAGCTTCAGATTTATTTTCTAGAAAATAGACCCTGGTAAATCTAGTGTGATCATCAACTAGAACAAACAAATATTATTTTCCACTAATGCTTCTAGTTTGTGTTGGATCTTCCACTGAGTATCTATCAAGTTCATTATGTGTTCCATGTATCTATTCTATGGAAGTACATATAGGATCTTTCACATGTACTAATATTAGAGGTAGTACTAATGAAACATGATCTTCAATATATGGAAAAACTGGTAGTGATTTTGGATCATATAGATAATGTTCTATGAAATAATACCACTCATATGGTTAAAGTTTTTTTGGAGAAACCATCAATTTGAGTAAGCTACATGTGAACTTGAGTATGTGATGTGGCAAATGTATCCTCAACTATTTTTATCTGAGTGGAGAATTTCGAAGGAGAAATTTATTTTAATGGGTATAGAATGTAACACCCAGAGTTTTTATGAACCTTTTCGAATAAATTAAATTTCATTGATGTCGTGTGCTTTATGTTACACCATGTTAATCTTCTGCTACACACAATACCGGTTTATCTTGTGTTACATGTAACATTGGGTTTCTATGAATCGTGATTTTATTATTATTTTGTGACCAATTAATTATAAATTAAAATAAAAATCCTTTTGAATATATAATGAAATCTTTTTTAAAGAACTATTAAATTGTGCACAAGCTTGTTTTATTTAAATAAATAATAAACTCAAAAATTTTAGATTATATTAAAGTTATATATATATAATATTAAATATAACTATTAACATTAATCCAATTTATTTTCTAAATATGATATAATAAAAAATCCAATTTTACTCATAAAAGTTGTATTTTTCTAAAAAGATAGTTTTCCCCCTTTTGATGACGCACTTTTTTAAAATCTAGTTTTTGAAAATTCTATAAAATATATTTGAAAAAATAAAATTCTTAATTAAAATATTAATATAAAACATTACTTTGGTTTAATATTTGGTATTTTTTAGTTAAGTCTCCATTTTTATGATGAATAGTAAAAAATACTGCATTTTTAATTGAAACCTGACGTTTCATCTAAATAATTTAAAATGTAAAATTATATATTAAATTTGTTATAAAGTAACATTAGACACATAATACATATATTAAATAAATTTATGTTATTTTAATCGTTTTTTACTTTGAATCTGGATAGAGAAACATTTCAATCTTTTGAATGTTTTCTCTTTAAAACCCCATTTTCTCATTTATTTAAATGGGATTAATGTTATCCAATTATGTGTTTGGAATTTTGAAAAATAAATTCCATTTTTGGAATAAAAATGTATAAATTTTTCAAATAGGTACCTCTTATTTTTGTAAAATATGAATAGTAACTTTATAAATTTGTATTTCCATGTTTAATGGTAAAATAGATAATTATGGGTAAAAATAATATTATAAATATTGTAAAATTACCGTAAAAAGTGAATTTTTTTATTAGATGATGTTAATTAGACCCTTATGATATATGTTTTAAGATTTAATAACTTAATGGAAACTTTTCCATGTTAATGACTTGGATATTATTAAAAACAAAGAGAGTGGAAAAATGTGACACTCTTACATTTAATAAGTAAAATATTTTTAATATGAAGATAAATAGAAGATATGATCTAATACATATATTATTATGAAATATAAAACGATTATATACACAGTGAATTTTTTTTAATTTTCTGTGAAGATATAAATATCATAATTAGTTACACAATGATGTAGTAATTATACAATTAATGAAAAACTGAATTAAGTGACAATAAAATATTAAAAGAAATATAATTTGAGTTACTTAATGTGATAAAATACTTTTATAGATTAATATGACATATTATGTCTTTATTAAAATATTTTTTTGAATTTATATTTCTTTATTTATTTTCTTAAAGTCAATATAAGGAATAGTGTCTGAATTTCCAATAATGATATTTTATGAAAATAAAATTTTATTAAAATTGCTAAAAATCAGAAAAATACTAAATATTGACAAAAGTGATATATTATGGTATAGAATATCATAAATTTATAATTTATGCATCAATTGACATCATATAAGTAAAAATATCCAACTTTTAATATTGAAAATGATATTACCATAATTAAAATTAAAATACGTTAATTAATGGTTAACAAAAGACAAAGATTAAAATTACACAATGAATTGTTTAAAATATATTTTTTTATGGGAGTAACACCATACCCAACATTATATTAGAATACATTTCCATTTGGAGGTATTTGGATTGAGATTTAATTTAATATAGTGTAATATTTTAATAAATTAAAAATGTACCCCTCAGTGTCATTATAAAAGGACACCTCCCCCATCATCACATTTGACCACATTGAGTCTTCTATCACGAACAACCTCTAAACAATATCTTTTCCACTTCCCTATCCACATTCTAGAGGTTATGTTATTACTAAATGTCCAACTATTATGTCCTTTAGAGGAGATATAAAGGAGCTATTTTGATGAAGAGGGGGTTTGGACATGAACAATGAAATGTGAGACTTAATGTAAGGGATTTTTCTCTCACTTTTACCTCTATGGGAAAAATACCATATACACTACTTGATTATTCTATGTGGTATATATTCTTTACATGAAGGTATTTTATGAGTATTATTTTGAATATTATAGTATTTTCATATCTATATAATTTTCATTATTTCATGGGGAATATGATTCAACTAATTATAAATTTGTAGGGGATTAGTCCACACTCTTATCAATATTTGAGATTGTTTAATTTCAAATCCCCCTTAGGGAATATATATCTTCCTCATCCATGTTTTTTAAAAAAATTCAAAAAGGTTTTACTATTCTCCTATGAGTATTTAATGTTATTTTTAACTATGTTTGACATTTTAGGAAACAATTTTAAAAGAGTGTTTTTTCATTTTCTGAACAAGGTTCTTTGTGAATATATTGAAAAAAATACATAGTAAGAATGTTTTCTAACTTATACAGCATGAATGGAATCTTACTCCATCCTAACACCATAATGATTTGAAGCCTCCTTTATAGACATACAAGGTTCTTTTAAAAAATCATTTTCCATTATAATTGTGTGGATCTTAGAAAAATGATTTTATAAAGGAAATGATATTTTCCTAAAGAATTATTTCAAGTAATCCTTCAAAAACTTTTTCATTCTATTACTAAATTATTTGATGATTTTTAATTGTTTACTGGGGATATGACCCAAGGATACCATTATTTTTATGAATGGTTTGTGTTTCTTTTCCATGAGTTATGTTATGATGATGTTTTTATGAAACTCATTTATTTACATGGGTTCTGAGATGGAGACTGATTTATATTCATGTGGAACACATATGTATGGTTTCATTAATTGAAAGGTGGAACCTATATCTCCCTCTAATTAATGGGTAATGAATTATATATCATGATATAGTTAATATAACAAGTCATTGTGCTTGATCTATGATGGGAAACAAGTCGATGTGATTGATCCATGATGTGCAACAAGTCAATATGTTTGATTAGTTAAGGGAAACAGGTGATAATTCATGATGTGAGAGTCTTGGTAGTTAACCGTGACATATGAATTTTTTTCTATAATAATGATGACACCACACACATTTATGAATTTAACATGTAATTCAAGAATGAGATACGAAGATGTTTCAATATTATGGTTCATGTTAATGTTTTTTCATAACACATGTTAATAATCCATGATAATTTGGGTATGAAATTGGTATGTTATATTCATGAACACATTTCCATATTTTCCTATCTATTAATTTTAGAAGATAATAAATTGATGTCTTCCATATTTAGCCTTAATAAGAATTTGAGATCACGCTTTTCGTATGTTTCCATTCAACATGATATGATGAAATTTGTAAAGTTTGATATGCTATAAAGGATTTAATTATAATGAAATAAGCGGGAGATGATGTAGATATTTTATAAACCAGCAGTTTATGTTTTTGAGTTTACAAGGGTACTATACCTTTATGATCCTTATGGGTGTATTTTTATAATGAAATTAATATTTATATAAAAATATGTAATATATATGTATGAAAATTTTGAGTCGTTATAATAAGGCACAAGTCTCACAGAAATCAATGTGAGATGAGAAGACACTTACTACATGAGTATCTTTTGAATCATGATACCCATGAAATAATAACAACAATTAAAACATTTCATATCATTAAATAAAATAAATTAATGATATGACATTTCATAGGTCAATATATACAACACACCAAAGAATAGTGTGTTCAATGTGGAATGTACCTCAAGGAAACAAAAAGTGAAATGAAATTACCTAACCTTATGTCTTGACTCTCATCATACTCATTCAGACCTTCTGTATAATAAGTATAAGTTTACTATACATCTATAAAAAACCATATTCATATATACAATACTATATATGATTTAATTATGACTTTATATTACCCATTCCTTAATGACTCCGTGTTAAAAGCTACATTTCAGGTGATAACCGCCTTGTTTTTCATACATATTTTGAATTATTTTATTGGTCCTCTTACTTGGATCATGATATTATTATTTAAAAAATGTAAACCATGATTTAAATATCGTATATATATTAATTATATATTTATTTATAATAATCTATAAAATATATAAATATTAAACTAAATACACCATTCATGGAGATGGTAGGACATACGTACACATGAATGTTGTTTCGGGTTTCTTTTCATATTGAAATAAATAAGTTAAAAGAAATGTTGTTATATATATAATATCATTAAAGTATAATTATTATTTAATTTATATCATATATGTTCACTATATCCATCCTTAATACATTCCATGTAAAGTGTGAATGAATCATATCGCTTTGAGGAGACTGTAGTCCACACGTCCACAAACAAAGTAATCATATATGCACAATATAGAAATCATGAAGGTATGTTTTATATAAAAATTAAATAAGCATGTATACAAAATAAATATTTTATATATAATATATAAATAGTGTGTCTATTTTAATTCATACCCTTATAAGTGGTAATGAAAAAATGAACAACATTGCCGATAGTTTTCCGTACACATGAATGTCAGATTATTTACCCATTTAATTAGATTGTGTGTAAGTTAAGGTATACACATTAATATTACAGAATAAAAGTATATTTAGGATATTTAGGTTATTATTTAATCATATAATAATAATAATTTAGGTGGTGGAAAATGATAATAAAGAAAAGATCTCCTGGAGGGATGTTACCTCTTCTTTGGGTAACTCCTTTTTGATTGCAAAAGAGGGATTTCTTGGTTGGATTTCTTCAAAAAGGGGAATTCTATGAAGAATTTATGGAATTTAAGAGTATTTTTGGGAAGTTTTTGGGTGAGAAAAAGGTCTTCAGTGTTTTAAATAGGTGAGGGGGGTGAGTGCCCTTTTATAGTGGAGGAGTGACATTCTTGTAAATATAAAAAGGTAAACACTATTGAGATGTGTACCTTATTTCATGGGAATCCAATAATTTTCAAAATTATATAAAATAGAGGAATTGGACTATATTTTTACATCCAAGGTATTTTGGAATTGTTTCTAGGACATTTGGTCCGTTAATATTAAAGTGTAACCATTAAATAAACTAATTTTTTACATTAATCATTATAATAGTCTTAATTACTTTCACTGATATTTTTGGTAAAAACAAAGATTAAATTATTAGTATTTATAAATTATTTTGATTCAAAATATTGAATCCATTTTTTCAAATTATAACCACATAGGTGGCATAAATTAATTTAAAATTAATCTGGAAGAGGTGTCACGACAATAGGGTTTTTAGTGAAAATTTTAAAAGTTTGAAATTATTTTATGTCCAATTTCGAAGTGAAAATGGTTCTAATGACCAAAATTTTATTAATTTATATAAAATTTCTCCAATTAAACTTTAAAACCTAATTAAAATTTTATTTAACTATATAAATGAATTAGATTAAAAATAAATTCTAAAATAAAATGCAGTATTTTTCTCTATTCATCCAAAAATGATGTTTTTCGAAAAAATATAAAAAATTCACCCTAAGATAATTTAGACATTATGAATCAAAAAATGAAGTTTATTTTATAAAATTTAATTTCTAAATGTTTCTAAAATTAATTTTATTATTATTTATATAAAGACATCAAAAGTAATTAATTCTGGAAAATAGTATTTCCAAACAAATAAAGTCCTTTAAAAAAATTATATGTTTTATTATCAATAAGTTTTATTTAGACTAAAAAATTAGAAATTATATTTAAAAATTAGTTATTACTATTTATATTTCTATGTTTATTGATTAAATTATAATTATCTCATTTAAATAATTATAATAATATAATGTTGTTTGGTAGAAAGTCAGTGTTGCATGTAACGCAAGCCAAAACTGTGTTGGGTGCAGCACAATACTATCCTGGTGTAGTATCTAATTATTTTTGACTTATTAAAGAATATAACACAAGAAATAAAATTAATTTATTCAGAATAAGGTTTATAAAAACTTGGGGTGTTATATTTTACACCCGTTAAAATGAATTTTTTCCTCAAATTTAATCTTTTTGATAAAAAAAAATTAGGGATACAACTACTTCATCATATCCTCAAGTTACCATGTAGCTTATTCTAACTAGTGATTTATCCACAAATAATTCACTAGGTGATTGGTCTTGTTTTATAGAACTTTCTATATACGATAAAGAAATTTAACTGGTTGTTCCACATAAGAAAGATCTTGCTCTAGTGGTACGAACTCTGAGTTCACTACATGTAAAGGGTCAAGTATGTACTTCATAATGAAAGATACATGGAACACATCATGAACTCAATAGATATTTGGAAGGAGTTCCAAGTTATAGGATAACATCCCAACATGATGAAGAATATATTAGGGATCTATATACCTAGGGATTAGTTTCACATTATTCCTGAATCACATAACATTATTCTGCGGAGAGATTCATAAAAACACATTCTCAACAACTTCAAATTTTGACCATTCTGATGGTTTTAAACATAATGTTTCTTATGATTTTAATTTTCCTTGATATGCTATTGAATGGTTTTAACTTTATTGACCATTTCTGCATATCCCTCAGGTCCCAATAGATTTCATTCTCTAACTTCATACCAGAATGTTGGAGCTCTACATTTCTTTCCATAAAGGTATTCATAAGGATTAATTTGAATTCTTGAGTGAAAGATATTGTTATAATAAAAATCCAGTAGAATATGGGGATGAACCCAAACACCTATAAAATCTAGATAATACAATCTCAACATATCCTCTATGGTTTGAATTGTTCTTTCAGATGGAAAATATTTATAAGGATAAAAAGTGGGGATAAAACTCATTTATATATCATGTACTTACTGAAGAATTATCCAGAACATTAAGGTAAACCTTTGATCCTGATTAGATACAATGAAATGTCATAATCCATCCAATATTTCCACTTCCTTGTTATATATAATGGAAAGATGATCAAAAGATAATACTTCTCTAAAAGAAATGAAGTGCGATGTATTTGTAATTTGATCGACCATCACCCATATAGAATTATGAATAGTAAACGGTTGGGGGACTCCAATGAAAAAATCCATAGTGATTTTCTCCCATTTCCATTTTGGTATAGGTAATGGATACCACATTCCATTAGACTTTTCTCTTCAAGACTTATCTTACTGGCATGAAAAGTACCAAGATACAAACAATGAGATATCCCTCTTCATGCCATTCTTATATAAGTATTCTTTCAAATATCTATATATCTTGGTACTTCTAGGATGAATATAGAATTATGAACTAGGATCTTAGTCTAATATATCCTTCAAAAAATCCAGTATGGAGAGAACACATACATAGTTCCTAATCCTCATCATTCCCCCATGATTAAGGTTAAACTCATAAACGTTTCTAACATTCTTTTGTAGATCTACATCTTCCATATATGCCTCTTTAATATTCACTTGGGCAGAGGGTTGAACATTCAATGGATCAAGAAAATTTTTTCCCCCTCACTTCAGTATTTCTAGGTCCATCCTTTGAAAATCCAAAAATATTGGATCTTTTTTATCCTCATCATGGATAAGCTATCATGATCCTTTTGACTCAAAACATCAACCACCTATTTTATTTCCCTGGGTGGTAATGTATTGAGAAGTTGTAATATTTTATCATCTCTAACCATATTATGTAGAAAATTTTAAACTCAATATGTGGGAATATATATTTCATCCTTTTATAATCAGTATATATATCACACTCTTCTCCATAAAGATAAAGCCTCCATATCTTCAATGCAGAAAAATACCGCTGCTAAATCCAATTCATGATTTGGGTAGTTTTACTCTTGAATCTTCAACTTCCATGAGGCATATGATATAACCATGTTATTATACATATGAACACATCCAAATCCTTTCTTAGATGAATCCCTATAGATTACAAAGCCTTATCCATTATGGGGTAATGTAAGAAAAAGTGCACTGACTCTGATTCTATTTAGTTCATTGAAATTTTCCTCACATTCATCTATTAATAGGATCCTAAAACCCTTCCAAGTTTACTTGGTTAGAGGAATTGATAGTCATGAGTTATTATCCACAAAATATTGATAATATCAAGATAAACCAAGAAATATATGGATCTTCGTCATCTCGGTTGATTAATGCCAACATTCAATAGCCTCTTTATTTTATCGATCTACAATTATACCCTATGATGAGATTATATTCCTTAAAAATGAAACATTTAATAGAAAAATTCACACTTTGTAAATTCTTCATATATTTTCCCCTTCCACAAGGTATTTAGTAAAATTATAAAGTGGCTTTCATGATCTTCCTTTCACTTTGAATAGAAAAGAATATCATCTATAAAGACTACCAAAAAATTATTGAGGTAATCTATAAAGACTCTATTCATCAAATATATGAAGATAAAGGGGGAATTAGTAAGACTGAATGGCATAACTATATATTCATAGTTTCCATACCATGAATGGAATTACATCTTGAGTATATACTACATCCTCACCCTCAATTGGGAATATACATAATGAAGTTTACTGTTGGAAAATTATTGAGCTATGCACAGTAGATTAAACAAGTAATTAATACAGGGAAGGGGATATTTTATCTTGATCGTGATCTTTTTCAAATCTCAATAATCTCTATAGAGTTTCATTTATCCATCTTTATTATTTACAAAAATAATAGGTAAACCCCAAGGAGACACATTTGACCAAATGAATCTCTTATCAAGGTTTTCTTGGATTTTATTCTTAAATTCTTGTAACTCAATCGATTTCATTCTATATGAGGTCTTTGAAATTAGTGTCGACCCAAGTATGGGTTTTATTGAGAACACAACTTATTATTTTGGTGGTAGGATAGGAAAAAAATCCATAAAGACATCCAAAAATTCATGAACAACATCCATATCATCGATGTCCATATTCTCCCCAACCATTTGATACAAACAACCCTTATGAATGGGAATTACGACCCATACACTGGATTTAATCTCCATAGGACGTTTTTACTTATCGTCAAATTGATATTTGATCATAGGACAATTTGAAAAATCAGAAAACACTTCCATTAATTTATAATTGATTTGTGATTTATATAGAGAAAGAAAATCCATGCTTGTGATGACATCAAATTCAACTAGAGGATGAATGAAAATATTATCAGGAAGCACATTCGCATAAATATCAGCCGGAGAGGAATCATATAATTGAGATGAAATCATCATACCATTAAGAGTTTTAATTTATAATTCCATATCTAATAATTTTAGTTGAATTTAATACCCTTACAAAATTCATTAGGTATGAAAGAGTTGGTAGTTCCAAAATCAAATAATAAATTACCACTTAAAGAGGGTATAATAAAATTACCGTTCACCATGTCATTATCGCATCCATCATTAGAAATAATGATCATATGATATTCATGTTATCCCTTGGATTATGAGGTTTTTGACTTCAATAATCATTACTATCCCTTACGTTTGGGAACTAGTTAGTAAAATTTTCATTCTACTGACACTTGTAGCACTGAAGTGGGGGAGGTGCATTCTATGAATTTTTCTCACCATTCATATTTTAAGATAACTTCTTCCCATCACTTTGGTAATCAAATACATGATTACCTTCCATTACGCACTTAAAAAATTATTTAGACCCTTTAAGGAAATTTCTTACATGTTTCATTCCACAATTGGAGAATTAAGGAAGGCTCATCATCTTCTCTTTATGTTTTATGTGTTTCTCTTTTAAATCCATATTCTTTTTCTTGTTAAAACCATGATATTGATATGTAACTCCTACCTTAATTTCAACCTGGATTGTACAACACACAATATATTCATGGATACTAATTTCTATTATGTCCAAAAACCTTCTAAGGCTTGGATTTAGGTCACTAAAGAACATATCAAATTTAATTTCACGTTGGATGATGATTCTTGAAAAATACCTTGAAAGCCTTGTAAAATTATCTTCATAGGTACCAATATATTCATCATACCTTTTTTAACTCAAGGATCTCTTTTTACAACTTTTTACAAAGAATACAAGGAATGTTTTTATTAAAAAATATGTTCTAGGACTCATCCCAATCGGTGGATTCAATTTCATCTTGCTACCTCATATTATTGATTTTAGTCCACCATTGGTCTGATCTACCTTTTAAACAATAATGAACCATAATGAATTTCTCATGTTATGAACACTAGAGAATAGATAAAATCATTTCAGTATTATTGATCCAATATTTAGAAACAAGTGGATCAGAAGACCCCCTGAAAGAAGGTGGACATTTCCTCATGAAGGACTCAACAAAATATTGTTCCCTTAATTGCTCATTTGGAAGTCCATTATGATTCATAGATTGATAAATCCATGTATAGAAATTATATTTTTCATTCAATATCCCATAGAATTTAGTTTCTAAAGAGTTAAATCATAGCATTTTCTGTTGCAATCACCATTAATGTGATTCTGTTAGCTTCCAACCATTGACTAAAACCAAAAATTATTGATTAAGAAACAATTATTATAGGGGGGCATCACATAATCCTGAAAAAAAAATTATAGGCTGTCTAAATTGTTTCACCTTATTTAATCTATGAAACATTAGGTTCATCCTATTTTATTCACAGATAACATATATTTAAATATTACATGATGTTTCCTGTAGAGTTTGTAAATTCCAAAATCATGCCCCTGAGAGTGTCTGACTAGGTTTGTAGTAAGGCATATTGTTGTTTACTGGGTTATGCTTGAGTTAATCCCATCACACCTTTTTAGAGTTGTTACACCTAGCTAAATCAATGCTCAATCCACATACACCTGTAGTATCCAGATAAGGATGTATTTCTCAGAAACCACTCAATCTATCCTTCACGAAAATTTCAGGACATTTTCCAATACTTTTCCTTATCCTTATACATGTATATAGGGTTCTCATCAATGTTGTCTCATCGTAGTTTCCAATGGTTAACTAAAATTGTAATATGATACCAACTATAGCGACCCTCGCTTATAATATATTAACATTACATCCTTTTTTCAGAATACTTAATACATTACAAAAATACATTCCCAATGACCATATTAGTGTAGTGCATTTGAAACATGGAAACATAAAAAATAGTTCATAATTGAGCTACAATATCTCCCATTAGGTTCTTCATGACTAGCACTCTTCTTTGACACATCATACATAATACATATCTTCAGAAATTGGGGAACGGAAACATAAAAAAAGGGTGATCATAAATGCTCAGTAAGGCTAAACATGGGAGATATGTAGGAATAATCATGAGCATACAGGTATGAGAACATGATCATAATCATTATAATATCATAACTTGTATGTCAAAGATCGTAAACATGAAACATGGAATAAATATTTATAATTACTATGAGATGAATCATAAGGGAATAAAGAGGATAATACATGGAATCATAAAAAAGGAATAATAACTGGAATTTTTTGTAGATACATAAGCATATAAAATGATTCTCATAGTAGTCAAGACATCGATGACAAGGCCATCTTATTAGTACGGTTTCACTATCCATACCATCTTGATAGTCATGGTTCAATTCCATGATCATCTTATTAGAAAAGGTTCATTCCCAATACCATATTTGCAGATAAAGTCCTTTACTGAACTGAGTTCACTCCCTATTCCATCCTTGACTATCTCATGAGAGATAAATCTTTACCCAATGCATATGAGAGAGATATTGGTCCCAACCATATCACAAAGGAATCTAATATATGTGTTCCTAAAGATCATAAAAATCATATAATAACCCATGAAATGAAATGGGTATCATTAAAATGAAATATTATCATAACATTGGAAAAAGATATGGGTTTCATAATGATTTCATTCATGTATAACCTATGAAAATAAACAGATTTTATAAGCATATAATCTGTGAAAAAAAAAACATGTTTCATAAACATAATTCCATAAAATAACATTCAGAGTAATAATATGAATGATAACCTTGGATAATATCCCCATAAAGTCTTGATTACACAGAATTATGTCATCTTATATGGGGAATTATTTTGAAAAATCATTTGAAAATTTTGTTTGAGGAAAATATCTTTTCTTCTTTGGAAAACAATTTTTAAAACATAAAACATGTTTGGAAACTTTTTCCGTGGAAATAGCTTTGAAAACTGATAAAGGGTTCCTTAAAAATCATAAAACATTATTAAAATATTTTTCCTTGAAATTTATATTAAAAAAAAATTTAATTTTTTTTTTTAAACATGGTTTTTAATAAAAAACAAATTTCCAACCAAAGAGAGAAATAATGTCATATTTTCGTACAAAAAAATCTTATAAATATCAAGTACCAAAGAGTAGGGAAATGGTAAAAATACATGAATATATCATTAATAACTAGAAGATAAAATATTCAAGGGTTTTCATGAGATATGGATCATGATATTTCATTAATGGAAGCATAATCATGAAAAATCCTGATAAATAATGAGATTATCTCAATAAACTCTTATAACATGGTAAATTTGAATCACACTCCACATGTAAGAAAATAAAATTAAATTTAAGATTTAAATATCACTAAAATAAGGAAATTGATTATATAACATTTCAAATGGTAGTATATAAAGTCGTAAAAGACAATTGATGCATAACAAAACATGTGTTTGAGTACATGAAAATTGAGACAAAATTACTTTACCGATTTAGGGACTTTTTAACCAGAAAACACTTGAAATAATGATCAAAAATTGATATGTAAATACACATAAATATTAGTATAATAATATTTTAATAAATTCATGGGTAGTATATACACCACCCAAAATAAATGAGTAGTGAATATGGAATAAATCTCACAGAAATAAAAGTGAGATGAGAAAACCGTTAATATATGAGTAATTTTTGAATTGTGATCCCAATGAAACAATAACATAAATTAAAAATTTTATTTAATTAAATAAAGTAAATTAATAATATATAATTTCATGGATCAGTGTATATACCACACCAAATAAGAGAGTATTGAATATGGCATGGATCTCATAGAAACAAAAAGTGAGATGAAATTCCCTTACCTTTTGCATTGACTCTCATTGTATGCATTCAAACATCATGTATAATATTATAATTTTATTAGACAAATTTCATAGAAACATATTCATATATATAATACCATATATTATTTACTTATGAATTTGAATTACCCATTCATTAATTACTCCATGTTAATAGTTACGTTTCAGGAGATAATCGTCTTGTTTTTCATACATGTTTTGAATTATTATTCTTGGTACTATTACTTAGTTCATAATTTTATTATTTAAATAATGTAAACCATGATATAAATATAATATATATTAAATATAAATTTATTTATAATAATCTATAAAATATATAAATATTAAACGAAATACACCATTTATGGAGATAGTAGGCCGTACGTACGCATGAACTTTGTTTCTATTTTCATATCATTTTGAAAGAAAGAAAGTAGATTATATGTATGTACATATATATAAATATAATATGAATAAATTATATATATTATATCATTTATATCATATATGGTCACTAAAACCATCCTTAATACATTTCATGTAATGTGTGAACGAATGACATTGCTTTGAGGAGGCGGTAGTCCACACATCAACACACGAAGTTATCACATATCCACAATATGGAAAGCATGAATGTATGTTTTATATAAAAATTACATAATTATTAATACAAAATAAAAAATATATATCATATAAAAAGATAATTTATTTATTAATTACCAACAATTATATTTAGTAAATGAAAAACAAACAACATCATTTAGCGAGGTGGATGTCCGCCGTACACACAAATTGTATATTTGTTATCCATTTTATGGTATTGTGTGTAAGTGTAGGTACAATCCTCAATATAACATCATATTAGTATATTAATGTTACATAGTTAATTATATAATCATTTAATAAGAATAATTTTGGTGGTGGATAATGAATATAAATGAAAATAGCTTATGGAAGGATGCTACATCTTTTTTGGGTAACTCTTTTTGGTTTGCACAAAAGGGATTCCTTGTTTGGATTTATAAAAAAGGGGTATTCTATGAAAACTTTAGGGAAGTTTTTATGATATTTTGGTAGGTTTTTGTCGATACAAAGGGATTTATAGGTGTAATTAAGTGAGGGGGTGGGGGCCCTTTTATAGTGGTGGAGGAGTGACATTATTGTAAATATAAAAATGTAAACAATATTGAGAGGTCTTCCTTACATAATGGACATCCAATAATTGTATAAAATATATAAAATATGGGAATTGTTCAATAAATTTCCAGAAAATAGATTTTGGACATGTTCCTAGGTCATTTGGCTCCTTATGATTAAAGTTTAACCATTAAGTAAACTATTTTTTTACCTCAATCACTGTAATTAATTTTAATTACTTTCAATAATATTTTTGGTAAAACAAATTTGACATTATTATGAATTATAAATTGTTATTTTTAAAAATATGTAATACATTTTGAAAAATTATAAACAAAATTTTTTTAGAAATTAATTTAAAATTATTACTCTAGACGTGTTGCAAAAACATGTTTTTTAGCAAAACTTTTTAAAAGTTTGAAATGATTTTATATCCAATTTCAATGTGATATTAGTTCCAATGAACTAAATTTCATTAATTGATGTAAAATTTATATAATAACACTTTAAAATCAAATTAAAATATAATTTAACTACATAAATAAATTAGATTAAAAATAGTTTTAAATTAAAATCCATAATTTTTCACTATTCACCAAAAATGACGTTTTTATGAAAAATATCAAAAATTAACACATTGTTATTTTTATATTACTAATTAAAAAGTAAGTTTATTTTAAAATATTGAATTTCTAAAAGTGCTTAAAATTATTTTTATTATTTTTAAAAATATGACATGAAAAGAAGTTCATTTGGGAAAATAGTATTTTCAAACATATAAAGACTTTACAAAAAAATTTATATTTTCTTATAAATAAAATTTAATTATATAAATAAATTATAAATAATATTTAAAAACTATTTATTTCTATTACAATTACTTTGTTTCTTTCCAGGTTATAACTATCCTATTTAAATAATAATATAATGTTTTTTCCTCGAAGCTTATTGTTTGGTATAAGACAAGCCAAGCCAGAGTTGTATGTAGCCAAATATTATCTTGGTGTAGTGTTCAATTTTTTTTGACTTATTGTAGTATTTAATGAAAGACATCAAATTAATTTAATCAAAAAATGGTTCATAAAAACTCTAGATGTACACTCTCTGTAATCGAGTTTTTCCGGAAAACCCAAGGAAGTCTTCATGCGTCATTGCTATATAGCTTCCAACACTAGTTCCACATGAAAAGTTGTTGGGGAGTGTGTATATAGAGGCTTACATGCCTGATCCACCATCGGTGATTGGATTTTAGCCACCTGAACCCTCTAACATCTCGTTACAATGTTGTCGTGTCGTTCTTGTTTTCGCTCCAGATCCCAAATCCACAAAGGCCTCACCCACGACACAAAAATCTCTCTATTCCATTTCTAAATTTCCAATACATTTATAATTCATAAAACCAAACTGAATCTATAAGATTTATCATGATGGAACCCACCCTTGGATTTTCGAACCCAAACCTTCTAGGCCAATGATGAAGAATGCGATGAACGGAGGGGGAAAACACATAAACATTGAAAATATATCATTGTCAAAGTGTTCTCTGACAACACCCACAAAAGTAGGGTATCCAGGGTGATAAGTCACAGAACAAAAAATAATAATTTTTTTAATAGAACTAATAAAATTATGGGGCTGATACAAAGAACAAATATCCTAGATCAGAAGAATATAATTATAAATACATGCTGAATATTTTAATTAAAGGTGTGGGAACCACAAATGAAGAGACTTATCACTAAAATGATCAATAATATGTGAATAACATGTTCTCTAGTGATGAAGAAGTCTCTCCCAGATCATTACCTCTCGATCCACCATGATCTGATCTGCCATTATCCCCCGATGTGATCCGATAATGAAGAATCCATTATCATCCTATCAAATACTCCTATGGTTTTGCAGGAAACCCTATAGAAAAATAATAATGAGATATTTATAGAAGTTATCAGGTTATGTAATTTTAAATAAATTTGTTGAATTTAATTATTTATTTTAATTACATGCTACATCAATGACTGACTCAACCAAATTTTTTGCACTAACCAACCATTAGTCATTCATTGGGTAAACTCTGTGTTTTGAAATCAATCATAGAGTCATATTTTCCATTCATGGTCTTGAAAAATGAAAAAAAATAAACATTGAAAAGATGAATGTTCATATATTAAAATATATTAATATTTTTAATATATTAATTTTAGGGTCCCGAGCCACCAAAAATCCGCCCCAAGTCTAAGGATAAATCAAAATATATTCATAGAAATACTCACAGGATAATTCAATAATAATATTGTCATTATCGAATTGTATCCATAAAACCATTCTTTTTTCTTTGAAGCTCAGTGGATATGCATAGGGATTTTTTTTATCATATCCCATGTACATTAAGGATGTGAACTACCATTCACTAAAGTTCATCATTTTCACGATGAATAGGTCCTCCAAATTTTTTGTTGTTGTGTGAAGAGGAAGATGTTCCACTTACTTGTTTGAGTGTATGTGGAGAGGAATATAAGATCAATAAGGATCCGTGAGTAATTTTTCTTTGTGAAGGGTTTAATAAGGATAATATTTCCCATAATACCCAGTGTTCATATTCATGTTTCTTGTGAAGTGAATCATATGGAAAAAGCTGGTTGTGCATGATTGCATGAATGAGAAGAAGAAAGGATGCATGATATCATCCAAAAGAAAATGTGTAAAACACATTGAAATAAATATTACAAAAATCAAAATACATTGAGTTGGAACTTAAAATAATAAGGATAAAAAATTTATATGTTCTTAAAATAGTCAAGGTTTTCGCTCACATGATATAAAAACTGTCTGTGAAGGTGCATTTAATAGTTAAAGTACATAATGTAATATTGAAAGAATATTACGACTCATTTACTCAAATATTTTGATTCCCTAAGAAATATCAAGAACTGATATAATTATCCTTGGGTATATTTTGTATCAAATAGAATGACAATATGACACTACAATTTAATATATCATGTTGTTTTTAAAAGAAAAAAAGTAGAATAAGTAATTGTGATAATTTTTATTGATATTTCATTGATTCAATAATCATAAAGGAGGTTTTTTTTTCTAGATAGACTAGAAATTTAGTGTATTGGAATGAAGAAGATATGTTCTACCAGATAATGAATAGAGATGTGATTATCATTTGGATCAAAGAAAAATTCTAAATTATCTATCCACAAAATAATTATATTATTGTGACTGAAGTGAGAAGAAGAATAAGAACTATAGTTTTCTATTTTATACTCTAAATAATTAGAAGAGTTACTTTCCTTCTATGGTAAGTAATAAGTGAAGAAGTTAGTGGATGAGAAAATCAGCATTGTGAAATCCAACAGAAGTCCCATATACTGAAAGAAATTATTTATGATACACAGTATATTAACAAAAAAGGTGAAGTTTGTCTTGAGAGGAAGTATTAGGAAACATCGAGACGCTATAAGTTAGACCAGGTTATCACCAGTCCAGGGAAGAAGAATAGTTTCCTTCCCGCATAATGTATAGGGACCTACACTAGATAGGGATTATTTTCTATCAACACCACTATAACTTGAAAACTCTTTATAATGAAGAAACATTATACTGATCATCAACATACATGATAAAGAATAGATTATTTTATTATATAGTTAACATTTTAAAAACATTGTATGCTATCTTTTATGGCTTTCATATTATTTCATGAAATGAATAAATGATAATAAAAGAATCAATATCCAAACAAATATAAGATGTTAAAAGGATAAATGTTATAATTGGTGAAAAAGTTGTCAACACGGATTCACCACCATATCAGTGTTGATTATTTCTTGATGTTTTCCTTTTAGTTATTTGAGATAATTTTAAATATTTAGGGATTGGTATAAGAGAAATTTAGTGAAAACACTAGGCGTAAGTATAAGGGATAATTATTTTTATAGGATAAAATCTTGAAGTCTTTTCAAAGTAGATATTGTGTGGATATTCTTGAAATAAAATCCCTTTCTTGATAATGGAATGTGGATGTGGTTGTGGCATGGATACACTAAGGTTTAATCACACATAAAACGGTTCACTGAGTATCAACTCAAAATTAACTCTAGTGAACAATGGGTTGTCCTAGTACTACACACATGGATAAACACTCATGGGGGATATGATTTTGTTAGTCACACTCTCTTTACAATACATTATGAATGATTTAGTTTTTAAGGAATTTGGTTAAGGAATATGAGATAACCCAACCTACCATTACATATATTAATATGAGAATGTTTTTTTAACTGAATGATAATGTAATAATTATAAATAGTATTCCATTTTGAGGTTGAATTTCTCATGTAGTTATCATAAAATAATTCATTTATTGTTTTTATAACCCATGACTACTACTTTTGGTATTATTAATGGATGAATCCCAAAGGAATCAAGTTAATAATGGATTCTATGGACTATGAATAGATTGTACTAATGAGAAACCTAATAGGATAAGATCTATAATGAGAAATCATTTGGTTATGCCTAATCAGCTATCATAAATTATGATTAACAATGGGAACATAGTTTAGTTTCTAATCATAATAAAGAATAAGATGATGGAGTCTCATGGAAGATCATGTAATGAATATGGTTAAGGAAAGAAGATTCAATTTCCATTTTGGAAAAAATGTGGTATGATTAATCAAGGGGAGTGTACTAAAGGAACTTGGAGATATTTTATGTATGAAAAAAGGAGGATATATAGAGAATAATTCCTAAGGAAACGTTAACATATAATTAGACACATATATAGTTTTCATAATGGCATCACTAATAGTTCAATGTCTTAAATATGAGGAACTTGGACATTATCCAAATTAATTCTCAAATCCAAGGTGATAAGGACAAAGAACTTCTAAGATAAGGGAAATCTTATGATACCAAAAATATTGGAAGTGTGTTCCGAAAATGATATGGAATGAGGAACCCTGGTCACTATGAGGGTTTTAATATTATCTTATTCAATACACTCCACTTTACCTAGAATGGTTACTAAAAACATAAAATCATCACCCAATTAATGGATTCTGAATTACTATTAAAAAATTCTAGTGGCATGAATATTGTATCCCATGTATATATCTCCTCTCTAATAGATGTATATAGGAATGTTCTTACTTTAAAATTTTATTATTATTTATTTGTTTTAATTCGATGAGATATTAGCCACAGATTATCTATCTTGTCATAGAGGTTATGATAGTTTCGAAGAAAGGAAAATAAAAACCAAAAATAAAACCATGACCACCTATTAAATATGAATATGAAATCATTTTACTCACATTATATTAGGGTCTTTAACAAAAATTGTAAAAATAAAAACTCACCATTTGTTATATTCCTATTATGAGGGAATATATGAGGTCACTAGTCATAAAAATTATAGTGCAGATGAAAACTCATTAGAAATTAATTATGGACTAATGTTTATCTTATAGACTCCATTCATTATTTTATTAGTTACAGATAATTAAAATTGCGATGATGTAATTTATTTAAGGGTGGATAATGTACCAACCCAAAAATTCACTATGTATTTTCCTTAAATAAATAATTTGCTAATAGCCTGTTCTACATGAAAAACTGAATTAAAATGAGTTGTGACACATTAGATGAACATTATTAAGAAATTATGAGATTAATAAAACCTATTTTAATTTAAAATATAGTAATGAATTAAAATTTCTTATGTTTAAAGGACAAATAATTAATGTGATTTAATATTTAAAAGGATTGTTCTTTGTCAAATAACTGTTTAAATTTTGGATAAATTAAATAGACCAATTTTAAATTATTATTATGATAATTTATGATATTAAAACATATTTAATAATATATTAACATTAATTAAATTATAAATTGGTATGGAATAATATAAAATACAATTAATGTTCAAAAAATACAATTTTCAATAAATGTTGTTTTCTTTATACATTGTATTTTAATTTAAAAACTATTTTTATACATTTTTGAATTTGAATTAGATAAAAAAATAAAATTTATGAATTTAGAATATAAAAATAATCTCAGTGATAATTTTTTCATTTTTCTGAAATAAATTATTTTTAGCGAATAGTGGGAAATATTGTTTTTACTAACCATATCATTTATGAGTCTATCAAGAAGTGGTATTATTTAAAAAATTATAAAATATTTTAATGAATAAATATGTATATAGTGATTAAAAATGTACATTATAAATACAATACTAATTTTATGATAACCATGTTTAACATTTTATGACCCTCAGTAAAATTTTCCAATAGAAGAAATTATTTTTAATCATTTATATTAATTAAATATTATTTTGGTAAAATTAGGTTATGGACTGATTTTAAATATAAATAAATTTTATTTGTTTAAAAATAAACAATATATATCATCAAAATAAAATTCTTTTATATTTTAATGAAACACATAACTTTTAAGCTAAAAATACACTTTTTCTAAAAAATAGGGTTTTACACACTATATCCCCTAATATTAAAATTATTTTTTTATTAAATATAGAATTGTAATGGAATAAAATGGATTTCATATATTTAATAAGTATTTACAAATAATTTAATAATTTCAATTTACATTATTGTCAAAGAAAATTAATTACTTAGGTTACAACTTGTTACTATGATAAAATCCAAAAGTGCAAAAGGGTTAACCAAAAAGGTAAAAATCATAACTTGTCAAAAACATGTTGATAGTTTATCATTTTAAATTTGGATATACCAAAACATTTTAAATTAAATTATTTTCTAGTTTAGATTCTTCTTGATATGTGAAACACATGCTCTCTTTATATTAAGTTGATATATTTATAAATATGTCATTATCACCACTTATAAAAGGGCCCTCTAAACAACCATTAAAGACCAGTATTAATTTTAGTTTCCCCTTGGAATATTTCCCTTTTCCCTTACCCTATAATAATATTTCATTTACTTATTCTTATTTACATAATATTATGTCCTAATTCTCAATTTATATAGAGTCATCTAAGGTAAATTTTAAGAATTGAACATGTGTACTAATCTTTCACTAATTACTTTTCTTTTCTATCTTACCATTAAAAATATAATTTTATATTTAATATATAATTATATAATAATTATTTTATAATTAATATTATTATTCTATGTTAATAATAATTAACCACTTTTCCCATTTTCCATTAAGAAAAATGGAAAATATTATCAGTGCATTTGTGCAGACTACCATCTCCACAAAGCAATGTATTTCATTTTTCACTACTTAATTTTTTACACAGTTATAAGTATGGTATTAATTAATAAACTTGACATTTAAAATAAAAATATGATTATTCATAGAAAAATAATAATCTAATTTCATTCCCTTTCATCCATTAAGGTGAACGAAAACACCATTTGTGCATTCGTGCAGACTATTGCCTTCATGAAGTAATACAACTCATTTTTCATCTAGTCTTTTTTATTTATTAAAATATCTTAAAATATAATTAAATACTTTAAAATATCTAGTTAATATAATAATTATTCTATAATAATTATATTATTAAAAAAATAACTTTCATATCCATACTCATCCAGTAAATATGGTATGTTCATGTTTGGGCCGGTCAAACCACCTACTTGAACAATGCTATAAGATTATATCATTGATGACTTGGATAAATTAATTACTGATAATATTGGATATAAATATGCAAATAAATATTTTATTTTTTATGGTTAATATTATATTTAATTCATTAATTAACATACCAACGCCCCTTTGTTAAAAATCCCTAAAACATGATCATCACTAATTTCATATTTAAGGATCATAACAAAAAACTCCCACAGAATGACATTATGAAATTATATATAATAATGAATCATATGTTATAGTACCTTATATGATCTTATAATTTTTCACTTCAAGAGTATAATAAATAACTACACCTCTATTATAAAACCATTTCAAAAAAATCAATATTACTGACAACCAAAATATTTGAAAATATTTAATAACTAACTAATATACATGTATAGAATAAGTGTAAATGATTATATATATATATATATATGAATAAGGTTATTAAATAGTCTATTAATATAGTTATTTAATTTATATATGATATTCAATCACTTTAGTGGAAGTCAAGAATTAAGGTAAAGGGTTCTTTGTCTCAGATTTGATTTTGTGAGACTTATTTCTTATTATACTCCATGATATATTTAATATTTTATGATTAATTACCAAAGAATGTATTTTATAATATTCATTTAATTTAGGGGGTTTGAATATCTATATCGTGTTCTCTATTAAAATGTCTTTCTATTTTAAATTTATCAATGTTGTACGGATTTTTGTTAACTCAACTCCCTTCGTTGAGTTATGATGATTCTTATTGAAATTATTTCTAACAATATAGGTTTATTAAAGCATAATATTTAATTTAATAATATATTTTATTCAACTATATTGTAAAATTACCTTTTAATTAAAATATTTTACATCGATAAAATTTATTTTTAAAAAATTATATCATTCTTGAGAGTAAATCTCTTCCTCTTTAATGATGGTTTCCCCACCTTGTATTTATTTACCTTCCTTCAAATGTTCTAATTTATATTTTTAAACCAAATTATGTTTTATTTTTTATTACCTCAAATTTTATATTTTTATATTTTTTAAATTAATATTTATTTTCCCTTTTTTATGATGTGTTTTTTCAATAAATATATTTTAAATAGGTTTCCTTCAATAATCATTTGTTTTATTTTCCACATATCATTTTGTTTAAATGAACATTATTTATTTTCAAGGATCTATTATTGTGGATTGTTTTTATAGTTAATTTTTTTATATATATTCATATGAACTTTTCAAAATAAATGTATTTTTAAAGTAACCCATAAATTTTTGTAACAAGGAAACATTAAAAAAATTATAATAACACATTTATGGTTTAATTTCCATTTTACTCATCATCTAAAAAATATTTATTTCCTTGGAAATTTACATTCAATAATTACCCTCTAAATTCTCTTATACTATTTTGGAATATTAAACTCATGTAAATCCATTTCTCCATTTATCTAACCTGTTCATTGAATGTTTATAATTTTTCTTTCAATGTCTTTCCACAGTGAACACTCTATATTTCCTTCCATTAATTTAATGTTGTTCAAATATATTCGATACATTGATTGATTAGGGAAATTATTGAATTAACCACATATGCTTTATCTATATAGTGTAAATACCTTAATCTTGATTATCTATATAAAAGTGTATTTTTCTTGAAAGATACTAAATATAATTAAATAAACTTTTTCCATGGGTATATCATGTTATGATTATTGATGGAATTATTAATGTTTTCCCTATATCATTCCATTTTAAACCCATATAAAACCCATTTTATTTCTATGAGTTATATATGATATGATGAATAATTGATTTCATGCTGAATCCAAATGTATATATGGAAATGAGGTGGGTCCTATATCTCCCTCTAATTCATTGGTTACATTTTATATCTCATGATATAATAAGGCATGGATATAATGAGTTTGTTCATAAAGGCATGGGTATAATGATTTTTCTCACATTTTAATGCATGGAAATAATGAGTTTTTTCAAAAAAGAGTGGGCATAATAATTTTTCTTAAAATTTTTCAAATGATTTTGATTATACCTCCTTTCAAAGATACTTTTCTTTTTTAGGATATATTACATTCCATATTTATACTAATTTTATAATATATTCCACAGATTAATGTTATTCTATGTCGTATGACATGATTTATGATCTATGATTTTTTTTGTATAACTTTATTTTGTTTCCAAATTATACCCATATTCAAATATTATGATCTCTTATGGTTAAGGATTGTTAGTACATATGTTTACCCTTACTATGCATCTAAGATCACCCCTTTCTTATATTTCTATTTCCCCAGGTTGTGGGGAAAATTAATACATATGATGTGTCTAGATGAATATATTTTATAGATAAATATTGGTAGATGTTTATGTATTGTTATGGATTTAGTAGTATCATATATAATGGAAAAAGTCCAATTAGTTGGAACATACACGGGTTTTGATAGTAAATATTTTGTCCTAATTATCTAAAAATATAAACCTAAAAGATCATGATAAGGTATTCTAATTAATTATTTTCTTTAAGTCATGAAATTATGAGATGATAATATTCGTGATCTATCATAGGGCCTCTCCATAGTATATAAATTCTCATACTTCAATTTTTTTTGATATTCTTGATTTATCTCTGACCATGTAAATTTATATTTATGGTGTTTTATCCCCTCAATCGACCCTCTCAAATACATTGATGACTCCCAATCATTCCTCTATTGATCTTTGTAATATCCCTAGATTTCTTCAAGCTTTGAATCTCATTCTTCAAGGTAACTCCATATAGTAGAGAATCTGTATACAAATCATCAACATACATGATAAGGACTATATTCCCTTATTTGGTAGTAAAACTTTTAAAAACATTGTATACTATCTTTTATGGCTTTCATATTATTTCATGAAATGATGAAATGAGAATAAAAGAATCATGATCCTAAAAACTCTAAGATGTGAAAAGGATAAATGTTATAATTGGTGAAATTGTTATCAAAACCAATTCACCCCTATGTCAATGTTGAGTATATCCAGAAGTGTCACTTTTAATCATTTCAGTAAATTTTAAATATTTATGGATTGGTTTGAGAGAGATTTAGAGAAAACTCTAGGCATAAGTATAAGGGATAATTATTTTTATAGGATAAGATCATTATGTTTTTTAAAAGTAGAGATTTTGTTGATATTCATGAAATAACATCCCTTCCTAGATAATGGAAAGTGGATGTGGTTGTGGAATGGATACACTGAGGTTTAGTCACACATAAAATGGTTCATGGGTATCAACTCAAAATTAACTCTAGTGAACGATGAGTTGTCCCAGTACCACACACATGGAGAAACAATCCTAGGGGATATGATTTGGTTAATCACACTGTATTTATAATCCATTATGAATGAATTAGTTTTTTAAGAAATTTGGTTAAATAATATGAGATAACCCAACCTACCAAAACCAATATTAATATGAGATTGGTTTTTGTTGAACTGAAATATAATGTAATAATTTGAAATAGTATTCCATTTTGAGGTTGAATCTTTCATGTTGTTATCAAAAAATAATTTATTTATGGTGTTTATAACCCATGATAACTACTTTTGGTTTTATTAATGGAAGAATCCTAAAGGAATTAAGTTAATAACAGATTTTATGGACTATGAATAGATTTTAAGAATGAGAAACCTAACGGGATTAGAGCTAGAATGAGAAATCATTTGGTTATGCCTAATCAGATATCACAAATTATTTTTATCAATCTGAAATTAGTTTAGTTTTCAATCATAACAAAGGAGAAGATGATGGAGTCTCATGTAAGTTAATGTAATGAATATGGTTAAGGAAAAAAGATTCAATTTCCATTGTGGAAAAAATGTGGTAAGATTCATCAAGGGGAATGTTCTAAAGGAAACTTGGGGATATTTTATGTTTGAAAAAAGGAGGATAAATAGAGACTAATTGATAAGGAAATGTGAAGATATCATTAGAGACATATATAGTTTTTATAATTGTATCACTAATAGATCAGTGTATTATATATAAGGAACTTGGATATTATCCAAATTAATCCTCCAATCCAAGGTGATAAGAACCAAGAAATTCCATGATAAGGGAAATCCTAAGAAACCAAAACTATGGAAGTAGGTTCAGAAAATGATATGGAATAAGGAACCCTAGTCACTATGAGGGTTTTAATAATATCTTATTCAACCCACTCATCTGTACCTAGAATGGTTACTAAATACATAAAATTGTGACCCCAATGAATATATTCTGAATTACTATTAAAACCCTCTAGTGGTATGAATATTGTATACAAAGTATATATCTCATCTCTAAAAGATGTATATAGGAATGTGATTCCTATAAAATCCTATTATTATTCATTTATTTAAATTTAATGAGATATTATGCATGGATTATCTATCATGATACAGAGGCTAAGATAGTTTCATAGATATGAAAATAACAACCCAAAATAATCCCATGACCACTTATTAAAGATGAATATGAAATCCTTTTACTCCCATTATATAGGGGTCTTTAACACAAATGCTCAAAAAAAATACCAACATTAGTTATATTCCTATTACGAGGGAATATATGAGGTCACCAGTCATAAAAATTATAGTGAGGATGAAAACTCATTAAAAATTAATTCTAGAGTAATATTTATCTTATGGACTCCCTTCACTATTTTATTTGTTTGGGATAATTAAAATTGTGAGGATCTAATTTATTTAAGGGCGGATGATGTACCAACCTAAAAATTCACTATGTATTTTCCTTAAATAAATAATATGTTAATAGCCCGTTCTTCATGAAAAACTGAATTAAAATGAGTTGTGACATATTAGATGAACATTATTAAGAAATTATGAGATTAATAAAACCTATGTTAAATAAAATTATAGTTATAAATTAAAATTTCTTACGTTTAAAAAAATATAATTAATGTGATTTAATATATAAAAGGATTAATTTGTGCCAAATAAATGTTTAAAATATGGATAAATTAAATACACCAATTCTAATTGATTATTATGATAATTTATGATATTAAAATATATTTATTAATATACTAGCATTAATTAAATTATAAATTGGTATGGAAGAATATCAAATTCAATTAATGTTCAAAAAAGACAATTTTCAATAAAATTTGTTTTCTTTATACTTTGTATTATAATTTAAAAAATATTTGTATACATTGTTGAATTATAATTAGATAAAAACAATAAAATTTATGAATTTAGAATATATAAAAAATCCTAGTTATAATATTTTTATTTTTTCTTAAATAATTGATTTTTAGCGAATACTGAAAATATAGTTTTTATTAACCAGATCATTTATTAGTCTATCAAGAAGTTGGTATAACTTAAAAAATTATAAAATATTTTTAATGATAAAATATTTATATAGGGATTAAAAATATACATTTTTTAAAACAATTCTAATTTTTAGAAACCCATGTTTAACATTTTATGACCCTAAGTAAAAATTTTCAATAAAAGAAATTATTTTTAATCTTTTATATTAATTAAATATTATTTTAGTAAAATTAGGTTATGGATTGATTTTAAATAAAAATAAATTTTATTTTTTAAAAAATATATCAATTTATATCATCAAAAAAAATTCATTGATAATTTTATCATACACATAAATTTTATGCTGAAAATACACATTTTCTAAAAAATATTATTTTACACATTTTATCCCCTAATATTATAATTATATTTTATTAAATATACAAATTTCATCGAATAAAATGGATTTCATATTTTTAATAAGTATTTCCAAATTATGTAATAATTTCAATTTACTTTTTAGTCATAGAAAATGAAATACTTAGGTATCAACAAGTTACTACGATAAAATCCAAAAGTGCAAACATGGTTAACTAAAAAGGTAAAAAATCTAACTTGTTAAAACATGTTTATAATTTAGAATTTTAAACTTGGATATAAGAAAACTTTTCTAAATTAAATTATTTTCAATTTTAGATTCTTATTGTGATGTGAAACACATTCTCTCTTTATATTAAGTTGAAATATTTATAAAAATGTCATTAACACCACTTATAAAAGGGGCCTCTTAACAACCATTAAAGACCAATATAAATTTTAGTTTCCCCCTGGAATATTTTCCCTTTCCCTTCCCCTATAATAATATTTCAATTACTTAATTTTATTTACATATTACTATGTCCTAAGTCTCAATTTATATAGATTCATCCATGGGAAATTTTATGAACTGAATGTGTGTAATAATCTTTCACTAATTTCTTTTCCTTTTTATCATACCATTAAAAATATAATTTTATATTTAATATATAATTATATAATTATTATTTCATAATTAATATTATTATTATATTTTAATAATAATTTACCACCTTTCCCATTTTCCGTTAATAAAAAAGGAAAACGCAATCCATGTATTTGTGAAGACTACTGTATCCACAAAACAACGTATTTCATTTTTCACCACTTCCTTTTCTAGACAGTTATATGTATGGATTTTATGAATAAATTTGACGTATATAATAAAAATATGGTTATTAATAGAAAAATAATAATCCAATTTCATTCCCTCTCATCCATTAAGGTGAACAAAAACACCATTTGTGCATTTGTGCAAACTACAGCCTTCATGGTGTAATACATCTCATTTTTTATCTAGTTTTTTTATTATTTATTAAAAGATCATAAAATATAATTAAATATATTAAAATATCTAAATAATATATTAAATATTCTATAATAATTATTTTATTAAAAAACCACTTTCATAACCATTCACATCCATTAATTATTGTATGTTCATTTTTGGGATGGTCAAACCACCTACTTAAACAATGCTATAAGATTGTATAATTGATGACTCGGAGAAATTAATTATTGATAATATTGGATATAAATATGTAAATATATATTTTATTTTATTATTTAAGTTTAATATTATATTTAACTCATTAATTAACATATCAATTCCTCATCGTTAAAAACCCTGGAAACACGATCATCACTAATTTCATATTTAAGGAGCATAACTAAAAAATCCCATAGAATGACATTGTTACATTATATATAATTATAAATCATATTTTATATTACCTTATATGATCTTATAATTTTTCACTTCATGAGTATAATAAATAACTAAACCTCTATTATGAAACCAGTTCAAAAAAATAAAAATTACTGACAACCAAAATATTCAAAATAGTTAATAACTAAATAATATACATGTATAGAATAACTATAAATGGTTATATATATATGAATAAGCTTATTAAATAGACGATTTATATAGTTATTTAATTTATATATGACATTCAATCACATTATTGGATGTCAGGAACTAAGGTAAAGGGTTATTTGTCTCAGATTTTATTTTGCAAGACTTATTTCTTATTATACTCCATGATATATTTAATATTTTATGATTAATTCCCAAAGAATGTATTTTATAATATTCATTTAATTTTGGGGGTTTGAATATCGATATCATGTTCTCTTTTATAATTTCTTTTAATTTTACAGTTATCAATGTTGTAATGATTTTTGTTAACAAAACTCCCTTCGTTGAGTTATAATGATTATTATTGAACTTATTTCATACAATAATGGTTTATTCAACCAGAATATTTTATTTAATAATATATTCTCTTCCTCAATCATGAAAATGACATTTTAATTATAATTATTTACTTTAATAAAATTTATTATTCAAAAATTATATCATTCTTGAGAATAATTCTCATCCTCTTTAATGATGGTTTCACCTCCTTCTCTTTATTTACATTCCTTCAAATCTTATAATTTATATTTTTAATCCTTCTTATGTATTATTTTTTATTACCTTAAATTTTATATTTTTATATTTTTAAAATTAATATATATTCTCCCTTTTTTATGATGTGGTTTTCAATAAAAATATTTTAAATTGGTTTCCTTCCATAATCCTTTGTTTTATTTTCTACTTATCATTTTATTTAAATAAACATTTTTTATTTTCATGGATCCATTATTGAGGATTTTTTATAGGTAGTTTTTTAATATATATTCACTTGATCTTTTCAAAATAAATGTACTTTTAAAGTGACGCATAAATTCTTCTTATAAGGAAACGTTTAAAAAATTCTAATAACCCCTTTATGGTTTAACTTCTATTTTACTCTTCATCTAAAAAATATTTCCTTCCTTGGAAATTTACATTGAAGAATTAGCCTCTAAATTCTATTAGAATATTTTGTAATATTAAACACGTGTAAATCCATTACTACTTTTATCTCACCTGGTCATTGATTGTTTATAATTATTCATTCAATGCCTTTCCTAAATTAACACTCTATATATCCTTCCATTAATTGAAGGGTGTTCACATATATTCCATAGATTGACTGATTGGGGAAATTATTGAATTAACCACATATGCTTTGTCTATATAGGGTAAATACCTAAATCTTGATTATCTATATTGAAGGTTATTTTCCTAGAAAGATAATAAATATCATTGGATAAACATTTTCCATGGGTATATCATTTTATGATTATTGATGGAATTATTAATGATTTCCTTACATCATTCCATTTAAAAATGATTTAAAACCCATTTTATTTCCATGGGTTATATATGATATGATGAATAATTGATTTCAAATGGAATCCAAATTTATAGATGGAAATGATTGGGGTCCTATATATCCCTCTAATGCATTGGTTATGTTTTATATCTCCTGATATAGTAAGGCATGGATATAATGAGTTTGTTCATAAAGGATTGTGTATAATGATTTTTCTCACATTTTAATGCATGGAAATAAAGTGTTTTTTCAAAAAACTGTGAGAATATTGAGTTTTATTAAAATGTTTCTTATGATTTTGATTATTCCACATTTCAAAGATATGTTTCATTTTTCAGATATGTTACATTCCAGGATTATACATATTTTTTAATGTATTCTACACATTAATATTATTCCAAGTCCGATGACATGATTTATGATCTATGATTTTTCTGTATAACTTTATTTTGTATCCAAATTATACCGATATTCACATCTTATGATCACTTATGGTCTATTATTGTCACCACTTATGTTTACACTTACTGTGCATCTGAGATCACCCCTTTCTTATATTTCTATTTCCCCTGGTTATGAAGAAAATCAATACATATGATGTGTCTAGATGAATATATTGTATAGATAGCTTTTTGTAGATGTTTATGTATAGTTATGGATTTAATATTTTCATATATAATGGAAAAAATTCCTATTAGTTGGAACATACATGGGTTTTTATAGTTAATATTTTGTATTAATTATCTAAAAATATAAATCTAAAAGATCATGATAATGTATTCTAATGAATTATTTTCATTATGTCATGTAATTATGAGATGATAACATTCATGATCTATCATAGGTACCCCCCATAGAATATAAGATCTCATCTTTTTTTTTGATATTTAGGATTTATCTCTGCCCAAGTAAATTTATTTTGGGGTTGTTTTCTCCCCTCATTAGACCCTATCAAATCCATCGATGATTCCCTATCATTTTTCTATTGATATTTGGAACATCCCGATATTTCTTCATGCTTTGAATCTGATTCTTCAAGGTACTATCATCATATTATATTCCTCTCCCTTTTTCTACATTTTCTCTTCTTTTCATTTCTTAATAAGGTTTTAATGTCAATGGGTTCATTTTATTTTGGAATTAATTGGGGGGGATTATTATTTAGGGTTTGTGGGTGTCCTTTAAAGGATTTTATTATACCCTAAAGGTTTATTTTTTGAGAGACCTACAAAACCTCAACCAATGGTAGTAAGATTTTTGAAAGATAAAAAATATGTCAATCAAGTCAACATAAGGAACTCTCTAAACATCTATGTACCAAAACATATAATAACTTATTCACCTAAATCACCACACCATGTATGACTTACTTTAGATTATTTACTCCAACTCACACTAACATTAAAATGTTTATCACAAATGGAAATGAAATATAGTAAATAACGCTAATGGTTTTATGTGGTTCAAAGTTTCATCCTAAATAAATTGAAAAATCGTGAATAATTTTCAATTAATCATAAGAGAAAATTATAAAACCAATAGTGACTTATTAGCCTCATATATCACTAAATTCCATCGATCACATTCCACATATACATGTTGTACTACTCCCTTTTATAGTGGTTGTTAACCAGTCAACCAATTGATTTTACCTTCTATATTTGTGGAGGTATATCCATTTCCAAAAATGATATCCATTTCCCTATATCTTTCCTCAACATTATCTATAAACACTAGTTGAAGAATAGATATTCCTATACTTCAATTATTTTCAAAAGAATCCATGCTGAGAGTGAAAACAATTTGGTTATAAACCCACTTACAATGATTACATTGCATAGACTTCTGATGAACTAACCACTTGAATTTTTGGTGAACTGGACACCATGTTGGGAATCCATAAAAAAATATAAACTTTTGATAATACTATTTCTGAAAAATAAAGGACTATTTCCAATTCTCTTACAAGACTAGAGGGTCTACTAGAGTTTCTCCTTTTGTTAAACTGAAACAAAAACTTGAAGAGTCTTCGAAAATCCAACAATCTCCCACTTGAATATTACTTCAAGGATTCGCATGGGATCATCTAATACATAGACAAAAATACATGAAATTATGTATGTAATTATTTTCCAATACCTCCATTCACCCAATTCCATCTAAGGAATGATTGTACTATAGTCTCTTATGAACTAATAAATTGGTGAAAATATTAGCTACATTTTATTTTCCAACAATCTGTCACAACATCAACTCTCTATATTCAAGAATCATCCAGATAAAATAGTACTTAAGGTTGATATGATTCATCCTCACATGAAACACTAGATTTTTATCCAAATTGATTACACTATAACTATTACAGTAAAGTAATAAACTCTCTTTTACACATCCTAGAAACTTAAATAAATGCCTCAACCACACCATTTCCATTCTTGATTCCATTTCAACTACGTACTCTGCTTACATTTGGAAGAGTCCAATCACCCTTTTCAAACTGGACACCCAACTATTTACAACTCCGACAAATGTAAAAAATAGCTAGTTTTATTTTCCATAAGTCTGAGTCACCCCCAAATTATATGTAAAATTAACCTAGAAATAGATCATATTATTTGAAAAAAAATAGAAACATATTTCATTCATTTGAGGTATTGGATTATCCACTTTATGGATTCTGAAATATTTTTCCCTTGATTTTCTATATACAGGTCAACCAATACCACTATATGAGAAATTTATATACAAGTTCAGAAATTTTCATACCTAATACTTCATACAAATGATGCATATAATACACTCTCAATGTGCTATACCACATCTTTTGTTTGTGGTTCTTATTTCTTTTAATTTTTAGAGTGTCTAACATGATGAGTTAGAATAGATTCACATCCATTCATTGCATATTTTTCAACTATATTTCATATAAACACATTATGTGAGAGAACCAAACTTATAGTCTTTATATTATTCCTGATCCTTATGCTTAAGATCTTTTTTTCTTCTCCAATTACTTTCATTTGAAACATTTTAGAAAAGTTATTCTTCAACACAAAAATTCATCGAATTAATGTACCCAATAGAAGCATGTCACCTATGTGAAATAATGAAATGATGAATTACATATAACTATACACATTATAATATAAAAACAATAATATTTAATTCTCAGAAAACTATTCTCCTCTATGAAAGAGTTGAACTTCTCATTCCATTTCCTTGGTGCTTATTTCAAACTATAGGGACTTATCATGAGTTTTCACTCCAATTATTGATTCCAATAATCCATAAAACCAAAAAGTTGATCCATATAGATATCTTAATCTAAATCCCAATGAATAAATGACATCTTACCATCAATTTATTCTAGATTTAATCCTATGCATGAAACCAAACATAGCATAGTTCAAATGGTAGTATGTTTTAATAATGGAGAAAATATATGAGATATGTCTATTCCATAATTTTTCTAAAACCCCTTGACTATAAAACTTTTATTTATATCTTGAAATTCCATTATTTTTTTCTTTTAAACAAAAAATATACATATTTTTCATGTGACTTATTTCAATGTGGCATATATGTTAGCTCCTGAGTATTATTTTCATAAAGAGATTCCAAACTATCCATTATTAAAAACTCCCACTCATTATAATCATTGAGGATAGAAAATTCTTCCATGCCTTCTAGTTCTCCAGAATCCATTGAAAGTATGAATTTGAATTCATCTCCATATATCTATACTATCCATCTAACTCTTGTTGACCTTAAAAACTTTTTCTACGACACTAATCTATCTAGAATTAAAACCTCTAGAATTTCATCCTCCAAAGCACTTGACTAAACTTCACTAGTTATTGAAATTTGAAGTATATATTATACAAGTTGATCTTTCAAAACTCATGTTATTCTCTTTGAACATTCCTCTATAATTTTTGAAATTCCAGTAGACTCAACATGTGTCACGATCTGTTATGGGATGCCATCCAACCCGACACCCGACCTAGCCAGTGACAAGCCCAAAGGGCAGTCCTGATCCCCATTTTCTAATAACTAGTTCATGGGCATTGGGGAACTCCTTTGTGAATGGTTTCACCCAAGAGGAAGAAAATAAAAACCTTAACAAGAATCAATATAACTAAAACATAAAAAAATAAAACATCCTTTAATAACAACTAAAAAAATGAAAGAATGTTCAAGTCCTAATCTAAACATCACAGATTTTCTACTGGCATAAATATTAACAAAAGTGGGAGGGAATCAAATGGGTAACCAAAACCTCCTTATGACATGTTTGTCGAAACCCGCAAGGCAACCACCATTAACACATTCTAAAGAATCCTCTAACAAGAACAACCACCATCACCAAAATAGAAGGACATTACATTAAATGAATTAGATAAAAAGGTCTATATACACTTGAGGGTGTATGAAGGGTGTGATCTCACTTTCTCAATAGGATACCACCGAGATATTCCATGATGTGACATTAAGAGAAAAATTAACTTCCATTTTTTAAAAGAAAAAATTTAAAAAGTTCTTATTGAAAACCAGTTTTATTTAAAAAAGTAATGTAAAAAATTAAATGATTTCTAAAAACATTTGTAAAATCACAGTTTAAGAACTATAGGAAATCACTATGCAGCTAGGTCAATAGGGTCCTAGGATCCTCATATTCTTGGTGATCAAACCATATAATTTTTTCCCATGCATACACCACTAGAGAGGTAAAATCCAAAGTTCTAGTGGTCCCCATAACATCTTCATATTGGTTAGATAGTGTTATGGTGGAATCCTCTCAGGGGATCCTAAATCAATTCCCTACCAACTAAAACAATGTTATATTCCTTAATAATCCTCCTATATACCCATGGTTCCCAAGTACATTATCCCATTTTAAAAATAAATTTAAACCCCTTTGTGTATTATAAGTCTATTTATCTCAATTTTCTCATGAAATAACCAACTATCTATAAAGGGGTTAAATCACTTCTATTATTTACAAACTCATCAACACCTTTGAAATAACTATTTTCACCCACACACACAATTTATAAACTCTTTTACAAATAAAGGAATTCATGTTTAAATAATCAAATAAAAGAATAACATATAATCACCTACATTTCACTTGAAACAACCAATGTAAATTCATAAACCTTAAATTAAATCAATAGAGTATCTTACGAGAGAAAGAACACACCAAAACCATTATTATTCGATCTGAATGAATAGTACTGAACCCATTCTAGGTCAAAATCACCAATGAAGAAGAGATGACTCAAGAAAGAATATATCAAGGATAAAGATAAGAGAAGAGGAGAGGAGTGGAGAGACTTACATGGAATAATCTTCGAAAAAAAATCAAATCTATAGAGAATTGGAGTCTAAGAGGAGTAGATGATAGGGATAGGCATATCTAGGGATTGAGAGGGTAGAATGGGGTGAAATGAGGGGATTAAAAGGCTAATAGTAATGAGGGGAAATATTAGAAATTAAAATTTTTGAATCACCTTTTAGGATGCATGATTTGGACACATGGTCTTCCAAACCATGTGCTGACACTGGACTGCCTATGTAAAAGAAGATGTGGAAGCTGCATGATTTACCTGGAGAGGTTCATGGCTTGGAAAGTGACACTTTATATGCCCCACAGTTTTCACTAGGACTTATTCACTATTTCCCCTAATTGTACACCAACAATGAACCACCTTATATCTTCCAAAAAATAGATATTTTCTTGAAATATTCCCATAAAATATATAAAATAAAATAATGATAAAAAAACTTATAAAATACCACAAAATTACACCATAGGTGTGACAATTCTCCCAATTAAGAAAACTTTCTTCCCTTAGAAATTAAAAATGTAGTCTTCTTAAAGAATAAGTGAGGGTACTAATCATCCACCAAAGAATTTCATTCCCACATATCATGATCATCATTTTCATTCTGCCAAAGTACCCAAAATAATGGAATTGATTTTACTCAAATCAATTTTACTCAGGAATATACAAAATTCACCAATTTCTCATTCACTAAAAGATAGGGTTCCAGCTCAAATTCTTCCCAATTAAGAATTTTGGATGGGTCTATGTTATTCTTATTTAATTAAGAGACCTAAAACACATCATAAATCAACATCAAATGGCAATCCAGTGCCAAATTCTACATGACCTTACTGATTCTCTTAGTGATATCAATGTGTCCGATGTTCCTTGGCATAAGATTTCACTATTTCCCAACTGGGTGATGACCCAAATGATGAAAAACCTTTATAATTACCACACCACATACTTTTAATTTCAAGTATTTATTGAGGTTATCCGCATAGGACTTATAATTAATCTGTGAAATAAAAAAATTTGGTCTAATCATTTGAAATCTGTCCGTAATCTCCTTCATGAGACTTGATCCAAGCAAGGAAGCCTCACCTACTTCCATACAACATAAATAGATCCTACATGGACAACTATAAAGATCTCAAACTAGTTCCATCCTGATCAATAATTGGAAATTATAATTGTAATAAAATTCCACCAATCAAATATTGATATCCCATGAGCCTATGAATTCTAACATTCAAGCACAGAGCATGTCTTATAGAATCAGTTTCTCTCATTCAGTATGACCATTCATTTGAGGATGGTATATCATTCCACGGTTTAGTTATGTCCCCATTTTATTTTAATGGCCTTCCCAAAATTGATAAGTAAAAATAGGGTCCTTGTCTGAAAGGATAGTTGTTGCAACACCATGAAGCCTTACGATTTCCTGGATATACAACCTACCCAGTTCATCAAAATTAGTAGGATCATTTATTTGAATGAAATGGCAGGATTTGGTCAGATAATAAATAAACCCTAATTTCATGACCCGACCCTATCAGTCTTGAGCCTCAACTACCCCAAGCCCGCCTCCATAGGCCAAGGGCTGGCGACATGCGCCGAAGGCGTAACAATCTCGGGGGGGGGGTTTGCCTAAGTACCTGTACACACACACAACCCACTCAAAGCAGAAGTCTAGAGTAAAAAAGGAAACCAAAGTACAAACAACTATAACCCAACCTTAGTCAACCATCAACTTCTAGAACAGAACAAGTATAGTGCTGAAAAGTAGACTGACAAGTAAAATGAATAGTAAAGGGAAAAAAACGCTTCCAAATAGAAACGTTCCACAACTAGGAAACATGTAAAAAAAGTAAAAAGATGTTGAGTCTAACATCTAAAAATCCTACTACATCCACTAAATGCAGCCCAAGCTCCTGTGTCCTCTATGCTCCTTCGTAGTCTCGATCGACCTGTCTGTCGTCAGCAAGGGCACACCAAGTGCGGGCAAAGCCCAAGCAGGGGTGAGTATAGAGACACTCAGTAGGATGCCTCGAATTCTTGAGGGAGAAAAAAAGGAGAAACTAAAATGGTGAGTATTAGACAGATCAAGAACAGTGTAAGAGTACAATTGAGGGAGTGCGACTCAACCCGACAAAAGAAAGGATGTAGACTTATCCAATCCAAGAGGAGCTAGACATGGAAAGCAGATGGAATAACTCGCGCATCTTCACCCCTCCTAGAAGGAGAGTAACCAAACCTAAGGTGTGGGAACAAAAGTAGGGTGTATATATATATATATATATATGAAAAAAGAGAAACCCAAATGAGGGTGTAAGGGAATCTCCCTCTCCAAGCTCATCCCAGGAAAAGTCTCCAATAGTTCTAATGATATCCATCACTAATTTCTCATAGTCCCACACTAGAAATTGTCTCACCGCTAAAACGTACACCCAAGGGTCCCACTCCGGTAACCATGAAGAAAAGTCACTGACTAGCCCTATAGAAAGTGTTGTGTCTGAAAGAAGTCATTGGGTAACCCACTGCCCAGCCCTGCTGGGGGGTAAACTCTAAGGTTAACGGGTAACCACTGCCCAGCCCCGCTAGAGGGTAAACTCTATGGTGAATGGGTAACACACTTCCCAGCCTTGCTAGAGGGTGAACCCTAAGAGGTCAACAGGTAACCCACTGCCCAGCCTCATTGGAGGGTAAACCCTAAGGTCAACGGGAAACCCACTGCCTAGCCTCACTGGAGGGTGAACCCTAAGAGGTGAAGGGGTAACCCACTGCCCAACCTCGCTGGAGGGTAACCCGTAAGGTCAATGGGTAACCCACTACCCAGCCTTGCTGGAGGGTAAACCATAAGGTCAATGGGTAACCCACTTCCCAAACTCGCTGGAGGGTAAACCCATAACTGGTCTGATATCTCCGCACTACCCATGCCATCACTGGGTGTCACTAACACCGCTACCATGCGTAGGTTCGGAGTGCGTCAAATGAACCTATGATCAATGCCCTTTCATTTTTTTCACATTTAATGAGATCTTGAAAGAGGCTTCACACGCCCAAATAGATTACACTGTTGCAATTCTCGCTGAAAAACACGCGAGATAGACTACTTAATTGCTGGAAACAGACTCCAGCCGAAAGAGTTGTTCAATCCCACTTTATACTCATACAAAATCTCATGGGGCCCACACCTCAGTCTTCAGAAAGGTCGGGCGACCTGCACCATCACACTGCTCTTGGAAAAACACCCCAAAACGACTACTCATTCGCCCTGAACAGACGTCTGATGAAAAGGTCACAAAACGTTGTTCACAGCATAAAAAGACGGCCCATGGGGCCCATGCCTTAACTCCGGCTTCAATGCCTGAAACCAATATGGACTACATCGTCTCGACGCTAGGGTTACAACACCACTAACAATGCATAAAACGAACTCCAGATGCAGAAGATGCAACTCCCCGCGTTACGCAAACGGTGCCCTGTGGGGCCCACACCTCAACCCCGAAACGCGTTATGCAGATCTTACCATTGAATTCCTTGCAGATAAGCATGAGGCATAGGCTATTCATTTGTCCTGAACTGACTTATGAAGCATACATCGTAAAAACGCAGCATACGTCCGAAGGCTGCCTCGTGGGGCCCACGCCTCGGGCCTGAATTTAGACGGGCGGATTGTGCCATCACAATCCTCTCAAAAGAACACTCAGGAATGAGTACTCAAACACCCCAAACAGATGTCGGGTGAAAAAGTGGTGTTTCACAGTAAAACGTGTGAACCATGCCTTGTGGGCCCCGCACCTTGTCACCAACCCAAACGCTTCAGAAATCGTCTAAAAACGTCCGCATGAGGACTGGGGTCACGCTTCCATGGACGTCGCATCAATCAAACATCCCAAACAGGAGTTAGGTTCGACGCACGATTAATTAATTAATTAATTAATTAATTATTTGCATTACGTGTTTCACACCACCGAGTAACGAAACCAATCTGCAAGGGTTCCGAACCAACTTTGGAAGGACCGTCTAAACTCCAGGGCCCCAGTGCCTCTGACGGCACGTCAAATGGACCGTCGACCCACGAATACCTCCGTTGTAAACATTAATAATAATTTAATATTATTAAATTAAGGTGTTCCGGGTATCCCGCCTTTGGGTGCAGAACCCCAAAAACCCCAAAACCCATTTCAAAAAGTCCATATTAATGAAATGGACCCACAATCACAGAGGACGCACCAAACGGACGTGCCATTTAAAATTTACGGCCCCTTGAACTCAAGGGGGACCAACTGGGCCGGTCCACCCCGGTCGGCCCGGCCCAGACCAGCAGCCCGCGGGCCAGTCGCGGGTCCGGTCTCGCTCACCGTGGCCCGCTGGCCATGGCCCGTCTGAAACCACCGGACCCCTTGGGTTCGGGTCCTTCCCACGGACCGTCCATTTTGTCAGTCTTTGTTCCACGCCGCACCGTAGGACCCGCGTTTTGTGGGTCCTTGTCCACAACGCCCTCCGAGGTCACCGCCTCGGGGATGACCCCCTGACATCGACGGGCTGACCCCGTCACCACCGTCCTGTGGAACACACCATCACGGCACCTCCACCAGACATCATGGCCCCCAGGGATCCCTGCTCTGCCACGCCGGCAGCTGCCTCGTCTCCCCTTTCTACCACGCTGGTAGCCGCCTACGCCGGCTGAGCGCACCGGCCACCCGTTCCATGGCCGCCTGATCCCCTGCTCCGCTAGAGCTACCTCGTCCGTGCCACCCCCCCCCCCCCTGACGCCACACCGGTCACACCCGACAACGCATAGGCCACACCCAATGCCGAACCCTCCGGCCTCTGCTCGTCTGCCAGCCGCCGCACTCCGCCGCCCCTCCGGCTCATTCTCCAGTCGTCGCCCCTTGACGGAGATGGACCTTCCACCAGTCCCCCCGACCACTCCAGTGGTCTGAAAGGTATACGATACCAGTTTTGAAATCCTCGGGGACGGATCTTCATAGCGCCGCCCCTCGGTCGTCGATCCGTCACGGTTTTGGCGTGTTCGAAACTTTGAACGAAGAACACCCAAGAATGGGGTTTTGAAACGAGTCTTGGACGATGGCCGTGTTCATTTGGCCGTCATCCTAGTTCTAAAATTATAGAATTTAAATCATGAATTTGGAAAACAAAACTCATGAAATTGATGAAGGTGCAAAAATTAACCAGAAATCCAACCTCGAATAGGTCGTGCGTCATTGGTGGCATATCCACAACGCTCCTGCTTCGATCCGCCAAGGTTCCGGCGGTGGTCGCTCCTTGATTCGGCGAAGAACGGTGAAAAACGCCGAAGACCAAGAGGGAGAGAGATAGAGAGAGAATAATAATAATAATAATAATATTAATAATAATAATAATGTATTCTCCCCTCATCACAAGAGAATTTAATAAAAAACTCGCTGAAATGCCACCCACGTTCGCTGATTCCAAAACCTCCGCACTCGCTTATTTTATATAACACCTCGGAAAAACTCCCTATATCAAATTCAACAGAAGTCTCATATTTCCATTTCAGGACTTCATTTGAAAGTTATTTGAAATGAATGTCAATGATTAAACTCACTATGTCGTTATTTCAAAATGTTGATTTTCCCTTGGATGACATAACAGGCCTGTGCTCGCAACATTTACACCCGTCCTAGGGTAAACGGAACGCTCTAGACGCAACCATGCCCTCAGATTTCCAATCCAAGCTACCTTTTAGGAGAAAACACAACCCCACCATGTAGATAGTATAAAAACACATAATATTTCTATAAAATTTATTCCGAGCACACCGGGCCCTGAAATCGCACGTTGTCTCAGCTCCTAGATCTGGAAATATATGTATAATTACACCAAACTCTATTAGTGCAAAAACTAGGAATCTACATCATACCCTCCTTCAATATTTTCATCCCCAAAAAGAAAAACATGGAAAAACAACACGGGATACAAATCTCACACCTAGCTCTCCCACTCCCAAGAAAACATTCACCACACCATGCTGGCACAACACACGAACCAAAGGGATGGTTCATACTCATAAGGTCTGCTAGTTTCGATGATGTGTGTTGGAACACACATGCACCTCATCAGCTGCGACACATGGAAGATGTCATGCTCCCACTCCAAATATTGGAAGGCTAGGGCAAGACGGTAGGCAACCTCTCATCGCTTTCATGATTCCTGAACGGCCCAATGAAACTCGGGGAACTTCTCTAGTCGAACCTCTACATTCCACATCGTGACCGAAATCAAGATTTATTCCTGTAACATGGTCTCATGATTCCTTCCTTCAAAATACCCATCTAGTGAAACACCCAAGGATTCCCAGTCACACAAGTTTTCACAATCGGTACATCACAACCAAGACTCTCTTAAATGCTCAAAATGTGGCTATGTCAACACCATCCACTACAAAAAATCTTTACCCTCCTGATCCACCAAGGTTAGCTGTAGGGAAGCTAACTACTATGAATCCTCCCGCACCTGACGACTCTAGGACTTTATTCTAAGGGAACCTGCTACAACACTGCAATTTTTTCTGAACATAGACTACCTCAAAATCAGAGTCTATAAATTTCAACCACCACCATCATCTCAGGTTCAAGTCTCTCTGGGTCAGGACGCACCTGAGATACTGGTGGTCTGAGAAAACCACAAAGTGCTCTCCGAGAAGATAGTGTCTCCACATTATTAGAGCAAGGACAGCCACTAACAACACAACATAGTGAATTGTGTAGTTCTGTTTATGGGGTGTCCATCACCTCGACCTATACTTGATAATGGTATCAATATTGACTTTGAGCAAGCATGGTACCAATGAATAGGGTAGGCGAGCAAACACATCCGACCGCACAAGGCTAGACACGGAAAGAACGTGGCATACCCCATGTGTCTTTTACCCTCTTGGAAGGAGAGTAACCCCAAAACAGGCACTCTTCCAAACCCACTAGTGTCACCTCAACAATGAGAGGTCAAGAAGAAAAGCCCCACTGTAGAATCCAGAACCTGCTCTGACACTGCACCACACAACCCCGCTATGAATTCACATGTCAGAGGGACTCATCCACTGCACCTCAATATTATCCTTTTTGGGTGGTACTGACTCTCCCTCAGAGTTTTGATCACATCACAAAAATGCATCTCAGTGGGGGAAGAACCCCTTTATCCCATGCATTCAAAGCTATGTCTAACAACACCAACACAGGGTTACACTGACGCCCTGCGTCACCCTCGGTAACCCCTCGAACAAGGAGTTAGATTAAAATAGTACCTCACGCAGTGTCTAACATGTTCTACTGAGAAAAGTAGAAAAAGACACAGAGTGTACCTCTTATCATCTCATGTGTTGCAGGATTGTAGACATCCATAACACACAACCGCATGCGACCCCGTCTGTCAGCTCCCTAAGCGTGACTTGGGCTACCTCGTGGTTGTGGAAGGCCTCAAAATTTCATCTGAAAACCATAGTTATTCCTACTTTTTTCCAACACCGCCTCCGTTGGGAAAACCCTGTCCTCGCCTGGGAGTTCTCAGATCACGACACTACCTCTGTCGTGGGGTGCATCTACCAACTATCTGGAAAACACAACACATTTGGTCATGTAGTCTCATGCCATGTGACCTCGCACATCACAAAAATAGCACTAGTCTTCCCTAGGCTGTCTCAGTGCTCTACGATGTCCCTGACCATGTGCCTAAGTCTCGTCAAGGGGAGGCCTCTGGCGTCGAGGCCCTGCTAATTGACATCCCTCTGTCAGAAATTTCTCTGTCACCAGTGCCTGCTCCAGCACCCTGAGATGGGTGAGGATGCACAAGGGCACTATGATGGAACAAATATCCTCTACAGAGACCTCAGTGAAACTTCTGTTCTTGGATGTTTTCGTCATGGACCACATCCAAAGAGTACCAAGTAAGGTCTGCGAACCTAGTCACATACTCAGCCACTGCCATCACTCCTGTTGAAGCTCCAGTAGCTCCGGAAAGTGTATAAAGCATAAGTAGAAGGGGTAGTACTCCTCACTAAAGAACTGCTAGAAGTCATCCCACAAGTGTACCGACTCATCATGCTTCTGAGTAACCCTGGATCTACTAACGCCAAACTGCTTGGTTGAAAGACTGGCTGTCAAAGCCACCATCAACCTGTCAGTGTCCGAACAAGCCTGAAGATGCAAACCACAGAATCTAACCAACCCTTTACTATCTGAGGGTATGGCTCACCGTGGAACGTCAGCGGTCTCGGATGCTATAACTCACGCAGCACACCCATCATGCACTCTTCATTGGCCTTTTCTACTGGTACTATCTGCTATCCCACAGGTGGAGGTGCTACTGCCTGTCCTCCTGGAGAAAGGGTAATTATATGATTGATCTTGAACTAAGGATTCGTCACTCGTGGATTCATTTTCATGAACAGGAGCTAGTATCCTGGCTGTCAATCATCGTGGAGAAATCCTGAATCTGATCATAGAGTTCCGCGGTCAAATGAGCATATATATACCAACAACGATGGGGATGTGACTCATGAAGTATAGTCAAAGACTCAATCCTATATGATGCACGAACCAAATTCCTTTCAACAAGTGTCTCAGTGTGCCAAGTCAACAAGTTAGTTATCAGGGTCCTGGTGAATGGATACGTCGGCCACCACACCATCACCGGATGCCCTGGCCTGAGAGCCGCTCTCGTGACAAGTTGAAACTATTTCCCCAAAACATAACCAATTCATTTTTAGAGACATTCGAAAAATTACACAAGGAATGAATCACCTTGGATACCACTTTTTCACGACCCCACCCTACCAGTCTCGATCTGAAACTACCCCATGCCCACCTCCATAGGCTAGGGGCTGGCGATAAGCACCGAAGGCATAATAATCTCAGGGAAGCCTTTGCCTAAGTACCTATACACACACACAACCCACTCAATGCAGAAGTGCAGAGTAAAAAAGGAAACCAATGTACAAACAACTATAACCCAACCTCAGGCATGCATCAACTTATAGAATAGAAAAAGTAATGTGCTGATAAGTAGACTGACAGTAAACTGAATTGTAAAGGGAAAAACACGCGCCCAACTAGAATGGTGCAACAACCCAGAAACAGGTAAATCAATGTAAACAGATGGTGAGTCTCACATCTGAAAATCCTACTACATCCACTCAATGCATCCAAAGCTCCTATGTCCTCTATGCTCCTCCATAGTCTCGATCGACCTGTCTGTCGTCTGCAAGGGCACACCAAGTGCGGAAAAATCCCAATCAGGGGTGGGAATAAAGATACTCAGTAGGATGCCTCGAAAGCTCGAGGTAGAAACAAAGGAGATACTAAAATGGTGATCTGTAGACAGATCAAGAACTGTGTAAGATTACAATAGAGAGAGTGCAGCTCAACCCAACAAAAGAAATGAAGTAGACTCGTCCAATCAAAGAGAAGCTAAACATGGAAAGATCATGGCATACCCCACGCGTCTTTTCCCCTCCTAGAAGGAGAGTAACTGAACCCAAGGTGTGTTAACAAAATTAGCGTGTATATATATATATATGCTAAACAAGAAACCCGAATGAGGGTGTAAGGTAATCTCCATATCCAAGCTCATCCCTAGAAAATTCATCACTAGTTCTAATGATATCCATCACTGATGCCCCACAGTCCAACACTAGAAGATGAATCATGGAAAAACCATACAACCAAGGGTCCTGCTCAGGTAACCATGGAGAAATTTCACTGACTATCCTCATAGAAAGGGCTGAGTCTGAAAGAAGTCATTGGGTAACCCACTACGCAGCCTAGCTAGGGGGTAAACCCCAAGAGATCATCGGGAAACCGACTGCTCAGCCCCACTAGAGGGTAAACTTTATGGATAACGGGTAACCAACTGCACAAACCTGCTGGAGGGTAAAACCAAAGGTGAACGGGTAACCCACTGCCCAGCCTCACTTGAGGGTGAACCCTAAAAGGTCAACAGGTAACCCACTACACAACCTTGCTGGAGGGTAAACCCTATGTTAAACAAATAAACCACTGCCCAGCCTCACTAAAGGTTGAACCCTAAGAGTTCAACGGGTAACCCATTACCCAGCCTCACTGGAGGGTAAACCCAAAGGTCAACGGGTAAACCACTGCCCAGCCTTGCAGGATGGTAATCCCTAAGGACAATGGGTCACCCACTGCCTAGCCTCATTGTAGGGTAAAACCAGATGTGTTTTGATATCTCCGCAATACCCGTTCCTTCACTGGGTGTCACTAACACTGATACAGTGTGTAGGTTCGGAGTGTGTCAAAGGAACCTCTAACCAATTCCCTTTCATGTTTCCACATTTAATGATATCTCGAAAGAGGCTCCAAACTCTAGAATAGATTACACCGTTATAATCCTCATGGAAAAACATGCATGATAGACAACTTAATTGTTGGAAACAGACTTCTGATGAAAGAGTTATTCAACACCACTTTATGCTCATACGATGTCTCATGGGGACCAAACCTCAGTCCTAAAAATGGTCAGGGGAACTGCGCCATAGAGATGATCTCGAAAAAAACATGCCTAAAAGACTACTCATTCACCCTAAACAGACATCTGATGAAAAATTTGCGAAAACCCATTAACAACTTAACAAATATGGCCCATGGGGCCCACGTCTCAACTCCGGCTTCGATGCCTAAACCCACCCTGGACTACATTGTCTTAACTCTAGGGTTACAACACCACTGACAGGGCCTACAATAAACTCTGGATGCATTAGTTGCAACTCCTCGCGTTATGCAAACGGGGCCCTGTGGGGCCCACACCTCGACAACGAATCACATCATGCAGATCTTACCATTGTGTTCATGGGAGATAACCACGAGGCGTAGTCTATTCATTTGTCCTGAACGGACTTATGAAACATATGTCGTTAAAACACAGCTTACATCCAAAAGCCTTCTCGTGGGGCCCACACCTCATGCCCGAATTATGACTGGTGGATTGCGCATCCCAATCCCCTCGGAAGGACACTCAGAAATGAGTACTCAAACACCCCAAACAGATGTCGGGTGAAAAAGTGGTGTTTCACTCTAAAACGTGTGAACAAGGACTTATGGGGCATGTACCATGTCTCCAACCAGAATGCTTCAGAAAGCATCTCAAAATTTCCGCACAGGGACTGGGGTCATGCTGCCTCTGACAGCGCATCAATCGGACATCCCAAGCTGGATTTAGGCCCGACCCAAGAATAATTAATAAATTAAATAATTAATTAATTATTCGAAATAAGTGTTTCGTGCCACGGAGCAATGAAACCAAACCGCAAGGGTCCCAAACCAACTTTGGAAGGACCTTCTCATCTCCAGGGCCACAACGCCTCTGATGACACGTCAAACGGACCTCCAGATCATGAATAAGTTCGTTGTAAACATTAATAATAATTTAATATTATTAAATTAAGGCATTATGGGTCACCCGCCTTCGGGAGCTAAACCCCAAAAACCCCAAAACCCATTTCAAAAAGTCTTTCTTGATGAGACATACCCACAGCCGCAGAGGGCACGTCAAAAGGAAGCGTCGTTTAAAATATATGGCTCCTTGAACTCAAGGTGGCCCAACTGGGCCAGTCCACCCCGGCCAACCCAGTCCAGACCACCGGCATGCGGACCAGCCGCGGGTCCAGTCCGGCACACTGCGGCTCGTAGGCCACGGCCCGTCTGAAACTGTCGGACCCCTCGGGTCCGACTCCTTCCAAAGGATCGGCCAGTTGGTCGGTCTTTGTTCGGCACTGCATAGGAGGACCCGTGTTTTGCGGGTCCTTGTCCGTAGCCCCCCCCCCACCCAAGGTCAGCGCCTCGTGGCTGACCCCCTGAACACGACGGGCCGACATCTTCACTGATGTCCTGCAGATCGCACCGTCGTGACACCTCCACCAGATGCCACGACCGCGTGGGATCCCTGCTCTGCCACGCCGGTGGCTGCCACGGATCCCCGCTCCGCCACGCCGGCAGCCGCCTCCACAGGCCGAGCACACTGCCCGGCACCGGTCGCCCGTGTCGCGGCTGCCTGATCCCCCACTCCGTCGGAGCTACCCCATCCATGTCGTCCATAGCCGACGCCGCACCGGCCACACCAGACACTGAACCCTCTGGCCTCTGCCCGTCCACTGGCTAACGTGCCTCCGGTTCGACCACCGGCTGTCGCCTCTTGCCGGAGCCGGACCTTCCGTCGGTCCCCCCGACCACTCCGGTGGTCAGAAAAAGGATCCAATCCCGGTTTCAGATTCCTCAAAGCCGGATCTTCACAGAGTCACCCCTCTCTCGTTGATCCGTCATTGTTTTGTCACATCCAAAACATTGGATGAAGAACGCACAAGAAGAAGATTTTGGAATGGGGCTCAGACGATGGTCGTGTTCGTTTGACCATCATTATAATTATAAAATTTTATTATTTAAACAAAACAATTGGAAAAACTCCAGAAATTGATGAAGGTGAGAAACTTAATCATAAATCCTACCTAGAATCGGTCGTGCGTTGTTGGTAGCGCGTCCACGACGCTCTTACATTGATCCGCCAAGGTTTTTGTGGTGGTCGCTCCTCGATTCGGTGAGGAACGATGAAGAACTCCGAAGAGAAAGAGAGAGAGAGAGATAGAGAGAGAGAGATAGAGAGAGAGAGAGAGAGATAAGTAGAAGAAGAAGAAGAATGGGTTCTCCCCTTATCTCAAGAGAATTTATAAAAACACTCTTTGAAATGCCACCCACAGTCGCAGATTCCAAAACCTATGCGCCCGCTTATTGTAAATCATGCCTAAGAAAATTTCACAATTTCAAATTCAATGGAAGTATAAGATTTCCATTCTTAGACTTCGTTCGATTGTTATTTGAAAATAACGTCAGTGATTAAAATCACTAAGTCCTTATTTCAAAATGACAATTTTTCCACTGGGTGACATCTCTCACAGTAGGCCCGCGCCCACAACATTTATACCCCACCTAGGGTAAACAGCACGCTCCGGACACAATTGTGCCCTCAGATTTACGATCTAAGCCACCATTTAGGACAAAACACAAATCCTCCACGTTCATAGTATAAAAACACTTAATATTTTTGTAAAATTTATTCCGGGAACACCGGGCCCCGGAATCACATGTCGTCTCATCTTCCAGCTTGGGAAATATATGTAGAAATATTCTAAAGTCTTTTAGGGAAAAATACAGGCCTCTACACCGAAAATTTCATTCCTTCCCCAGGGTGTATGAGGAAAACTAATGAAAAAAATCCATGGTGACCTCATCCCACTTCCAGGTAGGAATGTGAAGTGGTTATAGAAGGCCTGAGGGATTTTGGATCTTAACTTTAATATGTTGAAAAACATAACATCATGACACAATTTCAATTATACCTCATCTCATACCTGGACATTAGAACTGGAAAAAAACATCATAAATAGTTTTGGTATCGCTAGGATGGATAGACCATTGGGATTTGTAGTTATCTTGCATCACCACATTTGATAGAGACAATGGAATAATTAATCAACCCTTAATAGAAAGTGCACAGATTATGACATAGTGTCTAATAATTCCAATGAAATTTTGTGTAAAAGTAGTGAATACCTTATACTACTTAATAATTATACCCATAATTTTCCAATAAATTCATTAATTACTGGACCTAAAATATTGTGATCCTCGATGATAATTCACTAGGGTAGGTCCCTAGACATATATATGTATAATTTCATCCATCAAACATTTTGGTGTTTTTTCACACAAATTTAAGTACACCTTAGAAGGATTTCCAATTATACAACTCTTTAATATTTTTAATTATAAATAATCCATATTCAATATGTTTTTCAAAAGAACCTATAATTTTCTTAATGAGATCCAAAGTCAATATTTACACAAATAACAACATCATAATGTTGAAGTTCAATCATGTTTATGTTCCACTAAACTTCTAGTATGATAAAATGGGCATTTCTTTACACCTCTAGCTTTAACCAAGGAACCTAAAGTGATTTTTCCCACCCCATTTATAAAGGTAGTTCTACATCCATATTTATCTAAACATACAAGTAAATTCATGTTCATAGGAAGGGGAATATGGAGAAATATTTTCAATATTAAGAAACGTCCATTCTATAACTAAACTCTCACATCTACCTTCCCACAATATCAAGTGATACATCATCCACTATATGAACTCTTAAAAATCTTCCAAAAACATTATTTTTCTTGTATCCCTTATCACATGTGAAGTGGAAATATCCTCCAGAATCTATCATCCTAGATTCCACCAGAGTGTTTCCATTCAAGAGTAGATTGGTATAACTCTTATTATAAGAATCTATGAAATTTAAACCTTCAAAAGTTTATGTTTTAGAATTTACATTGAATTTATGTAAATTTTTATTGACATGAACCCTTTTTCCATAGTTCCAACGTACTGGCATGTGTCCGGTAGATTTACCCATACTCCACTCTCTTGACTTATCATCTGATCAACTTACTTATTCAATGAGGTGATCAACCTCTTCCTTCTGTATTAAATGCATTACAGTAAGATTCTTGAATATCCCTCTAATATATTTCTTTATTAAGAATAAAGTCCCAAAAATCTTTGAATATCAAGTCCCACTTTCTACTAAAATTATTTACATTTGTAACAATTGAATCATAATACTTATAATGTTATGGAAATAAAAGTATAACCAATATATCATTTGTTAAATTAAACTTTATAGACTCCTGATAACTTCTGATCAAGTTGAAACCAATCAGATGATCTTCCATAAACCATCAATCTGATAGCCTTATTCTAAAAAATCATCACATCTAAATTTTTTAGTCATATTTGGCTTTTCATACATATCAATCATAGTTGTCATCAATTATATAATAGTTTTCTTATCATGGATGTTAAGAAACACATTCTGGTATAATAAAATCCCCACCAAACCTAATGTTATATGATCTAGCATGTTCATTCTCCTTTCTATATTGCCTCTATTTTGACCCCATTACAAAGAAATTATATGTGATTTTGGATGAAATATTCATCTAACTATATATTCTAGAAGAAAAAATCTATTCCATTGAATTAATCTAATAAAATCTTGCTATTTTACAATTCCATCATCTTCTGATATAATGAATCCAACTAAAAAAATATAAGTGAGAATTTTACCGAAGGTATTGAGTAGTACACTACTGATACTATGAGAAAGTAAATTTAATAAGATATAAAATGTCAATAATCACACACAAACTTCACCCAGCATGAGTTCATTCTCTCAAAGATCAATAATGTTAAAATTAGGTTAGTTTAAGGAACTCTCCAAAATTGAGTGTAAAATAACATAAAAGAATCCTTTCACAAAACCTACCATACTAATTTCAAATTACCTTTAAATATTTACTACAAAATAGACAAAACATATTGTCACACACATATATTTTAAAATAACACTATGTTTGATAGAATATATAATACGTAACACTAAGATTTAACAAACCATGAAATATTATTATTTTATGACTTTTATAACATAGCCATTGAATAGGAAGGTTCGAATAGAATCAAAAAAATTATGAAATATAATATAAAGTTTATAATCAATAAATTTTTTTGGTAATTTCATATTCATTATCAACTCATTTTTAAGTAAATTAATTTTATTCTTCAAAATACATTTTCTTCAGAAATGGGTTTTATTGCGTTTTGTTAAAAAATATTTTAATGAATTTCTAGAAAATTAAAAAATTATATTTGATAAAAATAATATAATTGTTCAAATCAAAATATAAAAATTATTTTAGGGTGAATTTATGTGTTTGTTTGTGAAAATATTGATTTACTAGTGAATAATGAAAATTGATAATTTTTATTGAAAAATGTATTTTTGTTTTAAGCATTTACATTGTTAAATTTTGTTTTAAAATGGTTTAAAAGTAAAATTAGATAAATTATATTATTAATAATAAAATAATATTTATTTGAATCAATTTTATGTTTGAATTTTGTATAAAAACATTTTTACATAAAAAAGCTTTTTTCTAAAAAACAATTTTCATTACTTTTTTTCTTTTTATATTAAATTAATTTGTACATATTAAAGAGATAAAATATGGAAAAATGGATTAAAAATTTAGAATTATAAGGTTTAAATTTTTTCAAGATGTATATTTTATTTTTCATCATTACAAATATTAAAATTAGTAATTTGTTTACTACGATAATTGTTAAAAGAGTTAATTTGGGTTAAGACTAATGTTATAAGGATTAAAATTCATTCAAATAATTTTCTTTATTTTATTAAATATTTATATTATATCCTTAATCATCCAAAATTCACATAAATTACCTTTTTCATTTGTATTTGTTTTTAAGATTTTTAATATTTAAGTAAACGGTAAAGTCAGAAATGTCACTTTCTTGATTTTAATATCTACCATATTTTGTGAAAGAGATAAAAAAAATACTCAATTATTAATAGTTATTTGAAATATGAATTAATATATTTTATTATGTTAGTTTATATTTAATTTTTAGTGATGAAATAATTATGTTAAATTCTTATGCAACGCCAATAGAGAGCCTTTGCAAGCAGTAGAAAAACCAAGTAAATGATTTTAAAAACTATAAAAGTAATATTGTTTGGGTGAGTTAAAGTGTCCCAAGAAATTTAAAGAAAAATATTATATATTATTTATGTTTAAAAGGTTTATATTCTAATTCCAATTCTATCATGTTATTTTTATAGTCAATTATATGAAAAGTTTTTAAAATTACATTAATATTATTTTATGTTAAATATATATTATTAATTTTTTAAAAAATGATTGAAATATTGGAAGAATATAATTAGGAAGATAAAAATTTGAAAATTTCATCCCTTTTCCATTTAGGAGCCAATGTTTACCTTATAAGCATCATTATAACCCTTTAATGTTAAAAAATTCATTAGGATGGTTAAGACTGAAATTGGATAACCAAGGGCTTAAACAAAAAGATAAGGTTTAAAATGATATTGAAACATATTAAAATTTGATTGGATGATTTAATTAAGACCATATCTTCCTTCTATTAGTATCTATATAATTTTGGAACTATTTAACCTAATTTAAACACATATTATATTATAAAATTTAATGTATTTTAAAAAATTAAATTATTTATATTTTATACTAAACAATATTTTATTAAATTATTTAAAACTCATAACTTTTTATCATCATCCACGTGAATATGATACAGTTTAAAATATCTTCCATGGTCCATTTATGGGTTAATTTTCTTTTTATGGTAACTTTCTTAACCCCTAAATAGTAAAAAATATTGATATGATGGAAATGTTCGAAAGGATTAACAGAGGGTTAAAACATTGAGAAAAGGGTGAAAACATATCAAAAACATGTCTAAATTTGTTAGTATGGTAGGATTTCAAATCATACCTATACAACATTTAATTTAAATCAATTTGGAGCCATTTTTAATGGATAATTAATTTTTAAGTATGTACATGATTCTAGTATATAAGTATAATAAATTTTAATTTATTATAGTGGAGGTTAGATCACTTTTTAATTAAGTCAAACTTGATGTCAGGATTTCTGATATCACTTTTATTTCTGTTTGAATTATTTCATATTCAAAAATTGTTTCATTTTTTATGTATATACTTCCCATTAATTATTTTTATGATGCTTTCATAAAACATATGGTGTTTTAAAAATCCATCTAAGGCTCTCTCTTTCATAAGGTTTTGATATGGAGATTACCAAATCAGGAAGGATTTTATGTTACAATCTAACTATTTTCTAGGATTGTTTATGATTAATTATTTTATGATTACATTTTATGATCTAAAAATCAAAAAATTATTTAATTTTACACTATTATATTTATTTTCTAGTGATTATATGTTTTCCTTTCATTTTCGTCTCTTTAACTAGTCATGAGACTAATAAAATATTTTTAATGAAAACCAAATTTGTTTCTCTCTTCGGTAGAAAATCCTTTATCTTACAGATTCATGTTTTCTAAAAACTAATTTTAAGAATTTTCTTAATGTTCACCTATGTATTCTTAAATTAATTTTTACCCACGATTTACTTTTTACGAAATGTCTTCATAAGAATCTTCTTGTTGTTTTCTAATGGAGGTATTTTTGATTTTTTTACCAAAAATGAAAAAGGAATATTTTTTTTAATGTCCGTGGTATGAAAAAATTTTGTAATAAACTAGGAACCCCCAACTTATATATCACATATTTTTAGACAAATATTCAATACAATTCACAAAAAAAGTTGGAGGACCGTAATGGTTTAGTTTATTAGGAGACTAGATATAAAATCTTTTTATTTCATATAATATCTTCAATATCTCCTATAAATATCTTCTCACATATTACTCTCCTTTGACATACCATACTTTAATCCTTTCTTCATAACCTGGGAAAATAGAACATAATAATGGGTGAGCTCAAATTCCTAGTAAGGTTAAATATGACTGATATCAATGATTGCATAAACATAACATGAGTATAGTGGTACAAGAACATGAGCATAACATTTGAAAACAATACCATACTAACAATTGACCATAATAATGAAACAAGGAATAAATCATAGTATTTAATAATACATGAATCATAAGGTAATCAATGAACATAACTATGTGATCATAACATTGGATTAATACATATACTTGTAAATAAAATAACATAAAATCACAACATTATTAATATGTATAAATAGAAACAAGTTTACTTATTAACTGAAGGACATGAAATAAAGCCCTCTCATGGACTTATAGACATGAAACCAGGTCCACACAAAATATTATGGACATGAAACCCATTTCGATGCGTAAAATTATTTACATGAAGACCAGGTCCACGAATTAACTTATGGACATGAAAATCAGGTCGATGCATAAACTTATGGACATGAAAAACCGGTTCATACATAAAGTTATGGACATGAATATGAGGTCCACACTTAAAATTGTGCATATAAAATCAGGTTCACACATAAAATATTTACCTCTTGAATTATCCATCATTAACCAATGCATTATATGTATATAACGAACCTACCCATTACATAATCATAAATCCATTTATATGTATGCCATAAGATAAAAAACATTCATCATAACCGAACCTGAGGAAAAGAAAATGTGTTTCATTGATATTTCATCACTATAACAATAGACCGTCTAGATAAACAATAAATATGGTATCATTAAATCATATCCATAGTAAATATTATGAAATAATGAATGTTTTTTATTTATGAATAGAAATACCATCAAAGGATCATTAAAAACATTCTTAAGGAAAATAAAATTTCCATTTTGAAATAAATTATATAAAATCTATAAATTTCCCAAATATTATGGAAATAATTTTCTTTGAAAAGAAATATTAAAAATTATGAAGGAATTTTCATTGAGTGTTCATGATTATGGAAAATTTATTTCATGTCGTATATGTTAAAAAATCCTTTCAATTTTTTTCTAAAAATACAAAAAGAACATTGTTTGGAAGATGAAAAAATAATGGCCTTTAAACCATTTTATAAAAAATTAAAACATGGGTAAAAATGAATTTAAAAAATAATTGTATAATATTAAATACATAATTGAAGTCATTTTTATAAAACATGGATATGTAAGATAAATATTATTGACTGAATAGTAAAACATAACCGACTTTCCTAAAAAACATTCTTTCAGTCTCTTAATTACATAAATAGAGAAAACTAAAATTTAAAAGTGTATTATACCTAGAAACTGTAGGATAATAAAATTCATGTTATTATTGAGTGGTATATACTAATATCTCATCATCAAAATTTTAATTATTAATAATCTCAATAAATAATTAAATTGTAACATAAAACCCTTACTGCTATGATAACTTTTGAATCATATTACCCGTGAAAGAAAGAACAATAGATGGATATATTAATCCCATATTTTTATGATAATGATAATAAAATACATTCATGGATAGTATATAAACCACATAAAAGAAAAAGGGTTGAAATCGGCATCTGTCCCACCGAAATAAAAGTGAGATGGTAATATCTTACCTCATGTTCGACATGCTTCGAAAGTTATTTAACCTCCTATATAATAAATTTAAATTTATTATAATTTTATAAAATAATAATTTAAATTCATATTATATCAATTATATTCATTATATCTATATATATATTTTCATAAAGTTATATATAGAAAAATGAATTACACCATTCAAAGAGACGGTACGCCATACATACACATGAATATTGTCTTCACATTTCAACGAGTGGAATAAAGGAAATTTAAATAATAATTAAACTATCCATAATCATTATTATATCATATAAATCATATATGTTAATCAAATACATCCGTATTACCATCCATGTAAAACAAAAATAGAAAATTAATCACATCGCTTCGTGGAGGTAGTAGTCCACATGCACGCATGAGCGATGTTATCATTTCCAAAATATTGAAATATAAGAATGTAGGTACGATATAAATAGTTATGAACTATAATTATATCATAAATATAATATATAAACCTTAAACCCATCATAATACCCAACCATAAAATATTATTATGAAAAATGAATTGTATCGCTATGTGGAGTAAAAAAGATGTACGTATGTACAAGTGATATTTATTACTTTCCATTTGATGGGAAAGAGAGTTTATAATGGTGGTATCATAATCATAAAATAATTTAAGTATATATAGGATACAATATTTATTATTTTATGATATAGATTACATATTTGGATGAGTTAAAAGAATAATAAAAAAGAGAGTGATCAGTTAAGGTGATTACCTCTTCCTAGAAAGAACTTATTTAGATCTACTCTTAAGAACTCAATGGTTGGAATTTGAGGGACAAAATCACATATAAGAAGTTTATAGGTACTTTTATAAGATAATTTGATAGTTTATGATTGATATAGAATCCTTAAAGTGTTGTGAAGATGTGAAAGGATGGGTATCCTTTTATAAGGCAGGTGGATGAAAAACATAGAATTTCATTAAAGATTAAAATATAATAAAGTCATTGTCGATTAAAATTCTTATAAATGTACAATAATTAAAATAAAAATATTCTAGGATCTAAATAAAATCATAAAGAGAAATTTATAATTGTTTTTGTGTCATTTTAAATATTACCTTTTTTATTACCTCTTCGTCAATTATTTTTGACCTCAACCGTTGTAACCTCCATTTCAAACTTAATGGGTTAATAATGATACCATAAATAGAAAAATAGATTATAAATAGACCATTGTAGAAATATTAAACCATATTATATTCCCTTGGTTGAGTTTAATATTTATATGAATTTTATATCATTTAATAAAATATTATTTATTATCAAATAAGATTAATGTAAATTTCAGAATTATTCATTTGATTTGACATTAAATAAATCAAGACAAGGATCAGATTAGAATATAATATTTACAATGGTTACTATTAATAATGAAAAAATTAAGAGGGAACTATTTACCAAATTCGGAAGTCATAATTAAAAATATATAATATATTTTTTTAAGAAAAAATTTCTATAAGTGGAAGAAATTTATTTAATATTAAAAAATGCAATGAAAAATAGTTTTTTCAGAAAAATGCCATTTTTAGTATAAAAATATTTTTATAGCAATTCTAAGTATAAATTTAATAAAAACACTATAATTATATTTTTTTATAATGAAATTTAACAAATAAAAATCTAAAACAAATAAAATATATAATTCAACTTCATAAATAATTTAAAATAAAACAATGTTTTTAATAAAAGTCATTATTTTTCTTTAATAATTTAAAAATAGAATTATTCATAAAAATATGAAAATTTCACCATTACATAATTTTGATATGATTATTTCAAAAATGTTGTATTTTTATAAAATAAATTTTTTAATAATTCTATAAATCAATCATAATATTTTGTCCCCAAAATTAATAATAACCAATTTTGAAGAATGTTTTGATTTTACTAAAAAAATAGTAATTATTTATTAAGAATACATCAATACATTCATATTGATTAGTAACATTATATATATATATATATATATATATTAAATAATGCAGTCAATCCTATTCATATACACCAATTTTAATGACTTGGTTAGAACATTCATATTTAAATAGTAATATTTCAGGGCTTATTTCGGATCGGTGTTGTGTGCTACACAAGTTATCAAAGAAATTATAAACATATTTCATAAAATCTCATGGTGTTACAAATTTTATTTTCATCATGATCTCTTATAACATTGAATCTTACTTGATAAGTTTCCATATATCTTTTTAAAAAAATGTTTCTGAATTTTTTTGAAAATTATTATATTTTAAAGACGTGATTTAAAAATGAGTAGGGTATTTTACCTAAGAATTATTATAGTTATCTTTTAATGTAATTTTAATCAATGATAAAATCATTTTTTATTAATTATTTATTACTGGTGATATGATCCAATGATACCATACTTATTCATTTTTAGTATGGTTTATGATTATGAAGATAAAATATTTATGAAAATGATTTATTTTCCAAGATTTATGATATGATAAAATATGAAAATGTTTATGAAACTCATTTATTATCCATATATTATGATATATAATGAATGAATTATGATATTATGGTACACATATTTATGATTTTAATTATGTTATGGATGATCCAAAAATTATATATCCATTTAATGTATTGGGTAAATATAGATATCTGAGGAGATAATAAGTAATAGAATGGGGAGTGAACCTAATTTAGTAAGGGACTAACCAATATTTGTGTCTTGATAGAGAACCTGGATTAAGGATAATATGAAATTTGAAGTTAAAACAATCCACTATGATAGTCTTGGAACTGACCCTTGACCAAATAAATGATTTTCTATGATTATATGTATGACATAAACTTATGTCTTATGCCAATGTTATTCTCTCATAGTTCATGTTCATTATTTAATTTATTATTAATCCTTATTAAATACTTGGGCATGTTCCATGACTCATGGTTACGATATATGATATGATGGGTATGGTTTTATAAAGTTAAGCACATGTTCTCGTACCCTTATTGTCATTTTATTCTTATGTGATCATTTATATCTCCCTTGTCCACCATTACTGAATATATGATCTCACCCTTTCTTTTATTTCCATTCCCCAGGTCATGAATAAAGGTTTTGTGTATGATATGTATGTCATTCAAGTTAGTTATGAAGAACATAGTGAGATATTATGTATATCTAATATGAAAATTGTTTTAATATATCCAGGTTTTTAAAGACATTAAACCTAAACGATTATAGCATGGATCTAAATTTTATATATTGTATATTTAACTAAAAATATAAAAATATCTATGTTGGAATGGTTTGTGTCACTATAGTTGGTATTATAGTAGGTTTTAGTCAGTATTTGGATATTAATATTATAGAACTATGGTAAAAACCCGAATTATAAGCCTATGTATCAGATACCATCCTAAAGTTATAGTATGATAGTGATTATGAGGTTTTTTGAGAAATAAATCCCTATCTGGAAACTGTAAGTGGATTTGGTTCTGGAATAGATGCATCTATGGATAATAATAAAAAAATGAGTTGGTAGAAATATATCTCAACCATCATTCTGGTGTATGGTGAGTGTTCCCTTACTGTAAACCTGGTTAAGACTCCCAAGGTATTTGATTGCGTTAAATCACATTTTCCTTATAAATCATTATGAATAATTTCAATAAATGATAACCAAGGATGACCCATGTAAAAACTATGGTCCCATAAATAAAAAACAATGTGTCATGATTTAGATATAACATAAATTATTATTAATGATTATATGATTACTCAACAAAATTATTGTTTCCCAACGATACTTTTATTTTTAGTCAATGGTTGGAACCAAGAGGATTTAGGTTAACATTGAATGTGATGAACAATGGAATGATTTTCCTTATGGGTAACCAATGAAATGGGATCTAGAAGGTGAATTTTTTTTATTATACCTAATTAGATATATTTTTATATGATTAACAATTTCAACTTGAGTGAGTTTCTAGAAACACATAAAAATAAAAATAAATGGAGTTTCAGGAAGACCATTTACGGAAGACGATTAATCTTCCTACATGTCAAGTATGTGGGAAGAAGAACTCATGGAAATGTCGCATAAGAATAAGAAGATGTTTTATGTGTGGAATATAAGGTCATATAGAATGTAATTTTATGGGAAAATAATTTTTTATATATAGGTAAATGTAGTTCCACCTAAGTTACCATTTATTGTTCAATGTCTTATATGTGGGGAAAATGGTAAATATTCAAGCCAATTACCCAATCAAAGGGTAAACAACTAGATACTAGAAGGACCTATGTTATTCCAATCATTGAAGTGAAAGGATTAGAGTGTTTATTTATTGGTATTTTAGAATTATCTTATAGATGTGTCATATTAATGATATTCTAGTTATAAGAATAATGAAGCATCTAAGGATTTTTTCAAAGTAGTTTTTGTTCATGGATTTGAAAACATATGCTTAAAGGTACTGATATCCAATAAAATTAATTAAGTGGTAAGGTGATGATGTTTAGTTTGGATAAAAAATGATTGAAATTGATGAATTAAATGAGATATTATTGGGGACCTTGAAATTGGATAGTGATTTTATGAAAAAGTGATTTAGTTTATCTTTAATGAGGTTTTTTTCACTTTTAGATTTATGGAAGGTTTCGATGATATTATTTGAGGAATAATGATTGTGTTAATTTATGGAATTATATATGTTTTCATGTGTGGTTAACATAAGATTTATGGAAACCATCATGGGTTAATATGTTTAAAGATGATCATAAATCCAAAGGTATAAATAACTCTTTTGTTGTTTTAAGTGATGGATTTTTAAGTGATTTGAAACTTTTTCTGGATTTTTGGAAGAATAATCCATCAAGGATAAAATAACCCTTTCTGTTATTATATGATTTTATGTTGGGTTAATTATGGTCTATTGTATAGTGGGATATAAATTATCATAATGGTTTAAAAGTGATTCATTGATAAGGAAATATTTTCAGACATATTTATGGATAAGATAAGGATTTCCTTTAAGGTTGGTATATACAATTAAATGATGTTATTTTGGTGAACTTTAATAAATTATAAGATTATATAGAAATTTATCATGGTTATTAATGTTATTTTGGGATATTATTCATTGGGTTGAGGTATACATTACCCGTAGGTTTAATATGTGATTTAAGATGAATGTTTTTTCGAGAAGAACACAATTAAATTCTTGGGGATATAAGAAACTACCACAAACAGGGAAAGGGAAGTGCTGCCCTTTATCAGCGCTAAATAGAAATCGCGGATAAAGGGGTATCCCTTTATCAGTGCTAGTGAAAAGCGCTGATAAATATAACCTTTATCAGCGCTAAAGTAATCGATGATAAAGGTATACCCTTTATCAGTGCCTTTTTTATCGATGATAAATGGTTACATTTATCAGTGCTTATTTTAGTGCTGGTAAAAGTTTTTATTCTTAATTTATATAAAATTATAATATTTATAAGTGCTAAAATAAAATCTCTCATAAAACATAAATTTATCAGCACTTTTTTAGTGCAGATAAAGAGATACCTTTATCAGTGCTAAAAAGGTGCTGATAAAAATCCTATTTATTAGCGCCATAATTATAGTACTGATAAATAGGTATTTTATCAGTGCTTTTTTAGTGATGGTAAAGGTATCTCTTTATCCACGTTGAAAAATATTTGATAAATTTATGTTTTATCAGTGCTTTTATTTTAGCGCTGATAAAACAGAACATTATCAGCACCTTAAACGAGCACTGATAATGGTTCTAGTGGTTTATATTTTACAACCCTAACACGCCCTCCTCTCTCGCACACGGTCAAGCTTTCACAGAAGCTAAACCAGGCCCCTCTGCCGCCGCGACCTCTCCTCGTCATCCTCCTCCTCTTCCGTGTCCTCGTCCTCCTCCTCCTTCTCGTCCTCCTCCTCCTATTCCTACTCCTCCTCCACCACCGCCATTGGGTTTTTTCGCCTCCACCACTGCCTCTTCCGCCATTGGGTTTTTCTCCCCCGCCGTGACTGCAGCTGCATCCAGCGCCGCTAGGTTTTCCTCCTCCGCTGCGACCGCCGCCGCCTCTGCCGCCACTGCCTCCGCTGCCGCTACCTCCTCCGCCGTTGCCTCCGCCACCGCTGGTTAGTGTAGGAGTATTTTTCCTTTTCTTGGGTTAATATAAATGAGAAATGATGATCCTTGAATGATTATTATGACTTACTGTTTGTTTATAATTTATTTGAACCTATGTATGAGTAGTTGGGTCAAGAGTGAGAGAAAAGGTGGTAAGAAGCTTGTATTGTAGGTTGTTTTAGATGGTAGGGTGCTATCATGCTACATTTTCTTTTTGATTAGTGACACTAAATTTATGATATGTTGTGTTGAGTTATGATTACTTATGACCCTTCTGGGTGTACGTATGGCCTAAAAGTGGGTACGATTTATTGAACATAAACATTGTTTTGTGTAATAACCACAGTTGGTTCCCTAGGAAGATAGTACTCAATGATGATAAGTATATGGGTGTGTGAGAACCTATAGTAAGTGGTTGTTTCGGTTCACTATATGATGTGTGTTTTGAGGTGGTGATAAGAGTGGTACCCATGGGCTATGGATTGTTTAAGAACTGATGTAAGATGTTTGTGTGAGATCCTAGTGGTTATTAGCAAGTGACTCAGGGTGGTAGTGAGTAAGTGAGTTTTGGTGGTTGGGGAGACTAATGATTGGGGTTATCATGGTGTAATTAATACCTTAGATACAAAAATCTAGGGTAGATTCATTGACATGAGGGATTGATGCATATTAGGTGTTATCAAGTTGATTGTGAATAAATGGCCATGCCTTGTATTTGTACAAGGGAAGCACTCTCTATTCACGAGTTTTGGTGTTATGACTGGGTTGAGGGACCTGATCATTTGGATTCCTAAGCCTATTGATTTATAGCATGGTTTTAATTTGAACATCACTATTGAACATAGATGGATGGGTTTAGGGTAATGAATCATGTGTATATTCCTTTTGGTTTTAGAATAATGATGGGTAACTGGTGATCGTGTGGTGAGTTTTGGCATGGTGTGATGTTAAGATTAGAAAAGAGTACCAGGGGTTCCCCATTGAAAATATGTGCATTCCCACTAATTTTTGTCAAGATGTATGGGTAGGCTCATTGATTTTGAATAGGGATATGATCCTACTCACTAGATTCCACATGTTGTGTTGAGAAACATATTATGGGGAAGTGGGGATAGAAATACTCTCCCTATGATCAATAGATCATAATTCCTAGAGAGATCTCATATCTTCTTTGATCTAATAGATTAGTGAAGGGGTCTGGATTGTAGTGCCCTCAACAGGCTTCTAATGGTTAGTGGTCGAATGATGTCGGCGATAGTGGCAATTGTTTGGAACCCTACTAGGTGACCCTTGAACTAATTTGAGGTCATGGATGACTTCTTGACCCACCTTCCTAAGATAAAGAATATAGTGAATATCATTCTCTAGGTATATAATTTTGAATTAATTAATGGTGGTGCTATGTGCCACTTGATTTATTATTGTTTCCCAATAATGTGGTGGGTTGTGAGGCTTCAACACGTGAAGACCCTCATATGAAACTTCAAGAGTAGGGATAGTACTGTGTTAGTGGTACCCCCTTACCATCATGTCATCCACCTAGTTATGAGGTCTCCGAAGAGGTGATGTATTCCATTGGATCATGGGGGGTCATAGATTTGACAGAAATTGAAGCATGGGAACATCTAGTTTAAGGGAAATAGTTTAAGGTTGTTTGAAAAGATTGTACCATGATGTTTAAAGTCATGCGATTATGATGTATGTATCGTGAAAGGTGTGGTAACATAGGATTCATTAGAGCTTACTCATTTGGGATATGCTATCTAGAATAAACTTGGGGATTATACCTAGTAAGGGGGACCTATTGGTCAGGGATTACCCATTGTATGTTCATCTTTTATATTTTAAAAAGTCTATTGAACTCATTCTGTCGAAGGTTGGTTCTATAATTTCTTGTTATAATAAGGTGTTTTTTACCATGGTGTGGGTTAATTTCGGTTTTAGTGGGTTCTTGGGGTTTGTGGTATGTGTTAAATGGTGTACTCGATTTTAGATTATTTTATTCTCATGGGCTTCCACTATTTTATGTTTTCTTTACAGTTGGAAATCTCCTCTGTTGTGCGCCTCCCCTCTTCCATGAACGGACCTCTACCATGTTCTTAAAGACACCTTTGCGGTGAGTTTTCTCCTGTTACTCATTGGTTTCCTCTTGGTCACATGTAATTACTATTTGATATTGATGGTTATAATGTGAAATGTACGGGTTAAACACCCCGCTGAAAATCGTGGCCATTGGTTGTCCTTGTTTTTTGCACTAAATGAATAGAATGTTGGTTGGTTCTTGTTTAACATTTGAATATAAAAGTAGGTAATTTACGTATACTTGACTTATGAATGAACTCCCCAGGATTGTAAAACTTCTCTGATAACCACTGAATTAACAAAAAAAATTGAAAAATGGATGCTTTGTAAAATCAAAAATTGTGGTTGTTTGGTTTGTATGGTGTTTCGATTGTGAGAACGATTGTGTTTTTGTATGGTGTTTCGGTCAGTTCCATGATTGATATGGAATTTTTTCGATGTTTTAGTTCTTCCACCATTGAATATCAATACAAACATTACCCATTACAATGGCACCACCACATTGTTACTGTGAAATTCCACAGAATCCTAAAAAACCAATTCTAGAGGACTCTATGACACACTCTATGGTTTGAAGATGATGTTTTTTAGATTCTATATATTTTTTAAAAACATGGTATGTAGTCATGTTAAATGGAACATGCTTCACCATACATGGATTTCACATAGATTTTGATTCCAGACAACAGTTATCTCCAAAATTTAAAACACATGACTCATCTTCTAACTCAAACTTGGAATAAATTTTATTTTAAATGTTACATGTCATGTGAACGTAGGTCACACACAATGTATCTCTAATACTTATACATTAGCATGAAACCATGTACATTCCATGAAATAATGGTAGAACCATATGATATGTGTTTTACTTCACTCACACCATGTATAGATACCATTGAAACTTGATGTGTATAGACTATACACCCCTAGTTGTCATGTAAGGACTACACACCGTGTATTCCAAAAAACTGTGATGCATAGTCGGTGAAGTGACTCATTTTGTATCTAAAGTACCCGCCTTTAGATCAAGTTTTTTTATATGTCAAGTATTTTCAAAGGCATCATGCAGTGTTTGTAATGCTAACATGGAATTAATTTGATATATGTCAGATTAAATCAGGTATCTTATCCATAGACAATATTCACCCTACTGGACACACCATGTATATGGATTTCACATGAGTTTAGAAATGGTAGTATACAACCAACCTTTACTAAGAACCCTACACATTGTGTATCCATTGAACAAATTGTGTGCTATGTTAATTTCATTATTATTATTTATTTTTCACTTAGATGGTAATATTTCATGTATGAGTATACCATTATAAATATCTTCTCATGTAGATCACAATATTATGATTCCCTCATTTATTGTAAATTGCACACGATGTGGTTTGGATATTTTAATTATCTTCACTCTACCTGAGAGTTGACAAGTTACAAGTGAGTTTTTTGGTGAAAATAAGGAGTATGGTACTCACCCATGTTTTGGTGAAGACTCCTCCATGTATAGGTTTTAGGTACTCTATGGAGATATAAAAAAGATAGTGCATAGTCACCCATATATAGATAGAGTTCAAGTACTTTCACATGTTTTTTGGTAGGATCCTCTATTTCACTGTAGAGGCATTTGTACCGTGATTTTTTTATAAACCCAAACAATGATACTTGATTAATTAAAACATAATATTTGGCATGTTCGAGATTGAACCCATAAAGACGATGAATATGAATAAATAATGGATAAATGACAATCATTTGACAAAAGAGTATGAAGAAGGCGTGAAAGAGTTTATCACGTTTTTAGGATATCATGCATGTGACCCTTCTCAAATCCTTTTTCCGTGTTTATATAGTTGTTATTAAAGAAAAATTAGTCCAGAGGAGTTGGAAGAACACCTGATCTGTCATGGAATAGATCGAAGTTATACATGTTGGAATAAACACGGGGAAAAAATGAATGTAGGTAGTGGCTCAGATAACATGACATTTTATGGAAGATCTGATATGATTACAAGCCTAAACAATGAAGACGATTGTATGGAGGGTGTGATTACAGATGTGAATGATGATGAAGAACGTATTGAGGAAACAATAAAGAAAATTAAAGATGAACTTCGTGATTTCCCAAAATTGTTTGAGAAGTTAAAGAGTTGTGCAAAAACGCCATTGTATGTTGGTTGCACTAAATATACAGCATTGTCAGCCATACTGAAGCTGTATAATTTGAAAGCAAGAAACAGGTGGAGTGATGCCAGATTTACGGAACTACTTGATCTCTTGAATGACATACTCCCAGAAGATAATGAACTCCCAAGCTGAACATACGATGCCAATGAATGCTACGATCATTGGGTATGATCTATTAAAGAATACATGCCTTCCTGAATGAATGTATATTGTTCCTCAAGGACCACAAATCACATAAATAAAGCCCAAAGTGTGGTGCTTATCGATACAAGAAATATGATTTTAGTCCTACGTATATTGTATGGTACATTCCAATGATTTCAAGGTTTAGGCACCTATATGGAAGTGAAGAGACTGCAAGACAATTGACATGGCTTGCAGATACAAGAATTAATGATGGGAAACTACATCACCCGAAAGACTCTCCTATGTGGAAGTGAATTGATCATGAGTATCCTAAATTTGGAAATGATCCGAGAAAACTTCCTCTAGTGTAATCTATAGATGGGGTGAAAACTTTTGGTTTTCAAAGCAGCAGTCACATTACATGGCCGGTTATGTTGGTAAATTATAACTTACCACCGTGGTTATGAATGAAACGAAAATACATCATGTTATCTCTGCTTATATCAAGACCAATTCAACCAGGTAATGATATTGATGTTCATTTGGATCCATTGATTGAGGATTTAAAAATATTATCGGATTCAGGTGTTATGTTGAATGATGGTTACAAAAAAGAAGATTTCACTTTGAATGCCATGTTGTACGGGACGATAAATGACTTTCCTGCTTATGGAAATTTTTCAGGATATAGGATTAAAGGAAATCAAGGTTGTCTCATTTACAGACAAGGCACACAGTCAATTAGGTTGAGACATTCATCAAAAACCTTTTTTTAGGACATAACGGATTTCTACCCTGAAGACATAAGTACTGATCATGGATGACATCATTCGACAGAAGTTTAGAAGAACGTACAACACCATCTCCACTAACAGGTGATCAATTGTTTGATAAGGTAAAAGATATGGACGCTACTCTTGGTAAACCATTATTTAAAAACCATACCAAAACTGGATGGAAAAAGAGATCAGTTTTTTTGAATTACCATACTGGAATTGTTTGTATGTTAGAAATTTTCTTGATGTTATTCATACTGAAAAAAAAAATGTATGTGATAGTGTCATCGGCATGTTTCTAAATTCACCGGGGAAAACGTAGGATGGAATTAAGGATAGATTGGAAATGTTTGATATGGGAATAGGAGAAGAGTTGGCACTAGTGAAGGGTGAAAAACAATCATTTCTTCCTCCTGCTGCTTACACTCTTTCCAGGCAGGAGAGATATCAGTTTTTCAATTTCATGTATGACGTAATGGATCCAGAGGGGTATTCACCAAATATCAAGAGCATCGTGTCAATGAGCGATATAAATTTAAAGGGTCTGAAATCACATGAATTCCATGTTTTGATGCAAGATCAAATTCCTATAGATTTACGTTGAAACTTTTCCCATGAATGTCCGCCATATATTAATGAAACTCTATTTCTTCTTCAAAGCTATATGCCGCAATGTTATATATCCAGAAAAATTTCCAACTATAGAAAGAGAAATTTCCGTCATATTATGTGAATTGGAAATGTTCTTCCCCCTAAAATTCTTCGATATGATGGTTCATTTGATGGTTTATTTGGTGAGAGAGATTCGACTATTTGTTTATTTAAATTATAGATGGATGTACCCCATTGAATGGTATATGAAGATTTTGAAATGTTATGTCAAAATTCGAAGTCAGCCCGAGGGTTGTATTGCGGAGCAATATATTGTTGAAGAAGCCATTGAATTTTGTACCGAATACTTGTCTAGTGTGGAAAATGTTGACCTACCGAAATCTCATCACACTAAGCGTCTTGAGGGTGAAGGAATTTTTGGAAGAGAGTTTTTCACAATCAATATTACAGATCAGGAGCAGGCTCACATTTAAGTTTTGCATAACAGTTTCAATGTTGACCCATATGTTCAAACTAACAATGAAATTCATAGGCATTTGAATCCATCTAGGAATGAAAAATGGATATCAGATACAAATAATTGACAGTTTATAGGATGGTTTCAGGACCACATTTTGAAGAAGTTAAATGAAAATTCAGACTCAATTTTAGAACGTCTTTGATGGCTAGCCGAAGGAGCAAGTGTGTATGTATTATCTTACAATACTTATGCAGTTAATGGTTATACATTCTATACTAATGGACATGATGAAGACAATACCATGATGAATAGTGGGGTTACACTTATTGCTGAGGCAATGCATGTTTCTAGTGCTAAGGAAAAAAATCTAATTTATGCGAATATGTCATACTTTGGAATCATCAAACGAATATGGGAGTTGGATTGTATGAAATAAAAAGTTCCAATTTTTTAATGAAACTGGGTTGATAATAGGAGTGTTGTTAAAATAGATGAATTAGGATTCGTGAAAGTTGATTTTAGTAAGGGGAGAATGATGAACCATTTATAATGGCATCACAGGCAGTACAAGTATTTTATGTTCCAGACCCCGCAAACCGAAATTAGTCAATTGTTCTGTTATCGACCAAAGCAACTAAAGGTTGAGATGAAAGTTCAACAGAGGATGACCCATTTATAGGGACTTCACAATCATTTCACAGTAGTCCCAATGTAGATGGTGTTTTGTATGTCAGAGGAGACCAAAATGAAGGGATTTACATAGTTGATAGAGGAGTCAAATCTCTTCATCCATTAATGAAAAAAAGATTACAATAATCGGGTTATTTGTTTATTGTAATATAAATTGTGTTATGTTATGTTATTATCTATCCACTGTTCCTTTTATGTAATCTAAATTAAATGTTAAACCACTTCTACAGATAATGACTTCTGCACCTACTGATGTGCCCAATCCCGAGGCACAAAAGGTCTCTCAACCACTTGTTGGTGGTCCTAGTGCAGAGCAACAATAGGTTTCTCAACCAGATGCTGGTGGTCCCAGTGCAGAGCAACAACACATTTCTCAACCTATTGTTGCTGGTCCCAGTGCTGAGGTACAACAGGTTTCTCAACCTGTTTCTACTGGTCCCAGTGCTGATGTCAGTGCTCCGGAGAAACATATTGACAATACTTTTCAGGAAATTGATGGAAATGAAACCCTGAAAGCGCAAAAAAAAATATTGTCGTAGTTTGACAGTGTTATCCAAAATCCTTAAGGAAAAAGCAAAAGACATCAAATTTGAGGTGGGATGGAATAAGAGAGTCCAACATGTTAACCCCAACAAAGCCATCTTTAGTAGAAATATTGGAATTGTCACTCAGCAACGCATGCCGATTGATGTACAGTCATGGCACCATGTTGTCACCAGTTTTAAGACACTAATGTGGGAAGAGATTACGGTAACATTGTGATATCAATTTTTTAATTCATTAAAATAAAATACCAAAACACATACTCATCATCATCCATTGCAGAGTGCATTTATAGTAGATGCCTCGCACAAGGAATATGTATTAAGAGTTGTAGGAAGGATTTATAGTGGTTTCTGCACAATTTTAATGAAATATCATCTTAAAGATGCTGAAGGGAAAATCAAGTTGCACCCACCTCCTCTTTATGCACACTTTATATCCCAAATAGAGTGGGACGCATTTAGAAACTGTCATGGGGAGAAGACTTTTTAGGTACATTTTGTGGGGTAATACGTTGTTTGATGTTGCTTGTATTCATCACTTTGATTGAGAGTTTTTTATTTATAAAATAGAAACTGAGTGCTGAAAATAAAAAACGTGCAGCAGAACCAGCGTACCATTACCGTAAAGTAAGGATGGGGGTACGATTCACTTGAGAAAATATTGGTAGGCCTTTTAAATATACTATACTACTTATAAGTGACATAAAAAACACCATAATAATGTCTCTCAGTTTATATGCAGATTGATGAATAGAAATCGAAAGCCATATCCATCCCACACCATGTGCTATGGAAGGAGGATCATGTAAATAAAGAGGGGATACTGATAGATGAAAACACACAAAAAGTGTGGGAAACATGTTTAAGTATGACATAATATAAATTTTCTTTGTTTAGAATCACTATTACATTTCAATGACTACTTATTTTTCTATATTTTCTCTCTGACATAGTCATAGGAATCAACAACAATTGCACCCGATGCAGACATACTTTCAGCAGTGTTGAAGCAGCCAAACCAGTATGGCCGCGTCAGAGGTGCGGGTTTTGGGGTGACACCCCGACCATATTTTCAAAAACAAAAACAAATGGAGGATCAAAATGAAAAAAATGGAAAAGCTGCAAAAAAATTATCTATTTTCAAGAATAATTACAATACCAGAGAGAGATGATAGCAACATTGATGGGGGAGGGGTAAAGAGAAGAAACAACTCAACAAAAACCCGTGCGTGACGATCTCGTCCCACCCCCACCAGCTTTGAGGAAAGTCATTCCCTTAAAAAACATTACATAGCTGAGGTAATCAATGTTTTAATAATTGTTTTTGTGAAATTTGATCCCCATTGACACTGATACCTTTCCTGTACTAATATTATATAGGGTAAAAATGACTTCCATTTATATCTATCAACTCCATCCTGTCACCTTTTAGCGAGGGTTACGGTGTTCAATACGTAGAATGACATGCTACACAACAGACAGGTTCCAACAGATCATTTTAGAGTGTCAATTAACGTAGCTAATGAGCCGGGTATCAAGCTTCCTGTTCCAATTTACGATGACGACATTCATACTGTTGAATAAGTTATTGTAACATTCATCGCATGGTCGTCAGTTCATGTAAAAAATCATGTCTAAAAGAAGGGATCCATTTCCAATTTATTTTTCAAGCTTGTCTTTAACATTTAATGAAAAAAGGTCTGAACTAATGAATGTTATTACATAACAACAAATAGAAGGGGGTGAAACGAAATATCAGCTCAAAAATATCTCAAGGATCAACCAACCAATTTAAACGGTCTACTGAGAGCACCTTTACCACGCCCATTTTATACAAAATTAATATCATTACAGGCTCATGTGGATACAATGTTGATAGACAACAATGGTTACACAATTGATTTTGAAAAAAAATATGTACGGAGAGGAAACATCATATTTCATTAGTGCTGAAAATGTATATGAAATCCTCAAGTGTGAACGGCTAGGCACCTCAGTTGTAAATGTATACATGATGTATGATTTCATCATTTGATTTTACAAAAGCTGATATACTCTAATAATTATGACTAAATACATTTTATATTTTTGAAAAGTGTATATATGAAAAAAAAATTGAAGGGATTTCCCCATGAACAAAAATTTGGACTCGTTAGTCCTCACACCACCTCTTCAAAAGAAGAAATAGATTCTGATAAAGAGGCTGCAATAATGTCATCCCTTCCCAAATCATTTGAAAACAAAATTACGGACGACAAACTGTTTACAATACCAACGATGCAGGGGTAAAACTCTACAATTTAATCATATAAACTATATTTTAATTTCTTTCTTTACTTATTCATTTTTTTAATTTTAGGGAGCATTGGATGCTAATTGTAGTCAATTTGGATACTCCAAATATTTATTTTCTGGATTCAACGCATGGATATCCAAAAAACCGACCACACATGATGGCGTTTGTTAATTTTTAATACACTAGATCCAACATTTTAAAACTAAACATCTAGATATATAATTTAGGATATCGTTTAATGAGTATTATTTTATGATAGGGCGGTGCATCAATATCGTGTAATGCATGGAATGAATCCAGGGAATAAGGATGAGAAAGACTACAATATCTACAATTGGAAAAATATCTGGGTATATATAATAACATTTCACTATCCAAACACATATAAAAACAAATTACTTATTGTTGTCTATGTTTTTTCAGTGTTCAAAACAAACAAACAGAAAGAACTATGGTTATTATGTTTGTAAATTTATGAAAGAGATCATATTTCGTCAACAAACTAGCATCCCGGACGAGGTATTTTCAAAAATATTTATGAGTTCATTTAAAAAAATTATTAATCCTTTGTGTATTTATATTTTTTCAGTACTACCATTACTATCGCAAAAACTCATATTCACAAGATGATATAGATGTGTTTAGAAACGAATGGGCAACATACCAAATGGAAGATTGTACACAAATAAGATGAAGGTGAATTCCCACTAATGTTATCCATATATGATCATTGATATCTGCCTTGTTTACACATATTGAGCATATATGATGTCCCACAGACGAGCATCTTAAAATATTGATGGGAACAAATATCTTGGATTTTCAATTTTCTAATTTTAGTTTCCCTTAAATGTGGGTGGGGGTGTCCAAGAGGGAGGGGCTGTCTAAGAGGGGGTGTGTCCAGGAGGGATGGGTCATCCAGGTGTGAGGGTGTATAGGAGGGGAGTGAGGGGGTTTCCATGATTGAGGTGTACGAATTGACCACACCTCAACCTGACACATGATTTGACCGGTATGGATAAAAGTGTGTAATATCAGTTTCAAATTGACATTAACTTTAGAAAACAACACTACTAACATATAGAATACTGATAAAACGCATTCGGATTATTTTGAAACTTTAGGACAATGATCTATGAGACATTTGTAATGTGTACGAATCAACCACAACCTAATCTGACACACGGTGTGACTGGTATGGTAAATGTGTCTGATATCAGTTTGAAATTGACATTAACATTAGAAAAAACACAAGTGACATACGAAAATCCATGAAAAAATGTTCGGATTGTTTTGATACTTTAGTAAAATAATACATGAGTCATTTTTGAGGTGTAAGAATCGACCGCACCTCAATCTGACACGCGGTGTGACCGGTATGGCTAAAAGTGTCTGATATCATTTTGAAATTGACATTAACTTTAGAAAACAACACTACTGAAATTCGGAATACAGAGAAAACTTGTTTGGATTATTTTGATACATTAGTAAAAAGATCTATGAGTCATTTTTGACATTTAAGAATCAACCTCACCTCAATCTGATGCACAGTGTGAGTAGTATGGCTAAAAGTGTCTGATATCTATTTGAAATTGACATTATCTTTGGAAAAAAACACTACTGACATACATAAAACAAATAAAACATGTTAGGATTGTTTTAATAATTTAGGAAAACAATCCATGAGTCTTTTTTGATGTGTATGAATCAACCTCACCTCAATCTAATGGATGGTGTGACCGTTATGGCTAAAAGTGTCTGATATCAGTTTGAAATTGACATTAACTTTAGAAAAAAACATAAGTGAAATACGAAAAACTCAGAAAACGCATTCGGATTGTTTTGATACATTAGGGAAATGTTTTATTAGTCATTTTTGAGGTGTACGAATCGACTTCACCTTAATATGATTCACAGTGTGACCGGTATGGCTATAAGTGTCTAATATCAGTTTCAAGTTGACATTAACTTTAGAAAACTACACTACTGACATATGGAATACTGAGCAAATGCATTCGGATTGTTTTGATCCTTAAGGACAAAGATCCATGAGTCATTTGTGAGGTGTAAGAATCAAATGTACCTCAACATGATGTAGGGTGTGTCCGGTATGGTAGAAAGTGTCTGATATTAGTTTGTAATTGAGACAAACTTTAGAAAAAAAACACAACTGACATATGGAAAACCGAGAAACTGAATTCGGATTATTTTGATACATTAGGAAAATAACCCAGGAGTCATTTTTAAGGTGTACTAATGGACCGGACCTCAATCCGACACACGGTGTGAATGGTATGGCTAAAATTGTCTGATATCAGTTTAAAATTGACATTAACTTTAGAAAACAACACTACTAACATCCGGAATACTGAGAAAATGAGTTCGGATTGCTTTGATAAATCAAGGAAACGATCCATGGGTCATTTTTGAGGTGTATGAATCAACAGAACCTTAATCCGTCGGACGGTGTGACCAGTATGGCTAAAAGTGTCTGATATCAGTTTCCAATCGACATAAACTTTAGAAAACAACACAAGTGACATACGGAAAACCAAGAAAATGCGTTCGGATTGTTTTGATACATTTCAAAAAAGACCCATGTGTCATTTGTGATGAGTACGAATCAACCGCACCTTAATCTGACGCACGATGTGACCAGTATGGCTAAAAGTGTCTTATATCAGTTTGAAATTGGCATTAACTTTAGAAAACAACACTACTAACATACGGAATACTGAGAAAACATGTTCGGATTGTTTGATACATTAGGAAAATGATCCATGAGTCATTTGTGATGTGTAAAACTTGTCTTCTCCTCAATCCGACGCATGGTGTGACTTGTATGGATAAAAGTGTCTGAAATCAGTTTTAAATTAACATTAACATTATAAAACAACACTACTGACATATGGAAAAATGATCAAACGCGTTCATATGGTTCTGATACATTAGGACAACGATCCATAAGGCATTTTTGACGTGTACGAATCAACCGCACCTCAATCTGACACACGGTGTGACCGGTATGGCCAAAACTGTCCGATATCAGTTTCAAAGTGACATTAACTTTAGAAAAAAACACAAGTGACTTACGAAAAACCAAGCAAAAGAATTCAGATTGTTTTAATACTTTAATAAAAGTTTCCATTAGTCATTTTTGAGGTGTAATAATTGACCACACCTCAATACGACGCACGATGTCACCGGTATGGCTAAAAGTGTCTGATATTAGTTTCAAATTGACATTAACTTTAGAAAACAACACTAATGACATACAGAATACATAGAAAATGCATTCATATTGTTTTGATAATCTATGAAAATTATCCATGAGTTATTTGTGAGGGGAAAGAATCAATCACACCTCAATCAGACGCACGGTGTGACTGATATGGCTAAAAGTGTCTGATATCAGTGTGAAATTGACATAAACTTTAGAAAAAAATTCAAGTGACATACAGAAAACCGAGAAAATGCATTCGGATTGTTTTGATACTCTAGTACAATGATCTATGATTCATTTTTGAGGTGTACAAATCGACCACACATCAATCTGATGCACAGTGTGACCGGTATGACTAAAAGTGTCTGATATTAGTTTCAAATTGACATTAACTTTAAACAACACTACTAACATACAGAATACCAAGCATACGCGTTCCGATTGATTTGATACTTTAATAAAATGATTCATGAGTCATTTGTGAGGTGTAAAAATAAACCTCAATTCAATCTGACGCATGGTGTGACCGATATGGAAAAAAGTGTCTGATATCAGTTTCAAATTGACATAAACTTTAGAAAACAACACAAGTGACATATGGAAAACTGAGCAAAAACGTTCGGATTGTTTTGATACTTTAGGAAAAAATACATGAGTCATTTTTGATGTTTATGAATCAACCACACCTCAATATGAAGCATAGTGTGACCGGTATGTCTAAAAGTGTCTGATATCAATTTGAAATTGACATTATGTTTAGAAAAAACACATGTGACATTCAAAAAACCAATAAAACGCATTCAGATTGTTTTGATACTTTAGGAAAAAGATTCATTAGTCATTTTTGATGTGTAAGAGTCAACCAAACCTCAATCCTATGCACGTTGTGACCGGTATGGAGAAAAGTGCTTGATATCTATTTCAAATTGATGTTAACATTAGAAAACAACACTATTGACATACAGAATACTGAGAAAATGCATTTAGATGGTTTTGATAATTCAGGAAAATGATCCATGAGTCATTTTTGACATGTATGAATCATTTGTACCTCAATCTGATGCACAGTGTGACCGTTATGGCTAAAAGTGTCTGATATCAGTTTCAAATTGACATAATCTTTAGAAAACAACACTACTAACGTACGGAATACTGAGCCAACACGTTTGGATTGTTTGGACTCTATATGAAAACGATCTATGAGTCCTTTGTGACGTTTACAAATCAACCATATCTCAATACGACGCATGGTGTGACCGGTATGGCTAAAAGTGTCTGATATTAGTTTGAAATTCGCATAAACATTAGAGAAAAACACAAGTGACATACAGAAAACAGAGAAAACACATTTATATTGTTTTTTATACTTTATGAAAACTATTCATGAGTCATTTGTGACATGTAAGAATCAACTGTACCTCAATCCGACACACGGTGTGATCGGTATGGCTAAAAGTGTTTGATGTCAGTTTCAAATTGACATTAACTTTAAAAAACAACACTACTCCCATACATAATACTGAGCAAACGCATTCGGATTATTTTTATACTTTAGGAAAACGATCCATGAGTCATTTGTGATGTGTAAAAATCAACCGAACCTCAATCCGATGCCCGGTGTAACCGGTATGGCTAAAAGTGACTGATATCAGTTTCAAATTGACATTAACATTAGAAAACAACACAAGTGACATTCGGAAAACTGAGCAAATGCATTCAGATTGTTCTGATACTTTAGCAAAATGATCCATGAGTCATTTGTGACATGTACGAATTAATTGCACCTCAATCTGATGCACGGGGTGACCAGTTTGGCTAAAAGTGTCTGATATCAGTTTGAAATTGATAATAACATTAGAAAAAAACAAGTTATATAAGAAAAACTAAGCAAACACATATGTATTGTTTTGATACTTTAGTACTACGATCCATTATTCATTTTTGAGGTGTACGGATAGACCAAACCTTAATCCGACGCACAGTCTGACCGGTATGGCTAAAAGTATTTGATATCAGTTTCAAATGGACATTAACTTTAGAAAACAACACTACTGACATACAGAATACTGAGAATATGCGTCCGGATTCTTATGATACTTCAGGAAAACGATCCATGAGTCATTTTTGATGTGTTCTAATCAACCACACCTCAATCCGACGCACGGTGTGACTAGTATGGCTAAAAGTTTCTGATATCAGTTTCAAATTGACATTAACTTTTGAAAACAACACTACTGACATACGGAATACTGTGAAAATGAGTTTGTATTGTTTTGATAATTTTGTACAATGATCCATGAGTCATTTGTGATGTGTATGAATCAACTGCACCTCAATCTGACGCATGGTGTGACTGGTATGGCTAAATGTGTCTGATATCAGTTTTAAATTGTTATAAACTTTAGAAAAAAACACAAGTGAAATATGGAAAAATGAGCAAACACATTCAGATTGTTTTAATACTTTAGGACAATGATCCATGAGTCATTTGTGACATGTATGAATCAACCACACCTAATCCGATTCATGGTGTGACCGGTAAATATTTTCAATAGATAAATAATTAGTATTTATTAAAAGAGGAAAATCATCCAAAAACATATTGATTTTACACTATTCGCTTTCATTGTTATCCGAATGAAAACATTTGAGTTTCTCATTTCCATATTTTAGTTTCACATTTCCATATTAATGTATTATTTCATATTAATGTTTTAATTTATTTCATTATTATATTACTAACATAATATTTTTTTTCTTATATAGGTGCTTTTTTCCTTGAGTTCGGATGCTTTGTTCGACTACAAATACTGTGGACGACAATTTTTGAAAGAGGATCACAGATATCAAAGGATGAAACATTAATGTTTATAACTGTTGTTGGATAATTGTAATTTTAACACTGTAAAACATTAATTAAAATGTATATAGTAGTTTTTTTTGTATTCATGATGATATGTAAATGTATATATTATTGTTTGTCAAAATATTGTGTGCAGGTGCTATTTTGTACAGGTGTGCAGGTGTTATTTTGTTTAGGTGTGCAGGTGCTGGTTTGTGTAGGTGGGCAGGTGCTGGTTCTGCAGGTGCATGGTTAGGTTCCTTTATAAGCGCTTTTTAGTGTGCTGATAAAGGACACCTTTAACAGTGCTAAAAGAGCGCAGATAAAGGTCCCTATTATCAGCGCTCAAGATAGCTTTGATAAAGTCACCCCATTATCAGCACTAGAAAAGTGTTGTTAATGCCGGCGTAGAAAAAGGGGGGGTCCCCTTTATCAGCGCTCTGAAAAGCACTAATAATGGATGTCCTTTACCAGCTCTTTTTTTAGCGCTGATAAAGGTCGCCTTTATCAGTGCTTTTCGGAGCGCTGAAAAAGGGGATCCCCCCTTTATCTATGCCGACATTAATAGCGCTTTTCTAGCGCTGTTAATGTCAGTTTTTAGAGGTGATAAAAGGACAAGTTTTAGTAGTGAGATAAAATGTATGAGGTCAGCTTTGAGGTTATAACATTATTTAACATTGAGTTTATTTAGGATATTGGGTTATTTATTAAATGATCTAAGTTGAATCATTGTTAATAATGTGGAAAATTTATATTTAAATTCATTATTTCATCATATGAAGGTTTATAAATTTTGATATTATCTTACCTTGTACTAACCATTATGTTTTGGATAATATTTAAAGATAGTATGAATAAAATGACATATTTTTTTTGGATTATTATGTTTATTTTATTGTATTAGACATGAAAAATTCATTTTGAATACTCGTCATTTGGGTAAAAGAGGAGATTATGGTGTAAATTGATTAAAGGATGAAATTATACTTGTAAAGTTATTAAATTTATTTATTTTATTAGTATATATGGTAAAATATTTCCTAAACACCAGGAAAAGGATCACAAAACAAACATTTTATCCTACTACATTCATTTTTGGTGAATTAATGGTATTTTTCGCACCTTATTGATTGATGGTTATATGGCCATTAACTATCTCATGATTATTCACTTTTGTGTGATCAATTCTCTCTGTTGTTATGTATCATTATTTTCACATTAATTTTTTCCTCCATGTCTATATTTTATATTGCCACTAATTTTCTCATATTTTTTAACTTATATACTTGTCATTCCATATGACCTTTTTATTTCCCTTTCAGACTTTCAAGAGGATGTTTTATGAAGCCTTTTTATGATGTGGGCTTTCAAAAAAGAATTTCAAATATAAAACCTTTCAAAGAACATGTCCAGATTACAATGATTCATTTTATTATGTGGGGTGGTTAAGGTAACACTTTTAGATTTTAAAAGAACATTGTGTTAGATAGCTTATACAACACGTAATACCGAGGTTTAATAAACCACATGATATTATTATTTTATAACTACTATAACATATACATTGAATTAGATTTTATGAATATAAGAAAATAAATTATGAAATAAATATAATTTACATAATAAATAAAAAATTATTGATAACTTATTTGGAAATAATCACTCATTTTTTTTGTAAATTCATTTTATTCCTCAAAATAAGTTTTCTTCGAAAATGTTTTTTATTGTTTTTTGTGATTGAATATCATAATTAGTTTACAAAACAATTAATACTTTAATTTTTTAAAAGTAAAATATTTTTAAAATCAATATATCAAAATTATCTTATATTGAATTTTTGGAGTTTTTATGAAAATATTGGTTTTTTAGTGAATAGAGGAAAAAATTAATTTTTATTCAAAACTGTATTATGTTTCAAGAATTCAAAATGATCTATTTTATTTAAAAATTGTTTAAATGATAAATTATTTCCATTATATTATTAATAATATAATTATGTTCATTGGAATAAATTTTAGGGTCTAATTTTAAATAAAACAAATTTATACCTAAATCACATTTTTTATGAAAAAACTATTTTGCGTTGCATTTTTCATTTTTATCTTCAATTTTTTTCTACCACATATAGTAATCGAATCTTGAAAAATGTATTCCTTATTTGGTACTAGTAGGTCCTATTTTTTTTAAATATGTTCCTTTTATTTTTTTCATTATGAATAATAACCATAGTAAATTTTTATTACCCTCATAAAGGTAACATTGGTTAATTCGGTTTTAAAATAATGTGATATGGATTTAAATTATTTAAAACACATTATTTTAGCTCATTATATGATTATATTTCATCCATAATCATACATAATTTTATAATAAAATCATTTATTTCCATTTTTCATTGATTTCATCCTTTATAATATTTAAGTAAAAATAAAGATTAAAATGTCACTTTCATTAAATATTGAAAATATTTTTGGGATAGGGATAAAAAATTATGTTCAGTTATAAATGGTTATTTTAGAGATAATTTTTTTTTATTAGGGTAATTTATTTTTTATTAATATTGATGAAATAGTTACCTTAAATGCTTATGTAATGCTGACATAGTGTAAGTGCAAGTAGTAGAAAAAATCAAATAAATGATTCTGAAAACACCAAAATTAATATTTTTTATATGTGTTAAAGTATATCATTAATTTTGATCATAAAAAAAACATATAATAAATGATTTAAAGAATTATATTCTAATTCGTCTTTTTCATTTCTTTTCAAATTCAGATTATGTGAATAGTTCTTAAAATGGAAATCATATTTTTTTGGATTAATATATTATATTAAATTATTTTAAAGTCATAAATTTTTTGAAATAGTATAATTAGGATGATAAAGAGTTTAAAATTTCATAAATATTCCCATTATTATCCATTTTTACCTTATAAGTAAAATATAACCTTTTAGTATTAATAAATTCTTTAGAAGAGTTGAGATTAAAATTGGTTAACTAAGGGGTTAAACTAAAATATAAGGTTTAAAATGATATATAAACCTATAAAAAATGGATTTTAGGATTATATTAAGACCATATGTTCAATATCATTGTATAAATTTCGTTTTTGAACCATTTTAAATTAGTTAGACACAGATTATATTATAATCTTTCATGCATATCAAAAAATGACATTAATGACATTTAATAATAAATAGTATTTTATTAAATGATATAAAATTAATAAAACTCATATCATAATAAAAGTGAATTTTATATGGTTTAAAGCATCATAAATGGTCCATTTATTGATATCTTCTCTTTTTATGGTAACTTTCTTGACCTCAAATGCATAAAAAACATTAATATCATGATAATTTTCAAATGGGTTAATAGAGGTTTAAAACTAAGAGAAAATGTAAAAAACAAAACCAAAACTTTCCCAAATTTTGTTTAATGATAGTATTTTGACTCATAATCATATTATATTTCAATTTTATCAAATATTTTTCATTTTCTTATGAAAATTAAGTTATATTAAATTTAATAATTTACGTAATTCCAAGAGCGACCCTCCCCTCAATTATAAAAAAACCATCTCACCTTCATTATTTATAATGTTTGAGAATTCTAGATCAACCAACTCCTGAAATTTTATTTTCTAAATTTCTTCATTCATGAATTAGATGTGATGGAATTCTTAAAAGACCATTCCAAGGGTCCCTAAGAATGAATCTAATGAAGGCCTATTGATGAAGAGGTAATCATCTTTCTCGACCACATTCAATTTATCTATTCTTATACATACTATAAATCCATGGAATACCTTATAAAAAAATTACATAAATATTTTAGATATAATTATTTATTATAACTTAATATCCATACTCCACCATATTCCCATCTTTTGGAAAATGAAAATGATACTCGTTCATATTTGTTGACTACTACCTCCATAAAGCGATGTGATTCATTTTTCATTTTAGTTTTAAATGGATGGTGGGAAGAATATTTATAATTAATATATAATATATATATGATATAAAAATTATATTATAAAGATTAATTAGTGTTTACCTTTATTTCATCCCATCCGTTGAAAAATGGAATCATTGTTCATGCGTACGTACGACCTACCATATTCGTGAACGATGTAATTCCTTTGTTATCTATATATTTTTTGGATAATAATGAAAATATATAAGTTAAATATATATGATATTTATATATTTTTTAAAATTATATAGATGATATAACCATGATTTAAGTATAATTACTTGAACCAACAAACCAAAATTCTCATGAAAAATGAAACAATTAATACCCAAAAATAGATATTTTAATGAGGAATTATTAATAAATGGGAGTTTAAATTTTATAAGTGGATCATATATGATTTTATAACTATGTTTATGATTATGATATATAACTATAATAAATTTTAATTTATTATGAATGAGGATAGATCATTTTCAAAACATGTGGAACTTGAGGTAATGGTTTCCCGTCTCATTTTTATTTCTGCAAGACTTTTTCCATATTCAGCACTTATTTCCTTGGTGTGATGTATATCCTAGAAATTAATATATTTTATGATGATTTAATAAAAAAATATGGGTATTTAAAAATACATATAATTTTCTCACTTTCATGATGTTTTGATTCAGATATTACCTAATTAGTAATGGTTTTATATTACAATCTCATTGTTTACTAGGATTGTTTATAATTAATATTCCAAGGATGAACTATTATGATATACCTATCAATAAAATAATGAATTTTCTTCTCATATAGTTATTTTTTAGATGATATGTTTTTAATTTTATTTTCATCAATTTATGTACTCAAGATAATGATCGAATATTTTAATGGAAAACCAAAGATATTTCTCTATTCAGTTGAAAATCCATTTTCTTATATATCCATGTCTTCTAAATATATTTACAATAATTTCTATAATATTATCCTATGATAATTTGGGTTCATTTTTAATCATAATTAAATTTTTAAAAAAATGTTTAAAAGGAATCTTTTTATCATTGTCTAAATGAGTCACTTTTGACTTTTTACTGAAAATGTGAAAGGAATATTTTTTAACACACAAGAAATGAATGAAATTCCACCCATCATGACCACTAATATATTTGAAGCATAATTTAGATGTTTCATAATTTTTTTTCAAGGAATTTTTTCCCATAATATTTTGTAACGTTTTATATTGTTAGGAAGTTATTTCAAAATGAAAAGGGTATTTTCCTCAAGAAATAATCCAGTGATACTTTAAATGAATTTTTATCTATGATAACAACCTTTATGTTAATTATGATTTACTGGGGATATGGTCCAATTATAAAATCCTTATTATTTATGTGTATGTTTTATTATAATGATTATGAAATATTTATAAAAACCATTTATTTTTTTCATGTAATAGTTTGATAAACTGTAGAAATGTTTATAAAATCCATTTCCTTTGCATGAGTTATGATATATGATAAATTAATTATGATTTTATGGAACAAATATGTATGATTTTAATTGACTAATGGGTAGTCCTGAAATTATATATCTCTCCAATGCATTGGGTAAATATAGATATCTCATTAGATAATAAATACTATAATAAAGAGTGAACCGAGTTCAGTAAGTGACTTTTTCCCCTATGATAGTCTTGAGAGTAAAACATGACTAAGGATAATATGTAATGGGGAGTGAAACTAATCCACTATAATAGTCTTGGAAGTGATAATTAATTATGAAAATGAATTTTTATGATTATTTGTTTTCCAAAAACTAATATCTTATGAAAATGTTATGATATCATAACTCATGTTGTTTAATTCCATTATAATTAATGCCTTATGAAATTCCAAGCTATATTACATGATTCATTATTTTGATCTATGATATACTAGTTATGGTTTTCAAATGTTAATCTAATGTTCTTAGACCTTTATATTCATATTATATATAAGTGATCTTGGGTATCTCCATTTTTTACTATTATTAATCATATGAGATCAGCCTTCCTTTTATTTACCTTCCCCATGTTATGAAGAAATGTTTTATTTGTGATATGTTTAAATGGGTGATTTTTATGAAGAACCTATTGGAATAGGATATTGATATCTTATGAACAAGTTTTTTTAAACATCCATGTTTCTATAGATAGTAAACCTATACAATTCTGACATGGATAATAATTTTATGTATTGTATATTAATACAAAATATGTAATAGATATGTTTGAAAGGTTTGGGTAATTATAATTACCAAGAAAATAATTAAAGGAAATGAAAGATGAAAAATAGAATAAAATTTTTATGCAGTTCAAACTTTGATTTTACATTCAGAAGAGAATCATGATAACTTTTCATTTAATTGAAAGTACAAATTTTAAAATCACGAGTGACCTGTTAGGAATTTTGATCACTAAACTCCATGGATTTCACAACACATCAAAAAGAGACCCCTCTCCCTTTTATAAAGGGTATGTGGTGAGTTATCACTTCTTTCTAGTATATTACATCATTTTAGATTAATATTCAACATTTATTATAACAATACCGAATATCCTTTGTGTTAATTTTATATAATTTTTTAATATTTTTTAAAAACATTCTTTTATTAAAGAATGTTCTAATAAAATATATGATAAAGAAGGTGATGAAAAATTGATAAGAAATATTTTCAAGAAACATTCTACGATAAGTATGATGATACTTTTCTGATCTCAAAGTTCCTAATATCATGGAAAACCTCATGATACAATCTTTTGATCAATGGTTTGAATATTTTTGAATAAAGAATTCAAATTGACTTCTGAGAATTTTGAAATAATTAATTGAATGTGATAAAAAATTAAGTCACTTAAGGTGGGAGTGCTAAAAAAATTATCAAACAAACATTCTGAATGAAGATGTAAAAAGAAAAACTAGATTTGAAAAGATGTTGTTAGGAATGGCTCGAAATGTATTTTTTAGAAGCGAAGATAAGTGAAGTTGAGTTTCAGAGAAACATTACCAGATATAAAAAATTAGGTTTTCTAAAAAACATTCCAAATATAGTTATTTTAATAAGAAATACTAAATGTATAATGTTTTTGAGCCATTATATAGGAATGTTCTACACAAAAATATTAAAAAACCTCACAGAATAAACTATATTGGATGAACTATCTATAAATATGTTCAAACATAGATCACCAGATTAAATTTTTTCAAAGATTTATAATTTCCAATAGTTGATAGAATCAGATAGAGTTTAGATGAAAACATACTGACTGTGGAACTTGATGATGTTTTTACAAATAGAAAGTAATACAGAACATTAGATGTACCTAATGTGGGCCAACGACCAAACATGTTGTTCTGTATAGTTTGATAAAATTTGAAAGAATATATAGGATTATAATTTAAATATTTGATGAAAATGTCTTGAGAAGAGATTTCATGAAATAGAATATTTATAAGTTTCAACAATTTAGTCCACCATTTTCAGTGTGTAAAGATAAACAAACAATTATAGACGAGTTTCCATATAGATAGTTTTTATGAAGTCTCAAGATAATAATTTTTTTATAGGACATGCGATGTTCAAAATATAAATATAGGAAGTGTAATGATGAAGGAAATCCCATCAGAACAACAACCATCAGACAAAAAATTATTTATGTTAATTGGATAGAGGATATTTAAAAAACCTTGTTTATTGAAAAGAAGTTGAGGAAGGGTGTTCAAAAAGAGTAGAGGTAGATGGATAATTTGTTCTATATTCTTATAAAAAATGATCTGGATGAATAAAATTCCAGTTATGATGTTTTTTAATCATACAAATAAGGATACATCGATTGGTCAAGAAATAGAAAAATATTTTATTTATCATCATATAGTGTTTTTAGGAAATGTATGTCTCTTATACCGACCAATAATATATTAATAAAATATTATTATTTAATATAATATATAACCCAGGTGTTAAATTAGTGATTATGAATAGTATTACCCACATTTTAAATTTTATATATTCCATAAAATTTTAATATTCATCTAATTTTTTCATAGATATGATATAAGAACAAATTCAATTTTTTGAATAAAATAAATATTTTTTTAAAAAAAATAGAGCTTTACCTCCTTTTAATGTTGAACTATTTTTAAATATAATATATGAAAATTTTATATATTAAACATTAACAAATAAATGTCTTCTTTTGAAGCAGGACATAAAAATTTAGTTTGGTTAAATTTTTGGTGTTTTTTTATAACTTTGACATTTTAATGAATAGTGAAAAATACATCATTTTAATTCAAAACTACATTTTCATATAATTAATTTATATTTTTAGATTATAATTTTCATTAGTTTAAAATTAAAAGTAAATTAAGTTTTTATCATTTAATCCAATGTTGGTCATAGGAATAAATTTGACATTGAAATTTGATATAAACACTTGTTAATCTTTTGATGGTTTTTACTTTTAAAAACACGTTTTCTCACTTTGTCAATGTGGAATAATTTTAAATTAGTTAATGCAACTTATGTGTTTTAAATTTTGAAAAATAGAGTCCACATTTGGATTAAGTGGGTATAAATTATGTTAATAGGTTTATTTTTTTGGATATTACGAATAATAACCTTAGTAATTTTTTATTACTTTCGTTAAGGGTAAATCAGGTAATTAAAGGTAAAAATAATATTATAAAATTACCCCAAAACCTGTAAAATCCTATTGGATGACTAAATTCAACCCTTATCACCTATGTTTATAAATTTATTCATTTAATTCAGCCTTGTCCATGAGTATGGCATGAATAGTATTAACATTAATGAATGTGACAAAATGTCACGCGCTCATTTATTATAAGTGTAATAATATTTAAATAGATATCCCTAGGAGATAACATCAATTAGAAATAGTATATGGAAAAATAAAATAATTTAACTACCACATAAAAAATTATTTATAATTTTTATATATTAAATAATTACTATTAATGATGAAAAAATAGTGGAGTAGAAAATATTTTACTAATAGAAATATCAAATAAATGATATTAAATATATTAAAATAAATATAATTTGACTTCATTAATGACATAAAATAATTTAATATATAACTTAGACATTTTATTAAAATAATGGAAGTATTGGTTTGAAGTTATCATGTTGACATTATATTTTTAAAATTACAAATATTGAAAAGAATCAAAATTGACATAAATTAGATTTTAAAATAAATACTATTTTATTAAATAATATAAAATTCATAAAAATATAATATTTGGTCAAATAATATTTATAGTGGTAAATAGGTCTTAAATGATCCAATTGGTTTTTTTTGGATTTTATAGAAACTATCTTAACCCCTTAGTGTAAAAAAGACTAGTAGATACGGTAAGAGTTAAACTATTTAACTAAGAGTTAAACCCAAATGATAAGGTTAATTTTGTGAACTAAACGTTTCTAAAAATCATATTTTGATTATATTTCAACCTATAATTACCTTATACTTTAAATAACTTACTTTTTAGTTTTTTTTAATTCTAAAAACAATTTATATTAAATTAATAATGGTTGAGTCTCCAAAAGTGCCCCTCTCCTCTCTTATAAAAGGTCACCTCTCCTTCACATTTATTCACACCTCTAAAGCCCTTTGGCGTAGCCAAAAACTGACCAATTATCCTCCAAAATTTCCTCAATTCATCCCAATGGCCATAATTTTTTGAAGAAATTCAACATAAGGAATTATTTTGTTCAATCAAAAGGAGATACCCAAAAAAGAGGTAATTGTTTTATCACCTCTTTAAAAGTTGTTTTCTTCTTGTACAACCACATCCTATGTTTTTTCCATAATAAAGTAATAAATATAGCATCATTTACATTCTTATATGTTATTATTATTATGATACAACCATATTTCTCTTTTTATTTATCCAATGAATAACAATATTACCATGCGTACATATGTACGACTTACCATCTCCCTGCCATTGTGTAATTTGTTATTCAACACTTTTTTATTTGAATGGATATAATGATAAGTATAATGGATATAAATAATTAATATAACATTATAATGATTCGTTATAATTATTATACCATGAAATTCCATACCATTTAACCATCATGGGAATGATTCCATCGCTCTTGGGTATGTACGGTCTACCGTCTCCACGGCACAATGAGATTCATTATCCATGTTAACCATTCAAGAATGATTATGAAATTTATATGTTGCGTAAAAATAATAATTATGAACATAATATAATTTTTTATATGAATAAAATACATCCTATTCATAACCAACTTGACATACATGACAAAACAAGAATGGGAAAATGAATAAGTTAACACCTGAAACAATGGTAATAGTAAAATATTATTAAAAATATTATATAATAGGATCACATATGATATGATAAATATGGATAAGTCTATAATATAATTTAATGACATAATTTAATCATTATATAGAAGGTTAAAACCCTCTCAATAAAAGAAAAGTACAAGGTAAGGGTAAATTTTACAATCTCATTATTTTCTGAGGTTGTTTATATATAAGTATCTACTGGGACATTCTTTATCATCCATGTCCATGTTTCTTAAAAATTTATTTTAAAATAGTATTACTATTCTTAGACAATTTTTTAAAATCATTTATAGCCATTTTTTTATTTTTATAAATCATTTTTAATGGAATCTTTTGGTCGTTTACCAAATGAGTTACTTTATGACCTTTTCGAAAAATTAAGGAAAGAATTTTTCCTTTAATTATACGGTGTGAGTTTCTATTTTTCACTGTTGTGGTCCCTTGAAATTTTAAATATTCACTTACAATATTAGAATATTATTTTCAAAATAAATGTTTTATTTTATAATTTTTTTTAAATTAGTTCCAAGTAAAAAAGGGATATTTCTCTCAAGTTTTTTTAATGATTTCATTAGATTGTTTTCATCTATGTCAACATCCATTGTTGGATATTATGCTTAATTGAGGATAATTTATCTTCAATGTTTTATTGAACTGTTTATGATATTTTTGACCATGGATGAACTATCTTTATACCATTCATGGTTTATGGTTAAAGTATTAACATTTCGTTTGATTGTTTTAATAAGATTGTTTATGTTATGGTTTACCCATTTTATAAGAGGAATGCATTGGACATAGTATGTGTTGGGTGAGACCCACTATAGCCCCTTGTTGAATCGTTGGTCTCATGAGACAATTATGTTTGGGATTTGTATAATTTCTTACACAATTATATATGGTGTCTTGGATGAAGCCTTGACGGTATGTTTAATATGTCCCACATGATGCATTCCCTCTTTATGAAATTAGTTATTACATGTGATTATTCAATTATTTGAATATTCATGTGAATATTTATATGGTAATATTTGATTTATTATTGCTATGTTATACTGAATATTATATTTAGAGGATTTTTTTATGATACATCATGCCTTATAATTTTATGCTTATTACGATAGCTTCTGCTGAATTATTTACACTAACTAAGCATATGATATCACTAATTTATTATGATTCATTTTCCCTAGGATGAAAATATGTACATTATGAATGACTTATAAGGATGATTAAAGGAAATAAGAATGTTTTCAATGGATTTTCAATGTTTTATTTCATTTCAATATGTAATGTAAAAATTATGTTTGTATCTAGTTTTTCCAAGGATACTAAATTGATCTGTCCTTCGGGATTTGAATTATTGTGATCATGACAATGTTATACAATAATGAAATGACTCTGTGAAACTAGGATCATGGCTTTAAAGTTGATATCAGAGGAAATTTAATACAAACCATGGAAACTAGATTTATAAAAACATTGATTAGAGAACATAACCCTAAGATAATCATTGAGGATAAGTATAGAAGAACAAACTAGAATTCTGTTAAAGTAGAGATTTTGTGTGTATTCTTAGAAATTCATCTCTCTATATAGACACAACAAGTGGAAAAGGTTCTGGAACATATGTACCTAGGAGTGAAAACTCTGACAAGGTGTTTCGGGATTGAGTCATTGTAACCTGGTACATGATAACATGCCTTACTATGCACCTTGTTTGAAACTCCCATGGGATATTCTTAGGAATCTCATGATTTTATTTACAAACCATTATGAAGGATTTATAAGTAAATATGTCCCCAAAAAAACCATTTTTATGAGAATATATATGCCCCAAATTTTCAATTTATGGTAAGTATTTTACTAGTTTGGAATTATGTATTATGATTCATAACTTATTCTATTGTATGCTATTGTTTAGAAATAATGCCCAGTAGAAGGAATGGAAAATCAAGCAATGCACATGATCCAAAGAGTAATAAGGAACATATATTTCATGATCTTAAGTCAAAATTTTAAAGGGAAATAGTCTCCCATGTATTCTAGTAATATGAGTAAATTTTATCATGCATTAATATGATAATTAGATAATTCTATGTGTCCTATGGATTTGAAGGGAAAAAAGAGAAGAAGAGGGTGGAAGAGAAAAACATGTATAAAGGGAAGAAGGGAGAGGAGGATTTTCCTACATGTGATAACTGTAGAAAAATATCACCCAAGTAAATTCTTGAAGGGAATAGGATTTGTTATATATTTGGAGAAAATGGACACTAGGTTTATGATTTCAAGGGTAAGAAAAAGGTTTCCAATGTATAATCCTTTAACTGCAAGGAGATGGGACACTATGTGAATCAATATACTAATCATTAAAGGAATATACCCCAGATGATGTTATTGAATAATGATCATGTTATGATATTGGCGTAGAGGAATATGAATTATTAGTATGTCTATTCAAGAATTGTGTCATTTGAATATTTTATTATAAATGTACCAGTTATAAGAATTATGGTGTATATAAGGATTTTACTGGAGTACCATTCCATTATGGATTTATGATTTTATAGTACCCATTAAAGTGACACTGTTTCAAGTTAAAATATATGAAAAATATATAGTTGAGAGAAATATAACCCTTAATATTTTTCTGATACTGAGATAATGATTTTGGGATAAAGATATGACTGATTTTGATAAAGTATATTGGATATTATTGACTACCTTGGAAGTTATTAGTGGTTTTTTTATTCCATCATATCTGTAGTTTACAACTTTTTTGGGTTTAAAGAGTATATCCAATATTCTTTGTTTTACATAAGGAATAAGGAATCATGAACATTTTCAATAAGTTTTTATGGTAATTATAGTCATTAACATTTTTTAAGAGAATAAATGATGAAGGTATTCACATGTTTGGTATGGAAAAAAATGGATATTCATTATGTTATGTTGATTTTAGAAATTTAGTGACATACCTTATAAATTTTTTGATTGTGAGTTTGGAAAGAGGTATTTTTGATAAGTCTAAAGGATGAAATGGATTAATTTGAACATTGGATAGTATTTTTTAATGTTAAAAAATTTCTTTAGATTGTTTTTTTAATTTTATATTAATATATCTTTAAGAAAAGGGAAACATGTATGTCGGGTCAAAACCCATCACATCGGATAAGGCAGTAGGAATCAAACCCACAACCGAAGTTCGACAAGGATTTATCACCTACCACTAGCGTACATGATGTACCTAGTTAGTATAACATAGTTTTATTTATTTGAACAGTATAATTTTATATTCATAACCTTATACGATTAATATAAATATATTATTTTTTAATTTCGTTATCTTTTAAAGAGAAAGATGAGTTTATCTTAGGAATTAGTTGATGGATGAAACTCTATTCGTAAAATAAGTATGCTTCCTTGTGTTCTTATTATATAAAGTAAATTAATTCTTCAAATCCAGGGAAGGGATATTAAAACCAAAAACTATTTCCTATTACTTTATTTTAGGATGAATCAAATAGTCCCTCAGATCGTCACTAACTTCTATCTTTGTGATTGTTCAATTTATCCTAATCATATTCTCTATCTCTCTCCATCCGAACATGATGGTTAGATTTTTATTTTATATCTGTGTTTTCCAACATAGAACCCTAGTATGTGTTATCTCGGGAAACCTTCTTACTTCACTTTATATCTTCTAATGTGGATGTTTTATCAACCCTAGTTCCGATGTGGGATTTCAATAAAGGAATTTTGAAAAAACAAACATTATTTACCAAACACAAATTCAAAAATTGTGAGGATTCAATTTATTGAAGGAGGGGAGAATGTAACACCACAAGACTTTACAAAATTTTCATTTCTAAATAAATATAATTTTTTTTCCTTCTTTCTTTTTATGCATCACCATTTTAAGGATACACTACACAAAACAATGAGTTTTTCTACGTTACACGTAAGGACTAGTCCTACCGAAAAACAATATATTAATAAAATATTATTATTTAATATAAACTATAACATAGAAATTAAATTAGCAGTTATGAATAGTATTAACCATATTTTGAATTATATATATTTCATATAATTTTTTTATTCATCTCATGTGTTTCTTAGGCCTGATGTAATAACAAATTCAATTTTTCGAATAAAAGAAGTATTTTTCAAAAAAAATATAGTTTTACTGAATTTTAATAGAAACCCATTTTAAATACTATATTTATTATTTTTATATATATAATTTTATAGAATAAACTTCTTTTTTATAAGAATGACATAAACATTTAGTTTGTATATTTTTGGGTGTTTTTCAGATGACTCTCATATTTTAATGAATAGTGAAAAATACTACATTTTAATTTAATACTCTTTTTCATATAATTTATTTATATTTTTAGATTATCCTTTTAATTGTTCTTAAAATCCAATTAGATTAAATTTTTATCATTTAATTATATTTTGGTCAATTGATGCAATTTCACACTAAAATTTGATATAAACAAATGTCAATCTTTTCCTGATTTTTACTTTTAAGAACCCGTTTTCTCATTTTTTTTTTTCAATGAGGATTAATGTTAAGTTAATCAATTAAACATATGTGTCTTAAATTTAGAAGAATTGATTCCATATTTTTAATTAGTATTTCCAAAATTTTTTAATAGGTTACTTTTATTTTTTAGATATTATAAATAGTAACATTAGAAATTTGTTTTACCACGGTTAAGGGTAAATCAGGTAATTAAAGGTAAAAGATATATTATAAAAATAATCTAACACCTTTTAAAATCATATTGGAGGACTAAATTCTACTCTTGTCACCTATTTTTATAAATTTAATCATTTAATTTACCCTTGTCCATGAATATGACATTAATATTATTAAAATTAATGAATGTGACAAAATGTCACACTCTCATTTCTTATAATTATAATAATTTAAATATAGAGGTCTTAAAGAGATAACATAGATTATAAATATTATATAGAAATATAAAACATTACCTACCTCATATAAATTTATTTATTATTTTTATAGTTTAAATTATTACCATTCATGACGACCCAATGGTGAAGTAGAAATTATTTTGTTAATATAAATATCAAATAAATGATATTAAAAATATTGAAATAAATATAATTTGACATAATTAATGACATACACTAATTTTATAGAGAACTTATACATTTCAGTGATATATTGGATTTATTTTTTTTATGTTATCATGTTTTTTTGATATTCTTAAAATAAAAAATATTGAATAGTATCAAAATTGACATTAAAGAGATTTTAAAATAAATACTATTTTATTAAATGATATAAAAGTCCAAAAAATTTAATGTTTGGCTAAATAACTTGTATAGTTGTAAATATTTCATAAATAATACAATTGGGGTTCATTTGATTTTTTATTGTAACTATAATAACCTTATAGTGTACATAATACAATTAGACGCGGTAATAGTTAAGCTGTTTAACTCAGGGTTAAACCCAAAAGATAAGGTTATTTTTGTGACCTAAAAATTTCTAAAAATCATTGGTTGAGAGGATTTCAACCCAAATCACCTTATCCTAGAAATAAATAACTTTTTATATTTTTCATTTCATGACCTGACCTGTACTGAGGATCAAGACGCAACTACCCCAAGCTATCCTCCATAGACCAGAGGCTGGTGACTAGTGTTAAAGGCACAAAAAATAAAGGAAGGCCTTTTCCAATGAAATTGAACACACACACACATAGGAAACTCAATGAATTAGTGAAAAGTAAAATAAAGAATGATACAACAATAATGTAAAAAGGAAACCAAACTTATATGCATCAACTTCTAAACAGTACAAGTACAAGAAAAGTAATGTCGAAAGGGAAAGAGGGGGGGGGGGAATCCACACCCAACTAGAAAAGTGCCACAACCCCACAATAGGTGAAAAAGTAAAACTAATTGGAGAGTCCCACTCCTAAATCCTAAGCTATAACCACCACATGTAGTCCAAGCACCCTGTAACCCTAATCTCCTATGATATCTCGATCAAACTATCTGTCATCTACAAGGGCACACCAAATGTGGGAAAAGCCTAAGCAAGGGTGAGTATAAGAATACTCAGTAGGATGCCTTAAAGGCTCGAGGGTTCGACAATATAGACACATAAGAAGGTATTATTATGAGATATAACAGAAGAACAGCAGTATTGGAACAAGTTATGGAAAAAAAAGTAAAGCTGCACCTAGTAATAGATATGCTCATTCAAAGAAACCCAACTGAGGGAGTGAGGGGATCTCCATCTCAAAGCTCAACCCAAGAAGGTGAGTATAAAGAAAATCATGACCATCAGTCCCAACACTAAATACCTTGGACTGCTAGGGTACTCACCCCTGATTAGTACCGTGGGTATGATGGGTCACACAATGTTCCCCCCCCCCCCCACCTTGGGCCTATATGGTCACATAGAGCCACTTCCCACCTTGGCCATCATAAAAAGGTACTCCACCACTAAGATCATTGTGCGTCAACCGGGTCACACAGATCCACTCCTTACCACGGGCCTTTTGAGTCACAAAAAGCTGCTTGCCACTGGGCCATCGTCGCTAATCCACACAGGGTCGTTTGTCAGCTGTCTTCAGGTCTCAGTCAACCGCAGGATTCACACACATAGTGTTCTTAATTCTGGGAGAAACTGCAACTCACGTCATTCATCAAATTTAAAATTACATGAAATTCTCCTTAGAGTATGTCAAAACATTTCAAGGGTTTCAATGCCTCAAACAGCTCATCAATTGGACGTCCGTTCTAAAAGACATTAGCATTTTAGTAATCGGTGGCTGGTTGTGGCTAGGCTAGGTCCGACCCAGTCGGACCGACCCGACCAACCTGGTCTGAGGGCCTTGCATGCCCCGACCCAATATGACTGATACAAACTAACCCTGTTCTGGTTTGGGCTAGCCTAGTCTGGCACGGCCGCTAGGCCAGGCCCATTGGGACTTACTGGATGGTACCTCTCGGAAAAGATTCGAGGAACTCTGATCATCCCTACTGGATGGTACCTCTTAGAAAAGCATCGAGAGACTCTGATAATCCCTACTGGATGGTAACACTCAGAAATGAAAACTTCTACAATCATCGGGTGTCTCCCTTGATAGGCATCACATTCGTAAAATCTCGCATCGTATCCTAGAATCCACAAAGGAGGGAGCCAACACATTCTACACAAAATAACACTTAGGATCGACTAATCATATGCCAAATTTCTAGTCCAAAAGAAATAGATATGAGAGATATAATATTTGTAAAGTGGTACATGGTGTTTGTGGGGCCCATATATTGTGTGGCCCTACCTATTCTCTTTTTCATGTACCTTTCCATTCTCAGGTACTAAAATGAAAATCAAGTAACCCTAGGAGTGCTAGTGTACTCCTAGAGTGCATGATATATCTCGCCAAAAGCCGACGAGTGTACATTGGTCATTGTTAAACCAAAGGGGGAAAATGCACTTTTACTGGAAGGCCTCCTCAAATGGACCTAGATAACTAAACAGCTCACACCATTTTGATCCTTGGAGAAAAATTCCAAAGATCGACTTTTCATTCACCCTAAATGGACATCCGATAAAAAAGTCATATATCACCTCATTGTGCATGAATGGCATCACGTGGGTCCCATGCCACAGTCCCGAAACAAATTATATGGATCATGCCATTGCGATCCTCAAGGAAAAACATACAATATGGACTACCCATTTTTCCAAAACGGATACCAGCTGAAAAAGCAGCATTTCACTACAACACGTGAAAACTAGGCCCCATGGGGCCCATGCCTTGGTCATGATGTAAATGCCTAAAATTGGTCTTGAAAAGTCTTCCTCAATTTCAGGGCCACAATATTGATAATGGCTCTCCAATCCAATTTCATATAAAAGAGTTACAATGGATGCAAGATTTCTCAACAATAAAAATAATATTATTATTGAGGTGTTTCATGGATCTGAGCCATGATCCAAAATTTAATACCAAACATTGGACATGAATCCATCATCCTAAAGAAAGGGTCACGTCACTGCTAATGACACCTCAATCAGACATTGTATGCAGGAGTTATGGCGGGTCATAGATTTAACAATAATATTAAATCTATAAATTCTCAGGCATTTTGTGGGCCCAGGTCGAGGTTCGGTTAAAATTGTATGAAGCAGTCCTAAAAAGGTTGTATCGTCAATGAGGTCATGCTTCCACTGGTGGCTCATGAAATGGACATCCCGATCAAGATTTATGGTCTTTAAAAATTTAATAATATTATTAATAATTATAATAATAATATTATTATTATTATTATTTTCTTATTTTTCCTTCTACCCATCCTTTAGGGTTTCCCTATTCCCCCTATTCTCCATGTGGTCACCACGCCTGCACCCACTTGCAACCTACCATCACCACCGCCAGTATCCAGCCGACTCCACCCTGTCCCCGTTTTACCTGCCTCGCCTCACACTGACATCGTCACCGCCGCTCAGGAGTTGCCTGCTCTGCCATGTCGGGTTTTCTCACGGACCACTGACCACCACCTCTTTCTTAGCACTGGACCACCCTACTCACATCGGACCGCCCTGCTTGTGCCAGACCAAAATCATACACTACTGCACTGGCCTCACATGGTCACAGATATCTGATCCGATCAACCATTTAAGGGTTATCTAATTTTCTTTAATCAACATTGCGTGTCTAATATAAAATATACATAATTTTTTATAAAATTAATTCTGGGCACACCGAGCCATTGAATTTCACGCTGTATCAGTGTCCCACTCAAGAATAATATTTAGAAATATTCCAATGAATTATTAGGAAAAATTGGGTCTCTACACTTTAATTCTAAAATCAATTTATATAAAGTTAATAAATTTTGATTTTCCAAAATTTCCCCTCTCCTATCTTATAAAAGGGAACATATCCTTCTCTTTTATTAACACTTATAAAGCACTTTGTCTCATCCAAAGCATATCCACATTTTCAAAAAACCTCCCTCACATTATCCTGGTGGTCATAATTTGGGAATAAAACCAACCTAAGGATTCCATTTGATCAATCAAAAGGAGATACATGAAAAAGAGGTATTTCTTTTATCAACTATTTCAAAGTTATTTTCTTCTTCTATATAAACTTGCTATGTTGTTTCCATACTAAAGTTATAAATACGGTATCATATACATGCTTATATGTTATTATAATTATGGTACAACCATATTCCTCCTTTTCTCTATCCTACGAATAACAATATCCCCATGCGTTCATACGTACGACTTACTGTCTCCACGTCATGGTGTAATTTTCTATTCAACCCTACTTTATTTGGATGGGTACAATGATGACTATAATGGATATAAATAATGAATATAACATGATAATTATTCTTCCCAATTAATATACCATCCAATTCTATACAATTTATCCATTAAGGGAATGATGCCATCGCTCGTGCGTACGTACGACCTACCGTCTCAACGACGCAGTGAGATTCATTCTCCACTCTGTCCATTCAAGAATGATTATAAAATTTTTATGATGAGTAAAAATAATAATTATGAACTTAATATAATTCTGGATATGAATAAAATATGTCTTATTCATAAAAAATATGACTTATATGACAAAAAAGGAATTGGAAAACAAAGTAGTTAACATTCAAAACAATGGTAATACAGAAATATTATTAACAAAATTATATAAGAGAATCATATATGATATCATAAATATAGTTATCGATATGGTATAATTTAATGAAATACTTTAATAATTATACATATGGTTAACACACCCTCTACTAATGGAAATTACAAGGAAAGGGTTAATGTAATGCCCTGACCATATTTACCAAGAGTCGATGCATTATTACATAATATTGGCATGGTCACAAGGGATCAAATCCCAAAAGACCAATCAGTTTAGTAGCCTTTGAATACATGCCTAAGTTTTACATTACATTATGAAATGAAAAACAACAACTTTTTTTCTCCTTTTAACACATTCATATCCCTTAGAAAATCCTTTCAGGTTAGTCATAATATACTTTTTCACATCTTGGAAAAAATAAAACATAGAAAGGGGTGACCTTTGATGCTTAGTAAGGATACAAATATTGAGGAAAATATCATAAATAAGCACAAAAATTTAAGGAAATGTATAAGACTAAAACACAATCCTTTTAAACACAAAAATCAGCATAATATGGTGAAGATATATTAAATAATTCCATTTACTTATTCACGTGGATATTCTACTAGTTGAATAATCACATGTAATATCAATAGCTAATTTCATAACGATGGAATGCATAATACAGGACATCATAACCACATTTTCAAGGCCTTGTGCTGAGAATTCAAATAATGTTTTGTCAAGGCCATGTTCTAAGACAAAAATTTGTCTCATGAGACCTACAAATGCATCGAGGAGCTATAGCGGGCTCCAACCATCACTTACTAAGTCCAATTCATTCCTCATATGAAAAGGTTAAAACATAATATAATCATTTGTATTAAAACTACCATACAAAATACCAATAATTTAATCATAAACCATGAATGGTATAAAAATAGCACGTCCACAGTCATAAATATCACAAAACCTTCAATACAATATAAAAGATTGTATCCTAATAAATCAACTTCAAACAAACCTAAAATCTAACGAATGGTGTGACAAAGAGGAAATCAATACAAAAACTATTTGAGTGAAATATTTCTTTATATATTGAAATCATTCAAAAGTAAAGAAAACTTTATTTTGAAAATATTGTTATATGCTTCTAAGGGATGCATCTATGGTGTTATAATAGTGGAAGGTATCTTCACCTGCTGTATAAGTTAAAAAAACATTCTTTCCTTAATTTGTCAAAGATGTCATAAATTACCTTGTTTGGAAAGCGACAGAAAGGTTCCTCTAAACCCATTTTATAAAAATTCATACTAGGGTATAAATGAATTTAACCCTTATTATAGTAAATCATAAAAATGTTTTGAAATACATTTTTTAAGAAACATGGACGTGTATGATAAATATGTCACAGTAGATACTTACGTATAAACTACCTCGGATAAATAATGTGATTGTAAAATTAACCCTTTCCTTGTACTTTTCCTTAGTTGAGGGTACGTTAAACTCTTGTATAATGGTAAAATAATTGTTATTAAATTATACAAGAACCACATACATAAATATTATATCATATATTATCCTTTAATATTTCTTTGTTAATAATATTGCCTTAATATTATTGTTTTGGGTGTTACTGATTCATTTTCCTTCTTATGTTTCATTACAGAAGTCATGTTAATTATGGATAGGATGTTTTTAATTCATATCTAGAATGATATTATAATCTTAAATATTATTTTTAATCATAAAATGAAAATTATTCTTGAATGGTTACAACGGGGAATGAATCTCATCGCATTTGTGGAGACAGTAAGTCGTACGTACGCACGTATGATGACTTTTTCATACATAGGATTTATAGAATAATAAATATGGTTGTACCATATTTATAATAACATCACAATATGTATAAGGTACTGGATTTATTAATTTGGTATGGAAACAACAAAGAAAGAGGAAGTGGAAGAAGAAAAGAACATTGAAAGAGGATGTGAAATAATTACATCTTCTTCGTGTTATTCTTTTTTATTTGAACAAAAGGGATCCTTAGGTTGGATTTATGATCAAAGTATGGCCTCTAGGTTGAAGTTAGGATAGTTGGGAGGAGATTTGAGCATTTTTTTGTCAAGACAAATGGCTTTGGAGGTATGTAATTAAGAGAAGGGGAAGTACCCTTTTATAAGAGGGGTGAGGGTCACTTTGGGAAAATCTTGAAATATTATTTTATTATAAAATAATTTTCGGTTTATAATGGATCCAAATGGATTTATATAAAGTATAAGGTTGTTATGGGTCTAAAACCTCTCAAAAAAATGTTTTATAAATGTTTAGGTCACCATATTAACCATACCTTTTAGATTTAACTCTTAGTAAAATAGTTTAACATTTACCATGTCTCCTTGTATTTTTATATCATATGGTTAATAAACATACCCTAAAATGTAAATCGAACCTCAAGTGGGTCAGTAATGATATATATATATATATCATTACAAAATTCCTTTATCCGAACCTTATATTTTAATGAATATTATATCATTTAATAATATAATTTTTTTAAAAAACTCATTTATGTCAATTTTGACAGTATTTAGTATTTTGTTTTTTTGAATGTCAAAAAAACATGATTACTTAAAAAAATTAAATCAACTCTAACATGTCATATTAATCTATTAAAATCGTTTAATTCATAAAAATTCACAATTTACTTTTATTTTAGTATTTATAACATTAAAAATTTTAGAATATTATTAATAAGGTAATTACTACATCGTCATTGTTTCATAAATAAATTTAATTATTTAATGTATAAACATTATAAATAAAATACCATGATGTAAGAAATATTTTTATCTTTCTAATGAATATTTATTTTAGACTTTATCTTATGCATAACCCTATTTTAAAAATGGTTTAGTTATTAAAATTGAATTTAACACTTTTAACCATTCTTTAAATAAAATAATAATAAATGTGCTAATCTAATCCAATTTCATAAAAAAGGATCATATTTTATTCCTAAGGTTGATTTATATATAAATACCCTTACAAAATAGAATTATAACATGTGTTAGGATAATTGTAATATCATTTTTACCTTTAATTACCCTATTTAATTTATCCCTGGTAAATAAAATTCAAAAGTTACTATTCACCAAAAAAATTATTTTCATCCTATTGAACCAAATTTTACTAACTGATGTCAACTGTGTCTTTTATATTTTTTAAATTCAATTCACAGATGCATAAAAATAATGTTTTATGAAAATTTTTAAATGTTCCAAGAATGTGGGTAAAAGATAGTAAAAAGTTCAATAAAATTTTATATATCTAATCTTATTATAAATTGACTTAATTTAATTAAGTTGGACTAATATAGGTTTTATGTGTCTATTTTTACTTTAAAACTAATTTAAATTATAAATAATTATTTAAATAAAAAGTTTTTATTAATCAATAACGCAATGTTTTTCACTATTCATCAAAAATTGAATGTTTTCCAAAAAGTCACCCTAAGCTAATTTTGATATTTATGAATCTAAAAATGGAGTCCATTTTGAAAAATAAAATTAATAAAATTTCAAAAAGTTTGTACTACTATTCATAACTACTTTTTAAACTGCTGGTTTGATTTTTCATGGTGTGCTAGAACTCGAAGATGCGTATATCGCAAGCTATTGTATTACTCAAAGAGAATTGTACTGTGGAATCATGGGGTGTTACATTCTTCCCTCATTCAAATAATTTCATCCTTGAAATTTCTATAATATTACTGCATAAAAAGATTCAGGTGGTTATTCAGCATAAGTTCCTTAGTTTCCCACATCACCATTTCTATTTTATGGTTTCTCTGAAAAACTGTTACCATACAAGTGATCCCGTTTCTCAACACTTGTTCTCTGGTATCAAGAATTATGATAGGATCTTCGCAATAAGATAGATCTGGTTCCAGTTCTATTTCTTCATAGGTGAGTACCTGCGTTGGGTCAGACAAGTATTTTCTCAACAGTGATACGTGGAACAAATCATGAACTTTAGAGAGACATGGTGGCATTGCCAAATGATAAGCTACAACTTCCATTCATTCAAGAATTTTAAAAGGTCCGATGTACTTGGTACTCAATTTATCCTTCTTACCGAATCGTGTTACACCCCTCCATGGAGATACCTTCAAGAAAACATGATCTCCAACATAAAATTCCAAATCCTTCCTTCGATTATCAGCATAGCTCTTTTTCCTGCTTTGAGCTGCTTTGAGCTGCTTTGATGTGGGTTTAGATATTATTCTCCTTTTACAGTGTTTTCTCACCATGTTCTAGGCCAATGGTATTTCTCTCAACAATATCATCTGAAAAATTTAGTGTACGACATCTCTTTCTATACAACGCTTCATATGGTGCCATCTGAATACTTGAATGGAAGCTATTGTTATAGGAAAATTATTGTAGAGGTAAATACTGATCCCACATACCTTGAGTGCCAAGTGAGAATGATCTCAGCATATCTTCAATGGATTGAATAGTCGGTTCTAATTTTCCATCAGTTTTATGTTGGTAGGTAGTGGTAAAACGAAGTTCAGGATCCAAGGCTTTCTGAAAACCTTTCCAAAATCTTGACATAAAATGGGGATCATGATCAGAAATAATCGATAGGGGCACACCATGAAGTCTTACAACTTCATTAGTATATATACTCTCTAAACATTCAAGCGGTAAATCTTATCTTATAGTAAGAAAATGTGTTGACTTGGTAAAATGACCAACAATTACCCATATTTCATGATTCCCTCTAGGAGCCTTTGGCAGCCCCAGGAAAAATTCCATTGTAATATCATCCCACTTCGACTCAGGTATGGGAAGAGGTTGCATGACTCTTCCAATATGTTTTATTCCCGCCTTCACTTATTTTAAAACCATACATTTTGACAAATAATCAATAATCTACCCTTTCATGTTGTCCCAAAAAAATGTTCCTTCGGATCTCTATAAATCTTAGTGCAACCATGGTGTATAGAGAAATTGGATCTATGAGAATCATCCAAAAATTCCCTTTTTAGGTATATCGGGTACACAAAGGCTATTCCCAAATTTCAGAATTCCATCTTCATATATGATGTCAATCAATCTCCCATAATTCACAGCTTTAATTTTCTTTTGAAACTTCTCATTATTAGTCTGTTAAATTTTTATCCTTTCTAGTAAATATGGTTTGGAAACCATTTGAAAACGTATCAATGTTTCACATTCCATGATAATTCCCATATAATTGTTTACTAGATCCCTCAACATTGGATCCCTTTCAAATGTCATCTTGTTCATAACTCCATGATCATTTCTGCTCAAAGCATCTTCCACCTTATTTTCCTTCACCGAGTGGTACTGTATAGTGCAATCATAATCCTTGAGTAGTTCAATTTGTTTCCTTTGCCTCATGTTGAGTTCTTTCTGTGAGAAAATATACTTCAAACTCTTGTGATCAGTATATATCTCACATTTTTTCACCATAGAGACAGTGTCTACATATCCTCAAACAAAAATATTACAACATCTAACTCAAGATCATTAGTAGTATAGTTTTTTTCATTAATTTTTAACTGCAATGATGCATATTGAATAACCCTATCATTCTACATAAGGACACAATCAAGTCCATTCTTTAAAGAATCACTATAAATAAAAAACCTATCATTCCCTGATGGTAGAGTCATAGAATAATTTAATAATACTCTCTTAAGTTATTCCACACATTCTATACACTCTTTTGACCAAACAAATTTAACCCCTTTACGTGTGAGCTTCGTTAATGGGTTAGCTAATCGGGAAAAATTCTGGACGAAATGCCCATAATAACCTTCTAAACCAATAAAACTGCGTACCTGAGTTATACTCATCAGTTCTAGCCTTTCTTGGATTGATATTGTCTTTAATGGATCAATAGAAATTCCAACCTTGGAGACAATATGTCCAAGAAAATTAATCTCCTAAAGCCATAATCCAAACATTCTAAATGTCCCATACAATTCTTTTCTTCTAAGAGTATTTAGAATAGTGCATAAAGGATTTACCTGATTTTCATAGATTTTGTCGTATACCAAGATATCATAAATAAATCCCTCTACAAAGCCATCAAGATATTCCTTGAAAACTCTATTCATTATATGCATGAAAACAGAGGGTGCATTAGTCAGTCCGAAAGGAATTACTGTAAACTCGTAATGTTCGTACCTGGTTCGAAATGTTGTCTTTGGAATCTCTTCCTTCTTCACGCACAACTGATGATATTCAAATCCAAGTTCAATCTTTGAGAAATATTGATCTCTATGATGTTGATCAAATAAATCATCAATGCGAGGTAGGGAATACTTGTTCTTTATTATTATATCATTTATATCCTTGTAGTCAATGCATAACCTCATAGATCAATCGTTCTTCATAACAAAAAAAACAGGGTCGCCCCATGGTGATACACTAGGGAGAATAAATCTTGTATTACTCAATTCTTCTAGTTGTTTCTTCAGTTACACTAACTCCACAATGGCCATTCTATAAGGGGTCTTTGATATGGGCCTTGAACATGGAATTAAGTTAATGGAAAACTCAATATCTCGTTCTAGAGGATGTTCAGGTAAATCTTCTAGAAACACATCAACATATTCTTGAACCACAGGTATATACTCTATTTGAACATTACTTTCCTTGTCCATAGTAATTTCACTCCTTTACTCCCCAATAATTGAATTTAGTTGAGCTCTTGGGGGTGGATCTAGATTAGAATCATATGGTGAAATTTATTTTCTAAAGATAAGGTATTCCTCGTCATCATATGAAATTGAAACCTCCTTATTCTTAAAATAAATTGTTGCATCATGGTCCAAAAGACAATATATACCAAGTATTATATCAAATTCAGTCATGGGTATGATAATAAGATCTGCAGATAAAGCACATTTATTAGCCATAATGGTAAATAATTGAAAAAACATTGTTGCAGTGATACTTCCCTTAGGAGTTTTGACTAAAAAATCCCTTATTAAGTCTAACTGGAAATATATAATTTCACCGGTAAAGTGGGAATATATGAATGATCCGATGAACCAGAATCAAATAAATAATTTCCTAATTTTTAGGAAACTGTTAAAGTACCTACCACCACATCATTCAGAGCTTCAACCTCAACAGTAGTGATTGTTTAAGCTTTTCCTTTCTCCCTTGGCCTTTTCATAGGTAAGTTTACGTGATTCTTAGGATATTCATTTGCATAATTCCCTATTTTTGTACTATTTTATCATTGAACATTGACAGCCTCTTTCTTCCCCTTGTAATCATGATCTTGGTGGCCTTTTTCACCACACTTATAATAAACTTTCATTCCCTTAAGGAAAGTACTTGTGTGTTTCTTCCCACATTTAATAGAGGATGGATATTAAACTTTTCCCTTATTCAACTTATTTCCATTTCTAGAGTGTTCACCAGATCTCTTCTTATCTTTCTTTACATTAAAGTCGTAAAATATAGAGAATTCCTTTTCTATCTTGATAACACATGGGACTATATATTCGTACGAAAAAAGGTATTGTGATAATAATGCTCAATGGTGAAATGGTTTTAACCCATAAAATAATCGATCAATCTTACTCCTTGGGTTACGTATATAATCTACAAAATGTCTTTATAACCTTGTAATTTTATCCTCATACTTTTCCAAATTCTCATCCTTATTTTTCCTTAGACTCATAAATTTCATTTCTATATATGCTCGATGGCTAGGAGGAAATTATTTTTATAAGAAAATATCTTTAAACTCCCTCCATTCCATATTCTATACTTCTTCATCATCCTTTGTGTTTTGAATTAATGAACCCCATTGATCTGTATCTCCTGTGAGGCGATAAACTGCCATGAAAACCTTTTCCCTTTCTCTACTCCCCAAAGCATGAAATATGTTTTCTAAGGAACTAATCCATTACTCAGCTACAAATGTATTTGTAGTCCCATTGAATGTGGGTGGTTGTTGCCTCATGAAGATGTCTGACATTGATCCTCCATGTTGTGGATCAGGGTGCTCCATATGGGTATGGTTATTATTCATAACCTGAGTGAGTTATCCTTGTATTGTTATATGTTGTTCAACACCGGTTGCATCACCAACACCACTATAATTATGCTGAGTAAGAGGTAAATCTCTACATGGATTACGTGTTTTGATATGGTTTCCATTCCTTCCACTAGGCTCCATTTCTAAATAATTACATACACTGGATTAGTTTTTGAATCACAATGAATAATTCCAAACATGTAAAATACTTAATATAAATTGAATAGTTTATGAATATAATCCATAATAATAAAAATGTTTTCATTGGGGAATTATTTACTCATAAATCCTCCACAATTGTTTGTAAATAAAATGTGATTTATCCTAAGAATATCCCCTGGGAGTTTCATAACCAAGTGTGCAGCAAGGCCTGTTATTGTGCACCTATTCTCGTTCGAGTCTAGCTCAAATAGGTGTTTTAGGGTTTTACCCCTAGGTACATATGTGGTAGACCCACCTCTACTTGATCACATCCAGACATGGATTTATTTCTTGGAAAACCCAAATAATATTTACATTAATAAAATTTTTGATGTTCTTCTATACTAATCCCAAAAGTCTTTTTTAGGGTAATGTTCTATAATCAGTCTTTTTCTAAATCTAGTTTCCATGGTTTGTACTAAACTTCCCCTGATACCAAATGTAATTGCATGACCCTAGTTATCTAGATTCGTTGTATTATTACATAACATTGACATGATAACAAGGGATCAAATCCTGAAATACCGATCAGTTTAGTAGCCTTGGAAGTACTTGAAACATTAAAAAGTTATACATTTAATTATGAAATGAAAAAGAACACATTTTTTGTCCTTTTAAAACATTCATATCCCTAAGAATATCCCTGCAGGTTAGTCGACATATACTTCTTCGCATCCTAGGGAAAATAAAACATAGAAAGGGGTGAGATCAGATGCTCAGTAAAGATACCAATATAGCGGAAACTATAATAAATAAGCATAAATATTTAAGGCAATGCATAAGACTAAAAAAATCCTTTTAAACATAATCTGTGGAATAATATTGAAAAGATAAATCAAATAATTTAATTTACTTATTCACCTGGATATTCTACTAGTTGAGTAATCACATGTAACATCAATAGTTAATTTCATAATTACAGAATGCATAATGTCGGACAAAATAACCACATAGTCAAGACCTCATGCCCAGACTAAAAATAAATTTTTGATAAGGCCTTTTTCTAAGACACTAATTTGTCTCATGAGACCTACCGATGCATCGAGGAGCTATAGCGGGCTCCTCCTATCACTTCCTAAGTCCAATTCATTCCACATTTGAAAAGGTTGAAACATAATATAAACATTTGTATAAAAACAAGCATAATAAATGTCAATACATTAATCATAAAACATGAACGGAATAAAAATATCAAATCCACAGTCATACATATCACAATGCCTTCAGTACAATATGGAAGATTTTATCAGAACAAATCAACTTCAAACTAATGAAAAATCCAATAAAGGATGTTGACATCGATGAAATCAATCCAAAAACTATTTGGGTAAAATATTTCTTTCTACATTGAAATCATTCAAATGTAAGGAAAAAATTTATTTTGGAAATATTCTACTAAGGTTTTAAGGTAATCGTTGAAGGTTTTTTAATGGTAGAAGATAGCCTCACCTACCGTATAATTTAAAAAAAACATTCTTTCCTTAATTTGTTGAAAAGGCCATAAAGTACCTTGTTTGGAAAGTGATGGAAAGATTACTTTCAAACAATTCTATAAAAATTAAAACAAGTGTATAAATGATTATAACCCATAGTCAAGTAAATCGTAAAAATGTTTTGAAATACATTTTTAAAAAACATAATTGTGGATGATAAAGAGGTCCCAGTAGATACTTACATATAAACAACCTCAGATAAATAAAGATATTTTAAAATTAACCTTGACCTTATACTTTTCCTTAGTAGAGGGTACGTTAACCTCCTGTATAAAGGTTAAACTATTTTTAATAAATTATATAAGAAACACATACATAAATATGATATCATATATGATCCTTTAATATTTCTTTGTTAATATTATTACATTAGTATTATTGTTTTAGGTGTTACTGATTTGTTTTCCTTCATATGTTTCGTTATGGAAGCCATGTTAGTTATGGATAGGATGTATTTAATTCATATCAATAATGATATTATGTTCCAGAATATTATTTTTAATCATCAAATTAAAATTATTCTTGAATGGTTAGGATGGGGAATGAATCTCATTGCGTTCGGGGAGACGGTAATCTGTACAAACGCACAAGAGACAATATCATTCTATTAGTGGTGAAATTGTATATATTTGGACGGTATATTATATATAAAGTTTCATTAATATGTTATATTTATTATTTACATCAATTATATTCATTATTATACCCATCGAAATAATGAAGCATTGAATAAAAATCTACACTATGATGTGGAGACGGTAAGTCGTATGTACGCACGTAATGGTGACTCAGTCATTCATAGGATGGATAAAATAATGAATGTGGTTGTACCATATTTATAATAACATTACAGTAAATAGAAGGTACTGGAGTGATTATTTTGGTATGGAAACAACAGATAAAGATGAAGTAGAATAAGAAAATAACTTTGAAAGAGGTGATGAAATAATTACATCTTCTTCGGGTTCTTCCTTTTGATTTGAACAAAAGGGCTCCTTAAGTAAGATTTATGATCAATTTATGGCCTCTAGGATGAAGTTATAATAGTTGGGAGAATATTTTACAAGGGTTTGGCCGAGAAAAATGGCTTTCGATGTGTGAAATTAAGATAAGGGAAATTACCCTTTTATAAGAGGGGTGTCGGTCAATTTCGGAAAAGTTTAAAATATTATTTTATTATAAAAAATTTTTCGTTTTATAATGACTCTAAATGGATTTATATCTACTCTATGGTGGTTATGTGTCTAAAATCTCTCAACCAATAGGTTTTAGACAACATTAGATCACCATATTAACCTTATATTTTAGATTTAACTCTTAGTTAAATAGTTTAACATTTACCATGTCTCCTTGTAATTTTATATTATATAGTTAATAAACTTACAATAAATTTCCAAGGGAACCTAAAGTGGTTCATTAATGGTATATATATAATTATATATGTCCTTTGGATGATCCTCATATATTTAGGAATATCATTTCATTTAATAATATAACAATTACTTTAAAAACACATTTATGTCAATTTTGACACTATTTCATATTTGGTTTTTGTGAAAGTCAAAAAAAACTTTATTACTTCTCAAAATATAAATTAAATCAACCATAAAATGCAATATTAATCTATAAAATTAGTTTGATGCATCAAACGTCTCAATTTACATTTTTTTTAATATTTATAACATCAATTATTTTAGTCTTTCATTAATAAGTTAATTACTACATCCTCATTGTGTCATAAATAAATATATTATATAATTTCGAAAAATTATAAATAAAATACCATGATGTAGGTAATATTTTTATATTTCTAATGAATTTTTATAGTCGAAATTATCTTTTGTATAACCCTATTTTAAAAATGGTTTAGTTATTTAAATATGAATTTAAGACTTTTAACGCATCTTTAAATAAAATAATAATAAATGTCCTAGTCTAATAGAAGTGTATAAAAAGGATAATATTTTATTACTAAGGTTTATTTAGGTAGAAATGAACTTTTCTAGTAGAGTTAGGACATGTGTTACGGTAATTATAATATCATTTTTACCTTTAATTACCCTATTTACTTTTAATGGTGGTAAAAAAAATAAAAGTTACTATTCATAAAAAATAATTTTCATCATATTGAACCACATTTTACATACTAATGTCAACCGTGTCTCTCGGATTTTTGAAATTAAATTTTTAGAAGTGGTAAAATTACATTTTATGCAAATTTACAAATGTTCCTAGAAGGTGGTTAAAAAATGGTTAAAAGTTCAATAAAATATAAAATATCTTATCTTACTATAAAATGACATAAATGAATTACATTGGAATAATATATGTATTATGTATCTATTTTGACTTTAAAACAAATTTAAAATAAAAATTATTATTTAAATAAAAAGACGGTATTAAACAATCACGTAGTGTTTTTCACTATTCATAAAAAATTGACAGTTTTCCAAAAATTCACCCCAAGAAAATTTTGATATTCTGAATCCAAAAATAAAGTCCATTTTGAAAAATAAAATTTATATAATTTCAAAAGGTGGATTTTACTATTCATAACATCTTTTTAAATGGCTAGTTTGATTGGTCGTGGTGTGCTAAAACTCGAAGTTGCGTACAACGCAAGCCATTGTATGATTCAATGAGAAGCATAATTTGGATGTTTGGGGTGTTACATTAATTTCACAATGACATTATTATCCAAGATTATTTATACGTAAGTATCTACTAGGAAATTCTTTATCATCCATGTCCATGTTTCTTAAAAATGTAAATCAAAATATTATTACTATTCTGAGAAAATTGTTTAAATCCATTTTTAACCCTGTTTTAATTTTTATAAAAAATTTTGAAAGGAATCATTCGGTCGTTTTCCAAAGGAGGTATTTTATGACATTTTCATCAAATTAATGAAATAATGTTTTTTAACTTATGCGGTGCAAGTGGTTATTTTACACAATTATGACGTCTTAATATTTTGATGCTTACCTTACAATATTAAAATGTTACTTTCAAAAGAAATGTTTTCTTTTATAATTTTTTGGATTTTAAATGATTTCAAAGTAAAAAAGGGATATTTCACTCAAAAAGTTTTAGTGATTTCATTACTTTATTTTCATCTAGGTCACCATCCTTTGTTGGATTTTATGCTTAATTGAGGTTTATTTATCTTCCCTATTTTATTGAAGGGTTTATTATATGTTTGATCGTGGATGAGATATTTTGATACCATTCATGGTTTGTGGTTAAAGTATTAACATTTCATAATCTAGTTATAATACAAATGTTTATGTTATGTTTTACCCCTCTCATAAGATCAATGCATTAGAATTTGTAAATGTTGTACAGGGCCCACTATATCCCCTCGATGCATTGGTAGGTCTCATGAGACAATTATGTTTGGGTTTTGGATAATGTATTTCCCAATTATGTATGGTGTTTTGGATGAATCATTGGAAGTATGTTTGAGATGTCCCACATTATGAATTACCTCTTTATGAGATTATTTATTACAAGTTATTATTCAATTAGTAAAATATCTATATACATGTTCATATGGTAATATTTGGTTAATTATTTCCTTATTAAGCTGAAGGTTTTGCTTAAAAAGCTTTTGTTTTTATTAAACATCATTCCTTAAAAGTTTATACTTATTATGATAGCTTCCACTAAATTATTTACCCTTACTGAGCATCTGATCTCACCTATTTTTTATGTTTAATTTTTTTCTAGGATGAAAATATATACATTATGAATGACTTATAGGTATGACGAAAGGAAATAAGAATGTTTTCAAAGGAGTTTATATGTTGTCATTCAATTCAAAATGTAATGTGAATCTTATGTTTTTATATAGTTTTTATAAGGATACTATACTGATCGATGTTTTGGGATTTGTTTTCTTCTGATCATTTCAATGTATTAAAATAATTCACAAACTTTGGGAAACTAGGTTGGGGGATTTATATTACCGAATAGAGGAATCAAATAGAATTTTTGTATGATTTTTTCTATGTTAAACATTATAAATATTCATTCAGTTTCTTATTTCTATGTTTTATAAAAAACATATAAACTTATGGTAGTCAGTATAAACATAGATATTAGGAGATTTATAGAGCCTAATGGGGTTTGTCTCAAATGTTTTATTCACTTATTTATAATATTTAATTTCCATTTTCCCATAAGAGTTTCCATCAAAAAGGTTCTCCACTTAGGATTAACCATGTAAATAATGAATTCCTTATTTTTTTTTTATATAAGAATTCTTGAGAGATTTTATAAAAAGTTGATAAGGAAAATAACTCGAACAAGTTATAGGAGTTAAATTTCATAATGTTTTAAATCTGTAAAATTTCACCACTAATTCAACCCCCCTTCTCAGTGGTTGAGTGATCCTAAGGAACTTAAATTAGTATCAGATTGAAGGTTCCTCTATTGAATCCTTATTGTGATAAAAAATCAATTTAATCAATAGGAGATGTATTCCCATATTTAATTATAAAAATTATCATGGATAGAAAAATATAATCATACCATATCTTTTTTCACTTTTCATAGAGGTTATATATATATAAATATTTTTATTTCCACCGATTTAGAAAATTTCTCCCATGAATTTTGTTGATAAGATAAATATTGAGGTTGATGTAAAAGATGGAAATCCTATTATTATGTCTCTATCATAAAATTTTTATATGGAGGTGATTATTCTTAAAAAAGTTAAGGAAATTAATGACAATATTGAATGTATATTCAAGGAAAACACAAATCAAATTAAGAAAATTTAAAGTTCTAGAGAAGAAAATTTTAAGATATATGAATGAGAAATGAGGAAACTATTTAATAATAAATCAAAAATGATAATGAATTCATGTGAAACATCAAAGGTTATAAATACATTTCAGAAGAATATACTATTTTTAAGAAACATATAAGAAACTTCCTTGACATAGTTGAATATAAAATATCAAATTTAGAAGATAAATGTAATTTATCACTTGATGAATTACACAACATTCATGTTTCTTATGAGATGGGAAAAGATCCAAAATTTAAAAATTATATCAAGGATGAAATGAAATTTAATGTTATGAGAAATTTGAAAATAAAAGACTATATTAATGCTAGTATTAGGGGTATAGAAGTGAACAATATGATGTAATTATTGAGAAGATGATGTCTCATATCTCTAAAAACAATGAGAGGGTTAGAAAAATTTATAAAAGAAAACTTCCACTAAATTTTTTTGAGTGTGAAGTTATTGTAAATTTTTATATAAATTATTGTAATAATAAATTTGGTGTATATAAATATAATTCTTCAGAAAAAACATAGTGGATGAATTTAAAATAATCTTCAATAGAAGGTAAGAAATCTATTGGTGGTAAGAAAAAGGTCACTCGACATAGGAGAAGCATGTTGAGTAAGAAAGTTTAATATGAATCTTCTAACAAAATTATTTATAATATTAAAGTTTAGAAAGATTTAGAACCTTTTTTTGAAAATGTTTATAAAAATGGATATTCCTCAAACATTTAAGAGAAAAAAGGAGGTGACGGAAGTTATTGAGAATAATAGATGAGATAAAAACTACTTTTATGCCCGGAGAAAAATAATAAACTCAATAAATAAATAAAAATTTTGGAAAAGAAAGTTTAAAGTATAATAAAGGTAGGAACAATATCCTTAAATAGGATTATGAGTAAATATATATTATATTGTAAACCTTAAACTAAAATTTCCCGAATGAGGAATGATAGTGGAAGATCATAGTAAAAAACTTGATGCTAATGAAGATGAGTTTTGTAAAACCCAATAAAACATTCTTGAGGTTGAAAATACCTTAATAAAGTTGAATGAGAATTTAAATATATATTCCTAGGTAAAATATAAAAGTTCTCATGATACAATGAATGTATATCCTATGAATAATCTAAAATTCTGATCCACAAAAATTAAAAGTTAATATTATTTTTATTTCCTTTTAGGTTTTATGGAAAATGTTGGAAAATCATGGGTTGAGAAAGGATGTGAAAAATATACAGCATCAATGAAATTTCACAACAAAAATCATCATAAAGTTTCCTCATGTCATGAGAAAAAAATAGAATGATGTTACAAACCTAAAAAATATAACTACAGGGGAAGATAATATTTCTATAGAAGACCAATATTTAGTGGATATTATTGGTGTTGTGGTATTCAGGGTCACAAATATTACAATTTTTCTAAAACATGTATCAACCTAAAATTAAGTGTAAAATGAAGGATAGAAACATCATAAAAAATAAGTAACCTTATTAATATGTAGAATTTTGGAAAACTAAAATATTAAGATGTTAGAAATGATAAAATGAAAAATTTGTTTAAATTCCTGGAAACATTTTGGGGAATATGTGACTAAGAAGGAAAATTTATTGAAGAATATGTGACAACCCTTTTAATAAAAGTTTCTTTTGAAAGGAATGAAAAAGAACGTGGAAAGAATAAAGTTGAATACATAGCTTAAATTGTTGAGAAATATCTAAAATCAAGAAAGAGGAATAAACTATAGATTCTATAGAGTATCTTTTCTCCATGCATGATAGGTGATAAAAAAATCTTGAAACATGTTGAAAATCATTGAGGAGCATTAGTTACATTTTGAAAAGATAGTTTCTTAAAAATCATAGGAATATGAACTACTAAGATTGAATCCTAGAAAATGAAATTCACATTTGTTTTATATTTTGACAGGCTAAAACCAAATTTATTGAGTGTTATATATCATTGTTTTGATGAAAAAAATGTTATCCACATGAAAAAATAATCTATAATCAGAAGTGTGTAAGATAAAAAATCTATGACCAAAGGAGAAGGAACAAGCATAAATATTTTTCATATTGGAGAACATGGAAACTCATGTTATTTGAATGATAAAGATGAGAACATGTTATGGAATCATAGTATCAAGCTTTTTTGGAATGAAAATTATGAATAAAAGTTTAAAATTATTTGTTTTCAGAAAGTTGATAATATTAAAAAGGAAAGAACTTGATGTTTTTATAATTTATCTTAAAGAGAATATGATTTACATAATACATAAGAAATATGAAATTTATTCTATAATACATCATTATTTTATTCACTTCATCTTATGTGGGATAACTGTACATTAATAAATTATTATTTTTTTAAATTTATCACTTTTATTAATTATTTCACATGGATGACCAAAAATATATTTGTAAAGCAAACATTTGAGGCAACCAAAATGTTCATATTTTTTATAAGGTATGTTGAGAGAGAAATGAGTGTCTATATAATTATTTTGATAATTGATAATGGAAAGTAATTCATATGAAATTATTTCAAATCATATATAAATAAGTATGGAATAAAAAATAAGTATAGTTACACATACAACCCTCAATAAAATGAAGCAGAAAAAAGGAAAAAGAGTAGATTTGTGGAAATGGGAAGAAGTATTTTGGTAGTGTATAAAATTTAAAAAAAATCTTAAGAGAAACTGTTAGTACAAATATACATATATAAAATAGATATTTTTATGGTTGTAATGCAATATGAATTAATATAATATGTTTTATAACAAAAAACATTCTTCAAAATATTTCAAGGTTTTTGGAAATCCCTATTTAATAATGATAAAAAATATGGATAATAAAAAATTTAATGAAAATAATGAGGTTCAAATTATCATGGGATATTCACCCAATGTAAATAGTTATAAATGTTAGAATAAATGTTTACCAAAACTGGTAGATTCCTATGTTGTGAAAGTTATTAAAAACCAATCCTCTTTAACGATGGATGTCCAGAATGTTATAAAAGACATGGAAAATACATTCCAATAATAATTTAAAAAGTTTAGATGAAAGTTATTCAAAATAGGTGACTGAGTTTTTAGAAGAATCGTTTGGTGAGGAAGGTGAGATAGGAAGAATAAAATCTAAAATTTCATACTCTACAAAAACATGTTTAAATTGGGAATATTATTGGAAATTTAAAATCTCCAGCTCAAACTAGAAGAAAATTGAGATTAGAAAATTACACATCACTTATTTCATAGGTTTAACTAGAATCAGTTTGAGAAATATTTGAACCTAAAGAATGGGTAGATTCTATGAGTGAATAGTTAGATCACATTGAGAAAAATTAAACATGAGAAATTTTTTGATGTTCTGCAAGAAAATATATTATTTGGAAAAATTGTGTGTACAAAACAAACATGAATGAACAAATTAAAGTTTCAAGAAACAAAGAAAAACTTGTTTGTAAGGGCTATTTATTGGTGAATGGTTTTGAATTTGATGAAACCTTTACCACCATTTTGAGATTGGAAAAATAAGAATGTCCCTAAAAGTGGTTTCACATTGTTGTTGCAATGTTTATCAGATGGATGTAAAGTCATCTTTCTTAAATGGGGAAATAATGGAAAAAGTTTATATTGAGAAACCTTGTGGCTTCTTACTTGAAAAAGATGAAACCAAGGTGTATAATTTTAAGAAATCTTTGTATGGGTTGAAACAAGATCCATGATAATGGTATTCCAAACATGATTGTTGATTGAAAATTTGGAATTTTTCTAAAGGGAATGTTGATGACATAATTTTGTAGGGGATAAATGAAATCTATGTGAAGTTTTTACTGTATAAATGAAGAATAATATAGAAATTCAAATGCTTAAAGAATTAGACTTCTTTCTAGATTTAAATGTTCAATAAAAGGAGAGATACATTTTCATATCTTAATAAAATTATACTCAAGAATTATTTCAAAATTTTAGAAAGGGATATTCTAAATAATTTTTTACTCCCATTTGTGTTAGGATGATGATAAATAATGATAAATAATTGAAAAGTGTTAATTATAAAGATTTCATAAAATTGATAGACAGTTTAATCTATCTTACAGCATCAAGGCTTGACATCGTGTACACTGTTAATTTTTGTTCTACATATTAGATTGATCCAAATTAACATCATATGTTCGAAGAAAAAATAATTTTGAGTTATGTTAATGGAATGGAATCCTATGTGTTGTTGTATAAAAGAATTAGTTATATAAATTTTCATGGATATACTAATGATAATTTGGTTGGATATTACTATAATAGAAAATAATATTTGTGAGAAACGTTTCTTAGGATAATGTTGTGTGGGTTTTCATAGGAAGAAAAAAATTTCAACAATATTGAACACAGGGGAAGAAAAATATATTACCTCCACCCATTATTGTACAAAAAGTATTTGGATAAAATCACAATTGAAATATTTTAAAGTTAATTTTTCTATAACATTCAAGATTATTTTTGATAATCAATGTTCTATTGATATTTTGAAAAATCCTGTAAAACATTTGAGATAAAAAATTGATATGCAATATCACTTCATCAAAGAAAATGTTTAAGGGGGAGACGTTATGTTATAATACATTTCTAGAAAATACAAAAGTGCAAATGTTTTCACAAAGGATATTCCAAAATTAATATTTATGAAATTTATTCTACAACTTCATATTCGCCCTCCACTAAAGATTTCATAGAGGTTTTAACGAATCCCCCCACTGTGATTTTGAATATGTTGACAAAGGGGGAGAATATGAACAACATTATCCTAAATTGGGGTGAGAAAATTGATATTTTCACAAATTAATCTGAATCCAGGGTTATCATAAAATGGCGGAGAGAACAAAAAAGGGGAGATTGAAAAACTGAGAGTTCAAAATTCATAACAAATGAAAAAACTAAAAAAAATTAAAAGTAAGGGGGAGTTTATCTAAACATGGATAAAAAAAAATTATCACCGGGGGATGAAATTCCTTTAAAAATATTAATTTATCTAGTAGTGTGGTGGTGGTAACTTTTTGATAAAGGCTATGTTTTGGTAAAAATTTATAAAAAGTGCGCCGTTTTAAAAATTGGTAGTGAAATATGAGTGATAATAAACGATGAGTTGTTAAAGTTGTTAAAACATTTTACCAAAAAATCCAAAGTAGAAGATTGAAGATCCTTTGTGATGTTTTACTAATAATGTTTTTTATATGTTGAGAACTAACTTTTTTCAAATAATGTTTTTTAAAAATAAGTGATAAAGGAGGTGATGGATGTTTGTTAGGAAATTCTATTATGATACTTTTTAACATAAATAATACAATGCTTTACTGATCTCAAAGTTCCTAACACCTTGTAAAATCTCATGATATATGCTTTTGAAAAAAGGGGGTGTTGAATATTTACAAAAAACCATTTAGATCATATTTTGTGAAGTTTTAAAAAGTGAAATGAGGTGATTAAAATGAATAAGTATCTAGAGGTGGGAGTGGTACAAACATTACAAGATAAGTGTTCCAGAAGAAAATGTTGTAAAAAAGATATCTTTGAAAAGTTTATATTCTGAAATACCATAGTTGATGTTGTTGGAATTGAAAATAAGTTTAGTTTAAATTTGGATAAACATTATTGGACATACAATATTTAGTTTTGTAATAAAACCCTACAGATTGAGTTTTTCCTCAAAGAAATGCTAAAAGTACAAAGTTGATGAGTTTTTATATAAGAATGTTTTATTTCAAAAAAGTCTTTATACAAAACTCATCATATAAACTGTATTGGAGAAAAAATATATGTGTGTGTGTGTGTGTTTTTTCACATAGATAATTGGATGATCGTTTCCCAAAAGTTTCTGAATTCCATTAGTTGAAAGAATCAGAATGAGTTTAGGTGAAAACATAATGAAAGTGGAACATGATTAAGTATGTTTAAAAGGAAATTATTATAGAACATCATACATAAAAAATATTTATTAGCATTAAAACATGTTGTCGCAGAATTTTTTATGGTTACATGAAATATGAAATAATACATAAAAGGATAATTCATGGAGTTAAATCCATTGTTTTGAGTATAAGAGTTTACATTAAACTGAGGTACATTGAAGTTATAACTATGTAGTTAGTAATATTAAGTGTGTATAACACAATCTGTAGTGGAAGTATAATTTCGGTATATTCAAATTTTCTGAAGTCTAAAGAGGAGCTTTTTGTTGTAGGTTGTGTGAATTTTGATTTTGTAGATAGAGGAAGTGTACTACGGAAGGAATGTCCTTCAGAATAAAATCAATGAGACAACCAATTTTTTTTCATCAGACATAGGATGTTTATGAAAATCATTAGTTGAAAAAAAGTTAAGGAAGGGTGTTCAGATGGAGTAGATTTAAAGAATAATTTATTTTTGATTCATATGAAAAATAATTCAGTTGATGAAAATTCAAATAGTGATTTTTTTTATCAGACAAAGAAGGATCCATTAGTCGGAAGAGAAATAGAAAAAAAAATTCTAATGTTATCAGATGATTTTTTTATAGAATTCTTTCTTATGGAGATTGAGGTGAGGAATATTTCATTAGACAAACATCCACCTGATATAGAAATATATTGTAATTACTAGATAATTCATTAATATTTATGAAGCCTTAAGAAGACACTGTCATAATTTAAAACGTTTTATGTAATTCAACTTGAGTGGGAAAATTAAAAAGGTTTACCACTATTTCCACATTGGGAAGTACCTATAAATAGGGGATGAAAATTACCCTATAATTTTCACCATTAATAAGTAAAAATATATAATATTCTATAGAATTAGTGTGAGAAGGTCTTTTATAACCAATTTTAGTTCTGGGTTGAAGAAATTTGGATAGAAGTTTCAATCAGAGTATTATACATGCATTTATGTTTAGAGAACGAGATAGAAAAATTAGACTAAGTTTTCATTTCATAATTTTAAGAAAAGTAATTTTTTTAAAATTGGAAATAATTTAATTTAGAAGGGGGTTCATGTTATGCGAGGTACATAGAATATAGTTTACTGGATGAAGAACGAAATTCCAAATGGAAATTACCAAATAGACATTATAGGATGAAGGAATTGGATGAAATTTCTAGATGATCTTTTATTGAGAAAAAGTTATCATGGTTTAAACATTTTTTATGGCTCAATTTTATAAGAAACACCTTGTATACTGATGGGAATTAATATAAAATTTCCTATCATGAAATATAAGGTGTCTAATAGAAGATGGTTCAAAAGTTTTACTAACTACATTCTAATAGTTAATTTATATGCACACACATGAGTGACCATGGAAAGGATGTAGGTTCTCACATTAGGGCCAAAGCTTATAAATATTACATTCCTTTTTTATATTCTTATATTTTCATGATTATGAGAATGTTAAAAAAGTTGGTAAAGAAAAAAATTCTAACAATTTATAGGGGTTAAATTTTATTATTTTATAAATTTGTAAAAGTTCACCACTTATTCAACCATACGTTCTTAATGGTTCAATGATCATAAGGAACTGTATATTCAAGCCTCATTACTATAAAGGTTTAGTTTATTTTAATACTAGATACATAAAAAAATTATTTTAATAAAATTTCTTAAACATATCCCACAAGTTTCATCTCTTATAGTAAGCTTCTTAGATATATATTACTTAATACCTTTCTTTAGGACATAGGGAACAAGCAAAGATAAGAATGTGTGAGCTCCGATTCTCGATAACAGAAAACGTATGAGATATCAATAATTTATTATAAGTGAGCATACGATAATAATAATTATATGAAAACATGATGATAAAATATAAAAATCATACCCAATTAGTCAAATATCATTAATCATAAATCATGGCATAAGGCTTTGTCTTATAAAAAGACATAATCTATAAGTGTGCAGAATCATCAATAAAAAATCATGATCCATGAGAATATATCATAAGGATAACACATAAGTTTTTGCAATACACATAAGTATATAAAATTATTTTCTTAATCAAGTCTCACTATCAAGACAATCATAGTGGATTAGGTTCACTCCCCATTCCATTATTTCCATAGTCAAGGTTTTATCCCAAAATTATCTTATGGGATAAAGTTCCTTAATAAACTAGGTTTACACCCCATTAAAATCATTATTTTCTAATGATATATCTATCCCCAACCAATTAATTATAGGGCTCTATAATTTTAGGCCCCACCATCACATAATGATAACCATACACATGTGGGCCATAAGATAATAAAACAATCATCATATCATAATATCATAACCTGTGGAAATGAAAAAAGTTTCATAAACATTTCTTCATTTCATCATTGAATAACCCAATTAAAATAAATGGGTTTCATAAATGTTTCATCATAACTTAATTAACATGGGTGAAATAAATAGGTTTCATAGAATTATCCTTAAATCATCATCTTCGTAATATTTCATCCAGGGAAATAATGTTTATGGTATCATAAGATCATAACCCTAGTCAAGAAAAATAATAATTAAAGAAAGTCTACATTGATTAATAATTCCATTAAATAAACATTTGAACCATTCCTTAAAAATATGAGAAAAATATCATTTTATGTTGATAACATTTTAATTGAAAATACCCATAATTTTTAGAATACATTTTTCTTCAAAAATAAACATGGAAAATTATCAATAAATCGTTAAAGTAAATAACAGTCATGATGGATGGAAAATCCTTTCATTCCATATATGTTAAAAATGAACTTTCTTTTCACACATAAAAAAAAGTAAAAAAAAACTTTCTTAAAAAAAATGCCTTTGAAAACATTCCTTTTAAACCTTTGTAAATAAAGTAAAATTTAATGAAAACAATTTTTTTAAAAAAATTATTTTTTGGTAAAAAATTTTGTAGAACAATTTTGAAGAGCATGGATATGGAAGAAAAATATTGGAGACCAAAGTGGAAATAAAGTTGGATTTTCATTAAAAACAATTTTTCAATGATTTTAAGTACTAAAGAGAGGAAAACCGTACTAATATATAATAATTATTTGAACAAACAAAGGATAATAAAACTTATAGTGTATAAAGGATAATATCCATATAATTTCCCTCAATATAAATTTCAAATAGATAATCCTAAAAATAAATGAGACTACAATATAAACCCTCACCTCAAGTCATATCTTGCTTCATACATATTCAAATACAATTTATAATAAATATAAAATTATTATATTTTTATATAGAACTAAATTCATACACAACTCACTATTTATTAATCCTTTTATAATATCTAATTATCCTTTTATTAAAAATATTCTTCATTAAAATAAACATTTGATCAAAAACTGCTTCATTTTCCATGAATATTTAGGTTCTATAGATCTTGCTATTGCATGTTGGTCATAGTTTAATCATCTACATAATATTAATCATGACATAAGTATCACATATATATTCATCATATACAATTCTATAATTATTCAAATAAAGATGCGACATATAATGAATCATATCTCTTCATCGAGGTGGTAGTCCACAACTATGCAAGAGCAACGTAATTGTTTTCCCATGGATGGAATGTTAAGAAGGAAGATAATATATTATAATTATAAAATCATATTTATATCATAAATATCATATATTAATATTAAATCCATCATAATAACCATCCTTTAATGATGGTAATGGAAAATGAATCATATTAATATATGGAGGCAATAATCCACACAAACACACGAGCGATATTTTCATTTCCTATTTGGTGGAAATGAAAGGGAAAATTATTTTCCAATAATCACAATAACATCTAAATATATTGATGATAATAGGGTAATTATTTTAGTATGTATATAATAGATTTATTATTCGTATAAAAATAATAAATCTTGAAAAAGATCAGTAAGAACATATACCTCTTCTTTGAGAAAAAACCTTTTAATAACTTCTTAAATTTTCTTGGGTTGGTCATTTATGAAGATAATAACATCTTGGATATTTCTTGGAAATTTTTAATGATATTTTGATATGATTTGGTTGAGATGAATGGCTCAAGTGGTGTGAATAAGAGAGGAGAATGGGTTACCTATTATTAGTGAGGGGAGTGGCACACTTGTAATTATTAAGAATATTAAAATATAATAAAGTCACTAAAATGGTGAATTTTATATAAATTGGATTAAATTAAAATATAGAATGAGATATAACTGAAATATATTTATAAAATAGTATTACGAAAAAAATTTGGTTATTTTATCCCTTATATCTTAAGTATGACACATTGTTAACCCCCTTTAGCATTTACCATAGTGATGAATTTTTTCCCTAGTTACTACTTATAACTATTGTAAAACCACGATATCTTAGAATATATTCCCCTTTAAATAATTTAATTTCTTCGATATCATTAATTACATGAAACACCATGTTTAAAAAAACCCTGATATACTATTAAAATAGTATTATGTGACAATTATCACCTAGCCATTGGATTTACGGATAATAATAGGACTAAATAAATTATGAAGAAATTTATGGTTATATATGTATAAAATTATTTCATTGATTTTCAATTGATTATAATATATAATAATTTGAAAAAAGGAGGTGTTCTTTCTGAAAAACTATTTTTATGTATGCAATGTATTTTTATCTTAATAAATTATATTAATCTCTACTGGTTAATTATTTTAATTAAATTTATATATCATATATTTAATTAAATTTTTTAATATTTTTTTAATATTTCTTGGTATGGGATAAGGATAAAGCATGTTTTATGATTAAAAATGTATATTTTTTAAAAAGTGGATTTCGTTGTTTTTTGTAAATTTATTTCTAAATCAATTTCTACCAATTATAGGTATTGAATTTGATAAATTGGATTACACATTTGGAATTATGTGGTTAAAATTTGGTAAATATGCCACTTTTATTTTTAGGTATTATGAATAATAACCATAGTAAAATTTAGCGCTGTAGTAATGGGTAAATCATGTTAATCTAGGATAAAACTAAGTGAAAAGGATTTAATTTTTTGTCCTGGTTATTAATTGATAACGTTAATTATACTGTTATCACATTTAGATTAAAAATATTTTTTAATAGACTCTTTTCCATGAAAATGACCAATAAAATATTTAATGGAATGAACGATTCTAAATGTAACTCTTTTAGTTTTAAATGTTTTTTTGTGTTCATATTGAGACAAAATCAAGTAATTAATGAATATAAATATCTATTTTTAGAATAATGATAACATTTTAATGATTTAATTTTTTTTATAATTTTTAGTAGTTTTAAAATCACCTTAAATGTTTATGTAATTTCGATGTTGTATTTCTTCAATTAATAGAAAAAATAAAATAAATGATTTTAAAAATATTAAAAGTAATATAATTTGAGTTCTTTATAGTGTTTCATGAATTTTTTAGATTAATATGACATATTAATGATGTTTTAATGGATTATATTTGAAATGAAACTTTTTTATTAACATCTTTTAAGTCAAACTATATATATGGTGTTTATCATAAAATAATAACATAAGAATCCTAAATTTTCTGAAATTGTGTTATGATTATATAATCACCATTATCAACTATCTTTCCCATCAAATGTAAATTGTAAGTATAACTTATGTGTACAAACATCTTACAATCTCCACATATCAATAAAATTCATTTTCCACGACCATATTCCATGGATGGATATTATGATCGGTTCAATGTCTATATATTATAATTATGAAATAATTATAATTATAGAATTATAATATAACATCAACATTCTTAACTTCCAATCTATTGGAAAAAAATAATGTTTCTTGGTTATACATGTTGACTACCACCACCACGAAGTGATGTGATTTCTTTTTTCGTTTCCATTATACTTTGATGGAAATAATGAAATTTTAAATGAATATATATGATATATATGATATAATAATTATTCTTTATACTTTCTATTATTAATTAACTGTCTTTTATTCCATCCGCTGTAAAGTGAAAATAACTTTTATTATACATACAACCTACCTTTTCCCTGAATGTTGTAATTAAATTTTCTAATCTATCTTTTATAAATTATCATTAAAATTTATATATTGGATATATATATATATATGATATTTATATCATGATTTACATTATTTGGGTGATATAAAAATTATAAAATCACAAGTTTGAGAAATATCGAACCGAAATTCTCATGAAAAATGATACAATTAACACCTAGAAATGAATAATTTAATATTGAATATTTAATAAAATGGTGTTGAAATATTATAAAGGGATCATATATGGTATTATATGTATGTACATGATTCTGGTATATAATTATAATGAATTTAAATTTATTATACCTGAGGTTATAGTGATTTTGATGCAAGTGGAACCAAATTTAATGGTTTAACATCTCAAATTATCTTCTTTGAGACATACATTATGTTATCCACCTATCTTATTTTTTGAGTTGTATATACATAACTTTGAAATGTTATATCATGATTATACTTATGTTCATGATATTTAAAGATTCATTTTTTGATATTATTTCATGGGGATTCTAATTCAAATGTTCCCAATATGGTAAGGTTTTTATGTTACAATCTCATTGTTTATTGGGATTTTTTATGATTATGTTTCTGATGATGAAATATTTTGATCTACCTCCAAAAAAACTCATAAATTTTCTTCTCATATATTTATTTCTTTAGAATAAATTTTATCATTTAATTTTCATCACATTAAGTCTTCGCGAGAACAAAAATATGTTTTTAATGAAAATCCACTTTATTTATCTCTTTAATCGAAAAACCTGTTTATTCCAAATATATGTATTAAAAAAATGTAACATCCCAGGTAAATAAATAATACAACATTTTCATATTTATTAATATTTTTTAATTAAATGTTAAATTTACATTAAAGGGGACACTACATTCGATGGCGTACCCGATACACAACAACGGGTTTTTTTGAAATCTTACGTTGCACACTAATAATATAATATTATTATTTTAAATGGGTTTTAATGCCTAACCATTGTATTGGAGGGAATGAATAGAACTAACTAAAATATGATTATATATGTTTATTAAATGTTTTTACATTCATCCAATAAATGTTAGTGACTTAAAATGTGAATAAATCCAATTTTTAGCACAAACTAATATTCTTTAAAAGGTTGATTTACCACCTTTTGACGAAGAACCATTTTTATATATAGTTTTTGTCACATTAATATGTTATATTTGACAAAATAAAATTTTTATTTAGAGTAGGGACATAAAAATTTACATTGGGTGAAATTTTGGTATTTTTCTAATAATGTTCAATTTTAAATGAATAGTGAAAAATACTGTATTTTAATTCAATACTGCCTTTTAATATAATTAATTTATATGGTTATATTATCTGTTAAATTGATTTTAAAGTGTAATTATTTTATTTTTTTACGAATTAATCCAAATTTTTCCATTAGAAGTAATTTCACTTTGAAATTGGCCATAAACAAGTGTCAAATTTTTGATAGTTATTATTTCTTAAAAACACGTTTTTGGTTTTCACAGTGGGAATTAGTTTTATATTAATTTATGCCACTTATGTGTTTTCAATTTAGAAAAATGGATTCCATATTTGGAACCATTATTTTTAAATTGTTTAAATAGATAAATTTTATTTTTATACTTTTTAAATATTTACTTCATTAAATATTTTACTTACCATGGATAAAGAGTAAATCTGGTAAATAAGGGTATAAATAACATTATAATAATATTAAATTACCTTAACATGTGTTCTAATACTGTTTTTATAAATATTCTACAATGGGCATCCTTGGGACGATTCTGGGACCCCATAGAGCGACATGGGAGTGATAGTGACACTTTATTTTAATTATCTTAAAGTAAAGGCAAAAATGACATAAACAAACATATTTTAGTAAATAAATTTTTACAGAGAGTTATATAATTTATCTATTAGACTATAAATATGAATTTGAAAGATAAAAATATTTCCTAAAACATGGTATTTTGTTTATGTTTTTTAGACCTCAAATACATAAAATTATTTATGACACAATAATGATGTAGTGTTTAGCTCATTAATGAATCATTTAACTAAATAAAATTATAAATACTAAAACAATATCCAAAACCTGTCCCATTATTATGGGATGATTTTATTTAGAACATGAGTCATATTATTTTTGACTTTAATGAGTTTTGGACCTTTTGAAACTGAAGATATGTTTATAATAAAATAATATTTTCAAACTTTCCTAAAGAGCCCCTCCTCCCCTTTATAAAAATCTCTCACTTCTAACCAATTCCTCAAACCTCTCAATCACCTGGTCTCATGAAACCACTACTCAATTAATCTCCTTAATTTCCTATATTACTCCAATAATCCTTACCTTAGCTAGAAGGCACTTCAAGTAATCTTTTTGGTTCAAACCAAAGGGAGTTACTTGATTTAAAGGGAACATTTTCTCTTAAGTTATTTTATTTTATTTTACTTCTCCAACCCTATAAACTCTTTTTTCCCTTTATTTTATAAAAAAACTATTATCCTAAATATAATAGGTTTTTGATGAGAAGTAAGACAACTAAACTTATACACACCTCCATGTAATGGGTAAATAACATACTGTTTCTGTGGACGACGGACTAATGCCTTGCGAAATGATGATTGTTCAAATATCTCCAACCACCTCCCATGATGGCCATTATGATGAAAATGTATTTATATATGAAATATATTATTTTTATTTTTATTTATGATTTTGTATTTTCCTTTTTATAGCATACCTTTATGGCTTACATAATGGGTAAACACGATAATTTCATTTGTGGAAGTGCGGACTACCACCCCCTCAAAGTGATATGACTCATTCATGACTCACATGGAATGTATAAAGGATAGAGTTAATGAAATTATATATGATATTATAATGTAATTATAATATATATATATATATATATATCAGTAAGGTTTCATTTCAGTAAAATAAGAAATATAAATGAAAGTAGTGTTTATGGGTACGTACGACTTACCATCTCCATGAATGGTGCATTTCATTTTTTTATCTACAAATATTATGTACTGTTATAAATAAATATATATACTAGATATATATGATATATATATATATATGATATCTACATCATGAATATAATTATGGACATAGTGGACCTTTGACCACATGAACAACTTGTACTTATAAGAAGTTCATTTTTGACTCGTATACCAAATATCGACAAAACAACCATTATTAACATAAATGACTAAATAATTCTTATAACATTGTAATAATTGATATTAAAGAAATATTAAACATGAAAAATATTCTTAATCAAGTAGAAATTAACTTTAGTTCGTTATTCATAATATTAAAAAATGATTGAGTCATGTCGGAGACGAGTTAAGGGACTTCGTCTCAATTTCCTTACATTGAGGCATATTTTTTTATACACAACATTCTTTTATAAGGTGTAGAAACCCATTTGGATTTTAATTTTATAAAAAATTAATATTTTCTATGAGGATTTTTACTAAATGAAAAAAAAAGAATGTTACTTTTTAACATACGCAGTGACAATGACCTTTCCGCCACTACGAGTATTATTTGATCTTGGGATTCCTTAACAAGACATAGTGTTTTTTAAAGGAAAATAAATACCATATACTCATTTTACATATTTTGGTATTGAAAATGGTTTTATTTATGGAATGATTATATCAATATATTTAAATGATATATTATCTTTCCATTATTCTTGTGTCATGTGTTATGACTATGTTATGGTTCTTGGGAATTGTTTACGTATATGGGTGGTTCTGTGATAAGCCTCGGGCGGGTGGGCCTAAGATAGATCTCCAATGCCTAGGGTAACGTGCCAGAGGTAAATGTGAATGTTTTTCTTAAGATATTTAGGGAATATACTATGATGGGTATTCCTATGTAACTCCCTACGTAGCTGCGATAGCTACTATGTAAGTATGATATAGATGCCATAAGTTACCTTTATGATTTGTGATTACTATGTGTTATTCACAAATCTTATGTTTTAATGAGGTATGTTAAAGTGATTATGTTATGTATGTATTAATTAACTAATGTTTTATTTATTTTTTTTATAAACCTTACTGATCTTTTTATGCTCATCCCATGTTTTGAAATGTTTTTCACAGGACTTAAAGATGAATTCAGTCAAGGATGAGATCAAGGAAAATTCATGTTGTCTAAAACGTGCAACTAGACATGACTCTTTATTTCAAGAGTTTTTATTTTATGAATAAAATGGAAACATAGTAGAAGTTTCTACTTTGTATACTTTAGAGATGTAATGTAATATTTATGTCCTAATTATCTACAACTCTAAACCTGAAAAGATACATAATGTGAATTATTCATTTAATTCAAGATTATGTAATGTTTTAAGGTTGGGTACTTATAAAAAACTTATATAATAAGAGATTTACTATTATCTTATAAATTTGTAATGTTATTTTAACCAATGTTTGATTTTTTAAAGAATTGTTTAAAATAAATATTCTTTTTATTTTCCGAACAAGGTACTTTCTGAATTTTTCTATAAACTTGTGAAAGGAATGTTTTAGTTTAACATGTACAACATGAATTGAATTTTTCACCATCATGATTGAACAATTAGATAATGTTTCCATTACAATTTTCCATGGTTATTTTCTATGAAAGTATTTTCCAAAATATTTGGAATCTTTTTATGACTTAAAAATGTAATTTCAATGTGAAAACAATATTTTCCTTTAGAAATTTTCCAATGATCCTTTAAATGAATTTTTCATCTGTGATAACATCCTTTAATGTTACTTATGAATTATAGGGTATAAGATCCACTGATACAATCCTTATTATTTCTCCTTGGGGTTTATGATTAAGATGATTATTTTTTGATGAAACTCACATATTTTCTATGTGTTATGTTATAACGTTATAATTTATGATATTATAGAATTTTTATGGATGAATTATGATTATGTGATAGTTCGGTCAATTAAATACCTCCAATTATTTAGGTAAATGTGGATAACTACGGATTAAAATATGTTATACATGAACCTGATTTCGTATCCACAATTTTATGTATGGACTTTTCTTTAATGTCCATAAGATTATGCATGGAAATGATTTTTATATCCAAAATATTATGCATAGACCTAGTTTTTATGATAATAATTTTATAAATTGGCCTAGATTTCATGTCTATAATATTATGCATGGACCTATTTTCATGTCCATAAGTTTATTCAAGGACCTAATTTGTTGTCATTAACTTAATGATTGATGTTTTTTTATTTATACATGTTCACAATGTTATAATATTATGTTTTTAAACATTCCTTTTTCTATGTTATGATCTTTGGGAACATGTTCTTTGATTCCTACATGATTCATGTCTTATGAACTACCAATATTTATGACATGACTCAATATTGTGATCAATAATATGAAGGGTATGATTTTCAAATGTTATGGTCATATTATCACACCCTATTATCTTTTTACGCACAAATAATCATTGATATATCCCTAGTTTACCCTTACAGAGCATCTATCCTCACACTTTTCTTATGTTTATGTTTCCCTAGGTTATGAAGAAATGTATTATGTTTGATATGTCTATGAAAGTATCTAGTTATAGTGAAATATGTGGGATATGATGTAGTTTACTTATGAAATATTTGTTTATGTATCCATGTTTCAAAATGAAATAGACCTATAAAATTCTAGCATGTATTTTTTTTTATGTAATGAATATTTATTTAAAAAGATAATATATCTATTCGTGCAAATTATTGGTAGCTATAGTTTGTATCAAATCATGGTTTAATTAACATTTGGAAACTAATGTGAGAAAAATTTATTGAGACAATTGGGGATGAGTATAAGTATAGGATAATATCCTAAATTATTGGTAAGGAAGAGAATATTTGGTTTTACTATAGTAACCCAGGCATATCATATAAATATATTAAATCATTTTTATGAATATTTATTACATTACACAAACACATGCATGAGTATTATAATAGTTTAGTATCTTCAGAAACTTGTAAAGACAAACAACTGGTCCATAGGTAAACTACATCATGTCCCCTATAATATTCATAACTAGCACCCTTCTTAGACACATTAAACATGATACATTTCATTATAACTCAGGGAAAGGAAACATAAGAAAGGGTGAGCTCAGATGCTCAGTAGTGTTAAACAAGGGAGATATGTAAGCATGACATGGACATAAATATATGATAACATGATCATAACATTTGAAAAATTGTAATCTACATATCAAATATCATAATATTGTGTCATGGAATAAAGAATGGTATTTTATAAGAGATGAATCATAAGGTAATCAAATAACATGATCCATGAGGAATGAAATTAGAAAAAGACCTATATTTGTGTCATATGTATATGCATAGAAAATAATTTCCATAGTATTCAAGGATCACTACCAAGGCTATCATTGTGGAATAGATTCACTCCCCAAACCAACATATTAGTCAATCTTTAATCCCAATACCATCGTAGCAGACAAAGTCCCTAATTGAACTTGGTTACCTCCCTATTATATTCCTATCTATCTCATAAGATATAAAATTTACACAATGAATTAGAGGGAGATATAGGTCCCACCGATCTCATAATAAAATCTATATTTATTAATGCCACAAGATCATAAAACATTGATCATATCATAACCCATGAAATGATATGGGTTTGATAAACGTTTCATTATATCATAAACTATGGAAAATAGAGAGGTTTCATAATTATTTCATCATTTCATCATAGCATAACCCATGGGAAAAGAAGTAGGTTTCATAACAATTTTATCATAGTATAACTCATGGAAGAGAAACAAGTTTCATAATCATCATGCTATTATAAGGATAATCCATCTATATAAATAATATAAATGTTTCCCTTGGATCATTTACCTAGTGACGAATAAGTCACATCAACAGATGTTATCTTTGTTGAAAAATGATTTTTGTAGATCATTTAAAACATTTCTTGATTAAAATATCTTTTTTGATTTGAAAAGAACATTTTAAAACATAAGAAATTTTAAAAATATTTTTCTTCGAAAATATACTTTATTTTTTGAATGAATCTTAAAATAAATTAATGATCATGATGATGAGAAGTTTTATTCATACCGTAAAACATTAAAATAATGATTTATTTCATATTTTTAGTAAAATGAAAATAGAAATTATTTGGAAAACCAAATAAAGATTCTGTTCAATTTTTTTAAAAAAATATAAAACATGGGAAAAAATTATTTTAAAAAATATAGGAGGATAATAAAACATTTTTGACTACATTTTTATAAAACATGGTTTTGGATGAAAACATATTTACGACTGGAGAGAGTAATAAATTTGAATTTTTTTCAAATCATTTTCTCAATTATTTTAAGTAACAAATAGTGGTAAAATGGTACTTTACGTGAAAATATACTGAATAAACATAGGATAAGAAAATTCATGAGATTCATGATTGATGTATCATAATATTTTATCATCGGAAACACAATCATAAACAATCCTGATAAACGATGAGATTGTAACATAAAATCATTAACACCTTGGAAAAATGGAATCATAATACCCATGAAAGAATAAAATAAAATGAAACTTAAAATATAAAAAGGATAAAAAATTCATGATATTACATGTTAAGGTTATATATATACACATCATTAATTAATATAGGTTCATAACATAATGTACGTCTTAAAGAAGAAAAATAGAGATAAAGATCTCTTACCTTAAGTCTTGACTTCTATCATACATGCTCAAACCTCTTATATAATAAATATAAGTTTATTATAAATCTATTATAGAAAAATATTTATATATATCATATCATATATGATTTTATTATTACCTTTTATAACCCATTTATTAACAATTCAATGTTAAAGTTATGTTTCGGGTAATAACCACTTAGTTATTTATATATGTTTTGATTTGTTGTTTATAGTCCTCTTAATCTGATTTTAATTTAACAATCTCCATAATTTTAATAATTATCTAAATATATTATATATATTTATTATATATTTAATTATAGTAATCTATTATATTTTGTGATAGAAAATGAAATTATGTGTTCAAGGAGACGATAGGCTATACATATATAGAATGTTGTTTCCATTTTATTACAATATTGAAATAAAGAGATGAAAATGATATATTTTCATTCCAAAATAATTTTTATACCATATATATCACATTTTTTCATTAAACCGGTCCTTATTACATTTTATGTGAAGCATGAATGAATCACATCGCATCATGAGGTAGTAATTCTTCGTACAGATGAGCGATATTATCATATTACCAAAAAATGGAAATCATGCATGTATGTGTGATATATTAATTATAAAAGAAAAAAATAGAATAAATATCATATATAAATAAATAATTCATTATTATGTCAGCCTTAATAGGTTGTTGTAGAAATACTAAAGACATCAGTTCGCGAGGTGGTAGTTCACCGTACACACGAACGATGATTTCACAACCCATTTTGATGGAAGTGGATATTGTTATAGGTCATTAACATAATATTAAAATATATAATAGTATTTATATACTGCTTTTATTATATCATAATGTTATAATAACAATTTAAATAGGTGGAGGAAGAAATAAAACAAAAACACTCTTTGATAAACATTGCCTCTTGGTTGTATTTATATCCAAAATAAGGCTTCTAGGAAGAGAGTAAAGAAGTTTGGAAGGTATTTTATTATGTATTTTTGATCTAAAACGGTTTTAATGTGTGAATAGTATAGGATAATGGGTTGTTTTTTTAAACTGAGGTGAGTAGCACACTTGTAATTTTTTTGAGATAAATATCCCCATCGACTTTTTTTCATGTAAATGTTTCCAATAATGGAAAATTATTCAGCATAGAATGTATAAGATCTAAATATGTCTATAAAAAATATTTCGGAGCGTTTTTGGTTATTTTTAACCCTTATTATTTTAGTTTAACATCTGGTAAACCCATTATTTCCTTAACCATAACAAATAATTTTAACTGTTTTTACTATTCAATTTGGCCAGAAAATAAGATTAAATTAATCGATAATATAAATTATTTTGATTCAAAGTATGGAATAATTTTTTCTAAATTATATTTACATAATTTTGAAAATTGAATTTCAAAATTAATCACGTAGATGCGATAAGAAAGCGGTGTTTTAATGAGAAAATGTTCAAAAGTTTACAAAGTTTTTATATCAAAATCCAAAATGAAATTGATTACAATTGAATAAATTATATTAATCGATGTATAATTAAACTGAATATACTATAATAAGAATTTAAAATAATGTTCAACTTTATAAATAAAATAAAATAAAATATTGGTTTTAATAAAAAATTAGTATTTTTCACTATTCATCAAAAAATATAACTTTTTAGAAAAACCAAAAAAATCGCCATAAGATAATTTTGACATGATGATTTAAAAAATTTAGTTTATTTTAATATGTTTCCATTATATAAAACCATTATAACTAATATTTAAAGAGTATTTATTACTATTCATATTACTATGTCTAGTGTCTAGGTTATAAATTTCACATTTAAATTACAATATCAATAATATATCATGGTTTTGTTAAAACTCAGTTTCATGAGTAATTCAAGCTAAACCAATATTTCTACAACATCATTTTATTATGTTACTATATAGATTCCAAAAATTGGTGTTTTTTCCTCAAAAAATTGACTAGTTGGGGGGTCTTTTTTCATTAAAATTTCTCTTTATGATCCAGAATCTCCATCGGTTGTTCCCCATAAGAAAGATACTATTCTAGTGGTATGTACTCTGAGTTCCTTACATGTAAAGGGTTAGATATTTATTTTCTCAGGATAGATACATTGAATAAATCATGGACATTGGAGAGGTTTGGTTGAATCACCATGTGATAATCTCCTGTGATGATATAATTAAGAATATCAATGAGAAAAATATACCTAGGGATTAATTTCCATTTATTCCTAAATCTCATAAACTAGTTTACTGGAAATATTCTCATAAACAACTTATAACCAACTTAAAATTATAAATCATGCCAAATATTGTCAGAATAAATTTTATACTGACTCTACGGTGCTAAGATGTGTTACTGAATGGTTCTAACATGCCCTTCCAATTCTTCAAATATCTCAGGTCCTAAAATATTTCTTTCTCCAATGTCATTACAACATGTTGGATCTCTAAATTTATTTCCACATAGGGATTTATAAGGATCCTTATGAATGATTTAGTGAATGTTTTTTTGTAAGAAAACATAACTAGAGGAATTTTTTGATCCTAAACACTATTCAAATAAAAAGAAAAAGATCTCAACATATCCTATAGAGTTTTAATTATTCTCTCAGACTAACCATTTGTTTGAGAATGATACATAGTGCTGAAACTGAACTCTGTATCAAGAGCTTGCTATAGGCTTTTCCAGAACATTGAGGTAAACCTCGGATCTTGATTATACATAATGGAATGTTTTACTCCATGAAACCTTACAACATCTTTAATGTAAATCTTAGAAATATTATCTTGAGTGAAGACTTTTCTATTAGTAGTGAAGTGTGCTAAATTTGTAAGGATATCGACTAGACACCATATAACATTATTCCCTTTAAAATTTCTTGGGATTCTAATAATAGAATCCATGGTTTTTTCCCATTCTAATTCCTATATAGTTAGTGGATTGAATATACAATTAGAATTTTTTCTTTCTGCATTAACATTATAAAAAACCAATCACCAAGATACAAACTCTACAATATCTCCCTTTATTCCATCCCACCACATGTACTCTTTAAAATCTATAAACATCTACGTACTTCTCGGATGAATATAAAATAAATAACTACGAGCATCCTCTAACAAACCCTTATTCAAATATGGTATGGATGGAACACATACACAGTTTTTAAACCTTATCATTCCATCATGATCAAGGTTATAATAAGGAATATTTATAACCTTCTTTTGCAACTCTACATGTTCCTTTCGTGCCTATTTAATCATCACATTGATAGATGAATGAACATTCAATTGAGAAAGGTAATATTTTTAACATTCCCTAAAGATTTAAAAATCCATAAATATTCTATCTTTTTTAATCCTAATCATTAATTGCTAACATGATCCTTTAGGATCAATGCATTGACAACCTTGTTCAATTTCCTAGGTTGCTAATTCATTGAGATGTCATAATCATTAATCAGTTCAAACCATTTCTTTGGATTGTATTAAACTCCATTTTTGTGAATATATACCTAAAATTTGATGAACAATATATATATATATATATCAACGTTTTCTCCATTAATATAATGCTTACATGTCATTAATGGATGAATTACTACATTGAAATCCAAATCATGAGTTGGGTAATTTTGATCCTGAATCCTCAATTTTCAAGAGTAATAGGCTATAACCATGTCATTATGCATAATAAAACTTACCAATCCCTTCTTAAATTCTTCATTACAGATTAAAAACCCTTTTCTACTTCAGGGTAATGTAAGCATATGTGCACTGAATAATATTCTCTTCAGTTCCATGAAGGTTTCCTCACATTTATATGTCTAGAGGAACTTGGATCCCTTCCAAGTTAACTTTTTCATACGATCAGATAGTCTGGATAAATTTTCCACAAACCATTGATAATATCTAGATAAAACAAGAAAACTAAAACTCTAATTCACCATGGTTAGTCTGGGATAATATTCAATATCCTTCTTCTTCGATGGATCTACAGATATACACAATCTTGAGATTATTTGAAATAAAAATAAAACCTTTTTCAGCCAAAATTCACACTTCATAAATTTTTCATATAGTTTTTCCTTCTTTAGGGTATTTAGTAAAATTCTCAAGTGATCTTCATGTTATTACTTGGTCTTTGGGGATATAAGAATATTTCCTATAGAGACTACCAAAAATAGAACAAGGTAATCTCTAAAGACTCTATTCATTAAATCCTTGAAGATAGAGGGGGAATTAATATGACTAAAGGACATCACTATATAATCATAGTGTCCATACCTTGTACATAATACTAGATTGGGTATATTATATTTATTAATCCTCAATTGATGATATTTATAATGAAGGTAAACCTTGGAAAAGTTGTTATCTCCATGTAGTTGATCGAACAAGTAATCAATATAGAGAAGACGATAATTTTTGTTGATCATGATCCTATTCATCTCTCAATAATCTTTACAGAGTTCTATCTATCCAATTTTTTTAACAAAAAGAATAGGTGCACCACAATGTGACACACATGGATGAATGAATCCCTTGTCAAGCTTTCCCTAGAGAATATTCATTAATTCCTGTAACTCAATTGGGTCTATTCTATGGTGTGTATTTGAAATTTATTTGGAACCAGGTATGAGTTCTATTGAGAAATTAACATCAATTTTTGGTTGATGGCTAGGAAAATCATCCTAATATACATCAATAAATTCAAAAAAAATAGGTATATCATCAATTCCAAGTTTCTCCCCAACCATATGAGATAAACACCCCATTTAAATGGTAATTAAGACACTTACAATTGATGTGATCTGCATTGGAAATCCATACTTATTGTCACATTGATAGAAGATCATAGATTAGTTTTTAATATCAAACATGATTTCCATTCCTTGACAATTGATTTTGGATTAATGTAGAGAAAGGCAATCCATGCCTTAGATAACATCAAATTCAACTAGAGGAAGAATAATAAGATTTGCAGTAAGCACAATCCTACCCACATCAACCGGAGAGGTATCAAAGGCTTGAGATACGATCCTCATACGATTAGGGGTTTTCACTACTAATTTTATATATAATCATTTGGGATGAATCTTGATACCCATATAAAATTATTTATATATGAAAGAATGGGTAGATATAGATTAAAAAAATACATTAGATGCTCTAGAGTGGATGGTAATTGCTGACCTCATTGTTTTAATGGTAAAAAATCATGCTTATTATAATATTAATTAGTTTCGTGTTTTTTGTGAGAATTTTATATTCTGAGATAGGTGATGAAATTTTTCAGAAGTTTGACAAACTGTTGAGGTTGAGACACTTTCAAGATGAGTCCCCACCAAGGATGAGACATTGTCGAGACTGAATCATCACTGAGATTAAATTCTAATGAAGTATGAGACATCACCAACAAAATATCACCATTATCTGAGACACAGTCAAGGATGAAATACTACTAGAGTGTAGATTTGGTAATGTATGGAATGAATCACCGCTAGGATGTCATACCATTAAAACATAATTTTGAAAATGTATGAGACACCACCAGCCTGACTAACCGTCAGAGGAGTCATTGCCAGAAGAATGACTCACTATTAGCTAAGACATCTCCATCTATAAAATTTGGAAATGTATAGAATTGACATACCACCAAAACCAGACATCACCAACCTGATCCACCTCTAGAACAAGACACTTATATAATAAGACACCACCAAAACATGAGTCATCATTCATGACTCACTATCACAGTTTCATTATTCATCTTTTTGAATCACATTCTCCAATGGCTTTATTATTGAATTTAATGTCGAATATTATTATAATGATTATTTCATAATGGATTGATAGAATTAATTAAAGGATGTGATAGCCCTAATTATGAGGAAATAGAATATTTATATGCTCGTGTGGATACTCACAGATGATGGTGATACAAAAGATAATTCGACCCCCTCATGCAACATAGAGACAGAAGTGTGATGCACAAAAATCTGTTCATGTGAAGAGAGTTGAACATTGATTGCAATAACATGAAGGTCTTACCTGCTACACCCTACCTACACTCATCTTAGGAAGCTGAAGCTCATTACATATATAGTTTCATACTGTATTCAATAACAAAAGTGTATACGACACTCTGTTCTACTTAATTTTTCATGAGAACCCGACTCGAGCAACACAAAAAATAAAAATCAAGAGTCATGGGCTTCATTATATAATAAACCAAGCATCTCTATAAATTCATACATTTAATTGCTTAGTCTTATTATTGTATTTTACATTATGAGATATGTGTGGCTCTATTTATTTCACAACACATAGTCTCCTTATAAACTGGAAGACACATAGATATCTTTATAAATATTTTTATACCTAAACTCCCACATAAACTGTGGAAGAGGTACAACATGGCCTTTTAAATTTTTTACTCCCACTGATATAAATGGAAGAGGCGATGTGTGGTATGGAAGTTTTTATACTATTGTAAAACCTGATCCTGGTTGTGGATCAAATTGTATATTTATATAAACTACACGGTGGAGGGTGATCACAAAGTAGAGATGACGGGGTCTCATCTTGATACTATACCTCTTGTATTCAAAATTTTGTTGCATATATTTTTTTTAATTGATTACATAAAACTGGAAATAATTTGAAACTATTAAAAAATTATTACTTTTGAATTTAGCCTTAATTAGTGTTTTTATATTTTTTTAATTATGTAAATTTATTTAAAAGGATTGAGTTATATTTTATATTATTTTATTTTATACCTAATCAATCATCTATTAATTCTTTTAAAAGCTTGTGGTTTTTAATGATCATATATTTTGGTTAACTAGGATATTTTTAAATTTATTTGGGGAATTTATTTTAATACATTTTGAATAAAAGAAAATTATTGGGTACTCAATTCCCCACTCCTCTGAAGGGACTCAATGTGACCAACATTTTGTATCAAAGGTTTATTCTTTGGTATAAAAAGTTTTCAAAACTTTTTCATATGTGTTTTTTATTAAGCTTTAAAGATCTTAAATTTCTATTATTTCTAAATTTAGTACATTAAATGGATTTTACACAAGAATTTTCAGCATCTAACAGACCACCCTTTATCAATGTTAATAATTATTCTCAATGAAAGATTAAAATGAAAATTAACATTGAGAGTATGATTTTAGAAATTTTGAATTTTATAGAAGATAAATATGTTATCCTTGCTACTTATAGAAATGAATGGGATGATTCTACAAATATTTATTTCAATAATAATTGTAAATTAATGATTGATATTTTCTATGTGTTAGGAGATAAAGAAATTAATAGAATATCTTCTTGCAAAAATGGTAATAAAATTTGGGAAACTTTATCTATTTCACACGAGGGAACAACTAATGTTAATGGGGTGATACTTAACACATATACTATTAGTATGATAACTTTATGATGAATAATTATAAACCTATTTTTGAAATGTACCTCATGTTCAATGAGATTGTGAACATAATGATATCACTAGGGAATCTTATATCTGATAAGGACCAGATCATGCGACTTCAAAGATGTTTACCTCGAAGATGGAGAGTCACATTTGTGTCAATTAGAGAGCCCCATGATATCAAAAATCTACCTTTCAAGGAGATTATTGGTAAGCTAATGGTGTATGAATAAGATTTTAAATTTAACTGAGATGATAATGAAGATCCAAAGGGAAAACCCATAGACTTTAAGACTACTGCATACAAACAAAAGGAAGAGGATAAATTTAAGGATTCATGTTCATGTTTCATTGAGTTAATTCCAGATAGTGAGGAGGAGCTGGCCCATCTATCCAGATGAATCAAAATAAATTAGAAAAATTAATTTATTTTTCATAAATACTAACCATAAAGGGAAATATGACACTTAATATAGTCATAAAAGAGACTAGAAGAAGGATGAAAATGAAGTCACCTATTATGAGAGAAAAAGGAAAGTGCATGTAAAAAATGACTGTCCAAAACTATAGTACAAAAAGAGATATGATCAAAAATAAAGAAGGTATAAAAAAGAAATTAGGGCAACATGTATTCCTTCTAAGGATAACTCCAGTGATTCTAATTCATCACATGAAGAAAAATCTAACATATCCAATACGTGATTTATGATATAATTCACTGAGGTACCTAATGTATCATATTTACATATTTATAATAATTCGGAGAATTAAAAATATGATGATGATATGAATTAGGATGATATATTTGAATATTTTAATATTTTAGAGGATATATTTAATGAGCTTAAAAATAAATATATATTAATTGAGAAACAACATGCTTTATCAAAAAACAATAAATCTGATCTGTCTGCTGAAAAGGAAAATAATTCTCAACTTTTGAAAGAGAATACTGAGCTTAAAATTTGAAATTATAAACTAAATAAATACTTTTAAATATTAACTAATGGTAGAGAAACTCTCACATAGATGTTATGAAAAAAAGTTTCACCTAAATATGTTATAGGTCTAGGATATTAACCTGCATAGAGGAGAGTTGTAAAAAGTACATGTGTACCTAAGACAAAACATGAAAGTTCTACTGCAACATATTTTTCTAGGGGACCTAAAAAAATTATATATTTCAAAATGTCATCAGTTTATGTTTAGGAAACCTATCAAAAAAAATTTGGTCCCTAGAGCTTTAATTACTAATATCTCTAAACCCAAATAGATCATGGTACCAAAGTAATTCCTTGTATAAATTATATTTTGTTAGAAAACTACTTGAATAACTCCTGTATAAGACTTTGGTATTTGGATATTGTATGTTCAAGATATATGACAAGATGTTTTTCTTTCTTTAAGAGCCTCAGTAAGGTTTATGTTGGCCATTTCACCTTTGGTGATAATACTAAAGGGAAAATCATCGAACTTGTACAAATTGGTAATAGTAATTCTATTTTATTTTCTAAATTTTTATTTGATGATGGTTTGAAATATAAACTACATAAAATTTCACTATTATGAGATGATGGTTTTTATGATTAATTTGATAATGATTTAATTTTTACTGCTTTAAGGAATGATGATGTTTGTGTTGATGATTTGAACTCATTAACTTCTCAAAATGGTTCCTACATGAGTTATTATCATAAATAATCTTGGATTTGGCATAGGAGGCTAGGACACTACAACATTTACTCACTTAGGAAGCTTATAGGAAAGGGATGGTCAAGGATATTCCCAAATTAGAGTTCCCAAATGAAAAATTATATAACCCCTATCAGAAAGATAAATGAAACAATGTTTATTTAAAGTTTAATAATGAAGTGTCAACTTATCAACCTCTTGAGTTGGTTCATATGGATTGATTTGGACCATCCAAAGTTTCAAGTATTAATTGGAGGTGTTATTTCTACATTCTTATAGATTAATTCTCTATTTATACTTGATTGTTCAATCTAGCTCATAAAAATTAATCTTATTCTTATTTCACCAAGTATGCTAGTTCTTTATAAAACATATGTATACTTTGGATTAAGACTCTATGAAGTGACCAAGTAATTGCATTTGAAAGTCAAGACATTGAATATTTTTTCTGAACAAATGGCCACACTCATAAATTCTCTTCTCCTAATACCACTTATCATAATGGAGTTATAGAAAGAAAAAAAATCATTATAATATATATCCAATACCATGTTAAATGATTATGAATTACCTTTTTATTTTTTGGGTAGTGGCTGTGATGATAGCCTATTACATCATAAATAGACTTTTAATTATACCAATTTTGAAGAAGAGCCCTTATGGAATTCCGAATAATTGAAATCCTATAGTTAATTACATTAGAGTTTTTTTATTTACAATGCCTTTATTTTTAATACTAAGGATAATTTGGAAAAACATTCCACCAAAAGCGATGAATTAATTTTCATAGATTATTTTATTTCCAGTAAACAATATAGAGTTTTAAAAAAAGGAAAAAAACTATAGAATAATATGTTCATGAAAAAATTGATGAAACAGATCCACATGATCAAAAGACCTCCCTATAAAACCTTGAGTATGATTTGTATTATATAAATCTAAATTTGAAACCTTTTGATTCTGTTATTAAACAAGCATAAAACCATCTAGTTTTGAATAAATTCTATAACTTCTTAAACCTGATCCTATAAAAAATCATTAATTGAAAATCCATAGTTTTTCTAGAGAAGTTTAAATGCTTATGTATCAACCCTAAGATGTTCTTGTATGAGATCTAGATAGAGGTACATAGACTATAGATTCTCTTAGAATTCATGTTAAACATTAAGATTTTTTGTCCCATCTATAACCAAATAACTTCAACGAATCCATTAATTATGAATTCAAGGTAAAAACTATACAAGAAAAATTAAATCAATTTAAAAGAAACATTGTGCAAGAACATGTTGATAGACCCAATGAAACATTAATTATATGCACTAAATAGGTTTTTTTGAAACATGGTAAATGAGTTAGGAGTATTATTTATAAAAAGGAAAGACTTTTTGCACAATGTTATAGTCAATAAGTAGGAATTAACTATTATGAAACCTTTACAAAAGTATCCAAACATCAATCCATTAGAATTCTGATATCCTATACAACACATCTAGTGTTCAGATTTTATCAAATGGATGTCAAGAGTGATTTCTTTAATGGTTTTATAATTGATGATGTTGTTGTTGAACAACCCCATAGATTCAAAATCCTTAATTTTCAAATGAAGTTTCCAAATTAACTAAAGCTTTATATGGTTTGAAACAGGCTCCCAAATCTTGGTATGATAGGGTCAAAAATTTTCTTATCTCATATGTTTTTTCAAAAGGTATAGGTGATCCTACACTTTTTATAAATTAATTTCAAAAGATTTTTTAGTAGTAAAAAAATATGTAGATGATATAATTTTTAGATCTTCATGAAATTCTATTCGTACTTATTTTTTTAAATGATGAAAAATGAGCTTGAAATGATTTTTATGGCTGAAATAAGGTTTTTTTGTCATTTTTAGATTTTTCAAAATAATGAAGGAATCATTTTAAATCAAATTAAATACACTAATATTTTTTAATTTGTTTACATGGATAATGATATGAGGAGTGATACTCCTATGATTACCACCTGTAAATTGGATGATAATGAAAATAGGAAAACAATGGATCAAACCAGTTATAGACGTATGTTTTGAAGTCTTCTCTACTAAACTTGTAGAATACTAGATATTATGTTTACCATGTGTATGTGTTCTCCCTTTAAAGCTAACACAAATGAGTCATGCTTGGTTACTATCAAAATAATTTTAAAATACCTAAAATATATTACCAATTTTGGATTGTGTTACCATATAGGACAAGAATTTGATTTAGTTATTTATTTTGATGCTGATTTTGGTGGATGTAAGTTTGATAGAAAAAGTACCTCTAGAACATTTCACTTTTTAAGAAAGTATCTAATTTCAGGGTGTAGTAAGAATAAAAATTTTACTGCTCAGTCTACTACTAACACTGAATATATAACTGCAGAAATCTAATGTGCCGAATTTTGGGGATGAAACACACATTACTATACAATGGATATCAATTCTGACATGTCCCCACAAATTGTGACAATACCAGTTTTATAAACATTTCTATGAATCCTGTATCACATTCCAGAAAAAAACATATTGATGTAAGACATCACTTTTTGATAGATTAGTTTTTAAAAATGTGATATCACACTTGAATACATTGGAACAAAACATCAAGTTGAAAATATATTTACTAAGACTTTGAATTATGAGATGATAAATTACATAAAACATAATATAGGTATGATTAATTTTGATTAAGTTAAATTTTATATGAAACACCATTGGGTATGAATAACTGTTAGGTATAACACACCATTGGGTATGATACACCATTGGATATAACACATCGTTGTGTTTCTCTCACCTTTTTTGTCTCACAGTTATGGTTGTCTCACCACTATTGTTGTCTCACCATTTTGAACTTCACAACGTTGGTTTTCATGCCTTTTTCACAATTTTTACTTCTTAAGTATTGAACCGCCATTTTTATTGTCTTACAGTTTATTTTATTTTATAACCCATTTCGAATATTTTCCAATTTCAATTTCAATTTTTTGAATAAATAAATTCAAAATGATATGAAATAGATGTTTATCTAATTCCAAAGAACATGTTTTCTCGAACCTTTACTTCTCTCGATCCCAGTGAAACCCTTTCTCTCCCAAACCCCAAAAATGAGACCTTCTCTTTAGCTTAGATAGAAAAAACCAAACCTACCAGAAATGTATACATGAAGCATTTTTATATGTTTTATCTATATGAGTCACTTTCCAAGAAGTAACAGAAGAGTGAGTAGAGTTGGTTTGATGACGTTGAGCCCATGAATCATGAGCTAGAAAAGCATGTGGTTACGCTAAAAAACGTTCAGGCCGAATGAATGATCTCTAGTAAATATTTGGTGCTTCATGTTCTTTAAGATCAATGATGGTTGGAGTGGTTCTTTTCAAATAATATACCATGTTATCCTAAGATGGTATATAAATTCTACCAGTACGGTGAGTTTGGTTTTGGGGAAATGAAGATCGAGTAATAAAAATGGTCAATGGTTGAAATCTCTTGTTTTTTTCATGTCAATGAGATGAGTGCTAAAATTCCCACATGATGGTATTGAAAATTATTAGCAAGGATCCATTCATAAGATAAGTGATGTTTTCTTGTGTGAAAATTCTTTAACTGAACTAACTGGTGATGGAATAACAAGAAGACCAGTATCTTTTCTGTTGAATGGGGAATGTATACAATTGTTTAAATTTGTTCAACATATATTGTTCCCTAGGAAGATAGGTTTTCCACTTTAAGGTATTTGGATGTATACTTTTTGTTTATGATGAAAATAGGTGATAATATATGCCTTTGTTGATTTTTGATTATTTTCATTAAATAAAAAATAAAACCTATAAATCAAATTATCTGATCTATCTGAAGATGATCTCTACTATGTTTGAAGCCACAACTTTTGATGAGGAAAATGAAGAGTCTATAATAGACTAAGGTGTTTTTTGTATCTCAAAATCATTTTTGTTCAAGGATGAAGATCAGTTGGAATCCCTATAAAAAATAGTGGGTAGATGATAATGATTAACTTTATGTTGAGTTTATTCCTTTTGATAATTATTTAAGTCTAAAATACCTTATTGATCCATGTTTGGAACCAGATGAGATAGTGGAATATTCAGATGAGGAAGATAATTTTGATACTTCCAGATTTGAAGAGGAGACACATCTTTCTAATGAGGGTATTGATCCATATATCTCTCATGAATCTCCACCTATTACATATTAATCTCATAGACCTAATTGATGAATTCCTAAAAGAGAAATATTAGTAAGAAGTGATGAAGAAGAAACAGAATTTCCTAGAGAAGAGAATATAAAGAGTAAATCTAAATATGATAAAGATGATGATGATGAAGATGAAGAGGAAGAGAACTATGATGTGAATGGTAATAAAAACGGAGAAGTAATTGGTAATGGAAATGAATATAGTGATAATTATGGAGAAACAGATCCAGATGGTCTAATTGGACAAGTTGGAGTTGATGATGAAATTCCCCCAGATTTTTCTCTTTCTCATGGTTCATCTAAATCCGATGGTTTAGAGAGAAATCCCCAAGACTTGTTTTATTTTTCTAAAGAATCATTTTCTAAATATGATGATAGACCTGGTTTTCTAGTGAAATGGACCCTTCTATTAGAGAAGATGAAGATTATTTTGTTGGGGGTATGAATTCCCATTTCTTAAAGTTGTTGATGAAGTTGAAAGTATTTCTATTTCAGAATAGTTGGTAGTTATTATTACTGTTGATCAGTATGTGGATGAAAAATGAGAAATGAGATTGTTTTGTTTTTTGTTGATGAGTATAAAGAAGTTGAATCATCTTATTTTGTGAAGAAAGATGATATTTATATAAAATAAGATCCTGATTCTTCTAGTGAACTAACTATTACTGAACAGAGTAAAGATTCTTAAAGATATGATGAAATCCCAGTTGTTGTACCTACTATAGTTATATAAACCATTTCTGAATAATATGTGGTTATGTTCTTTAACAGTTGTTTTGATCCTATGATAAATGAATGGGGTGACTTATGTGGTGAAGCTGAGAATTCAACAATGGCTGGTGGAATTGTTTTTTGAGATATAGGGGATCCTGAGGGATAATTGATTGGTAAAATTTATGATGTTAATGAGTTAAGAAGAATAGTTTCTAACAAAGTGCCTCCTCCTGATACTCCTGGTCATATTCCTTCGCATGTTCTTGTGGATACAGTCACCAAGGGTTACTAGGATGTTTTCAACAAGAAGATGCTTTCATATTTTCAATGTTGTTGAAGATTCATGAACCCCTTCTCACTAAGATGAGTGAAAATGATTCAATGTATTTGTTTGAATTAGTAATATTCTATATCCAACCTGAAAGGATGCATCATATTCATAAATTTTAAATTGAAAACAATATGATTAAGGGTGAGCATGAATATATAAAGTCTTTGTATGAAGGTTTAAAGTCTTATTTTACAAATTCTATGGATTCTATTCTTAATATCCTTCAAGATATATCCCCATATTATTCTACTTTTACTGCTGCTCCAGTTGATGTTGAGTTTCTCTGGTCAGTGGTTTGAGAGGAAATCAGAGCAGTGTCTTCTAGTTCTTCAGGCATTGTTTCAGATCATCCTCAAGAGACAATAAAGAAAATAAGGCACAACAGGGATTGTGTTGTCAAGACGGTTACCTCTTATATACATGAAATGAAATCTAATAGAGATATAATAACAAAATTTATAAATATTATCTCTCATGTATTTTCACTAAACATGTCATGGATACCAAATTCATGTTTTTAGAAGTGAATTTGAGCATTCCACCAGTTACCCAAGCCTTTAAGGAGAAAGTCAGGCAATTTTAGGAAATGACACCAGTGCTGAATTGATTTATGAAAGAAAAAGAAGACTTTTTTATTGCTATGGATCATGGTGTTCAAAATCATAATAGACTTTATAATTTTCATGAAGCCTTTTATGAATGTACATGGGACGAAAAAAAAATTCTCAGGAAGTGATTCCTATTACCTCCCATTTTCCTCCACTAGAAACAAAACCATAGTTTTTCATGATCGGAGTTATGAGAAATCCCCATGAACCTTTACCAGAAAGATTGAAACACTTTTACATATCTCTAGCTTAAGTTGTTAAGAATATCAGGTCTATTATTATTAGAGATCCCCAGGTACCTCAGGAAATTACTGGAATTCCTACTAGTGTTCCTACCAATCTACCTAGAGCTGAACCTACTACATCAGAATGGATTCAAGACCAGGATAAAGGAAATGCATTGATAGACCCTTTTTATAAGCCTTGCGACTGTGTTTGGATTATATTTTTTGTCTTTTATGAGATGTTTGTCTATGGACTATTTTTAATAACATTTTTTATGCCTATTAATTATCCTCATTAATGATTTATTCTTTCTAATAGTTATATTTTCATTTCCTATTACATTTCCTATTTTCTTCTACTTATGTTTACCTTTTTCATAATCCCTAAAGGGGGAGAACTCTAGTATGGAATTTATTTTTATCTTTTACCATGCTATTTATTTTGATTTAATTTTCTGTGATGTGTTTTATTTTATTTGTTTATATTTGATTCCACTAGTATATGGGGTATTGATTTAACTTTAATATCCTTTTAATGATATGTCATGATTTATTTTCTTTGGATCTTACCTTTTATGTCATGATTTGTGATCATAAAAAAGGGGGAGATTTTTGTCCAACTTGTTTAAATGATCACAAAATAATTTTCATTATAATATTAATGAGTTTAATGTTTCCTATAATTATCTTATAATCTAAGACAGATGATGACATTTTTCCTTAGTATGACTCACCATTTTGGTTGAGACACCATCAATATGAGTCACTGATAAGGATGAGACACCGTTGACATTGACTCAATGTTGAGATCAAATTCTTAAAAAGTATAAGACACCACAAAAAAAGTCTCACAATTGTGTTGAGACACTGTCAAGGATGACATACTTCCATGGAGTAAATTAGATAAAGAATTGAATAAATCACTACCATGATGTTAGACCATAAATATAGAATTTTGACTAAGTATGAGACACTACCAGCCTAACCTACCATCAGAGGAGTCCCCACCTAAAGGATGACTCATTTCCAGCTAAGACACTACTAGTTATGAAATTACGAAAAGTATAAAATTGACATACTAATAGGATGAGATACCTTCAGCGTAAGTCATCACTAGAATAATACACCTCTTGACTATGAGTCACCATTCATGACTCACCATCATTGTTTCTTTATTTATCTTTATAAATTACATTATCTAATGGATATATTATTTAATTTAATGATAAATGTTACTTTAATGATTGTTTCTTAATAGATAGAAAAAATTCCTTAAAGGATGTGTCGTCCCTATGTATGAGGATGAAGAATATTCATATGCCCATGTGGATACTCATGCATGCTGCTGATAAAAATAGAAGAAGAATCATTGGTGAAATATAGATATATAAGAGAGATGCGCAATAATATTTTCATGGGAAGATATCTGAAAATTGATTGTAAGAACAAGAAGGTATTACCTGTTTTACCTTGCCTAAACTCGACTGAGGAAGACAAAGATCATTACACATCTAGTGCCTTCTTGCAGTCAAGAACAAAAGTGTCTATTAAACTATGTTATATTAATGTTTTCATGAGAATGAAACTTGATGTACACTGAAAATCAAAATAAAGAGTCATTATTTGCACTACATAAAAAATCGAGCATCTCTAACACTTTATACATTTAATTTATCAATTTTCATATTGAAACTTACATTATGAGAAGTGTGTGTGTTTCTATGTTTATTTCACAACACATTGTCTCCTATAATAATTGTATAATATATAGATATATTCTTAACTCATTTTATACCATTACACCCCTGAAAACTATGGAAGAGGTCATGTGTGACATGTTATATTTTGTACTCCCGTGGATAAAAGTGGAATAGGCCTTGTATGGGATGTACAACTATATACTATTATAAAACCCAATCTAGTTAGTGGATATAACTGTTTATTTATATTAAATTCTTAGTGTATGATGATCACTAGAGGGAGAGGGCTAAGTCAAAACTTGAGACTGAACCCCTTATATTCAAAATTACACTACATGTTTTTTTAATTTTTGATTATATTCTTAAAAAATTGATTTTTTTTAAACATTAAACAAAATTAATATTTAAATAGTTAAACTAAATTAGTGTTTTTATAATATTTTAATTATAAAAATTTATTTCAAATTGTTTATTAATATTTTATATTATTTTATTTGATTCATTATCAATATTCTAAGAAATATTTTGAAAGATTGAGATTTATAAAGATTTACGGTTTTGGTTAACTATTCCAATTTTAAATTAATTGGGGGAATCTATTTTAATTATTTTTAAAAAATATTATTGGGCACTCAATTCACCCCCTCTAGAGGTACTCACTTCGACCGAAAATATGTGTACCTTTCACCATGTTTTTATTACACACCTTATTAGAAATAATGATCATTTGAGATTTACCTTTGTCTTTCCGCTTAAGATTTTGTTGACATTGATCATCATTATTAACCTTTGTATTGGGAAATTTATTAGCATAATGACCATACTCCTTGAATTTGAAACACTAGAGTGCGATTATTTCATCCTCTGGAGCTTTATCATTATTCATATCATTAGAAAACTTCTTTCGATCACTTTTTCATTTATCCTCTTCATGACCTTACCTTCCACACTTAATTTTTTTAGTCCTCTAAGATAATTTCCTCAATTATTATTCCAACATTTTGAGCATAAAGGAAATATCATATTATTCTCTCCATGGTTCTTAAATTTTACTTTGAAATTATATTTTCTCTTCTTCTCAAAACCATGATATTGATAAGTAAATACCACATCCATTTCCACCATGAAATCACATCAAACACTCCCTCAATATATACTGATATATCGTATGTCTATATCACTTTATAGATTTGGTTTTAATCAACTGAATAATCAATCAACCTTACTTTCAGGTTGGATTATAATACTAAATGTTTATATCACAAGTATTGTAAAATTATTTTCACAGGTACCAATTTATTCATTGTCCTTTTTCTTTAGCTGACGGAAATACTTATCTATATTTAGAGGAAGAATATGAGGAATGTTCTTATTGAAAATAAGTTATTGAGATCATCCCAATCTATAGAGTGAATTTTATCATGGTGCCTAATATTCTTGATAATCATTGGTTTTTTTGGAAGTCTAGCATGATTCATATATTGAGAATGTTTCTGGAGAATACCAATGAAATTTTTCATTACATATCCCATAATTTTTGGAGTCTTAAGAGGAAAATCATTTCATTATCCCTAACACTCGGCATTAAAACAGTTCCTCCAGGTTCAAACCATTGACTAAAACTAAAAATCCTAGTCTAAGAAATAATAATCATTATGGTGAACCACATAATCAGGAAAATTCACATATATGATTCCTAAATCATGGCATGTTATTTTATATACAACACCATAGGTTTATCCTAGTTCATTCATGGTCATAATCTATTTGAATCCTTCATGTTGGTTCATAAATAGATTGTGAATATCCAAAATGTATCTTGTGGGACTGTCAAACTAGGTGTGTAGTAAGACCCATTTTCATAAACTAGGTGACAATCATGCCTACCTAAATGTACCCTTTTCTGAGGTATTACCCCGAAGTATCTCTCTTCCAAATCCAAATGCACTTGTTGTATCCAGATAGAGATGTAATTTCTTGTAAACCTCTCTCTCTGTCCTTTACCAAATTTCTAGCATATTATCCTATACTTTGACTTAGCCTTAGACTTATCATTAGACTGTCCTTAGGGAATATCAATAATGTTTTCTCATCATATTTTCCAAATTTTAAAAAAACATATCCTTTGTTAAAAACTATAAGTACCCAGGATTCTCATACAAAGACATTATATCATCTTTAATGAATATTCATTACATTAAAAAAATACACACCTCGGGACCATAATAGTTTAGTGTATTTGGAATCTTTGGTTGGATCTTAAGAGTTTATGATGACATAAAAGAGGGGGGTGAATTATAGTTTAAAAATTAAACTAAAAAACAAATCCTCATTATGTAAAGTGATCAGAGGCAATACAGTCTGATGATAATTGTATTAGAATCAGAATCAAAGATTCTATGATTATATTAGATTATGTTTGTCAGAATCTTAGTTAGACTGATAAAAATAATTTTTGCAAAGTTTATTAGAAACATTATTATATAAATTAATATTCAAATCATAAATAAAAACATAAAAAAAAGGTATACAAAAAATTATATTTGTATAAATGCATACAATATTATCATAGAAATCACTCTTCTAACCATAAGAGTAACGTAATTCAATAACCTTGAAAAAAGGTATCCATAATTATATAATTATTGTAAATTATATATTTCCATACCATTAAATCCCTCGGTATGATAATTGGGAGCTCTATCTTTCTGTCCTTGGAATCCCTCATTACGATGAACAACATCTGTCCTCATATCCTTGGAAGCCCCCGATCCAATTGATTTGATTCACCATCTTCCTATCAATAGAATCCCTCAATCATAATAATGACCAAACAGAGAGTACAAAAGAAAATGCTCTTAAGGAAACAACCCTAATAGCAATTCATTAGAATGAAAACTTTATAAAGTATTACAGAAACTATGAACACGATGTTCACACTAAGAAATATTTATCAGACTTAAGTTTTGAAATATATCAGAACCAAACTCTTCAAATGACCTACTATTTGTAGGTTAATCTGAAATTATCATATTTATGAGTTTGTTAAAATGTCCTCAGATAGATATAAGTTGATAGATCCGCTTATAAAAATTATCGATGCCATTTTTTTATCACCATTACTATACTATTCACTGTTCCTTATGATAGAAACAAGTCTTCAAATTAAAATTTCGAAATTTGGATAGTCTTGTGGAACTCCTTAATGTTTTTAAATACTATAAACCTTATAAGGATCAGTACAATGTATCAGTACTAGTATCTGTCCGATGTTTATGACTTTTTTTAGTACAAAATAAAATAAAAAAGACTAACCACTGGTCCAAACAAAGGTTATTCTAAATGATTGGATGCATCACTAGTTGGATGGATGGTATAGAAGAATTATAAGTTTATATTTATAATACATTAGAATTATTTCTATGTTAGGTATAATGTATTTTTTAATAAAAAATATAATAATACACTTGGGGCATAAAATTATTGAAAACATAATTTTAAGATAGTGTATGTGATTTAAAAAAAACTAACCGAATGTGAATGTAAGAATAATGACATCAGACTCAAAAATATCCCCCATTTTTTAAAGAATAAATGAAGACACATAAAATAAAAATAATAACATAGAAAAACATACAACCATTGTTTTCTAAAAAAAATTGAAGATATATTTCATAAACCCCCCTAAGTTTATAACCACTTCATGATACAATGGAAAGTATTAAAAATTATCCCCCTTAGAAGAGTTTCTTGCCTTACTAGAAAACCCCCTTAAATAAATATCATCCCTTTTCCCCTTAATAAAAAATTCTTATGATATCTCCTCTTTTATGATTTACAGAAATAATGGGAAAGTAAACATTGTTTCCTGAAAAGTTAAAAAATTAATAATATATGAAATAATTATTTTTGAGTTAACTAATCATCCACAAAATAATAGAATGAACATACATCAAAAATTATTGTAAGACATTCAAACATGATGTATTTGATGAAAATATAATCATATTCATCAAACATTTAAATTATTTGAAAATATACATAGAGAGTTCCAAATAAAAGTGTCCATTCATTCTTCATCAATTTCTTGACAATGGACTCTATCTTATTGAACTCTTCATGATCCTTATCAAGATTCACAATCTTTTCATCCATTATTTATTGTTTCCTGACATCAGTCTTAAACCTTTTAACATCCTTTGGAATATATTTATTATTATCCCTCATAAGGATCAATTCATTTTCACATGATCTCAACCTACTATTCTCCAACTCTAAATAGTGAACCTTTTCTTTTAAAACACTTACTTCCCCTATCTGATCATCAGTTGAATATATGAATTCCTCCAGGAACTTAACTTGATTAGATACATCACAAGATAACTGGTTAAAGGAATATTACTTTTCTAACTAATGTTTATTTACTTTAATAAATTGGTCATCATGTTCTATGATATCAGAATCCACTTGATTTGACTAATTTACCATTTGATTATATGATATTTTTGGAGTCTAACCTTTCCTGATGTTTTTCAACTCTGATTCAATATGGATAACTACTTCAGTAAAAATATTCAAAAACTCTATTTTTCACAAAGGATATTCTGAATAAGTTGAAATCTTACTTATACCTTTGGAAAATAAGGAATAGTATCACTTGGCATCTTCATGGTTTGACAACTATAATCTAAACCATTCTATTTTATAGTTTTTGCATTGTTTAATAAACTATATGATGGTTTGGGAGGCTTTGGTATGGATGATTTGGAATTAATTTTCTCCTCACCTTTACCATTCTATTTATCATAAACATTCTTAAAATTAGAAACATCAAAAACATACACATTTTAATCAAATTAAATATTTTAAACACATTCATCTGTGACTGTTGATCGTTCTCTTCAGATTCCATTAAGAATGATTGTTGTTCCTGTTATGAAAACATTTCTTACATTTATGATGATGGTGAATTTTCTTCTGGATACCCTAATATGTTTTCATCTTTATCATACTGATTTGTTAAGGGATATGATGATGAATTAGAATATTTATTTAATTTTGAGCCTCCACCAGTCTCTGTTTTTTCATTATCTTCTCCTACATTATATTTTTCTTTTACTACTTATTCTTCTATTTATTATTATATTTCTTCCTACTATTTTTCACCTTCTTATGTTTCTAAAACCTCATATTCCACTTATTTCTCTTTTTTTCTTCTTCTTATTCATCATCTTTATGTTATCTATCTAATTGTATTAATGTTCAAAAAAATCTATTCCCAGATGATTTAGAAACTGATTCTTTTCTCAGGTACCGATTCTTCTATAACAACTGTTTATTTACCCTTGAAAGTAAAAAAATGGATAACTGATTGAATAACATAAGTTTTAAAAAAATAATTTTTGACATTAGTATTAATTTGATCAGTATGGGAAACTAGTAGAACATGATTCTCAAAAGCTATCTCTATACCCTTTAACAAACTTTAACAAACAATCTCTTCTCATAATATCTTCTTTTATTTTATTTTCTTCTATTCCTTTTTCAATTCTTCATCAGCACAGATTTTCAATGCTAAGACTTCTACCATATCAAACCAAAACTCTTCCTCTCTAGGTTTCTTTTGAGCCTTACTGTCTATGAGTTTTTTGAATTCCTCATCTGGAATTTTATTTTATTTTATTTTATTTATTCTCTAGAAGGGATGATTTAGATTTTCATTTTTTCATTATATATTATTCTTTTATAGAATATGGTGACTCTGTTACAACACCATCAACCTTGTCAAGAATATTCTTTGTCTTTGAGTCAAAAATCAACTTCATTCTTGAAATTTTATATTCACCAATAAAAGAAATTTTTTCTTACATCAGTTAAATTTTGTTCTCGTGATTGAAAATTTTCATAACCCTCACAACAAAATTATTGATAAAGGAGGGAAAATTGATAATATTTGACATTATTGGAGAACTCTTAATAGCTTCAACCATAATTATTTTTTACTAAGTTATTTTCTTTAATATTAACCAATAAATCCAAAACAAACATATCAAATACCTTAAGGGTGTCCCTATTACCCTTACTAGGTATCAAATATCCACATATACATATTGATACTACTCTGTTGTACATGGAAAGACATGAAACCTTTCAAACTATCTCATAATATGGGAACATAGATACTTTTTCCTTAGATTTCTCAAAATATGCAATATTTTCGGGTAATTTGTATGATAGTAGATAAGCCTCTCCACCATTAGGAACCAAAACCAAATTAGCTATTATTTAAAATAAAAGCTTATATTTCTTCATAAACAAATTAAAGGATATAAGATCCTTACCACCTTCTTTGAAAAACTATGTATAATCATAAAACTCTCTGATAATTTAAGAATAGAAAAAATTAAAATCTTTATTAGGTTTCTCTAGACATACACATTCACATACATTTAAAGAAAGAATTCTTTTGAGAGTATAATCATACTTATCAAACCATGATCTCTCTATAATATTTTTTTCAAAAAACATTCATGGTTCTGTAATCCTCCTTGGTATCCATCATAATAAGATTTGATATGGATATAAGATGGATACCAAAATGATTAGTTTGATGTCTTTGAGTGGTGGTGAGAGTCGATGATGAAATATCTAGAAATATATGTGGGAATTGGGTTGTCTCGCCCATATATAGGCACAGGAAAATGTAGGTGTGTATTCTAAAAACATTCAACAATTGAGATTAAATCCATAACTATTCTGAATAACAAGATGTAATTGAAAAACATTTTAAATGTTTATTTGAACTATTAATGTTTTTAAAACATTTTATCAGAGTGAGAATTATTCCCATTAGAAAAACTTTTAATTTTATTTAAATGAATCAATGTAATGAAACAAAAATAATAAGTAATAAAAAAAATATAAACTAAAGTAATTTATTGGTAAAAATATTTAATAGACTAGAAGAGTACCTTTTGGATTATAATGTTTCATCGGTATTAGTATCGTGTTCTTCTTGGGGTTTGTTAACAAAAATGGATCACTATAGTTTATAAAACAAAATCCAATTATGATAATTTTATTATGAAAATTCATTATGATAATTTTAAATAGAAAAATCATTATGATAATTTTATAATGAAATATAATTATGATAAAAATATTTTCCCAAAAAAATTGATTCTGGAATTTTCATAACATATTTTTTAAAAAATTTTGAGTGAAAACAAGTCATTATGACAAAAAAATTAGACACAATTTAATTTTTTGGAAAAAAATAATTTTTTAGAAAACATAAACATATTTAGCCCTCCTTTGATAAGTAGTTAGTTATTATAATGAGATTGATAAATAAGAAGAAGGTATAAATAATCAATTAACATTGATCAATCCCAGCTTCTGTTTAATGAATTCAAATATATCAGAACTAATGTGATTTTTTAAAATATTAACAAGTTGTTATTGCATTCTGATGAGTTGTAAAATTATATCTCCTATAAGTGTGTGGTTATGAAGGAAATTGTGTCTTATATCTATGTTTTTATAATGTTAGTGATGTGATGGGTTTTTTATTAGGGAAATGGAACTTTTGTTTTCACAAAGTATTTGAGTTTTAGTAAGACTCCTGCCATAGTCTATGAGTGTGTGTTACATCCACATCACTTGAGCAAAACTACTTTCAGATACCACATATTCATTTTTATCAATGGAAAGTGGTACTAAGTGTTGTTTCTTACATGACCAAGAAAATAATGAGTCACCTAAGAAATAACATGTTATGGATGTACTTTTTCTATCAATTCTATATCCACCAAATTCAACACCTGAAAAAAAATTAGTTCAAAATCATTTTCATAATAATAGAAAACTCATAAATACATAGTTCCCTTAAGATAACTAAAGATTAATTTTACATATTAAGGTGGGATTATTTTGTATTTTCATGATATCTATTACATAAGAATACTGAAAATATTAAATCTGGATGACTAACTATTAAGTGAATCAATCAACCAATCGTTCCTCTAAATTTTTTCTAATCAACCAGTTTCCTAGCCTCATCATGATCTAAAATATTAGAGGAACAAATTGGTGTACTAATACTTTTAATATTTTTTATATCCAAATTTCTTAAGTAATTGTTTTATATAATTATGTTGATATATACAAACACCTTTTGGGTTTTTATATTTGGAAACCTATACAATATGTTAACTCACCCATCACACTCATTTTAAACTCCAACTCCATGAGATCAGCAGAGGAAAATGTTAATGATTTTTTATTTGAAAAAAATATAATGTCATCAACGTATATTTATACAATCATAATGTTTTTATTAAATTATTTTATAAAAGGTGTTAGATCCACAGGTCCATTCACAACTACAGACAGTGATTTTAAAAGTGCTAGAAAATGATTTTAATAGTGCTTGAAAAGAATTGTTATTCTCAATGAAGATAGGGGGTCCCCTTTAATAGTGCTAAAACAGAGCTGATAAAGGGTTTCATTTATCCATGATAAAAAAGCTCTGATAAAGGCACCCACTTTATTATCTGTATTTTAGCGTGGATAAAGGACACCCTTTATCAGCACTATTTTTAGAACTAATAAAGGACCACTTTATCAGTGCTTTAATTAGTGATGATAATGGTGTCCTTTTTCAGTCCTAAAAATAGTGCTAATAAAGGACTATCTTCCTATTATTTTCTATTTATATAATAGTACACCCACCAAGACCTACACAACAAACACAAACACCACCTACACAGCGCATACAAGAAAAAATCAGCACACACAAGGGTTTGCAAAATAATGTGTTATACATTTCAAACAATATTTTATATAAATAAATTTACAATTACCCAAAAATAGTTAAAACCATTAATGTTTCATCCTATGAAATCCATGATCCCCTCTAAAAAATATCCTATCATGGTATTAGTTCTCGAAAAAATCATCCCAACTCAAACAAAAGGTTCCAACTATATAATAAAACAAATATTATGTTTGTAATACTATAAATAAATAATACATTAATAAAATTTCATTTTTTTATATAAAAAAAGTCACATTCGGAGTTATAGAGGTCACGCCATGCATCAGATTGGGGGGTGTTGATTCCTACACATCACAAATGCGTTATGGATCTTTTTCCGAAAATATAAAAAAAATCCATATGGGTTTGCTTGGTCTTGAGTATGTCCCTTGTTTTTTAATATAGTTAATATAAAATTTAAATGACATATTTGGTTTTATACCAGACACATCATTCATCGGATTGAGTTTTGGTTGATTTCTACAAATCAAAAATGATTCATGGATCATTATTCTAAAGTATCATAAAAATATGAATGGGTTTGCATGATTTTTAGTATGACAGTTGTATTTTTTATACTGAAATATCATTTCAAAATGGAAACACCCATTTTGAGTCATACCACTCACACCGTGTGTCGTTTTGAGGCGAGACTGCTTCATACAAATCAAAAAGGACTAATCAATCAGTCTCTTAAATTATGAAGACAATCGGAGTTTATTTTCTTGGTTTTCAGCGAGGGAAACATTTGGAGCTAATATGTTGATTTTAAACTGATAAGAGACAATTTTAGACATACTAGTCACACCATGAATTATATTGAGGTGAAGTTGATTCTTATAAATCACAAAGGAATCATAGATCATTATATTAAAGTGTAAAAACAATCTGAATGTGTTTTCTCAATTTTTAATACGTCACTTGTTCATTTTTACTTAAATTGATTTCCATTTTAAATAAAAACACATTTGTATGTATACCGGTTACATAATTCATCATATTGAGGTGTGGTTGATTCCTACACATCAAAAATGACTCATGGATCATTATTATAAGGTATCAAAACAATCCAAATATATTTTCTTGGTTTTCAGTATGTCAGTTGTGTTTTTTACAAAAATATCATTTCAAACTAGAAACACGCTTTTTGAGTCATATCAGTCACATCGTGCATCGATTTAATGTGAGACTACTTCATACACGTAAAAATAGACTTAAGATTCATTGTCCTAAATTATGAATAAAATCGGAAATTTTTTTCTTTTTTTTAGTGACTGACACTTTTTGAGCTAAAATATAAATTTTAAACTGATAACATACACTTTTAGCCATATCAGGCACACCATGTATCATATTGTGGTCCAGTTTATTCCTACACATCAAAAATGAATCATGGATCATTTAATTAATGTAAAATAACAATATAAACGTGTTTTCTAATTTTTAAGTGTGTTTGTTATTCCTTTTACTTAAATTGATGACAATTTCAAATAAAAATACACATTTGGATTTATAATGATCAAATAGTGCCTTGTATTGATGTTTGGTTGATTCCTACACATTAAAAATGATTTATGGATCATTTTAATTAATTATCAAAACAATATAACTACATTTGATTGGTGTTTAGTATGCTAGTTCTATTTTTTTACTAAAATTAATGTGAATTTTAAATAAAATGACACACTTTTAGTCATACCGGCCGCACTGTGCATCGAATTGAGGACAGGTTGATTATTAAATGTCAAAAATGACTTATAGATCATTTTCTTAAAGTATAAAAACAATTTTAATGTGTTTTCTATGTTTTTATTTTTGTCATTTGTGTTTTTTACTAAAATATTATTTCAAATTAGAAAACAAATATTAGGTCATATCAGTAATATCATGCATTGGTTTGAAATTACATTTCGTTATACGCACCACAAATAACTTATTAATTGTTTTCCTAAATTATGAGGATAATTAGAGTTAGTTTTCTTTGTTTTCAGTGAGTGATATTTTTTGATCTAAAATGCCAATTTTAAACTAATAACAGACTCTTTTAGTCATATCAGTCACAACATTCTTCGAATTGAGATGTGGTTGATTACTACACATCACAAATGAATGATTGATAATTTTCCTAAAGTATCAAACCAATATTAAAGTATTTTATTAGTTTTAAATATTTCCCCTATTCTTTTTTCAAAATTTATTGTTAATTTAATATAAAAATGGGAACTTAATGTCATAAAGGTCACACCATGTGTCGGATTTAGGTGTGGTTGATTCCTACACATCTAAAATGACTTATGGACAATTTTAAAAAAGTATCAAATTAATACTAAGGAGTTTTATCAGTTTTCAGTATGAAACCTATTCCTTTTACTAAAAATACTGACAATTTTAAATAAAAATAGACATTTTGAGCAATACCGGTCACATCTTCATTCTATTTTTGTACATTATTCCATCAGGTATGCTTCCCATTCATTTCTAAACAAATATATATAATCTTGTGAATATGAACCTTTTCTAAAATCATGGTTGTACTGAAAAAATATAAATAAAAAAGGATTAATAGATATTTTAAATGAAATAGTAATTATCTTCGAAAATACCTCTTTAGGGATGCTGGTTTGTTCATGGAATACAATCTGTTTAATAAATTTTCAAACATTATAACCTAATACATTTTTGTTTGTTTGTTTCGGACACTGCAGAAACATTGAAAAAAATTATTAATTTTTTTACATGTGTTTGGATAGTGAAATAATATTATATATACCCTGATACTTATCCAGTCATATTACTTGTGATGTTCCTTGCCCTTTTGACCTTGCCTCATTCTATGATGTAGACGATATTGACACACTGATGTATCATAAAAGTATCCTCATTAAAATATAATATAAATTATATAACTTGATTTTTAGTTCTAAAATCTTGTATGTGGTGTATTAAAAATAGAAATACTCTATCATGTAGGGTCTGTTTGTTGGATATCCATCCATTGAATCCAAGAATCAAATCTTTTTAGTATCCAAATTGATCGCAATGAGCATCCAATACTACCTAAAAACACAAAAAGGAATAAGTAATAAACTAAATTAAAATATATTGGATATCATTTAACTGTAGATTTTTACCCATGTATCATTGGTATTAAGAAGAGCCTATCATACTTATTTTTGTTGTTAAACGAATTGAGCAGGCCTGCCACTATTTCACCCACTTTCCTGGATTCTATTTTTTTTATCTGTAGAGGTGATGTGAGGACTAACGATTCTAAAAAAAATTCACAGGGAAATCCCTTAATTTTTTTTTTCTTATATAAGCATGTGAAAAATATAAAATTTATTTAGTTATAATTATCATATTATATCAGCATTTTTAAAATCAAATCCTGAAAACATATCTCATGTACATATTTACAATAGAGCCACCTAGCCAATCATACTCCAGGATTTCAATTACATTGTTAAAACTAATGAAATCTAGATCTTCTCCTTTTTATATATTTTCTTCAAAATTAATTGTGTGAGTACCACCATCATTCAGCTTTGTATTCACATGATCCTGCAATGATAATAAATGTGAATATAGAATGCACAGGTTTAAGGTGATTTCGGTAGATCATTTCGATCGGTTGGTTCATCATTGAGATGGTTTTGAGATATTCTTTCTTTTCACCCCTTCCATGTGCCCGTCTATAATATCATTAATCAATTCAGACCTTTTTTAATAAATTTTTAAGCTTTATCTTGAAAAATACATTGGAAATTAATATCTCCTTGTTGACTTGTTTTTTACATATTGTGGAAGCCATGCGATGAATGTTCCCAGATCTTGTTCAAACTTATGAATATATTAATCATCAATTGGAATAGGTAGCTCAACGATCAGCTCATGGGCTACATTAATCAAAACATTGACATGGCCTATTGGAAGTGTTCTGTTGTGTAGCATGGCATTCTGGATATTGAACACCGTATCCCTCACTACGAGGTGATGGGTGGGTGTTGATAGATATAAATCACAGTCATTTTCACCCTATACAATATTAGTATAGGAAAGGTATTGGTGTCTATCTCATTCACAATTAATATAAAACAATTATTATAACATTGATTACCTCATCTATGATAGATTTATAAGGGGAATGGATCGCCTCAAAGCTAGTGGGGGGATCTTCACACGCTGGTTGTTCTAGATTTGTTTCTTATATTCCTCCCCACGATCAAAATTTCCATGATATCGCTCTACAATTTCATATGTTCTTCAAGGATAGATATTATTTCTCTCATAATTTTGATTTCTTAACTTTTATCCTCCTCTTTTTTATTTCTCAAAAAAATGCTTGGGGTGTCACCCCAAAACCCACACCTATGACATGGCCATGCTTTTCTACCTACATCAATGCCATTGAAAGTATGTCTATATCCAGTTTAGATGTTTCTTATTCCTATGACTATGTTAGATATAATATATAGGAAAATAAGTAATCATTGTTCTGTGAATCGATTTAAAGAAAGAAAATATTTATTATGTCATACTTACAAATGTTTCACACACTTTTTTTGTTTTAATCTATTAGTATCCCATCTTTATTTACATGTTCCTCCATCCATACCAAAAGGAGTGGGATGGAAGTGAATTTGTATTTGGATTAAAAATCTTCATATAAATAGAGGAACATAGTTATGGTTTTTTTATGTCACATAAAATTATTAAGATAGATTTAAAATATGTACCAATTGTTTTTTCATGTGAAGCATACCTCATTCTTTCTTTACAGAAGGGGTACACTATTTTTTATAGTTGTTCCATATTTTAATAACTCAGTTACTGTTTCATAAATAAAAAACATTCAATCAAATTGATGATTACATGTATCATAAAATAACTTATTACCAAACACAGTGTACCTGAAAAGACTTCTCCACAGGATGACTAAGAAATGCATGCTACACTCCTTGGGTTATCAGGTGTGCATCAATAGGAGGTGGGTGTGGGTTTATTTTCAATTCATCATATTTAAGATAACAAATCGTTAAAATTGTGAAAAATCCTTTGTGAATCCTTCCATCAACCCTTAATAAAAATCCATTTTATGAGTCATCCACTATAAATGCACTCTACAAGGGATGGTGAAGAGTAATTCAATGTTTCATTATTTTATTTTTTAATAAATTTAAGAAAAAAATCATTACGTTACCATAATATCTCCCCACATCAATGTCTTAATCCCGGTGAAAACATGGTGCCATGACTATACATTAATCAGCACATGTTGCAGAGTGACGATTCCAATGTAACTACTAAACATAGCCTTGTTGGGGTTAACAAGTTGGCCATGATTATTCCATCCGACCTCATTTTTGATTCAATTCACTTTTTCCATAATATTGTTTTGCTAACACAATTAAACTACGATGCTCCTATTTTCTATGTACCACTAGTGTAATGTTACATACAATTTCTTCAGTTTCATCATAATAAATACGTTCCTCCAGAGAACTAGAATCGGCATGTGAAAATGGCGGTTATACCTCGGCATTGGGAGAAATAGCAACAACAGTTTGAGAAAGTTGTTGGTCCTCATCACTACAAGAAGCAATAAGTTGAACTACATGTTAATCGATGACATTGAGAGAAATAGCATGTTGAGAGACCTATTGTGCCTTGGGATTGAGATCATCATCGTGTAAAGAAGTAATTATTTGCATAAGTGGCTTAACATTTAATTTGGATTATATAAAATCTGCATCGAATTGATAATAACATAAAGTAACACAATTTATATTAAAAAATATACAACCAAATTATAGAACTCTATTTTTTAAAGGACGAAGGGATTTTTCCTTTCTATCGATTATCCAAATCCCTTCTGTGTAGTCTCCTCTAACATAAAAAACACCATATACATTAGGTTCACTGTTAATTGATTGTTACATCACAATGAATGGGTAATCCTCCATTGAATTTTCATCTGACCCTTCAGTGGTTTTGGTTGATCACAGAACAATTGAACACTTTCAATTTGTGGGATATGTAACATAAAATACTTGTATTGCCTGTGATTTCATTATAAATGGTTTGTTTTTGAACCATTTCTTACTAAAATCGACTTTCAAAAATCTCAACTCATATATTTTTACAGCACTCCTCTTGTCAACCCACTTTCATTGAAAACTCGGCAGTTGGAAGTTCCTATAATCAAACTCCTTTATTTGTTTGATGATGCCAATGTATGACATATTCACCTAAATTGGATTTTTTTCCTTAGCACTGTAAATAGGCATCGCATTAGCTACAAGTGTATCTCCACTATTCTGCATGCTACTATCTTAATCATGTTCACTAGTATATAATGTATAACCATTAATTACATATGAATTATAAGATAATACATACACACATGGTCCTCCGGCTATCCATCGAATTCATTCTGAAATTGAGTCTGTATTTTCCTCGGACTCCTTAAATATATGGTCTCAAAACCATAATATAAACTATCAATCATGTGTATATGATATCCATTTTTCATCCCTTAATGGATTCAAATGCCTAAAAATTCCTTTGTGGGTTTTGAAATATGGGTCAACCTCCAAACTGTTTTTCAAAACATAGAGGTGGTCCGGATCCAAATCTGTATTATTGATTGTGATAACCTCTCTTCCAGAAATTCCTTCACCCGAAATCTGCCCAGTGTGGCGAGATTTCAGTAGACCAATGCTTTCCACACCATATAGGTATTTGGTATAGAATTCAATGACATCCTCAACAATATATCACTCTATAATACAACCCTCTCTCCGACTTCTATTTTTGACATACCCTTTCAAAATCGTCATATACCATTCAATGCGGTACATCCATCTATGGTGTACTGGATCACAGTGTTGAATCTCTCTAACCATGTGAACCCTCAAATTAACCATCATATCAATGAATATCAGTAGGAATAACATTTCCATTTCACATAATAGGATGCTAATTTTCCTTTCCATACAAAGAAATTTCATGGGGTCCATAACTTTGCTTCCTATAGCTTTGAAAAATAAGTAGAGCTTCATTAATGTATAATATAAATTCTTGTGGTAAAATGAAACGTAAAGCTATAGGAATTAGATCTTTCATAAAAACATGGCAGTCATGTGATTTCAGACCCATTAAGTTTAAATCGGTCATTGACATTATGTTATTGATATTTTATGAATACCCCTCTAGAACCTTTATGTCATTGAAGAAGTTGAAAAACTGATATCTCTCCTAACTAGAAAGAGTGTAAGTAGCTGGAGGAAGAAAAACACATTTTTCACACATCACTGGTTCTCACTCTTCTTATATTTTCATGTCATCCATGTCCAACCAAGCCTTAATTCCATCTTTTTTTTTCTAGGTGCATTTAGTAACGTGTTTTTGACATTGTCACATACATTAGTTTCAACATGAATAATATCAAGAAAGTTTCTGGCGTACAGAAAATTCTAGTATGGTTATTAAAAAAATGATCACTTCTTTTAACTGGTTTTCATATAATTTTTCGAAACAATTTTCTAAAAGTAGTTTCCACATATTTTACTTTATCAAATAGTGGATCACCTATTAGTGGAGATGATGTTGTACGTTCTCCTGAACATCCATCGAATGATGTCATCCAAGATGGATACTTATGTCATTGGGGCAGAAATCTGTGATGTCCTAGAAAAACAGGTTTCGATGAATGTTTCAACCTAATTGACTGTGTACCTTGTTCACATATGGGACACCCATGACTTCTTCAAATTCTATATCCTGAAAAATTTACAAAATAAGGAATGTCATTCATATTCCCATACTACGTAGCTCTCAATATGAAATAATCATTTCTATAAGCATCATACAATGTCAAACATGAATCCCATAATAATTTTAAATCCTCGATCAGTGGATCCAAATAAACATTAATATCATTACACCATTGTTTCGGTCCTGATAAAAGAATAGATAGCATGACGTGTTTTCATTTCATGCATAAAATTGGTGGAATGTTATAATTGTCCAACATAACCAGACATGTACTATGAGCGATGATTCAAAAACCAAAAGGATTCACTCCATTTATAGATAACACAATATGAAGGTTGGTCAGATCATTTCCAAAATCAGGATACTCATGATCGATTCTCTTTCACTAAGGAGAGACTGCTAGGTGATGTAGTTTCCCATATTTATTTCTTCTTTATTCATTCCACGTCAATTTCACTATTGTCTCCTCACTTCCATATAATCTTATAAACCTTGGAATGATTGGAAAGTACCATACAACTTTCATAGGACCGAATTCATCTCTCTTGTATCAAGAAACACCACAATTTGGGCATCTATAAGTGATTTGTGGTCCTTCTGAAATAGTATACAGTCATTCGGGCAGACATTTATTCATTCAGAGACCATACATATCAAACATATCATTTATTGGAATCATATGTTGGTCTCGAGATCTCATTATCTTCTAGGATCATATCATTAAAGATAGCATGTAATTCTGTAAAACTGGCATCACTCCATCTATTTCTTACTTTCAAATTTTATAGCTTCAGTATGGATGAAAATGATGTATATTTAGTGAAACTACCATAAAAAGTCATCATTGCACAACTCTTCAACCTCTCAATAAATTTTTTTCAATCAAAAAGTCCATCTGCAACTATCCTTTTAATTTCCTCAATACTCTCTTCATCATCATTCACATCTGTAATCATATTCTTGATACAATATTCCTCATTTTCCACACTTTTAATCATATTAGAGGATCAATAAAATGCACTATTATCCCATCCACTAGCTAAATTTAATTTTCCCTATGTTTATTCCAAGAGTTATAACATCGATCTATTCTATGAAAGATCAATTGTTCTTCCAACTCCTCTACACTAACCTGTCTTGAATAACAACAAAGTAAACATGGAAAAAGAATTTGAGAAGGTTCATATGTATGATATTTTTCAAACATAATGAACTCTTTCACTCCATCATCATACTCTATTGTCAAACAATTGGAATCCATCCATTCTTTATTCATATACATCCTATTTGATTAGGTGATATTATTATTTAACAAAATAAATACACAAAAATTTTGATATAATGTAATGGTTTTCCTAATTCTATAAAAATATAAACACAAAATATTATGGAAAAACTACAGTTCAAATGTCCTTTGAAAAATATATAAAAAATCACACTTGATATAAGATTAAAAAAACCAACCATTTACATGGATTCCTCTTTAAAATAACACACCCTTTTTAAAATAAATAAATCAGTTCCAAACACTCTTTCAGAGAACCATAATTCCTTTTTTAAAACATTCTAGGTAGCTTCATGACCCAATAATCTAATTCATTTAAAATGAGTGAAAATATCTAAGAAATATTTCAAAACCATGAATCATTTTAAAATATTCACTTAATAATTTTCAAAAATATATAGATCCCAAGAGAGACACATTATAAAATATAAATAGGAAACACCTCGATTCATCAAAAATTATTTAGTGTTTTATGATTCCATCACATTATTCCAAATTTTGGTGCAATAATAATAATAATTTACATAAGCATTTGATATTTTGATCACCACCATTGGATATCCCTTATCAATGCTTCCATTTTCTAGTTATATCAATTTTCCTTCACCACAACACCAAAGTCCCAACAGATTTGTTTCATAGTCCCTGACCACAGTTGCAACGATGAAATACTTGTGTTCCAGTTTACTACAATCCCTGCATTATCCCAATGATCATTGGCTCACACCAAATTAATTGGTTTTACACCCCAAGAACAATGTATATGTCTCTCACATGAATTACTATTGATTCCTTCCTTTATTAATGCACCTAATAATATCTATAATCATGAACCCATTACCCAATTAAAAATTTCTCAAGTTTCATTCCATTAATACAAATAATTTCCCTGGGGTGTAATTAATACACCTTGTGGTTTTTAATTGAACAATGTTTTCAACATATACACCAAAATATGACCCCCATGTGCCTATTTCAAATTATGGATCTCCCTCGTGATCTATAAATCTCTCTTATTCATCTCCCCTTGATCCATCAACCTTTGACCGATCTAGTGGCATTTGAGCGGTAAGTTCATCTTAGATCTATGACATTTATCTCTTTTTTTTAATTAGTATTGATATATATTGGATCTATGTTTTCCTTGACGATCTGTTGATGAATTCCTCCTTTCTTTATAGATCGTTGGATAATCTAGCATGGGGTCATAATTTCTTGATCAAATAAGGATATACCATTAACAATGAGCATTCAATAGGTAAGTTCTATTGAATCACCTTACTAGACCTTTTATCATTGGAGTATTGTTAATATAACCATAATCCATTTATTATATAACCTTAATCTATTGATGATATAACCGTAATCCATTGATGATATAACCTTTAGAGTGAGGTTATTTTTCAGGAGTTACATTGTATGTGTTCTTACATTCGTAGATTTCAATCATCTTGGAATCTCCACATTAATGGATAATGGGAGAGTACTATTCTAGGAAGTGTTGGGTAGATCATAGAGAATATAATGAATTGGGACCCACCTTAAAAGTTTATTATGACCTTGTTTTTGGGGGCTGTGAAACATTGTAATAAGATAAAATATTTGACAAGGTTTATGTTATTGTGTGTTGGGTTCTTTGGGAGTAAAGGAACAATGTGAGAGAATAAAGGTATATCTCTCAAACATATATTCAGGTTTTCCTGAAATCAATTATAGTGAACCATGGTGATGTAATGGTACCCCTGGAAGGGTGTCATTGGACTCATTTAAGATGATGATCTTGAGTATTGAACATAACCCTTATTGAGGAGGTAAGCCTAACCAAAGGTGATGGGTTAGATATACGACACCCAGTATAGTTCTAAAAATGAATGTGGAAGGATCTATTATGATTTGAAAGATGGTGGTATTTGTGTAGGATGACAAGGGCTATGTGATCTTTGGATGCCAATCATACAATGGACATGGAATCTATATTAGGCCATAGAAAAAGGTGATGTTCAATTTTGTAATGTTTTTAGGATTTGCAATATCAATAATTCTATAGTGGGGTTTGAATCCACTATTCTGGTTGTCTTCCATCGAGGGAATTCAGGCACCCTATTGGATCTTTCATAATAAATCAAGAAGTATAGGATAGTTTTTTATTAGTGTATCATGTTTTGTAACACTTGGAGGGGGGGAATTTCATGATATACATCTTAACAAGAAAAGGGAGGTCGAGTGAAATTATCATTCTTTACCAAGGTACTAATTCATTTTCAAAAGAATGTCACCACATCATATGTGCTGATTCCATAGGCCTCCATATCTTCCACCCCCTAATATCCAAGGTTTTTGAATAAAAATATAATATTGAATGAGTAAATTATTATATATAAATAGAAATTATGATTAGTTACACCATTTTCATAATGGGAAATGTTAAATATTTGTTGAATTTATATTCATTGAAAAGTGATAATTTGATGGGAAATATTTTATACGATATCTGAAAATTTATTCTCTCACTGATAATTGTTTTATATTACTTATAATGGAATTTTAATAATTGTACGATGGTTATTCCTTTTTGAATGAGTTGAGATTTTGCGCTTTGGGACAAACAATGTTCTAAGATCAGGGGGATTTAATAGCTATAATTCACGCATTAAATTTTTATATTTCATTCATTAATCATATCATTAAATAATATTTTATTCCTTAATTTCTAATTTTTTTGTTTATTTGAAGCAAAGGGACACATTGTAGGAATTCAGAGAAAAATAGATGAAAATATAAAGGAGGAATATGGATAAGTCAAAACTTTATTAATGGTAAATACATTCAATTAATAAAAAATGTTCAAACCCTCATAATAGAATCGTATGGGATAGAAACATCATGAGGTATCTAGATGCTCAACTACAGCACCAATTAGGGTTTTGAGGGAAGAAGTGTGCACTGATGTCACAATAATGGTTAGAAATACTCAGTGGGAGAGATTAATGATATACTAGGATGTTGTGGGCCAGTACTGGGAAAGACGATTGATGTGGGTTGGAACAAGTGTTTCTCATTAGGTGAGTGCATGGAATATCTTTCATAATAAAGTAAATGCCATAAACAAATCGATTTGGGAGCAAGGATATCTGTAACAATTGATTTTTAATGGAAACCCATGTGTAGACCATATATGATGTCACTCAAATCATTGTTCACATGGGGCTTCTAGGGATTTTTTTTCACCTCTTTCGTAGCCGACTTGACTACCCCATGGACTTCCAAGGACACTGGTGTATCTTGAGATGACTCATTAACATGAAGGAAGCCAACTTTACTATAAATTTGAATATTTTTCCATAGTGCATACACCATATCCCAACACGTAGAATATGGTAACAAGGGGAGAATTGATACCATTTGTTCATGAACTAGAATTGGTTTGCCTAACCTATCACTTGATCTAGCATGAGGGAAAACCTCTAGAAATAAGTACAAACAACATGCATTTAATTTTCTGCACAAAAAAGGACCACCAATGGCCACGATTTTCAGCATGGCATTTATCCCGTACAATTCACAACATCACCATCAATATAAAACTATACGAGCATGCGAAACAGATGAGAAAGAGGAGAAAAATCACTATGGAGGAGTGGTATAGTGTGTGGTGGAGGTGAATCCATGGCTGAGGAGAGGCACATGGTGGAGGAGTCCTCCGATGAAGGAGAGGCGCGCGACAGAGTAGTCAGCGGTAGAGGAGAGTCCAGCTTCAGAGGGAATCACAATGGTGGAGGAGAGGCACGCGGTAGAGGGAATCACGAAATAGGAGAAGAAGAACATGATAGAGGAGAGGTGTCTGGGGAAGGTGAGTTCATGGTGTGAGAGAAGGTCGAGGAGGAGGAGGAGAGGGAGAGGTGGTGGGGATCGGCTTCTGTGAGAGCTTGAGGGGTGTGAGAAAGGAGGAGAAAGTTAGGTTTTCTTTATAAAACAAGGTGAACATTTTATTAATTCTAGCTAAAAAACACGGATAAAGGCATGTTTTTTCAGTGCTAAAATTAAAAGCATTGATAAAACATGCCTTTATTAGCATTAAAAAAGCACTGATAAAGGATGTCTATTCAGCGCAAAAAATATATCACTGATAAAGAAATATTTAATCACCGCCTTTTTAGCATTGATAAAGATATGACTTTATCAATGCTAAAAAATTGTAGGTAAAGATATATTGTTAATAATTTATTTATATTATTATATATATTTATAAAATTATATAGATGATAAATATATATATATATTTATAAAATTATAATTTAAATAATTATACAACTATATTAAATATACTTATTATATTTATAATCATAGAAATATATATACTAAATATATTAATTATATATATTTTTCAGATTATAGATATATATAACTATATTTATTCTAATTTTATAATTATTAATATAAATATATTTATATTTATATTTATATTTATAAATGAATATATATATATATATATATATATATATTTAAATAATTATAAAATTATAACAAATTAATATTTCTAATATTTATAATTTTAATAATATTTATGTCTAATATATTTATTACAATTTTATTATTTTTTAAATATATGTGTATTTATTTATAAATATCAATATCAATATTTATATTTATTTCTCAATATTTATGTATATTTTTTTTATTATATATAACATTATATATGAAAATAATAAATATTTTTTATGAATATATAATTATATAAATAAATATTTATTTATATATATTTATAACTAATAAATATATATTTATTTATTTGTAATTAAAAATAATAATAAATAAATTACATATATTGTTAATTATAGATAACTGAATATATCTATATATAAATAATTATAAAATTATGACAAATATTTTTGTAATTTAATAAATATATATAATTAATATATTTATTATAATATTTTAATTATTCAAATATATCTACATTGATTTTTAATTATATTTATAACTATTTGTATTTATTTACAGATATTGGTATATTAATATATAAAATTAATATATTTATCATAATTTTTTAATTATTTAAATATATCTATATTTATTTAGGAATTATAATTAAAAAATTTTGTATTTATTTATAAATATCTGTATATAGGTATAAATATATTTATTTAATTATTTATTTATAACTTTATAAGTAGTATAATAAATATATTTATTATAATTTAATAATTTTTACACATATATATATAGTTATAATTATAACTATAAATAAAAATATTTATAATTTTTTGTATATATTTATAACTATATATATCTATATAATTATAATAAATCTATTTGTTGTAATTTTATAATTATTTAAATATATATAGTTATAATTATAATTACAAATAAATATATTCAAAATGTATTTATATATAATTAAAATTTAATAATTATATTTATAATAAATATATTTATTCTCAAAATATATTTAATGCAATTTTATAAGCATTAAAAACATATTATATTATATATATGGCTAACATGAATTAATCATATACACCTAGTAAAATATACATAATAAAAAAATGAGACATCAATGGACAACATGAATAATAAGAAGAGTGTAACGTATAAAGGATCATTCAAGATGATACATAACATATATGAATGCATGATCAATATATTAATTGAACAAATTCATTGAAAACACATATATATTTAATTATAATCTTATACTTTTTTTAAGACGTTATATATATAAATATATATATTGATTTATTAAAAATATATATATTAATTATAAACATGTATTATTATTCACTATATAAAAATAAACATTATTTTTTAATATAAATATAATAATTGTATATAAATTATATTTAAAAACATTTATAAGTGTTAAAACTAGTGCTGGTAAATCTACAATTTATCATCACACAAAAAAGTGATAATAAAGGGTACACCTTTATCATATCTTTTTTTAGCACTGATAAAGGGTTGAATTGTTGGCTCTTTTAGCTAGCACTAATGAAGGCACCCCATTATCAATTATTTCGTTTTAGCACTGATAAAATATGGGGCTTCCCTATCCCATTTTTTGGTATTTCCTAATAAAATATTTTGGTAACAAAAATCCAGTTATCCTATTACACGAAGCTCTAGGGTCTTCTTTAAGTCCATAAAGTGCTTTAGTATATTTGAAAACATGTTCTTGATGTTTTTTATTTTCAAAACCATGTGGTAGTTCTACATAGACTTCCTCCAAAACATATCCATTAAGAAAAACACACTAAATATCCATTTGGAATTGTTTGAAATTAAAGAACACTATAAAGACTAGAAGTATCTGAATAGATTCTATTTTTACTACCGAAGAATAGGATTCTATATAATCTATTCCCTATTGTTGATTGTAACCCTTAGCAACAAGTATAGATTTATTTCTAACTATTATAACATTTTCATAACATTTATCCTGAAATACACTTTTTAACTATAATTATATAAGATTCATGACAGTTTTGGAAAACCAAAGGATCATTTTAGTCAAACTTGACATGAACTATTTTCTCAAAAGTACAATATTTTTTTTAAAAAAACTCATTAATCCTTACTAGTTGTGGAATAACCCAAAAAATTCTTTCATCTATTTTTGGATAAATTTATTTAAGTTATATTTACTATTCAAGATGAATAATTTTCATTCAAATACTTTTAGGTAATAAACTTTTGGTTTTATTCCTATCCACAACTCATAAGGAGTTTTATTAATAAAATGTCTAATCAAAAATCGATTTATAGTATAGTAGGAATTACTAACCACTTCACCCCAAAAAAAATTAAAAAATGTGTATTCAATCAGCATGGTTATATTAATCTCTTAATGAACTATATCTCTTCTCTCAACTACACCATTATTCCATGGAGTTATAGGTGATGGAATGTTCTGTACAATACCATTCTTACAATCTTTTCTTCTTTAAAAAAATAATTTTTAAACTATACACTGTGATAACAATGAATATTATCAAGGATATGTTTTTATCATTTCTATATTTGGATAAAATTTTTTAAAATAACTAACGGTTTTTGTTTTTCTTGTTGGAAAATAAACCCATGTATATCCAGTGTAATCATCAACTAATACATAAACATAATATTTTCCACCAATACTTACAGCTGGTGTAGGATGAAATAATTCCATGTGCACTAACAATAATACATTAGAAGTTATGACTTCACTAATATATTTAAAAAGTGAAATATGTTTCTTACCATATTGACATGGTTCAAAAACATTAGAATTATTAATCCTATGTTCTGATAGATCCTTAACATGTCCTTTCATAGTTAACTTATCTAGGTTTCTAAGTATACAATACCCTAAAATTCTATTCCATAACCAAGATATATCTTCCATTTCACTAATGAAAGGTAATTCTTCGATCATAAGGTATTCTCTGTTTAGTGAGTACAAATTAGCATACTGATTAGAAGAAATAATAAATTCATCTTTTTAACTATGTACAATACAATTTTCATTCCTAATGTTTAGAATATAACCTTCATCACACAATTGACTTATGCATATAAGCTTGTTCTTAAGTACTACAAATAATAAAACATTTAAAATTAATTCTTTAATAAGAAGTACAATGTTACCCATACCATCATTTTCCCCTTGGACAATGTCTCCTAAAGTTACATTTCCACCACACATCTTTACAATATTCATAAATAAATTTTTTCATTCATTTTTCTGGAGAAACCACAATCAAAATTAAAATTATTATTGTTGTTTGTACTATCTCAATTTTCTTAAAAACAACAATATTAGTTTCTCAAAACACAAACCATCATGGGTAGGGTATTATGAAAAAATTAAATTTTAGGAAGCATCATTTTTCAAACTTACTTTATTGATCATGTTTTATTTCCTTAGAAAAATAAACCTTATGAAAACTAAGATGCTGAACTTTATTTATAGAAAATTTTCCTTCAAATTTCCACCACTTTGTTATTTTTTACAAAATGGTGTTGTTTTAGGAGTAATGTAATTATTATTAAAAATATTTTTTCTTAAGTAAAACCCATTCTTGTATTATTACCTTGAGGTCTACTTTTTGTACATTTTTTAAAAGGTTTATTTACTAGTAGTATAATTAGAAAGAAGTTTATTCAAAATAGAAATATTGTATTTTAATTTTACAAGTATGTTTTTTTACTCATTATAAATAGTTATAGAACTATTTTTTACTTGTAAATAATTTTTCTCCAAAATATATTTATCAAGTTATTTAGAATTAGTTTTTTCAGAATTATAATTATCATGATATTTAAAAAGATCTTATATTTCATTATTTAAAAGTTGTATCATTTAATCTATTTTAACAAGTTTTTATTTGGAATTATCATGTTTTTCAAAAACCTTACAATTTTCCTTTTATGAAAGTAAAGAAATTATAGAAACTTCATCACAGATAGGCTAGGTATTATCCTCATCATCCAAAGAAGATTATTAATCTGAGGATGTAGAATTCTTCTCATCAGGATAATTTTCCTTTAAATAAATATTTGTTAGGGATTAAGTTTTGTGTGCCTTATCCATTAGTAATTTATTTACTATAGGTACTTCTATAAAAAGGCCAATGTTACTAAGTCTGTAATATTCATTATCAGATGAATTGTTCGAAGAATCTTCATCATTGGAAATCCTTATGTAAGAATACATAAGGCATTTCTTGATTTAATATTTATAATACTTCTTGGATTTTTTGTCTAAATTTCATTCCATCCTATCTTACCTTTTGATCATAGGAAATTTAGGTCAGATATGTACAACCTTATTAAATTCATAAAATGTAACCTTATAGTCCTTCTATTAATTTTTATCCTTATGACTCTTTTTATACCTATATTGAAAATACTTCTTTCCCGCAATAATTTTATTCCTTCTAGAAATATTTTCCAACTAATTCTCAAAATGTTTTGATATACTATTATCTAACTGAACAAATAAATTGCTTCTTCTTTTAAGATTTCACAAATTTATCTCCAGACTGAACTTTAGTATGTGTATTATATGTTGTATCCAATGCAACAACACCCTTTTTCATTTTATAATTTTTAGTATCTCTCTTTAATCTACCTTAAAATTGTATGTGGTTACAAATCTGATCATCAATAGTAAGTTTGGTAATCATTATTGTGTCATCCGAAACAATTCTTTTATATTCCCACTCTTTTGGAATTATATCAATAATACTTTCAACCAAAATATTATCATCAAAACCTTTCTCTTCAAGAGAGTGTAAAATATTGATAATAGTAATTATACTTTTTTACATCTTGGAAAATATCTCACGAGGTAGATAATAAAAGGCTTGATAATCAGTATGAATCATAGTTCTTCTAGTTTCAATGACTTTGGAAGTACCAAAATGTGTGACTTCTCACTTTTTCCAAATACTTTTGGCAGGTTCACTAGATGAAATTTGACTGTACATACTTCTATTCATGGAACATAATAGATTATTCCATAGTCTATAATTCAATTGGTTCTCTTGTTTTTCTTGATTTGTGAAAGTAGTAATATCTTTATCAGGAATCTTGTAATTACCATTAAGCATCAAAAAATTATCAACTCCAATGATAATATGAGTCCTCATCCTATCTCTCTAGTATTCATAGTCAGCACAATCAAAGATTGGTGGTCGACTTGGATTGAAAATTTGAATGGTACCAACACTAAGACCATCCATATTAAGAAACAATAAAAAATCATTTCTAAATAAACATGTTAGTGTAATTTTTTTTATAAAAAAGCATTTTATAACAAAGATTAATAAAACTTACAGTGATAGAAGAAACATAATCTCGTAATGTATAAGAAGTAGGACCTTCTATGATACAATTTGTTGGATTGTAAGAGTTGTGATGTCTTACAAGAGGGGGGTGAATTATAGTTTAAAAACTAATCTAAACAAAAAAAAATACTATTTATGTAAAGTGATCAGACATAGTATTATCCAATGATCGGAGTATTAGAATCAAAATTGCATATTGTCTGATTATATCAAAGTATGCTTATATTTTTCTCAGTTTGTCCGATAAAACTTATGTTTATAAATTTAATTAGAAACTTTAATCTCTAAATTAATATTCACATAAAAAACAAACACTTGTGAAAACAATAAATAAATATTATTATATTAGTATAAATTAAATATAAATAAATCAATCTTTTAACATTAATAGTAAATTTATTCAAAAACATTAAATAAAGGTATCCATAATTTAATACTTACTGTAAATTCTGTATTTCCTTACTTGGAAATACCACGATACGATGATCAACATATCCATCTTTCTATCCCGAGAATCCCTCATTATGATGAATGGAATATTTCTTCCATGCCCGAGAATCCCTCAATCTGATGGATCTGATTCATCATCTTCGTATCCTCAGAATCCCTCGATCGTTAAAATGATCAGACACCGAATAAAAAAGAAAATGTTTTTATGGAAAGAACACTAACAATGATTTCTAATAACCACAACTATATAATTCATTACAAATACTAGGATTGATATGTTCATGATACAAAATCTTAAAAATAATTGGGTTGTGAAATATATAAGATCGAAACCATTCAAATGATCTACTATTTATAGGGAAAGCACCAACAGTCATATTTCTGAGTTTTTTTCAATAGTTTCAAATAGATTTCACATGATAGCTCAACTATAAAATATTTCCTTGCATTTTTTAGAACCATTACAATTATATTCATTATTCATTATGCCAAAAATGAGTCCTCATTTTCTAATTATGATCTTTGGATAGTCTGATGGACTTTCTTATTGATTTTCAGAATGATAAACTTTATAAGTATTAGTACAATATTTCAGTACCAGTATCTGTCTGTTGGTCATGAATTTTTATATTAAAAAATACAAGAAAAACAATGTAACCACTATCCAGAACAAAGGTTAGTTCAAATGATTGGACACATTGTCAGTCTAATGGATTATATTTAAGAATGAAAAGTTTGTATCCATAATACATTTGAATTATTTATACGTTTGGTAAAAATTAGTGTTTTCTTCAAAAACATATTAAAACACATGGGAAACAAAGTTTTAGTTAACAATGTTTTAAGAGAGTGTTTGTGATTTCCAAAACTAAAGGAATGATATAGAAATAAGTAATTCTATTGACTTGATAACATGAAAACACAAAGATCTGGTCTATAGGTAAAAACGATATAATCTCCCACTATGATCTTCAAAACTATCACCCTTCTTAGACACATCATATATAATACATTTCATCATTACAGGGGGAAAGGAAATATAAGAAGGGGTGAGATAAGATGATCAATAAGGGTAAAAAGGGAGATATGTTAGAATAACATGAAAATTAGGGTATGATAACATGATCATAAAATTTGAACACCATTCCCTGCATATCAAATATCATAATCATGAGTACTGTAATAATGATTGGTAGTTCATAAGACATGAATCATAATGGAATAAAATTGTAATGTCCTGGAATTTCTATATATATTTTTTAATTATATAGAATTATTTTGAGACCGTGAAATCTAACAGCACGTGATTCTAAGGCCTGAAGTTCCTGGAATGATCCATCGAAGTTTTGTTAAACTTTAATTATCATGCATAAGTAGTTTTACTGAAAAAAGTAGAATAACTCTTAAATGGTTACCCGGATCAGAAATCTGAGGCACCATTGCATTTAGGATGGCATGTTTACCCTAGGCGCCACTTAAGTTTAGTCGTTTCAGGCCTCCTATGAGAAAACTAGAAAATCACATAATCATAAATAAAATAATTAAATAAAGTTATTTTATTTTTCAAATGCTTATAACTCACTCAAGGTGACTTGGATTAAAAATATGATACCACCACTGAGATCGTGAGGGTATGCTTTCTTTAGGCATATACTAACATTGGCCGACACGGGCCAACTATGGAAGTTACTTTTTGGCCATAAATAAAATAGTTATGTAACAGTTATTTTATTGTTAAAATCCATAACTTCTAAATGGTAACTTGTATTAAAAATATGAGAGTACCATTGGGTTTGTTGGGGTGTGTTTTCTTTAAGAAGATCCTAACCTCAACCGATGCTAGTTAATGGTGAATGTTAATAATTTATTTAACTTTTTAAGGTATGTTTAGTAAACGCACGAGCGACGTTTTCTAGATTTTGAACTGGTTCTTGAAATTGAAATATGAGGACACTGTTGAACTCACAACACCTGGATTTAGTTAAGGGATATTTAACCTGGACCGCAGTGGGTCGAGAGGCAAAGTTGGTTTTTGCGTTTTTTTATGTAGGATTAAATAAAATAAATATATTTTTTCTTAAAACTATCCTACCACCTCTCCTTTTAATTTTTTGTGGTGGGGACCACAAGAGGGTGGTCGAGAATTTAATGTAGGGAATTAAATGCCCGGTTACACAAAATGTGTAACCACCAATCCCTTTAATTAATTTTGTCCATTAATTTTAATTAATGAACAACCCCTTTAATGGTGGTAAGGTATTCATTTATCTTGGTTGAATTTTGGAAATTATTGGAGAAGGAGGGGATGTGGAGATAAATTTGTAAGGACCCTTAAGTGAATAACAGATCCACCAAGCAAGGTCGGAGGATTTTCATTCATGTGGCGTCTTTTGAAGATTGTTGCGGTAATGATAGACACTGACTCACCTTCAATCGTGAATGTTCAACAATGAATTTATAGGGTAGGATTTATCTTTGTCGATTCGTCACCCCCGTTTAATTTTTCATGAATAATGTGAATTAAATGAATTAATTCATGGATCAAAAAACAATGGATTGAATTAATTTCTTCTTATTTATCAGGAATTTGAAATTATTTTAGTATGAAAAATATTTAATGGTAAATTGTCCATGTTATTGATTCTCAAAAACGATGGCCAAACAAACACACTCATCAATCCGCACATAGACAGTGATCCTTTCTTATTAAATCTCTGTGCATTCATCACGTGTTCTTCATCGCAAAATAATTAAGCATGACAAAACTCAATGTTTCATTGAAAACAGTATACGGATGTGGAGATCTCGACCCGAGGATCATAGATTTGCAATCATCACAATTTTCGGGCTGAGAACAATGATGCAGTGGTGCGCAGAAGGGGCGATGTGATGAGGCTGTTCCGACATGTCTTCAGGGCATGACATCGGGCAAGATAGGAGGTGCGACATATTGCAGCGGTCTATGTCTTGAGTCAAGGTGGCTCACGGCGGTGGAAGGCGGGACGACGGCCCATGGAAGAGTGGAAAATCCATCTCATTCGATGACGTGGGCGAGCGGACCAGGGGGGCTAGGCAGTGTGAATGTCTTGAGGCACAATGGCGTGATAGGCTGGAAGAATTATGGTGTGAAAAGCCGAGGTGGTGGTGTCAGTTCTGGACGTGTGGAGGAACCCTACCATTTTTTGAAGGAGTTAATTAGAGCGTGAGAAAACCGTGGAATATGAAATGGTTGATTGGAGAGAGAAAATTTAGGAGATGAAATAATAATAAATATCATAGAAGCATGGAAGAGTGGGGCATGCTGGGAATAGAGTCAAGGAGGCACCATGTGGAAGATGTGTAAAAAAAATTAATTCCCCATGCATTGATTGAATTTGGAGTTTAAAAAAATAAAATAAATAAGTAATTGATAATAATAATAAAATATTGTTATTATTACTTTTGTCGATAAAAAACATTTTTATGTAACTTCTCCGTGAAACCTCAGTTTGACGAACCATCTACAGCAATGTGGCCCAAACTCCGAGACAGATATTCTGAGTCCAATAATGGATGTGTTTTTTTGGTTTTTGGATCAGAAACCCAAAACACTCAAATAATAATATATTACTATTATTATTAAAACTTTGATCCGCCGTAACTCCCACGTGTGATTTCCAATTTACTTGCCATTAACGGCGATGTAACCCTGTATTTAAGATGGTCGATTTAAGTCTAATGATGAATATTAAATTTTCGTTCGTGGCTCAGGTCCATGAAACAGCCTATATTATTGTTATTATTATTATTGCGGGTTTTTGTATCTGACATAACTTCCTCATACGGTGTCGAAGTGAAGAATCATCTATGGAGATGAAATCCTTAAGACGAGGAGGTCATTTTGGGATACTACACTTGAGTTTTGGAGAAAGTGGGAGTACGGTCGAGTTGGATCGAACCCGAATCCTACTGGGCCCTCTGAACTAAAACTCTTATAAGTCATAGACCGAGCATCCGATTGAAGCGTTTTCTATCACATTGGGACCCTTACGACATGGTGGTCCTTTGGGATACATTTTCATGGAACTTTGTGGAGGTTGAGGAATGAAAAATGGATTGAGTTTCGTTTCTCCCAAATTTTTTATGAGCGGAAATCCAATGGTTGGCAGTGAGGCGGAGGTTGGAGACAGATCATATGAAGGTTAGTACCGAGTGATCATGTGTGGGTCAGCACTTACCAATCATGTGTGGGTCAGATCCTGTATGGGTCAGTGCTCAGAGATCCTATGTGGGTCAGCGCATAACAATTATGTGTGGGTCTGATCCTGTGTGGATCAGCGGGGGTCAGTACCTATCGATCTTATGTGGGTCAGACTTCGTATGGACTACAGCGGTACCTCCCGACAGAATAAGATGATCTAGCTTCTCGACTAATAATTTGTACTCATGTTCTTTACTTATACCTGGTGTGATATGAGTATTTACCATCATGGTTTTAACTTTGTGGTGTTAGCTGTGTGGTGCTTTTACGTTCGAGATATTACCTTTTTGGTCCCTTCACCTTCGTGGTGTAATCTTTGTGGTGATACATGTGTGGTAATTTTACCTTTGTGGTGTTACCTTTGTGGTATTCTTACCTCATGTATAAGACGAGTATATCATGATAACTTAGGTATTTGATTGGTTATATACCTAAGTAGAGTTATTGACTGCTCTATGCTTTGTGGATGAGGTATTTCATTGTGGTCTTCCCTTTGTGGAACCCTGGGAGACCTTTGGAGGTCTCAGGGTTTCTACTAAGTATTGTTATACTCACCCCTGCACGGGTGGTGCCCTCACCTTATTGTGTCTTGTGCAGACAATGGACAACGTTGATCGAGGATGTGGGATCCAAGAATGGATGGTGCTCAGAGTGGGACCATTTGACGTGATGTGATACAGTTACTACAGATCATGTGATGTACCTACCCTTTAGGTAGGATCCTCAGTGGACAATCCATGAGCTATTTTCTCTTTTTGATTGTACTTCTAATTTTCAGTTGGGCTTGTATTTCGACCCCTTTTACTTCAGTACACTTTTTACTACATCATTTTACATTGTGGTTACATCTTGTTGTATTCTTGGATTGTGTTTTTGTACAGGTTAAAAGGAAATGCCTTCCCGTTATTAGGATACGCCTTTCCGGTGATAGTCGTTGGCCACTGGCATATGGAAGGCGGGCTTGGGGTAGTCACGGTATGGGCCACGGGGGACGGTTTGTGACAAAGTGGTATCAGATGAGTTGGATCTACTGAAGAACTAGGGCTCTGAAATTTTCAATGTGGAAAGAGTGTTAAGTGTTATGAGTGTGGTTTTCAGTTCGGGGAGTCTAATGTTGGTGCGGCGATCGACATATCCATACACCATGACCCTGATTTCTGATTTCTGACTTGGTGCTTGAAAACACTGATTGCGTATGTTTTGAAAATGTTTTTCATTGGTTTCTTTAGAGTCATCTCACCAGTTATAACTTAGTGACCCGGAACACCTATTCCTTATTAGGATGCCGCTGCTTAGAGAGCCAGCTAGGATTCCTGAGAGACTACACGATGATGGCCCATCGAGTGATGAGGGTCCAATGCAGGGCCCTCTTACTGTGTTGGTACCTTCAGGTGGTGTACCAACAGCACCACCACCCGTTGGGTAGTAGTTACCACCAACCGCACTGGTGGATGGTGCACGCCGACTAAGCGCATTGTAAGAGTTCCAGTGGAAGAGGCCTCTGAGGTTTCGAGGCGAGATAGATCCCCAGGTAGTTGAGGACTGGATGGAGGTTGTGGCTAGAGTTTTCCACCTAGTTGGTACACCATCAAATCAGATGGTGATCATAGCTGCAGGTCTTTATTAGTACGTGATTGTGAGGATGGTCTGCATGGTGATGAGGCTTCGATACATAGACTGTTGACCGTGATGGTAACATCGGATAGTGTACCAACTATATCACTGCCCATTGGTTAGCATTTACAACCAGCGGTACCGGTACAGGACACATGTAGGTTTAGTGCCTTACATGTGTTTCAGTGTCAAGTACCCCTCAGGTTCGAAAGCGATCCCAACTCACAGGTGGCCAAGGACTGACTTGAGGAGGTGGCCGAGTTTCCATCTTTCCATGGCACCATTTGATCAGATGGTGGTCCAGGTAGAGAACCTTCTACGTGGCTCAGTAGGATGATGACAGGGTTTAGATTACCCGGATCTTGTGAAGAGGTGACTTTTTTGTGGACAAGCTTGAGAACATTCCTCAAAGAAGGGGTCTCTTACCATAAGATCTAAGGGATTACAGTTCCCTAGTTCTTCTACAGCTTCAGTAGGATGACATGTAGGTAGGTGAGTATTCATTGAGGCGTACTGACTATCCCAGGTACTTAATGAATACAGTACGGTTAGTGCTTCAGGGTTCAGACCTCTGAGAAAGGTGTGTTTAGGGATATCCAAGACAACACTATTTTTCTATGAATTCCTACTTATGTTAGGTTTCAAGAGAGAACCTTTGTGGTTGAATGTTCTTTGGATGAGAGGATATAGCTAGTGAATGTTAATAGTGAGAAAGCAGGAAACTGACACCAGTCTCCGAGGCTTTTTCATGTAAAATGTTTCATGAAGAGGAATTGATAGGGATAGTTGAATCTTTAGGTATTTAGTCGTGGAAGTTGAGATTGGAGAGCTGCATGAGGTGGTATACATTTTCACATGTTACAACCCCCCCCCCCCAATGTGGTCCCGACAAGGCTTATGGAGCTGTTGGACAGGGGAAGGGAGTAGCTACAAGCTGTCAAGGAGTGTGACCCAAGAGCTCTAGGAATGATTTGATGTAAGGTATGTGTCTACTACTAGTTGTCGTATTAATAGACATAGGTACCAATCATTCATTCTTACCGTGAATCTTGTTCAAGACCAAGAGTTTTTTATTAAACTGGTGAATTGAACCTTACATCTAGAGATACCCTTGGGAGGAGACTCGATAATCACACTCGTATCGATAGTGTGATCTGACCCTTTAGGAAAGAGTTTTGGTTGTAACATCCTTGTGGCTGTGTCGAGGCCTTACAACATTAGTTTGGGTATCGACTGGACATCTGCAGTTCATAATCAGATTGATTGTATTAGTAAAAAAGGTTTTGGTTTATCTTCAATGTTGGAATGGGTTTTCCTTGGTCAGTGAAAAATGAAACCTACCCAGCATAGGATAAACTCATGGGTAGGAGGGTGCAGCCGATCATTCTTGAGTTGTCTAGCCTTACCCTCGTGGTAGTAGGAGTTTTCAGTTTTTAGTTCCCAACTGGTTTGGTAGAGTGTGTGGACATCTTTTCAAAAGATTTTTCCATGATTACCTCCCCTAAGGAAGAGGGACTTTTTCTTTGGTTGTGTACTACCAGAGATTTGTACATGACTTTTCTAGGGTAGTGGCACCCTTTTTATCATTGACTATGAAGGGGGAGCCTTTCCGGTGGATGGAGAAGTGTCAGCAAATCTTGTAGGAGATGAGACAGTGATGATGGAGATAGTTCATCTTGGACTATGACTTCGGGATAGTTAATACTCATGGAAATACGAACATGGTAGCAGAAACACTCAGCAAGAGGTCTGGTCTACAGCTACTGAGTGAGGCGTCAGAGTAGCTAGTCGCACTGCAGATATCCTTCGTGGATAATGTTAGAGAAGCTTACCTCCATTCTATGACTGTCACACCCCCAATTCTTCTGGAAATTTGGGAGGCACATCTTGAGACGTTGACTGCAAGGCCTGACATGTTCAGATATCATCAGGATAGTGTCTTGAAGGATTTTCAAAAGGTGGATAGCAGGTCATCCTCTTCATAGGATGCACCACGGTACCAATGATGCTTCAGGAGGAGGTTTTGATGGAGATCCTTACTTCCCCTTTAGTAGTATATCCTAGAATGTTGAAGCTATACCAAGAATTCCAGGGTCAGTACTGGTGGTTAGGGATGATGAAAGAAGTTTTAGAAGTCTTATTCTGACATGAGACGAAGATCCTTGGAGTTTGAGGAGGGAGGCCATGTCTTCCTATGGGTCTCACCCCAATGAGGATTGAAATGGTTTGTCCGAGGCGGCAAACTATATTCGAGGTTCATCAGACCTTTCTAGATTCTCATAAATGTGGGTGAGGTGGATTAACATCTATCTCTTCCCCCACAGATGCACCCGGTGTATAATGTGTTTCCATGTTCTGCAACTGAGAAGATTCATGCATGATCCATCACACATTATCGACTGGGGAGAGTTGGACATTGATGATGGGCCGACCTTTACGGAGGATCCAGTGGAGATAGAGGATCGACAGGAGCGATTCCTTTATGGATAGTCGATCCCTCTTGTGCAAGTTTGGTGGCAGCATGAGAACCTCCTGGAGAGAACATGGGAGCAGGAGGCTCGTATTCGTGCTCATTACCATTTTTTGTTTGATTTTCCTTAGTTTTCACTTTCGTGGACGTAAATCCCTAAGGTGGGGAGAATGTAATGTCCTAGAATTTCCGTATAATTTTTTAAATTATATAGAATTATTTTGGGACGGAGAAATTGGACCGTACTTGATTCCGAGTCCTGGAGTGCTCGGAATGATCCACCAATGTTTTTTTATTCTTTAATTAGAGTCCATAAACAGTTTTTTTTTTTGGAAAAAGTTGAATAACTCTTAAACGATTTCCTAGATCAGAAATATGAGGGAACTGTTGCGTTCAAGATGGTGGGTTTACCCTAGGTGCGACTTAAGTTTAGTCGGCACATGCCTCCTGTGAGAACACCAAAAAATGGAATATTTTTAAATAAAATAATTAAATAAAGTTATTTTTTTTCAAATACTTATAGCTCATGAATAGTGAATTGAATTAAAATTATTATACCACCACTATGCTCGTGAGGGTATGCTTTATTTAGGCAGATACTAACATTGGCCAGTGTGGGCCAACTATGGAAGTTAGTTTTTGGCTATAAATAAAATAATTAAGTAAAAATTATTTTATTTTTAAAATCCATTACTTCTAAACGGTAACATGGATTAAAAATCCGAGAGTACCATTGGGATCATTGGGGTGTGTTTCCCTTAGTGAGAGCCTAACCTCGATCAACGCAGGTCAAGGTTGAATGTTAATAGTTTATGGATCTTTTTTAAGGTACGTTCAGTAAATGTGGGGTAGCGTTTTCTAACTTTTGAACTGGTGCTCGGTATTGAAATATGAGGGCACCATTGAACTCACATCATCGGGATTCACATAAGGGATGTTTAACATTGACCGTAGTTTGTCGAGAGGGATGTTGGTTTTTACATTTTTTCATGGAGGATTAAATAAAATAAATATGTTTTATATTAAAACTATCCTCCTATCTGTCATTTTAATTTTTGGTTGCGGGGACCACAAGAGGGTGGTCGGTCATTTAATGTTGGGAATTAAATGCTCAATTACACAAATTTTTTTACCACCAATACCTTTAATTAATTAGGTCCATTATTTTTAATTAATGAACCACCCCTTTAATCGTGGTAGGATCCTCATTTCTGTTGGTTGGATTTTTGAAATCGTTAGTGAAGGAGGGGATATAGAGAGGGGAAATTTGGAGTAACCCTTTCGGTGAATAATATATCCACCAATAAAGGTTGGAGAATCGTCATTCGAGTAGTGTCGTTGGAATCTTGTTGCGGAATGGATGAACACCAACCCACCTTAAATCGTGAATGTTCTCCAATAGATTTATGATGTTGGATTTTTCTTTGTGGATTCCATACACCAATTTAATTTTTCATGATGAACAAGAATTAAATGAATTAATTCACAGATCGAAAAACAATGGATTGAATTAATATCTTCTATTTTATAATGAATTTTAAATTCTTGGAGTATGAAAATTATTTAATTGTCAATTACTTGTGTTCATGATTCTCAAAAACGATGGCCAAACAAACATGGTCATCCATCCGCACTTAGACCATGATCTTTTCTTATACTTTCTCTGTGCATTCTTCGCATGTTCTTCATCGCAAAATAATTAAGCATGCTAAAAACTCAATGTTTTGTTGAGCGCGGCATACTGATGCAGATATCTTGACCTGAGGATCATAGATCTTCAATCGTCACAATTTTCGAGCTTAGAACAAAGATGAAGCAGCCCATGGAAGGGGTAATGTGGCGATGCTATTCCGACATGTCTTTGGGGCATGGATCCGAGTGAGATAGGTGGTGTGATGTACTGCGGCAGTCTACGCAGAGAGTCAAGGTGGATCACAGTGGAGGAAGGAGAGATGGAAGCCCATGGTAGAGCAGCGGAGCCACCTCGGTCAATGACATGGGAGAGAGGACCAGGGGGCTAGGCGGTGTGTCTGGCTTGAGGTGCAGCGATGTGGAAGGCTGGAGGCACAGCAGCGTGGCTAGCTGGGGGTGGTGGCGTCAGTTCTGGATGTGCATAAGAACCGTACCATTTGGGGAAGGAGTTAATTGGATCATGAGAAACCCATGGAAGAAGATAGGATTGAATGGGGAGAGAAAATTAAAAAGATTAAATAATAATAAAAATCATAAAAGCATGGAAGAGTGGGGCATGCTGGTAATGGATTCAAGGAGGTGCCATGTAGAAGCCGCGCACACCAAATGAATTCCCCATGAGTTGATTGAATTTGGAGTTAAGTAAAAGAAAATAAATAAGTAATTGATAATAATAATAATAAAATATTGTTATTATTACTTTTGTGGATAAAACACTTTTTTCGTAACTTCTCTGTGATACCTCGGTTTGGTGAACCGTCTTTGGCAGTGTGACCCTGATTCTAAGATGAACATTATGAGTCCAATATTGGATGTATTTTTTTGTAATTTTAGATCGGATTCCCAAAACACTCAAATAATAATAATAATATATTATTATTATTAAATCTTTGATCCACCCTAACTCCTATGTGTGATGTCCGATTAGCTTGCCATCAGCGGCGACATGACCCTATCTTTATGACAGTCGATTCAAGTATAATGTTGAATATTAAATTCTGGTTCACATCTCGGGTCCATGAAACACCCAATAATAATAATAATAATAATAGCGCGGGATCTTGTATCCGACATACCTCCCTCATACTGTGTCGAAATGACGAATCGTCTGCAGAGATGAAATCATTGAGACAAGGCAGTCCTTTTCATATAATCTAATTTAGTTTTATATAATATTGGTGTGCTACTGGGTTGGATTGAACTCGAATCCAAATGGGTCCTTGGGATTAAAACACTTATAAGTCACAGACTGGGTGTCCAATTGACGCGTCGTCTATCGAGTTGGAACCCGTACGGCATGATAGTATTTTGGGATACTTTTTGTGGAACTTCATAGAGGTTGAGGTACGAACTATGGATTGAGGTTAGGTTCTTCCAAATGTGTTATGAGCGGGAATCCAGTTGCTAGCAGTGAGGTGGGGGTTAGAAAAGATCATACAAAGGTTAGTACCGAGCGATCATGTGTGGGACAGCACTTACCAATCCTATGTGGTTCAGATCCTATGCGGGTCATTGCTCATTGATCCTGTGTGGGACAGCGCATACTGATACTATATGGGTTAAATGCTGTATGGGTCAGTGGGGGTTAGTACCTATCAATCCTCTGTGGGTCAGACTCCGTATGGACAGCAGCAGTACCTCCTGACAGAATAAGATGATCTAGCTTCTCGAATAATTATATGTACTTCTATGATTTACTAAAACCTGGTGTGAGCTGTGTCTTTACCTTCGTGGTGTTGTCTTCGTAGTTTTACCTATTTGGTGGTTTTATCTGTGCGGTGTTACCTTTGGGGTACCTTCACCTTCGTGGTGTTACCTGTGTGTTACTTTTACCTTAATGTTGTAAACTTTGTGTTATTATTCCCTCATGTTTGAGGAGATTAAATCTTTATAACATAGGTATATGTATGGGAATATATATAGGTAGAGTTGTTGACTGCTCCGTTCATTGTGGTTGAGGTCTTGCTTTGTGGTTTTTCCTTTGTGGAACTTTGGGAGACCTTTGGGGGTCTCAGGGTCCCTACTGAGTGTTTTTATAGTCAACCTTGAACGGGCTATGCCCAGACCTTGTAGTGTCTTGTGTAGATGACGACCAACGTTGATTGAGGCTGAGGGAGCGAGGAATGGACAGTTCTTAGAGGTGGACCATTTGACGTGATGTGCTATAGTGACTACTGATCGTGAGTTGTACCTACCCTTCAAGTAGGATACTTGGTGGATGATCTAGGAGCTATTTTCTCTTTTTAGTTGTACTTGTACTTTTCTGTTGGGCTTATATTCCGACCCCTTTTACTTTAGTACACATTTTACTAAAGTAGTTTACTTTAGGGTTTCTTCTTTTTGTGTTCTTGGATTGTGAGTTTGTACAGGTTTAAAGGAAATGACTTCCCATTATAGGGATATTTCTTTATAGTTCTAGTCTCCAGCCCCTGGCCTATGGAAGGTGGGATTGGGGTAGTCACGACATGGGCCCCGATGGATAGGTCATGTCAAATTGGTATCAGAGGAGTTGGTTCTACCGAAGAACTACGACTGTGATATTTTCAATGAGGAAATAGTGTTAAGTGTTAAGAGTGTGGTTTTTAGTTTGGGGAGTCCAATGTTGGTGTGGTGGGTGACGTATCCATACACCAGGACCATGAATTCTAATTTACAACTCGGTTCACAAAAACACTGATTGCGTGTGTTTTGGAAATGTTTTTCTGTGGTTTTTTTAAAGTCAGCTCACTAGATATAAAATAATGACAATGGTGCACCTATTCTTTATCAGGATGTTTCCGCATAGACAGCTTGCTAGGATTCCTTAGAGAGTACACAATTATAGACCACCAAGTAATGAGGCTCCGGTGTAGGAGCCTCTTACTATGTTGGTACCTTCTGGTAGTGTACCAGTAGCACCACCACCCGTTGGGCAGAATTTTCCACCAGTCGCACTGGTAGACGGTGCATGCTAACTGAACATGTTGCACGAGTTCTAACAGCAGAGGCCTTTGAGGCTTTGAGCTGAGACACATCCCGAGGAAGTTGAGGACTGGCTGGAGGCTGTGGCTAGAGTTTTCCACCTAGTTTCGATGCTTTAAGATTAGATGGTGATCCTAGATTCTAATCTTTATCAGTGTGTGACCATGAGGATGATCTGCATGGGGATGTGGCTTCGATGCATGGACGGTTTCTTGTGATGGTACCTTCAGATAGTGTTCCATCTATATCATTTCCCATTGGTCAGTAGTTACAACTGGCAGTACCGATAGAGGATTCATACAGGCTTAGTGCCTTACACGTTTTTCAGTGTCAGGTACCCCTCAGGTTCCGAGGCAAGCCCAACTCACAGGTGTCCAAGGACTATCTTAAGGTGGTGGCCCAGTATCCATCTATCCAGGGCCCCATTCGATCAGATAGCGGTCCTGGTAGAGAACCTTCTACGTGACTCAGTAGGATGATGACACAGTTTAAATTACCATGATCTTGTGAAGATGTGACTTTTATGTGGACAAGTTTGATAACCTTCTTCGAAGAAGGGGTCTCATGCCATTATATCTAAGGGATGAGAGTTACCTAAAGCTTCTATAGATTCAGGAGGACGACATGTCAAAAGCTGAGTATTCATCGAGGCTTACTGACTATACCAGGTACTTAATGAATAAAGTATGGTCAGTGATTCAGGGCTTGGACCTCCGAGTGAGGTGTGTTTAGGGACATCCCATAAAACACTATTCATCTATGCATTCCTACTTATTTTAGGGTGCTAGAGAGAACGTCTGTGGTTGAATGTTCTTTGGCCGAGCGGATACAGCTAGTGAATGTTATTAGTGGGAATTTAGGAAACTGACTCCAGTCTTAGAGACTTGGGCATGGAAAATGTTTCAGGAAGAGGATGTGATTGGGATAGATGAATCGGCAGGGCTGTAGACGTGGAAGTGGGGCTATGAGTGCAGCATGAGGTGGTATACATTTCAATATGTTATAACCACCCCCAATGTGGTCCCTACCAGACTTAGGGCGCTAGAGGATAGGGGAATGTAGTAGTTGCAAGTGGTCAAGGAGTGTGACCCAAGGGCTCCAGGAATGATTCGAGGTATGGTCTGTGTCTACTACTAGCTTTCTTATTAATAGACATGGGTACCAATCATTCCTTATTACCACGAATCTTGTTCAAGACCATGAGTTTCCGGTTAAACCGATTACTTGACCATTATGTCTAGAGATACATTTGAGAGGAGACTCGATAATCATACTCATGCCGGTGGTGTGACCTGACCCTTGAGGTGAGAGTTTCCATTGGAACCTTTTGGTGGCAGCATCGAGGCCTTACAACGTTAGTTTGGGTATGGAATAAACATCCATAGTTCGTACTTAGATTTTCTGTATTAGGCAAAAAGGTTGTATTTTATCTAAAAATTTGGAATGGGGTTTTCTTTGGTCAGTGAAAAAGGAAACCCATGAATTCTAGGATAACCTCATGCATAAGAGGGTGCAACCAATCACTCTTGAGTCGGCCAGCCTTACCCTCATGGTAGCAGGAGTTTTTAGTTTTCAGATCTCAATAGGTGTGGCAGGGTGTGGGGACAACATTTCAAAATATGTTTCCTGGATTACCTCTCTGATGGGAGAGGGACTTCTGATTTGGATGGGTACTACAAGATATTTGTACCTGACTTCTCCAGGGTAGTGGCACCCTTTTCCGCATTGACGAAGAATGGGGTCCTTTACTGTGGACGGAGAAGTGTCAGCAAATATTTCAGGAGATGATACAGTGATGATGGCTAGTGTTAATCTAGGACTATGATGATGAGATAGTCTATACTGTTGGGAAGGGGAACGTGGTAGCAGACGCACTCAACAAGAGGTCTGGTGTACAACTGTTGAGTGAGGCGTTAGAGCAGCTAGTCACACTTTGGATATCCTTTTTGGATAAATATGTAGTAGCATACCTCTAGTCTATGATTGTCATTCCCCCAATTCATCAGTGAATTCTGGAGGCACAGCTTGGGACGTTAACTGCGAGGCCTAACATGCTCAGATATCCTCAGGACGGTCTCCTGAAGGATTTTATGAAGGTGGGGATCACGTTATCATCTTCAGAGGACTCACCATGGTACCCGTGACACTTGGGGAGGCGGTGTTGAGATAGATCCTTACATCCCCTTTAGAGGTACATCCTAAAGTGGTGAAGGTGTACTAGGACTTCTGGTGTCAGTAATAGTATCCAGGGATGAAGAAAGCAGTGGAAGAAGTCTTATGCTAACAGGAGATGGAGATCCTAGGAGTTCGAAGAGGGAGGCCATATCTTCCTATGGGTGTCACCCCAAAGAGGATTGCAGAGGATTGGATAGGGAGGAAATCTATCTCTGAGGATCATCAGACCTTTATATATTCTCAAAAAAGTGGGAGAGGTGGCGTACCATCTTTATCTTCCCCTAAAGATCCACTGAGTGCAAAATGTTTTTACATGTGTCGCAGGTTAGGAGATACATGGATGATCCATCGAACATTATCGACTCGGGCGAGCTGCACATTGATGATGGGGAGACCTTTATGAAGGTTCCTGTGGGGATAGTGGATCGATAGGATTGAGTCCTTCATGGGTGGTTGATCCCTCTCATGCACGTTTGGTGGAAGCATGAGAACCTCCAGGCGAGCACATGGGAGTAGGAGTGTCAAATTTGTGCTCAATACCCTCTTTTGTTTTATTTGCCTTTGTTTTGGATTTCGGGGATGTAAATACATAAGGTGGGGATAATGTAATGTCCCATAATTTCTGTATAAGTTTTTAATTATATGGAATTATTTAGAGACTTTAAAATCTGACGGCGCGTGATTCTGAGGCCCAGAGTGCCCGGAATGATCTGTCGAAGTTTTGTTAAGCATTATTTAGCACGTATAAGTAGTTTTCTAGTAAAAGTGGAATAAATATTAAATATTTTACCAAATAAGAAATTATAGGGCACCATTGCATTCAGGATGGCGGGTGTACCCTAGCCGCGACTTAGTTTAGTCGGCGCATGCCTCCTGTGAGAAAACCCGAAAATGGAATAATCATAAATAAAATAATTAAATAAATTTATATTATTATTCAAATGATTATAATTCATGAATGGTGAATAAAATTAAAAATTTGAATCCACCACTCAGCTGATGATTTTATTCATTCTTTAGGAAGATACTAACATTGACCGACGCGGTCCAACTATGGAAGTTAGTTTTTCGTCTTAAATAAAATAATTAAGTAACAATAATTTTATTGTCAAAATCTAGAACTTCTAAATGGTAACTCATATTAAAAATCATTGAATACCATTGGGTTTTTGTGGTGTATTTCCATTAGATAGATCCTAAACTCGATTAGAATTGGTCGAATGTAAATGTTAATAATTTAGTGAACTTTTTTAAGGTATGTTCAGTAAACACGCGGGCGGCATTTTCTAACTTTTGAACCGGTGCTTGAAATTGAAGTCTGAGGGCACCGTTGAACTCGTAGCACCGTGATTTTCTTAACGGATGTTTAAACTCAACCGTAGTGGGTCGAGTGTAGATGTTTATTTTTTCATTTTCTCATGGTGGATTAAAATAATAAATATATTTTATCTTAAAACTATCCTCCCACCTCTCCTTTTAATTTTTGGTGGTGGGAACCACAATAGGGTGGTTGATCATTTAATGATGGGAATTAAATGCCCATTTACACAAAATATGTAACCACCAATCCATTTAATTAATTATTTCAATTAATTTTAATTAATGAACCACCCCATTTAATTGTGGTAGGTTCCTCATTTCACTTGGTTGAATTTTTGAAATTGTTAGCAAAGGATTGGATCTGGAGAGGAGAACATTGGAGGAACCCTTCAGTGAATAACAGATCCACAAAGCAAGGTCAGATGATCATCGTTTGAAGAGCATCGTTGGAATATTGTTGCGGGAACGATGAACACTGACCCACCTTCAATCGCGAACATTCTCCAACAGATTTACGAGGAAGGATTTATCTTTGTGGATTTCTTACCCCGGTTTAATATTTCATGACAAATGCAAATTAAATGAATTAATTCGCGGAACTAAAAATAATATATTGAATTAATTTCTTCTTTTTACAATGAATTTGAAATTCTTGATGTATGAAAAATATTTAATTGTCAATTCCCCGTTTTCTTGATTCTCAAAAATGATGTCCAAACAAACACAGTCATCGATCTGCACTTAGACCATGATATTTTCTTATTCAATCTTCATGCATTCTTCATGTTTTCTTCATCGAAAAATAATTCTGAGTGATAAAAACTCAATTTTTCATTGATCACGGAATACAGACACAGAGATCTGGAATCAAGAATCACATATCTGCAAGCGTCACAATTTTCGAGCTTAGAATAAAGATGCAGTAGCCCATGGAAGGGGTGATGTGGCGATGCTATTCTGATGAGTCTTCAGGGTACGACATTAAGAGAGATAGGCGGTGTGATGTACTTTTCCGGTCTGTGTTGAGAGTTGAGGCGGCACACGAGAGCGGATGGCGAGACGACGGCCCGTGGTAGAGCGGCGGAGCCGGCTCGGTTGATGATGTGGGCGAGCGGACCAGGGGGGCTAGGAGGTGCGACTGGATTGAGGTGCAGTGGTGTGGCAGGCTAGAGGCACAGCGGCGTGGCTAGCCAGACGTGGTGGCGTCGGTTCTGGATGTGAGGAGGAACCCTACAGTTTGGTGAAGGAGTTAATTGGTGTGCGAGAAAAACTGTGGAAGAAGAAAGGGTTGATTTGGGAGAGAAAATTAAGGAGATGAAATAATAATAAAAATCATAAAAGTATGGAAGAGTGGGGAATGTTGTGAATCGAGTCAAGGAGGCTCCATGTGGAAGCTATATACAAAAAATGAATTTTCCATGCATTGATTGAAATTTTAGTTAAGGATAAAAAAATAAGTAATTGATAATAATAACAAAATATTGTTATTATTACTTTTTTTTAAAATACACTTCATTTCTGTAACTTCTCTGTGCAACCTTGGTTTGATGACCTGTCTTTGGCAGTGCAACCTTGTCTCCGAGATGGACATTCGGAGTCTAATATTGGATGTCTTTTATAGGTTTGTTGATCGGATACTCGAAACAATCAAATAATAAAAATATATTATTATTATTAAATATTTGATCCGCCCTAACTCCTACATGAAACGTCCGATTGACTCGTCGTTAGCAGCGATGTGACCCTATCTTCAAGGCGGCCGATTTAAGTCTAATTTTGAATATTAAATTCTAGTTCGTGTCTCTGGTCCACGAAACACCCAATAATAATAATAATATTGTGGGATCTTGTATCCGACATACCTCCCTCATACGTTGTCGAAATGACGAACCATCTAGGGAGATGATATCCTTGAGATGAGGCAGTCATTTTGATATAATCCACTTGAGTTTTGGAGAAATTTGGAGTATATCTAGGATGGATCGAACCTAAATCCAAACGGGGCCTCGGAACTAAAACGCTTATAAGTCGTAGACCGGGCGTCTTATTGATGCCCCATCTATCGAGTTGGAACCCTTATGACATGGAGGTCCTTTGGGATAATTCTTTGTGGATCTTTTTGGGGGATGAGGTACAACCAATGTCTAGAGGTTCGGTTCTCCCAAATGTGCTATCAGCGGGAATCCAGTTGCTGGCAGTGAGACAGAGTTTGGAGACAGATCTTACGAAGGATTGTACCGAGCGATCCTCTATGGGTCGGCACTTACTGATCCTATGTGGGTCAGATCCTATGTGGGTCAGTGCTCAGCAATCCTGTGTGAGTCAGCGCATACCAATCCTATTGGTCGGAGTGGATACTCAAGAGGGGGTGAATTAAGTTTCAATTAAAATTTCTGTTAAAATATTGTCTATTTAAAATCCCCCAATTTAAGAACAAAGTTATACTTTAGTGAATCTATAAAGAGTGTAAATGTTCAATATATTTCTCAAATATTGATTAGGTCTTAGTTGAATTAATCTGAAGATTAAATTAACTTTTGAAACTGACTTACTGATTTAAAATAAGTATAAACACTTGCGAATTTAACTATCAAAGTAGCTTAAAAATAGTTTTGTATTTCAAAGTAATAGCAGCACAATAAGTATATAGTTTACTTATCGATATAAATTAAAATTCATAGCAGAGTTAACCAAGAGTTTCAGTCTCAAGCCGATACTTAGTCCTCTCAACAATTTATATAAATTGATCCACACCTAGGATCGGGGTTAACAAAAGTGAACGACTGTCCATGCCACACAGGGACCTCTACCATAGTTCTTTGTGGGAAACAAAAACAATGACCAGGCCACACAAGGACCTCTTCCACCGTTGTCGTGGGTAAACAAGAGTAAAAAATTGTGGTTTGAGGATTTTGATATCCTCCAGTTGAGCACAGGAGACAGTGTGTTTATAAGATATATAGATTACACCACACTTCTCGAAATTTAAAAAATAAATCACATAGAGAGAACATATCAGATTTTATAAAGCTCTAGTGATTATCAATGCAGCTCTGGACTCGTTGGATTCAGCATGAATGCTTCTGAGTCCTTCTCTGGTTTTTCTGTTGAAAAAAAGAGTGTCGTAGTTCAACATGTATTCCACAGGAATGAAAATGATCTCTTGATTCGTCATGTGTTCTTCAGTGGTGTTGGATTACATTCATGAGAGTTCATTTAAAGTCTTGAAATCTCCTTCTTGTTCAGGATTGTTCTTCTTGTTCAGTACAGTGATCTCGGGTGTATCTAAGTTCTTCTTGTTTTATATTCACACTTGCACGCCACACGTGTACTTCATCTCAAACTTCCTTATATTCCATGAGTTCTAGCAGTAGGAATGATTCCCTTTTCATAGGTACGAGATACGGTTTCCTGACATTCCAACAACTATCATTAAATAACATTAATTGCATTAAAAAAATTAAATATGACCGTTAGAATTATTTAAATAATATTGACAAGAAGTTAAAAAAGGTGTCACAGTGATTATGTAAACGGTGTCTTCTTCACGGTATAGTCTTCAGGGTATGAGCTTCACGGTATGAGCTTCACGGTATGAGCTTCACGGTATGAGCTTCACGGTATAAGCTTCACCGTATGAGCTTCACGGTATGAGCATCACGGTATGAGCTTCACGGTATGAGCTTCACGGTATGAGCTTCACGGTAGGAGCTTCACGGTGTCTGGGCCACGGTGAGTCCTTCACGGTGTCTGGGTCACGGTGAGTCCTTCACAGTGTCTGGGTCACGGTGAGTCCTTCACGGTGTCTGGGTCACGGTGAGTCCTTCACGGTGTCTGGGTCACGGTGAGTCCTTCACGGTGTCTGGGTCATGGTGAGTCCTTCACCGTGTCTGGGTCACGGTGAGTCCTTCATGGTGTCTGGGTCATGGTGAGTCCTTCACTGTGTCTGGGTCACAGTGAGTCCTTCACGGTGTCTGGGTCATGGTGAATCCTTCACGGTGAGTCCATACTTAGACAAATATCTTTGTTTGTACTGAGGAATTAATTTGAAGAATATGGATTAAGTTTAATCATTAGAGAGTAAGAGAACATGAATCATAAACATATAGTCTTGATAATATATGCGAGATTTGTGATCATGCATAAGACTTGTAAATAATAAAGAGAGTAATTAACATCCATAAGATTTGTTATCATTAAAATATGATGTGTATTTATTATTGAGATTGAAGAGAATTAGCAAGTTGTGCAATGAAGATTGAGATTAATTAATAGTAGTAGGATTTTTGATCATTAAAACATGATTAACAAATGATGAGTCCAACAATCTCCCCCTTTTTTGTTTTCACAAATCATGTATGGTCAAAATATAAATGAAATATAATATTAATGAAACTATCATATTAGAATAGAAAAAAGAATTATTACTCACACATGTAGTTTTTCTCCCCCTTTTATACTTGCAGTTTTCTCCCCCTTTTGGGATTATAAAAAAGTAGAGAAAATGAAATGAAAGACTTCATTTTTAATTAAAAAGGTTTTATAATAGAACATACAAGAGAAGTACAAATAGTAAACATGAAATGATATCCCATCAAAAAGAAAATAGTCCATGGACTCTTTAGGGATCCATATTTGCCTTGCCTTTATCAGCAGTAGGAGATGGTGTTGAAGTATAAGAAGGCATAGATGTGGTAGACAAATAGGGTAAGGGTAGACCTTCAAAAATAGATGGAGAAAAATTAGGAGTAGTAGAAGATCTAGGTTGGGGTTGGTCAAGAATGACTGGCCGGATCTGAGAAAGAGCTTGGCTGACTGACATGGCAGTTGAGGCTAAGGCATTTAGACCAGTTCTAAGGGGTGCAGCAGCTGGAACAACTATAGTATTACTCTTCACATGAAGATACAACTTCAAAAGATTGATGAAATCAGTAATGATTTCACCACTATATTGCATAGCCTTTTCAAAATCATCATTATTCTCCATAAATCTATCCAACAATCTGGGGAACTCTGTATGTTTCTGAACTTGAGCCTTCAAAGCTTGAGTCACAGGATGGATTCTCAAATTTTCCACAGGATATCTAAAGTGATCTGTCATATCACTTTTAGAGAAAATCTGGGAGAGATAGAAATCAATTTTCTTGATGATCTCTTGTTGAGAATCATTGGCTATCATAGAAAATTCGTCTACTAGGACATAGACATAGTGCTTCCCATTTAAGCTTGAAACTCTAGATGGTCCAAAAATATCCATGTGAACCAACTCGAGAGTTTGAGAAGTTGAAAATTATTTCCTTGATTTAAAACAAACCATATGTTGCTTTCCCTTTTGACAGGGATTACAAACTTTTTCATTTAGAAACTCAAGTTTAGGTAGGTCTCTAACTACGTTATTCCTAGTTAGTTTTCTAAGTGATTGTATATTGCAGTTTCCTAATATTCTATGCCATAACCAGGACTCTTAATGAAAAGCATTTAAACAGGTAACATTTTTCTTAGCTAAGGAATTTAAATCAGAAGCATAAACATTTTCATTTCTTAGAGTAGAAAATACTAAAACATTTTTAGAATTAAAAACATTACAAGAATAATTTTCAAATTTTACATTAAAACCATCATCACAATATTGAGAAATACTTAACAGATTATATTTAAGTCCATCAACAAACAAAACTTTGGAAATTAAAACTAAATCAGTGTTACCAATTAGGCCTAAGCCGATGATCTTTCATTTAGAATTATCACCAAAGGTGACATGACCTCCATAAACCTTTATAAAACTCTTGAAGCATGAGTAATCCCCAGACAAATGTCTTGAACATCCACTGTCCAAATTCCATTTCTTCTTGTGGGAACTCTTCAAGCAAGTTTCATACAAAATAGATTTAGATAGGAAATGTTTTTGGTATCCAGATCTTCTTGGGTCCATACAGGTTAGCAATCAAAGCTTTTGGTACCCACATTTGTCTTATGTGTCTCATATAATTTACAAAATCAAAATATTTTGAAAGATAAACTCTATTTGATTTATAACTATGTGAATAAATAGTTGAAGAATATGAATGTCCATAACTAGAACTAGAATTATTCTATCCAAATTTAGGAATAAATCTCTTCTTAGTAATCTGTGTCTGTCCAGGTTTGTAGCCTATTACAGTAGTGTATTTTGGTGCAACATGCATTCCTAGCATTTGAGTTAGTGTATCTTTTCAATTTGTGAACTTCTCTAAGTCTTTATTATGTTTCTCATTAGACATTTTCAGTTCAGTGTTCTCCTTTAACAGATGAGCATTTTTTCAATTTTTCAATAGTAAGTGCGGTTTTAATAGTAGTAGTGAGAGCATGCTATTTATTTAATGATTGGTATTTATCCTTAAGTTCATTGCATGTATCTTCCAGCATATTACAATATTCAAATAATTCCTTATTATTCATGTTTTCAGAATCAGAATCAAATTCTGCATCATCTCTATAATAATAAGAATTTAAAACAAGAGTATATGAGGTTACCTCAGATGTGTTTTCCATGAAACACATGTTGGCATGATTTCTTTTAGAATCAGACATTTCAGATTCACCTGTGTCGTCTTCAGATGCACTCCAAGTATCCTTCATATCTTTCTTGGACTTACTGTCTCTGTAATCATATTTCTTCTTGAATTTTAACTTTGGGCAGTCTGCTTTAATGTGTCCATTTCTTTTTCACTCGTAGCAAAAAACTTCATCACTTCTATCTGGATTTTTCTAGTCCTTCTTCCAATGTCCCTTATTGTCAAACTTTCCTTTGTAATTTGATTTTCTGAAAAATTTATTCTTCCTATAAAATTTCTTAAACCTTCTGGCTATCTGAGCCATTTCAGCATCACTATCTGAATCATAATCTACACTGGTAGAACTCTCAGTAGCTATTTTCATTTTCTCCTTGTTTTTTCTCTTTGAAGTAGTAGTCTTGAAAGCCATCGATTTTCTATTAGGTTCATCATCTTTCTCCTTATTCACCTTGAGTTCTTCCTCATACATCATAAGCTTTCCAATGAGTTCTTTGATACGTAGAGCAGCAATGTCACATGACTCTAGGATTGAAACAGATGTGCCTCTCCATCGGTCTGGTAAACATATCAAGATTCTCATGATTTGTTCCTTTTCTGGAACAACCTTTCTGAGTGAATTCATTTTATTGACTATCTCATTGAACCTGAGATACATATCAAAAATAGATTCTGCAGTCTTCCTTTTAAAATTATCATATTTAATAGCATAAGTATTCAATCTCATTTCTTAAACATTTGTTGTTCCTTCATGAGAAACATGCAAAGTATCCCAAATTTCAAAATCAGTTTACCAAGTAGAAATTCTATTAAACTCCTCATCTACTAAAGCACAGTACAAGGCATTCCTGGATTTACAATTATTATTGTAGGCAGTCTTTGTAGGTTTATCCCAAGTTACTCTTTCAGTTTCTGGAATTTTATATTGAGATTCTATAGCAGTCCAAATATCAAAACCCAAACATTATAAATGAATTTTCATTTTAAGTTTCCACAGAGCATAGTTTATTCCATTGAATAAAGGATGCCAATTATTACCATCACCCTCTAGTATATTGTACATAGCTAGATTTTAGAAAGATAATTTAAAGAAATAAAATTTAGAACTAACAGAAATTTAGAATCTTTAAAGATGCAACTAAAATCACAGTTGAAAAACAGAGTGTTTCAAAATTCTTTAAACAAAAACAAATCCTCTAATACAAAATATTGGTCAGAGTGGATACCTAAGAGGGGGGTGAATTGAGTTCAAATTAAAATTTCTGTTAAAATATTGTCTATTTAAAATCCCCCAATTTAAGAACAAAGTTAAACTGTTTTGAATCTGTACAATGTGTTAATGTTCAATCAGTTTCTCAAAGATTTATTAGGTCTCAGTTGACTTAATCTGAAGATTAAATTAACTTTTGAAACTGACTTACTTATTTACAATAAGTATAGACACTTGCGAATTTAACTATCAAAGTAGATTTAAAATAGTTTTTTATTTCAATGTAATAGTAGAGGAATATGTATATAGTTTACTTATAGACTTAAATTAAAATGCACAGTAGAGTTAACCACGAGGTTCAATCTCAAGCCGAGACTTAGTCCTCTCAATAATTTATTTAAATTGATCCACACCCTAGATTGGGGTTAACAGCAGTGAACGACTGTCCAGGCCACACAGGGACCTCTACCACAATTATTTGTGGGAAGCAAAAACAATGACCAGGCCACACAAAGTCCTCTTCCACAGTTGTCGTGGGTAAACAAGAGTAAACAGTTATGGTTTGAGGATTTTGATATCTTCCAGTTCAGCACAGGAGATAGCGTGTGTATAAGATATACAGAGTACACCAAACTGCTCGAAAGTTAATAAATAAATCACATAGAGATAATAGATAAGAGTTTAGAAAGCTCTAGTGATTATCAATGTAGCACTGGACTCGTTGGATTATGCATGAATTCTTCTGATACCTCTGGTTTTTCTGTTGAAAAACAGAGTGTCATAGTTTAGCATGTATTCCACTGGAATGAAAATGATCTCTTGAATCATTGTGTGTTCTTCAGTGGTGTTGGATTGCATTCATGAGAGTTATTTGAAAGTCTTGCAATCTCCTTCTTGTTCAGGATTGTTCTTCTTGTTCAGCACAGTGCTCTCATGTGTATCTTAGTTCTTATGATTGTATAATCACACTTCCACACCACACGTGTACTGCATCTCAAAATTCCTTATATTCCACAAGTTCTGGCTGTAGGAATGATTCCCTTTTCATAAATACGAGATACGGTTTCCTGACATGCCAAAAACTATCATTAAGTAACATTAATTGCATTAAAAACGTCAAATATGACCGTTAGTATTATTTAAATAATATTGAAAAAAAGTTAAGAAACCGTGTCACAGTGATTATTTAAACGGTTTATTCTTCATGGTATAGTCTTCATGGTATGAGCTTCACGGTTTGAGCTTCACGGTATGAGCTTCACGGTGTCTGGGTCACGGTGAGTCCTTCACGGTGTCTGGGTCACGGTGAGTCCTTCATGGTGTCTGGGTCATGGTGAGTCCATACTTAGACAAATATCTGTAATTGGACTTAGATAGTAATATGCAGAATATGGATTAAGATTAATCATTAGAGAGTAAGAGAACATGAATCATAAACATAAAGGCTTGATAATATATGCGAGATTTGTGATCATGCATAAGACTTGTAAATAATAATGAGAGTAATTAACATCCATAAGATTTGTTATCATTAAAACATGATGTGTAGTTATTATTGAGATTGAAGAGCATTAGCAATATGTGAAATGAAGATTGAGATTAATTAACAGTAATAGGATTTGTGATCATTAAAACATGATTAAAAAATGAGGAGTCCAATAATTCCTATGTGGGTCAGATCCTGTATGGGTCAGTGGGGGTTAGTACCTATCGATCCTATGTGGGTTAGACTCCATGTGGACAACAGCGGTACCTCCCGATAGAGTAAGATGATCTAGATTCTTGACTAATCATTTGTACTTCTATTCTTTACTTATACCGGGTGTGAACTGGGTCTTTACCTTCGTGGTGTTATCCTCCAGGTGTTACTTGTGTGGTGGTTTTACCATCATGGTGATACCTTTGTGGTACCTTCACCTTCGTGGTGTTATCTTCGTGGTGTTACCAGTGTGGTACTTTTACCTTCGTGGTGTTACCTATATGGTATTATTCCATCATTTATGAGAATATTATATCTTAATAACTTAGGTATATGTATGGGCATATAACCAAGTTGAGTTTTTGACTGCTCTGTGCTTTGTGATTGAGGACTTGCTTTGTGGCCATTCCCTTGTGGAACTCTGGGAGACCATCGGGGGTCTCAGGTTCCTGGAGGAGTATTGTTATACTCAACCCTGCACGGGATATGCCTACACCTTGTTGTCTCTTGTTTAGAGGACGGACAATGTTGATCGAGGATGAGGAAGCCATGACTAGACGGTGCTCAGATGTGGACCATTTGATGTAACGTGTTGTAGTGAATTCTGATCATGAGTTGTTCCTAACCTTCAGGTAGGATCCTCGGTGGATAATCCATGAGATATTTTCTATTTTCAGTTGTACTTTTACTTTTTAGTCGGGATAGTATTTTTGACCCTTTTACATCAGTTCGCTTTTTTACTATTGCAGTTTATTTTGTGGTTTCTTCTTGTTGTGTTCGTGGATTGTGTGTCTGTATAGGTTTAAAGGCAATGCCTTCCTATTATAGGGATATGCCTTTCCAATGCTAGTCGCCAGCCCCTTGACAATGGATGGCATGCTTGGGGTAGTCACAGCATGGGCCCCGGGGGATGGGTCATGAAAAAGTGGTATCAGAGGAGTCGGTTCTACCAAAGAACTAGGACTCTAAACTTTTCAATGTGGAAATGGTGTTAAGTGTTAAGAGTGTGGTTTTCAGTTTGGGGAGTCCAATGTTGGTGTGGTGTCCGACGTATCTATACACCAGGACCCTAAATTCTAATTTCCAACTTGGTGCATGAAAACACTGATTTCTTGTGTTTTGAAAATGATTTTCCATGGTTTCCTTAGAGTCATATCATCATGTATAACTTAATGACCGTGGCGCACCTGTTCATTATCTGGATGCCTCTGGGAAGACAACCATCTAGGATTCCATAGAGAGTACATGATGATGGACCACCGAGCGATGAGGCTCTGGTGTATGTCCCTCTAACTATGTTGGTTCCTTTTGGTGGTGTACCAGAAGAACCACAACCAATTGGGAAGAATTTACCACAAGCCACACCAGGAGATGGTGCATGCCGACTGAGCGCGTTGTATGAGTTCATGTGGCAGAGGCCTCTAAGGTTTCAAGGAAAGAGAAATCCTCAGGCAGTTGAGGACTGGCTGGAGGCTATGGCTAGAGTTTTCCCCCTAGTTGGGACACCGACAGATCATATTGTGATCTTAGCTTCTAGTCTTTATCAGTGTGTGACCATGAAGATGATCTTCATGGTGATGGGGATTCAACACATGTACTGTTGCTCGTGATGGTACCTTTGGATAGTGTTCCAGCTATATCACTGCACGTTGGTCAGTAGTTACAACTGGCAGTACTGGTAGAGGACACATGTAGGCTTAGTGCCTTACACATTTTTCAGTGTCAGGTACCCCTCAAGTTCCTAGGCGATCCCGACTCGCAGGTGTCCAAGGCCTATCTTAATGAGGTGGCTGAGTTTCTATCTATCTAGGGGAATATTTGATCAGATGGTGGTCCTGGCAGAGAACATTCTACGTGGCTCAGTAGGACGATGACATGGTTTAGATTACCCAGATCTTACGAAGAGGTAACTTTTATGTGGACAAGATTTAGAACCTTCCTCCCAGAAGGGGGACTCGTTCCATAAGAGATAAGGGATGTGAGTAACTTATACCTTCTATAGCTTCAGCAGGATGACATGTCGGTAGCTGAGTATTTATTGAGGCGTACCGACTATCCAAAGTTCTCGATGAATACAGTAGGGTCAGTGCTTCAGGGCTTGGATCTCCAAGCGAGGTGTGTTTAGGAACATCCAAGACATCACTATTCCTCTATGAATTCCTACTTATGTTAGATTTCTAGAGAGAACCTTTGTGGTTGAATGTTCTTTGGACGAGTGGATACAGCCAGTGAATGGTGGTAGTGGGAAAGCAAGAAACTGATGCAAGTCTCAGAGACTTGTGCATGCAAAATGTTTCAGGAAAAGGAAGGGATAGGGACAGATGAATATGTAGGGATGTAGACGTGGAAGTGGAGCTTGTAGAGGAACATGAGGTTGTGCACATTTTGTAATGTTACAACCACCCTCCAATGTGGTCCCCACCAGGCTTAGGGAGCTAGAGGATAGGGGAAAAGAGTGTCTGCAAGAGGTCAAGGAGTGTGAACCAAGGTCTCCAAGAATGATTCGTGGTATATTCTATGACTACTACTATCTAACGTATTAATAGACATAGGTTCCATTCATTCCTTCTTACCACAAATCTTGTTCAAGACCTTGATTTTCTGATTAAACCAATGACTTTACCCTTACGTCTCGAGATACCATTGGGAGGAGACTCGATAATCACACTCTTGTCGAAGGTGTGATCTGACCCTTGAGGCAATATTTTCGGTTAGAACATCTGGGTGGCAGCGTCGAGGCCTTATGAAATTAATTTGGGTATGGACTAGACATCTACATCTCATACTCAGATTGACTATATTAGGCAAAAATGTTGTTGTTTATCTACAACATTGGAATGGCGTTTTCCTTGGTCGTCACAATAGGAAACCCAGATAGCACATGATAAACTCACGCATAGGAGGGTGCAGCTGATCTCTTTTGATTCGGCAAGCCTTACCCTCGTGGTAGAAGGAGTTTTGAGTTTTTAGTACCAAACAGGAGAGGAAGAGTGTGGGGACACCATTTCAAAATATGTTTCCAGTATTACCTCCCTTATGGGAGAGGGACTTCTTTTTTGGCTCGATACTACTAGAGATTTGTACCTAACTTCTCGAGGGTAACGCCTCCCTTTATAGCATTAACAAAGAAGGGGGAACCTTTACTATGGAGGAAGAAGTTTTAGAAGAGATTTTAGGATCTGAGATAGTGACGATGGCTAAAGTTCATCAAGTACTCTGACCATGAGATAGTCTATACTCTTGGGAAGAGGAACATGGTAGCAGACACACTCAGCAGGAGGTCTAGTCTACAACTACTCAGTGAGACATCATAGTGGCTAGTCGCACTGTGGATATCCTTTGTGGATAATGATGGAGCAGCTTTCCTCTAGTCTACGACTGTCACTCCCCCAATTCGTCAGCTAATTCAACAGGCACATCTTAGGACATTGACTGCATGGCCTGACATGCTCAGATATCCTCAGGACGGTCTCCTGAAAAATTTCTTGAAGGTGTGGAGAATGTCTTCCTTCTCAGAGGATGCACCATGGTACCAGTGACGCTTTGGTAGGTTGTGTTGAGGGAGATCCTTACATCCCCTTTTAAGGTACATCCTAGAGTGGTGAACGTATACCAGGACTTTCGGCATCAGTACTGGTGTCCAGGGATAAAGAAAGCAATGGAAAAAGTTTCTACTGATAGGAGATGAAGATCCTTGGAGTTTGAGGATGGAGGCCATGTCTTCCTACAAGTCTTACCCTGATGAAGATTGTGGAGGTTTATCAGGGGAAGCAAACAATCTTTGAGGTTCATCAGACCTTTCTAGATTCTCAGCAAAGTGGGAGAGGTATCATACCATCTATCTCTTATCCCATAGATGCACCGGGTTCATAATGTATTTCCATGTGCCGCAGCTGAGGAGATGCGTGCATTTTCCATCGCATGTTATCGACTAGGGCGAGCTGGAAATTGATGATGGGGTGACTTTTACGAAGGATCCAGTAGGGATAGTGGATCGACAGGAGCGAGTCCTTTGTGGATGGTCGATCCCTCTTGTGTGAGTTTGGCGGCAGCACGAGAACCTCCAAGATAGCACATGGGAGTGAGAGGCTCAGATTGAGGCTCAATACCCACTTTTGTTTGATTTACCTTCATTTTGGCTTTCAGGGATGGAAATACATAAGGTGGGGAGAAAGTAATGTCCTGGAATTTCTGTATTTTTCATAATTATATGGAATTATTTCGAGACCACGAAATCTGACGGCGCATGATTCGAAGGCCCAGAGTGCCCAGAATGATCTGTCGAAGTTTTGTTAAGATTTAATTAGCATGCGTAAGAAGTTTTTCTGAAAAAATTGGAACAAATCTTAAACGGATTCCCATATCAGAAATCTGAGGGCAACCTTGTGTTCCAGATGGCGGGTTTACCCTAGGCGCGACTTCATTTTAGTCAGAGAAGGCTATCTGTGAGAAAACCCGAAAATGGAATAATCGTAAATAAAATAATTAAACAATGTTATTTTATATTTCAAATGATTATAACCAACAAACAGTGACTCAGATTAAAAATATGAGACCACTGTTGATCTTGTGAGGGTATGCTTTCTTTAGGTAGGTACAAACATTGGCTGGTGCGAGCCAACTATGGAAGTTAGTTTTTGGCCGAAAATAAAATAAATAAGTAAAAATTATTTTATTGTTAAAATCCATAACTTCTAAACAATAACTCAGATTAAAATTACGAGAGTACCGTTGGGTTTTTTGGGGTGCGTCTCCCTTTTTCAGAGCCTAACCACGACTGGCATGGGTCGGGGGTGAATGCTAATAAATTATTGAACTTTTTTAAGGTACATTCAGTAAAGGTGGGGTGGCATTTTCTAACTTTTGAACTGGTGCTCAAAATTGAATTCTGAGGGCACCGTTGAACTCGCTACACCAGGATTCGCTTAAGGGATGTTAAACCTTGACTGTTGTGGGTGGTATAGATATGTATGTTTTTTTTAATGGAGGATTAAATAAAATAAATATATTTTATCTTTAAACTATCCTCGCACCTCTCCTTTTTGTTTTTTGTGGTGGGGACCATAATAGGGAGGTCATGCATTTCATGATGGGCATTAAATGTCTGGTTGCACAAAATGAGTAACCACCAATCCCATTAATTAAGTACGTCCATTAATTTTAACTAATGAACCACCCCCTTTAATGGTGGTAGGATCCTCATTTCTCTTGGTAGATTTCTTGAAATAGTTGCTGAAGGAGGGGATCTATAGAGGAGAACTTTGGAGGAACCCTTAGGTGAATAACAGGCCCACCAAGAAAGGTCAGAGGATCATCCTTCGAATTTTGTCATTGGAAGCTTGTTGCTGAAACATTGAACACTGACCCACATTCAATCACAAACGTTCTCCAATTGATTTTTGAGGTAGGATTTATATTTGTGGATTCCTTACCGCAGTTTAATTTTCATAATGAAAGTGAATTAAATGAATTAATTCACAGATCAAAAAACAATGGATTGATTTAATTTCTCATTTTTTATCATGAATTTGAAATTATTGGAGTATGAAAAATATTTAATTGTCAATTCCCTATGTTCTTGATTCTCAAAAACAATGTACAAACAAACACGGTCATCGATCCACACATATACCATGATCTTTTCTTATTCATTCATCGTGCGTTTTAGTGTGTTCTTCATCGCAAAATAATTAAGCATTCTTAAAACTCAATGTTTCGTTGAGCGCAGGATACGGACACAGAGATCTTGACCCAAGGATCACCGATCTATAATTGTCACAATATTCAGGCTTAGAACAAATATGCAGCGGCCGACGGAAGGGGTGTTGTGGGGATGCTATTCCAACGTGTCTCCAGGGTGTGACTCCGGGAGAGATAGGTGGTGCGACATACTGCGGTGGTATGTGCAGAGAGTCTAGGTGGCTCACAGTGGTGGAAAGCGGGACGACGGCCCAAGGTAGAGTGGCAGATCCGGCTCGGTTGATGATGTGGGCAAGAAGACCTGGGGGGCTAGGTGGTGCGTCTAGCTTGAGGCGCAGAGGCATGGCAGGCTAGAGGCACGGCATCGCGACTAGCTGAAGGTGGTGGCATCGGTTCTGGTCATGTGGAGGAACACTACCATTTGGGGAAGGAGTTAATTGGAGCATGAGAACAGCGTGGAAGAAGAAAGGGTTGATTGGAGATAGATAATTAAGGAGACGAAATAATATTAAAAATCATAAAATCATGGAAGAGTGGGGCGTGCTGGGAATGGAGTAAAGGAGGCACCATGTGGAATCCGCATACACCAAATAAATGCCCCGTGCATTGATTGAGTTTAGAGTTTAGGAAAATAAAATAAATTAGTAATTGATAATAATGATAAAATATTTTTATTATTACTTTTGTTGATACAACACTTTTTTTCGTAACATCTCCGTGCGACCTCGTTTTGACGAACCGTCTGCGGTAGTGTGACCCTGACTCCGAGACGGACATTCCGAGTCCAATATTGGATGTCTTTTTTGGGTTTGTGGATCAGATACCCAAAACAGTCTAATAATATTAATAATATATTATTATAATTAAATCTATTATCTGCCCTAACCCCAACATGCTACATCTGATTGACTCGACGTCAGCGGCGACGTGAACTTCTCTTTAAGATGGTCGATTAAAGTCTAATGTTGAATATTAAATTCTGGTTCACGGCTTAGGTCCACGAAAAACCCAATAATAATAATAATTATAATATTGTGGGATCTTGTATCTGATATACCTCCCTCATACGATGTTGAAATGATGAACCATTTATGGAGATGAAATCCTTGAGGCGAGGTGGTCCTTTTGGTATACTTCACATGAGTTTTGGAGAAAGATGGAGTATGACCGGGTTGGATCAAACCTAAATCCATCCAATCCCTCAGATCTAAAATGCTTATAAGTCACAGAACGGGTATCCGATTGATGCTCCGTCTATAGCATTGGAACCCTTAAGCCAGGGCGGTCGTTTCAGATACTTCTTCATGGAACTTGGTGGGGATTTGGTTTGACTAATGGATTTAGGGGCGGTTCTCCCAAAAGTTGTATGAGTGGGAATCTAGTGGCTAGCAGTGAGGCGGAGGTTGGAGATAGATCATTCAAAGGTTAGTACCGAGCGATCCTGTGTGGGTCAGCACTTACCTATCCTGTGTGGGTTAGATAATGTGTGGGTCTACGCTCAGCGATCTTATCTGGGTTAGGGCATACCGATCCTGTGTGAGTCAGATCCTATGTGGGTTAGTGGGGGTTAGTACCTATCGATCCTGTGTGGGTTAGACTCCGTATGGATAGCAGCGGTACCTCACAAAAGATTAATATGATCTATCTTCTCAACTAATCATTTGTACTTCTGTGCTTTACTTATACCTGGTGTGAGCTGAGTCTTTACCTTTGTGGTTTTATCTTCGTGGTGTTACCTGTCTGGTGCTTTTACCTTCATGGTGTTACCTTTGGGGTACCTTCACCTTAGTGGTGTTATCTTCGTGGTGTAACCTGTGTGATACTTTTACCTTCGTGATGTTACCATTGTGGTATTCTTACCTCATGTACGAGACAAGTATATCTTGATAACGTAGGTATATGTATGGGAAAATACCTAAGTAGAGTTATTGACTGCTCTGTACTTTGTGGTTGAGGTCTTGTGGTCTTTCCTTTGTGGAACACTAGGAGACCTTCGAGAGTCTTGGGGTCCCTACTGAGTATTGTTATACTCACCCCTGCATGGGCTATGGTCGCACCATGTTGTGTCTTGTGTAGACAACTGACAACGTTGATCGAGGATGAGGGAGCCAGGACTGTAAGGCGCTTAGAGGTGGACCATTGGATGTGATGTGCTATATTGACTACTGATCGTGAGATGTACCTACCCTTCAGGTAGGATCCTCAGTGGACAATCCAGGAGTTGTTTTCTCTTTTTAGTTATACATTTACTTTTTAGTTGGGCTTGTATTCAGGCCCCTTTTACTTCAGTACACTTTTTACTAAAGCAGTTTACTTCATGGTTTCTTCTTATTGTGTTCTTGGATTGTGTGTTTGTACAGGATTAAAGGCAACGCCTTCCCGTTATAGGGATATGCCTTTCTGGTTCTAGTCGTCATCCCCTGGCCTATGGAAGGCGGGCTTGGCGTAGTCAGGGCACGAGCCCTGGGGGACGGGTCATGACATAAGTAACATGATCCATGAGTGTATAACATTTTGATAAGACATTGAATTTTGGAATTCAAATAAACATGGAAAATCATTTCCCTATTATTCTAGGTTCACTGCTAAGGCTATCATAGCAGAAGGAATTCACTCCCCAAACACTCATAGTAGTCAAGGTTCACTCCCAATACTATAATAGTGCATAAAGTTCCTTAATAGACCAGGTTCACTCCCCATTCCCATCCTTCCTATCTCATGAGATATAAATAATAAACCAACGCATTGGAAGGAGATATAGGTCCCACCCATATCATATTGAAAACCATATTTATTTGTGACAAAAGATCATAAACCATTCATCATATAATAACCCATGAAATGAAATGTGTTTAATAAGAATTTCTGCATATCATAACCTATAGAAAACAAACATGTTACATAATCATTTCATCATTTCATCATATCATAAGACATGAAAAAAGAAGAAGATTTTATAATAATTTTATCATGGTATAACCCATGGAAGAGAAACGAGTCTAATAAAAATCGTTCCATCATAAACATAAACCATTAAAATAAATAATAAGAATGTTATCATTGGATCATATCCATGATAATTCATAGCTAACATCAATGGATGTTATCATAGAAATAAAATGATTTTGATTGATCATTTAAAAAATTTAGTGATTAAAACATCCTTTATCATTTGAAAGAAAAATTTAAAACATAAGTCTTTATAAAAAACTTTTTATTTGAAAATAACCTTCAAAAACTATAAATTAAGCTTAAATAATATAATGGTTATAATGACAAGAATTTTTGTTCATATTGTACACATTAAAACAAATACTCCTTTCACATTTTTCGTAAAATACAAATGAGAATTTTTTGAAAAATGACATGAAGATTTATTTAATTTTATTAAAAAGTAAAACATGGGTAAGAATATATTTGACAAATAATCAGTGGATAATAATATATTTTTGAGAAATATTTTCTAGAAAAAATATTTTTGGAATAAAATTGATTTTCGATTGAAGAGAGAAATAAATTCATATTTACATGAAAAATATTATAAATATTTTTAAGTACAAAAGAGTGGGATATGGTACTATTACTTGAAATTGTCGTCAATAACTTTAGGGGAAGATAATTCATTAGTTTATTGATATATGGATCATAAAAATTTATCATCAGAAACAAAATCATAAATAATCCTGATAAACTATAAGAGTGTAACTTAAAATCATTACCACTTTGAAAACATTGAATCATAATACCCATGAAGGAATAATATAAAATGGAACTTATAATATCACGAGGATAAATAAATTGATGGTATTACAGTTCGAGCTGATTTATATACACCTCTTGAAAGAATATAGGTTCCTAAAATAACATACCTATGAAACATGAAAAATTGAGACAAGAATTCTATATCTTACTTCTTATATTTCATCATATGAAATAAAAACTTATGTATAATTAATGTAAGTTTATTATAAATATATTAAAAAAAAGTATATATATCATATAATATAATATTTTCTAATGAAAATTTATTACCTATTTATTAAAAATTTTATGTTAAAGTTACGTCTTGGGTAATAACATATTTATTTTTCGTATATGTTTTGATTTTTTATTTTTGATCCTATTATTTATATAATATTTTAATTATATTCTGTATATTGAACATGATATAAATAAAATATATATTTAGTATATATGTATTTATATTAATCTATAAAATTTAGTGATTGAAAATGAAATATAACATTGATAGTGATGGTATGTTGTACGTATGGATGAATGCTCTTTCTATTTTGTTATCGGATTGAAATAAAGAAAATTAAATGATATATTATAATTATAGAATCATTTTTATGTCATATATATCAAATTTTATCATTAAAATCATCCTTATTACATTTCATGTATCGTGTGAATGAATCACACGCTTCTTGAGGCAGTAGTCTTCCGTACACATGAGCGATGTTATCATTTTCCAAAAAAATGTAAATCATGAAGGTATGTGTGATATAATAATTTAAAAATTATAATAATATCATAAATATAATATATAAACCGTAAATACATCAATATTTCCATCCTTTAGGTGTGGTAATGGAATAATTAATGACATCGGTTTGCAAGGCGGTAGTCTGCCGTACACACGAACGATGATTTCGCAACCCAGTTGGCAGAAGTGGGGATGGTTATAGGACATGAACATGAAATAAAAATTATAATTATATAAAATATAACGTTTTTATAATGTCAAATTTTTATAATGAGAAATGAATTAGTTGGAGGATGAAATAAATAAAAAACACCAATTGATGAACGTTATCTATTCTTCGGGAATCCTCTATAGGTTTGCAACTAAATCCTTCCTTGGATAGATTTATATTCAAGAAAATGATTCTAGGATGAGAGGTGTGAATTTAATAAGGTATTTGGGAATGTATTGTCCAAAAAAAGGGTTTAATGGTGTGAATAGGAGAGACAAAGAAGTGTCCTTTTATATGTGAGGTGAGTGGAACACTTGTAATGTTCAGAATGAGAGAATTCCACACATGTTTTTTTCATATCATAAGGCTCAAATAATGAAACATTCTCTATAATATAACGTATAAGGTCAAAATATTTCCATGAAATTGGGTTTTTAAATGTTTTGGTTTTTTTTAACCCTTATCTTTTTATTTTAACCCCTGGTAAACCCAATTTTACATTAACCACTCTAAATAATTTTTACTATTTGTACTATTCATTTTAGTAAAAAATAATTTTTAAAATATTATATAATATAAATTAATATGATTGAAAAATGGAATCTATTTTTTAAAATTTTATTCATATAATTAGTCAAATTTAATTTAATAATTGATCTCGAAGACGAGATGAGAAATCATATTATTAAAGAGAAAATGATCAAAAGTTTATAATGTTTTTATATCAAAATTCAATATGAAATTGATTCCAATGAAATAAATTTGATTATTTGATCAATAATTGAACAAATTTTACATTAAAAAATTTTTAAATATAATTTATCTTTATAAATAAATTATATGAAATTGAAATTTTTAATTAAAAGTAAATATTTTTCACTATTAATCAAAAAATGAAACATTTCCTACAACACCCTAATATTTCATAGTACGTTATCTCTTTAATGTAATTCAATAGCATGCACTACACACAACACCGAGTTCGAGCGCACAAAGACTTACCACACTAGCCATTAAAAAATCGGTTATGAATAGTATTAACCACATTTTTAATTTTATATATTTACAATATAATTTTAGCATTCATATTTTTTGTTTCTTAGACATAATATAAGGAAAAAATTCAACTTTTCAAATAAAAGAAGTATTTTTTTCAAAAAATGTAGTTGTGCTACCTTTTGATGGAGAACCCTTTTTAAATCCAAAATAATAACTCTAGTACCTTTTACATACTATGATGTTATTATAAATATGGAACAAAAATATTCATTATTCTATCAATCCTATTAATGTCAAATTCACCATACGTGCATACGTACGGCTTACCGTCTACACGTCGTGGTATAGTTTATTATTCAACACTTTATTATTTGGATGGGTATAAGAATGAGTATAATTGATAAAAATAATAAATATAAAATTTTAATGATTATATATATATAATATACCATCCAATTATATACAATTTCACCATCAATAGAATTATATCACCGCTCATGCGTACGTACGTCTTACTATCTCCTCGACGCGATGAGATTCATTTCCATGTTCACCATTCAATGATGATTGTAAATATATATATTATTAATAAGTATGTAATATATGAAATAATAATTCTATTGGAAATATATATATATATATATATATCTGGGTGTGTGTGTGTGTGTGTTTACATATATCTCATTCTCTTACTTTCGTTCCATATGATTTGAAAACGGAAACGGTGTTTATGTGTACGTACAACCTACCCTCTCCATAAACGGTGTTTTCCATTTCAGATATCTATATATTATACATACTTATACTCTGAATATATATGATACATAAATAATTTTTTTTCGAGAATCAATTAAATCATGATATAAGTTATATGATCAAGAATAACATGTTAAAACACGTATGATAAAGAAATATATTATTACTTGCAATGTTATTTTAACATAGAAATTATTATTAAATGGGTATTATAAATCCATAAATGAATAATTTATGATATCATAAATATGAATATGGTTCATTTATAATTTAATAACATACTATGGTTATTATACATGAGGTTAAACGTACCCTCAACCAAAGGAAAGTACAAGTTACGGGTTAATTTCTCAATATCATTATTATCCGAGATTGTTTATGTGTAAGTATTTAATAAGAAATTTTTGTCAACCATGTCCATGTTTCATTAATTTTTTTTTCAAAATTAATATTTTAAGGTTTTGTGGAAGGTACTATTTAACAAGATCAGCATTTTAAATGTTTTGATGATTTATTTTTCTTAATCTTTTTAATTAATTTCCAGGTTTTAAAAATGATTTAAAGGATTTATTTATATGGAAATGATTGTTTTAAAATGATAATTCATTTAAAAATTCTCAAATTGGTATGTGATAATTTGATTCAAAAATATCTTTTAAATGACATCCTTTATAAATGTGTGACTTCAAAATCATTTCACAAGAAGGGAAATTTCTCTCAAAGAGTTTTATTGATCATTTCCAACTATATCGACATCCTTTAGTGGATATTATTCTTGATTGAGGTTGATATATTATAATAAAATATTATGTATTGTATTGAATGAGTTATGATATGTTTTACTATGGATGTTCTATTTTTATACCATTCATTGTTTATTGTTAAAGTATTGACATTTCATATGCTAGTTTTAATACGAATGTTTATGTTATGTTTCAACATTTTCATATGAGGAATGCATTGGACTTAGTATGTGATGTGTGGAGCCTGCTATAGCTCCTCGATGCATCGGTTGGTCTCATGAGACAAATTAGTTTCTTGGCAGAAGGCCTTGGAAAAAATTTTATTTTTAGTCTTGGAACGAGGCCTTGAATATGTGGTTATGATGTCTGGTATTATGCATTCCATCATTATGAAATTATCTATTGATATTACATGTGATTATTCGACTAGTATAATATCCATGTGAATAAGTTAATGTCAATATTTGATTTATATTTTCCTTATTATGCTGATTTTTATGTTTAAAAGGCTTTTGTTTTATTCTTATACATTTCCTTAAATGTTTATGCTTATTTATGATAGTTTCTGCTATATTGTTATCCTTACTGAGCATCTGAACTCACTCCTTTCTTATATTTTATTTTCCCTAGGATATAAAGAAGAGTATTATGATTGATATTCAGGGTTTTTCTTGGGGGAATAATGGAGTTCTCAAAGGATTATTAATTTTGTGTTTTATTTTAGAAATTTTAATGGAACGTTCATATATGTAATATATTTTCCATGAGTGCTAAAATGATCTGTCCATTGGGACTTGATTCCTTGTAATCATGCCATTGTGTTAAAATAATACAAGGACTCTGGGTAACTGGGGTTGGGGAATTATAGTGGGTTTTAGGGGCAGTTTAGCGACATCCTTGGAAATAGATTTAGATAAACTCTGATTTTGAAACATTACCCTAAAATATACTTTGATGATTAGTATAGAAGAACTTCCTAGAATTTGAGTATTGTAGAGATTTTGTGAATTTTCCAATAAATACATCCCTGTCTCGATATGAGTAGTTAGAGGTAGGTCTGGCACAAATGTATCTAGGGGTAAAACCTAAAAACACCGCTTTGATCTAGACTCGACCGGGAACTGGTGCACAACAACGGGCCTTCTTGCACTCTTGGTTACAACAGTCCAAGGGAATATGCTTAGGATAATTCACATTTTCTTTACAAACCATTATGAAGGATATATGGGTAAATATTTCTGCAAAGAAAACATTTTATGATTATGATAGTAGGTGTGTGAAAATCTTCATTTAATGTTGAGAATTTTTCTAGTTTTTGGATTATACATTATGATATGATCTAGCCTAGTGTATGTAGTTATTTATAAATGGCTCCCAGTAGAAGTAATGAGAACTCTATAAATATGCATGATCAAAAGAGTATGAATGATCCTATCTTTCATAGTCTTAAGACAACATTTTGAAGGGAAATAGCCTCCCATGTATACTCATCATTTTAGGAAATAGTATCATTTGTTGATAAGATAAGTAAATAATTCTCTCATTCATATGGATTTTAAGGGAAGATAGAGAAGAAGAGGATGGAATATAAAAATATGGATAATGTGAAGAAGGGAATGAAATATTTTTCCATGTGTGATAACTGTGGAACGTATCACCTTGGAAAATGAATGAACGGAATGGGTGTTTGTTATCAGTGTGAAAAAACGACACAAACTTCATGATTTCGAGGGTAAAAAAGGTTTCAAATGTACAATGATTCATCTGCAAGGAGTTGAGACACTATTCAAATAAATTTCCAAATCATCATAGTATACCCCAAACGATGTAGTTAGATAATAATCAGGTTATGATACTACCACAGATAAAGAGGAACGATTAGTGTTTTTATGTTGTTATTAATGAATTTTATCTTTTGAGTATTTTATTAATGATGTAAAAGTTATAATAATTAAAAATTATATAAGTATTATCTTGTAGTACTATTTCATTAAGGATTTGAGATTGTATGGTACCACGTAAAGTGAAATTTTTTCAAGTAAAACACTTTGGAAAATATATGGTTGGGGGAAATATAACCCTTAATATGTTTCTGAAACTAAGATAATGATTTCATAATAAGTTATAATTGAGTTGGATAATGTATATTAGATATTATTGACTACCTTGGAACAAATTAATTGTTGGTTTATTCCATCATTGTTGGAGTTTACAACTTTTTTGGATGTATGGAGTATATCTGGTATTCTCTTCGGAATAAGGGAGAATGAACGTATGAAATAAGTTTTTTTTGTAATTCAAGATGTTACCATGTTTTAAGAAAATACATGATGAAGATATTAACATGTTATTATATGGAAAAAATATATCTTTATTATGTTTATCTTCAATATAAATTTTTAGACTGTGAGTTTGGACATAAGTAATTTTGGATAATTCTAAAGGTTGGAATGGAGTAAGTTGAGCACCTGATATTTTTTATGTGGTTAAAGTATAATTTATTGTATACTTTGACCTAAACATTTGTATTTTAGTAAACATACATAGGATTAAGGAAACCCTTTTGGACATTATGATTTATTAAATGTGCTTGAGGCGTAAAAAAATCATTTTTGAACATTCATTTCATAGTGTAAGTGATGAAGTAAAAATTGAACTATGCACAACAAAATGTTGAGAATATGATTATGACAGGTAATAAAATCATGTATGTTTTCTTGAGTCCTTATCTTGATATTAAATTAATCCCTTCTCTTTAAAGAAAAGTATCTAAAAAAATTTGTTATCCTAATACCTTATTTTTTTTAACCGATGACACTTTAAATCATCATAGATTGATGACTTTGAGGCCCTCAATTTTACATTTATTGTTCACTTATTTGTGATTGATGAACTCAATCACTCCCTATAAATATTTACATTTTTCCTCAAATTAGGTGTCTATAATTTCCACCAATGTTCTCCTATTCAAAACCCTAACTTGGAGGTGATGTATTCATTTCCCTTTCCCACTTATTAAGTCTAAATATTATTAACCCTATTTGTGATGTGTTTTTTCCACAAATGTATTTTCTATTTTCATCCTTTTATTTTTCAAAGAACAATTTCAAATTGAGAGGACACAATTTACTAAATGAGGGGATAATTTAACACCCCAATATTTCATAGTATGTTATCTCTTCAAAGTAATTAAATAGCTTGCGCTACACGTAACACTAAGTTCGAGTGCACCACAACATACCAAACTAGCCATTCAAAAAGAGGTAATGAATATTATTAACCACATTTTGAATTTTATATATATCCTATATAATTTTAACATTCAAATTTTTTGTTTCTTATACATAATATAAGGACAAATTCAAATTTTTAGAAAAAAGAAATATTTTTCAAAAAATGTAGTTTTTCTACATTTTAAGGGAGAAGCCTTTTTAAATCCAATATTTGACACTTTTATATATTCCTTTTAGTGAAATTAAATTATTATTTAGAAGCATGACAAAAAAAGTAGTTTGGATAAATTTTTTGTACTTTTCTAATAACATTCATATTTTGATGAATAATGAAAAATACTAAATTTTAATTGAAAAAACATTTTTAATCGAAATAATTTATTGTGTTAAATTTTTAATTTTAGTGGTTTTAAAGTATAGTTAGATTATGTTTTTAACATTTAATATAATACAGGTCATTATAAGTAATTTTACATTCAAATTGGACATAAACACATGACAATATTTTGATAGTTTTTAATTTTTAAAAATACGGTTTTTGGTTTTGACAACCGGGATGAATTTTAAATTAATTAATGAAACATCTATATTTTGAATTTGGTAAAATGTATTACATTTTTGAATTTTAAATATCAAAATTATCTTGGGGTGAATTTTAGGTCTTTTTTTTTGAAAACATTCTATTTTTGATCAATCATGAAAAACACTACGTTATTGATTAAAACTGACATTTATTTAAATGATAATTATTTTTTATTTATATTTATCTTAAAGTAAAAAATATTTAAGTAATACCTATATTAGTCCAATGTAATTCATTGGAGTCATTTTATAATAATATTATATATATAAACTTATATTGAACTTTTTAACATATTTTACCCACCTTCTTTGCAAATTTGCAAATTTGCATAAAACGTAATTTTACTACTTCTATGAATTGAATTTCAAAAATACAAGAGACACGGTTGATATTTGTAATTAAAATTTGGTTCAATAGGACGAAAATAATTTTTGGTGAATAATAACATTTTAATTGTATTTACCACAGTTAAAAGTTAATAGGGTAATTAAAGATAAAAATGATATTATAATTACCCTAACACATGTGATAATTCAATTGGATAAGTTTATTTCGACCAAAATAAACCTTAGGAATAAAATATGACCATTTTTTATCCTCTTGTATTAGATTAGGACATTTATTTTTATTTTATTTAAAGAAGAGTTAAAAGTGTTAAATTCAAATTTTAATAACTAAACCATTTTTAATATAGGGTAATTCATAAGATAATTTAGACTATAAATATTTATTAGAAATATAAAAATATTTCCCACAATATTTTATATTATTTATAATTATTATAAATTAAATAATATAATTTATTTATGACACAATGATGATACAATAATTACTTTATTAATTAAAGATTAAAATAATTGATATTTTAAATATCAAAATAAATGTAAATTGAGACTTTTGATGCATTCCACAAATTTTATATGTTAATATCACATGTTATGGTGTATTTTGTTCTATTGTTTTTAAGTAAACAAGTTTTTTTGACGTTCCAAAAAAACAAATACTAAATAGTGTCAAAATTGACGAAAAAGAGTTTTTAAAACAAATACTATATTATTATATGATATAATAATCATAAAAATATAAGGTTAAGCCAGAGGACTTATATAATGATATATATGACATTAATGAACCACTTTAGGTTCTATTTTAATTTTATAGTATGTTTATTAACCTTGTAATCTAAAAATACAAGAAGACATGATAAAAGTTAGATTATTTAACTAAGAGTTAAATCAACATTTATGGTTAATATGGTGACCTAAACTTGTCTAAAACCTATTGGTTGAGAGGATTTCGACCCATATACACCTTATACTCGAGAGAAATCTATTTTTAGCCATTATAAACCAAAAATTATTTTATAATAAGATAACATTTCAAGATTTTCCTAAAGTGACCCTCACCTCTCCTATAAAAGGGTACTTCCCCTTCTCTCAAAATCACACATCCAAAGCCATTTGGCACAGCCAAACCATGCTCAAATATCCTCCCAACTACCTTCACTTCAACCTAGAGGCCTTTTTTGATCATAAATCCAACCTATGGTTCCTTTTTTATCAAATCAAAAGGAGGCACCCGAAGAAGAGGTAATGATTTCATCACCTCTTTCAAAGTTCTTTCCTTCTTCCACTTTCACTTTATTTGTTGTTTCTAAACCAAAATAATAACTATATGACCTTCTACATACTGTGATGCTATTATATATATGGTACAACCATATTCATTATTCTATCGATCCTATGAATGACAAGGTCACCATACGTTTGTACGTACGCCTTAACATCTCTATGTCGTGGAGTAGTTTGTTATTCAACACTTCATTATTTGGATGGCTATCATAATGAGTATAATTGACATAAATAATAAATATAAAATTTTAATTATTCTCTCTATATAATATACCATCCAATTACATGCGGTTTCACCATCAATATAATGATATCATCGCTCATGCGTACGTACGACTTACCGTCTCCACGGCGCGATGAGATTTATTTCCACGTTCACCATTCAATTATGATTATAAATATATATATATATTATTAATAATTATGTAATATATGAAATAATAATGCTTCTGTAAAATTAATATATTTATATATATATATATTCATATATCTCATTCACTTACTTTCGTTCAATATGATATGAAAACGGAAACTGTGTTTATGTGTACGTAAGGCCTACCATCTCCGTAAATGATGTTTTCCATTTCATATATCTATATATTATAAATATATATATTATGAATATATAAGATACATAAATAATTTATTATATTCTGGAATAAATTAAACCGTGATATAAGTTATACGATCAAGAATAAAAAGTTAAAACATGTATGATAAAGAAAGCGATTATTTTCTGAAATGTTATTTTAGCATAGAAATTATTATTAAATGGGTAGTATAAATCCATAAATGAATCAAGTATGATATCATAAATATGAATACAGTTATTTGATAATTTAATAACATACTATGGTCATTATACAGGAGGTTAAACATACCCTCAACCAAAGTAAAGTCCATGGTAAGGGTTAACACCTAAATCTCATTATTATCCTAGATTGTCTATATGTAAGTATTTACTCAAACATTTTTTTTCATCCATGTCCATGTTTCATAAAAATGATTTAAAAATGAATATTTTAAGGTTTTTTGGAAGGGAATCATTATCAATATAGACATTTTAAATGTTTTAATGATATATTTCCATAAATATTTTTAATTAATGTCATTGTATTAAAAATTATTTTAAGTATTTATTTACATGAACATGAATTTTTAAAAATTTTAATTACATTCAAAAGATTCAAAGTTGTATGGGACTATTTTTTTTCAGAAATCTTTTTTAAATGAATTCCTTTATAAATGCATGACTTTTAAATGATTTCACAAAATGGGAAATTTCTCTCTAGGAGTTTTACTGATCATTTTCAACTATGTCAACATCCTTTACTAGATATTATTCTTGATTGAGGTTGATTTTTTATAATACAATCTTCCGTATTTTATTGAATGAGTTATGATATTTTTGACTCTAGATGTTCTATTTATATACCATTTATGGTTTATGGTTAATGTATTGAAATTTTGTATGATAGATTTAATATGATTGTTTATGTTATGTTTCTACATTTTCATATGAGACATGCATTGGACTTAATAAGTGACGGGTGGAGCCCACTATAGCTCCTTGATGCATCGGTAGGTCTCATGAGACAAATTATTATCTTGGCACAAGGCCTTAAAAAAAATTATTTTTAGTCTTGACACGAGGCCCTGACTATGTGGTTATGATGTTCGACATTAAGCATTCCATCATAATGAAATTATCTATTGATATTACATGTGATTATTAGACTAGTAGATTATCCATGTGAATAAGTAAATGGAATTTTTAGATTTATCTTTTATATATTATAATGATTTTTATGTTTAAAAGTCTTTTGTTTTAGTCTTATACCTTACCTTATGTTTTTTTTATTATTTATGATAGTTTCCTCTACATTGTTATCCTTACTAAGAATCTTAGCTCACCCCTTTCTTATGTAATATTTTTCACAGTATTATAAGAAGTGTATTATAATTGATATACAGGGTTAATTTAGGGGAATAATGGAGTTCTTGAAGGATTTTTTATATTGTGCTTTATTTTAGAAATTATAATGTAACATTCATATATGTAATATATTTTCCAAGACTAATAAACTGAGCAGTCCTTCGAGACATGATTCCTTGTAATCATCCCAATGTATAGAAATAATGCACCGGATTTGGGTAATTCGGGTTTGGTCATTACAATTAGTATCAGAGTAAGTGTAGAAACAACCTTGGAAATTGGTTTGATAAAGTCTGATTTTGAAACATTTCCCTAAGATAGACTTTAATGATTAGTATAGAAGAATTTTCTAGAATTTTAGTAATGTATAGATTTTGTGAATTTTCCAAGAAATACAACCCTGTCTGGATACGAGCAGGTAGAGGTTTCTCTGGCACAGATGTATCTTGAGGTAAAACCCAAAAAAACCTCTTTAAGCTAGACTCGAACGAGAACTGAAGCACAATAACGGGCCGTTTCTGCACTCTTGGTTACGACACTCCCTGGGGATATGCTTAGGATAATTCAAATTTTATTTACAAACCATTATGAAAGATTTATGAGTAAATATGTTAGAAAAGAAACCATTTTCTTATTATGATATGAGATGTGCGAAAATATTCAATTAATGTTGAGAATTTTTCTAGTTTTTGGATTATACATTATGATATGATCTAACCTAGTGTACGTATTCATTTAGAAATTTCTCCCAATAAAATGAATGAGAACTCCACCTATAGGCGTGATCCAAAAAGTAATAAGGATCGTATCTTTCATGGTCATAATCTAACATTTCAAAGGTAAATAGCCTCCCATGTATTCTCATCATTTCAGGAAATAATATCATGAGTTAATAAGATAAGTAAACAATTATCTGAGTCATATTCCATTAAAGTGAGGCCAAAGAAGAAGAGGATGGAAGAGAAAAAGTTGGATAAAGTGAAAAAGGGAAAGAAGGAATTTACCATGTGTGATAACTGTGGAAATAATCTCCTTGGTATATGCTTTAATGGAATGAGAGTTTGTTATTAGTGTGAATAAAAGGACACAAAGTTCGTGATTTCAAGGTTAAGAAAAAGGTATCAAATGTACAATGATTCATCTACAAGGAGTTGGGACACTGTGAATCAATGTCCAAATAATCAGTTTACACCCCAAAAATGCTATTAGATAATAATCAAGTTAAGATACTACCAGAGATGAAGAGGAATGATTAGTTTTCTTATGTTGTTATTAAAGACTTTTGTCATTTAATTTTTGTATTAATGATTTAAAAGTTATAATAATTTTAGTGTATATAAGGAGTGTACTATAGTACTATTTCATTAAGTATTTGAGATTGTATGGTACCAAGTAAAGGGATACAGTTTCAAGTAAAACACTTTGGAAAATATATGGTTGGGAGAAATATAACCCATAATATATTTATGAAACTGAGATAATGATTTCTGATTAAGATAAAATTGAGTTGGATAAATTATATTGGATATTATTGACTACCTTGGAACTAATTAATAGTTTGTTTATTCCATAGTTGTTGTCGATTACAACATTTTGGGATATAAGGAGTATATCTGGTACTCAATAAGGAATAAGGGAGAATGAACATATTCAGTAAGTTTTTATGGTAATTCCGGGTGATACTATGTTTTAAGACAATACATGATGAAGGTATTCACATGTTATTATGTGGAAAAAATATATCATCATTATGTTTACCTCCCATATAATTTTTTTGACTATGAGTTTGGACATAATTATTTTTGGATAAGTCTACAGGTTGGAATAGAATAAGTTGAGCACCTGATATTTTTTATGAGGTTAAAGTATAATTTATTGGAAACTCTGACCAAAACTTTTGGATTTTAGTAAAAATATAGAGGATTAATGAAATACTTGTGTACATTATGATTTATCAAATGTGCTTTAGGCGTAAAAAATAATTTTTGAACTTTCATTTCCTAGTGTAAGGGATGAAGTGAAAATATATCTATGCACAACCAAATGATGAGAATATGATTATGACAGGTAATGAAATCAAGTATTTTTTCTTGAGCTCATATATTGATAGTAAATTAATCTATCCTCTTCAAAAGAAACTATATAAAAAAGTTTTTATCCCAATAACTTATGTTTTTTTGTACCGATAATACTTTAAATAATTATAGATTGATGGTTTTGAGGCCCTGAGTTTTACATTTATTGTTCACTTGTTTGTTATTGATGATCTCAGTCACTCCCTATAAATATTTTCGTTTTCACTCTAATATGGTGTCTATAATTTCCACCAATGTTCTTCTATTTGAAACCCTAATTTGATGGTTACTTTTTCATTTCCCTTTCCCTCTTCTTAATAATAAATTTTATTAACCCTATATCCATTGTAGGTTTTCCACAGAGGTATTTTCTATTTTCAACCTTTCATTTTCAAAGAACAATTTCATATTGTGAGGACACAATTTATTTAAGTATCGGAGAACGTAACACCCCAATATTTCATAGTACATTATCTCTTTAAAGTAATTCAATAACTTTCGCTACATGCAACACCGAGTTCGAGCACACCACGACTTACCAAACCAGCTGTTCAAAAAGTAGTTATGAATAGTATTAACCACATTTTAAATTTTATATATATCATATATAATTTTATCATTCAACTTTTTTGTTTCTTGGAAATAATATAAGGACAAATTCTATTTTTCAGATAAAAGTGGCATTTTTCAAAAAATGTAGTTTTTCGGTCTTTTAATAATGAACCATTTTTTAATCCAATATTTGAATCTTTTACATATTCAATTTAGTGAAATTAAATACTTATTTAGAAGTGAGACATAATATTTTAGATTGGAGAATTTTTTTGTACTTTTCTGATAATTTTCATATTTTGACGAATAGTGAAAATACTAAATTTCAATTGAAAAAATATTTAATCGAAATAATTTATACTGTTAAATTATGGATTTGAGTTATTTTAAAGTATAATTAGATTATTTTTCATAATTTAATATAATTTCTTTCATTATAAGTAATTTCACATTTAAATTTGACATAAACATATGTCAATCTTTTGATAGTTTTTACTTTTTAAAACCCCACTTTTTTGTTTTGACAATTGGGATTAATTTTAAATTAATTTATGAAACTTATATGTTTTTAATTTATTAAAATAGAATTAATTTTGGAATTCATGATATCAAAATTTTCTTAGAGTGAATTTTTGGTATTTTTATGAAATCTTTCAATTTTTAATGAATAGTGAAAAACCCAATGTTATTGATTAAAACCGACTTTTATTTAAATAATAATTATATTATATTTAAATTTATTTTGAAGTAAAAATATATACATAATACTTATATTATTCCAATGTAATTAAATGGAGTCATTTTATAATAATATTAGATATATAAAATCATATTGAACATTTTAATGACTTTTACCCACCTTCTAGGCATATTTTCAAATGTGCATAAAATATAATTTTACAGCTTCTGTTAATTGAATTTCAAGAATCTTAGAGACATGTTTGATATCAGTAAGTAAAATTTGGGTCAATAGAAAAAGATAATTTGTGATGAAAAGTAACTTTTGAATTTTATTTACCACGGTTAAAAGTAAATAGGGTAATTAAAGGTAAAAATGATATTATAATTACCATAACCGAAGTTCTAATTACATTTTGTATGTTTATTTAGAACAAAATAAACCTTATTAAAAAATATATGATCCTTCTTTATCCACTTGGATTAGATTGTGACATTTATTATTATTTTATTTAAAGAAGAGATATAAGTGTTAAATTCAAATTTTATTAACGAAAAATTTTTAATATAGGGTCATACATAAGATAATTTCGACTATAAATATTCATTATAAATATAAAAATATTTCATACGTCATGGTATTTTATTTATAAATTTTAGAAATTAAATAATTAAATTTATTTATGAAAAAATGATGATGTAGTAATTACCTTATTAATGAAAGACTAAAATAATTGATATTATAAATATAAAAATAAATGTAAATTGATACTTTATATTCATTGAAAAATTTTATAGGTTAATATGACATGTTAGGGTTGATTTAATGTATTTTTTTCTAATTAATCATGTTTTTTTGACTTCCAAAAAAACAAATACTAAATATTGTCAAAATTGATGTAAATGAGTTTTTAAAACAAATATTGTATTATTAAATGATATAATAATACTTGAAATATAAGGGTTAGAAAAAGGAATTATTTAATTATATATATGTCATTAATTAACCACTTTAGGTTTCATTGGAATTTTACAGTATGTTTATAACCATGTAATATAAAAATACAAGAAGACATGATAAAAGTTAAACTATTTTACTAATAGTTAAATCTAAAAGATAAGGTTAATATGGTGACCTAAACATGACTAAAACCTATTGGTTGAGATTATTTATATCCATATCCACCTTAGACTCGAAATAAATCCCTTTAGAGCCATTATAAACCGAAAATAAGTTTATAATAAAATAAAATTTCAAGCTTTTCATAAAGTGAACCTCGCCTCTATTATAAAAGGGAACTTCCCCTTCCCTCAAAATCACACCTGCAAAGCCATTTGGATTGGCCAAAACATTCTCAAATATCCTCATTACTACATTCACATCAACCTATAGTACTTACAGTGATCAGAACTCCAACCTATGGATCCCTTTTGATTAAATCAAAAAGGAAGCACCTGAAGAAGACGTAATTATTTCATCACCTCTTTCAAAGTTCTTTTTTCTTCCACTTCCTATTTCTTTGTTATTTCCATAAAAAAATAATAAAACTAGTACCTTATACATACTGTGATGGAATTACAAATATTTTACAACCATATTCATTATTCTATCCATCCTATGAATGACAAAGTCACCATACATGCGTACGTACGGCTTACCGTCTCCACGTCGTGGTGTAGTTTGTTATTCAACACTTCATTATTTGGATGGGTATAATAATTACTATAATTGACGTAAATAATAAATATACCATGTTAAATATTCTGTATATATAATATAACATCGAATTACATACAATGTCACCATCAATAGAATGAATACATCGCTTGTGCGTATGTACTACTTACCGTCTCCACGACGCGATGAGAATCATTTCCACGTTCACCATTCAACGATGATTATAAATATATATGTTATTAATAAGTATGTAATATATGAAATAATAATGCTAGTGGAAATATATATATATATATAACTTTGTGTGTTAGTGTGTGTGTGTTTGTGTGTGTGTGTGCATATATCTCATTCACTTACTTTCATTCAATATGATATGAAAACGGAAACGATGTTTATGCATATGTACGGCGTACCGTCTCCATAAACGGTGTTTTCCATTTCATATATCTATCTATTATATATACTTATATTCATAATATATATGATACATAAATACTTTTTTGTATTATGGAATCAATTAAATAATTATATAAGTTATAAGATGAAGAATAACAAGTTAAAACACGTATGATAAAGAAAACGATTATTACACGAAATGTTATTTTAACATGGAACTTTTTATTAAATGGGTTGTATAAATACATAAATGAATCAAGTATGATATCATAAATATTAATATGGTTCTTTTATAATTTAATAACATACTACGGTCATTATATAAGAGGTTAAACGTACCCTCGACCAAAGAAAAGTACATGGTAAGGGTTAATTCCTCAATCTCAATGTTATCCCACATTGTTTATGTGTATGTATTTACTTGGAAATTTTTATCATCCACATACATGTTTCACAAAAAAGTTTTCAAAATGAATAATTTATGGTTTTGTGGAAGGGACTCTTTAGAATGATCAGCATTTTAAATGTTCTAATGATTTATTTTTCTAATTTTTTTAATTAATGTCAATGTTTTAAAAATGATTTTAAGGATTTATTTATATGGACATTACTATTTTAAAATTTTGATTCCATTCAAAAGTTTTAATGTGGTGTGGGAAATTTTGATTCAAAAATATCTTTTAAATGACTTCCTTTATAAATTCGTGACTTTTAAATGATTTCACTAAAAGGGGAATTTCTCTTAAGGATTTTTACTGATCATTTTCAACTATGTCAACATCCATTACTAGATATTATTCTTAATTGAGGTTGATTTATTATAATAAAATCTTTTATATTTTATTTAATGAAGTATGATATGTTTGATTATGTATGTGCTATTTTTATACCATTCATGGTTTATGGTTAAAGTATTGACATTTCGTATGCTAGTTTTAATACGAATGTTTATGTTATGTTTCAACATTTTCATATGAGGAATGCACTGGACATAGTAAGTGATGTGTGGATCCCACTATACCTCCTCGATGCATCAGTAGGTCTCATGAGACCAATTAGTGCCTTGGAACAAGGCCTTGACAATTTTTTTTAGTCTTGGCACCAGGCTTTGACTATTTGGTTATGATGTACGAGATTGTGCATTCCATCATTATGAAATTATCTACTGATATTACATGTGATTGTTAGACAAGTAGAATATCCATGTGAATAATTAAATGGAATTATTTGATTTATATTTTCCATATTATGATGATGTTTATGTTTAAAAGTCTTGTGTTTCAGTCGTATACATTGCCTTATATGTTTATGGTTATTTATTATAGTTTCCTCTATATTGTTATCCTTACTGAGCATCTGAGCTCACCCCATTATTTTGTTTTATTTTTTCCAAGATGCGAAGAATTGTATTATGATTGATATGTAGGTTTATGCTAGGGGAATAATGGAATTCTCAAAGGATTATTTATGTTGTGTTTTATTTTAGAAATTGTATTGTAACATTCATATATGTAATCTATTTTCCATGAATTCTAAACGGATTGGTCCTTCGGAACTTGATTCCTTGTAATCATACCAATGTATTAAAACAATGCACCGACTTTGGGTAATTAGGGTTGGGGTGTTACAGTTGGTATCAAAGGAAGTTTTGCAAATACATTGGAAATAGACTTAGAAAAAATATGATTTTGAAACATTACCCTAATATAGACGTTGAAGATTAGTATAGAATAACATCCTAGAATTTTGGAAATGTAGAGATTTTGTGTATTTCCCAAGAAATACATCCCTGGCTAGATATGAGTCGGTAGAGGCGGCTCTTTCACAGATTTATGTAGGGGTAAATCCAGAAAACACCTCTTTGATCGAGACTCAAATGGGAACTTGTGCACGACAACGGGCCTTGATGCACTCTTGGTTACGACACTCCTGGGGGATATGGTTAGGATAATTCACATTTTCATTACAATCCATTATGAAGTATTTTTGAGTACATATGTGAGCAAGGAAACAATTTTTATGAATATGATATTAGATGTGTGAAAATAGTCAATTAATGTTGATAATTTTTAAAGTTTTGGATTATAGATTATTATGTGATCTAACCGACTGTATGTCATCTTTTAGAAATGGCTCCCAGTAGAAGGAATGAGAAATATAGAAATACACATGATCCAATGAGTAAGAAGGATCCTATAGTTCATGGTCTTAAGCCAAAATTTCGAAGGTAAATAGCCTCCCATGTATTCTCATCATTTGAGGAAATGATATCATGTGTTAATAAGATAAGTAAATAATTCTCTGAGTAATATGGCTTTGAAGGGAAGATGAAGAAGAATATAATGGAAGATAAAAGGATTGATAAAGTGAAGAAGGTAGAGAAGGATTTTCCCACGCGTGATAACTGTAGAAAGAACCACCTTGGTAAATTCTTGAATGGAATGAGAGTTTGTTATAAGTGTGAAAAAAGGACACCCAGTTTGTGATTTCAAGGGTAAGAAGAAGGTTTAAAATGTACAATGCTTCATCTACAAGGAGTGAAGACACAATGCGAATCAATTTCAAAATCATCCAAGTATACCCCAAACGATGCTATTAGATAATAATCAAGTTATGAAACTACCACCTAGGAAGAGGAATAAATAATGTTGTTATGCTGTTATTAAATAATTTTGTCATTTGAGTATTTTATTAATGATGTACAAGTTATAATAATTATCTAGTATTGAAGAAATTCACTGTATTAATATTTCATTAAGGATTTGAGATTGTATGGTACCATGTAAAGTGACATTGTTTCAAGTAAAACACTTTGGAAAATATATGGTAAGGGTAAATGTAACTCTTAATATGTTTCTGAAACTAAGATAATGATTTTAGAATAAGATATAATTGAGTCGGATAAAGTATATTGAATTTTGTTAACTACCTTGGAAATAATTAATTGTTGGTTTATTCCATCATTATTGGAGTTTACAACATTTTTTATTTAAGGAGTATATCCGGTATTCTATAATGAATAAGGGAGCATGAATGTATTCAATAAGGTTTTATGGTAATTTAGGATGTTACCATGTTTTAAGTAAATACATGATGAAGGTATTGACATCTTATTATGTGGAATAAAGAGGTCTTCATTATATTTACCTCCCACATAAATTTTTAAACTGTGAGTTTGGACATAAGTATTTTTGTATAAGTCTAATGGTTGTAATAGAGTATGTTGAGCACCTGATATTTTGAATGAGGTTAAAGTATAATTTATTCAATAATCTGAGCTAAATTTTTTGATTTTAGTAAAAATATAGCGGATTAATGAAATACTTGTGTACATTATGATTTATGAAATGTGCTTTAGGCATAAAAAATAATATTTGAACTTTCATTTCCTAGTGTAAGGGATGAAGTGAAAAAATATCTATGCACAACCAAATGATGAGAATATGATTACGACAGGTAATGAAATCAATTATGTTTTCTTGAGTTTTTATATTGATAGTAAATTAATCTATACTCTTCAAAAAAAAATATATAAAAAATGTTTTATCCTAATACCTTATGTTTTGTTGTACTCATGATACTTTAAATCATCATAAATTGATGGCATTGAGGCCCTCAATTGTACATTTATTGTTCACATGATTGTGATTGATGACCTCAATCACCCCTTATAAATATTAATGTTTTCCTTCCAATTAGGTGTCTATGATTTCCACCAATTTTCTCCTATTTGAAACCCTAATTTGGTGGTGACTATTTCGTTTCCCTTTCCCTCTTATTAAGACTACATTTTATTAACCCTATTTCTGATGTGGGTTTTCCACAAAGGTATTTTCTATTTTAAACCATTTATTTTCAATGAAAAATTTAAAATTGTGAGGATACAATTTTTTGAGGGAGGGTAGAATGTAACACCCCAATATTTGATAGTAAATTATCTCTTCAAAATAATTCAATAGATTGCGCTACACGCATCACCGAGTTTGAGCTCACCACTACTTACAAAACTAGTTGTTAAAAAAGAAATTATGAATAGTATTTAACAAATTTATAATTTTATATATATCCTATATAATTTTTACATTCAAATTTTGTGTTTCTTAGATAATATATATGGATAAATTTAATTTTTCATATGAAGGAAGTATTTTTTTTAAAATGCAGTTTTTTCCACCTTTTTTTGGAGAACCTTTTTTAAATCCAATATTTGACACTTATTTATTAAATTTAAGGAAATTAAATTCTTCTTTATAAGCAGGAAAATAAATTTATTTTTGTTAAAATTTTGGTACATTTCAGATAACTTACATATTTTGATGAATAGTGAAAAATACTAAATTTTAATTAGAAAACACATTTTTTATCGAAATAATTTATAGTGTTAAATTTTTAATTTGAGTGATTTTAAATTATAATTTGATTATATTTTTATCATTAAATATACTTTAGTTCATTATAAGTAATTTCACATTTTAATTGAAGATAAACACAAGCCACTCTTTTGATAGTTTTTAATTTTTAAAAACCCGCTTTTTGGTTCTGACAATGGGGATTAAATTTATATTAACTAATTCAAACTCTTTGTTTCAAATTAGGTAAAATAGACTTAATTTTTGAATTAATAATATCAAAATTATCTTACCGTGAATATCTGGTATTTTTCTGAAAACATTCAATTTTTTATGAATAGTGAAAAACACTATGGATTAAAATCGGCTTTTATTTTAATAATTATTATTTTTTATTTAAATTTATTTTAAAGTAAAAATATATAAATAATACTTATAATAGTCCAATTTAATTCATTAGAGTCATTTTATAATAATATTATATGTATAAAAGTTTATTGAACTTTTTAACGTCTTTTACCCACCTTCTAGGCACATTGGCAATTTTGCATAAAACGTAATTTTGATGCTTCAATAAATTTAATTTCAAAACATCGAGAGACACTATTTATATCATTTTAAAATATGTTGTTCAATAGGATGAAAATAATTTTTTGGAATAGTAACATTTGAATTTTATTTACCAAAGATAAAATTAAATAGGATAATTATGGTAAAAATGATATTATAATTACCCTAACACATGTCATAATTCTATTAGATATGTTTATTTTGACCAAAATAAACATACGAATAAAATATGATCCTTCTTTATAAACTTGGATTAGATTAAGACATTTATTATTATTTTATATAAAGATAAGTTAAAAGTGTTAAATTCAACATTTAATAATTAAAACATTTTTAATATAGGTTCATACATAAGGTAATTTCGACTATAAATATTATATAGAAAGATAAAAATAATTCCTAAATCATGGTAATTTATTTATAATTTTTAGACTTTAAATAATTAAATTTATTTATCACACAATGATGATTTAGTAATTACCTTATGAAAGAAAGATTAAAATAATGAATATTATAAATATCATAATAAATGAAAATTGAGACTTTTAATGCATTAAACTAATTTTATAAGTAAATAAGACATTTTAGGGTTGATTTAATGTATTTTTTGTGAAGTAATCAAGTTTTTTTTACTTTCACAAAAAAGAAAAACTAAATAGTGTCAAAATTGACCTAAATGAGTTTTCAAAACAAATACTATATTATTAAGTGATATAATAATCCAAAAAATATAAGGTTCGGCCAAAAAACTTATATAATGATAGATATGTCATTAAGTAACAACTTTAGGTTATTTTATAATTTTATAGTATGTTTATTAACCAGTTAATGTAAAAATACAAGAAGACATGGTAAAAGATAAACTATTTAACTGAGAGTTAAATATAAAAGATAAGGTTAATATGGTGACCTAAACTTGTCTAAATCCAATTGTTTGAGAGGATTTCGATCCATCCTCACCTTAACCAATAAATAAATCCATTTTGAGCCATTATAAACAGAATATGAATTTATAATAAAATATAATTTCAAGATTTTCCTAAAGTGACCCTCACCTCTCTTATAAATGGGTACTTCACCTTCTCCCAAAATCACACCCCCAAATCCATTTTTCTCAGAAAAAAAACTGATTAAATATAATCCCAACTACTGTCACAAAAAAAAATGAGTCCTTAATTTTAACATAAAGATCACCTTATGTTCCCTTTTGATCAAATAAAAAGAAAGCACCAGAAGAAGAGGTAATTATTTCATCATCTCTTTCAATGTTCTTTTCTTCTTCCACTTCCTCTTACTTTTTTTTCCATACCAAAATAATATCTCCAGTAACTTCTACATACTGGGATGTTATTATAAATATGTTACAACCATATTCATTATTCTATCCATCCTATGAATGACAAAGTCACTATACATGTGTATGTACAACTTAACGTCTCTACGTCATGGTGTAGTTTGTTATTCAACACTTCATTATTTGTATAGGTATAATAATGAGTACAATTGATGTAAATAATAATTTTAACACAATAGTGATTCTATATATATAATAGACCATCCAATTACTTATTATTTCACCATGAATAAAATGATATAATCGCTCGTGCATACGTACGGCTTACCGTCTCCACGACACGGTGAGATTCATTTCTGCGTTCACCCTTCAACGATGTTTATAAATACATATATTATTAATAAGTATGTAATATAATAAATAATAATTCTACTATATATATATATATGTATTTACATATATCTGATTCACCTACTTTCGTTCAATACAATATGAAAACGGAAGCAACGTTTATGCGTATGTACGGCCTACAGTCTCCATAAACGGTGTTTTCCCTTTCATGTATCTATCAATTATACATACTTATATTAGGAATATATATGATACATTAATAATGTTTTATATTATGGAATCAATTAAATCATGATATAAGTTATATGATCAAGAATAACAAGTTAAAACAAATTTGATAAAGAAACTGATTATTACCACAAATGTTATTTTAACGTAGAAATTATTTTTAAATGGGTAGTATAAATCCATAAATGAATCAAGTATGATATCATAAATATTAATATGGTTCTTTTATACTTTAATAACATACTATGGTCATTATACAAAAGTTTAAACGTACCCTCGACCAAAAGAAAGTACAAGGTAAGGGTTAATTCTTCAATCTTATTATTATTCAAGATTGTTTATGTGTAAGTATTTACTGGGAAATATTTATCATCCATGTACATGTTTCATAAAAAAAATTAAAAATTACCATTTTAAGGTTTTTTTGGAAGGGAATCTTTAGCAAGATCATCATTTTAAATTTTTTATTGAATTGTTTTTAATATTTTTAATTAAAGTCTATGTTTTAAAAATGATTTTAAAGATAAATATATATGGATATGATTGTTTTAAAATGTTAATTCCTCTCAAAAGATTCAAAGTGGTATGGGAAACATTGATTCGAAAATCTTTTTTAAATGAATTCCTTTATAAATTTTTGACTTTTAAATGATTTCACAAAAAGGGAAATTTCTATCAAAGAGTTTTACTGATAATTTTCAATTATGTCAACATCATTTACTAGATAATATTCTTTATTGATGTGGATTTATTAGAATACAATCTTTCATATTGTATAGAATGAGTTATGATATGTTTGACTTTGGATGTGCTATTTTTATAGCATTCATGGTTTATGGTTAATGTATTGACATTTCGTATGATACTTTTAATATGAATGTTTATTTTATGTGTCTACATTTTCATATAAAGAATGCATTGGAATTGGTAAGTAACGGGTGGAGCCCATTATAGCTCCTCGATGCATCAGAAGGTCTCATGAGACAAACTAGTGTTTTGGCACAAGGACTAGACAATGTTTTTATTTGAAATCTTGGCACGAGGCCTTGACTTATGTGGTTATGATGTCTGGTATTATGCATTCCGTCATTATGAAATTATCTATTGATATTACATGTTATTATTTGACTAGTAGAATATCCATGTGAATAAGTAAATGGAATTATTTGATTTATATATTCCACATTATGTGGATTTTTTTGTTTAATAGCCTTGTGTTTGAGTCTTATACATTTACTCAAATGTTTATGCTTATTTATAATAGTTTTCACTATATTGTTGTCCTTAGTGAGCATCTGAGCTCACCCCTTTCTTATGTTTTTTCTAAGGATGCGAAGAAGTGTATTATGAAGGGTTAAGATAGGGGAATAATGGAGTTCTAAAAGAATTATTTATGTTCTGTTTTATTTTAGAAATTGTAATGTAACGTTCATATATGTAATCTATTTTCCAAGACTGTTAAACTAATCGGTCCTTTGGAACTAGATTCCTTGTAATCATGCCAATGTATTAAAATAATTCACCAACTCAGGGTGACAGAGGTTTCGACTTTATAGTTGGTATGAGAAGAATTTTAGAAGCAACATTGGAAATAGATTTAGATAAACTTCGATTTTGAAACATTATCCTAATATAGACATTGAGGATTAATATAGAATAACTTCCATGAATTTATGTAATGTAGAGATTTTGTGAATTTCTCAAGAGAGACATCCTTTTCTAGATACAGGACGGTAGAGGAGACTCTGGTACAGATGTATCTAGGGGTAAAACCCAAAAACTCCACATTGAGCTAGATTCAAATGAGAACTTTTCACAAAAAATGGGTCTTACTGCACTCTTGGTTATAACACTCCCATGGGATATGATTAGTATAATTCAGATTTTCTTTACAAACCATTATGAAGGATTTATGATTAAATATGATAGCAAAGAAACCATTTTTATGACAATGATACTAGATGTGTGAAAATATTCAATTAATGTTGGTAATTTTTCTAGTTTTTGGATTATACATTAGATATGATCTAACCAACTGTATTTATTCATTTATACATGACTCTCAGTAGAAGTAATAGGAACTCCAATAATACGCATGATCCAAAGAGTAAGAAGGGTCCTATATTTCACGGTCTTAAGAAAACATTTCGAAGGGAAATAGCCTCCCATGTATTCTCATCATTCGAAGAAATAGTATCACGTGTTAATAAGATAAGTAAAGAATTCTCTAATTCATAAGGGTTTGAAGGGAAGATATATAAGAAGAGGATGATAGAGAAAATTATGGATAAATTGAATAAGGGAAAGAAGGATTTTCCCACGTGTGATATCTGGGGAAATGATCACCTTGGTAAAAGCTTGAATGGAATGGGAGTTTGTTATAAGTGTGAAAAAAGGACACCAAGTTCATGATTGCAATGGTAATAAAAAGTTTTCAAATGTACAATGGTTCGTCTGAAAGGAGTTGGGACACTATGAAAATCAATGTAAAAATCATCAAAGTATACCCCAAATGATGCTATTAGATAGTAATCAAGCTTTGATACTACCACAGATGAAGAGGAATGATTAGTGTTCTTATGTTGTTATTAAATAATTTTGTCATTTGAGTATTGTATTAATGATGTAAAAGTTATAATAATTTTATATTTTATAATGATTTTAATGTAGTTCTATTTCATTAAGGATTTGATATTGTATGGTACCATGTAAAGTGACATAATTTCAAGTAAAACACATTGTAAATTATAGGGTTGGGGGAAATATAACCCTTAATATGTTTCTGAAGTTTAGATAATGATTTCATAATAAGATATAATTGAGTTGGATAAAGTATATTGGATATTATTTACTACCTTAGAACAAATTAATTTTTTTTAATTTCATCATTTTTGGAGATTTCAACATTCTTGGATTTAAGGGGTATATCTGGTGTTCTATAACGAATAAGGGAGCATGAACGTCTTCAATAAGATTTTATTGTAATTCAGGGAGTTACCATGTTTTAAAAAAATACATGATGAAGGTATTTACATGTTCTTATGTGGAAAAAATATATATTCATTATGTTTACCTCCTATATAAAGTTTTAGGGAGTGATTTTGGACATAAGTATTTTTGGATAAGTCTAAAGGTTGGAATGGTGTAAGTTGAGCACCTGATATTTTGTTTGAGGCTAAAGTATAATTTATTGGATACCATGACCTAAACTTTCGTATTTTAGTAAACATATAAAAGATTATGGAAACACTTGTGAACCTTATGATTTATCAAATACGCTTCAGTCATAAAAAATCATTTTTGAACATTCATTACCTAGTGTATGGGATGTAGTAAATATAGATATGTGCACAACCAAATGATGAGAATATGATTATGATAGGTAATAAAATCAAGTATGTTTTCTTGAGTTATTATATTGATAGTAAATTAGTCCCTCCTCTATAAAAAAAATTATCAAAAAAAATATGTTATCATAATACCTTAAGATTTGTTGAACCGATGGTACTTTAAATCATCATAGATCAATGGCTTTGAGGACCTCAATTTTACATTTATTATTCACTTGTTTGTTATTGATGACCTCAATCACTCAATATAAATATTTACGTTTTTTTCCAATCAGGTGTCAATAATTTTCAACAATTTTATTCTATTCCAAACCCTATTTTTGTGGTGACTTATTCATTTCCCTTTCCCTCTAATGAAGACAATATTTTTTTAACCCTATTTCTGATGTGGGTTTTCAACAAAGGAATTTTCTATTTTCATCCTTTTATTTTCTAAGAAAAATTTCAAATTTAGAGGATGAAATTTATTTAAGGAGAGGAGAATTCAACACCCAAATATTTCATAGTACGTTGTCTCTTTAAAGTAATTCAATAGCTTGTGCTACACGTAACACCGAGTTCGAGCGCACCACCACATACCAAACCAGCTGTTCAAAAAGCAGTTATGAATAGTATTAACAACATTTTGAATTTTATATATATCCAATATAATTTTAACATTCAACTTTTGTGTTTATTTTACATAATATAAGGACATATTCATTTTTTCAAATAAAAGAAGTATTTTTTAAAAAATATTGTTTTTCCGCCTTTTAATGGAGAACCCTTTTTAGAACCCATATTTTACACTTTTATATATTCCATTTAGTGAAAATAAATTCTTATTTAGAAGCGGGACATAAAAATTTAGTTTGAATACATTTTGGGTACTTTTCTAATAACTTTCATATTTTGATGAATAGTAAAAAATACATAATTTTAATTGAAAATAAATATTTTAAATGAAATAATTTATAGTGTTAAATTATAAATTTTAGTGTTTTTAAAGTATAATAAGATTATATTTTTATCATTTAATATAATTTAGGTTATTATAAGTAATTTCACATTCAAATTGGACATAAACACATGTCAATCTTTTAATAGTTTTTACTTTTTAAAAACCCACTTTTTGTTTTTGACAATGAAGATTAATTTTAAATTAATTAATGTAACTTCTATATTTTTAATTTGGTAAAATAGATTTCATTTTTCAATTTGTAATATCAAAATTATCTTAGGGTGAATTTTTGGTATTTTTCTGAAATCTATCAGTTTTTGATGAATAGGGAAAAACATTGTGTTATTGATTAAAACTGGCTTTTATTTAAATAATATTTATTTTTTATTTAAATTATTTTTAATGAAAATACAGATACATAATACATTTGTTAGTCCAATGTAATTCATTGGAGTCATTTTATAGTAAGATTAGATATATAAAATTTTATTGAACTTTTTAACGTATTTTACCCACTTTCTAGGAAGATTTGCAAATTTTCAGAAAACATAATTTACCGCTTATGTGAATTTAATTTCAAAAATAAGAGATACTTGTTTATATTATAATTTAAAATTTTGTTCAATAGGGTGAAACTATTTTTTGGTCAATAGTAACTTTGGCACTTTATTTACCACGGTTAAAAGTAAATAGGGTAATTAATGGTACAAATGATATTATATTACCCTAACAGATGTCCTAATTCCATTGGATAAGTTTATTTCGACCAAAATCAACCATATGAATAAAACATGATCCTTTTTTATCCACTTGGAATAGATTAGGACATTTATTATTATTATTTTTAAATAAGAGTTAAAAGTGTTAAATTCAAATTTGAATAACAAAAACGTTTTTAATATAGGGTCATACAAAAGATAATTTCGACTCTAAATATTAATTAGAAAGGTAAAAACATTCCTACATCATGGAATTATTTTTATAATTTTTATACATTAAATAAATAAATTTATTTATGATAGAATAATAATGCAGTAATTACTTTTTTAATGAAATTTTAAAATAGTTGATATTATAAATATCAAAATAAATGTAAATTGAGTCTATTTATGAATTAAACAAATTTTATAGGTTAATATGACATGTTAGGGTTTATTTAATTGATTTTTTTCTGAATTTATAAAGTTTTTTTGACTTTCACAAAAAAATACTAAATAGTGTCAAAATTGACATAAATGAGTTTTTAAAAAAAAATATATTATTAAATGATATAATAATCCTAAAAATATAAGGTTTGAAAAAAGGACATATATAATGATATATAGGTCATTAATGAACTACTTTAGTTTATATTTTAATTTCATAGTATGTTTATTATCCATGTAATATAAAAATACATGAAGACATGGTAAAAGTTAAACTATTTAACTAAGAGTTAAATCTATAAGATAAGGTTAATATGATGACCTAAATTTGTCTAAAACCTATTGGATGATAGGTTTTAAACCCATCACCAATTTATTCTCAAAATAAATCCATTTTTAGCCATTATAAATAGAAAATTATTTTATAATAAAATAGCATTTAAAGATTTTCCTAAGGTGACCCTCACCTCTCTAATAAAAGGGTACTTCCCCTTCTCTAAAAAACACACTTCCAAAGCCATTTGTCTCGGCCAAACCATTAACAAATATCCTCACATATACCTTCAATTAAACGTAGAGGCCTTAATTTGATATTAAATCCATCCTAAGGATCCATTTTGATCAAATGAAAAGGAATCACCCAAAGAAGAGGTAATGATTTCATCACCTCTTTCAATGATCTTTTCTTCTTCCATTTCCTCTTTGTTTTTTGTTTCCATACCAAAATAATAACTCCAGTACCTTATACATACTGTGATTTTTTTATAAATATTTTACAACTATATTAATTATTCTATCCATCCTATGAATGAAAAAGTCACTATATGTGCGTACTTATGACTTATTGTCTCCGTGTTGTGGTGTTGTTCGTTATTCAACACTCCATTATTTGGATAGGTATAATAATGATTATAATTGATGTGAATAATCAATATATCAATTTAGTGATTATATATATATATATATATATATAATATCATCCAATTAATTTCAATTTCACCATCAATAGATTCATATCATCGCTCGTGCGTATGTACGGCTTACCGTCTCCACGACGCGATGAGATTCATTTCCATGTTCACCATTCAACGATATTTATAAATATATATATTATTAATAAGTATGTAATATATGACATAATAATGCTACTGGATATATATATATATATATATATATATATATTTTTGTGTGTGTATGTATTTACATATATCTCATTCACTTACTTTCATTCAATATGATATGAAAACGGAAACAACGTTTATGCGTACATACGGCCCGCCATCTCCATAAATGGTGTTTTCCATTTCATATATCTATCTTTTATGCATACTTATATTATGAATATATATTATAAATAAATAATGTTTTATATTATTTAATCAATTAAATCATGATATAAGTTATACGATAAAAATAACAAGTTTAAACACGTATGATAATGAAAGCGATTATTACCCAAAATGTTATTTTAACATAGAAATTATTATTAAATTGGTAGTATAAATATTTAAATGAATCAAATATGATATCATAAATATGAATACGGTTATTTTATAATTTAATAACATACTATGGTCATTATACAGGAGGTTAAATGTACCCTCGACCAAAGGAAATTACAAGGTAAGGGTTAATTCCTCAATCTCATTATTATCCAAGATTGTTTATGTGTAAGTATTTTCTGGGAAATTTTTATCATCTATGTACATGTTTCATAAAAAAATTTTCCAAATTAATATTTTAAGGTATTTTGTAAGGGACTCTTCAACATGATCATCATTTTAAATGTTTTAATGATTTATTTTTCTAATTTTTTTTAATTAATGTCAATGTATTAAAAATGATTTTAAGGATTTATTTATATAGACATGATTGTTTTTAAATCTTAATTCCTTTCAAAAGATTCAAAGTGGTATGGGACACTTTGATTCCAAAATTTAATTTAAATTAATTACTTTATAAATGCGTGACTTTTAAATGATTTCACAAAAATTAAAATTTCTCTCAAAGAGTTTTATTGATCTTCTTCAATTATGTCCACATCCTTTACTGGATATTATTTTTGATTGAGGTTGATTTATTATAACAAAATATTCCATATTTTATAGAATGAGTTATGATATGTTTGACTATGGATGTTCTATTTTTATACCATTCATGGTTTATTCTTTAAGTATTGAAATTTCATATGCTAGTTTTAATATGAATGTTTATGTTATGTCTCAAAATTTTCATATGAGAAATGAATTAGACTTAGTAAGTGACGTGTGGAGCCCGCTATAGCTCCTCGATGCATCGGTAGGTATGATGAGATAGATTAGCATCTTGGAATAAGGCCTTGACATTTTTTTATTTTTATTCCTGGAACGAGGCCTTGAATATGTGGTTATGATGTCAGGCATTATGAATTACACCATTATAAAATTATCTATTGATATTACATGTGATTATTAGATTAGTAGAATATCCATGTGAATAAGTAAATGGAATTATTTGATTTATCATTTCCATATTATACTGATGTTTATTATTAAAAGTCTTGTGTTTTAGTCTTATACATTTCCTTAAATTTTTATACTTATTTATGATAGTTCCCGCTATATTGTTATCCTTACTGAGCATATGAGTTCACCACTTTCTTATGTTTTATTTTTCCTAGGATGCGAAGAAGTGTATTAGGATTGATATACAGGATAAAGCTAGGGGAATAATGACGTTCTCAAAGGATTATTTATGTTGTCTTTTATTTTAGAAATTTTAATGTAACGTTCATATATGTAATATATTTTCTAATACTGCTAAACTGATCGGTCCTTCGGGGCTTGATTCCTTGTAATCCTACCAATGTATTAAAATAATGCACCGACTCTGGGAAACTGGGTTTGTGGCGTTACATATCCAAAAAATACCAAAAACTCACCCTAAGATAATTTTCATATAAATATTTAAAAATGATGTTTATTTTATAAAATTAATTTTCTAAAATTGTGAGAAATTAATTTTATTAATGGTTATAAATTGAAATAGAAATCATTTTTTATAAAATTGTATTTTCTAATCATATAAATACATTAGTAAAAATTAATAATTTTTTGTAAATAGGTTTCCTTTATATAAAAAATATAATTAATGTCTAAAAATGAGTTATTACTATTCATATAAGTAAGTTTATTATCTAGGTTATAACATTCAAATTTAAAAAACTATATTAATATTATATTGTGGTTTTGTTAAAACTTAGTGTCGTGTGTAATTCAAGATTACCCAGGGTTGAGTATAGCACAACCAAAACATTTTATTTCATATAACACAATTTTAACTTAGTGTTTCATGTAACTGAATATATTAAATAAATTTTATTTATTCAAAAAAATATTCATAAGAATATGGGGTGTTACATTTAGTATTAATAAATCCTTATCTATATAATGAAAATTGGCATGGTTTTAGAGATGATTCATCTAAGGGTAATAACCCAAAAAAGAGTTGTCCAATATATCCTAACCATTATTCTAGTACATTTTCAATGTTCACTTGGTGCACACCTAGTTTTACATTCATATGGGATATTCTTAGGTTAACCCATATTTTATTTATAAACAATTATAAAGGATTTGAATAGATAATGACCATGAATGACCTAGGTTTCATAATATAGGGATCCTCAGGAATAATATTAATGAATATATGTTGGTTGACTCGTATTTTTTATTTCTTGAAACTTAGACAAAGTTTTTGTTTTATTTCAATGACTGGAATCTTAAGGAATCATGTGAACATTAAAAGTGATGTCCAATGTATGGAATTTTTTATGAGAAAACAAATGGATTAAGATCTAAGATGCAATATCTTGTGACTATTCTCACTCAACTCTCTCAATCAATTAGTGGTAAAAAAATCATGTTTAGCTTCTGAATACAACATGGAGGGAGTGAAATGTAATTATATCTTTTATGTGAAAACATCCAACCACCTTCTACAGGTTTTCTAATCCACTAGTTTCTGAGAAATGGATCAATGTGATGGAAAATAAATTTTATGGTATTTAGTTCTCAGACCATGAAAATGTTTTCCTAGCCGTATATTATTTGGAAGGTAAATTAGATAAATTATGAAATATTATTAAGAGTATGAGGCAAAGGATAAAATTGAAACCCTATAATGAGATGAGTTAAATATTATAAAATTTATTAAGTAATTCCCTCATATTATACATACAAAAATAGAGAAGGAATTCCATGAGCTTAAGTAGAGGGATTATGAATCCATTGAATCCTATGTGGGAAATTTTAATATAATTGCAGGGTATGATTTTGGTTTAATCATAAACCATAAAAGAAAATTTATTGATCATTTATTGGTTTGAAACAAAGTATTTTAAATGAATTATCTTAAAGGGATTTTAGAATCATTGAATACATCATTATATGTGCAATAAATGTGGAAATATAAGGTGGGAATCTACATAGTTTTTGTGATAATAAAAGGAATGTGGTGTTTCTTATAAAATCAAGTGGTATTCCCCATGAAGGGAAGAAAAAGTTTCAACATCCAAATTTCTAAAAATGTGAGAAAGACCACTTACGTGAATGCATGAAATGAAAAAAGAAAAATTTTCAAGTGTGGGAATCCTGAAAATTGCGTAAAAGAATGATGAAGTGTTTTTAGGAGGCTTGTAAGTGAAATAAATTGATAGAGAACTCTAGAGAATAAACCTATAAAACATTAGTTTTATAAATTGAAGGATTTTGGGAGTTATAAAAACCAATTCACTAATCTAATGGATAATGAGAATAATTATCCACAACAACCTTTGAAGTCAATGGAAAAAAGGTAATGTATATGCAATCACAACAACTAAAATGTATCAGGATAGTTAGAGAAATACTACACTCCACCCTAGATGTGAGGATTCCATTTTTAAGATGATAGTAATAATCCCTATGAAAACCATATACCATTATATAATTTGATATGATCATGATTATTGAATAACTCTCTCTATATAGATCCAATATCAATATCTGGAATAAGGAAATCATATTTGATATTCTAAAATGATCCTATGATCATATATCTATGGATGGATGGAACCAATTGAAATATTTTTGGTTAGGATAAAATTTTATTTAATAATTAAAGGATGAATTATCTTTTGGAAGACGATATGATTTTACTGTGACTTTATTCTGAGAAATTATTAGGGTAAATATGTTTTCATATGATCCTTTATGAGTGATTAAAATTATTTCAAGATAATTGTTAAGTTGACCAGTGAAGGATATGTGATCAATTCTTTCTAATATTTTGGTTTCAATTTTGGGTAGACATATTTTGGGGGATCCTTAAGGCTAACTATTTATGGAATGGATTAAGATAAACTTTGTGAGTTATTGTTGATGTTTTAGAAATTAACTTATTTACATTATCTATTTTAGATAACTTGTGTTGAAAATGTTGGTTTTGGTAAATATGTAGTGCTTTAAGGAATGAATTAAAATATTTTGATTCACTAAAAATTAATTTTAGTGCTTCAGGAATGAAAAATTAATCTTGAATAGTCATCATTTTGAGTAATATATGAGATTATGGAGGAAATTGACTAAAAGAAACAAACTCTACTTGTCAAGTTAGTATATTCCCTTTTTTTCTTATTCTATAAGGTAAAGGAATTTCTAAACACTAGGGAAAATAATCTTGTATTTTTTTTCTATTACCATAAATTATGATTAATTGATGGTCTTTTTCACACCTCACTTATTTATAGTTTTTTGGTCATTAGCTTTCTCATGATCATTCACTTTATTGTGATAAATTTTATCTATAAATCTCCATAATGGTATGGACATTACATTTTTATTACATGTATACATCTTCACTTCCCACTAATATTCATCTATCTAGAAATAGATATATTTATTATTCTAGATAACCTTCATTTTTCTATTTCCCTATTTTTTAGGAATTTTATTAGCCCTTTTTACGATGTGGGTATTCAACAAAATAAATTTTCAAATATCAGACCCTTGATAATCAAAAAATATTTAATATTGTGAAGACATGATTTTATAAATGGGGGGGGGAGAATGTAACAACTTGAGATTTTATAATATATTTATCTTTAAATAATTTGTTTTATTGATATCTTGTGTTACACGAAACACCGAGTTTAACTAAATTGTGATATACTATTAAAACATTATTATGTTAGAGTTATATAATACTTGTAAGATTGGATCCTATTAATAGAACAAACTAAATTATTAACAAAAATTTTTATATATTCATAAAATGGATTCATTGTTCATCAATTAATTGTAAATAAAAATCATTTGAAAATAAAAAAGTTTTTTTAGGAAAACCATTTTTAATCACACAATGTATTTTTATCTTAACAAATTAAATTAATCACTATTAGTTAATTATTTAAATGAAATTTAAATATAATACATTCAATCAAATGTTTTAAAATTAATTTAATGTGTTTTATGGTTGGGGAAAGAATAAAACATGTTTTATGCTTAAAAAAATTTCTTCTAAAAAATAGGTTTCTTCGTGTATTGTGTTTTTATTTTTAAATTAATTTATGCCACTTATAGTTATGGAATTTGATAACATGGATTATATATTTTAAATCTTGTGTTTTGAATTTGGTAAATTGGTCCCTTGTATTTATAGGCATTAGGAATAGTAACCATATTAAAATTTATCATCGCAGTAAGAAGTAAATCAGGTTAATCTAGGTTAAAACTAAGAGATAAGACATTATATGTAATCCTAATTGGTATTTGATGAATGAAATTATAACATTATTAAATTATTACTTAAATTTATTTTTTTAATGGACACTTTTCCATGAAAATGACCTAAAAAATATTTAAAACAAAGAATGTTACGAAATATCACACTCTTAGTTTGAAATATTTATTATATGTTCACATAGAGAAAAAAAGAAATTTATTAAAGAATATAAATTTATATTTTGAGAATAATAATTTTTTTTCATGATATAAGTTTAAGTCTAATTTTTAGTAATTATATAATTACCTTAAATGTTTAGGGAAGACTGAAGTAGTATTTCATTAAAAAAAATAAAAATAAAAATAAAAATAAAGGATTTCAAAATTATTAAAAGTCATATAATTTATGTGTTTTATATTGTTCTAGGAATTTATAATGTAAAATAACATATTAGTGATGTTAAAAATGATTACATTAAAATTAAAACATTTTATTGATTTCTTTTAAGTCAAATTAAATGGATATTATTAAAAATGGACATTAATGATATTTTATCAAAATAATGTTCTTTTAAATTATTTGAAAATTATGAAAATATTACAAGATGAAAATAAGAATAATATATAGTCCATAATTTTATCCTTTTTAAATTTATTATTAAATAGTTACCTTATGATTCAAGTTGTAACCCTTTATGAGTGAAAAAGTTATCACAAGGGTTATGGTTAAAATAGGTTAACTAAGGTGTTATACCAAAATATAAGCTTTGAAAAACCAGATACACCTATCAAAATTATATTTATTGATGGGATTAAAAAAATATGACCTTATCTTTATGTTTATGGCCATTTGGAATCATTTTTTATTGATAATTACTTTTTATAATTTTACCTTTTAAGAAATCCAAAGAGTGCTTCTCCCCTCAATTATAAAAAGGGAACCCAACCTTTGTCTTATTCACACCACATTGATTTGTCTATATCAACCATAAACTGCCAAAATATCTTCTTAAATTCCTTATTCAGATTATATAGGTTCTTTTCTCCCAAAAATACCAACCCTAGGTCCCTTAAGAGGAGAACTAAAGGAGTTCTTTCAAAGAGGAGGTAACCACCTTAAATGATCACATTATTTTTTACCTTTTCCTTACTTATTATAAATATATGTTATTTTTCATAAAATAATAAACTTAGTATCCTAACTATACTTAATTTTTTTTATTATTATTAAATAAAAACCTATCCACCTTTTCTCCCATCAAATGGGAAGTGAAAGCATCACTCGTGCATATGTATGGCTTATTGTCTCCACGTAGATATATAATTAATTTTCCACCAATATGTTTTGTGGAAAGAAATTATGATTAGTTTAGTATTTATATATTTTAATTATGATATTATTATAATTTTGGAATTATAATATCACATCTACCTTCTTACCTTCAAATCTGATGGAAAATAATAACGCCGCACATGCATATGTGTGGACTACCACCTCCAGGAGGGGATGCGAATTTTTCATTTCTATTTTACTTGAATGATAATAAGGAAAGAATTAATGAATAAATATTAAATAAATTATATAATAATTATTATGTAAAGCTTATTTATTTTTTAATTTTATTTCTTTCCACGTGTCAAAAAGTGAAAAGAGCATTCATGTGTACTTATGACCTACCATCTCCATGAATGATGGAATTCATGTTTCTATCTCTATATTCTATTAATGATCATATATGATATTATTAGTATGCAAAATATTCAATTATAAAATTATAATAAATTTAAATTTATTACATAGACTGTTATATTTCATTCAAATCAAGTGGAAATTTAGGTATGGGTTTATCGTCTCAAATGGTCTTCATTGGGACATATGTTATGTTATGCACCTATCTTATATTATGAGGAGTATATACAGCCCATTGAAATTTTTTATCTTGATTATTATCTTTTTAATTATATTTAACATTTTATTTAAATTTTTTCTTTAATGCGGCTCATGATTCAAATGTTACTAAAGTGTTAAAATTTTAGGTTACAATCTCACTGTTTATCAGGATTGTTTATGATTATGTTTCCAATGATAAAATATCATGATCTACCTCTTAAGAAACTCATTAATTTTACTATAATCTAGTTATTTATTTATAATTCATGTTTGCATTTCATTCAACCTCACCTTAATTACTGAGGAGACTGAAAATATGTTTTTAAGGATAATCGACTTTAATTATCTCTTTGGTTGAAAATAATTTTTCTTACATATCAGTGTTTTATAAAAATGTTTTAAAGAATATTTTTACTATTCTCTAATGATTGTTTAAATAAATTTTTACACATGTTTTAATTTTTTAATAATTATTTAAAAGTAAAACTCGTTTAATTTTTGGAACGTGGTAATTTTTATTTTTTATATAAAAGTGTGAAAAGAATGTTTTATTTAAACATATACCTCATGAATTTTTTTCCCAAAAATCATGACCGATCAATGATTTTAAGCTTCTATTTAAATTTTCCAAGTTTATTTTCAAATAAAATGTTTGCCTTAATATTTTCAAAATTTTACAGTTTTAAAAACGTTGTTTTAAATTGAAAAAGATATTTTCCTCAAGAAAATATCTAGTGAAACATTAAAATGAATTTTAAATTATAATAACATATTTGGATGTTACTTATGATTTACTGAGGATATTATCCAATTATACTATCATTATTATCTTTATGGGTAGTTTATGATTATGATTATGACATGTTTATGAAAACCATTTATTTTCATATGGGAGATGTTATAATGTTATGATTTATGAAATTGTAGAGTTTGTATGAATGAATTATGATTATATGGTGGTTGGGTTTGTAAAATATCTTTACTACATTTGGTAAATATGGATAACTCATGAGTTAAATATATAATTCAAGAATCTAATTTCATGTTCAAATTTTTATCTTAGACCTAAATTTCATGTACATATGATTTTTCTTTGACCTGGTATTCATGTCCATAAGATTATGTGTGGACATGGTTTTCTTATCCATAAGTTTATGTGTGAACCTATTTTTCAACACTATAAGATTATGTGTGGACCATGTTTCATGTACATCCATTTATACGGGGGTTTTATTTCATTTCCTTAATATAATGGGTGAACCATTATTATTTATACATCTTCACAAAGTTATATAATTATGTTTTCCACACATTTTTATGTCTATGTTGTGTTCTCATGGAACATGTTCTTTGATTCCTTCAGGATTAATGTCTTATGAACATCGAATATTTATGCCATGACTCAAGATTATGATATTTGATATCAAGGTTATGATTTTAAAATGTTATGATCATATTGAAATACCCATATTATTATGTTATGCTCAAGTGGTCCTTTATTTCTCTATTTTTTCCCATACTTAGCATCTAAACTCACCTTTTTCTTGTGTTTCATTTTCCATATGTTTTGAATAATGGTATTAAGTATGATATGTATAATATGGTTTCTAGTTATGAAAAACCTAGTGGGAGATGATGTAGTTCCCTTATGAACCATTTGCTTATATATCTATGTTTCCAAAAGAACTATAACTTTATTAATCTAATGTGGATCATTATCTAATGTAATGGATATTCATATAAAAAGATGAAATATCTATATATGAAAAGTATGGGTCTCTATAATGAATAAAAATTTAATTTAAATTATTATATAATATTAAAAATAATGATTCAAACTATGGAATCCATTTTAAAATATTCAAAATATATATGTGATAGAAATTATTTTTAAAATATTTTCATAAAATGAAACAAAACCCTTTAAAAATCATTTTTATGAAAAAATCATAGTTTTCCTTTATTATATTTCATGTAATAACTATTATATGAATGTTAAAATATTTTATTGAATTTAATAATAATATATTTATTTAAAATCATTCATCAATATATATTAATTAAATTTTTTAAGATAAAAACATATTGTGTGCTTATAAAATATATGTTTAGAAAACCTTCTCTTTTTGCTGTCAAATTATTTTATTTTAATTCTTAAACCACTAAAATAAAATGAAATAATTTTATACATATGAAAAAAATTATTTTTCATAATTTAGTTAGTTATATTCACACCCTCCCATCCAAAATATAGATGATATGTATCATATTAAATTTTAATAATTTAATGTTATATTACTATTCATTTGAACTCAGTGTTGCGTGTAAAACAAGATAATAATGAAATTAAATTTATATAAAGTGAAATGTATCATAAATTATCATGGTGTTGATTTATACCCCCTTTTAATATTTTTCCCTTAAAATTCAATAACATTTATACAAACAACTAAAGATAATTCTTCCTCATCACATCTTCAGGTTACCACGTAGCTTCCATAAATTTATAGTTTCACAATAAATGTTGACTAGGTGAGTTGTCTTGTTTCAAAGTACTTTCCATATTTGAAATAAAATCTTCAACAATTGTTCCCCATAATATTTATCATTATTTATTGGTATTACCTATGAGTTTAGTAATTTTTTAGTATCGGGTATTTCTTCTATAGGAGAGATACATGGAACACATTTTGAACATGAGTGAGATTTAGTGTAAGTTCCAAGTGAAAAGTAACCAACCCATTATGATCAATAATTTCAAAGCGGTCAGTATATATAGGGATCAACTTTCTCTTTATTCCTGATCTCATAAATTTATACCACGGATATATTCATAGGAATATGTTATCATCAACTTCAAAATATAGATCTCACTAACAGTTGTCAGCATAACCATCATATCAACTCCAAGCTGCCCTGATGTGATGATAAATAGATCCAAACTTATATATAATTTCCTCAGCTATCCCAGGTCCCAAAATCTTTCTTTATCTACCTTTATCCCAACATGTTAGAGTTCTAAACATCCATACATATAGAGCTTTATAGGGATCCATTTTAATTCATGAGTGAAATCTTTTTTTGAATGAAAATTAGATCAGATAAATGTATCGATCAAAAACACCTTTTAATTCCATAGGACATGGTCTATTCATATCTTCAAGGATATGAAAATTCCTATCAGAGTGAATATATGTTTTAGGATGATATATAGTGCTAATATTCAACTCCATATTCAATATCATCTTATTAATGCTATATAAAATTAAGGTAAACCTCATATCCCAATCAGAAATAATAGAATGTGGAACTCTAGGAAATATTACCAGTTCCTTGATGTATATATTAAAAGGATTATTAACATATAAATTTTGTCTTATTGTAGTCTAATGTGCTGACTTGATAATGATATCAACTACAACCCAAATAACAGTGTTCTCTTTAGATGTTTGGGGGAGTATGAAAATATAATCCATGGTAATTTTTTCCCATTTACATTATGGTATGGGTAATGGTTGTAATATATCCGTAGACTTTTTTTTATCAGAGACTAATATTACTAATATTCAATACAATGTGATACATACTCTGCAATATCCAATTTCATGTTATCCCACTAGAAATAATATTTTAAATCTCTATACATATTCTTACTTCTAATATGAATAGAGAATAATTAACTATGAACTTCATCCATCATCTTTTTTTCGAATTCTGGTATTGATAGGTCACATACATGGTTCTTGAACCTTATTGTTCCATTATAATTAGGGTTTAACTCAGGAACATTAATCTAATGGTTTTGTAGTTCTACATCCTTCTTTTATGCCTCTTTAATCCTCAGATTAATATAAAGATGAACATCAATTTGGGAAGTATATGATCTCTACCATTTCCTCATGGTTTCAAGGTCCAGATTCTATAAATCCACAAATATTGGATCTCATTCAACCCTCATTATGGACAAAAAATTAGTCCTTCCAACATATAGCATTAGCCACCTTGTTTTCCTTCCTAGGGTGGTAGCCTATTGAGTAGTCATAATCTATAATCAATTCTAACCATATCATTTTTAGTATATTAAACTCATTCTATTTGAATATATAATTGAATATTTTATTATATGTATTTTTGTCTCTTGTTTCACCATAAAGATAATGCCTCTATATTTTCAATGAAAAAATTATTGATTCCTACTCCAAATCTTGAGTTGGGTAATTTTATCATTACTTTTCAATTATAGTGAGACATAATATATCACGATATCATTCTACACGAGGAAAAATCTTAGTCACTTATTTTATGCATAACTATAAATCAAAAATCTATCTCCACTATAGTTTAGTGTAACAACATGTGCATTGACCGTCCTTCTTCCCAGCTCCTTGAAATTTTTCTCACATTCATATATCCAAATGGACTTGGGTGCCTTCCAAATAAACCTGTATAATAAATTATATATCTATGATTAATCACTCAAAAATCTCCTGTAGTATCCATATATCCAAAAAAAATTGGATCTTAGTTACCACAATTTTTCTGAGCCATTGCTAAATAAATTCCATATTTGAAGGATCCATTTATATACCCTTTATTGATAATATATGATCCATGACTAAAAATTTTTATATCTATAATTCAAACATGTTGAATTTTGAATAAATTTTCTCTTACCTCAAGGTCTTTAGTACAATCATCAAATGAACTTCACAATCTTTCTTTCTCATAGAATATATAACAATACTATATATTAAGACTAATGAAAATTGATCTTGGTGATATCTGAAGACTCTATTCATTAGATCAATGAAAATTGAAGGATAATTGGTACGTTTAAATGGAATTAATATAAATTCATAATGAACATACCTTGTATGAAAGGATAACTTTTATATATCTTCCTTGACCCTCAATTATTGATGTCTATAATGATGAAAAATCCTTGAAAAGTATTGATCTCCTTGTAGTTGATCAAAAAAGACATAAATATAGCATAATTGATACTTTTTCATGTTAGTTCTCTTTTGAAGTTCTTGATTATCAATAAAAATATTCATTGAATCATAATTCTTTTTAACAAAAAGAATGGGTGCACCCCATAGTGACAAAATATGGTGTATGAAACCCTTATCGAGATTAACCTAGATTTTCATCATCAATTCCTACTACTTAATTGAGGACATTCTTTATGGAGTCCTTAAAATAGGTGTAGCACCAGGTATGTTTTCTATTGACAACTAAACTTCATGATTCAGGGAAAGACTTGGAAAGTATTTAGGAAATACATCATAATAATCTTGAACAATATGCATACCATATATTTGGAGTTACTACCCAACCTTTTGTGATAAATATATATTAGAATAGGTAGTAACACCCATACAATGTACGTAACATCCATTAGAAGTTCATATTCATCATCATCTTGAATGATGATTATAGGTCAATTATGAATATCAATGAGACTTTATATCTTTGAAAATTGATATGGGTTTTATATAGAGATGTCCAATCCATACCCAATATCACATCATATTCAACTAGATGGAGAATCATAATATTTTCAGGAAGCACAATCCCACAAATATCTATCAACGAGGTGATATAAACTTGGGATACTATATTCATACCATTGTGAGCTTTCACTTCTAACTCAACATCTAGTTGTTGAGGTGGTTATGTGATACCCTAATAAAATTATTTAGATATAAAAGATTTGGTAGATTCAGAATCACGAAAAATGTTTCAATTCTATAGTGTGTGCTATGTGTACCATTTACCACTTTGTTCTTGTGACTCACATCAATAATTGTCGCTTCATGAGATTTCCCACTGTCTATTAGATTAATAGGTTGTTGATACAGATTATAATCATTAACCCTCATATCCATGAACTGATTGGTGTAATTTTTATACTCCTTTTAATTTCAGCCTTGGATTGTTGGTGGAATATTTAGCTAAAACTTTTCATTATTGCCTTTATTGACTATCCTAGTAACATCACTTCAAAATTATTTTTATAAATGGAATTATATTCCAAACCTAAAAAATTTACAAGAAACATAATGAAATTTACTATGTGCTTACTTCCACACTTATCACATGAATTAAGATTAATTTTCCTTCATCCTTGGATTTTATTGTTATAATTTTCATACAATTACCCCATTCCATTTTTTCCCTAAAACCACAAGAACAATGAGAGTACCCAATTTCCATTTCCATATTGAGTGCACACAAAATGATGTATTCATAACTATCAATGTATCTTATAACCAATGATTTTAGAGACTTGGTCTCAAGCCACTAAACAATTAGTAAAATTTTCATTCTGGATCGATAATAAAACAAGAAGAATACCATGAAAGCTGACTAAACTTTTTTTATAGATACTAATGGATTAATAATCATTCTACTTTAGTTCTAGTAATTACCTTTCTATTTTCATGTTCATTGATTAGGTAAAATAATTATTGAAAAATACATTTTTAAATTCTTCCCATTATATAAAGTCATTTTTTCCAATATTTTATTATATTCTTGATAAGAATCCCCCATTGATCAGTTTCACCATCAAAATGATATATAGAAAAAATAACCTTCTCATGGGATGCCCATTATAAAATACAGAATTTATTTTAAATAGAATTGGTTCATTAATAAAAAATATGTGGATTATAAGATCTACTGAAGGAAGGTAAACATTACCATATCAAATAACCAAGAGTGATTTGTTCCTTCCTTTGTTCATTTTGAATTTTATCATGATTCATGTTACTGTTCATAACTTTCAAGAGTTGGGTGAGAATAGATGAAAGATTTCATATCCCAAGTCTCATTACAATTGGTTTCTTATAAGGATGATTATTTAATTTCATGTAACATTCAATGTTAACATGATTCCTCTAGGGTACAACCATTGACTAGGACAAAAGAGAACAATGTGGGAAACATTAATCATATTGAGTAATCATATAATATTGAAAATCCATTCATAGGATATCTAAATAATGAAACATTCTGTTCAATATTTGTAACCTTGGGATTAAAGTAGGCTACTAATAGTCATTGTCTATTAAAATCCTCACTAGTGATTCACAAAGAGGATGTGGATTAGATCATATATATACCCCAAGAGTGTCTATCCATGTTTATAGTCTTAGGACAACTCATCCTGAACTAATGATGATCATGTTAATACCCAATCATCCCCTTTCAGAGTTTCTACCCTTATGTGTATATGTTATATAGTCACGTCCCTTTTCTAGTATCCATATAGTGATGTATTTTAATGGAAAACACACAGTATATACATTTTCACTACTTTATTATGTTATCATACACTTAGAATAATCCCTAGAGTTTTCACCAAAATTTTATAGTCCTAATATCTAAAAATAACTAAACCCTCTTCGGATACCAAATGAATTGACATATGTATTTTGTACAAATATATTATATTTTTTATATGAATATTCAATACATATCATAATATTACATGCCCCACAACCATAAAGGTTTAGTGGATTTTTAGGCTAAATACATAATTAACATATTCTATAAAATATCATTGACATCTACCACAAGGTTATTCTCTCATAGTACCCCTTTTAGATATTTCTTATTAATGTATTTCTTTATAATCTATGGAATAAGAAATTATAAGAATGGGTGATATAAAATTCCTAGTAAGGGTAAACATAGGAGATATTAATAAATGATAATAAGTGATAATATGATAATCCTAAGGACATAAAAACATAACCATAACATATGAAAATCAAACCCAATTAGTCAATGATCAAAAATCATAAATCATGAAATATGGATTTTCATAACAAAAGTCATAATTAATAATTGTGATGCATCATCAATAATCAATAATGATCCATGAGAACAGATCATAATAATAATATATAGTTTTTTTGGTATACATATAAGCATAGAAACTCATTTCCTTAGTCAAGGATCACTACCAAGACTGTCATAGTGCATTTGGTTCACACCATATTTCATCATTTCCTTAGTTAATGTTCACTCCCAAGACCATATTTTTGGATAGTGTTCTATAATTAATTGGTTTCACTCCATAATATAGTTCTTATTATCTCATTATATATCCATATTTAACTAATTCATTGGAGGGATATATAATTATAGGCCTACCTGTCACATATTTAAAACTATACATATTTTTTATATAAAATCATAAAACACTCGTCATATTAACATATTATAACTCTTGTAGATGTAATAGGCTTTATAAAAAATTCATCATTTCAACATAGCATATCATGTTTATAAGAAATTTTTTTCATAATGGTTTCATCATAACTTAATTAACATGTGGGAAAAAATAAGTTTTATATAATCATCCTTAAATTATCATCATAAAAATCCTTCTATATAAATAAATCGAATGTTATCAAAATATAATATCCCTAGTGAAACATAAATATCTTTAAAGGATACTAACATATATTAAAAAGACCATTAAAAGAACATATGAACCTTTCTCTTGAAACATGAAAATTATATGATTTTCTTTTAAAAAAATTAACTAAAAATTCCTAGAATATTAAGAAAATAATTTTCATTGAAAATTTACATGGAAACTTGTAAATAAAGATTCAATAAAAAGAGCAGTTAGGAAAGTGTAAAAATTCATTCATATCATATATGTTAAAAAAGAACATTCGTTTCAAAAAAATTCAAAAAATTCAAATAATGAATTGTTCATAAAACATTTATTAAAAAAGATAAATTTTTTTCAATAAATTAAAAGTTAAATAATATTATGTATTCAAGAATATTTAAAATATTCCATATTTTTTTGAAGATCATGGAAATGTATGAAAAGGTTTGAGGACCAAAGAGGAAATAATGTCAAATTTTCTTTAAAACACATTATTAATCATTTTAAGTAACGTAGAATATAAAACGGTACTAATAAAGAAAAATTTAATGAATAATTTGATTTGAATAAAATATATGTGGTATACATTGAAAGATCCATATAATTTTCCTCAATAGAATATGACATTAGGAAATCCTGAAAAGAAATGAGATTATAACATAAACCCTAACCCCAGGTTTCATATTATTTTTATACTCAATCAAATATACTATAAAATATTTATATATATTATAAATTAAGATAGACATAAGTTAATATTTATATTACCTTTATAATTTTAATTATTCTTTTATTAACAATTTCTTCCTTAAAATGAACATTTGGGTGAAAATTGGTCTTCTTTCCGTGAAATTTTATGTTATATGGTTTTAATACATGCACATTGTTAAGGATTTACTCATATAAAGAATATTTATAATGAAATAATTATCTTATTAGTTCATCATATACACATTTATAATTTCTCATATATAACCGTGACGAAAAAAGAATCGCATTGCTTTGTAGATATGGTACTCTAGTTGTACGCATAAGCGATGTTATCATTTTCGAACAGATAGAAAGGTATGAAGGTAATAATATATTATAGTTAAATAATGATAATTATTTCAAAAATATCATATATAAATATTAAATCCATGATAATAACCTATCATTAATGATAGTGATGGATAAAGAATCATATCTCTATGTGGAGGTTGTAGTCCACATATACACATGTGGAATACATTCATTTCCCATTGGAAGGAAAAGAGGTGAAAATGGTTTTAAAATACTAATAAAAAATATCAGTATATTTTTTATAGTATATTAATTTTATTATGGTGGATAAAATATATTTATTGGAAGTATTAGGAGAATGAAAATTGAAAAATAAGGGTATGAATGTGTACTTGTTCTTCAAGAAACCACCTTTAAATATCTTACTAAGGATTCTTGGGATGGTATTTTAATAAGATAAAAAACTCCATGAAATATATATGGAAGTTTAAAAAATATTTTGGTATGTTTTTTCATGATAAAGGGTTGAAGTTGTGTGGATAATAGTGGAAAGGCGGTTATCTTTAATAAACTATAGGATTGGTAAACTTGTAATTATTAAGAATATTAAAATATAATAAAGTCAATATTATGGAAAAGTGGATACAAATTAACTCATATTTTAGGATTAGATGAGATAAAAACTAAAAATATTCATTAAATATAATTTATACAAGTTTTCATGTCATTTTAACCCTTATGTATTTAGTTTAACCCCTTGTTAACCCCTTTTAAATTTTATTGTATTAATTAATTTTTACTTCGACTACTATTAATAACAACCGAAAATTAACTTGAAATTATTAAATAACTATTATTATGATTATTATAAAAATGGAATCTAATTTATGTTAATCAATTTATATAAGTGTTAAAAATTCATTTTAAAATAATTGAAGAAAATGCAATATAACTACTTTTAGAAAAATGTATATTTAAGACCAAAACTGGGTTTTCCATTATTACTTTCCTTGTAAAACCTATTAGGTGAATTTTATAATAGTTTACTGAATTTATTATCTACAAATTTAATTTAAATCATTCATCAATAGATATTAATTAAATTTATTAAGATAAATTGATATTGTGCTCATAGAAGCATTTTTTTAGAAAAACATATCTTTTTACATTAAAATTATTTTATTTTAATTTATAACCCACTGAAAACCATTGAATTCATTTTATATATGTAAAATATATTTTTTCATGATTTAGTTAGTCCTATTGATACCCTATAATCCAATAGCCAGATGATAACTATCACATTAAATAATAATAATTCAATAGTATATCACGGTTCTTTTAAACTCAGTATTACATGTAATGAAATACATCAAAGGAATTAAATTTATACGAATACAATTATGTTATTAAATATTATGGTATTATAGGGTACCCCTCTGCCAACCTCTTACACTAGCCTCCTATATATTTTGGGGTCTATCCATTGCAAATAGTGATTTCTGAAACCTTATATCTTTCCTCATCCTAACCTCCTATTAGTAGTACTAAAGTACTAGTTATTATGCCTCAATAATTTCCTTCAAATTCCATGATGAGAGTGATTTAAATTTATATATAACCCTTATTCAAGTGATATAAATTCATAGAATTTTAGTGAACTAACCACTTTAATTTACAGTGAAATGACCACCATACTTGGAAACCATATGAAATTATCTACTTTTAAAAACACCACTACTACTTGTTAAAGACTGGCTGATGATGATCCTATAAGATCAATGAGTTTACTGATGTTTATATTTCTGTTTAAATGTCTTCATCACTTTATGATTCTTTATAATCTCAACAATATTTACACCGGGAATATTGGAAGTGATGTGATTGGGTTGGGATGCTCCATGTTTGAGCCTTTAAAATTAAAACCATGTATGATTGTTTGTACTTAATTAATGTTTTATGTGTTTTAAAATGATAATAAATACATCAAATATTTTTTCAATATTTATATATTCGTTAATATAACTTAATTGAATGTGAAATTATTTTCCATTAGATTTTAAGGTATAAATATTCTTTGACATTCCATGCACAAAAAATATTTCTTCAAAATGTTCTAATGGATATTTTAAGGAAATTCATCAAATTAATGAAATGGTTTGCGTATTCAAATTATGGTTTTGAGATTTATTTCAAAATAATGGTGTGCAGATGCTCTTTAAAAAAATTTATACTTTTTAATCAAGTGAGTTTCATAATTATATTTATATGAATTTTCTTTTATTGATTTTTTATAAAAAATTTATTAAATAGAAATTAAAAGTGAATTTGAAACTGTTTAAAATGGTTTTTAAATGTGTTAAACTTAATAATTTTCCTTAGTGTGTATTATTAAAACCTATGGAAATTTAAATATGAATTGTGATGCTTCCCTCCATAGAGGGATGTAAATATATATGTATTATTTCTTTATTCCTAGTTGAAAGGGTCTATTTCTATGAGGGGTATTTAGATGAGAGGGTGAGTTTAATGTTTATTTATGTTATTATATATTATTATGTGAAAATTTCTTGAATCATCACCACTTTTATGTGTCATGTGAAACATTGAGTTTCTAGGTTAGAAGTTTGGGCACACATACAACATTAGTTTATTACCACACATTGGCCTCAAGTATGATTATGTTCTACTTTCAAGATTTTCCCCATATATTAGTCTTGGTAGGGTAATTAAAAGATTTAAGGAATATTTTTTAATATTTTATACAGTTATATATTTGTTATATATTTTTTTATCTTTTATTATCCACATATATCTCAAGGTAACATGATGATGCTTATGATTGCGATTTTTATATGTTTATGGTTTTGTAATATTGTATCTTATGTTTTTCTAAACAAATTATTTGTTCTAAAATCACTATTCCATTTATCATTATCTTTTTATTTATAAGTTGTATTAATAATTTGTTTCAAATGGAAAAAAATAAATTCTTTTAAATTAAATGGGTTTTTTTAAAAGAATGTTAATTGTTACTTGCTATTAATGAATATATAAAACCTAATTCATACATGTACTTTAAAACTTGCATAAAATAGATTTATTATTAAAGGTTTTGTATAGGGAATTGAGATAATACCTATTTAAAATATTTTCCTCTTTACCATCATATTAAAGGTTTATAATTTGTTCATTTTGGATATGGTGGTTGGGTGTGGACTTTTTTACATTGGCTCTCTGGAGGTGGAATGTGAAGATAATGTTCTTTCCCATGGACATAGGTAGTTGTGGTATTTCTTTGTTTTATTTATTTTAGTTATTGCTGATGTATCGACCACTAAAACTTCATACCAAAATTTATTTCAGTTGTATTATCTCCATACTCTAGTTCATATGTATCTGGTATTGTCATGTGTTGGATTTATTTATTATCTTTGGGTTTTATAGTTATTTGTGGGATTTATAAAACAATATAAAATGATAAATTTTATTTATTATCATTTAAATAAATATCGAATTATTTATTTAAGAAAATATATTTAAATATCCTCATGTTATTGCACATCATAAAAACTAATAGTAATGATAAAATTAATATTTGATGATGGGTTTACTTAGAATAAATAAATTAGTTAAGGGTCTTAGAATAATAACTAATTTTCTAAGTTATGTATATAATCCAAATTATATCATCGTAATGGATTTTTTTGCACAAAAAATTATTATAATAGAATTTTCCCAAACCATGATAACCTCTGTGGAATGCTCTCAAGAAAAATAGATTATCATCATCCTCCTTACTCTCCATATCAAGAGAACAAGGGAAATAATTCTTCCATCCCAAAGAAATTTTTGTTACAATCAATGGTGAATGATACAAGATGACTGGTACTTCCATTATAAATTCCTTAGTCTCATAAGTGATGTTACAATACATGAAAAGAATACATGGGTAGTGATAGTGGGATTCTACCCTTGGATACCTCATCATAATGGTGGAGACATAACAATTTAAACCAATTAGAGAACATAAAAAGAATTATCAAGTAGGGGTATTTTTTGTTTATAAATTAATTATAAATTATATGTGAACTATCCTAAATGCTTCTTCTATGTCCCAAAAACTTCAATTCCCACATTACGTAGCCTCTAATGTCCATGTTTCTAATGTGAGAGGCTTGTTCGGAGTGAAATTGAAACCTATGTAGGGTTTTTATCCTTTTTTTGTCTCTATGACCTATGTGGTCTTGTTAGGTATGTGATTATCACCTAGAGAAACATATAGAGGTGGACCTATTGAATGATAGGGGATTATCCATATGATATTTGATCACAAGAGGGAATGTGAGAGTTAAAGGAGATGGCATTCCATAAATAATTTTCATGTGATACTATTGGCTATATCATATATTATAATAAGTTATATCATAGGGAATGTAAACATTTAAAATCTTGGGTAAACATAAGATACAATTGGCTATGTTATAGTTCATGGTATTTTTCCGCTGTCCATATAGGTCATTGTGTGCAACATTCACAAATAAAAAGGCATAGTGTTCATAATAATTCCATTTTATATGATTTTACGTGTTTCCAGACATTAAGGGTTAATGTTTGAGTGATATTTAAAAATAGGATATAATTAATCTATCCATTATTCAAATTATAGTATATAAGAGTAGATTCATTTATTAATGGTTTTTCATGCATCAACTGGAGAATTTTACTATCTATTATAAAGCATGATTAAATCCATAAGTTCTAAAAGAGTGTCCTTGAAGACCCTATAAAGATCCCACTACCATGAGATGGTAGAATAATTGAATTTCAATCTTATATTAAAACTCCATCAACCTAAATGTATCTTTAACCATTATCTTTTTCATACCTCGGTACTAGAATATCGTAGATGGATGATTATCCCAATTTTTCGACAAGTGATTTAGATTCAACCTCTGGATGCAACATAGAGAGAAGAATATTTTGATTGTTACATGGTGATATAAATCAAAAACACATGATGAAGATGAATTAAGAAATAGTAGGAATCAGTTACTCTAACACCCTTATACTTTATGATATATTTTTTCAAATAAATTTAATTTCATTAATAACTTGCATCACATTCAACATAATGTTTTAGCAAACTATAATATAATATTATTATTATTATTTAAACATTCCCCTTATAACATAGCCGTAAAAATTATAGGTATGAATATAAATGAAAACTGTTTTAATATTAAGCATAATGGTTTTATATAAAAAACCATACTGATAAAAAGTGCTTAATTTTCGGTAAAGTCATCATCTGATTTGAAAATTCTTATTTATGCAAAAGTGTTTTAATTTATTTTTATGAACAAATTTAAGAAGTAATTTCTTCACATGTAAATTTTTTTATTTAAAAAAAATAATTTTTGAAATATACATGAAAACATTATCTTTTAGTGAGTTTTTGAACAGTTTTTTGAAAATAATACTTTGTCGATGAATAGTAAAAAATGCTGATTTTAATAAAAACATATCTTTTCGTTTAAATAATTTAAAATATATATTTTATTTTAATAAGGGTTTAAATTTAAAATTATTTCAATTATATATTTATATATCCAATTTATGTAATTGGAGTAAATTTCCTATTGAATTCTATTATTAAAACATTATACACTTATGAAACTTTTCTCTTTGGAAAACCAATGTTTCCTCACGCTTATGAGTTTTATTTTAAATAAATTCTAGAAATTATGTGAGTTTAATTTGTTAAAATGGATTAAATATATTAAATCATCATAATTAATATTATTTAATAAGGTTAATTTAATTTTTTACCATAATTTATAGTGAAATGGTAAAAACGAATTATCACGTTTAACGTTAAAATTAGTTTACCAGGGGTTAAACTAAAAAGATAAAAGTAATAAATGACCTATAACTTATATAGTTTTTATTTTATGGAAATATTTAGAATATTATCACATTATTATATATTTTTATATGTTTTTTGGATACTTTTCCTTGAAATCAAGCTATATAATAATTAAAGTAATGAAAATAAAAAATTTGGCACTCTTTCCTTTAAATTTCAATCATGTGTTCACATAGAGACACAAGAAAGTTTTGAATGAATATTGATGGTAATTTTAAGATTAATGAAAATATTTTCATGTAAAAAATTTATTTCTAATTTTTAATAAATATATAATTACATTAAAGTCTTTCCCAAGGCCGAGATAAAAATTATTTAATTAATTGAAAAATAAAATAAATGATTCAAAAAAATTAAAAGTAATATAAATTTAATGAATTATGGTATTTTATGATTATTTTGATAAATATAACTTTATATATCTTTTTTATAATAAAATATTCTAATTAAGCCCTATTCTTATTTCATTTAATGTCAAATTAAATGAATAGAGTCAAAATTGACATTAATTTTATTCAATAAAAAATAATATTTTATTAGATAATTTAAAATTAATAAAAATAATATCCTTTAACAAGATATTTTTATATGTTTAAATATATCAACCATAGTATATTCATGGAAAAATGTAGCTTTTATCGTAATTATATGACCCATAAATAGTAAAAACATCCTTACCATGGTAAAGGGTAAAACAGGGTTTTGCATGTTGTACCTCTCGTACCCCTCAAGGATTTATTTTCATGATCACAATCACCCTAATATTTATCTAATCCTCTTTCAAGTGTTTTTGGATGATAGGAATCAATTCAGGTGGCCAAGGAATTGGGCCAAGAAAGCAAGAAGGCAAAGTGGACTGAAAATCAGTCCACCGGCCAACCGATGGAAGACCACCGGCCAACCGATAGAGGCCTGGACAGAAGGCATCCTTCTGTCCAGACCACCGGCCAACCGGTGTCACACCAGCGGCCAGACGGTGGCACCTGCACAGAAGAGGAAGCTACTGCCTCACCACCGGCCAACCGGTGGCCTCAGCACCGGCCAGCTGGTGGAACCCAGCAGAACAGTGGGAGCTACTGTCTCCACACCGGCCAACCGGTGGCCTCAGCACCGGCCAGCCGGTGGAGGCTGAGCCCGAATCCTATGCCATTTTGCACACACCGGCCAACCGGTGGCCATGTATCGGTCAGCCGGTGGAGCCAGTCAAACTAGCCCTTGGGCCTTTGACCAGGCTGGTCCACTTGCCCTCCAACGGCTCCGAAGCCCTTTCCAATGGCTCCGAAGGCCTCCAACGGCCATATGAGGGTTCCCCCTCTATAAATAAAGGACCTTGAACCCCCGGAAGCCTAAGGAACATAACCGGAACTATACGGAAGCCCACGGACACCTTGTTGATCATTTGGCGTACCTCCGGCGCATTCCTCCAAGGGAACCCCAATAGCTCCAACTCAATTCCACATCCAAGGAGCATCACCAAAGAAGCTTGGGAGTGCACGTCTTCAACTCCAATCATCCATTGGAGCCCAAGGCTTCTCCAAATACGGTTTTTATTGTTTTATTCATTCTGAGCTTAATTTGGGTTTGTGTCTACAAACCACTCCTTTTCTCATCCCCCTTTCTTTTGGGTTTCACATCACCACTAAGGTGTGAAGAGGTTTCTTCAAGCCTTTCCTTTTAAAAGGCTTGTGTCATAAGGTGAGCTAGCCTTCACCTGTAAGAAGGCTAGTGGGTTCTTGCTAAACCATTAAAAGCAAGTGGGTTCTTGCTTAACCACCAAAAGCAAGCTGTAATAGGTCCTAGTGCTACCTCAAAGCCTAGTGGGTTTCTTGCTAAAACCATTGAAAAGCAAGCGGTAGGAATCTCTCAACGGTTTAGTTGGGAGCGGAGACGTAGGCCGGGTTTTAGGCCGAACTCCGTTATCAATTCTTGTGTCTTGCCTTATTATTTCCGCTGCAGTTTTACTTTGATTTTTAATTTGTTAATCATTTTTTAAAAGGCAATTCACCCCCCCTCTTGCCATCACTTCCCGTTTTTCTCCGCCTAACATTGCACGTTACATGATTTTGTGTAAAACTAATACCCCACACACATAATTTTTTAATATTGTAAATTGGATTTTAAAATTTATAATTATTCTGTGAAAATTATCAAATAATACTTATTTTTTTATACTTATGGGATAAATCTCCTAGGAAAATAAATAAAAAACTAGTTATCGTTGAGAAAACTAAAATTGTAAAATTAAGTAAACATAAATGGTAAGGAAAAACAAATTTAAAACATGTGTTTATTCTATGGTTTAGGTGTGTATAGAAAAAATACTCTATTAAATCCATTAAATATGAATTTTTGAGGCACTTGGTGTGAGATTGACTTCCCATTATTGAATTGTTTTGGGTATTTTCAAAAATTCCACTCCTCCTCCACTATAAAAGGGAAAATACTCCCCTCACCTATTCCAACCTACTACGAAATTTGACTCAAAAAACCATTAAAAAATACCCCCATAATACTTATCTATGTTATAGGTCAATTTTTAATCCCAAAAGACAAACCCTAGGGTCCTTAATAAGATATCCAAAGAGGGTTGTTCTAAGATAAGGTAATTGTCTTCACTAAACTCTTTCTTTTTTTACTTATTCTCTTATAAAATTCATTCATGTAGTAATAATTAAAATATAATAACAATAGTATATAATATTTACTGAATTTATAATATTTTAATGGCATAAACTATATCCATATCCGCTTCAATCAAATAGAAATTGGAATAGTTGATATTTTACATGATGAACTACCACCTTGTGAACCGATGTAATTCATTTTCCATCACCACCACTCACAGCTAGATATAATGATATATTTAAGGTTTATTTATGATAAATATTATATTATTATACTTATTTAATTATAATATCACATATATATTCTTATTATCCATTCCATGGGAATACAATAATGTCGCTTGTGTTTACGACAGAACACAACCTTGTGAGGAATTGTGATTCGTTTTTCACATATTGTTTACATGCATGGTAATAAGGATAAATTTACTGAAAATATGTGATATATATGGAATAAAAATTATAATAAAAATTTAATATATTATTTATGTTTCTTTTATTTCATATGTTGAGAAAATGGAAACAATGTTCATGCATACATACTACATACTGTCTCCATAATCAGTACATTTCTTTTTCCAATCTATAGATTTGACAGATTTATAAAAATAAATATATAATGAAAATATAATTTATTTCTATAATTTTTAATATTATAGATATTATTTAACCATTATCAAATTAAAATTAACAGAAATACGAAATCAGATCATACATGAAAAACAAGGCAGTTATTACCCGAAACATGATTTTAACAAGTAATTTTTAATAAATAGGTAACAAAAGGTCCTATGTAAATCATATATGGTATGATATATATAGTTATTTTTATTTAATATATTTATAATAAACCTGTATTTAATAGAAAAGTCGCTCAAACATATATAGGGGACATCAGGACTTAATGTAAGGGAAATTTGTCTCAAATTTCCCCCCTTGGGAAAAATGTTATGTCATGAACCTATAATCTTTTAGGGGGTATATATACAGAATCATAGAAATGTTATATCATAAATTTATTTATTATCATGATATATGAATTTTTTTATTTTATTCTGCAATGGGACTTATGATACAAAAGTTAACAAAGTCTTAAGTGTTTGATTTTATTATCTCATTGTTTACAGGGGTTGTTATGATTTTGATTACAATGATGATATAATATGATATAAATCTCATAAAGCATATTAATTTTATTCCAATATGTTTATTTGTTTGGAATACATGTTTTTTTTCTATTTCCTCTCTCTACATACTCAAAATAATTTTCTAAAAAATAGTCTTTATTTTTCTCTTCGATCGAAATTCATTTCTCTTCAATGTCCATATTTTCTAAAAATAATTGAAAGAAAGATTTTACTATTATCTAGAGATTTTTTAGAGTCATTTTTACCCATATTTTAGTTTTTATAAAACTATTTTAAAAGTAATATTCATCAGATTTTCCAAATGATACACTTTTGACTTTTTATCAAAAATAAGAAAGGAATATTTGTTTTAACATGTACAAGATAAATGGAATTTATTTCAATAATGATCATAAATTTTTTTAAAGAATACAATAATATTTCAAAGGTTATTTTTATATAAAAAATATTTTCACAGTATTTTGTGAACTCTTAGTTTGTAAAATGCGCTTTTCAAAGTGAAAAGTTTATTTTCCTCACGAAATGTTCAATGTGATCTTTCAAATTCATTCTCCATATAAGATGGAATCCTTTTATGTTATTTAAACTTTACCGTGTATATGATATAATTATACAATCCATGTTATTTCTTTGTATGTCTTATGTCTATGATGTCAATATGTTCATAAAACTCATTCCTTTTCCATGGGTTATGCTATTATGGAATAATGAAATGGTTATGAAACTCATCTGTTTTCTAGGGGTTATGATATGATGATATTTTTATGAAGCCCTTTTATTTTTATGATATATGATGTGATTAATGTTTTATGACCTTTTGGGATACAAATATATGGATAATGTGATTTGTAGGACATATATCTCTATCTAATGCATAGGGTAATTAATAATGTTATATGAGATTAAAGGGTACACGATAGGTTATTCCAAGCTCAAAAGAGGGTACATTAGAGGTTATCCCATTCTCGAAAGAGGGTATGTAGGAGGTCATCTCAATAATTAAGTAGTTAAATTGGTGGTTAGCTAAATATTTCCATGTTATAAATGTCTTGGTGGATATCCTTAAATGATTATGTAATACCAAAACGTAATTGTTTAATTAATTGAAAAAATAAAATATATGATTCGGAAAATATTGTAAGTATTATAGATTTATTGAATTGTTATATTTTGGGAATTTTTTAGATAACTATAACATAATATATTTTTTTGAAAATAATAGATTTAAAATAAACCTTTGTCTTGATGTTTTAAAAGTCAAACTAAATGATTAGTGTCAAAATTGACATTCATGTTATTTTATAAGAAATAATATTTTATTAAATTATTTAAAATTACTAAAAATAATATCACATACCAATTTATTATTATATGTCTATAAATATTAAATATTTACTATTCATGGACCAATTTTCCATTTATAATAATTATATTGACCCTTAAATAGTAAAAATTTCATTACCATGGTAAAGGCTACAACAATGTTTTTCCAGTTACATGAACTTATGTTAAAACTAATTTTCCACACACACATGATTTTTATTTGATAAATTGGGTTTAATATTTTGAATATATGGATCCAAATTATTTTCTAAATCTCATTTTATTTTTTATTTAAGGGTTAAATCACCTAGGTCAATCAATAAATAGAACTAGTTATCATTGTGAATACTAATATGGTAAAATAAAGTAAACATAAAGGCTATGGAACGTCATGTTTGAAATAATTATTTTTTTTGTGGAGGTTTTTATCTAAGATATAATTTTAATAATCCTTTAATTATATATTTTTTATGAACATGTTTTGAGAGTGACTTAACATTATTGAATAGTTCTTGGTATTTACAAAAATGTCACTCCTTCTATTATAAAAGGGCACCCCCATCACTTATTCGCATATACTAAGTCATTTGGATTGAATAAAAATGGAAACAATCCCTCCCCAATATCCTTATCCATATTAAATATCTTCTCTTAATCCAAAAATAGAAACCCTAGGGTCCTTAATTAGAGATCCAAAGGGGGTTGTTGTAAGAAAAGGTAATTGTCCTCACTAAAATATTTCTTTTTAAATTATTCCCTTACTACTTTCATTCATGTACTAATAAATAAAATATAATAAAAATAGTATCTATAATATACTGAACTTTTATTTGGTCTATGGAATAACATATATCCATATATTCTTCCATCAAATGGGAAATGAAATTTTCGTTCTTGTGTACGATGAACTACCACCTCATGAACTAATGTAATTCATTTTCTATAACAATCAATAAAGCAAGGTTATAATGATGTATTTAATGTTTATATATGATATATTTGATATTATTATACTTATATTATTATTATATCCAATTTAATTTTTTTACTTCCCATTCCATGGGAATAAGATAACGTCAATGGTCTATACGGCAGACTACCGCCTCTCGAAGCGATGTGATTCGTTTTTCCCTAACACTTTACATGGAAGGTAATAATGATAAATTTATTGAAAAAATGTGATATATATTAATGTAAAATTATTATTAAAATTAAATTTATTATTTACCTTTCTTTTTTCATATTTTGAGTAAATGGAAACAACGTTCATGCATACGTATGCCATACCATCTCCATAAAAGATGTATTTTATTTTTTATCTCTAGATTTTATTGATTAATATAAATACATATATAATGAATATATATGATATTTATATCATTTTTAACATTCTAAAGATGATGAAACCATGATCAAATTAAATGGATTGAATATACCAAATCAAACCATAAAGGAAAAACAAGGCAGTTATTACCTGAAACATGATTTTAACAAGGAATTTTTAACAAATAGGTAATAAAAAGTCATAAGTAAATTATATATGGGATGATAAATATAATTATGGTTATTTAATTGATGTATCATAAACCTATCTTTATTACATAGTAGGTTTGAATCTGTACAAAGGAATTTTATACTTAAGGTAACAAAATTTCTTCTCAAATTGTCTTCTTTGAGCCATTTGCAATGTTATGAACCTATATTCATTTATGAGGTGTATATACATACCATTATATATGTTATATCATGAATCTATTTATTCTCAAGATATTTAAAGTTTCATTATATGGTATTATTTAACGGGGTTTAGGATTCAGAAGTTACCAAAGTGGAAAGTGTTTGAATTTACCACTCTCATTGTTTATAAAAGTTGTTAGGATTATTCTTACAATGATGAAATATTATGATATAAATATTAATAAACACATTAATGTTTCTATAATATGTTTATTTATTTGGAATATTTGTTTTTATTTCTATTTATTCTCTTTATATACACAAAAAAATATTTATAAAAAATGGTTTTAAAATCAATATTTATTTCAATATATGAATGATAAAATCTTGGATTTTTATCCAAATTTTGAAAGGAATCCTTGTTTTAACATGTATTAAGTGAATTTAATGTCATGAAATATAGACCAAAAAATATTTTAAATATTTATTTTTTCTTTTTCAAGGTTATTTTCAAATTAAATGATTTTCAAAAAAAATTATGAACTTTTATTTCCAAAATACAATTTTCAATGTGAAGAGGAAATTTTCCTAATTAAATGTTCTTAGTGACCTTTAAAAATAATTTTACATATAAGATGACATCCTTTTATTATTATTAATCTTTTTTTGGGATACAATTCAATTATACTAACCTTTTTTTTTTGATTGTTTACATCTATGATGATAATATTTTTAAGAAAATCATTCATTTAACAATGGTTATGATATGATGAAATGATGAAATGTTTATAAAACTAATTTATTCTAAACCAGTTACACAATTAATAAATGTTTATTAAACCCATTTCTTTATATGGGTTATGAAATGATGAAGGTTTTATGATATCGGGGCCCAAAAATATATAGATTATGTGATTGGTGAAACCAATATCTACCTCTAATGCTTTGAGTAATGATTAATGTTATATAATCTCAATGGGTACAGGAGAGGTTATCACAATCCCAAAAGAGTGTACTTGATAGGTTATCCCAAGACTAAAATTGGGTACATGAGAGGTTATCCTTATCCCAAAGTAGGTACATGGTTGTTTTTCGCAAGACTAACATGTTAATAATGTCTTGGTGGATTTTCATGACATACGATTTTTTATTCTTATGTGTATTTGACAAAACAATGTCTTATTCCAATGTTATGATCTCATGGATTATGTACGTAGATTCCTTTATGATTCATTTATGATGATCTAAAAAGTGTTTTTCCTTGAAAAAAGTTTATAATCTATGATATAAAATGCATGTTTTTCATATGTTAATATCTTGTTCTCATAACCATATGATCATGTCATTATTATGTGATCATTGATAAGTCTATTTGTTACCCCTAAAGATATTCAAAGCTAACCCATTATTAGGTTTTATTACCATGGTTATGAAGAATGTTTTAATGTATGATAATTATAAGTAGGGTTCTAGATATTTATAAATTAGTGGGAGAAGGATGTAGTTCCCCTTTGAACAAGTCGTCTATGTTTCCATGTTTCCCAAGGCACTAGACCTAAATGGTTTTGGTGTGGATCATTATGTTATATAATGAATATAAATATATTATGATTTAATATCTATGTATGGGATGCTCAGATATTTACAACTGCAGGCTACAATGTAAGGTATAAATACATCTACTTTATTTCTACTACACATAATTTCATTAATCCGAACATAGTTGATCAAGGATTGAGTTTATATATTGCTTTCTATGTTTTAAGAGGTGATTTTGGATCAATAAAAAACCTATTATTTAAAAAAAATAATGAGTTAATCAATTCCTATGAAATCTCAAACAGGAATGGTAATTAATTATGGCTCCCCACTCAGGTTCTCTAATATCGATATAGAGAGTTTCATTTCCCAAAAAGTCAGAGTATTGGAGTGATTTTATAGGATCTTATAGATGTCACATTAAACATGTTTTTGGGAAATATTTTATCTCACCCTGTAGTGGTATCAAAGCTTACAATGTGTTTAGATTTGTTAAATTATTCATGAAATGAAAATCATCAAAATCATATAGAATATCATATGCCAATTGTAAAATAAGATCCATTTTTGTTCTCTCTTGTTGATTCAAGGTGTATGATATTGGGATATTATAAAAATGACACTGTATAGAACCCATGGTTTTTTATTATTTATACCATATAAATCCCAGTATATCATATCATATAACAATAATTTTCATGTTTTGAAAAATAGAGCATCGAATCACTAAGGATATGTTGATTCATATTGTAAAATAAAATATGTGATATAATAGGTAATGATTAGTATATTGGTTATAAAATATTATTGATAATGTTCCACTAGACTATCATATTTGATAGCATGACTATTATTCCTAAAGTAGGACCAATAGTTCATTAACGTATAGTCTATCAGTTGTATCCTATGATTCCCCAAAATATTAATATACAATTGGTATATTTATTTATTTTTCATTAAATTAATTATTATTTCAATTTTATTATATAATTTTTTTTAATAATGATAAAAAGTATTTCAGGGATATTTAAAAATTTTAAAATTATTTTTCAATTAATTAATTTTCTATTGTTTATAATAAATGTTTATGAATTATTTTTACTAAGTATTACTCAATATTAAATGTCAATATTAAAAATACCTTTTATAAAATTATATGGAATGTGTTATGTTGGGATCAATACTACTTCTTGATAAATCATCAGATGATGTCTATAAGAAGTTATGAAAGAGGAAAAAATTCCCGAATGAGCCTATACTGTAGTGACCAAAAATTAGAAGACAAACCACACCCAAGTCACCTTACCCAACACAAAACCTCAAAAACACTCAGATAAGAACTATCAAAAAAAATAGAAATAAAATAACAAGGCACAAGATCACAAAATTTGAATGGTCCATACATGCACCATAATCCATGGGGTAGAACTGCTACAATTTTATTAAGGAAAAAAGTTGGATTATAAGTGTTTAGATGAATTCACTGTGTTACACACAAAAATTAAAATGCCTCCATTAAATAGAGAAATCGAACATGCATCCAGTCATACCCACCTCCTAAAATTTACAAAAACTATTCCATCAATATCTTATATTCGCGGAAGTCCTCCCATTTAGTTACTGAGCTCTATGGACTTAGTATTACCATTTGGTTCATTGTTTGCTCAATAAAAATATTTTAAAGATGTCACTTTTGAGAATCCCTTCTATGTTCCATGCACTTCCATCACCCAATTGAGTCACATAGTTCCATTTCCCAACCATGTATTTCTATCCACAAATATTCATGTCATCTAGAAATATAACTTCTATTATATTATATTCAGAAATCATACATTAAGACAAATGGTGTTTCATTATCCATTAGTCCTAATGAGTTATCCAAAAAATGGTTTCTATAGTTGTTAAAAAACCAATAATATCCCACATAGAAATAATTTTCCAAGATTCATAAAAAAATAACACCATTATATCCTATATACCACATTCTATTCATCAACATAAGTTAGCAACAGTTTGGTTCCCCATCATGCTTTCGGTCACCCCAATTTGACCAAATCATAGTATCACATCAATATATTCTAGATAAAAAGCTTCATTAGACTGTCCACTAGATTATGAGTCCCCTCAGCCTTAAATATTCTAAATAATCTATCCTCCAAAGAAATATGGATTAAGTGATATTTCATCTGAATATACTTCATCCCAAAATGGAGCTTTAGATTTTTTTGATAGGTCAATCCCACCTTGAGAAACAAAAAATTATATCTCATCACTCTACCCACTTCATAGATATTCCCAGAACCCCTTCATCCATATAAACTCCATACCATATTTCATAAAGATGATGTACTCCACTTCCGTTGTTGAGAGTGAAACCATTTGGTAGAAGCATTGACATCTGACTCACTATCATTCCACTAAAATTTATCACATAACTGGAATTGATCTTCCATGTGTCCAAGTCTCTCCTGAACTCCTTGTGTAGAAACCCTTTCAAGGTATTATATATTTTTATGCGAATTGATAAACTTTTGAAACCTTTCAATAATTGTAAAATCCTCTCCATGCCTCATTATGTTCTCTTATAGAGTTTCACATAAATTTTTTGAAAACTCCCTATTCTTTTAAAATTTATGGATGAGCGTAGTCCATGGTATACATTATAGTTCTTTCGGATGATGTATATAAGACCTTCATAATGTACATAACCACAAAATCCATTTGTAGTGACTTCAATTTACCAAGTACGAAATGTTTTTCCAAGGGTGTGGTAACCAGTTTCACCTCACCGATGCCAAAGTTCTCCGCCACCTTTTGAACATAATATAACTAGAATAGATTAAAATTATCAAAACATGAGTATCATAGTATTTGTATCCCCAAAATATAAATTTCTAAACTGAGATCTTTCATCTCAAAAATTATATACCATTTATCCTCTTTCTCACTAATTTTTTCCTTCACTAGATAAGTAATAAACATTTTATAAATATAGAGTGGAATGATGATGAAACTCCCATTATAAAAAAACCTTCTTGTATTAATAATTTTCATCATTTATCAAGATAATATTATACACTATCATGAAATCATTGATATTTTGATTCCACAACATTGGTTCTTGCTTCAAATCATAAATGATATGTTTGAGTTTCAATGGAAGATATTGGTTGTGATGATCCTTGAAAACAATTGGATTCTGCATGTAGATTTATTTATCTAGATCCACATTAAGAAATGTTGAATTTACATCCAACTACTACAGATGTAAATTATCCATGCTAACCATACATAACACTATCCGGATAATTGTATGTTACATAATCATAAAAATGAACACAAGGAAATAGAGGATTTACATATATTGAAACCCTTTTTATGAAAATCAATTCCATGCACCTCCTTCTACCATATTATTATTTCATTATTTTATGAACCAATATTTTTTTTAATACTTTATTTCTATAATGTCTCTCCATCATCTCCCATGTACTAGATACGTGGATGGAATTAATTCCAACTCCCATGGATAACTCCCATTGATTTAATCATTATAAACCTCGAGCCTGTTTTAGGATATTGGGTTCTCAATAGTCCATTATAAGTAATAATTTAAATTGTTTTCCTATATTTTCATTTGGATCCTCACTCTGGTAGGATTATACAATTGCCCCTGCTCCTCAAATCCTTCTGGTAATACTACCTTTGGGGATGTATCCTATGAATATTTTTCATTCGATTCCACAGTCCTTGATGTTTTTTAAACATATAGACTAAAATTCTCTAATAAATTTACTCCCATTAAATAAATACTCTTCGTTTTTAGGTGATTCTGTCACTAGTGTGGTTTTTATATTTTCCAAAATATCAATTAACTCAAGATACACATCGAACTGATCCTCAACTTTTTATGATACTTTTCTCTAAACATATTTTTTCCTTCGTTCTATTCCACCCATTAGATACCTTCATGAATATTCACATTCATACTTATAATGGCCTTTTGATAGTCATTATCTTAGATTTGGAATCAAACATTTGTTCGATATATCCCACAAAGTAACATTCCAGAGACTTAGCTACTAGATTGTATCGATCCTTAGAATAAACTTGGACATAGGTGAGTGTACTAAATAAATTTGTTGTATTTGAAGTCAACCATCCTTCCAAAACAATAGGATTTTAGTATTAACCGACCGATCAATGATAACATAATCTGACTGATTAACTATTCCTTATATTTCACTACATCTTCCTGAAACTTATTAGAAAATCCCATGTGAATACTCATGCTTCTCATCTTTTCAACCGGTTTCTAATTCATTATCTCTCAAACATCTTTATGTTCTAGATTCCCTGCCATGGTCATCTCAAATTGAATAACCTTATACGAGAAGAACCTCCATAACTCCATGCTTCAACACTCCCTACCATTTTTTGACCATAATAATTTAACCTTTACTCTAATATAAATTTCCACCATGGGCATACTTGAGATGGATATTCATAGAACCAAGAATTTGTTATTGATTAAGTAAATACAAACTTTTCATGTGTCATCATTGATGAAGGTCATGTAATAGAGTTATCCTCCAAGATAATGAACTATATCTAGTCCCCCCACATATGTGCAAACTAACTATAACTTTTTGTGCTTTGGTGCATTTCCTTATATATGGAAGGACACATTATTATATTTACCAAAGTAAAAATCAATTCATGTTCCATAGTCTAGGATACTTAACTTTAATATTCCTTTTTACTGCTGATTTTCATCCCTTTTCATTGAGGTAACCTAGATAGTCACTCCATAACTTCATGGAAGTTATTTCTATAGAACTGATCATACCTTCTAATACACCTATTCGGTATAGTTTCTTTTCCGGAAATTCTTTTCTACAAACATGGATTCATGTAAAATTTTCTATTCTCTATCCATGAATTTTTTATAAAAATACATTTCATTAAGTTTTCCTACCAATATTAATATTTTCCTAATCATAGGTATCTTCTAAACTATATCCAACTCTAGAATACATCCATTCTTTGTCTATATGGACATGTCCCATATATCAACTATCATATTAGATTTTTTCCCCACTATATGTATCCTACAAAATCTTTAAAAAAATTATTATGCATTATATTTTTCTTGGATGTTGAGTAAATGAAGCTCAATATTATATCACCCCGGACTTGGGTGAGCTACAGACACTTAGGAGTAAGCCACTTCTATCTTATAACCCAAGATCCACATATCCACTTCCAGAAATATACGTTATTAAATTAAATCTTCACCCATCAAAATACCTTTTGAGGTGAACTTTCCCCAAAAAATTTCAATATAAGGGAGAACCTGGTATTGAGCTACTTCTAACCCAACTCTTCCTTCCATTTCCCTTCCATGGACTTTTCGGAGCTATTAGATATACTCTTCCTTCCAAACTATAAGAATTTCTATATGACCCATGAATCTCTATCCAATAAATTTATTCATTTTATATTATATCTCTAGAATTCAAGAAAATCAAGTAGCCCTCTTAATTAAAATTACTCCCAATTTAAACCATTTTATCCCATGATTTTTGGAGTGTGTGAAGTTGAAATAATACCCATTATGGAGCTCTAAAGTTTACCTTCACTGACTGCAACTGGATTTGGATTATACTAAAGTAATAAATATTATTATTATCATACATTACTCCTGATATATGAATGGAGAATCGTATTCTCAATAAGAATACCTTGTTCATTATTATTAGTTTCTCATACATATAATCAAGATTATTAATTAGTTTTTATGTGGTTTCTACTTCTTATATATTATATTCCACATTTAGGATAATAAAATCCTAATCAGACCAAATTATTTCTTTTAAAGAATATATCATTCTTCTATTTCCATTACTTTTAACTTGGTTTGGGTCAACAGAAGATCTAGGTCATTCTACAACAGAAAATCTTCCATTTTCATTTTCAAGAACCTATATTTAATCTATCAAACCTCTCCACCTAGACCATACTTTATTCTGGCCCCATCCCACTATAAATTGTTAATTCCCACAAATTTTAAGAAATGTGAGATTCAGGATTCAGGATTTCTTATTGATATTATCTTACAAGATAGAGGTCATAATGATACTACCAGACCTAGAACTGAATCACATCCAACAGAGCCTAAATTCCTGAAACTCCAATTGAGGCCTTGATACCACATTTTTGGATCATGGATACCACTAAATAAACCAACAGATGAAATACAATAGAACTTTTGAAATAATAAAAAAATCATTTATGATCCCAAACTAGAATGAAAGGAACATAGAAAAAAGATCACACCTAAATCACCTCACAAAACAGAAAACCTCTAGAGATGATTATAAAAAAACTATTTCATGAAATGGTGGAAATAAAAGAGACTTGGAATAAGAAAAAAAGTTACACGGTTCAGAATTCTGTCTTAATCCATGGGGGAATATTTTTTTGGATTAAAAAATGAAGATTATTAGTTTTAAGATAAATTCATTATGTTATATATGAAAACTAATATTCATCCATTAAATAGAGGAACCCAAATGGTGTATCTGATCATCACTATATCCCAATCTACATGGATAGTGTTCTATCGAGAACTGATCTTCATGGATGTACTCCTATTTAGCCGGTGAGATCAACCACTATAAGCTCCTCCACTTGTTCACTATGTTCCCATTGGAAATATTATAAATATATCACTTTCAAAAATCTATTTAATTTTATATGTACTACCTTCACCTAAATGAGTCTCTTATTTCCACCATTCAACTACTAGTATCTGTTCACATTGTGACCAGTTGTCTAAACTAGTTTCTGCCACACCACCATTTTTAAAAATCATAAATTAGGCCACCAAGTGTTTCTACACCCATTGGTCCAAAAAATTATCCCAAAAATTGTTTCCACACTTGGGTGAATCCAAACACCTTATAACATAGAAATAAATTTTTATTTAGAAATCATAAGAATTATTTATAAATTTTTAAAAATTGAAAAATAAATAAATATATATATAGTGTTTGTATTTAAATTATGAATGTATCAAAATTATTAATTTTAATTATACATATTGAGTCCTTATTATGAAAAATTAATCAAACCTCATCAAAAAGAGTTTGTATGAATGATATGATCAGGGTTTAAAAATGATATGTATATGTTATTCTTATTATGTTAAAAATTTATATAATAGAAAATGGATTATAAAATGTTTATAATTCAAAAAATATCATATAATTAAATGAAAATGACATATAATGTTTAATATGAAGGATTTCATATTATTAAATGAATATGAAGTGTTTATATTCAAGGTTATGGAATATTTATAATGATTAGCTAATTTATGAAGTGTTTATAATTAACTTTTATTTATAAAATTTACATAAATATTTATATCATGATAAAATATATGAATTTTTATTTTTTTTAAGATTTTCCCCTACTTTATTCATAGATATATATTTTTCAAATTTTGAATATGTCGATGCTTTAGTTAAAAAGTAAAATTATTTCTAGATATTATCATATTTGAATTTAAGTAGTTATATTCCAGGCATGATAATGGATTTAGTTTCTATATATAATGACTTCATGATATAATTAAGGTAATTATATTAAATTTACTTATTGAATATAGTTTTTAAATTATAGTTTTTAGAATTATGATGAATTAAATTCTCTCTTTAGTAAAGGATCCCTAGGTAGGGGGATTTTTTGTCAGAATTTTCATTATCCTGGTGGCTTATACCTTATTCTTGAAATGTGAGGGTCATCTACATATTTATTCATTTATAATCATGTGTATATTTTAAATTTCATATAATTATAAACACATACATGAAATATTCATATACCTCAAGCACGGGATGCATCTGGATATGAGTAAATATATTTTTCTTCTATTATTGTGTTAGTAACAAATATTATTAGTTTTGTAAAGAGTTACACTTCAATATGGTTCGATCCTACTAATTTTTTATTATTAATAGGAGTCCAAATTGTGGTTAACCTATATTTTATTTTGTATGGTAAGAAAGAAATGATGTGATCCTGAGGTCGTGGAACCTCATTCTTAGTGTTTTATTTGGGTTACATTGATCTAGGAAATCCGATGGGTTATGATAGCAGAAGAATATAGTTTTTTATCCATATTATGGATTGGAAAAATTATTTCCTTCTCAAATATCTATGATTCATATATGATATGATTAGGATCATTCTATACTTAAATAACTAAGCACCAAGTTTCATGCCAAATAATGTTCATTTTCTCTACGAAATATTTATCTTGGGACACTAATGAATATGATCTGATCCAAAAGGGATAACTATTTTAGTGGTAACCCATTTAATATAATTCCTTAATAAATGGTATTGAAACATGAATCTCATATAATAAAATATTTTATTTTAGATAATAACATCATTATCATCAAACCTAACTTATAGATAAATACTATATGAAGAATAATAATAATTTAAGAAACATATTTGACTAGTAACTCAATAAGTGTTCCCAAACCGAGAGAGAATCTATGGGTTAGATAAAATACCTTACAGAGATAAACAATAGTTGAATTTGTTTAATAGGTGAATCTTGATGCTTGTGAGAAGCATAGAATTATTTACTTACTATTTCAAAGTAATTTGTTACAAAATGAACTAGGGGATTTATTTTCCACTCATGTAATCATTATGATTTTGTATGACAATTATATAGTGTAAATAGAGGTTTCCATTAGGATTATTTAATTTAAATAGTTTTTTAGTTATCATCAATGGAAATGTTCTAAAAATGTGAATATGTTTATGAAAAGTTTACTTGATATTCTCAAGTGTTGAGAATAAGTGAAATAGGTATAATATGTCTAGGATAGGGTAATGTATAGATAATACAGGTCGTAAAACGTTAAAACCAAAATAACAAAATTTAGTTTGAGTGTTCCAAATTGTTTTTTTAAGTAATCAACCAAGGTAAGTTAAACTATGAGTTATAAGAAAGGATGATTAATTATTTGATAAGATGGATATTTTGGCACACCTGAATGGGTTTGTGAAACTCCATAGATTTTTTATCATAAGTATTAATGTTATATAAATCTATAATTTGGTTTTAAAGTGTATATGATACAAAAATCATAGTTTACAAATATTGTAAATATAAAAGAGTTCAAAAGTAAATGAACAAAATGATAGATATTATAGTTTTTATTCAGATTATGAAGAAAAGAGTTGTTACAAAAAAAATATTATTATGTAAAGGAGTTTATCAAGATTAAATAGTTCAAAATAAATAATGTCTATAGTTATCTAATTACTCTTATATGATATGAGAAGTTTTTGGTTAACAATATTTGTTCATGAAAAAATAAGATATCTATTTTTATACACATGGTTGATGATTCATTGATTTCTATAATATTCTCTGATAGGAAGAACGGGATAAAAATGTTTTATCTGGGATAAAATGTTTGTCTATATATTTATTATAATATGAGGGATTTTGTTCCCACCACCTATCTATGGAATATTTTAATGAATAGTTTTTGTTTTAGAAGTAAATGTACCAAACACATATAATTAAATACAAGATATTAAAAATAGTTTATTTGTTAAAAAATTACCCTAATAGTAACTAAGTGTTATTTCATAACAAAAATGAGTTTTTGTATCTTAGCATGATATTCTAAAAAGAAAATAACATTTAAGTGGCTATTCAGATTATGTTTGAACATAGAGAAGTAAAAATTTACAAAATAAAATAATATACCAATGTAAAATTAAAGTTTTTTGAACCTACTATCCAGAAGAATTTAGGATAATTTATGGTACTGAAAAAGGTAAAAGCAACATATAATTATCAATAATAATAAAATATCACTATTTCATAAATGATTAAGCTAATTTAAATACAAAGTGAATTTGAATTGATATTCTGAAAGAGTTTTAGGGTATGAAGGTAGATAAAAATGTAAAGGGTACAATGAAGGATGATGTTTAAATTAGAAATTTTCTAAATGGATAACATAATCAGGCACCATATCATCTGAGGTTGTTAATATAAGGAATTTTAATATTTTTAAGGAGTTGAACTTTAGAAGCATGCTTCTTAAATCTCATAATTATCTAAAATTGTTTTCTATATTGATTTACCTCATTAAAGAGTTTAGTGGTATGGTTTTATTAGATGGTCACAAAGAAATGTGGTAGTAATTACAAATAGATGCATTGAGTTAACTAAACCCCTCAAAGTGCAGAAAAAATAAGTTTGATCTAGGATTCTATCATATATAATATGAAAAACCAGTGATTATGAATATCTTTTAAGTGTCCATAAAAGATTTTTAAGAATATAAAGTATATCATATAAAAGGAAATAGCAATTTTATCACTCTATCACATTGGATAAATAAGTGAATATTTTGATATATATTTTATAAAAAAGTAATGATAATTAGTTTCTTAATATGTCACTTTGAGTTATCCCAAAGAAATTTTTTTAATTGAATATTATATTAGCATGAGTAGTATTCTTATATTGAGATATGGAATATGATCATGAGGAAAAAAAGTTTTTTTTCACTGGATGAACCACAAAGTATGCCACATTTAGTTTTATACACTATGTATTCGGTATACATGGGGTACATGGATCATATTTTCCCCACTACCTGAGGTCGGAGAGGTATCTAGTATGAGAACCATTATACTTTTATACCTTTCTTATGAAAGCATTGAGGCTTATAAATCAATGGGTGGTTAGATATTTTTCTAATTCTTTCATTAGTTAGAGATAAATGAAGATGAGATTTTTTTCCTTTAATATGATGTGTATGATATCCATGCCCTTAATTTAGATAGAATTAGGAGTGTGAGGCTACACATATATAGTACATATGATGTGATTATCTCAAAAGATGATGGTTATTTGATGTTCTCATCCATAAAGGTGAATGACATGTGATAAATTCATCAACATAGTTGTTCAAAATAGGGAGAATAAATAACACATGAATTGGATATATGATATTGACATACTTCATTTCCTATGTCCACTCGATGTCTTAGATAAATGTAACATATAGGAATTCACACTATTATGTGATACGTTAGTTGGACAAATGTATATAGATGCATGTGTTTTATGGAGATCGTGATAAATCATTTTATAACTTTAGTATCATTTATGGTTCTCTAGAGTTACATCTTTCAATACATTTATTGATTCAAAGACTTATATTTCTTTTAAATTCTATAAAAAACCGCAGGGTCACACATTTTGGTTGATTGAATAAGGATTGATTTTGATTCATAAAACATCTCTAAATGTGTTTTAGAGTTAATCTAATATTTTTGGACGTTCATATGAAAGATAAAATATTTTCAATAATTTTACTTTGAATTTAAATTTTATTAATCCCACAAATTCATTATTTTATGTGTAATTGTAATATTTTTAGTGTTTTAAAGTAATTTTATATTAATTGAAAAATGTCATAATTTTGGATTTTAACTATTTTAATTTATTTCATTATTTCAAACATAACTCTTTCTAATATGATTTAAATTGTGAAATTAATTTTTTAGACTCCCATAAATTTTTTTCTTCATTTCATTCATCTAAACCCAAAGCTCAATCGATAATTTGGAGGACCAAAATTAGCCCATAAACTAATCCTCAAAACTATACAAACATCGAAACTCTTTTAAATATAATATTATATCTCTAAGAGGGAAGAGACAAAGAAACAAAAATTAGAAAATGATATATATAAGAAGTTTGGATAAATCATTTCTAACTGTAGACCCACCTGATTCATCATTCTTCAAGGTAATTAATTCATGGGAAAGTGGATAATTGGAATATGAACAGTCACCTGGTCATAAAAAATCCCTTGGAGGAAATCATCCATAACCCCTACATATGGTGGAAAATATATCTAAAACGTGTGGGGTCATGAAAAACACATAGAGGAACAAAATTTATAAATAAAAATTTTACCAATTGTTTCATTAAATGAGGATAACATGTGAAAACTTTAGGTGGACAAATTTAGAGCCATAAACATCACCCCAGTTGGCTACAAAAATATATCTCCTCTAATTCCATGGGGTTGTCACTATAGGTGTCCATTTTCGATAGTTTTATAGTTTATTTTATGTTTTAATATCATTATTCACATTTATTAGGTGTTAGTTGTATTCATCCCATCATTATTATATTTTAATATTATGTGATTCTACTCTATTTTCATCTTCACTGTGAACTCTTATGCTCGTGATCATGAGTAGCTATCCCATGGAAGTTTCTTTGGGAGAAAGAGAGTGTTGAACCAATTTTTTTCAGTTATCATTCTTGATTTTTCTTATTTTATTTGATTTAGGTCCAGAGGAATCTTATTGGGAAAGGCTCTTTTGTGTCTCTACATTCCACCACAGGCTTAACTTTTTATTCTGTAATATTCTCCCATGATAGAGGAGGTGGATGTGGGGTCTCTCAGTGATCATTGAGTTCACTAAATATTAACAACCATAGGTATAAGAGGATGTTCATAAATATTATAATGTTTGTTTATTAAGTAAATTTTAAACTAATAATAAGACAATAAAGGTTCAATCTAGGTGATTCTCGTGGGAAGATCTCATTTCTTTAGAACTTTATTCTGTTTTCATTCATTGTGTTTTCTTTGAATTTTCATGTTTAATTTTATATTTTATTATCAATTCTTAAAACCCATTTTTTTAGTATCATTTCATAAATAAAAAATATATATATAAATAAATATTTAATTAAATGAATTGAGTGTTTGACCGCAACAACTCCTCAATAGAATGACCTAGTTCATCATTTTTGTTTCACAGAGTTACAAATATTTTGAGCATGTACATGACAACATTTCATAAAATTGGAACTGATTTTGGGGATCCAATTTGTGTTCACTGACTATTTTTATTCACACTTTGTAAATAATTTTATTTTCTTTTATTTAAAAAAACAAAAAAATCATAAATTTTAAAAACTAAAAAAATATCTTTGTTCATAATGAGTTTTAATTCAAATTATTATGAATGGGATGAGAAATATAATGTTCTAGAAAAGGTTCTTAATGGTATTAATGATTGGTTGTAAAGGACTAGTGATGAAATGAAAAAATTAGAGATCCAAATAGAGTGGATAGATGAATATGTACATTCAGATAAGGAGGAATAGTTGGAGCTCGAACCTAAATGAAAACAAGTAGTGGATTATATTTCCCCAATAATATTTTATGTTAAATAACCTAATGAGGTTGAGAAAGATCTACTAAAGGAATTAATAACAACATCTTGCACTCAAAAATTACACAACAGGTCCCTAAAGAACACAAACAAGATGACACACTATGGGAGATCAATATTTTTGGTTGAATCCTGGAATAACTTTGTTGAAGATAACCTATAACCTGATCCTCCCATTCCTGATAATGAAAATCAGAACCTATATAACTCTCACTTTATTTGTAATACAATGATAACGATTTAACTAATTAGATTGAGTTTGTAATTGTCTTACTAGAAGAGATAAATTTACAATCTGATTTACATGAAAGGTAATATTTCTTTACCGATTCATCATGTTTTAATCTTATTCTAGATGAATTGTTTTATTGCATCTCCTTCTATAAAATTTTGAGTACATCAGAAATGTATTAGGATTTTGATGTTATGGAAGATGCCTTAAAAGTAGTGGATAAAGAAGAAGATATAGAGATGCTTATGGTGGTATGACTACCTCCTATATAAAAACTTTTATACCATATGGAGGAGGACACAATGAAATTCAATAGGGATAACCCCTATCTTCTTTTACCTCCCACTCTAGACCTCAGATTCTCTATTTATTCTTTCTTGTGGGTTGCAAATTTTATTATATTATTTGGGGTTATCCATTATTTGTGTCTACACATTGACCCCTATAATGTCACATGTGGTGGTTTATCATAATGAAACCACACTAACATTATAATTAGGGACAATCCATTATAACTACCTGCCGAGGGATAGTAAAAACATATCACCTTATTGGGGGTCTAAACCAAGAATTATCCATTTTATTTCCCATATATCTTTATTATTATTTTTATTTATTATGTTTTTCCTTTATTTATTATAGTTTTAAAGTGGTAGTATCTAGGACTTTAACTCAAGGCTTCAACTGAAAAATAAATTAGACAATATCTCAATTTTTCTTTATTTTATATGTTTCCTAATTACAGTTATATAATAAAATATTTCTTGATCTAATATCAGATAAAAATATTATAATAAATTTAATAATTGTGCGGGAGGTATTTTAACCTGTTATTAGGAATTTTTTGTGTTCTTCTAATTTTTTTATCATTTCTTTTTCTATATTTTTCATTTTTTTTATTTTCGGGTGTAATTTATGATTCTTTAGTTGAATCAAATTCTTTTGAAAATTCAAACCATCTTGATATATTTAGAACATTTATTGATTTTAATATTTACGTATATAAATTATTTATAAATTTATTTTGTTTCTTGATGTATGAAATTTACATTTAAGGAAGTTTGATTAATTGTGAAAATCATGTTCACTAGTACTGTTTGAATTGAAAATATTTTTCAACCCAATAGGTGTCTAACCCTTTTTTATATATTCTTTAAATTCATATTTTTTATAGTTTTGAAACATGTTTTTGATTCAAAGTATTTTGTTTTTATAATTTTCAATGGTGTTAGAGTTCATGGAATGTGTCACATATGATTGAGGTGACACATTGAAAGCCCATTTTTACATAGAACTATTATTTTGGCCACCCTTTACATTTTACATTTATTAAGCCCCTATTAGCCATGATATACCTTTTTTGGTAGCCACATTAAAAGATATTTATCCCTTTTACAACTTTCTTGGTAATTTAAGTGCATGATTATTTTTGAACTCATGTATGGGAGAGGGAGAAGATGAGTTGTATTTTATTTTCCTGGAGAATCTATTTGAGTTAAATTAAAAGTTTTGTCATATTTATTGATTCTCGGTGGAAGAAATTTTATTGTGGAATGATGTATAGGTGGACCAAATATCATTAAAAATATGGGTCAAGTGTTCACTAATATTTTAATATCAAAAGATACCTCTATTTTCCTCATAAATATGATTATGATGAGAAATCTAGATCTAAATTCAAGCTGAAACAATGCTACAAATGAGAAAAAATAGGGAAGTGAATTTTCTTTGATATTGAAAATTCAAACTGTAAACTTTCTAAATAATTAATGAGGTGTTTGTAGGTGATTCATTTTTGAGATGATTGAGGATCTCATCATTCTTGAGAAATATGGTTACATCACCTAAGAGATTAACCCTCGTCATTATACCTAAAATGTATTTATGATTAAAACCATGCAACCCTTATCCTCAGAACAACCCATGAAAAATACCTCATGATTAACAAGATTTGGGGCTCATTTTAGTTTTGATAATAGGATGATATAAAACCTTTGGATATTCCACATGTTCGTTGAAATGAGAAAAACTCCACGAAAAATCCTTGAGGGAAGAGAGAATTATTTTTCTGAGGAGGTAGGTATGAAATGCATGTGAGGATTAACATGATACTGAATGGAATAATATTTTTTTTGGATTTATGGATTTTTTATCCATGTAGGAGGCAAGATATTTTTATTTAATATTATAATTGAGCAATGTTGTCATTTATACTTTGCTAAGTATGTTTTAACCATGGTATAAGAAGATTTCCAAGGAGTGAAATGTTTATGTGTGGGTGGATTGAAAAAGAAAATATTTTAAAAAAAATTACATAGAATTTTACCATCTTTAATCCCACTAAAGTGTTATTTTAATGAAAATTTCCACATTTTTATTTTTTTGATGTAATTTGATCTTAATTTTAAAAAGGCCTTAATTTTGGAATTTAATTGTTTTAATTTATTTATTTATTAAGAACATATTTTTTTATAAACTAATTTAATATTGTTTAATTCTTTCATTTTAGGCTCGCATACATGTTTTTATTCATTTCATTATTTTGTACCCATATTTCAATCTATAATTTGGAGGCCCCAAATCAGCTCAAAAATCCAACATCGAAACCGTTCACATATCTGAATTATTTTAATGATGAGATAATATATATAATAGGGAATACCACATGATGCTAAAATTAGATAAGGAGATGTATAATAATCATGGGAACTAATTAATTTACTGTATATACACCTTAATCTTCCTTCTTCAAGGTCTTTAATGCATGAGAAAGTTGATCATTGGATTATGAAAAGTCACCTAGATAGAATAAATATTTCAGAGTAAATAAAACATAGATGATACTTCTGATCTTTAATGAAGATAACATTTAAAGGGTTCATGATATAGACATAGATTAAAAAGAGTTAGGAAGAATTTTTTTTACCAATTATGGAATTAAATTGGTCCACCATGAAAAAAAAATTCAGTGGAATGATTTGGAGACAAAAACTTCACCCTTTTGTCCTGTAAAATGTATATCCTCTATTTCAATGGGGTTGGAACTCTAGGTGTCCATTTTATATAGACATGTAGTTTTATTTATGTTGTAATATTATTATGCATTTTTAGTATTTTTTAGGAATTATATTCCCCTCATTATCATATTTTTATCTTTTTTGTTTCTACTCTGTTTTCTTCATCACTGTGAACTGTTATGTTCATGTTCGTATGTATCTAACCTGAGGATGTTTTCAGAGGAGTAATCTGGTGTTTAACCCATGTTTTTTATCTATAAATATTAATGTTTAATATTTTTTGGAGTTATTCCAAGGTATAAAAATGTGGGAAAGACACAGTTGTGTCTCCACTTGACACCTGAGGCTTACGTTTTTTTTCTGCAATATTCTCCCTTGATTGAGGAGGTGGATGTGTTGTCTCTCGGAGGTCTTTGAGTGAAAAATATATTAAAAACCACATGAATAAGGTTATGTTCACATATATTATTGAGTTTTTCCATTAATTAAAATTGAAACTAATTATAAGACAATAAAGGTTCAATCTGGGTGATTCTCTCGAGAATATGTCATTTATTTCTAACTTTATCCTTTTTCATCAAACTTGCATGTTTAATTTTAGTATTGAATTATAAATTTTCAAGCCTAATTTATTTTAGTTTCATTTCATAAATAAAAAATAATAAAATAAAATAAAAATTTAGTTTGAAGTAGAGAGTGTTTGAATGCAATAGTTCCTCAATAGAATGACCTTGGTCAGCTCATGTGATTCACTTAGTTATAAATATTTTGAGAGTTCACATGAAAAAGTTTCACTAGTATTCAAAATGTATTTAATATGATATAACATATAATTAAATTAGTGATAGATTTAAATTTTTTTAAAGTTATAAAAGGGGTTTTAGATATGGATTCCCAAGTTATTGTATACAACACAATAGATGGAGAAGTAGCACAACGTCTATGAGGCTTTAGTAAAAATGGGATATTGAAGGAGATTTAATTCCCTAAAAAATTTTCTATGTGATTAAATTTATAACATCCCAATATTTTCATACATAAATATTAAATCATTTTAGATGAATATTCAGTAGATTTCACAAACACGCCTTAAAGATCATAATGGCTTATTGTCTTTGGATAATAGTTACACAATAAAATTTTTTCGTGAAAGATATTCAACATATACTATAAATATCATCCCAATTAGTACTCTTAGTATATATACCCTACTTAATCATTTCTTCATAACTTGGGGAAAGGAAACATAAGAACGAGCGATCATAGATTCTCAGTAAGGGTAAACATGGAAGATATCAATCAATAATCATATGAAAGAATAAGATAAGAACAAGGGTTTGAGATTATGAATATAAAATTGAATGTTCATACACAATATATCATGTATTTTTAACATGGTCCATGGAATAACACATTATCATTTCAAAAGATATGAACCATAAGAGTGAGAAATCAGCATAAATCAACCATGAACCATATGTTCATGTAATAAAAGTCTGGAACCATCATAACTATAGAAAAAAATTCATATTTCAAGGTTAACATCTGAGACACAAAAATCATAAAGGATCAGGAATCAACACTTCTTTCCCATTTTTTAAAAGATCAGGCATCATCACCAATTTACGATTGTAGATCAATCCCATTGACCTATTTCCCATAGTGGATCAAGTACATCATCCTCTTTCTTATAGCTATCTCATGAGATATAATACTATACCCAATTCATTGGACGGAGATATTTTTACAATCATATATTGAAAATCATACATATGTGTACCACATGATAAAAAATAATTCATCATATAATAACCATGAAATGAAAAGGTGTCACGAACCAAATTCCCCAAGATGAGGGAAGTGACAAAATATTTCCAAAACCTTCCTTCCTCAAGTTGAAGGATAGATAATGACCCCCGAGTCCCACCTTCAATAGGCCCCGAAGTGGTGACTAGTACCAAGGGTATAATATTACACGTAATATGGAAGGCATTACCCTTTTTATTTAGTAGGATCAAGAGATAAGATAGTAATTCCCAAACAACACCAAATTTGGAAGAAAAATTATAGCCAAAACAATCCATTCCCATATGCATGTTCCAATAATAAAGTGCTACAAAGTATAAGAAAACTACAAAGATAAGTTCCAAAAGAAAAGAAAAAAACAACATCAATGGTCCCGACGTCCGAGCTAATAGGGTCTGACACGATCCTTGAAGTCCTCCTACAAACATGAAAGCAGTTTTATATTCATAGGGTGAGTACACATGTATTATTAGTAGGGAAAACCAAAATATCTTGTGCACAAGTGGGGAGGCATTCTAATTCCCTGTGAGAAAAAGAAGATAACCCAGAACCTAGTAAGGAAACTATCCTCCCAAACCTCACCAAGTCACACTCCCCAAATAATGCAAGTCAAGTAAACTAATAGTAATAACACATTGATGTTTGGGTACCCTGGACCACTTTCCCACTAGTTATTGAAGACTTCATACATGTCAGACCTTCCCCTCCATTTTCACCGTAGTCCCACTACTATACTCACCACAATCTCACTTCCATACCCCACCCGCACACACCTTGTAACGACCCAATGTCTTATAAATGAAAATTCATTTCTTATAAATATGTCATAAAATCACAAGAAAACACAACATAATGAACTAATAAGTGATAAGTTTCCTTTAAAAATAATTTTGTCACTTCTGTGTTTGGAATTTCGAAAATCTAACATACACGGTTACGATCAGTAAGTTATTTGGAGTCTGATAAGAAAAACATAATTTTTGGTGAATAGTAACCTACCCTAATGAATAGTAACATACCCATAGGAATAGTGATATACACTAATGAATAGTATCCTCAAATATGATAGTATAAAAATAATATTCAATTTGAAAGTACGATATTCCTATATTTTACAATAAGTGAAGGAATGTTTTAAAACTAGTTTTGATAATAAATTATTATTTTAATTAAATATTAAAATAATAATATTTAGAAAATTATTTTTAAAAAATGGACTACATTTTTGGATTCTACACGTCGAAAAATGGTTATGGTGAATTTTTCAGATTTTTTGAAATACTTAAATTTTTTATGAATAGTTAAATACAGTAATTTACCGTATATAAACATTATTAGCTAAATAGACTATTCCTTGCATCATGGATGATGTCACCACCCTTGGTTCTAATTCAAATGACCCATTTACTATTATTGGTCATGGTTTACTTACTATTCCTTATCTTGTGAAGAAATAATAAATTGATGATTATAATATTATGAAAACCCTCCTCTCCTCCACTATAAATAACACCCTCACTCCCCCTTCTCTTCACTCCTCTCAAACCTTGTACCTTGCCAATATTCTACCCAAATATCTCCTCAAGATCATTCCCCACGTCCAAATTCCCCTAGCCACTTCAAAATACCCAAACCTCTCCCATTAAGAGGATCTCAAAGGAGAAAGTCTCAAGATGTCTTTAATAACAAGTGGAGAACACCAACAGATTTAAGGTAATGGATCCTCTCATTTTCATTCTTAATGAAGATTTTCCTCTATGATATGCCTTTTTTGTGTAGTACCAAATAATGGGGTATGTTTACATGCCTCCCCCATACTGCCCTCTTGATTTATAAGTGATGAGAAACCCCCTTTCTCTCTCATCAGTCCCTCATAGTTACACCTGACACCATACCGATAAAATCATAAGGAATACTACCTGAACCCTCTTTGTTCATTCAGGTTGTCTTATCATTATTTCAAAATGGTTTTATCTTATCAATTTATCTGAATCTTATGAATTCGGGTTAGTTGTAGAAAATTCTTATATCCATACCCTTTCATCACTTTCTTTTGGGGATATACATGTTTTGAAAATATTCCCTCCTTTGAACTTTCCGATAACCAAACCTGTTTTAAGGGGACTTCCCAAATTTTTACCCAAATTTCAAGTGCACTCTATCCTATGTTTTTAGACACCATTGTCTTTTCCTGAATGGCCCGAAGGCCTTCATGTTTTATTGATTTTTTATAACTCCCCTTTCATGGGATGAGGGGGAACCTTTACAAGGCCTGTAGGCTCAGAGATTACATACCCGTAGGCTTAGGAGAATACAAGACCCAAAGATCTTAGGGAATTCAACAAGACTATCTATAGGGAACTGCCCCTCCCTAGCTTCTACATCATGATTTTAGATCCCCACCTTTTCATGACCATATGGCTAGGCTTCCCGTGCGAGCACAGGCTGGTACCGATGGCATAGCCATACCCTCTCGTTCTAAAAATCCATTTGGCTCTGCTCTAGTGAGTGCACCTGCTCTGAATCCTCTTCTAGGGCATCTCCTTTTTTGTAGTGAGTATGGGGCTTGTATTCATGTGGCCTGAACGCCTTGGGGTGGACCAATGGTCTTAAGGTGGCCAGAAGGCCTTGAGAATCAACTAGCTCGAAGGCCTTGGGTGGCCCGAAATCCTTGCATGACCCGAGGACCAAACCGGTGGCCCAGAGTCCTAGATGGATGAATAGTTCTGGTTGCTACAGTACCAAACAGTTCCTGCTACAGTACTGCTACAGTACCCCAGAAATATGGCTCCACCCGGATTTGATCTCGGATCTCTTGGATGCACCTAGTGAGTCCACACCAACTGGGCTGAGGCTCTTGTGCACACCATAGTCATTGTATAATTAGTATTTCCATTATTAAAACCTTCTTGGTTCAATTTTGTTTTTATATATAATAATTTCATCTTTTCTATTTAAAAATCTCTATAGTATTTTCCTTAAAACCGCACAAAAATGTATTATTGCTAATGATTCTAAAGTACATTTTTAATATGTTGTCACTTATGTTTGACACCACATACCATGTTATATGCCTATTTTACCCTATGAACGTCCATGTATGTTCTAATCCTTTCCTTTCATGGAAATTTTTGTGACACGCCCATTGGTTATATTTTGTTTCATGATTGTGGTACCCAATTCTTTCCATGGGTACCCTTATGTTTATGTAATGTTGACTATGTATGATTATCTATGTGGTAAGAATATTTATGTGGCAAGAATATTCATGGAAATGTTGAGATGGGTGTGCTCATATAGCGCTCCAATGCATTGGGTAAAGTTGAGTCTCATGAGATGCGATGTTAAACGAGATTGGTGGTTAGCCTTGACCCATACTAAATAAATTTTTTAGTATTCTTCCACATATATATGATTCCTTATTTAGATTATCCCATTCATATATGATATTATTTCATATGTTCCATGTTTTGGATTGATGGTTCCGGGCGCAACGGAAGCGCTTGGGTGGATGTGCCCACTTGGATTTTTTTCATTAGCAATGATCAATCCGGGATCAATACGACGATAAACTCCAGTCTCCATGGATCGAATCATAGAAAAAGACAAAGAAGAAGGTTTTTCCCGGAACCACAAATTAGGATCGTTACCGGATAATTATAATTAATTTAAATAATTATAAAGAAATACCTTTTGGGTGTTCTTTCTTCGTTGATGTTCTTGATCACTTTGTCGATGTGATCCGTCGTTGCATCACAGAAGCCAAGTGTAGACTCCCTCTAGTAGTGATCCACACATGTACCTCGTATCTCTGGACGTCGCCAAAGGATTCTCCGGGTGCTAGCATGGAGAAGCCTTTTCTTGCATTGTCTGCCTTAGATCGTCTTGATCCGATGGAAGAGGATCTCTCTCAGTCTTGAGAGTGTTCTTGGAGGAAGAGGTTCTTTTGGCCTTGAAAGAATTCTCCCGAATTGTTGTGTCTCACATGGGGGTCAGAAAAGAGTTGGGGTTGTGAGGATATTTATAATCAGGTTTGAGGTTGTAGATTTATGACAATACATAAACGTGTTACGCGTTTTATTTATTTCATTGACTCTTATTTAAAACCCCCTCGTCGAATAATTAATTCATTGACATTATCCCACGCTGATTATAATAAATATCATTTAAAACAATATTATATCCTCAAAATCCCGACTAGAAAAACTACATGGCGTGTATTAATAAATACACGGCGTGTACTTGTTTTTCATTGAAAACTACACGGCGTGTACTTTTTTTCATTTAAAACTACACGGCATGTACATTCAATGTAAATGGCATGTATATCTTGTTTTCATTTATTCATTTCCTTTCCATAAAGAAAACTACACGGTGTGTAATTATTAATATAAGGCATGTACTTGTTTTCCAAGAAAAACTACATGGCGTGTAATCTTTAATACACGGTGTGTATATCTTGTTTTTCATTTCCTTCTTCCTCCATCATTAAAACGATTTAGGCTTCCTTGAATAATTATTAAACCACATACAAGAATAATCATTATTCTACTTGAGATACTTGAATACACTTAGTGTGTGACCCTCTAGGCCTCTTTCTCGTTTGCATTAGGCGAGCTTGCCTAAAGTCCAAGATTACTGTCTAGCAACGGGTTAAGGCACCCAAGAGAAAGAAGTTGATGACGCATTGACGTATCACCTCATACGAATGCTTACTGTGTAATATAATACCTTTATTTCGATATCTCATCAAGAAGGTTTCATGGAAGTGTTATAAACCTATATGTTTGATCCGTCGTTCTTTGACTACCTGAAATAAACTCATTGTTCACACCATGGCCATGGAATTTAATGCGAGAGTTCTGTTTCAATCAAAGGGATGAGATATCAACTTCCATAAATGGAAGGGACAAATCCTTCCTTGACTTATCCATTAACGACATGTCACTCGAGACGCACCCAATGTACCCTAATTCCCTCCAACTGTCTGCATGATGGTTTTCGTCAGTAAAACTATGTGCGCGAGTCATGACATGAGTTAATGATAATGTTCCAATATAAGGACCATTACAAACACTCGTAGATAGCAATGTCCGATGACACCAAGACATGCAGAATTGCTGTTGGCGGGTCTGTTCTCATAATCTCCCATCTTGGAGATTACCAAGTGAGAACTCCATGAGAGAGAGTCTCATCTTCTTACGAGTACTCGCACATGATGGTCTGTATACTATGTGTCCTATCATAGTATGTCATCCAACAGTAGAACTTTATTTAGAAATATTGTTATATCATTTCAAGGTTCTCATCATAGCGGGGATATGTCATGACCTTATCAATACAACAAATATTCTGGGACATTATTATATTATAGTTATGCAGAACAATGAAAATATATAATAAGTGAACATTCATGTAATAAAAGTACAAAACAATTGGTTCTCAGGACACCAACCCATACAAACTCCCACTTGGACTGGAGCCAACTACCTACGACTTTTAGTCCGCTAGACCTCACATGATGATCATGTTTCTTCTGAGTCAAGGCTTTAGTCAAGGGGTCTGCCACATTGTCTTCCATGGAAATACTGCTCACTGCAACTTCACCTCTCTGAGAAAAATCCCTCAAGAGATGATACTTCCAAAGTATGTGCTTTGTCCGCTGAGGTGACCTTGGCTCTTTTGCAAGTGTCACCGCTGTAGTATTATCACAATAGAGTGTGATAGGATCTTTACTGCTCGGTACTACATCCAGCTCTGGGAAGAAGCTTTGCATCCATACTGCTTCTTTAGCTGCCTCAGAAGCTGCGATATACTCAGACTCTGCTGTAGAATCTGCCACCACACTTTTCTTTGAGCTCTTCCAGCTCACTGCACCTCCATTCAAACTGAAGATGTATCCAGTCTGCGACTTCATGTAATCTTGATCAGTTTGGAAACTAGCATCTACATGTCCTTTGATGACTAGTTCATCATCTCCTCCATAAACTAGGAACATATCCTTAGTATGCCTCAGATACATAAGGATAGTCTTGACTGCCATCCAACGGAAGTCTCCTGGATCAACTTGATATCTGCCTACCGCACTTAATGCGTATGCAACATCTAGCCTCGTACATAGCATAACATATATGACTGACTCAATAGAAGATGTGTAAGGGATCCTTGCCATTCTCTTTATTTACTCATGTCTCTGAGGAAGCATTTTCTTGGAAAGATGAATGCCATGCGACACTAGAAACAATCCCCTCTTGGATTGTTCCATACTTAATCTCTTCAGTATATTGTCAATGTATGTACTTTGACTCAGGCCCAGCATTCTCTTGGATCTATCACGATGGATCATGATCCCAAGAATATATACTGCCTCGCCCAAGTCTTTCATGGAGAAGCATTTATGCAACCATGCTTTAATTGATTGTAAGACAGGTACTTCATTTCCAATTAGTAATATGTCATCAACATATACTATTAGGAAAACGACTGCACTCCCACTAAACCTCTTGTAGACACAAGGCTCACATTCGTTCTTAACAAATCCAAATTCCGTTATAGCTTCATCAAAATGAATGTTCCATGATCTTGATGCTTTCTTTAATCCATAAATGGATTTCTGCAACTTACATACCTTGTTGGCATCCTTTGGAGTCACAAACCCTTCATGTTGTGTCATATAGACATCTTCTTGGAGTTTCCCGTTATGGAAAGATATTTTGACATCCATTTTCCAAATTTCATAGACATGGTAAGCAGCAATGGCCAATAGGATTCTGATGGATTTTAGCATCGCAACTGGTGAAAAGGTTTCATCATAGTCAATTCCATGATGCTGTCTAAAACCTTTTGCAACCAGTTGTGCCTTGTAGGTGCGGACTTTCCCCTACATGTCAAGTTTCTTCTTGAATACCCATTTATTACCAATAGGCTTTACATCAACTGGGGAATCTACCAAAATCCAGAATTCGTTTTGGTAATGGAATCCATTTCAGAATTCATGGCTTCTTTCCACTTGGAAACGTCTGTGCCTTCATCTTCTTCCTTGTAGGTAATAGGATCATCATTGTCAACCAATAATGAGTCACCATCCTCGGTGACAAGAAAACCATATCGTTCTAGTTCTATTACCTCTCTCATGCTCCTACGCAGTTCTTGTCTCTCTTGAACATATTTTTCTTCCACGGGGCTTTGTGGAATCTGTTCTTGTACCAACTCATGTGTATCTTGAGCCTCGACTTCATCGAAGTCTTCTCGCTCCCACTATCTCTTTTGGAGATGTGCTCCCTCTCAAGGAATATGGTGTGTCTTTCCACTGTAACCTTTTTGTCTAAGGGTTTGTATAGGTAATATCCCCTTCTTTCCTTGTGATATCCTATAAAGATACACTTTGTGCCTTGGGGTGAAATTTTGTTACCTAAAGAGGCCTTAAAAAATGCTTCGCTACCCCACACATGTAAATTTGATAACATGGCTTTGCGTCCACTCCATAACTCGTATAGAATACCATTTATCGATTTTGTTGGTACTTGGATTAGTATGTGCACTGTTGTTTGTAATGCATATCCCCAAAAGGATAATGGAAGACTTGCATGACTCTTCATTGATCTCACCATGTCCAACATGGTGCGGTTCCTCCTTTCACTTACACCATTCCATTGTGGCGTGTAAGGAGGAGTGAGTTGAGATAGAATCTCAAACTCCTGTAATAAATCAATGAAGTCTTGATTAAAATATTCTCCTCCTCTATCTGAGCGGAGTTTCTTAATCTTCTTACCAAGATGGTTCTCAACTTCATTCATGTATTCTTTGAACCGATCAAAAGAATATCACTTATACCAAATTAAGTAGATATATCCATATCTACTAAAATCGTCAGTAAAAGTTATGAAGTACAAGAACCCACCCCTTGCTTCAACTGGAAATGGTCCACACACATCTGTGTGAACTAATTCTAGAAGCTCTTTATCTCTTTCACCTTTCCCACTAAATGGGGCTTTGGTCATTTTGCCTAGTAGACATGCATCACATACACCAAGTGGTTTTAGTTCGAAAGAAACTAAATACCCATCTTGATGTAAATTTGTCAATTGTTTCTCATTGACATGACCTAGCCAGTGATGCCGATGTTGGGTGTGGTATGAGTCATGTGAATTAACTTTTTTATCGATTTCCATTACTTGGTTTTTGTAGTCTAACACATAAAGGCCTTTATATAAATGTGCCCTACCAAAACAAATGCTATCTTTATAAAAGTAGCAACATTCATTTCCAAACTTGAATATGAATCCATCAGTATCTAATCTAGATACTGAAATAATGTTTTTAGTAACATAAGGCACATAATAACAACCTTTCAAAACCAAGACCATCCTAGTAGGCAATGTGAGGTGGTAGTCTCTGACAGCTATAGCAGCGAGTCTGGCTCTGTTGGATGCTCGTAGATCCACCTCACCTCAATCAATATTTTTGAATCTACATTGTTCCTATATTTGGATATAGATGTGAGCAGCACAAGCAGTATCTAATACCCAATTAGTAGAAATAGATAGATTGCATTTGATAACAAACGCAGCTGAAGCTTCCCCTTGCTTCCTTGTCTAGGTGCAATTTTTCTTCCAGTGGACCTTCTTGCCACATACAAAACAAATAGCATCCTATTCCTTTGCCTCCCCTTGATCTTACTTTTCTTGGAAGGCCTTGAAGAAGCATTGGGCTTAAAGCTCTTCGCCTTCCCTTTCCTTTTATTCACTATAAGGACAGAAGGCTTTTCATGCTTCATGTCATTATCTACGTGGTGAATAAGGATAAGAAGATCAGATAGATACTTCTCAATGTTGTTCATGTTGAAATTAACAACAATGTTCGAGATGCTCTAGGGGAGTGATGCAAGAATGAGATCGGTGCCCAATTCTTCTGGGAGTTTAAACCCTAGAACCTCCAAGCACTAAATATAGCCAATGAACTTGACTACATGACACACAGCTAGGGAACCCTCTCCAAACATTCTCTGAAATAGAGCCTTGGAGATCTCAAACCATTCTTGTCTTTCTCTCTCCTGGTACAGACCACGGAGGTGCTCGAGCATGATATAGGCATCCATGTCTTCATGAGACTTCATGAGCTCACTAGACATCGATGATAGCATCAAACATTGAACGTCGAGAGCATCGTTCAAATGTTGATCATAGACCAGGAAATCTTCATCACTCGCCCCTGGGGCAGGAGAATCAGGAAGTGAGGACTCCAGCACGTAAAACATTCGTTCATGGTGTAGGATAACCCGAAAGCGCATAAACCATTCCTGAAAGTTACTGTCGGTGAGGATATTGTCTTTATCTAGTATTGATCGCAGAGAAAATCTGGTTGATGAGTTTGTCATGTTGATTCTACAATTTAAAAGAGCAGATTTATTAGTACATTTTTTATTACAATTTATGAGAAATAATGAATTAATTAATTAATTCTCCCACTATTTTATCAAGTCCCTATGGCCCTCGCCATTGAACTCGGAATGTCCAGTTGCTTTGACATTCTAGTGGCAAGGATCCATATTTCCCTTCGCATAACCCCAACAAGGGTTGGTCAAGCTATTTGAAGGTATTTAGGTAGGAAGGTCTTTGCCAACTGTGAGCTTACAGTTCCTTGATCTGTTGAGTGGACTCCCCAATCCTGAATTCCTAACATGGGTTTCCTCAACTCTGGCCTCCAATATTACATCAAGTCTACAAAGGGCTACTTCTCTTGATGTAATATGGTTAAGTCAACCCGAAACCTTTCATAAGGGATTCCTTTATAAAATTAAGTGTCCCAACAAGTGTTGTTCAAACACATAGTTTTATTGAGTCCTTCCCTTAATCAGGTAATGAAAGGCATGGTCTGACTTAATATGGTATTGAGGGTTTTTAGTCTTTATGTGTAGTTTTGTATTATCACATGCTTATTAATATTAAGTGATGCTTGCTTAAGTGATTAACTATGTTCTGATAATGTTTACGCATAGTCCGGTTTTTATTTTATTCCATCTTTTCATGCTTGTTCATTTTATTAATTATGTGATCGCGACAACACATACATAATAAATAAACCATGAAATCAGACAGAAATAAAATAAGATGACATGATCATGAGCTTCTATTGGTTATCTTATCTAGTGGTTTTTATAAGATAACCCTAACCTAGGGAAAACACCTTGAACCTGTTGGTTCATGTTTTGCAGCTCCCACACGTCCACCTTTGTATCTTCTTGTGTCGGTTTCGCCTCGGCTTCGGGATTTGAACTGTCTCCTCTAGCTTGGGAGATCCTCCATTACATGGGTTTACATTAAAGAAACCATGGGCACGCAAGCCCTGCATTTTATTGGAATAAGGCTCACAGGCCAAAAAAATTAAATTAAATAAATTTAAATGAAACCATACACATACAAAGGGTCTTTGGTCTAGATCATGATTATCCATAGTATTCAACGGTATTTACACATTTTTAGAATTCAAATTCTTTTAATCGTTCTTTTATTTAAGATAAGACGCGCTCAAATTAAATTAATTATGATCTTATAATTAATAAATTCTTTATCTTAAATTTCTTTCTGAATTTCCTTGAGATTCTTCTCATCCATATCCCTTGTACGGGTCTTTGTACATTGAAAGAAACCTAGTGAAATTCTATTTCTGGAAATTACACGGCGTGTAGTTTATAATTACACGGCATGTATTTTTCTTTTCACCCTTTATCCAAAGTACACGATGGGGATTTGGCGTGTTTTCTGTAATTTGTAAATTTTGGATTACACGATGTGTAGATGAATCATAAACGGCGTGTACTTCCTTGTTACGCGATAACCGGCCTGGCGATCCTGTGTACACGGTACGCAGCTTATCTTTGTACATGGTTTCACCTGGGCCGGAATGGACTACACGGCGTGTTGCTCCAACATAAATTCTGTGTATTACGGTTTCAACACGCCGTTAAATTCTGGTCAACATAGCATGATTAAAACATAGGCATAATAAATTCACACGGCGTGGTTTGGCGGACCAGTGTCGGTTCGTTGAACCTAAGTACACGGTGTGTAATTTTAAGTACACGTCGTGTAATCCTGTGTTGTACAGACAAAAAGAGCAGCTCCTCCGGATGAGTTCCTCATTTTTATTTTATTCAAAATTAGAATTAAAAGTCCTTTTCTGTTATATGAAGCAAGAAACTAAAGAGGAAGAATAGATCTCATTTATTCAGATTTATAGAACAATTTATTTCGAATTGAATCAAATATAAATGCGTAAATTATCAACAAAAATTAAATAGCTATAATCAACGTTTTAACCTCCCTCTGATACCATTTGAAGGTTCCGGGCGTAGCGGAAGTGCGTGGGTGGATGTGACCACTTGGCTTTTTGTCATTATAAATGATCAATCCGGGATCAATACGATGATAAACGCCAGTCTCCACGGATCGAATCACAGAAAAAGACAAAGAAGAAGGTTTGTCCTGGAACCACAAATAAGGATCATTACAGGTTGATTATAATTAATTTAATTAATTATAAAGAAATGCCTTTTGGGTTTTCTTTCTGCATTGATGTTCTTGATCACGTTGTCGATGTGATCCGTCATTGCATCGCAGAATCCAAGTGTAGACTACCTCTAGCGGTGATCCACATGTGTACCTCAAATCTCTGGATGTCGCCAAAGGATTCTCTAGGTGATAGCGTGGAGAATCCTTTGCTTGCATTGTCCTCCTTAGATCGTCTTGATCCTATGGAAGAGGATCTCCCTCGGTCTTGAGAGCGTTCTTGGAGGAAGAGGTTCTTTTAGCCTTGAAAGAATTCTCCAAAATTGTTGTATCTCACATGGGGGTCGGAGAAGAGTTGGGGTTGTGAGGATATTTATAATCAAGTTTGAGGTTGTAGATTTATGACACTAAATAAACACGTTACGCATTTTATTTATTTCATTGACTCTTATTTAAAACCCCCCATGTCGAATAATTAATTCCTTGACATGCGCCCACGCTGATTATAATAAATATCATTTAAAACAATATTATATCCTCAAAATCCTGACTGGAAAAACTACACGGCGTGTATTAATAAATACAGGGCATGTACTTGTTTTTCATTTAAAACTACACGGTGTGTGCATTAAATGTACATGGCGTGTATATCATGTTTTAATTTATTCATTTCCTTTCCATAAATAAAACTACACGACATGAAATTATTAATACATGGCGTGTACTTGTTTTCCAAGAAAAACTACACGGCGTTTAATCTTTAATACACAGCGTGTATATCTTGTTTTTCATTTCCTTCTTCCACCATCATTAAAACCATTTAGGCTTCTTTGAATAATTATTAAACCACATGTGGGATTAATCTTTATTCTACTTTATATACTTGAATACACTTACTGTGTGACCCTCTAGGCCTCTTTCTCGTTGGCATTAGGCGAGCTTGCCTAAAGTCCAAGATTACTGTCTAGCAATGGGTCAAGGCACCCAAGAAAAAGAAGTTGACGACACATTGACATATCACCTCATACAAATGATTACTATGTAATTTAATCCCTTTGTCTCGATATCTCATCAAGAACGTTTCATGGCAGTTTCATAAACCTATATGCTTGATCTGTCATTCTTTGACTACCTGAAATAAACTCATCGTTCACACCATGGCCATGGAATTTAATGTGACAGTTCAATTTCAATCAAAGGGCCAAGATATCAACTTCCATAAATGGAAGGGACAAACCCTTCCTCAACTTATCCATTAACAACATGTCACTCGTGACGCACCCAACGTACCCTACTTCCCGCCAACTGTCTGCATGACGGTTTTTATCAGCAAATCTAAGTGTGCGAGTCATGACATGAGTTAATGATAATCTTCTAGTCTATGGACCATTACACACGCTCGTAGATAGCAATGTCCGATGAAACCAAGACATGCAGAATTACTATTGGCGGGTTTGTTCTCATAATTTCCCATCTTGGAGATTACCAAGTGAGAACTCCATGAGAGAGAGTCTCAACTTCTTACGAGTACTCGCACAAGAGGGTCTGTATACTATGTGTCCTATCATAGTATTCCATCCAACCGTAGAACTTTATTTAAGAATATTGTTATAGAATTTCAAGGTTCTCATCACAGTGGGGATCTTCCATGACCTTATCAATGTAACAAATATTTCGGGACATTATTATATTATAGTTATGCAGAACAATGAACAATATATAATAAGTGAACATTCATGTAATCAATGTACAAAATAGTTGGTTCTCAGGACACCAACCCTTACATGGATATCATTATGTGATGCCTCCTAACTCATGTGCTTAAGATGTATCCTTATGTTGTTTTCCTTAATGAGATTTTCAGCTCATCCCTTTGTTCATGTGTTCCCCAGGGTACCCTATGCAGATGTAAGGGATCAAAGGAAGTTAGGAGCTCATTATGGAGATTAAATAAGGAAATGTTTTTTGGCCCCATGTTTTATGTTTTACGTAACTAGTCTTCCAAGACACTAGAGTTAATGATCCTTGGCTTGTACTCTGATGATTAAATATGCTTAAAATCATGAAATGTTATATGTAAAAGTCTCGGGTTGCTATAGTTGGTATCAGAGAATTCTCTAGTTATTTTTGGAGATTTGAAATAGATAACCTTAGTGAGAACATTAAGGAAGAGACTAAGTATAAGAAAACATTCCTAAATTTTGGTGAGTAATATGTAAGTGGTTTATCAAGAAAATTCATCCCTGTCTATATATGAGAAGGTAGAGGTGGCTCTGGCATAGATGTATCTAGGTTTAAATCCTGAAAACACTGCTTTGAGCTAGACTTGAATGGGAACTGGTGCATGAAAACTGCCTTTGCTTCACTCTTGGTTATGACATTCCCCGAGGATATGATTTGGTAGATTCGCGAGCTTAGTACAAACCATTATTAAAGGAAAAAAATAAAATAAGAATATATGTTAAGAAATAGATTGAGGATAAAATGGATATAAACCTAAGGAATCACATGTTAGGATATACTTCTTATTTATAATTTTATCATTTTATGTTCAAATTTTTCTTTTTTATGCTCAGTAGAAAAGTATTAAAGAACTCTAATTGTACATTCATTTTCTTAGTTAATGGTAGGAAATAGAAGAACACGTTCCAATAACCAATGTGAGAGGAAATTTCATGATTTCCCAATGATATGCCTGATGTGATGGAAGTGTGTGCAAAAAACATCATGGCAGTACTTTCTCTGCTGGCTCGAGTTATTAATAATAACTTCAATCAGGTGGAACGTACTCCTCCTCCAAGGAAAGGGAAAGTTGTAATATAATACTTCATGTGGAAAAGGCATCCCATGTTTAGTGGATCTTTTGATCCCCTCCTTGTAGAAAAATGGATTAACTCCATTAAAAAGATTTTCTCTATCCTCCAGTGCTCGGAAGAAGAGAATTTTGTACTGGCGGTCTATTGTTTTGATGGGGAAGATGATCAGTGGTGGGCACTGATCACGAATACAATGTCCCAAGAGGAAATTTATTCCATATATTGGGATGAATTCAAGAGGATGTTTTTCAAAAATATTTACCTCAAACCCTCCATCTCAAGATGGAAAAAGAGTTCCATGGACTAAAGAAGAAAGAAGATTAGACCATCGGGGCGTAAGAAGCGAAATTTAAAAGGATTTCAATGTACACCTCTAGCTTTTTCATGAACACCGAATGAAATGTGGATCACGTCTTTAGCGTACTAAAGCTGAGTCTATGAAAAGCATTGGCGATTTGAGTCTTTGAATGTTATGAGGAAATTGTTCATTGTGCCCTCAAGGTTGAAATGGATATTGGAGACTCTCAGTGGTCTCGTGGGCCTATTGAATATAAGCGTAAAATGGATCACAACATGGGTGGTTCATCAAACAAATCGCATGATGGAAAGAAGCCTCACTTTCCCCTTTGCGAATATTGGGGGAATTAGTATCTTGGTAACTGTCTCAAGGGAACCAGGAATTTCTTAAAATGCAGAAATATTGGTCATCTGGACAACAACTGTCGAAGGGATATGAAAGAGCCCACTAATGTAGAAGAAGAAATGAAGGTTCAGATAAACACTCAGCCTATAGTTTAGTGTTACAACTACAAGGAGATTGGGCATTATGCGAACAATTTCCCTATGTCAAGGGTTGTCAGAGGCAATCACCAACAACCTCTAAGGCAACAAGGAAGAGTTTATGATATCACTACTACAGAGGTGGAGCCGAAAAATGATGTGGTGACAGGTACTCTAGTTATTCATTCAAGAATAGTGAACATACTATTTGACTCTGGTTCTACGTATTCTTTCATGTCTTGCATGTTTAGTAGAACTATTCGAACACCACCTCAAAATTTTGATGAAAATTTATCTGTGAGAACAACGAATGGGGAAATTATTGAATCCAAGGTTTATAACACCTCCCCGATTAACGTTTGTAGACTGAACCTCCCAACAAATATCTTCATGCTTCCTTTAGTGGAGATCAACGCTATCTTGGGCATGGATTGGCTATCCTTGTACAAGGCCAACATCAACTGTTGGGAAAGGGAGATCACTTTTCACGTCCCGAATCATCCTCCGATTCTTTACAAATGTAAGGAGGAATATGAATCTCCATTCAAATAATCATCTCAAGTTTTGATATTTGTTGCCTTATGAGAAAGCATATCCATCACAAATGATTGAGACAAAGGAGAAAATCATGCTTGAAGACATGCCCATCATGAGGGATTACACTAATGTATTCCATGAAGTGTTGCCCAGTCTTCCTCTTGACCGAGAGGTTGAGTTCTCAATTGAACTTATCCCAATATCTCTCCCAATCTCAAAGACAGCATATACAATGGCCACTGTAGAGCTGGAAGAGCTGAAGAAGCAGTTATAAGAGAATATGGAGAAGGGTTTTATACGCCCGAGTGCTTCACCGTGGGGTTCTCCAGTCCTCTTCATTAAGATGAAGGATAGATCAATGTGCCTCTGCATTGATTATCGTGATCTCAATAAGATCATTATAAAGAACAAGTATCCCCTTACACAGATAGATGAATTGGTCGATCAGCTTTGTGAGTCACGTTATTTCTCTAAGCTAGACCTTCGGTCCGGATATCACCAACTAAAGGTGAGGAAGTAAGATATTTCCAAGACTACCTTTCAAAATATTTAGGGACACTATGATTTCATAGTGATTCCCTTCGGACTCTCTAATTCTCTAGCATTTTTCATGGCTTTAATGAATAGAGTCTTTAGAGATTACCTCGAAAAAATTGTGGTGGTCTTTATTGATGACATTCTGATATACTCCAAGAGGAAGGAGGAACATGAGGGGCATTTGAAAATTATGTTAAAGACTTTGCGATGGGAGAATATGTATGAAAAGTACAATAAATGTGATTTTTGGATGGAGGAAATATCATTCTTGGGGAATGTTATCACCAGGAATGGGATATCGGTGGACCCTTCCAAGACGAAGGCAATTGAAGAGTGGTCCAGACAAACTTCTGTAAGAGAGATCCACACCTTTTTGGGTCTAGCTGGGTATTATTGATGATTTGTGAAGAACTTTTCGTGATTTTCAAACCCAATGACCAAGCTGTCATGGAAGGGAGTGATGTATTTTTGGACATAGGAATGTGAAGACTATTTCAAGCAGTTGAAAAGCGGCTTATCACTGCTCCATTAATCACACTCCCTTCAAGTAGTGAAATATTTGTGGTGTATAGTGATGCTTCTAAGAATGTCTTAGGTTGTGTGATAATGAAAAATTTTAAAGTGATAGCCTATGCCTCATGGTAGCTGAAAATTATAGAGCAAAACTATCCCACACATGATCTGAAGTTGGTGGCTGTGATCTTTGCGTTGAAAATATGGCGGCATTATCTCTATGGGGAGAAATGTGAGATATATACTGACCACAAGTGTCTCAAATATATATTCACACTGAAAGAGATTAATATGCTCTAGTGAAGACGGATAGAGCTCATCAAGTATTATGACTGCTCAATCCACTACCATCCTAATAAGGAAAACAAGGTGGTCGATTCTCTAAGTAGAAAGGATGAAGCATCTTTATCAATGATGAGAATTTAAAAGGATATCATCATCATATATTTTAAAAGGATGGACATGGGAATCATTAAGGGAGGAACATAATCAATCCTTTTGCAAATTATTTCTCAACCATCCCTCTTGGAGAAAATAAAGTATGCTTAAAGAAAGTATGTGGAAATTTAGAAAAGGGTGGAAGATGTTAAAAATGGGAAATCCTTCGATTTCAAAATTGATGAGGTAGGAGTTGTATGATTTCGGACAGGATTATGTGTACCATCTAATCCAGAAAAAAATAAAAATCTATTGAATGATTCACATAGCTCGACCTTCTCTATCCATCTAGGGAGCACAATGATGTATTGAGATATTCGAGAAAACTTTTGGTGGGACAATATGAAAAGGGAGATTTCTGAATATACCTCAAAGTTCCTCATATGTCAGCAAGTGAAGGCTGAGAGAAAAAAGTCTAAGGGGATGATGCAAACACAACCAATACCATCATGGAAGTGGGAGAACAGTACCATGGACTTTGTCACTCGAATTTCATAGACATTAAGAGCAAAGAATGCTATATGGGTCATTGTGGATCATCTAACAAAGACAACTAAATTTATCGCAATTCGAGAGGACTTCTCATTGGATTAACTAACATGGATTTAGATCAAAGAAGTGGTAAGGATGCCTAGAGTACCACTATATATTGTATCTGATCGTGATATGAGATTCACCTCAATGTTCTGGAAAAGTCTCCAGCATGCTCTGAGCACTGAACTGAACTTCAGTACGGCCTATCATCCTAAAACTTATGGCCAGTCTGATAGAACTATTCAAACACTAGAAGACTTGTTGAGAGCATGTTCAATGTAATTCAAAGGCGGATGGGACTAACATCTTCCACTGGTTGAATTCTCCTACAATAACAGTTTCCACTCGGGAATCTGAATGGCACCATATGAAGCCCTTTATCGGAAAAGGTGAAGAAAACCAGTGTGTTGGGATGAAGTCGGTGAGCATAAGATTCTAGGACCTAAAATGGTCAAAGAAAATGTGGAGAAGGAGAAAACCATTTATCAGCATATCAAGGCAGCCCAATGTCGATAGAAGAGTTATGAATATAACCGTCGATGAGACCATGAGTTCAAAGTTGGAGACATGGTATTTCTGCACACATCTCCATGGAAGAATGTCATGAGTATTGGGAAGAAAGAGAAGTTAAGTCCCAGGTACATTGGCCCCTTCGAGATCCTTGATCAAGTCAGAGATGTGGTCTATCAACTGGCACTTCCACTTACCCTGTCGAAATTACCTGATGTCTTTCATGTATCTCACTTAAAGAAGTACATACCTAACCCTTCACATGTACTCTCTTCAGAGGTGGTACAGTTTGAGGATGACCTCTCTAATGAGGAGCAGCTAGTGAAGATCTTGGATCGTAGAGACAATGTTCTATGAAACAAGACTACTCATCTGGTCAAGTTACCATGGATAAACCATAAGTACGAAGAGGCAACATGGGAACTGGAGGAAGTAATGAAGGAAAAGTACCCACACCTATTTTTGGCATAAGAAGTAAAACAAAATTTCGAGGGAAAAAATTCATAAGGGGGGAAGAATTTAATGAACCAATGTTTTATAAATGAAAATTCCTTTCATATAAATATGTCATAAAATCACATGAAAACACAAAATAATGAACTACTAAGTGATAAGTGACCTTTAAAAATAATTTTTTCACTTATGTGTTTCGAATCTCGAAAATCTAAGATACACGATTACGATCAGTAAGTTATTTGAAGTCCAATAAGAAAAACAGAATTTTGGGTGAAGCTACCCTTATGAATAGTAACATACCCTTATGAATATTGATATACTATAATGAATAGTAACCTCACCTATGATAATATAAAAATAATATTCAAGTTGAAAGTATGGTATACCTTTATTTTAGAATAAGTAAATGAATGTTTTAAAACTAGTTTTGATAATAAATTATTATTTTAATTAAATATTAAAATAATAATATTTAAAAAATTATTTTTAAAAAATGAACTTAATTTTTGGATTCTACACGTTGGAAAATGGTTAGGGTGAATTTTTTTTATTTTTTTGAAATACTTGAATTTTTTTTAATAGTAAAATACAATAATTTACTGTATATATACATTTTAAGCTAAATAGACTATTCCTAGAATCATGGATGATGTCACCACCCTTGGTTAGAATTCACATGACCCATTTACTATTCTTGGTCATGGAGTACTTACTATTCCTTGTCTTGTGAAGAAATAATAAATTAATGATTATAATATTATGAAATCCATCCTCTCCTCCACTATAAAACCCCCCTCACTCCCCCTTCTCTTCACTCCTCTCAAGCCTTGTGCCTTGCCATTATTCTTCCCAAATATCTCCCCAAGATCATTCCCCACGTCCAAAATCTCATAGCCTCTTCAAAATACCCAAACCTCTCCCATTAAGAGGTTTCAATAGAGGAAGTCTCAAGAGTTCTTTAATAACAAGTGGAGACCACCTACAGATTTAAGGTAAGGGATCCTCTCATTTTCACTGTTCATCTAGATTGTCCTCTATGATATTCCTTTTGTGTGTAATACCAAATTATGGGGTATGTCTACGTGCCCCCCATACATTCCTCATGATTTATAGGTGATTAGAAATCCCCCTTTCTCTCTCATCAATCCCTCTTAGTTACTCTAGACACCATTTCGATAAAATCGTAACGAATTCTACCCGAACCTTCTTTGTTATTTCGGGTTGCCTTGTCTTTCTTCCAAAATGGTGTTATCTTATCTATTTATGTGAATCTTATTAATTCGGGTTATTTGTAAAAGATTCTTTTATGAAGACCCTTTCATCACTTTCTTTCAGGGATATACATGTTTTTAAAGGATTCCCTCTTTCGAACTTTCCGATAAGCAAACCTATTTTAAGGGGACTTCCTGAATTTTTACCCAAATTTCAACTGCACTATATCCTATGTTTTAAGACACCATTTTCATTTAATAATAAGTATTTTTATTATTAAAACCTTCCTCGTTCAATTCTGTTTTTATATAAAATAATGTCTTCTTTTCTATTTGAAAGGCTCTATAGTATTTTCCTTAAAACCGCACTAAAATGTTTTATTGCTAATTATCCTAAAGAACATTTCATATATGTTTTCAATTTTTTTTGACACCACTTACCATGTTTTATGCCTATTTTACCTTATGAACGTCAATGTATGTATAAATCCTTTACTTTCAAGGGCATTTTTGTGATACGCCCATTGGTTATGTTTTCTGTCATGATTGTGGTAACCAATTCATTCCATGGGTACCCTTATGTTTATGTATAGTTGATTATGTATGATTATCGATGTGGTAAGAATATATATGTGGCAAGAATATTCATGGAAATGTTCATCTGGATGCACCCTGATAGCTCTCTAATGCATTGGGTAAAGAAGAGTCTCATGAGATGCGATGTGAAACAGGATTGACGGTTAGCCTTGACCCATACTAAAATGGGAAACAAGATTGGTAGATTGACTTTACCTGTACTAAAGAATTGTTTTAGGATTATTCCACATATATAAGATTTTATATTTATATGATCCAATGCTTATATTATATTATTTAATATGTTCCATGTTTTGGATATCATTATGCCATGCCTCCTAACTCATGTGCTTAAAATGTATCCTTATTCTCTTTCCCTTACTAGGCTTTTCAGCTCATCCCTTTGTTCATGTGTTTCCCAAGGAACCCTATGCAGATTTTAGGGATCAAAAGAAGTCAAGAGATCATTATGGAGATTAAATAAATAGGTTTTTTTTATCCCCATGTGTTATGGTTTATGTACCTAGTCTTCCAAGACACTAGACTTAATGACCCTTTCCTTCTACTCTGATGATTAATTATGCTTATAATCATGAAATGTTATATGTAAAAGGCTCAGGTCACTATACACCTCGGCTACCATAACCACACATCCTGCCCGCACACACCAGGTTAAAAACAACCACACGTAACCATTCCCATAGACACATAGGCCAGAACAACTACTGCCATGCCCGAAGACACATGGGCCTCATCCCAAAGACACTTGGGAAACAACCTGCCCGCACACACCTTGGAAAACCACCACAACTACCCTGACCAATGAATATTGGGCTATAATGGACCTCAGGCCATCACATCCTACCCGAAGAGTCTTGGGATACTGAGTAAAGGGAGAAAAAAAAGAGCTAATAACCAGCCACTCATATGAGTGTTGGGAAAAACACCCTCCCCCATGAAATGGGGGTGTTCAGTATGAAGTGCTCAACATGGGTGGGGTGCGAATAAGAAACATAAGAACTAGATTATACATATAGGTAAACAAGAACTCATCCCAACCTAGGGGTTCCAAAACTATCCCATACACGAACACCCTCATTACTATTCATTCATAAAAAGCTTAACTGCCACAACCAAGTCACAACTCATTCATGAATAAAAACTCCTCATTGAACCCATTCCTATTATCACATTCAAGTGACTCCGTTTAAATAATTATTCACTACTGGGAAACTAATATGCATAGCCGCATGACAAGGAAGGAAAAATAACCAAGCAGTAGATTAAGAATTCACACATGATTCTCTTGTAATGTCACAACAAAAAAATTGATATGTGGGATCTCTCGAAGTACTGGAACCAAACCAAGCCCCAACATAAAGCCCCTAACAACCTCAAATCAAAAAACCAACAAATGTACCACAACTAAGGATCCCATCCCCATAAATGGCACCCCACAAGCATCAAGAAGAAGAACTACACATGTTTTCAAGATAGAGAAACAGAGTTTTTCAGATTCAAACACATCATTTGTTAAGTTCCTTACTTCCATTTGGTTAACTGGGGTGATCACACAAGGATTCTTGTTCTCTGGACATTCATTTAATCAACCGAGTTTACATGATTAACCAATTTTCATGTTACAACCATTCAATCATCATAGAAGATAGGGATCATTAGTATTCAAGGAAAGACCACCAATAGCCATGATTTTAAGCAGACATAATCCTATACAATTCACAACATATAATCAAGGGTAATAGAGTACAACAACATCATCAAACACAACCCTTCATTCATTAAAATTTCGTTTATTATCTTCGTTAAGGTTTGGTTTCATCCATCCGCAAAGGAAACATTATCATACCCACCACGCATGATACATAGTAAATAGAGATGAAGGAAAAACCCTACCTAAATGATCAACGATCGAAGTTTTTCTCCACCCGCCAAGAACTGGGGATGCACGACTTGCCGGGGAGGAACTTCGGGGACTCCAAGAGTTAGTAGGAAAGGCTCGAGCATAGGCGCACCACTAGCCTCAGGAAGGGGGACTCCAAATACACTAAGGAAATAAAGGTCATCCAAGAAGAAGAAATAAATCTCATGTGATTAAAAAGCGAGATCCTGGAGTTACATGATATGAATTTTTAATGGCTTTAAAGTTGTATCGTGGTTTCAGCACGCGTTTGGATGGTTATACACAATGGAATTGATTTTTAATTAATAATTCTCATAGAAGAGGTGCATATAATGGTTGTGAATTAAAGAGTTCCCTTTAAATAGAGGGAAACATGTAATAGGGGCGGAACTAGAAAGTATGGGAAAAGGGTGTGGCACCGAGGAAAAAGCCAAAAAATTTAGTAAGTCAAGGGTTTCCTAGATCATGGGGGATTTCAGATATCATTAATGGGATTTTCATGGATTTTAAAGGGGTATTAAAACAGTCTTACATGAAAAGATACATTATGGGAGAGGAACTGGAAAAGGAAACAAGGGTGATAAACTATTTGGTGAGACACCTTAAGCGGTGCCACGGTCACGATGCCACGGTCACGGTGCCACCATCAGCAGTGCCACCGTTTCAGCGTGTGACCATGATGATGTGGCCATTATGGTGCCACCATTATGGTGCCACCCTCATGTTGGCACCGTCAGGGTGCCACCGTAAGTGGTTCCACCGTAAGCGGTGCCACTGTTTCAGTGTGCGACTGTGACGGTGCAACCGCTACGGTGCCACTATAAGTGGTACCACAGTTTTAGTGTGCGATCTTGACCGGTGCCACCATTTTGGTGGAACCATTTGATGGAACTGAGTTTTTGGAGAACTCTTTAATGAGTCACTACCCAGGCCATTACAAAAGGGTTTCATAAAAATTACATCATAACATAACCCATTGAGATAAAATGGGTCTAACAATCATCTCATCAATTCATCATACCATGACCCATGGGGAAGGAAAGAGTTTCATAAAAATCTCTCATCATAATCATAAACCATATAGATAATTAATAAGTATGGTTAAATTTTATCTTATCACCAGTAAAACTTATGTAACATCAAAGGATTCCATCTTTGATGGAAAATGATTTTAAAAGATTCTAAGAAACATTTCGTGAGGACAATAACATTTTTTATCCTGAAATAATTATTTGAAATCTAAAAAATTCACCTGTCATGATGATTAAATTTTATTTTAAAATATCATTTAAAACCTATAGTGTAATCTTTAAATATTTGGGCAATCATGATAGTGGAAAATACTATTCATACCATACACATTAAATTGAAAATTCCTTGCACATTTCCCCTAAAAATTCAAAAGAGTCCTTTTCAATATATTTCTGGAATATTTGTTTTAATTTTTTTAAAAAAATTCAAAATTGGTTAAAATTTTCTTAAAAAAATTATTTTAGAATAGTGGAAACATTATTTATAACACATTCAGAAAACATAGACATAAAAGGAAAAGGGATTTTGACCGAAGAGAGAAATAAATTTAGTTCTTCCGTAAAAATATTCTTTCAAAATATTTAGTATATAAAGAGAGTAAAATTAAATTTAAGCATTTATTCTAATAAAAATAACCATATTAGAATAATCTAAATATTTTCCTTTAGAGGTATATCATAATATCTCATCATTTAAAGCATATCGTTAACAATCTAGATAAACAATGAGATTATAATATTAAACCTTTACCACTTTGAAATCTTTTGAATCATAATTCCCATGAAATAAAGAACATTATAATTATATTAATATCCTATAATTATCATGATAAGGATCATAAAATACATTCATGGTAATTACATGCACCACCCAAATGAAACATGTCGCATATAGGGAATGTATCCCACAAAAATAAAAGCGAGGCAACAATACCTTAACAATTTGGTACTATTTTGAATCATAATACCCGTTAAATAATAACATAAAATAAAAATTTAAATATAATTAGAAGAAATTTATTCATGATATAAATTTTATAGGGGTATTATATACACCATACAAAATAAATGAGTGGTGAATATGGCATATGTTCCCCAAAAATCAAAGAGAGACTATAAATCCATTACCTTAAGTCTTGACTTCCTTGATACACTTTAAAACCTCGTGTATAATAAATATATGGTTATTATAAAAATATTACAGAACCATACTTATATGTATCATATGATATATTATTTACTTATGTCATTTTATTATCTATTTATTAAATTTGTTTTGTTAAAATCACATTTCGAGTAAATAACAACTGCATTTTTCATGTATGATTTGGTTAGGTATTTTATGTAATATTAAATTGATCATGGTTAAATAAACTCTATAATTTTAACCATGATATAAATAAAGTATAAATTCTATATATATTTATTTATATTATTCCATTAATGTTATATATAGATAATGAATTATACCATTCATGGAGATGGTAGGCCGAAAATATGCATGAATGTTGTTTATATTTCCTCAATGGATGAAATGAAAGAAAATTAAATAATTTATTAAAATTAAATAATATTTTTTATTTCATATATATAACATATTTTCATTAAAACTATACTTATTACCTTCTATGTAAACAATAAGTGAAGAACGAATCACATCATTTCGCGATTCAGTAATCTTCCATACACACGAGCGATGTTATCGTAATCCCAAGGAATGGTAAGTAGTAAGGTATATGTGAAATTAGAATTCATATGTATAATTATGTCATAAATAACATATAAATATTTCAAATCCATCACTATATTCAGCTATAAGATGTGGTGATGAAAAAACTACATCGGTTTGTAAGGCGGTAGTCCGCCGTAACCAAGATCGACAGTTTTGTTTCAAAATTCATAGACGATGAGATGGATGTAGGTTATTAAATTAACATAATAAAATGTAATTATATTATATATAATTATGTTAATATATCATCATGGATGAATAATATTTGAAGGATTTAGAAGAAGTAATAAAATGAAAATGCATAGTTAATGTATATACCTCTTCTTTGATGAACCCCTTTAGGTTTACACCTCCATCCTTCATAGTAGGGTTTCATAAAAAAAATAATGAATATAGGATCTGGGTAGGGAATCAAAAAGTGGATTTGGTTTGGAATTTCCTAAAACAAATTGTTTTTGAAGAATAAATAGGAGAGGGCGGGAGTGCCCTTTTATAAGTGGGTGAGAGGGAACACGTGGATGTTTTTGAAAATAAAAAGGTGCACCCATGTTTTAATCATGAAAAAAGGCTCCCAAATGGATCATTATAGAACATTAGATGATATAAGGTTTAAATATTTCTATATAGTGGGATTTATACAATCTTATAGGTTATTTTACACCTTATATGTTTAGTTTAACCCATGGTAAACCCGTTTTAATCTTAACAACCGTAAATAGTTTTTACTTTTTTTACTATTAATTTATACCAATATTTAATTATAAATTATAATATAATATAAATTATTATAATTAAAAATATTTAATATATTTTTTCAAATCCCATTAACAAATGTATAAAATTATAATTTAAAAATTAATCCCTTAAACACGATGAAAACGGCATTCCAAAGAGAAAATTTACATAATTTAGAAAGTGTTCATATAAATATTCACTATTAAAGTGATTAATATTATATAAATTAGATTACTAAATATATAATTTATGTAATATTACTTTTAATATATTTTTACAAAATATTAAACTTTGTAAATTATTTATATGAAATAGAAGTGTATAATAAAAATATATTTTTTTCACTATTCATGAATAAATTATTCTTTTCTGAAAATTTTAAAAATTTAACACTCAGTTAATTTTGAAACAGTGATTAAAAAATTTAATTTAATATTTGAAAATAAATTTTTTAAATGTATCAAAAATCAATTTTATTATTTGTTCAAAAAAAAGAAAAGAGAAGTTCTTGAGAAAAAGTTATGTTCAACATATATACAGAATTGACTGAAAATTAAGTACTAATTTATAAATATATATTATTTATCTAAAACCATTACACATAATTTAAAAAAAAATTAATTCTTATTTATACTATAAAAATTAAATGATAGGATATACCAGTCATGGCTAAAGAATAATATTAATAGTATATCACGCTTCTTTAAAACTTGTTGTGGCTTGTAATGCAATCTTTCAAATAAATTAAATTTATTTTTTAAAAAAATATATAAAAAACGCTTAAGGTGTTACTTTCTCACCCCTTCAAAAGGAATGTCTCCCATTTAATTCAATCACTTTGGTACAAATATATGGGGAGAGTTGTGCATCATTACATCCTTAGGTTCCCATGTAGCTTCCTCAGGATGGTTGTTTTTCCACAAAACATTGATCATGTGAGTGGTCTTGTTTCATTGAACATTATATGTACGATCTAGAATTTCCACCAGCTGTTCCTCACAAGAATGATCATGCTCCAACGTTATAAACTATATCACTACTGGAAATTTGGGCTATAAGAACTGTTTTAAACTGTGGCTATAGGTCCTCAAACCGTGGCTAAAGGTAATATCCATGGTATGAAGAACTGTGGCTAAGATTGGCCTAGCTATAGGCCTTGAACTATATCCATGGTTCAAACCATGGATATACACCTAATGCCATAGTTTGAAACATTGGAAGCAACTTAAGGCACACAGGGCTATAGCCACGTTTTGAAACTGTGGGTATAGGGTTATATCCATGGTTCAAACCGTGGCTATATGGTTTCCCATTTCATAAAAAAAACACCCCCCGGGACAGACCCTAGACACCCCCAGGACCTGGACACCCCCCCAGTCCCTGGACACCCCACAGATGTTGGACACCCCCTAGACAGACCCCCCTGACCATGGATAGACCCCCAAGACCCTAGACAACCCCCCCCCCACACACACACACACCCCAGGACAGACCCTTCATACCCCCCTGGACACCCCTAGATCATGGACACCCCCCCTGGATAGACCGTGGACACCCCCCATACAGACCGTGGACACCCCCCAGGCAGACCCCCCCCCCCCCCCGACCCTGGATAGACACCCCCCAGCATAAACCCTGGACACCCCCCCCCCCCCGACCCAAGATGCCCCCTTACCCTGGACACCACCCCAAACAGACCCCCCCCCCAAACCCTGAACACCCCCAGACAGACCCCCCAGACCCTGGACCCCCCCCCCCCAAACAGACCCCCTAGACCATGGACAGACCCCCCCCCCCCCCAAAGACTATTCCTGTACACCCCTCCCTCCTAGACCCCCACCCCCTACAGCACCCCTTCCCCCATGCAAAGGTCCCTATCCAATCCCCCCTATACCCCTCCCCCCCAGGACAGATCCTGGACACCCCTCCCCCAGACCCTAGACACCACCTCCCTCCTGGACCCCCACCCCCTACACCACCCCTTCCCCCATGCAAAGGCCCCTATCCAATCCCCCTAGACCCCCCCCCCTACACACACCCTCCCCCTACATTGCACACCCCCTTCCCCCAACACACACCATTTCCCCAGTACCCCTCCCTCTTGGACCCCCCCCCCCCCCACCCCTACATCACCCCATCCCCTATGAAAAACCAAGGGGACCATATTGGAAACCTCCCACTCAAGTTTCCTAACTAAAATTGGTAATTACAAAAATAGAATACCACATGGAAGGATATCCCGAAGAGAGGTAAATAGTAAATATCATAGAAATTGTCATTTTAATCAAGTTTTACTAGAAAGGAATATATCTTTCAAAATGGTAGTGATCCATACATCCATTAACAGATGGTGAGGTTACAAAAAAAATTGAGAATGAAATTTCAAAAAAATATATGTAATGAAGAAAGAAACAAAAGGGAGATCAACCCTTAGAAGATCAGAGTGAATACATGTAAGAAGAGAAGGATTGAGTAAAGGCTAGGTAGAGTTCTAATAAGAATTTAGAGCTGATCACCCAACTATTGAAGTTTCCTACTACCCTATAGACCCCCCTACAGATCCCCCTACCCCTCCCCCTACACCCTCCCCCTGCCAGTTTTCCCTCCCCCACTGCCCCCTTACACCCCCTTCCTTATAGACCCCCATCAGACCACCACCCTCTCCCCTTGCATCCCACATGCACCCTCCCCCCTGCCCCTACCCTGTATACCTCCCCCTTTCCCTCTCCTCCCCTACCCCTCCACCCTCCCCCTGCCCCATCCCCCTGCTAGTTCCCCCCCCCCCAACCACCACCCCCTTCCAGTTTATTCCCAATGATTATAATCCTATATATGTTGAAGGAGAATGAATTAATCTCAGTTTCATAAATTTTGTTCTTAAACATTACTTAAAGACCATTGTGTGAGACTACACTAGGATGGTCATGATCCTTGTCTCACAATCCTAATTTCTTAATGCAATCAGCATGTCACCATGAGAGTGATGATAATGGAGGCTTTCATTGAAATAGTAGGATGGTAGTTTAAAACATATCTTTATGGTTTTCATTTCCCATTCCATATTTCTCTTATATAATTAACACATGCCCATGAATCTTGTTCTTGATTCCATCTCCATATAGACATCAGTTAATAATTTCAATTACTTTTTTATCAAGGTGAAAAACTAATGATAAAAGTTGACTATAATTTCAATTACATTGTATATTTAGACAATCCCATAAATGTCTTTCTCATTTTTGGAAGTTAGGGAATCTTATTCTTGCCTCATATAAGTGAAGGATGGATCTTCAGTTTTGATCTGGGCAGGAAGGCTATTATATATTCTTCTATCAAGCTATATAGATATCTTAGGATCATAATCTATGTAATACTATTCTCATCACCTATATAACCTTATCTTCATCACCAAAGTAATCATAGGCTAGTCACCTGACGTATTTTAAGCTCATCACCTAATGAGCTCTAGGTTCATCACCTAAGGAATTTCATTTCCATTGCACGAGGAAGGATGAGATTATGATTCATTAGGAAAGGTGAATCATCCTATTCTTATCACATAATAAATCTTATACTTTTCATATATTGAAAGGTAGGGTCCTCTTATGCTCATCACAGAATTTTAGTCATCAATTTCGGTCTAGTGGGGACTAGTCCCCTTATTCTCATCGCATAAGTCTGGTCACGATTTAAATTCCAGTTGTGACTAATCCTCTTATAATCCTCACATAAGAAAAGTAATGGTTTAATGACTAGTGGAGACTACTATGGAGTTTAGATTACTCTTTGAAGATGGTCAGGAATCAGATATATTACCTCAAAAGTGGTTGATGTGATGGTGATGATATTGGGATGTTGTGAATGAACCTTGAAGAGTTGGACTATGTATCCTGTTTGAATAGGAATAAAAACCATCATAGTCTGATTTACATAATTCATTGTCATATGATTGGATCATTGATATTGTTTAACATCATGTGGTAAAGAATCGTTTGTTGTGAAATAAGTGACAATATGTGATGTATTAGGGCTACACATTTTTGTTTCCATGTATGGTTCTACATGGTATGTGGCTCAGGTTTTGTAAGATTGTGGGGGTGTACACCTAGTATTACACCAACTTGGAGGTATGGATCATCCATATCTCTCTATAATTTATGGATTGTTCTTTTTTGGGGAATTTAGTGACTCATGTGGTCAATAATAAACTTTATATTCCTATAAAAAACATTTTAGATATCAAAATTGTGAAACTAGTAGGAATAGAAAAGATAATAATTCTAAGGACTTTGTAGAAAGGTTATACACCTCGTTTTACCTGAGAGTATCACATTCTTGTATGTCTATAGGAAAAAATCTTGATTAAAACAACAAAGAAATTATGGAAACAAGTTTCTAAAACAATCTGGCAATTATTGATTTCAAATTAATTGTTTATGTAGAGAGATCTACCTCAACCTTAGGACGCATTTCTTTGGACGATGACAACTCGAATCTTCTTTTTTTTCACTTGCACGTATATGCAACAATCACCATTTTAAACTGTCTTGATATTTGAAGTAAATATGTGATAAATTAATATTGTAAGAATTATAAGAAAGAAAATAAGTGTCTATGAGAAATAAACAGTGTCATTGAAAAATGATAAACATATTTACACCATGTCATAGGCTATACTACAGTCATGATTTCAAAGAAGTACATGCAACAAAAATTCCTTCAGATGTAGAGGATTTTATTCTAGTAGAGTGATATTTTTTACATGTCTTCAAGAAGAAATGATGAAAATATAAGGATACAATCTATCAAGTATGGAGAATCATTAATGTTAAGGAAATGAAGTCATGAGCTATTCATGAGAACATTGTGTATACACCACAACATATACCAAACACTAACATAATTATATGGTAGAATTGAATGTATAAACCAGGAATACAATTTACATTTAAAATGTACCTCAATATCAGTATCACCAAAACCATCACGACCCTTTTCATCTACTTCAGAAACACCAACATCATTATGTCCTCCTCTATGACCACCATCATCATCAACATCTACATTTTCATATGCACCTAAATGAATGGTAGGAGAAGAAGAATCCTAAAAAATCTAACACAAATAAATGAGAACACATTTAATTAATGAAAACATAAAAATGTTATCACTAAAATCAACAAATCAATCTTGATTTATTTTAATCATAAAAAATCATAAAAAATGTATAAATAGATAAATTCCAGGGATTTTAATGGAATTTTAGAGAATAATATAGTGTATTCCATATAAAAATTTATGAAATTTCAAGTTCGATCACTCCCCCCCAGTTGTCGAAAACCACTTATTGGAGGAGTAAAATATATAGAAAAAAATGATGCCTAGGGGAGTTATCCGCAGAGGGTGATTTCAGGAAAGGACACATGGTTTGATCAGAGCACAAAGATAGATTATTTTTCGTCATTACTGATGATGAAAAACTGAGGAGGATCAGTAACACCATGGTTTATGATTAAATGAATTTTGATGATTTGATAAGATAATTGTTCATCTGATGTGGTATATGTGTCACGGATTTAAATTAAACAAATAATATAAAAAATTACATGCTATTGTAGTTAGATATGGAATAAAATGAAAAATATTCAAGTAAAGGTATGAAAACATCCCCAAATGACAAAGGAATATTAAAAAATGAAAATAGACACTGAATAAAAAACCAAACTACTGAACTGAATCTGAGAATAAATGGGCTCCAAAACAGAATTTTTTGAAATCATCACTGAGAAAATATTAAACTTTTTCCCTGTAATATAAATTATTAGGACTACTGGAAATTGATATATTCAGGATAAATTCTAACAACTTTTTTTACATAGCTTAACATGATAGCCATAAACCCAAAATTTAATTATATTACGATGTTTAAAAATGAATCATTGACCAAGAAGATGTGACAAGATAAAAATAGTACCTTTTTAAGTGAAAAGATTATAGCGGTATGAGCATCCTTGACGATAAAAGTGAATCTAAAACTCTTACAATCATAGATTACCTTTTCAATGTTATTTAACAAATTTTTATTTTCCATAAATTCTAGGTGATGCAAACCATAATATTTCAATGTCACAAGGTCTCTTAATCCACCTTGCTATTTTTATCACATCATTGTCTAGTTATCAAAAGAAATTATAACATTAACATATTCTAGATGTTTTTAAACTATCATTTAGTTCGAATGTTTCTTTCATTGGTTTTTAAAAAATATGTCTTTAACCACAAACAATTAGTCCTTGTTTAGCACATTAAAAATTCATCACATGAACCAAATTTTAGAATGAAATAATAAAGTTCTTCAATAATTTCATTTCCTTCCATGTTGGAAAAAAATGGTTACAAAATCCAATAAGCTTCCATTGACAGAGATTATACAATGTATGTAATAGCAGTGTACACTATATGCAATAATAGTGATTTAATGATAGTCATTTTTGATTAGTATTGCATATGAAAATGGGTTAGATAATAGAAGACCATATTAAGTATATGGATTATGAAAATGTTTTCATAATAATAATTTTTAAGATATGTATATTGAAAATTACGTTTCTATGTTGTGAATTGATATATAGACATGTTGCACATAAAACATGTAGTATATGAATAAAAAGTATAGCCATAGTGAATCTGTACATATTGTAGGATCATAAATTAAATATATGTAACTGGGGGTACTAATTTTTATGTTTGATTCAATAATTATCAATGGGGAGCTAGATGGTGAGATCAGAATGAATGATCGAGAGGGTAGAGAATATTATGGGAGAAGGATGGGAATCGATCATTGGGGATGAACGGAGGGGCGTGCGAATGATAAGAAGAGTACATAAAGGATAATTTGACAACAAGGAGAAACTGCAACAATCTATGAACAAAAAAAGGTCGAGCCCACGAGGTGCGATGTCTATTGTTATTGGGGTAGGTTGAATCGAAATATCGAACATTATCCGTTGATGAGGGTGTCGAGGAGGATAGGCTTCACATGATAAAAAAGGAAGGTGGGGAGGGAAATAGGGAGTTGAGATGAAATGTGAAGTCAGATGAATAATTCAGGGAAGGCTAAAATCATTGGAGGCCGAAGGTGATCAAGGGTTGATGGTTGAGGGATGAGGGAATCTGGAGGTGAATAAAATGGACTGCGATTGGGGTAGGGTGTCACAAGAGAGATGGTGGTCGGGGTTGGGAGAGATGGATGCAAAAGAGTCGGAGTCAGAGATGGAGGTGGAGGTGGAGTCTAGATAGAGGATGGTAGGGGGAATTAAGGGAGAGGGATATAGAAGAGGTGGAGCCAGGGATGGAGACCTTAGAGAGGGGATACCAAGATGGGTTTGGGGGAGGAGATTTGGGGGTGCGGGAAAGGATGTCGGGAGGGGTGCAGTGAGGTTGATAGAGATAGATACACAAAAGGGAGAATCACCATGGATCAGACACATTGAGGAATGGGGGACCCTCTTTAGTATATATAATCGAAATTCATGTTTTACCAAAATAGGGAATGTTTCATGGTTAGGATGTATCGTTTGCTAAATCATGCACTAATTGTGTAGTTTCAAGTTTAGACCCATATAGGAATCACACGATTTGGTTGTATAGTTACTCCACACAAAATTCAAACAATGCAGGTAATCCTTGTGAAAAAAATGATCCACACACTTTTTTGGAATGTACTGCCTAGTTTAGAGAATCAAGTTCCCACCATGTAAAAACACATTATCAAAACTAAAAGACCACTCTCATGGTTTCCATAGAGTTACAACAAACTTTAAGAAAACTATGAAACATAAAAAAGATCCCAAATTTATAAAGCAAAGAATTTTTTTTACAAAATATCATGATAAATAAAAATAATTTAATATAAATAACTAAATTTACATGAGGTGTTATAATCTTCCCACCATGAAACATTATTCTCTAGAAAAGTATCTAGTAGAAGTGTAATTAATAAAATAAATTCATAAATAATACCCTAAAAAAGAGGTTGGTTGGCAGTCGAATAGAAATGATATGGTCTTAAATAATAAAATAATAACATATAACCGAACACTCCAAATTTAGTAGTTAAATACACAATTTCATGTGAAGTCCCCAAGAACAATTCAGTAACAATTATGAAGGGAGAAAACTAAGGAAATAAAAATTTGGCCTAGTTCTCCTAAAAAATTGTATTTATTATAAAATGGAAAAAAATATGGGAAACACACCTCAAAGAAATAAATCTTCAAAAAGCACAATACCAAAAAAAACCTAGAAAACTCATATTCATCCTAGAAACCAATCTAAGACACCACAAAGAGGAAATAATTAAAAATAACACTATATTCATTAGATAAGAACCATCATAAGGATTGATAAAATAAATAGGAGAAATAGAAAAAAAACATGGCTTAGTACAAAAAAAATATAGGATTTAGATGTTTTGTCACTACACCCAACTGGTTAATTGGGGCCTTCTACCCTGAACATCACCCCATAGTGAACCAACAAACCAAAATGATCACTGATAATTTCATAACTTCTCTAAGTCTGCATTGGTCCTTGTTAGTGAAGAATTGGACCAATGGTATCTCATATTCAAATCATCATGAAACCAAACTTGAAGAAACTAGTTTAGAAATGTACACCCACACCAAAACATAAGAAAACATAAATCAAAAGAGACCACACAGATCCTGAATTCACAAAAATCCACAAAATAATTCTAATAAACTTAAAACACACCTCCTAAAAATCACAAAACACACTAATCACCCAAAACCAATTTAAACCCAATACTTCACTTTATGATAACTCAACTTAAAAAACTTATGAATATGGGAACAATCTACCCGCCAAAGAAAATACTTTGGATATTTCATTAAAGAGGACTTGTAATTCCATGAAACTCCATAGAAAAATAACACAATATGCCTCTCTTTAATATTTTGAAGAGACAAAACCTGATTATTCTAACCTTATAGATTGGGATGTAGGGATATATATGTAGAAAGGGGGAGGCGGGGAGACTGGGAGGCAGAGTGTTGGGGAGGCCGAAAGGTAGGGACAGATGCAGAGACTGAGTGGGGTGAGGAGGATGTGGGGATGTGGATGTGTGAAGGGGAGGCTCGGAAGTGGCGAGAAGGTGGAGGAGGCAGAGAGGAGGAGTGGGAGACAATGACTGAAAGCAGAATGGATTTATGTGGATGTTGATTTGTTTGATAAAATTAACTTATAATCTAGATGGAGGGGTTTCATTACAAGAACATGACTTTTTTATCAAACGAAACTGTTATCATAACACTTATTCAAGAATTGCAATTTAATATAATCAAGTATAATTAAGAAGGCAGCAAAATAAAATTTAAAACATTATTGAATTAAAGTGTAAGGGAGGGGGACCCTACCTCAATGGATCCAATCCAAATTCAGCACTTGACACTTTTATCAGTGACAAATCTAAGCTGCTCCATCCATCCTCCAGACATATGCACCTTTTCTTATACATAAAGACACACTAACCCCTATGTATGTGTACTCATGTCCTTGAGCATGCACAAGAGTATCCAAATATATATACTCACATGCATAAGCCCGTTATCACCCACACACATATGCATTTTCCACATATATATACATAATCACACCAAGCCCCTTATATGTAATTTTGTTTCCATGGGAGGACATACATATAATAGGAGAACTTATTATATATATTCTTACCTATGAAAATGCAGTGAGTCACCTTCGACAAGCTGCTCGAATCCACCTCAACGATATCCAAAACACATTACAAAAATATAGAAAACCCAAAAACACAAAATCCCTTTTTAAAATTAGGCCAAAGAATAAAAATGGAAGAAACATTACTCAAATATGATGTCGAACTCACTATGTTTGATTGCGGCGTATAGAACATGCCTCATCATAAGAAACCCCATGTAAGGAAATAATGGGAAAATAAGTGAGATATAAAGTCTTCTTAAATATATGTGATTGTTGTGTCAACTATAAATGATAAATGATACATGACTCCAATACCAACATGATCACAAGGATAATATTAATGATTACACAAACATAATATAATCTAAATGATCCAGAGAATTAGTAATATAAAGGGAACCTACCTCAAATAATAATCCATAAATTGATCTCAAGCTTGTACCGACCACAAATGATCCTTCTATCCCATGTATCATCCTTGAATACATATGAATCAAACAACAAAAAAATTTAAAATTAGAACTACAATCGGTATAATTGATGCTAAACTCACTGAGTAATATACTGCACTCAGGCAACCAGCCAAGTGTGGGGTCCAATCTAGACACCCATCCAAACCTAAGAAACGCAAAAAAACAAATTTATCAACCCAAAACAACTTAAAATTTAATAAAACATCATGAAAAATAATAAATAAATCCACTGAGTAGTACACCTAAACTCAAATGATATGTAATAATGATATTTTAAGATTTATAATTCTCCTCTATATGTCGCACATGAAATCTCCATCATATATAAGTGATCCCACCATGGTTTTAAAAAACAATACCTCCATGATTTTAATTAAACTCATGGATATAAACTAAGCTATAACAAGATACATATCTTTGGTTTGGTTCGTTTTAGTGGTATAGGGAGACATGAGTTGTTTTTCTTCGATTTAGGCAGTGAGTTTTCTTTCATCATGGAAATGGTACCTATGGGATCATGGGTGATTAGGTATTTTTTATTATACACATAACGGTTCATCCAAAATGTTGGGAGTATGTCATTTAGTTTGATGGTTGGAAAATGGAAATAATATAAGGATCACCCCTGTTAGGTCCATAAGGATGAATACCCTGAGAGGGGGGGTGAATCAGGGTATGACTAATTTAAACATAAACTCGTTCTGATCTTGTTTCGCTGTTAAGAAAAACACTCTTCTCTCTCCTTCCTGTTGCAAAATATAAATAGAAAGTAAAGAAAGAACAGGACACAGCAATTTTACTTGGTTCACCGCTAAGGGCTACGTACAAGGAGCATACGCCGATAGGTTTCCAGTTGTACCAATTCCACTAAACTTCACTATCTATGGATTACAAGGTTCGGGCTAGATCACTTCTAAGACCAGGTTCACTGCCTTTACAAGTTTAGGGTCAGATCACTGCTTTCCCAAGGGTCACTCCCAGTTTCTCTCTATCTGGCTCACTGCCGGCGGAGAGGATAACCTTCTTTCTCTTCCTTTGCTCACTGCTCTTGGAAGGAATCCACTCACATTTTATAGACATGTAGGTCTCTTCACTTGCATGAAAGAATGCATCTTCCTCTGTATATAGATGCTCTGTTGAAGTACACCTTTCACTCGTAGATGAATATCTCTTTGCACTGAAGGTATCGGGCAAACATACAGCTTCCGCGCAGCCTGAAAATCACTGCCATAAATAAACCATACTTGGCGCGCAAGTCTATCATAGCGCGCAAGTATCGGCATGCAAGTCACAATGGGCGCGCTAGTCCACCTCAGACACTTGCATAACACAAGCTTCCCCAAATCCAAACTTGCACGACTCACTTCCTTTTACGCCCAAACCAACATTGGCATGCAACTACCAATCAGTGTGCAAATTTTCACACGAGTGCAAAACTTCAACCACTGGCATGAAACTTCAACCACTAGCGCGCAACTTCACCTACGCGACCACACACCACTTGCGCGACCACCACACCTGCGTGACGGGAGCTCTGAATCTTCAAAGTGTTGAACTCCGATGAAGAATGAAATGGGGTGGTCTAGTATTTATAGCCAAATTGACCACCCTTCACGACGGCGCACAAGTCACTTGCGCGACCCAGTCTCGGCGCGCAAGTCTTCTGTCTTCCTTGACACATGTGCAACCAACACCCGAACTTGCACGAACCTGCTTCCTTTTCCATATTTTGATCTTCTGATCTTGAAAAACATATGGTGCGCATGTTTCCTATACTCCAAGTCCTTGGCGCGCAAGTCCCTTTGCCAAAAACACTTTTCTTCCTTTGTCGATTTTCAGGCCCAAAAATTTGGAAAACACTGGAACATAGCGCCACCTTGTATCTGTTCTTTTTTTACCACCTCCATATCATCCATTCGATTATAGACGTTCTTGAATCAAACATGGATCATTTACCACAGCTCTTTAACTCGACATTTTACAATGAAATCCCCTTTGTCAACAAATTTTTAGGTCAGGGTTTTCATTGTCAACAATCACAACATAGATGTCCACTTTTTCAACAAACACAATCACCTCAAAAATGGTTCAATGATTCCTTGAGGGATTTTTTCCCAACAGTCTCCCCCTTTGGGTTGGTTGACAACTCTTCCATAAAAAGATGCATCGTTGAATCTTCATCCACCACTCGCCTCATTGCGATTTTGATAGCAATCAAGGATTTACTCAACACATACTCTAAACCCACATGAGCAATGCTTGGCTTGAGAAACAAGAGTAAATGAAAAGTTCATCAATGAATCACTTCAACTCTGACACCCTCTGTTGACTCCAAACTGATACCAACTGCCAAATTGACACCAATTGTTGATACTTCACTTATACCAATTTTTGGAATACCAATTGTTGGAAATATTCATACCACATTCCAACACCACTCTTCTCTCCTGCTTTTATCACGATCCTCATCTGTCGTGATATCTATTCTTTGATCGATCACTTCTAGCATCGTCAGATTTAAAATGCTCCCCCTTTCTCATTGCTCCCCTATCTGGCGGCTCCACTGGTCAGCTTCTCCCCATATCTATCATTATTTATCAAATATCCACACTGTCTCCCATTTGAACAATAAATAATTTCTCCCCCTTGGTCAACAAACCCAAAGGTCAATCATTTTTAGTCTGTAACTTAGTAGAGAACACATAACAGTACAATATGGAAAAACACATCATACCTCGGGGAGAGGGGGTGAGGTTCCTCATCCACACTATTTCAAGTGTAGTGAATCGACTGAACTCCCAGAGCCAGTCGATGCCTCGCAAAAGCTTCCTTGGGTAAGGCCTTTGTCATAATGTCTTCAACATATAGCTCTATAGGAACATACTCCAACTTCATGATTCCCTGTTCAACCTTCTCCTTGATAAAATGATACTTTATCTCAATGTGCTTTGTCCTAGAGTGATGGATGGGATTTTTGCTAATATTGATATCACTTGAGTTATCAAAATGGATTCCAATCGGAGACTTCACTTCAACTCCCATATCATCAAGCTTCTGTTTTATCCACAATAACTGTGTACATGCTTTAGTGGCCGCAATATACTCAGCTTCTGTGGTGCTTAATGAAATGCAATCATGCTTCTTGCTTAACCAAGAAATACATAGTCCTCCAAGATAGAATGCACCTCCAGATGTTGATTTACTGTCATCCACTGCACCGGCCCAGTCTGCATCAGTATATCCCAATAACTCTATCTGAGATTTGTCGTTATATGTCAAGACGAAGTCCACTGTGCCCTTGATATACCGAAGTATTCTTTTCACTGCAAGCATGTGGCATTCCATGGGATTGCTCTGATATCTCGCTGCTTGGAATGTGGAGAAAACAATATTAGGCCTTGTTGTAGTCAAGTACAACAAACTTCCAATAATTTTCCTGTATTCTGTGATATTAACTATCTTTTCATCCTCATATTTTGATAATTTCATCTTGGTAGCAACTGGAGTCTTCATATCCTTGTAATTATCCATTCCAAACCTTCTCAGAACCTCCTTGGAATATTTAGATTGAGAAATGAATGTTCCATTCCTTCCTTATGTCACCTGTAGACCAAGGAAAAACGTTATCTCTCCAATCATTGACATTTCAAACTCATTTTTCATGAATTCGGAGAAATGTATGCACTGAGCTTCATCTGATCCACCAAATATTATGTCATCGACATAGACCAGCACCATCATCCCTTTATTATTATTGTTGTTGAAATAGAGATTGTAATCAACTCCACCATGCTGGCAACTAAGCTTCTTCAAGTACTGATCAAGCCTTGAGTACCATGCTCTTGGTGCTTGTTTCAGCCCATACAATGCCTTATTTAGCCTAAAAACTTTTTTCTCATCCTCATGAATAAGAAAACCATCTGGCTGCTCAATGTACACCTCTTCATCCAGAACCCCATTTAGAAAGGTAGATTTGATGTCCATATGGAACACTTTGAACTTTCTTTGCACTGTTATGGACAAAAATAATCTGATTGTCTCCAGCCTTGCAACCAGTGAAAATGTCTCATCTACATCTATTCCCTCTATCTGGGAGTATCCCTTGTACACTAGTTGTGCTTTGTTTCGAATCACATTTCCTTCTTCATTCATCTTATTGAGATAGACCCATTTAGTCCCAATGACATTCTTGTTTTCTGGCCTCGAAACAATATCCCATGTTTGGTTCTTCTCTATCTGATCAAGCTCTTCATTCGTAGCTGTAACCATGTATTCATCTTCAGCTGCATCGGAAAAACATTTCGGCTCCACCTGAGACAAAAATGTTGTTTGCTGTAATGATTTAATTCTTCAAGTCTGAACTGGAGCTGTCTGATCACCAATGATATTTTGCCTATAAATTTTAGCTCGACTCTTTGGCTTCCTTGCAGACACAGACTTGACACTTTCTTGTTCATCATCAGTATCTTCTCCTGAGTGAGCCTATGCCACTTCTACTCCCCCTGTTTCACTTACCTCATCATCACTTTCATCCAAAAACTGTTCACTATGTCGTTGAGCATTCTGTTCATTTTTGACTATAGTGACATCATTGCTCTCAACAATTTTTCCCAGCCTTTTGTTGAAGCATTTAGATGCTTTTCTTTTCCCTATGTAGCCAAGAAATATCCCCTCATCTCCTCATGCCTCAAACTTCCTGTTATTTTCTTTGTTGAGAATGAAACATTTACTTCCAAAGATTCGAAAGTATTTCAACATTGTCTTCTTTCTGTACCACAGTTCATACGGAGTCTTCCCTTTCTTCGGACACAACAGAGACCTGTTCGAAACATAGGCCGATGTCAAATCTGCTTCCTTCCAAAATTTCTCTGGTAGGTCTTTATCAATAAGCATTGTTCTGGACATGTTGTTGATGATCTGATTTCTCCTTTCAACAACTCCATTCTGTTGGGGAGTTCTCACTGATGAAACTTGATGCCTTATTTCGTGTTTCTCAAGATATTCTTCCACTTGACTGTTTGTGAATTCTGTATCGTTATCTGTATGGAACTTCAAAATTTTCTGCCCAAGCATCCTTTCTAATTCCCTCTTGTACTGATTTATGCAACTGAACACCTTTGTCTTATGGTTAATGACAAATACTCAGGCCATTCTGCTATAATCATCAATCAAAAGAACATAGTACCTTTTCCCATTTATAGCTTGTGGTGATATAGGTCCACATACATCAGCATGCACCAATTCGAGAACTCTAGTTGTTTTCTGTTCCTTTGGCCTATATGACTTTCTAATGATCTTCCCTTGTTGACAAGAATGACACTTATGAGTGTGATCACGTGATAGTTTGGGAAGGTCTCTAGAAGCATCACACTTTACAAGATCTTCCATGGATGGTTGACATAGATGACCAAGTCGCTTATTCCATAGCTGGTTTTCATATTCTCTGGATAAAAAGCATGAATCTTCTTCCCCACCTACCAGGTAAAGATTTCCCTTTGTTCATTTTCCCTGAAGAATGACTTCTTCATCTTTTCCTTTAACAATGCACATCTTCTTGGTAAATCAGATAGCATGCCCAGAGTCACATAGTTGACTGACACTAAGAAAGTTATGATTGAGACCCTCTACTACCAAGACATCATCACGTCTCATTTCTTTGCCCCCAAACATGGATTTCCCTAAGACAACAATCTTCATGCCTTTATCATTTCCAAATTTGAAAACTCCTTCTTTGTCATATTTTATTCCTGTAACAAGATCCTTTTTACCCATCATGTGAGATGTGCAACCACTATCAAGGATCCACACACCAGAGCAATATGATGCTTTAAGTGCAATCTCTGCCACCACAGCCTTCTCAATTTTCTTCTTCTTGTTCCATACTTTTTCTTTCATACTTGGCATGGATTGAGACTTCTGTTCTTTCTCAGAGTATGATGGACCAGCTTCATCTTTCAAAGCCGCAAATCTATTCTGCATTTTTAACTCACTTGTCGGTTTATCGATCTGCTTCTTGCTAACGTTTTGGTTCTACTTTAGAACATTTCTCTAAATGCTCGAAGTTCAGTACCTAGTCATGTGCCCAAATCCTCCGTACCAAAAACAGTGTCCTTCAAAATATGTTCTTCAAAGCCGTTCTCTATTTGGCTGTCATCATTGTTCTTGTTCCCATCGATATCTTTTGGCTATGGAACACACATACTGTGAATGTCCCATATTTCCACAACAATAACACCTGATATAAGGTGCATTCCTTCATGTTACTTCATCACTATAGGCTTCCCCTTGGGATCTCTGAATATTCTGATTCTGCTTTGTGCCGAAATCCACCTTCAATCTCGGGACGGGTGCTTGCGGTCTGAATTCAACTGCCACAGATTTTTGTTTCTGATTAAGCCATGAATCAGCCTTAACATTTAGGCTCAATTGCTGCTTCATTCTTGCTGAACTACTAGGCTCTTCTTTCTTCTTTTCAGTCTTCGTAACAACCCGCATTCCCAAGAATGTGTTGGGATTCAAAGGTTTTTCATGGTCTTTAACTTTTCTCCGCAGACCGACAACTTCCTCTTCAAGCTCTTCGATACGCTTGATGTGATCTTTCACTTTTCTATTCAAGCAATCGATCTCCCTTTTCTGTTATTCAATCTTGATCTTATGCTCATCAACCTTTCCTACGCACTCTGTCCTGGAAGACTTAAGATTTTCAATTTCTTTCACTAGCTTAGACTTCTATTCTTCTTGCTATTGCATGTAGAGTTTGGCATCATGTACCACCTTGTTGTATTTCTTTGTTTTTTCTCTCCAAACATCTATCTCTTCAAGAGATGCTTCTAATTCTTCTTCCATGTAAACTCTCCCTTTAATTTCTTCTTCTTCCTCATCAGTTTTGGTTTCTTTCTTTTCTTGAGCACTACTGACAACATACACCATTTCATTTTGTCCACGATCTTTGTAGTTTTTTATCTCTTCAATTTCTTCACCCTCAGACTCATCTGAATTGTCTATTTCTTGGGAAAGAATATTCTTCTTCATAAAGAAATTTCTCTTGAACTGATTCTTCCCTTTCACATAGGCTGAAGATTTTTTCTTGGGATCATCAACTTCATCTTCATCGTTTTTCTTCTTGATACTTTTTGGGGCACCTGGCAGTAAGATGACGAACTTTTCCACATCAAAAGCAAGCAAGTTGAAGCTTCCCTTTGAACTTTCCTTTTCCTCTTTGAAGATTTGAGGAGAGGAATGACATTACCTCATCAGTCTCTTCTTCTTCCTGGGAATCTTCAATGGTAAGATTCTTCATGGCCTTAAATGCCACCTCTTTGGACTTCCCCTTTTCCACAGCCTCATTATCATCATTCCTCATTTCATATGCAACCAAGGTACAGTGAAAATTGTCCAGTGTCAGCTCTTTTGGATCTTTATCTTCTAGTACTGAAACTTTCAGATTGAACTGAGGTGGAAGTTTCCTCAAGATGCGCTTTACAATCTTTATGTGTTCAATGACTTCGCCAAGACCTCGCATATCTTCCACAACAATGATTACCCTGTCAAAGAATGCATCAATAGACTCATTCGGGTTCATTTTCAGATCTTCATATTTGTTCCACAACACCCACAGCTTTGCCTCTCTGACATTTGTATCCCCTTCATATGTATTCAAAAGCTTTTCCCACATGGCATGGGACGTTTTGAATGACATCTCCTTCATGTAGATGGGACTGAAAAGAGCTCCCCCTAAGGCATTGATTACATTGGAATCAGCATCCAACTCTCTATGCTCAGCTTCTGATAATGCACCACTATTAATATCAGCTGTGATACCATGCATGGATGTTGAAAACACATCCATTCCCATCGATCGGAAATAGTGTTGCATTTGATTCTTCCATATCTAAAAATTACATCCGTTGAAGATTGGAATCCATTTATGATTAGTGATCTCCATTGAGAGAAGACCTAATATCAACCTCTCCCTCTAATACTAATTGTTAGGTCCACAAGGATGAATACCCTGAGAAGGGGGGTGTATCAGGGTATGAATAATTTAAACTTAAATCCCATTCTAATCTTGTTTCTCTCTTCTCTCTCTTTCCTGTTGCACAATATAAACAGAAAGTAAAGCAAGTACAGGACACAGCAATTTTACTTGGTTCACCACTAAGGGCTACGTCCAAGGAGCATACGCCGACACGTTTCCGGTCGTACCAATTCCATTAAACATCAATAGTTGTGGATTACAAGGTTCGGGATAGATCACTTCTAAGCCCAGGCTCACTGCCTTTATAGGTTTAGGGTCAGCTCATTGCTTTCCCAAGGGTCACTCCCTATTTCTCTCTCTTTGGCTCACTGCCGGTGGAGAGGATCACCTTCTTTATCTTCCTTTTCTCACTGCTCTTGGAAGGAATCCACTCACAGCTTATAGACCTGTAGGTCTCTTCATTTGCATGAATGAATGCATCTTCCTCTGTATGTAGATGCTCTGTTGAAGTACACATTTCACCCGTAGATGAATATCACTTTGCACCAAAGGTATCGGACAAACATCCAGCTTCTGTGAAGCCCAAAAATCACTGCCGGAAATAAATTTTACTTGGCGTGCAAGTCAATCTCGGCGCGCAAGTATCAGCGTGAAAGTCACAACGGGCGTGCAAGTCCACCTCATACACTTGCGCGACACACGCTTCCCCAACTCCAAACTTGCGCGACTCACTTCCTTTTACGCCCAAACCAACACTGGTGCGCAACTACCAAATGGCCAGAAACTTCTCAAAATGGCGACAACTTCAACCACTGGTGCACAGCTTCATCCACTGGCGCACAACTTCACCTGCGTGACCACACACCACTTGCGCGACCACCACACCTGCAAGACAGGAGCTCTGAATCTTCAAACTGTTGAACTCTTGTGAAGAATGAAGAGGGGTGGTCCAGTATTTATAGGCAAATTGACCACCCTGCATGACGGCGCGCAAGTCACCTACGCGACAGAGTCTCGGCGCGCAAGTCTTCTGTCTTCCTAGACACTTGCGCGACCAACACCCAAATTTGCGCGAACCTGTTTCCATTGCCATATTTTGATCTTATAATCCTTAAAAACATATGGCGTGCAAGTTTCTTATACTCCAATTACTTGGCGTGCAAGTCCCTTTTCCAAAAACACTTTTCTTCCTTTGTCGATTTTCAGGCCCAAAAATTTGGCAAACACTGGAAAACAGAGCCACCTTGTATCTGTTCTTTTTGTACCACCTCCAGATCATCCATCCCATTATCAACGTTCTTGAATAAAACATGGATCATTTACCACAACTCTTGAACTCGAAATTATACCATGAAATCCCCTTTGTCAACAAATTTTTAGGTCATTGTTTTCATTGTCAACAATCACAACATAGATGTCCACTTTGTCAACAAACACTATCACCTCAAAAATGCTTCAAAGATACCTTGAGGGATTTTTTCCCAACAACCCCTAACCCCATCGACACCCCCACCTTCAACCCCACTGTCCACTACCCACTGCATACCACCCCCAGCTGCACAACCCCACTTATACCCCCACTCCCACCACCTAAACTCAAATAACATGTAATAATGAGATTTCAAGATTTCTAAGTCTCCTCTATATGCAGCACATGAAATCCCCCCCAAATTGAAGTGATCCCACCATGGGTTTAAACAAAAATAAAATCATGATTTTAATTAAACCCGTGGCTATAAACTAAGTTATATCCACACACATATCTTTAGTTTGGTTCGTTTTAGTGGTATAGGGAGACATGAGTTGTCTTTCTTTGATTAAGGCAGTGAGTTGTCTTTCATCATGGAAATGATACCTATGGGATCATGGGTTATTAGGTATTTTTTAGTATACACCTAATGGATCATCCAAAATGTAGGGTGTATGTCTTTTAGTTTAATGGTTAGAAAGTGGAAATTATATAAGGCTCACTCCCCCCCCCCCCACACACACACCTCTACACCCTGAACCCCACCCCCACCCCCATATTCACCCAACTTCCTCCTTCACCCCCCACTTCTGCAACCCCACTGCTCACCCCCACCTACACCCCCCCCCCCCACACCCACACTCCCCCACGAGCACCCCCACAACCCCCAGCATCCCACCCACACCTACACCCCCACCTGCACCCACCCCCCTACGCCCCCTACCCCCCCCCCCCCACCCCCACCTGCACCCCGTGCCCTTCCCCCAGAACACCCCCCCCCCTCCCCCCTACACACCCCATGCACCCAGCACACCCCCTACACCTTTCCCCTACCCTACACACCCCCTGCCCCCTACACCCTCCCCCATCCCCTTGGAAAAAGAATTCATGTCATATTTTGATGAATATGATGGCATTCATTGTCATGTTTTATTGGATGGGAATTTATTTGAATGTAAATATGGGTTTTTTATGAGTTCGATCAATGAATTATTCAAATTGACGATCATTCAAATAATTCATTGAAAAAATATTTAGAATAAGATGTATTTGAAATTTTAGATCACTACATGCTTTCCAAAGTCATGTAAATAAAATTCAAAGAATTGTATGGTCAAAAATATATCTTGAAGAAGGAAAGATGGGTTGTTTCTAATGATGATCATTCAATTAATGAATAATTTATTTTCTCTAAAATTCAAATGATGAAGATCAAAAAGAGGGACACCAAGAAATTGGATACTCCAATCTAGTTAAAAAATTGATTCATTTTACATATTTCTTTCTAACCATATACATGATGCATCATGAAAAAATAAAAATACAGATTCTATATCACTTCAATATGTTAATGATGAAGCAACCACGTCATGTGGTAAATCTAGAAATTGTTGGTAAAACCCACAAGAGAGAATAAAGTCTTAGAAAATAAATTGAATGTTTTGAAAGGTGAAGAATTAATGAATTGTGATCTCATTGATAAATTTAGGTAAACCATCTAAAATATGGGAAGGAAAATGTAAGGAAAAGTGATATTATTGCATCACTTGTTCATGAAGTAAAGCATGTGAATGATGAGAAAACCTGAGATATCCATGATCGCCTCTAAGGAACGGTATGAAGAACAAATTAAGATAATATAAATAGAAAGGAATTCTCAAATTCGGAATTTAGAAGGATAACTAGAGGTGAAGGAGATATGGATTAAGAATCTAGAGTATGATCTTTATATCATAAAAAGGATGCCAAAAATTGAATAAACTCATTAGAAAACTATAAATAGTATTATGAAGAACAATAAAAAGGTTTCTACAAAAATGAAGTAAATATATAGTATAACTCATGAAAGAGGAACTCAAAAAATATGATGATGATGTGAGAACACTATATGAATGTGTATAATAAATATAGAGAGTTCATTAATAAGGAAACGTCTAATACAACCAAAGGACAATATCTGGTCAATCATTGATCAACATCAGGTATTTTGTAATGCAATATTCATCATCAATGTCTAGACATACCCTGTCAATAATGTGCATCGGGTATTTCATTTACCTCCTTATTTGTAACACATGGAAGAGATCATGAACATGTTCTAAGTTTGGAGGAAATTCCACGTGGATAGAATACTCACATTCCCCAAATAGGATCCTGAATGTACTTATGACCATTGAGGATAGCTTTCTACCCCATTAAAGCCTCTATAATACTCATCAAGGGGAGAAATTCAAGAAAAAATGGTCCCCATGGTCAAACTCCAAAGGTCGGAGATGTCAACCTATGTGAGATATCTATCTCCTTAGGGATGTCCCCATATCCTCAACACTCAACTGTTCTTTAATTTCCATACCTTTCACAATTTTCATTTCATTAAGTGATGTCTCACTAATCAAAGTCCAACAAAAATTTTACATGATGGGTCTCTCATATATATCGTTTATAGGTCCCATATTGATTTTAAAATTATGGATTTTATTATAAGAAAACATTACCAATGGAAATAGACCACCACATCCTTCTGAAGTCATAAACAAAGGATCTCAATGTATCCTATAATACCCATATAGTGCACTAAATATACAAATCGATTTGGGGTTTAATAATTGTTCTCATCATTGAATGGGTCCCAAAATCATCCTAAAATACTCTCAAAATTTCCCTAGACAACCCTCACTCCCCTTTCCCCTCCTCTTTCCTTGGACAACCCCCACTCCCCTCGGGGTATCCCCCCCACCCACACTACACCCCCACCTACAGCCCCCTACCTCCCCATGGACACCCCCCCGAACAGCCCCCGACCTGTTGCCCCCACCACCCTCCCCCTGGACAGCCCCCCCACCCCACCCCACCCTATACAGCCCCCACCCACCCCCTGGACACTCACAAACTACAGCCCCCCTCCCTCCCCCTAGACAACCCCCACCACCACCACCACTCCCCCTGCAACCCCCCTCCCTTTCCCTGGACAACCCCCTGCATCCCCCCTTCCTAATCGGGACACTCTTTCAACCTATTTGGGAAAATAGGCCTGCTATGGCCTCTTAATCCACACTGAGAGTACTCTAATGAAAATTTTCAGCAGGATAGAGGAGAACAAAAATTCTTATCCTATGTTTCTATCCACTCTCTATCACTATGATTTTTTCATCTTTACTCTTCATATCAATAACAGATCAACTATTTCCTACAGAATCACTCTTACATATCCTAATATTCTTCACTACCATAAGATCATTGATTACTACTATCATGACAGTGGGTAAGAAAAATAGATAAAAGGTTGAACCTTATTTGGAAACTAGAATAGAAAGTAATTTGTGAAAATATGGTGTAAGAATCATGTGGGATGAAAAGGAAAACATTTGTAAAACATAAAATCCCACCAAAATTCTAGTTGGGAAACATTTTAAAAAAAACAAGGAAATAAGAGAAATTAAATAAATTTAATAACATGTTATCAATTCCCAGAACCAAATGACCAATATGAGTCGGCTCGGCCTGGGCAATACTGTTCAAAATTTCCCCTTAACTCTGAATCAAGGCATTGAAATCCCTTTCAAATTTCCTGAAAATTTCACATATTCATGAGAAACCAAGAATGAGGGCAAGGAAAAATGAAAAGTCCAATCAACTTATAGGATAGAATCTGTGACCATTCAGTCTCTGAAGGAATGGAGAGGGAGGAGGAATGACAAGGGAGAAGGAGTATTCGCCGGAGGAGAGGGTTGAGGGTGGGAAGGGAAAGTCGAGCTCAAGGGTGGGGAGGCCTCTGTGAAACACTGATGGACGGGAAATGTAGCAAGGATGTCCGGGATAAGTGTGCAGAGAGTAGGTCCTGGTCAAGGGTTTGAGGAGTCGCAGACAGTGGGGAGGAGGAGCTCGCGGATCGATGGAGGAGAGGAGGAGAGCCTCGCGGAGAGAATCACAGAGACCATTGCAGATAGTGGGGAGGAGGAGTTCGCGGATCATGGGAGAAGAGGATATGGTCGCGGACTGGGGAGGAGGAGCCTGATATATAGTAAAAAAACACTGTTCTGGAAGTTTTTAATCTATGGAAATAAATTATGATATAGCCATAGCTTTAATAGAAATGTGGGTATAAACTATGCTAAATCCACAGACTTATAAAACCTTTGCTATAGGTCCGTGGCTATAACCCTATTTTCTAGTAGTGTATGTCCAGTACATGTGAAGGATTAGGATTGTACTTAATTAGGAGAGATATATGGAAAACATCATTAACTTGTGAGAGGTTCAGTGGAAGTTATAATAGATAAGCTACCATCCCAATACAAACTTACAACATCCTTAATATATTTTTAGGAAAATTTTCCCAAAGATAAAACTTATCTGATAGTGATGATGTATGCTGACTTTGAAAGGTGATCAATTACAACCCATATAACATTATTCCCTTCATATGTTTTAGGGAGCCGAATAAAAAATAAACTGTGATGTTTTTACATTTCCATTATGGTATGGGTAATGTTTATAACATCATGTTATAATTATCTATCTCATATTTAACTTATTGACCTAACAAGAATTGAGACAAAAACTATTCAATATCTCTCTTCATTCCATCCCACAAGAAATAATTCTTCAAATATCCATACATCTTTATACTTCTTGGATAAATAGAGAATGAATAACTATGAACCTCCTATAATAGCTCCATATTTAAAAATCTTATGTAAAAAACAAATGCATGGTTCCTAAACCTTATCTATCCATTATAATAAATCATAAAATTTGGAAAATTTCCCTTCTTATTTTACAGCTCCATATCATCCTTCTAAACCTCTTTTATCCTCACATGGATAGGTGGTTGAAAGCTTATTTGAGATAGGTAAGATTTACCCCTTCCTTTAAGATTTCAAGATCCATAATTTGAAAATCCATAAATATTGGGACTTTTTTATTCCTCATCATAGATAATCTAGTATGACCCTTTGTGTCAAAGCATTGGCCACCTTATTCACTTTCCTAGTGTGGTAATTTTCTGAGTAGTTGTAATCTTTAACTAGCTCCAACCATCTTCTATAGTGCATATTTAACTCATTCTATGTGAGTATATACTTTAAATTTTTTTGATTGGAATATATATCACAATTTTCTTTATAAATATAATTCTTATATATCATTAATGTAAAAAATTAGATCTGATAACTCTGAATCATTAGTTGGGTAATTTTATCTCATGAAACATCAATTTTCAAGAGGCATAAGATATAACCATGTCATTATGTATGATAATGAATCCCAATCCCATATTGGATGCATCACTATATATATAAAACCCTTATCCACTATAGGGTAATGTAGGTGTAAGTGTGATGACAAATCTTCTCTTCAATTCCTTCAAATTTTACTCATATTCATTCATCCAAAGGAACTTGTCTCCCTTCTAAGTTAACTTGGTGACTGAATTTGATAGTCATGATAAATTATCCACAAATCATCAATAATATATTGCCAAACCAGGAAAACCTTATATCTAAAATACAATTTTTGTTCTAGGACAAAGTTCAATATCCTCCTTCTTTGATGGATCCACTAAAACACTATCACTTGAGATTATATATACAAAAATGCAACCTTTTATATCCAAAATTCAATATTTTTAAATTTTGAATATAGTTTGTCCTTCCTTAAGGTCTCCATCACAATTATCAAGTGATATTCATGATCATCCTTTGTATTTTAATATATAATAATATCATCTATAAAGACTACCAGAAACTGATCAAGATAATCTCTAATGAATCTATTCATTTAATCCATGATGATAATGGGGGGGCTTAATACGATCGAATGGAATCACTATATACTTATAGAGTCCATAACCTTTATAGAATTTCATCTTGGGTATATCATCCTTCTTTACCCGCAATTCTTGATATCTAGAATGAAGGTCAATATTGGAAATGTATTGAGCTCCATAGAGTTGATCAAATAATTCATCAATATGGATAAGTGGATACTTGTTCTTGATCATGATCTTTTTTTTATCTTTTTTATAATAAATATAGATTCGCATTGATCCAACTTTATTCTAAACAAAAATAACTAAAACACCCCATGTTGACACACTTGGATGAATGAATCCATTTTCAAGGTTCTCCTAGTGTTTCTTATTTTATTCTTACAACTCAATAGGGGATATTCTATTGGGATTCATCAAAATAGGGGTGCCACCAAGTATGAGTCCTATTGATAACTCAACATCAATTTTTAGTGGAATAATTGTAAAATCCTTTTAGAATACTTAAAAAAACATCCTCATAATTGGTGTATCATTGATGTTGATTTTCTCCATAGTCATATTAGATAAACACCCCCCTTTGAATAAGAATCAAAATCCATACAATATATTTGAACTCTATCAGAAGTTAAAATCTAACATCGGACTGATGAAAATTATATGTTGGTTTGGAATATCAATCATGAATTCTATTACTCATTAATTAATGTGGAATTTATTTAGAGAAATGTAATCCTTTCCTAAGATAACATGAAATTCAATTAGAGGGAGAATAATAAGATTTGTAGGAAACACATTCCAACAAACATAAATTGGAGAGCAATCATAGGTAGAAGATATGATCATCTTTCCATTTGGGGTTCTCACTGCTAATTCAACATCTAATTGTTGGGGATAAGAATTAACATTTCTAAATAATAGTCATGACATAAGTGAATTTATATTACTACGATCAAATAATATTCTTCAATATTTGAACATACCTTTAACCACCTCAACTTTATTGTGTTATCCTAAATACCTTCCTAAATCCAAAATGGTTATCATAACTATCAACCATCGTTAATCAGTGTTATTAATCATGAACAACAATTCATTGTACATATAAATCCAGAAAAATTATTTTCATTCTATAACACCTTAGTTTTAAACTAGGTCATTCATGGTCATTATCTATTCAAATCCTTCATGATAGTTCATAAAGAGTTTTTGAATTTCTAAAACATATCCCAAGGGAGTTTTAAACTATGTGTGTTTCAAGGACCATTTTTGCACACTGGGTGATGATTGATTCTAACTCAACTGGCCATTTTCAGTGATATTACCCCTAGGTACAATGGTTACATATCATAATACACTCCTGTCTTTACCACAACATCAGATGTTCTCATATTCTTAGGATAATCCCAAGGGTTATCCCAAAAGTTTTCACATGCAGTTTCCAAAGGATAAATAAACCTTTTCTCTAATACCAACTATAATGACAAATTTTTTCCATACATAAATATTACACCTTTTTGGAAAAAATTTCAATTAATTTCACAAATACACACATGATGATCATAAAGGGTTAGCATATTTGGAAACTAGTTACCCAATCATATTATTTCATGTAATATCTTCAACATATCGCATAAATATCATCCCATTTAGTATTATTTATAGAAATAACCTACATAAATCATTATTGATAACCTGGAAAAAGGAAACATAATAAAGGGAGAGATCAGAAGCCCAGTAAGGGTAAACATAGAAGATATCAATCAATGATCAGATGAAATCATAAGAAAAGAAGAAGGGTATGAGATTATTAATATTACTTACAATGTTCATACCCAATCAATCATGGATCATAAACATGATCCATGTAATAAACAATTATCATTTCAAAATAAATTAACCATAATAGTGAGAAATCATTATAAATCAATCATAAACCATAAGTGAATATCATATAAGCGTGCCACCATCATAGGTATTGAAACCATTTCATATGATAAGGTTAACATCCAAGACCATAAAATCATAATGGATCATGAATGAACACATGTTTACCATTTCATAATGGATCATGAATCATCACCCCTTTCCCATTGTGTATTAAGCCCATCAACCCGTTTCCCAAAGTGTATTAAGTATATCTTCCTATTTCCTATAGTTATCTCGTGAAATATAATATTTATATATTGAATTGGAGGTAGATATAGGATCCACCAATCACATATTGAAAATAATACATATTTGTGTTGTAAGATCATTAAAGACTCATCATATCCTAACTCATTAATAGAATACGTTTTCATAGAAATTCCATTATAACATAATCCGTAGAAAGGAAATATGTCTCATAATAATCTCGTCAACTAATAATAGAATAACCTAGGGAAAATGAATTAGCTTCCTAAACATATCTTCATCAAAATAAAAAACATACAAATAAATAATAATTATGGTTCAATTAGATCAAATCCTCCTTAAAGATTAAGTAACATCTAAGGATTTCTTATTATATGTAAAATTATTATGAATGATTACTTAAAACATTTCTTGAGGAAATAACCTTTTAAGCATGAAATAATTATTTAAAATATGTAAAAAACCCAAATTAATTTTTTATAGAAAATAACCTTGGAAACATTTAAATTAATATTTAAATCCTTTATTGGTCTTGATGGTGGAAAATAAAATTCATGTCCTACATGTAAAAACGAAAATTCCTTATAAATTATCATCAAAAAGTCAAAAGAGCCTCGTTTGTAATACCAAAAATATTCTTCTTTTATCAATTTTTTAAAAATTCAAACATGGGTAAAATATTATTTAATCAGTCATTTTAGAATAGTGATAACATTATTTAAAACATGTTTAGAAAACATGGGCGTATAATAAATAGTGTTTTCGACCAAAGAGAGAAATAAATTTAGTTCTTACTTAAAAAAATATTTTAGAATCTTGAGTTCAGAAAGAGATGAAAATTTTAGGAAAAATGTATTCTATATATTTAAACATATTAGAGTAATATAAATGAGTTTCTTGACAGGTATATCATAATATCTCATCATTGCAATCATATCATAATCAACCCTGATAAACAATGAGATTATAACATTAAAACTTTACCAATTTGGTATCTTTTGAATCGTAGGTCTCATGAAATAAATAAAATTATAAGGATATTTATATCCCATAAATATCATGATAAGTATAATAAAATATATTCATTGGTATCACATACACCACATAAAATAATCAAGTGATTTATAAGGAATGTGTCCCATAGAAATAAATATCGGATGAAAATCGATTACCGCTTTGGTAATATTTTTAATCATAATAGTAATTAAATAATAACATAAAATTAAACATACAATATCATTTAAATTATTATTTTCATGATATAAAATGTAAAAGGGGTAGTATATACACTATAAAATAGAAATGATTGGGGAATAGGACATATGTCTTCTAGAAATAAAAGAGTGACCAGAAATCCCTTACCTTAAGTATCGACTTCCGTAGTACACATTTGGACCTCCTGTATAATAATTAAATTTTTATTATACATATATTATATAACCTTAATAATATCTAACACACTATATATGATTTAGTTATGAAATTTTATTACCATTTTTTGATAATTCATTGTCAAAATCATGTTTCACATAACAATTACTTCATTTTTCATGTATGTTTTTGTAAGATATTTTAGGTCCTATAACTTTAATCATGGATCCATAATATGTATAATTTTAACCATTGTGTAAATATTATATAAATTAAAAATAATTTATACATAGTTATCCATTAATGTTAGATATAGAAAATGAATTACATAGTTAATGGAGAAGGTTGGCCATACATACATATGAACGTTGTTTCCATTTTCACAACGGATGAAACAAAAGAAATGTTAATTGTATATTAAAATTAAAAAAACGGTTTTTATTTAATATATATAACATATTTTCATTGAAACTAAACTTATTACAATTAATTGAAAGTTTATGTTAAGAACTAATCACATATCATCATGAGTTCATAGTCCGTTGTAAACATAAGTGACGTTATAACATTTCCATGGAATGAAAAGAAAGATGGTATACATGATATTATAATTGAATAAGTATAATTATGTCATAAATATCATATAAATATTTTAAATCCATCATTATATCAATCTGTTATTAGAGGTGATGGAAAACAAACTACATCAGTTCGCGAGGTGGTAGTCCTCCGTACACACAAGCGACAGTTTCATTTCCCAATTGATAAAAGAGGAGATGGGCGTAGGTTATGAAATGAAAATAATAACATATCAATATATTTATGATACTAAGTTTTTTATATCAGCCTGGTTTAAGATGTTTTAAAGTTGTTATAGGAAGAAAAAAATTAAAAACACATGGTTAAGGACTATACCACTTTTTAGGAAAACACCTTTAGGATTACACCAAAATACTTCTTTGGAGAATTTTATAATCAAAATAATGTATATAGGATATAAAAATGGAATTGAGGAATGTATTTATTAAGTTATTTTCCAATATAAATGGTTTTTTAAGTGTGAATAGGATAGTACAGGGGTTCTCTTTTATAAGTGGCTAAGAGGACGTAATTGGAATGTTTGAAAAGAAAAAGGTATATCCACATTTTAAACATGGACAAGGCTCCCAAATGGGTCATTTATAAAATTCAGAATATATAAGGTCTAAATATTTCCATTAAATGGGATTTTTAAAATTTTATAGGTCATTTTACCCCTTATGATTTTTGTTTAACCCCCATTAACTCGTTTTAACCTTTATATGTTAATTAGTTTTTACTATTTTTACTATTCATTTTCACAGAAAAATAATTTGTCCTTATTATAAAATATTAATTATGATGATAAAAAATATGGAATAAATTTTTTCAATTTTAATTCAAATAAGTTAAAATTTGTAATTTAAAATTAAACCCACACACATGATGCAAAAAGAGTTTTCAAAATAAGAAATTTTCATAAGTATAGAATGGTTTAATATAAAAAATTCATTATGAAATTTATTAAAATGATATAAATTGTATTAAAAAATATATAATTGAAAAAAAATTATTCTATTTTCTTAAAAGGAACTTTTTAAAATATTTAAATGAAAATGTAGTTTTTAATAAAAATCTGTATTGTTCACTATTCAATGAAAAATTAACCTTTTTAGAAAATTATCAAAAATTAACCGTAAGATAATTTTGACATGTTGATTCCAAAAATTATGTTAATTTTTTAATTTTTTTCTAAAAATTACTGAAAGTAGTTTTAATATTTTTTCACAAAAACTAATAAAATTATTTTTTGAGAAATTTATATTTTTGAAGAATATAAATACTTTACTAAAAATTATTTACTATTTAATAAATACATTTTATTTATCTAAAACAAATATAATTAGTTTTAATAATTTGTTTACTCATATCCATACTACTAAATTTAATGGCTAGGTTATAAAGATCAATTTTAAAAAATAATATTAATAGTATATTGTGATTCGTTAAAACTCAGTGTTGTGTGTAACAAATTCTATGAAATACATTAAATATATTTGAAAAAAACATTTATAAAAATATTGAGGTGTTACACAATTATCTATATATTCTTTTAAGATATAGTTTATCCTAAGGAATATAAACACATACCTTCTTGGATAATCAGAGGTTATGATTGGTTATGTCCTAGTTCATGGGTCTTTACTACTATCCGTGAAATATGAAGTGTATGAATTTCATAAATAATAGGGAATGATACTCATTATAATTCCATTATAGTTGATTTTATTGGTAGCCAAACATTATGGGTTAATGTTTGAGTGATGTTACCACATAGTCTAATATAAAACTACTTGATCATAAAATGTAATGCATGGGAATATATTCATTCTTGAAAGGGGATTCATAAGTCAGCCAAGGAATTTAATCATTCATTATGACACATGTGTAAATGGATAAGTTATCAAGGAACATCCTTGAGGGTCTAATTAAGAGGCCAATACCATGTTATATTATTATGTTCAAATTTCAATACTATAATGAATCTCTTTCACCCTGAATATCTCTTTATCCTTTGTCTTTTTCTTACTGAGTTACTAAAATTATATAGATAGATGATTATTACACTAGTGTGTTGAGTGATTCATATTAAACCCACATATACTTCATGCAGGGAAAAATATTTCAACTGTTCTTTAGAGATTTTCATTAATGAAACATGATGAATATGGACTTTTTAGTAGCTGATATTGACTATGGGATATGGTGTAAGGTACACATACATCTTATTCATTTCTAATATGTTTTTTCATTAATTATTTCATGGTTGATCATTGATAGTTTTTTTATATTATTTTCACTGTTTTAAAAGGAGTTTTTAGATCCCAATGAAACCCATTAATGACCCAGATTGGAACTAAATGTGGATCATTTTCTTCTTATTCAATGTGTATAAAGCATCTAGGTCATGATATGTCCTTTAAACCTTATATGATGAAAAATGGACACCGATGTACATGTATACTTTGAAAAGTGGTGTGAAACCCATAGAATAGAACTATGAGTGGTGTCTTTGTCCCTAAATTGAGATATAAGACCTTGTATTACATCCTTAATTGTTCCTTAATGATAAAAACATATGTATTGGTTAGGGTGAATGGTTAAATAGCCATTTTATTGAGACTTTAATAGGATCAGTTCCCACTAAATCATGAATCTTACGTGATGGTTAATTATATAAGTTCACAGACTACATTAAGTGAGATAGAGATTGAGATATGTGTTCTATGTGTGAAACATCATGATCATGAGTATCATCGATAATGGATTGGGTTTGGTTTAAGTAATTCACATGATGATGAACTTTTCAACATGGTCATGTTCATGTTGTAATTATGTCATGGTACCGGTGAGTAAATGTTCATTTTTTGTTATTTTAACATTATTCATGATAAATCGTTCATCCATGTTTATGATTATTGAAACATGACACCTTGGACTAGGAGTGCTACTAGCCAATTGATTTTGGCATGATTTCTAGGAATGGATTCTCTGCCCACAAATATTATTAGTGGTAGCTGGTTCACCATAAGTGACAAACCATTCACTTAGAACATTATTAGAGTGGTGATATCATGTTCACCCATGATCATGTTGTTATAATTGGTAACTCATTGACATTATACTGTATCACAATTATTTCCCATTAAACTTTATATTTTTCTTAAAAAATTCCATATCACCTATATGTATTATGGTGATAACCTATTGACTTAATTTTTGTTTATGAAGATGAACTCCTTGCCTAGAATGTATTATGGTGATAACTCATTCACCAAATTACTAATTATGGAGATGTCACATTCACCTTGAATGTGTTATGGTAATAATCCATTCACTTATTTATTGAATACAATGTTGGATTATTCACCTATAATATATCATGAGAATAACCCATTCACTTGATTGTTGATTTTTATGAAGACCTATTTTCCTATAATTTATTATGGTGATGACCCATGCACCTATATTTTATATTGTACTGGTAATGACCCATTCATCCATATTTTATTAATAGGGGTGATAATCCATTCACCTATGTTATTTTTATTATCTATGATGATACTTCATTCACCCCTCTCTTGTGTATATAGGAAGAGTTAATAACCAATTCACTCATTACTAGTTATGATTATATTTTGGGAACTCCAACCCACCTCTATCACTAGATTAATCATGTATGAGTTGAACATTAGGATGGATTCTTGAGTACTTAATAGTTTTATAGTTATATTATTATGATGTTATGAATTTCATTTCATTTAGTAAATGTATGAACATATATACTAGTTTTTATTATGGGCACTATTAGTGGTGGACTACTGAGTTTTATTCTTACACTGATTTTTTAGGATCATATTACTCTTATTGATGAAAAAATACATAATTAACCATAAACCATGGTCATCCATGTCTTGAAAAGAAAAACTATACATAAATACAAAATAGAACACACCATACCCTGAAAATGGATAAAATTCATCTTCATTGATCAGAGAATCTTGATGATGATCATTTAGAAGATGAAAAAGGAATACATCCTCATAATGTAACCATGGGTTGGTGAATCACTAAACATTTAGGTAGTATTATCGTTTTGACAATGATATGATAGTTTCATAGCTATTAATGAAAAAGATGAAGGGTCTCAAGTGTTTGGAGAATCATTGTCACACACACTACCAGATTCCATTTTCTTGCCCTCAACCTCCTTTATATAGGTCTCATGGATTATCCCCAATAAATAATTTAATTTACTAGATCATTTCTCAAATTTTCAAAATAACTCTATGGTTACAGAACATTTATAAATACTCAGCCATATCATTTAACATTTAAATGCTTCATTTTATTCTATACACATTTCATGTAATAAATGATATCCATATATGGATGAAAGTTGAATATTAATTTTTAATGATTGACTTCCATAGAAATCATAAAATATGATTAAAATATGTGGAAACACTTTTAATATCCATATAACTTACCTTTGGATATCATTTATGATCACGGTGTGATATCACTATATCGCACCATATGATATGCCTGTTTAAGACATTAGATATGCATTGTATTCATGTATTCCATACATTATGAAATACTACCTTATTTCACACTATGATAAAATATAAATAAATAAACTATATAAGATTATTTAATGAATATCCCTACCAATATCCCAGTTTCACTAGAGCCTCATAAACATTGTGCATTTCTCCAGATACTATATTTCATAAAATAACTTTTGAAACCATATCCAAAAAAACTTTTGATTATTTTAAATTTATTTAAAGATATAATAAATCATGCTATGTTTTGAATCATATAAAATAATTTGTTAATATCCAACCAAAAATCCCTTTAGTTAAAATATAATGCACTTTTTAGAGTGTCTATAAAATTTTCATAAAGCATAATCCTTATTCATTCAACCATAAAGTGTAACAACATGAGTATTTATAGATTTAAAAATAATTAAGAATTATACTATACCTCAATATAATCAAAGAGTTTCCTATATCAAATAATAAATGTTAATCATACTTCTAAGGGATCTATCATGATCTTCATCCAAATCCTGTATATCGATACCCGTGTCCAATGTTGTTGAAGGTTCTGGGCGCAGCGGAAGCATGGTTGGTGTGGTACCCAACTTTGATTTTTACCATGATCAATGATTATTATGGGATCTATACGATGATGAATTCCAGTCTCCACGGAATATAATCAAATATTTAGATAAGGAAGAAATAGGCTCGAAACCTTATAGAGGATCTTGCACACCATGTTTATAATTAATTTCATTAATTTCATAAAGAAAAATAATACATGTATCTTTGTTATTTTTCTCCGTTGATGATGATGATCATCCAGAATGACCCTTCCAGATTATCTTGTTGTGCTTGTAAGGATCCAAACTAGAATCCCTCTAGTTGTGATCCACATGTTCTCCAATGGCCTCCGATCGACACTGCTCGTTCTCCGGGTGCTAGTGCAGCGAAGCGAGTGTCTTGTATTGGTCGTTCTTGATCGCTTGTTCTTCGGCCTTGATGAATGTATCTAGTTCTTTAGAGGGGAGAGAAGAGGATTTGAGAGAGAAATTGATTGGCTCAAAAATTCCCAATTCACCATACATGTGGTGTGGTGTATGGAACAATAGAGGTATTTGCCTTTTTATATACATGGAATTTCAGTCACAATATTTAATTTCATAGTAACAATTAAATACATTCATTAACATAGAGAAACCCATGCATTTAATAATAATACAACTTCATTATTTATAGTGTGCTAACTTGCACAAAACAGAATTATAAATAAAATTCAGTGTCACAAAATAAGAGCAGCGTTATTTTAATTTGTACAAACTAGTTAAATAATTATTTACCATCATTCAAATAATTATTTTACTACTAGACTAACCATGGTCCACTAGAAATCCACTTCCATTAATTGAACACCTGAATAAATAAATATATAATTTATTCTCTTAAATAAATTTTTTAATTACAAAATAGTAAATAAATATTTATTAAATGTTCAATAAAATAAATAAATTTATTTTATTTTATTTATGAGATCATTTTAACTTGAATAAAATTACTCCCCGGTCTTGAATATAATATTTATTTCATTAATTAAATTCAAATATAATTTAACCAAGACCACCAAAAACAGTTAGTGTGTGACCCTCTAGGATTCTTTCTCGATGGCATTAGGTGGGCTTTCCTAAAGTCCAAGAGTACTGTCTAACAAAGGGTCAAGGAACCCAAGAGAAAGAACATAAAGTCACAACAACGACATCCACATATGAATGCTCACTGTGTAATATAATCCCTTTGTCACAATATCTCATCATGAAGGTTTCATGATTATGTCATCAACTTTTATGCTTGATACGTCATTCTTTGACTACCTGAAATAAACTTGTTGTTATACCATGGACATGGAATTTCGTGTGACGGTTCTATTTCAATCAAAGGGTCGAGATATCAACATCCATAAATTGAAGGGTCAAATGTTTCCTCGACTTATCCATTAATAACATGCCACTCGTGACGCACCCAACATACCCTACTTCCCGCAAATTGTCTGTGTGACAGTTTTGTCAGTAAATCAAAGGGAGTATGTCGTGTTACATATTAATGATAATCTTAAATTCTAAGGATCATTACACATGCTCGCATATAGAAATATCTGATGATACCAAAATATGTGGAATTCCTACGAGCGGGTTTGTTCTCATAATCTCCTATCTTGGAGATTACCAAGTGCGAACTTCATGAGAGGAAGTCGCATCTGCTTATGAGTACTCTCACCTGCCAGTCTGGATTCTATGTGCCCCATCATAGCAAGTCATCCAACCGCAGAACTATATTTAAGAATATTGTTATATATTTTCAAGGCTCTTGTCATAGTGGGGAACTTCCATGACCATATCAATGAAACAAATAGTCTAGTTCATTATTACATCATAGTCATACAGAACAATAAACAATATGTAATAATACATTAAATATCCATCTAATCAAAGTAAAATCAGTTGGTTCTAGGACACCAAATTTTACAGTTGTGTCATATTAAAAGTATAAATAATCATACAATCCATTTATCTAAGACATTATGTAATCAAATGACATAGAATATTATAATACTCTAGAGTAACTCATACGTTCTAAACTCTATATGCATAGACTTACTATACTAATGAACATGTCACATGTAATTTATTTTAATAGATGATCACATCACATGCCCCTCATCCTAAAAGACAAGTACACCACATGTCACTTATCTATGTATAATTATAAAATCCTTCAATAATTTTCACTGAGGGAACAAATTTAATAATTATTATATGATTGTAAATATACCATATTGGTTAAGCCTCACTCGATGACATAAATTTTATCATACCTAACCACCATTGATTATATCAACCTCAATACTAGAATAAGAAAGGTATCAAAGTATAAAGGTTCTGAATCTATCTATCATATATAACATTAACTATGGGAATTAAATATAAACCATACAACCAAAATTTCTTAGTTACACTATCTATAGTAATCTATGTGGAATAAGTGGGGGGATTTCCAATAAAAAATCATTTTATATCTCATGAGAATATTACATATCTCTATAACAAATCCTACCCATACTACGATTAACATTTATTCAGAACCTATAATACTCTATGAAAAACACTAGTTAGGGACATCTCAAAGTTATACATTAAGAGGTTAATTATGAATTCACTTCATGTAATATATGAAACCAGTATAAAAGAATAAAAATATTAAATACTACATATCTTTAATATAATACATTCCCTATACTTAAACTTCTTAACGAACAATAAGAAAACTATACATAAGCACATGAAAATTCATATCCTATATGATAGACTCCTAGAGAATCCACATGTAAGCTATAATTTAATAATTTATTAAATTAATTATATATATTTAATTCCTATTATATCAATATACAAACTTTTGATAAACCCACATACTAATATCCTTTAGTGAGTAACATATATAAAGATAGGTTTTTTAAATAATGGTGATATTAGTAATCATATTCATAATATTAAACTCTTTAAACAATTAAAATAACCACTTCAATTCAAAAAATCTAATATTATGATGTTAATAACATCTTTTGGTCAACATAGAACTCCTTTTAAGTTCTTCATCACCATATTAGAACATTTCAATTTAAAATTTTCTTTTATATTATTATGGTAAAAAATGTAACTCTTTACATTACCTATATATTCCAATATATCCTAAAATATTTTTTGGTATAATGTGACCCTCACTTTTAATTTAAATATTATAATATTTTATCTATTACATATTTATCTTATATAATTTAAAACATAATACAACTAGTTTTAAAGAAAATATATCTTCTCCAAAATATCTGGAATAGAAATAAAAACATTTTTGTTTGCAAAAAAACATATCCCAACTCGACTTATCAGGTCCCATCCTAGGCTGGAAGTTAGTACAAGTGTGACACCCCAAGCCTTCCTCCTATAGGCATGGCTCGGGTGATCATCACCAAGAAGTTATATCACATATTGTAGGTCTTGGCTGATTGATAATATGAAACACACTACACATCCCCAAAACAATTAAATAAAACTAATACCAATAATATCATAAATAAATCCCGACAGCTATAAATTAATTTAAACGAATAAGACACCAACAATCCAAAAAAAACCACATAGTAAACTCTAAAATAAACTAAATACTTAGGAAACATTTCTCAACGTATGATGGACCTATGATAAAGGGAAAGTACATACTCACCACAATGACTCTTGGAATGATATTCAACAATAACCATCACCATCATGCAAAAATAAGCACTAGATTCAGATCCACTAAGGTCACATTAAAAATGGGAATCATCCTCATAGAAACAATATGTTATGTAAATAATATCCATGAATGGTTGGATATATAAAAAAATACCTAGTAATACACTTTGAAAACAAAACGGTGGTACAATAAGCTGACTAAAAAATAAGATATATGGATAAAACTAATAATAAAGAGACCAAATATAATTTACAGATATGGAAAGATAGAGACTTAGGATGGTCTTATTCATCAAGGATAAACTCTAATAAGGTCATATCTTATAGGAAAATAGGGATACTAAATAAATCATAAAACCTAAAATACCCTAACTATCCAGCCCTTATAACTTTTATGGAACCTATCTAAAACCAAAGGGGACCTACACCTTGTTGAAGTATGAATACTGGTTGAGGGAGTACTAACCATTATAAAGGAACTATACCTCACAGAATAAAATTTATATCGATCAAGGGAGTTATGAATCTATGGATAAATGAATCATGCAATATATTGTGGGGCAGAACCTGACTCCCTATATTATAAGGGGGAACCAAGCCTTATCAAAATGAATGAAATAAATTTAGTAACTAGTACCGCATATTAAATTGAAGAAATTTTCCTCAGACACAATGGGGAGTATTGAATACATAATATATAAAAGGGAATCACACCCTATCATGTGTAATCAGAGGAATATTAATACCTGGAACTCTCTTAATGACTTTATCAAAGATAAGATACAAAATCTATCCAAATAACATTGAAAATGACTATAATAGTGAATAATATTCTATCATTTATTTTTATGTAGAAAAAATATTTATAGAATTTTCATTTGTCTAATTCTGAATCCTTGGTGAGAAGATGTGAAGGATATTTGAAAAGGGAAAATACATGATATAGACTATAATTAAAACAAACTGTGTATCCAGGGGATTTAAATAGATGTAAACTTACATCACCTTGTTATGTCATTTTTGCATACATGAAATTTACATTGGGATACAAGATGTAAAGGACTCATGGGTTGTTTGGGTTTCTATAACTAAACCCTATGATCCAGTTCAACCCAAACTCTGTGTTCTCCTACCAGACAAGATGTGTGTAACTAAAGAAACAATTAGGTTTGTACTTCTTTATAGTACATGATGGGTCATTCAGTGGATATCGAATGTTATCAGTAAGTACACATCATGTGATATTGTTCTCCGTACCACAAAACCCCAAACACCAACAGATATGAGTGATGACGGGTGTTTAATGACTTCTTTTCATGGGATTATGTTATCTTTTACAAAAACCTTAGTAACTTGATCTTCTATCAACTAATTGGTTTCCCCACCACCTCAAGATGTCCCCATTATGCTCGAGATAATCTCATAGGATCCTACATCATGTTCTACCCACACCGATCAACTTATCACTCTACATTTATACCTTTACCTTACAGATGAGTTACTTTCAGTGCCAAATTCCATTGCCTCCCATCTCTTAAAAAAAATTGTATCACTTTTTCACCCTATCCCCATATAACTGGAAGACCTCAATCAAACTATAGGACAATAAAAGTGATAATAGTGATTTTATTATTCACTGGAGATATTTCAAATGAGGGGATAGTGGGTAGAGGGGAGATGATTTTCGATGATTTAAGGAGTCCTGCTTTCCTTTTATGATCTTCCATCACCCATTTACGATAACACCGATCATCACTTGGGACGTGTCCAATAGGATAAAGATGGAGCATTGGTAAATGAATATTTTTGTATGACCTTTTGTAAATTAATTCTAAAAAATTTAAAAATAGATAAATTTAAATAATAATAATAAACTAGTATAATTTTCTTCCGACGATTAACATAATGAAAATAATTTAAGAACATTAATTTAATTATTTTTCTTCAAATAATGGATTAAATGGAATTAGAAAATCCCGGACATGATCAATGCATTCATAAATGCCTTGAGATACATTAATCATTTCCATATAATTTTTTCTCATATTTTTGGTATTCTTCATCGTCCACTTGATGATCTCTTAAAACATAATCTCTCTACGATTTCTTACATCAATGGTGGATGATCCAAATAAAAGGGGTTAAATAGGATATTTATATGTCTAGGAATAGGTTACTAGGTAAATATTTAATGAATTGAAATGGGATGGTCTAGGGTCAAAACCTGAATATGAATTGCACTTACCCTAATAAAATCCCCATATCCTAATCACAACTTTGTTGAAGAACTTTTTATCTAGTTCCCTATTTATGAGTTTTTATTGATTCATTATGATGATACATGATACTAAAAATATTATATTTTTTAAAAAAATTATTTCTTGAATTCCTATGACACCATACAATTAATCTGGCTAAATTTAAAAATAATAAAATTTAAATAAATAAAAATTTAAAACATCCTATGATATTTTAGGCTTCTACATCCTCTCTAACTTCAAATATTTTCATTCCAAAAATCATAACTCACTCAAACAGAAGAAGGAACTAGAATTGATATTACTTATCATTCTACCATGTGCTCTCTTGAATACTTTCATGTTTTCATAGTACACACACTATAACACCCCATGATTTTATTATATATTTATCTTTAAAAAAAATTAATGTCATTTATATCTTACTTTACACGTAACACCAAGTTTAAAGGAACCACATTAAACTATTGAATTATTACTATTTAACGTGATACTTATCGCTTAGATGTTGGATTGGAAGGTATGAATAGAAATAAAAAAATTATTATGAACAATGTTTTAGACATCAATATAAGTAATTCATTGGTTGTTAATTAATAATATCATTTGAAAGTAAAAAATGAGAATTTTTTCCTCGAAAACCATTTTCTACATGAAATGTATTCTTATATTAATAATTTAAATTAATCACTATTGATGAATGATTTTAATTAAATTTATATATTATATATTTAACCAAATTTCTAAAACTTTATCAAATGGTCTCTAAATGGAATGATATAATATGAAATCCATTTTTTTTTTAAAACATATTTTTCAAAAAACGGTGTTTGTTTCATTTTTCATGTTTATTTTAAAATTGATTTATTACAATTATGTATATTTAATCTTGAAAAATAGATTGCATATTTGTAATCATTAGGATTAAATTTTTTAAATAGGCCCATTTTTTATTTTTAATAGCAACAATAGTAAATATTTTTTACCCAAGTAAGGGTGAAATGGATAAAATTGGGTTAAAACTATTAGATAAGGAATATAAATCTCAAAAAACGTTTCATTTATTTAATTATATAGGTTAATATTTACCTTAATAGTCTTCTCTTCAAATGAATAAAAATTTATTTCAACTTTCCTTTGATAATGACCTTAATATGAATTTAAGTAAATAATAAATAAAAAATGTAACTCTATTTGTATTAGTATCTCTACTATATTTTCATAGGGATAAATATGGGATATGTTAAGTTATATATGGTTATTTAAAGTGGGAATATATTTTTTATGGTAATTTATTTTTAATTTATTTTGAAGCAATAATTACCTTAAATATTTACGTAATTCCGGCACAACACTTGTTCAAGTAATAAAAAAATCAAATAAATGATCTAAAAAAAATAAAAGTAATAAAATTTGGATGAATTATTGAGTTAAATTTTTTTATATTAATATAATATTATAGTGGGTTTTTAGTTTTTTATTATAATTCCATTTCTATAATTTTTATTTTAAATTCAAACTATGTGAATAGTCCTGAAAATGAATATAATGGTATCTTATGTTAAATAATATTTCTTAAAATTTATTAAAATTCATTAAAATTCAAAAAAACATATCTTTGGACAATTGAGATGGATATGTAATAAAATATCAAACATTTTACACTTATTAAACACTTATCCTTTTATATTTACATTCATTCCCCCTAATGTGTAAAAAAATTTGATATCTGAGTAATCGTCAAAAGGGTTAACATGGGGTTAAAACTAAGCGATAAGGGTTAACACATCACCTAAAATTATATCAATTTTATTTTATGAGATTATTTATACTCATTAAAATTATATATTATAATTATTTCAATTTTTTCCACATTAAAATGAAAATTAATTTATATTAATTGAATACACTAGGTATTTCCATGGGAGCCCCTCCACTCATTTAAAAAAAGTACACCTCATATCCTCCTTTATTAAAATCGTTTTATCCTTATATACCAGAAAAAATACCCTAATAAAATCATATATTCCTTATCCACGTCCTATATCTTTTTTTATTTCTAGAATACCATCCATTAAAGGCTTAAGGTGTAAGCCAAAGGTTGTTTCTCAATAAAGAGGAATAACTCTTAACGAGATACTTTCAATTTTATTTCTTCTTCTTCCTCCACTAAATATATTATATCTATTTTAATATAATTAAATAATTATAATTAATATAATAAATTGTTATTATTATAAAGGAATGAACATTATTCACCACCTTTCCATCATATGGGAAAATAAAACATCACTCGTGCATATGTGTAGACTACCACCTCCACGAAGCGATGCATTTAATTTTTCATCACTATTTCACATTACAAGTTGTAATGATGAATTTATTGAGTATATATGATATATATGATATTATTATTTATATATAAAGTTTATTTATTATTTTCTTTTAATTATTTCCATCCATCAAAATGTAGTATCATGACTCACATGTTTATACAGACTACCATCTCCACGAAGGGATGCAATTCATTTTTCATCACCGCTTTAGATGATAAGTTATAAAAGTGTATATATAGAATTAATATTATAATCATGAAATTATTAAAAAAAATTATATAATTGAATAATTATCAATGTATAAGTATCAGGACTACTGAACTGAAATATGCATGAAAAAATGAATTTGTTTTCACATAAAATAGTGATATTAATAAAGAACTATTAATAAATGGGTAACAAGATATTATATTTAAATCTTATATGTTATAATATATATGATTATGGTTATATAATATATTTCTAATAGGTACATATTTTTTAAAAGGAGTTTTGAACACATTTAAGGCAATATGATACTTGAGGTAAGAGATTTATGTTTCAATCTCATTTTAATCATAACTTTTTCTTCATGAATTTACATTGATGTAAATTACATTATCATTATTTTATAAAACCATTTTATTTTATTATATTATTATTATTTTTTATTTTATTGTTTTAGTGTCACTTAAATCTCTTTGGTACACAAAATGGTTAATAAAATGTTTTTCATAAAATCCCATTTTATTTCTCTTATTTGGTCGAGAGTCATTTTCCACTGTATGAATGTTTTTTAGAATGAATTACTGAATATTTTTAAAAAAGTAAAATTAGTTTTTAAATTCATTTTTACCCATTTTTAATTTATATTAATTTTCTTAAAAATAATATTCTTTTCATTTACTGAATGAGGCACCTTTTACCAAAGTTATAAAATGAATCTTTGTTTTAATGAATGCAACATGGATAGAATATAAAATCATCATTAATGATAAATAAATTGAATATTAATTTATAATTTTCCATGTTTATTTTCAAATAAAAAAAAATTCATGAAATTTTAGAAATTTTTAGACTTAAGTAGGTGATTTCAAATTTAAGAGGTTATTTTTTCAGAAATATTCTACTTATTTTTATATGATTTCTTCATATATGATAACATATTTTGATGTTAATTATTATTTACTATGGATATTATATAATTATAAAATCCTTATTCCTTCTATGGATAGTTTATTATTATGATGATGAGATGAGTTTGCAACCCTTTTATTTTCTATAGGTTATTCTACGATGATATGATGAATGTTTTATGATCTTGGGGTATACATATAAATGCATTATAATAATGTGATGTGGGTTTATCGAATTATATAGCACCCAAATTAATTTCTTAATGATGAAATAGTTATGAAAATCATAAGAGATTAAATGTTTAAGAAACACCTAAGAGTCTATGATGTAAATTAACTCCTAAGAGATGATGGAATTAAGAAACTCCTAAGAGATGATGGTGGTAATATAATCTCAAGAGATGATAGAGTTAACTAGATATAAATTAATCCTAAAAGAATTTTCGAATTATCATGTTTAGATAATTTCATTATTAATGTATGATTCCCAAGATATTATTATGACTATGATTATGATTGAATCACAAAATTCCTAAGACATGTTCAAATGATTATGATATGTTATAATTGGTCATTATTAATTTATGATGATTCATTACTATTATTATTCATGACTTTTAAAATGATAAAGTTTTATTGCATGAATCATTATTATGATATATGATATATTGGGTATAAAATTTGTGTTTTATGATCTTGTTCTCATACCCTTACGCTAATCATATTCTTGCACATGATCGTTGAATGATATCTCCCATGTTTATCATTACTAAGAATCTATGTTCACCCTTTCCTATGTTTCATTTTCTAGGTTATGATGAAAGGTTTTATTTAGGGTATGTATAATAAGGGTACTATGTGAGAAGAACTTTGTGGAGATATTTAAGGTCTTTCATGAAATAAATTATTTATGGATCTCATCTCTAGATACACCAAACCTTTATGATCCTCAAGCATGTATTATTATATAATTTATTACACATTTATCTCTAATGATGTAATATTAATGTATGAATTACTAGATCACCTAGTTAGTATCAAGGGATGGATTAATTATTTTTATAGATTATGATTAGTAAAATTTGGATAAAACCATATGGATAAGTCTATGTATAAGATAACATCATATTTTTTTGTAGAGTAGAGATTGTGTAGTTTTCAAAGAAAATAAATACCTGACTAGATACTAGAATGTGTATATTTCTTTGGGAAAGATTCATCTTTTAACACCCTGATATTTTAAAAAGAGTATTATGTTCAATATATAATAAGAAATGCTATATCGAGCCTAAATAGAGCATGAAATATTATTATTTAAATATCACCATTATAACATATCCATTAAATAGGTGGGTAGAGATAAGGTTTTCTAATTTATGCAATATATATAAAGATAATACTCAATATAAATGTTTTGATAAATTTATATTTAATAATAACTCAATTCTTAATAACGACATTTTATTCTTCAAAAAATACATTTTCATTAAACATGATTTTAATTTTTTTTAAGAAAATATTATAATTCATCACTAAAACTATTAAAAAATTTATTTTTTAAAATTAACCACATTTTTGAAATAATAATATCAAAATTAACATAGGGTGAAATTCTAAGATTTTTCTGAAATGGTTTATTTTTTTGTGAAAAGTTAAAATTACCAATTTTTCAAATAATATCATTTATTTTTATTAAATCATGCAATTTAAATGTCCCATTATATTTTTTATTTGGACTTAAAGTGAAATATGAAATTTTTTATTTATAATAATATAATTAATTTCATTTTCATAAGAAATTTTCATTATTTTTGTTTGTGTTTATTTTTATGCTTAAAAACACATTTTTTGAAAATTGTTTTTAAGTGGATAAAGTTTATCCATTTTAATTAATTAAAATAACACCTATTACAGAATAATTTAAATCTAAATTATAGATCAAGTATAAATTTCTATGAATTTAAATTCATAAAATAATTATTTATAGTCATAAATTCAATATAATGTCATCAATTACTTAAAAATGTATTTCGCTAAAGAAACACTATTCTTCGTGTTTTTGGGTATAATTCTAAACTAGATTCCCCCAATAATAGAATTTAAATTTTTTAAAATGGGTTTCATTTTTTAAATAAAAAAAATTAATTTTATTTGATCATTTTAACTTAATTTTTTGGTCATAATTAATATTAAAAACTGTAAAACGTTTTCACCACGATAAAAGAGTAAATCACGTTTACTTATATTAAAACTAAGTGATAAGGCCACCATTTTTCTTATTTAATATTATTGTATGAAAAAAAATTTACACTTATAATCTTAGGATTGATATTTATTTGTTTATAGGAGAATTTTCTATGAATGTGGCATATATAAGAATATTCATAATCAAAAAGACAAAATATCATCCACTTGCTTTTTAATATTCCAAATGTGTTCAAGAAGAGATAAAAGAAATTTATGAATGAATATTAATGGATTTAGGAAGTATAATGAAATTCTATTCATGTTATTGATTTATTTATATTTTTTATAAATTATCTAATTACCATAAATTCCTATGTAAAGCTCACAAAATATTTATTGAATTAATAGAAAAATAAAATAAATAATATTAAAAATTGTAAAGTAATATAATCTAAAATAATTATTATGTTAAATGTATTTTTTAGAAAAATATAACATATGAGAAATTTTTTAATGGAATATATTTAAATTCTTTTGCTTCCATGTCGTTTTCAAAGTCAAATTAAATGAATAGACCCAAAATGGTAATAATGATTTTTTATAATAAATAATAATTAACTAAATGATTTAAAATAAATAAAAATATTATCTTCGGTTAAATTATTGTGATATGGTTTGAAATATAAATTTTGGCCTATTTACTATCCAATTTTCTTTTTATAGAAACTATCATGACCCCTAAAGCATAAAAGTGTTATTATCATAGTAATTGTCAAAATGGGTTAACGCTGATTAAAAAAAGAGATAAATGTAAAAAAATTGTAAACTTGTTCAAATATTATTTTATGATATTAGGTTGAACCATTATCATCCTATATTGTAGTTATATAATTTTGGATCCATTTGGATATGAAAAATAATTTATATTAATTAAATAATTTAAGAAATTCCAACAGTGCCCTTCCCTCACTTATAAAAAGGCACATCCTATCCTATTGGAATCACTCTTTAAAAGAATTTTGGTTTGTATAGTAACAAAAAAATTCCTTCCTTAATTCCCATCCCACATCTTAGAGGACTTGGTTTTATTAGAAAACTCTCTTAGAGGCCTTGGTTTTAATTCCTTAGTTTAGACCAAATTTGAATGCCTGATGAGGCAATAGAGGAAACAAGAGTGTACACGGCTTGTTCGGAGCCCAAATCCTTGGTTTTTTGATAATTAAGATCATCCACGTAGTTATTAGAAACTATATATCCCATGATACATGGTTTTAGTAAATAGTGTGAGGTGGTCCAACCCACTGTCCAGGTCTACACAGTTTGATAAAACTGTGTAACCGGGGCCATATTCCCATAAAAGAGCAACATACTTTTTTCTAGAGGAAAAATTCATGGCCTATGCATGGTTTGCCTAATTGTTTAGTATAATAGTGTGAAGGGTATTTTAAATAATGAAGTTAATATGGGTAGTGCATGATTTGGATAATCATGTGGCCAAACCATGCGACCCAGTACTTATTGGGGAATGACAATTTTTTCTTTAATGCCCTAAATGTTCAACCCTCCACTTATTTTCTTTATTTTTATATCCAACCACCCCTTCTCCCCATTTATGATCCAATATAAACCATCCCTAGTATTTACCATAACACTCTCATTCGTAATCTTAATCACTCATCGTTGTTCTCATTTGATGCATGCCAGTGAGTTCTCAATTTTTATTATGCCTTGTGTCATTTATCTTTCTCTCCAAGAATTTTTTTAGGTGTGGGATCTTATGCCCTATTTTCATGTTGTTCAACTATTCATCCATTTTCTTCTGATATAAACTAAATATTAGGTTGAGACTAGTCAAGTGTTCTTTTTCCAAGATGAGGTAGATGGTCTAAAATTTTTCCCTAAAATTTTAGCTATTTATAGCTTGTTCCCATTGGGCCTCACATCGGACATTCTGGGCGATGCTTGCTAAATTAATATAACCTCAAGTTAATTGATAAAGTTTTGTCTAGGACATGTTGTGACATGCTTATATAATTTTGGAGGTAGTTGACATCAACCTGAACTACCCATGGGGTGATATCTACCTTTTTATCACCATTATTCCAACGTAGGGGTGGGTTGTGCTCACCTTGTATAATTGAGAATTGACTATGGAAATTAAGAGAATCATTAAAGGTTTTAATTACCTTGAAGTGCCTTTTCATTTGTATATTAAATCAATTAAAAGGATAATTACCTTTATTATATACGATTATAAGTGGATTAATTAATTTATTAATGAATTTATTGATGAAATGATTAATGATATGGGTATACTAACGATGGAGGGTTCACAATATGGAACTGACGACCCGCTTAGATTCCATGGAAATTTTGACTCCACAGATCTGACTTACATAGGATGTATTTGAAAATTATACTCCTTGGATACAATTACTTAATTTACATGATATGTTAGGACACATTGGATAATTCTACACCTTCGATCCGATAAACCTATAGGATTACTTGGAAATTTCTACTTATTTGGTCTTAGTTACATGGATTGTTTGGATTCCTTGGAAATTTCTATTCCTTGGATCGTATCTATACAGATTACATTGATGCCTTGGAAATTTCTACACCAAGGATCCATTAAACTAATTTACTTGACATGATAGGATTTTATTGACATTTATACTCCTTGAATCTAATAACACCATAGTATTACTTTGACATTCAAACTACATGGATCCTATATAATTGTTTTACTTAGTTTATTCTTTTTCCTTGGAAATTACTACTCTTTAAACCCCAGACCATGTATTCATAACACATGAATAAATGGCATTGGCCATTGATTATGCTTTCTATACATTTTAGAAAACCATTATGAATTAGTTTCTTGATCATAGTGAGACTTGATCGACTGTATTGATTCACATCTATTATTATAAAGTGTACACCTATTATATATGTACACAACTTTAGCTTATATGCACAGACTGGACCTGTTATAAACGATGTTGGTGGGGAAAAAGTGAGTGTTATCTCACACCCTATTCAAGGTGCCATTTGGTACATGGATAGACTATATGGATGAAGGTAGGGACAATGACAAGGGACCTCTTTCTAATGATTGATTGATTGTTGCATAGGATCATGGGAGCATAAGACCAGGATATGGCTCGTGATGCTATATGGGGATAGTTCCTTTTTGGTGTTCTTGTACTTTTTATGCATGTATTATACTAGATGATTATTTTCTTGTATTACCTATATTTTTTATAGCAATAAATGATCATAATTGTGTATGATACTTTCAAATGAGATTACTTGTTTATTTATATGTTAGATGTTTACTCTTTAGCTTATCATTTACTTCATATACTTAGGCTATTGATTGTTATGATTATACTTCTATTCTACAATCAGACCATGAGGTTATAGTCTCCCCACTATTCCACTATGGACACTAACTGATAATAAGTAGTCCCTGGCATGCGGGGAGGTGCACTTGTGGCCATGTGGTCAATTGGGTTCAGTAACTGTTGAGTGAGCCGGGGCTGAGATGTCACAAAGTGATATCATAAAAAATTATTTTCTTTTGTACTATCATTTGGGAATATTATATAGGATATTAAGAATTTTTTATAATTTAGTAATGAGTTATTCATGAGAGTATCTTACCCATGTATAGGAAAAATAAAAATTTACTAGGATGGGATATTTTATTTTATGGATTGTGCTTATTATAGTTGCCTTTATTTCATTTTTGGGTGATGAACTTGATGTTTTATGTTATTTATGGTTATATATTTTTACCCTTGTCCAGGTATGGCAAGGATATATTACATCATGCATCATAATAGGCACATAAGGATTTATATTCCATGTATTATGAGATTCCATGTTTGTATTATTGCATTCATTTCTTGCAATATGTTTCAGTTAATTTATTTCTATATCAATTAGACTATTCTAACATTTCTTGTATGGATTTTAAAAACAATTGTTTGGGATTAAATGAACCCCACACATCAATTTTTATAGTGTATAGTTCCCTATAAATTGGAAGTGGTGGTCAATATGGTAACATTTTATTGAAAATTACTCTATAAAAGAGAATTAATTTAAATGAAATTGAATTTTTAAATGAATGGTTACAATTAAATTTATATTCAAACTATAATTTATATGGTGTTTTCCTCTATAAATTGAACTTAATTCTCTATATACCAAACCCTATGACTTATAAAATATTACATGACCCTAAACCAACCTTAGTTTTGGGAAGTCGGTAGTGTATCTGGCTTTTCTTATGATTTGTATGTCACATAGACCTAGATTTAGGAGCAGGAAGAGGGGTACAACACATAATTACGAAGGATTGTTCGTATCTTGAATATATAACTATGATCATGTGTTATCAAACCTCAAATAAGGTGTGTGCATGGAATTTGTAGAGACATTCCACTATGACGGTCTCTAGCAGTGTGCTAAGAGGGTGGTGATGGCCATGCTCTAGAGGTGGCATGCCCTAGGCTACTAATAGAACCTCCATCGGTGCCTCTTGCACCACCTCCTGTTATAACTGTTATGGGTTCTATGTCCAAGTTTCTAGATTTGTTCCTACATATTATGTAGGTCATTCAGTTAGAACTATGACCTACCCCGAATATGGCAGAGTTGAAACATGAGTTCTAGCAGTAGCATCCACTTCCATTTTTAGGGAATGGAAGACCTCAAGATGTAGATTTATGGTCGATGGAGTATCTCAAGACACCTCTTTATAGGATAGTGAAGCTCACTACATATATGATTAGGAATTCAACCAAGAGATGGTGGGATGTGATTACTCAGATGGATTGTCATCAGGATATGGCTTGAAGGGATTTCCAAACAGCCTTTTATGATTATTTATATCCCGATATACTGAGGTTCAATAGATCTTGAGAGTTTATGAATATAGAGTAGGGAATCTTTATAATCATGGAATATTATTCATGTTTTACAAAGATCCATAATTTTTCTCATATTCTATTTGTTGAAGAGTTATCAAATACTAGTAAATTTTAGGGTAGTCTTAGGTATGACATCTGATCGTAAGTGAATTTCTTCCAGATTACCACCTTATCTGAAATAGTAAATCAAGCTATGATTAATGAATTAATCTGAAGAGTAGATCAGCTTCTCGACCAAGTGGTCTCGTGTTAGGTGGTAGGAAGAGATACCTTGAGGTATCTCGTGAGGGGAATAACAGCCAGAGTATGAATTCTTGTAGTTCTATTATCTATTATTAGTGAGGGAGGTAGGGATGCCTAATGATATAGTGTGGTAAAGACTGATTTGAGTGTTGATATTACATCGTGACATGCTATCTATAACTCTTTTCAAGACTTTTCCATCAGCAACCTAAGAGAGAGGGTTTGCACTGAATCCATGCTTAGGACTGGGTTCAACAGCTTCTCATCAGGTAGGTAGCTAGATTGTGACTGACCATTTAGGCCAAGGTGGTGGTCATGTCCATGGTATCCAGATAACAGACTCAAATCTCTAGTAGAGGATACTTGCTCAAGTTAGTGAGGTTATATCTCAGGGCTACAGTTCATGCCAGATATTTTCAATGCATCCAATGCCTGAGAAGAAGGGTGCCCGACCTTCTACCATGAGAGGTACTTATCTGGTATCCTCTAAGTTAGTATCTACTCTTTTCGATAGAGTTGGTTCATATTCTTAAATATCTAGAGCTGTTGTAAAGATCCTTGGGATTGAAGTATATTTTTTCAATGGTGTGATGACACTTGATACTCCATTGGGTATACCGATCAGAGAGTGCATGCCAGTGCAATGAGTTCCCCCTTAAGATAGGTTGGATTCACTTAATTTGGTACCTCATTGTCCTCAAGATGATAGGGTTTTAAGTCATTCTTAGGATGGACTAGTTATTTCCATATCATGATTTAATTGATATTTTTCAGTAGTAGGGTGACTTTCACATCACTAGAGTGAGGGGTTTTATTCACAAGGGTGAATGGGATGTCGAGGAGAGCTGAGATAGACCTGAGAATCGTGGACTAGGAGGGATGATAACATGAATTTATAGCTTATATATGGATAATTGGGGAACACATCAGGGAAATTTCCCTCCAATGGTTGATCATTTAAGGGATGTTTTCTCGAATTAATTTTTAAGACTACCTCTAAAGAGAGAGGTAGATTTTTCCATTGAGCTAGTGTTTAGAGCTACACCAGTATCCACTCCTCCATACAGAATGGCTACTACTAAGTTTTAGGAGCTCAAGAGGATGTTAGAGGACTTAAAATAAAAGGTGTTTATATGACCCATATCTTCTTCATGGTGTTCATTGGTCCTTTTCACCCAGAAGAGGGACAGAACCCGTCATTTTTGTGTGGAATACTAGAAATTGATAATTGTCGGTGGTTAGTAACTAGTATCTATTACCTCAAATAGAATATCTATTTGACCATCTTCAAGTATCTATGGTGTTCTAAAATATTGATATGAGACCGGGTTATCATCATATACTTGTTCAACCATCAAACATACCTCATACAAATTTCCGTAGTAGGTGTGGTCTATAAGAGTATCTGTTTAGGGTGTTCTTTCTAATGAATGTACCTAAATTATTATGTAACTGATGAACTGGTTTTTCCATCCATATCCAGATTCATTTGTGGTGGTATTCATGGATGTTATCTTGGAATATTCTCACACTCCACAAGAACATTCCAAATATCATGATATTGTATTGGATACACTAAGAGATCATTTTTTATATGATAAAATCACAAACTTCCATATATAGAGTTATAATATTTACTTACTGGGTCATATAATCTTATAGATAGTAGTATCACATGACCCAATGATGGTGAGAACCGTATTTTCCTTGGAGAATCCAAATAACATCATCGACATATGGATTTTATTGGGGATATCTAGATAATAAATGCATTTCACACTAGAATTATCATGCATAGAAGCACCTCTTACAGGTTTTACTAATAAGGGTTTAATGTTTATATGGTTATAATCCTATGAGATAGCGTTTCAGGAGATGAAATGGAAACTGAGTTTAGTTATGGTCCTGATTATTCTTGATTTTTGATGAATCTATAATGTATATTGTGATACATCAAATATCAATCTAGCATAATTTATGATGCAAGTGTTGTGAGTCATGGAATATATGTCTCTTTAGTTGAGGCCACACGAGAGGAACTTCCTAACACATGATATATAATTAGCCGGTTTGGTTCATACCTTGCGTTGTTGGAAAAATTATTGACTTGGAGAGCATTTTGTATTATGAACAGACCACAAAATACTCAAGTACATCTTCACATAGTATGAAATGAATCTTTGGAAATGATGGAAGATTGAATACCTTCATTACTTTTACTTCAAGATTTCTTATACACCTAGAAATGGAAATGCAGTTACTAATGATCTTAGTAGGAAGACTCGTACATAGGCAGCTCAGTCGGCCAGTAGTGAGTGGTAGCGTATGGTCCTTTTTTTCTAAGATGCATGTAGAGGTTCAGAATCCTCACCGATGGTCTGTACTTGTATCATTGACTGTTACCTCTTCAGTTTTGGAGACAGTGATGGTGATACAACTATCAGATTCTGAGGGCTTGGTCTTACAGGGGGGGTGTTAGAGGTGATGACCCCCTCATGGTAGGATCATTGATGAGGATGGAATCTTTGTAAACCCCAGATGTGTCTGGGATCCTACATACATCTAGGAGGAGTTGATGTGAGAGTTTCATGCATCTATATAATTCATGCATCATGGTATTACCATGATGCATCATGAATTATTGCGTCAATACTGGTGGTCAGGGATGAAGTGAGGACTAGGTAGGTCTGTTACTCGGCGTGCCACCTCTCAGTAGGTGAAGGCAGAACCCTGATGAACAACTATAATTTTAAAGTTGTTACCTATTAATGAGTGCACTGCTATAAAATGAAAAATATTCAGTGTTGGCCTTTATCATCATTATTTAAATGCACTGATAAAGGATGCATTTATCAGTGCTAATAAAATGATAATTTTTTTACATTTATTAGTGCTTTCTTTTTATAATTAATAAAGGGTACTTTTTATCATCATTTTTAGTGCTGATAAAGGTTTAGTTTTCTTGTGTGAGTCCCACGTCAAAATAACACAACTTTAGTGGCTTCTTTATTAATCATTCCACCACATCACACCCTCAAAACCATGATGTGGGTATGGTCCCCCAAAATCATTATCCACACACATTTATATAGGCCTGTTCTTAGGACCTCGCAGTCCTTGGCCCCCCAAATCCTTCATGCGGGCCTTGTCCCGACCCACCTTTTGCACTAATGAGGCCTATAAATGACCCAACCCACGAACAATGTCCCGTTTTTAACTAATAAAAAGATAGAAGTACTAAAAATATTTTAAATTGAAATAATTCCAAGAAAATAAAAATTAAAAAAGTTTAAATTAAAAAAAAATTAAAAGTTTCATTAATTATGTAATTATTAATAAATTTAATATATATATATATATATGATAAACATTGATAAATATTTTATATTAAACATAGATATATAAAATGAATAAACTAAAATAATCAAATAAAAAATATTAAAAAATATTATATTAAAAAAATATTAAAAAATTTATTAATTAAAAATTTATTAATAAAAATAAATAAATTTAATATATATATATATATATTATAAATTTTAATTAATAGTTCATATTAAATATAAATTTATAAAATGAATAAATTATAACAATTCAGCTAAAAATTAAAAATGATTAAATTATATATATATATATGTTTTAATTGAACATAGTAATAAATAATATATATTAAATATAAATATAAAAAATGAATAAAATGCAATAATAAAAAACATATTAAAGTATTATTCATTTTAATGGTTTTTATACATAATTATTCACTAATATATTTAATATTTTTAATATAGAAATATATTCATATATATTCATATATATATATATATAATATTTTATTAAAATATGATTTATATAACCCAAAATACATATGCATAAAATAAATATGTCAAATATTTAGTGAAGAAAGATTTATGATTAAAAATAAAAATAAATTGAAAATATTGGCTAATTCGATCAAGTAATGGACATTAATTGAATATCATTTGATTTTTCCATTTAACATATATCAAATGTGTGTTATATTGATTTCAAACATATGTGTACGTAATTAATGCATTTGTATATAAAATCACACACAAATATTTACGTAATTAATGAAATCTTATATGGAAACGCATACACCTAATATTTATGTAATTTATTTAATTTTTTATATTCATTTTCTAATTTTATTTAGTGAAATGATATATTTAATATATTATTTGTGTTAATCGATAAATTTTATTTATATATTTTTAATATTATTATAGTTGGTATTATTTATTCACCAAGCCTGAAGGCTATAAATTTTGTTTATTTATTTCCCCATTTTTAATGAGTTGAGAGAGAACCCTTACATGACCATAGGCCTAGAGGCACATGACCATAATACTTGACGTAGAAGACCCCAAGGACTTACATCCGAAAAATAGTACCTCCTATAACTAATTGAAATATTTTGTTTATCAAGATCCAAACCCTTGCTTGGATGCACAACTAAATCTTCCCCATATTAAGATGCACTACACCTGGCCCCGAAAGAAGATTGCATGCCCTCTTATTCATCCGATATGGTAGCCCCACAAAGATGGGTTATGGACTCTGAAACTCCATGGACTGCACTGGGGATGAGACCATATTTCATCTTTTTTTACCGGTAATCCACTACTATTGCACCGTCATGGGAAATGCATCCCCACCCCTAATCACCCTTCGCCACCCACCGTGGACCACCGCTTCATCTGGTCACAGCCGCCAAGGTCACCACCACCGTCGTTTTCCAAGCCAGCCCGCCGTTGTCTGCCGACCATTATTAATATATATATATATATCAATATTTTTTAAAATAATATTTAATTAACAAAACTTATTTATTTTTTCAATATTTTTGAAGTGCACTCAATTTTAATTATTCAATTTTTATAATTTTTAACAGGAATTTATTTAAGAATATATATTCTTTGATAATGTAAAAAATAAATTTGTAAATAAATATTTGTAAATAAATATATTTATAAATGCATATTAACTATATTTATAAATTAAATATTTATAATTATAAATGAATAAATATTATTATTTAAAATGTATTTATATAAATATAAATACGTAAATATATATTTATTTGATTAGAAAATTATAATATATATATTTTTAAATAATGAATATATTTACTATATATATATTTATTGTATATATATTGTTATATAAATATATATAATGGTATAAATATCTATATATTTTTTAAAAAAATTATAAATATATTTAAAAATATATTTATTTATAAATATATTTAAAAATGTATATTTACTAAATTTATAAAATTTAATATTTATAATTACAAATAAATATTTTTTTTAAAAAATATTTCTATAATTATAAATAAATAATGATATATTTCAATAATTATAAAATTATAATAAATATATTTAAATAATTAATATAATTAATATATTTATAATTATATTATATATATATATATATATTATAAATATATATAATTATATAAATTCATTTATAATTATATACACATATTTATAAAAATATTTTCAAATATATTTATTTATAATTACAATTATAAATCATTTATTCATACTACCATTATAATGAATATATTTATGTGCATCGGGGTGTACCTGAGTGGTTTAACATCCTTAATAGCATCTGGGCAGTTGGGGTTCAAATCCGAGCCACTGGTTATTCTGGGACCAATTTAATTAGGTTTGTGAATGTGGATCCTCTACTAGGTGAGGGAGATGATTGAAAAAATAAGACCCCCTCTCATCGGCGGGGGATTGGTCTGGCAGAAGAGTTGGCATGGCCGCTTCATGGCGGTGCAGCATCAGCACGATGTTGTTTGATAATCCTCCAACACCAACAGTAGGTAATTCAGTGGTGGTTTGAAGGTGGCGTGGACAACGGTGGATGTGCGGCGTCAGAATGGGAATTTGGCTCTCTTATGATGTGGTGACCGGATCCCTCAGGTAGGCTGGACCAGGTGGAGGTAGTAGGACCAAGCATAGGAAAATGACGCAGAAGGTGGGCGGCAGGCTCTCCAATGATGCAATTATGGGAGGATCCCTTAGGTAGGCATGACTTGGTAGAGGCAGTGGGACCAGGCGTAGAGATGTGGCAGGTGAGCGGAAGGATCCCTTGGCTAGGCTGGACCCGGTGGAGGCAGCGGGACTGGGCGTGACCATTGAAAAAATGGGGCAAATGCCCAAGAAAAGATACTTGCAGGGCCTACGGGCCATGTGATGGGCTTCATCACCAAATGGGCCTTCGGGATAATAAATCATGATTGTAATAAAGAAGGCTGGTCGGGTGGGTATTCTCGGGGGGCTAGGACATGCCTTTCGGGCATGTGTTTGTGTTTATCTGTAATTGTACCTCGAAACACCTAATATATAATGAATATATTTAAATAATGAATATATTTATTATATATATATATATATGTACATATATAAATATATATAAATATATGAATATTCATAATGATATTAATATATAATGATATAAATATATTTATAATTATAAATAAACAATTATAAAGTTATTTATAAATATATTTATAAATGAATATTTAGTATATATAAAAAATTATATATTTATAATTATGTATAAATAAATATAATTTAAAAAGGGTATTTACAAAATTATAAAAATATAATTATATATTGAAATAACTATAAAATTATAATAAATATATTTAATAATGAATATATTTAATATATATATAATTATATAATTATATGTTTATTATATATATATATAATTATATATATATAATGATATAAATACATTTATAATTATCTAAAAATATTTATAAATAAATTTAAAAATAAATTTATTTATAATTATAATTATATAATCTTTATCAGCCCTAAAGAAATAATTAATATATTTAAAGAATGAATATATTTACTATAATATTTTAAAAAATATATATTTATTAAATATATATATATAGAATTATATATATATATATATGTAATTATATAAATATAATTATAATTACAAAATACAATTATAAATATATTTACAAAATATATTTATTTATAAATATATTAAAAATGTATATTTCCTATATTTATAAAATTTTATATTTATAATTATAAATAAATAAATATAGTTTTAAAAATTATAAAATTATAACAGATATTTTATATAATTAATATATTTAATATATTTATATTTATATTTATATTTATATTTAGTATAGATATATAATTATATAAATATATATATATAATGATATAAATAAATTTATAATTATATTCCAATATTTATAAATATATTTTCAAATATAATTATATATATCTTAGGTGCTTTAGGGTACAATTACATTAAACACATGCATAATACACACATAGGTCAGAAAGGCAAGTCATAACCCCCCCAAGGGATAGCCCACCCACCAAGCCTTATTTATTTAGTATATGGACTGAAGGCCTAGAGGGCATGAAGCCCATTGCATGGCCCAAAGACCCAAAAACTGGTCCGAAGGTCTAGTGCTACATCATGCTTGTGTCACCATCTACCTGCATCATGCATGCGTCTCTGCGTGCATGGGGAAATTCACTCCTACCCAGATTTGAACCAGGGTCTGATGTAGGATTACAGGGATCCATTACCACTTGGACAAGCCCCCCAAATGCTATTTACAAATATATTTATTTCTAATTATAACTATAACTATAAATCCTTTATCGGGACTAAAGAAACTCTGATAAAAGGTATCTTTATCCGCACTATAACATTAGTACTGATAAATATATATTTTATTAGCACTTCTATAGATGTGATATAAATATCTTTTATCAGCGCTTATTATTTTAGAATAGATAAAATGTAACTTTATCAATTCATTTTTGGAATTGCCGGTAACACCCACCACAATATTTTTAAAAGAACCCTAACCCATCAGGTTTCAGTCACACCTCTCAATCTCTACTAGAAGTCCACTACTGTTGTCTCTTCCCCTCAACCGTCTCTCTGAAGAATCATGCCTTGAATCTAAGGTATGTTATGTTCTCCTCCTACCCTCTCTTTGCATGTTTTTATGAGTTCCTCAGTTTTCCTTAGTGTAGTGTTTTATTGGATTGGTTCTCTCTTAGGTTCCAATATTAGTGTATCTACTCCTTCTCATTTGAGTGTTATTGATTTGAACATTCTCTTTTGATTCTCAATCATATTTAGATAGGAGAGGTTCCTCCTCCTCCTCCTTTTATTTATGTTTCCCTCCTTTTCCCCCTCTTCCTCATTTCACACATTCCAGGATGAATCCTAGTGGGCTTTGGATTCTAATTTTGGTCGCGATATTGATTTATAGGGCTTGTGATCTTCTATTAGGATCCTCCTTTCTCTATTCTTGAGGGATTCCTCATCTGCTCTTGGTTCAGGTGGTTTTTCTCTATGCTTGACTCTTTAATTTTAGAACCATTGATTGCTTCATGCTTATATAGGTGTTTTAATTATTTTATAATAGTATTAATTATACTAATTGAGTTTTTATGGAAGAAATTGGATTTTGACTTAGTTTTCATATATATCAATGGGTTTTCCTGTATTTAAAGAATGTCTTGAATATGTTTTCAAGAAACTCACTTGTAAAATTTCCCAATTATCCCTATAAAATGGTATTTTCAATTTAAAATGGTATATTGGGCATTGAAATTAATTCTATAATGTTTTTTCATGTCATTTCAAGTGACACTAGAAATTACAAGAATTGTGAAAATGTCTCAGAATGAGTTTTAAATAAAATGTGTTTTTAATAAAGTTTTAGGACCCATTTGGGTTAAAGGATAAATTTAGGAATGAAGTGACATGAATTTAGATTTTTTATGTTATTTTACCACGAGGCATATTTGTAAATTTTAAGGATTAATTTTAAAATATGATGCTTTTGAATGAGGTATTATTAGTGATAATTAAAATGGATTTCTAAGAGATTCTTGCATTATTTATTATTCTCAAATTATTTTTTGAATTATTTTAAAAATCACGAAACATGAATTTTTGTAAAATAGTTTTTAATGAAATGAATTTCTGTAAAACCTTCTTGATGCATATTCATGAATAAATTGTATGGCATGTGAATGCTATGATTTTTGGATTCTTGTGTGGTATTTGATGAAACTGGTTTTTGACAAATGAATAGTTCCTTGATTTAATTTTGTGATAAAATCCTAAGAACCTCGGTTTTTAGGAATGTATTCCATGAAAATAATTTCAAGAATATTTAGCTCTACCTTACAATATAATCTATAATGACAATAATAACTAAACTTTGTTGAGGTAGGGACCCACTTATTGTGTTGGAATCCTACCCCCTAGGATTGTATCCATGCGGTAAAATTCACACCAGGTTTCCATGATCACTGAGAGTGTGAGGATCCTTTATCATTGACCAATCTTACCATAGTAATCCTTTACCATGGTGATTGGATTTAATTTATTAATTTACATCTATCTTTTGAAATTTGTTTTATTCATTTCATATTTATAAAATTTTTATTAAATGTTTAATAACCATGCTTTTCTTTAGACTCTTTAAAATGATCTTCATGTCATGTGTTTATTAAAATGGATATTGTTTGTTTATTTTATTAAAATGTATTATAATAGGGTTTTTTTATTAATTTTCCTAAAATAGTTAAAACCTTATTTTAAATTATTGTAATTCAACATAGCTTGAAAATGGATCTTTGGTTAAAGATTTGGCATATGTAAAGGTGGGTGGTGTCCAAATTAGAATTTTTATGCTCACGCATATTCTAAATTTTAGTTTTGAAAAAGGATACTTGGTTTTAAATGTAAAGGTGGGGTTTTAAATTAAAAAGTTGTATTTTCCCTTAAAATTAACTAGAACAAATTCACTAATTTTAAACTCAGGAATTGATGTAAAGTGAACTTGTAACGTTTCAAAAAATTTAAAGGGTGAATCTTTACATGGAAATGTTTTAAAACGTTTAATTTATTATTGATGGTTTTTTAATCTGAATTTAAAAAATTTCAATTGATAATAATGGTCTTTCTAGAAAAGTGGGTATGTCTCCCATTAAGAGTTTAAAAAATGGTTGATTATCATGTCGAATTTTAGAAAAAAATATTTCATGTGGGGATTTAGAAAATAAAAAAGCAACCTTTTTGAATTTTATCCTCCTCTCTTATTTCATTCTTCTTTGGGTTCTATAGAGTTTGTTAGTGTGACATTTTATTTTCTCAGTCATATCATGGGTTCTAATTTTAGGGTATTGGTGAGTATGATGATGATAATGGTGATAATCTCAGTGACGTATCCTTTAAAAATAAAATTTGGATGATTCTTATGACATAATGAATAGGTTTTGGATGGAGCATCTTCTTCATTTAAAAATATATTTTGATTCTTGGAACCTTGGATATGCACCTGTAATTTGAGTTCTAGGATGGGTGAATGGCCTGTTTGTTCCTCTCCATTATTTTTTTTGGATTTTGTGTATGAAAAAGAATACTCCATATTGTCTAGATACTTATATTGGGGTTTGAATTGTTTCTTCTATAGAATGATCATCCCTTTAAAAATTCTTTGGTTTGGTGTTTCCAACCATATGGAAGCATTATATGACAGAATTAATGTTTTGTAAATTTTCTTTTGATATTGATTTTCTAAAAAAAATAGAAGTAATGTTGAAATTACTGAACACGCTAAATTAACACATTGACTGATAGTAAGCTATGTATATCCCCCAAATCCCATATCAAATTCTTTCCATATTTAAGTTTAAAACCCTAATTGTAAATATAAGACTTGTGGAATATTATACCTTCATTCCTGGTGTTAGCTATTAATTAATTTTACATATATTGATTTTTGATCCTTTTATTTTTTTTCTTCATCATATGAATTTTACTTTCCTTCATCTCCCTCTCATTGGAACTTAAATTTTACATTCTTAATAAAATCTTAATCCAATTTTTAATCATTATTATTTCATTCAATCCAAATACAAAGTTCTCGAGTCACTATCTAGTCACTTCTAGTTATGGGGAAAAGTACATCAATGAATTCCGACTCAACTTAAAATTTTTACATGTTTCATACATATTTTTTCATTTTTCTTAAGATTTAATCCTTCTTGAACAACGTATCTATGTGTTTGTTTATTCTTTTAATTCATAGTTATAATATCATTAATTTTTTATTCATTAATATCTTTCCATAAACCTAATATTTTTGGAAGTCATCTAGTAATTCTTTTATTCAATATAGGGATGATTATTTCGATGGTTTTTATGTGGTATTTAGTTTTTTTAGATAAAGTTTTACACTCTTAACACATGTCAACATATCATGGATTAATTTCTCTAAAAATTATTCCAGATAATTTCAAATCCATTATCAATTGTTGTTAATGTTGGGTTCTCTTTCTCACTAATCCCATGTTGAGTTTCTCTTTGTAATATATACTAAAAGATAATCTAATTTCTATGGACATGAGTAATGTGAATTCATCATTTTCTCTATATGGAATTGAAAAATGGTTTCTCTAAGCTGAATGGAATAAATTTCACAATATATAAATATTAACTTGATTAACCAGTCGAATGAGATGTTTTTTATACTGAAATTTTGTATTTATATTCTATCTATGTCTATCGTCCCTCACTTGTTTCCTTTAGTGATTTTGAATATTTGAAATGGGTTTAGTCAATTTTTTGATTTAATACTATGTTTTGTTTTATTATTTATATTTGATTTATTTTTATATTTTTTACATAAAAATACTATATATTTTATTTAATTTTTTTCCCTCTCTAGTAATATATAATTTGTTAATTTCACCATTCACGTGCTTTTTTATGATGCTTCCTACTAGTTTTAATTGAATAAAATATCATATGGTTTTAAAATTTATTCTGGAAATCAAATTCATTTTAGAAAGCTGTTAAAATGGGGGATTATAAATGTTTCATCCTATTAAATGTTCCAAACACTTTTTTGGTACTTTAAAAAGTCTGTTATGAGTTATATCTTTTTTAAAATGTTTTCAAATAGAACATTATAAAAAATTCAATTTATATTTTTATTTATAGTTTTATTTTATATATTCAAATTTTATTATTTCCATATACAGAGATTTTGAAAATGATTAATTTTTAGTATAAAGGATACTCAAATTATCTATTAAATGATTCTTATTGTGGAATTAAATATTTAAAAGAAATAGTTGAATTTGGTTGTTGCTTGAGTTTTATTATAAATTATATTTTTAAAGTGGGGAAAAGTAATTGTTATTGAATAATGTCTCATTTTCGTATATTAAAATGATTATTATTTTCACATATACATAAAGTTTTATCTAATGAGATATTAAAATGAGTTGTGAAGTATTTATATGTTAAATTTATGGATGAATTTCTTGTTTGGGATGTTTTATTCTAAATAAATAGGTTTTAAGGATTTTGGAAATTTTAGGATATGTTAAATGTAAATAAGATCGATAAATCTTCTATTTTTTAAATAGGGGTACATTAGTGGGTTATAGTACAAATATATTTGTTGGTATATGTATAAAAATGGTCCAGAATAATGTACAGAAAAAGAGAGAAACATGAAATTGAACTTCACTTTTATCATCAATAATAGCTTCATTAATTGGTTTCATGAAATTACAAGATGAGCCTACTCATGGTCAAATAAGTCAAGGAGCCCCTTGTAGGGATCAGACTACTACTCTTGGTTCTTCTCAGCTTTAGGAAACAAGCTAAAAAAATTTCGCAGTGATTCACCAACTCCCATAATGGGAACATTGAGATATAAGGAGAAAACTATCATAATCATCAGATTCATCTCTAGAGTAGTTATTATTATATTTTGTAGCTTGAGCCTCATCCCACATCTCTTTTGGATATTCAACTATGTTTTCGGAACTACTCTATGCATTATTCATCCCATACCAGGTACTAGTGATCATTTTTTATGAATTTAGAGGATAACACCAACCACCAGTTGAATAATTTTTTTCTTAAATTAAATTACCCATTTCATTCAAATCATAATGAAATTATTTGAAAAAAATAAAATTTTATGTTCCCCTTAATATAAGTTTCTATAACTTTCACCATTGATAATTAATATGTTATGTGTATTTATTAATTTTTTATACAAAATGAATATTTAATGAAACTAATAGGATGGATATGAACAAAAAATGGACGCACGCTAATCATATGAAAAAGGAGTGTGAATATGGAATTAAAGTGTTTATCAAGTTTCAAATAGAGCATGCATATGACCCTTTCCCAATAATTTGTCTAAGTTTATGTTTCTTTTATTCAAGATAGATTATTCTGTAAGAGTTGGAAGAAGATTTTATTTGTTACGAAATAGATCATAACTATAAATTTTGAACTAAAAATGTGTCAAAACTGAATGTGTTCACTGATTGGGATAACACAATTAGTTATGGATCATTTGATATGAAAACAAATTTAAATGATGATGGATATTGCATGGATGAAATGAAAATGGAATGTGAAGATGACCTTAATGATTTTACCATGTTTTCTGCGAAGTTAAATAGTTGTACTAAGAAATCATTGTATACCGGTTGTACTAAATACACAACATTGTTAGTTGTATTGAAGTTATATAATTTAAATGATTGAAGTGGATGGAGAAACAACATCTTTCCAGAACTACTTGGTCTCCAGAATGATATATTTTCTGAATAAAATGATATTCCTTTCCCAAAATATGATGCAAAACTAATTCTATGTTAAATTGGAATGATCTCCAAAAACAAATACATTCTTATCCAAATGATTGCATATTTTTTATCTAGGACCATGAATGACTCGTAAAATTCCCTAATTCTATCATGGATCAATACAAGAAAGATGAATCATGTCCTTAAAAATAAGTTTGCTCGTTTTCTATAATTACATGGTTTAGAAGACTATATAGATTTTAGGAAACAACAAGATGATTGGCATGGAATGCAGATAGAAGAATAAAATATGGGAAACTACCTCACCCCGCAGACTCTCCTGAGTGAAATAAAATTATCTATGAGTGCCCTGAAGTTGGAAATGAGTCGAGAAACTTATGTCTTGAATTATCTATAGATGGAACAAACCCTTTGGGTGTAATTAGTAGTACTCATAGTACATGGAACATAATTTTGGTACATTATAACTTACTACCATTGTTAAGTATAAAGCACAAATATATTATATCTCCATTTCTTATATCTTGTCCAAAGTATCTCAGTAAGGATATTGATATATATTTGTCTTAATTGATAAAAGATCTGAAATTTATTAGGGATATAAGTGTTTCAATGTATGATGCTCATAGAAGTAAATAATTCTCATTGAGGGACATGTTTTATGAGATGATAAATATATTTTCCTGCTTATAGAAATTTTTCTAGATGTAGTATTAAAAACAATTTGTGGTGTACCATTTGTGAAGAATGCACATACTCTTTTGGTGGAATAAATCCTCAAATAATATGTTTTTTGGTCATTCCAATTTTTTACCTTGAAAAACTAAATATCGATCATGGAAAAAAGTATTCGATGGGGATACTGAGAAAGGTACAACACCATCTACACTAATAGGTGATCAAATGTTTGATAAAGTAAGATATATTGACACTATTTTCGGTAAAACATTTTCAAAAAAACCTTAAAAAATGATGTGCAAAAAGTGATCAATTTTTATTGAATTAGCGTATTGAAATTTTTTGAATGTCAGATATTTTCTTTATGTCGAGAATATAGAAAAAATGTATTTGAAAGTGTCAATAGAACATTTGTAAATGACCCTGAAAAAAATGATGACATCAAGGCTATGTTGGACATGATTGACCTGGAGATAATGGAAGAATTTGAACTAGTGAAGGGTAAAGCACATACTTTTATTTCCCTAGAATTTTACAATCTATCAAGATAGGTAAAATTTTGATTTTTAATTTTCCTTAATGGTATGAAAGTTCCATAGGGTTATTCATCAAATATAAATAATTTCATGTCAATAAATTATTAGAAGTTATAGGGACTAAAATAATATGAATTTCATTTTTTGATGCAAGATTTGATTTTCTTTAATTTACGTTGGATTCTTCTTAAAAATTTAGGTCATACAATGAAAAGATCTTACTTATTTTTCAAATCCTTATGTAGTAAATTTATAGACCTGGTGTAGTTTCTAATCATGAATAAAGAGGTTTTATTCATATTATATGATTTAGATATGTTCTTCCCACCATAATTCATTAATATAATGGTCCACCTAATGGTTTAAATGGTTAGAGAGTTTCAACTATGTGGTCTAATCCATTACATATGGATGTACCCAATTGAATTGTACATGAAGATTTTGAAAGGGTGTGTCAAGAATCAATGTCAGAGAGAATTTTGTATTTCAGAATGATATATTTTTTATGAATCTATTGAATTATGTACATATTAACTATAATATTTTGATAGCATCAGTCTCCTAATGTCTCATCACATCATTCACCTTATAGGCGATGGGATTTCATAAAGATATGTTGTTACAATTAACATCACAGAGCAGAAGCAAGTGCACATTTAAATTTTACATAATAGTGAAGATGTTGATCAATACATTTAATCCCACAAACCAATTCTTAGATATTTTAATTTATCAGGGGATAAAGGATGGATATAAAATATATATAATCAATAGTTTATAGGATGGCTCAAATCATATTTGGATGGAGTTATCTAAAAATCTATATTCAATTGTTAAAAGACTTTGATGGTCAGCCAGTGGCCAAATGAAAATTTTATAAGTTACACTTGTTTTGTAATCAATAGTTATATGTTATCACAAAAGAATAAAATGACTATAGTGTGATGCAAAATATTTAAGTTATACTTGTGGTGGAAGCGATGCACATATTTGGTTCAAGGATAGAAATCTAATTTATGAAAATATATCATATTTATAGATTATAAAAAAAATATAAAATTATATTATACTATATTTCAAGTTCTTATTTTCCATTGAAAATGGGTTGATAGTAGGTGTGTAGTTAAAGATGACGAAATGATCTTCGTGTCAAGGTGAATTTCAGTGTGAAAGGGTAAAGGGGAAAACCACTCATAATGGAATCACAATTAGTGAAATTATATAATTTATTAGAACTATAAAAGTTGAATTGGTTGATTTTTCTGATGGTGACTAAAAAAACTATAGGGCCAGATGAAAATTCAATTAAATATGACCCATTCATTGGGAGATCACAATTAGTTTATGGAGGTCCCAGTGTAAACAATGTATTTTACATAAAAGGGGACCACAAAGAGGGGAATTGGATTCTTAATAGAGAATCCAAATCCCTTTGACGTTTATCAAAATAAATAAAGTTCAATGAAAATTTTAATGTGTTTTTAATATACTATGATTTTCATCATAATATTATCTTTTCTATACTATATTAACATAGTCTAAATTAAATGTTTGACTACTCATGAAGACAATGTTTTCTTCACATGATGATGTCACTAATATTGGGGAAGAAAAGGTGTGGATGATGAAACTGAAAAACTATTTGGATACCAACATAATGTTGATGAAAATATAAGAATGGTGTGGTATCACAATGATGAATAAAATTATCAAGGCAATAAGTATGGGTATAAAATTTGAGGTTGGATGTAATCAATGTGACTAACCTGTTGACCCCAACAAGTCAATGTTCATTAGTTATGTAGGGGTCGCAATGTGGGAGAATATGATGATTGATATAGAGTTGTGGTTCCATGTACAAACTATAATTATTGAAACCCAATGAGAAGATATATAGGTAATTTTACAGTAACCTTTATTTATTTTACCAAACCATTATATAATAAAACTTTGATTTAATATTCATTATTCCTTATCGTTTTTGTTAATTTTTTTATGATTTCTATAATAAATTTTTATTAATGTCCACTGGAAAATCCCATAGAGGATTATGGAAAATTCTTACAAAATTTCATATGAGGGATGCTTAGGGGAAAGTAAAGAACCACCCACCAACCACTTATACACACATTATAAAACATTAAACATAGAATTCATTCATAGATTATAATGATGAGAAATCATGTTAGGTGAATTATTTTAAATAATATATTACTTTACATCATTTATTTTATCCAATTTGATTCAAAAAAATTAATTTATAAAATATAAAAGGTGTTTTAAAAATAAAGAACATGCAAGAAAACCAATGTATCCCTATCACAAATTAATGAAGGGGTACACTTCACTAGATAGGTAATTTTTATGTATTTTAAATAAACAATAAATTTTATATGTGATATTATACAATATATGTTACTTTTTTTATATGCATATCAATGAATCAAAATCCAAACCCACATCTATCCCCCGTCATGTTCTATAGAAGGAGGATCACCAAAGTTAGGAGGGTAAGCTTGTTGATGAAAACACAAAATCATTGTGTGAAACATGTGTAAGTATGAAACAATAGTCATTTTCTATGATTTATAATAATATTACGTAAAAATAACTATTTATGTTCATATTTTTTTTATATGGTTTAGTCACATGAATCAACAACAACCGTATTAGTAGAAAAACAACTTTCAGTAGCTTTGAAGCGGTCAGAACAATATGGTCTTATTAGAGGAGTAGGTTTTAGAGTGTCTCCTAAAAAAAATTCAAGATGACAAAAAAAGGATACATATATGATAATGAAAGGATTTCAGACACAAATAGGTTCTTTCAAAGATGTTATTGTGAGGTTTGGTTTTGGAGACAAATATATGTGAAAGGTTCAAAGAGAAACAGAAGTTGAACAAATACCCACACATGAGGAACCAAATAAACCCAATAGATTTTAGGAAATTAGTTCCCCTCAAACACATACCTTACCCATGGTAATGAATTTTTTCCTTACTCTTTCTCCTTAGTTTTAATTAAACAAATTCTTATAACTTTTTATTACTAAAATTATGCAGGGTAAAAGAGTATGTGATTTCTATCTATCAACACCCCCTATCTGCCTTGTTATGAGGGATATGGTGTATAATATCATAGGACACATGACACAGAATAAATAAATCCCAAAATATCACATGATATTTGGGATTAACGTAGCTCAAGATCTAATTATTGTGTTTCCTTTTCCACTTGATGATCTAAATATTACCACGGTCAATTATGTTATTGGAACATTCATAACATATAAGTCTAATCTTATAAAGATACATGAGGTATGTATTTAAAAAAATCATATTAAAACCTGTAATAGTTTAGGAAAAAAGGTCTAAATTGAGTTATGGTATTCTAGATGGATAAAGAGATGATAAATTGGATGGCTCGATCAAGAAAATCGAGTGCATTAACCAAGTATTTAAAAGGACCTCCCAGTAGTACCATCTCCCCACCAGTTCCACTACAACATTTATTATCATTAAAACTTCATGTAGAGACAAATTTTAATGATGGATATATATCATAAATTCCATATAAAGAATAAATATTTTGATGTTTCACTATATAAATAGTTAGTATTGGGAGTATAAATGAGATTCACAAGATTAAACGGCTGGGAGTCTTAGTTGTTAATACATAAATAAGGTACATTCTCATAATACATCAATTCAAAAAATTATCTAATATATTTTTTGAGGTTAATTAATATTCATATTTTCTATAAGAATTTATATTACTACTATATAAAGGTAAATCTCCATGAAACATTATTTGGATTCATTAATCCATGTATCATTTCTATGTACAAAACATCTTGGAGAAGAATGAAATTGAAAAGAATAAAGATGTGCGAAAAATGTGTTTATCTAAAAAATAGTAGAATACATACTATTTTTGAGTCATACAATGCAAGGGTAAAACACTAAAATATAATCAAATAAAATATATTTATATTTTTTCATTATTTATTTATTTTTGGTTTTTATAAGAAGCACTGGATGCTGATCGCAATCAATCTTTATACCCCAAATATTTATTTTTTGGATTCAATGCATGTATATCCCTCAAACTGACCACACATGATGAGTATTGTTATTTTTTAATGAAAAAAAATCAATATTTTCTAGATAAACTCCGATTTATATGTTTTAGTCTATGTTGTAACTTGAATTATGTTTTTATAGGGAAAATCACTAAATATTGGATAAATCATGGAATGAATTCAACAACTAAATATAAGAAGCCTATAGATTACTTAAAATGGAAAAAAAATAATGTATACATAGAAATATTTAACTATCAAAACATATTTTAATAAAATTTACTTTTTTTGTTTAATTTTTCTATAGTTTCCAAAGCAAGATAATATAAATGATTGTGGATATTATGTTTTGAAAATTTATGAGAGAGATCATAAACCATGAAAAGAACAACATCCTCAAATGGGTCATTTCATAAGGTAATTATAATTTAATAAAAAATATTTCTTAATGATTTATTTTATATATTTTCCAAGTACTACCAAGATTTCTAACAACCTTCATATGAAAAAGAAGAAGTAATTTTTTTAGAGATGAGTGGGAAACATACATGGTGTCAAAATGTTTTTCAACATAAAATTTAGGTGATTACCTGCTATGTTTGCAATCTAGTATGGGCTATGACTTTAGAAATATATTTTTGGTGTGAAGAATTAGTATTATAATTATTATATATTATTTTTTATCTATTTCTCTAAGAGGAGTATAGTGAAGGAAATCAATTTGTTTCAAAATTAATGAGCATAAGACATTGTGTTAGAATGTATATAAACATTAGGAAGAAGTGACTTGATAATACTTATTTGGTCAATATTCTCATTATTTTATCTACTTTTTTACTTAATTTCTTTATCATTTTATCTAATATTTTTTTTAATTTACACATTTTTTCAAAATACACATCACATGCTCAAAACTGAGAAAACGAGCAAGTATTATTTTCAAACGTTTAAGAAATAATCCATAATAATTTTTTCCAAGAAATAATTGAACAATTTTTAATATGAAACTCTATGTGTTCGTATGAATCATAGTATTTTTTTATTACAAAAGTGCCATTTTTGTTTAAAACATACAATAAATAGTCAAAACTAAGAAAATGAGCTTCAATTGTTTTCAAACATTAGTAAAACCATCTATAACTCATTTTTCACGAATAGGAATTGACCCCACATCAATATGATGGTTGATGTTTTCAATATTACTTGAAGTATGTGTTTTTAATAGAAAAGTGTCATTTTTGTTTAAAACATTCATCAAATAGTCAAAAATAAGAAAATGAGCTTGCATTATTTTCAAGCCTTAGGAAAATGATCAATAATTAAATTTCCACATATAGGAAATGACCACACAATAATCCAAGACATGATGTGGTCAATATGACCCAAAGTATGTGTTTTCAATAGAAATGCTCAATTTTAGTTTCAAACTCATTTCAAAATAGACAGAACTGATAAAACATGCTCAAATAGTTTTCAAACATAAGGAAAATGATCCATCATTCATTTTTTAACATGTAGGAATATACCACAGATAAATACAATGAATGTTGTGACCATTATTTCTCAAATTATTTGGTTTGAATTTAAAATTGACATATTAGTAAAACAGACAGGTAACATGATAAAAAATGATCAAATGACTGAACGCCCAAAGGCTTTATATTTTTTTATTAATTTGATAATTCACATTCATAGGTTGAGGGTTTTCCTATACATAGTTTGTAGAACTATAGGAACTAAGCCTTAATACATGTCCAATTTGGGCCCAAGAACCAAACTCTTAACTAAAATCCCCACCCTAGCTAATAATAATATTTTTGAACAACATCAATCGACCTATAAAGCTACTTATCTAGCAATCCCAATGCATGACTGCATGGGCCTATTACCAATGTAAAATTAATACCCTCCCAAACATAAAAATCTAAGAGTATTGTTGATGATTTATCCTTGCTTTGATCTTATATGGGACTAAATCTATGATCTGATCAAAATTATTATTTTTGAAGTCAATTCATCAATCAGAGCTTTCTTGTCAATCCACTTCTAGCCACTACTCTCCACCATTGTCCGCAATGCCCTCCACAAACCCGTCTTTTCACTACGCCATTCTTTCGACCATTTCGTTCCATCGGTCAGGGATCATATGTTGTCTCACCACCAACCTTATCTCCCCTGATTCCATCACCCCCACCCTTCCTATGATGTCTTCACCACCCGACTGCTCTCCATCGTACCTACCACTGTTAGAGGAGCGCTTCCTCTGGACCAACAGCCAAGCACAAGGATACTACCTAATACTTTTCATTATCATTATATATTGGACATAGATATTATATTTTAGATTATGAAAATAAGTAAATGTGTCTAGAATATATACATACATCATGAAAAGGTGAATTTATACTACTTATTTAGTTAATTTTATCACCATTTTATCTACTATTTTAATGTTAATTTCCATATCATTTTTATCTAATAATTATTTAATTTTTTCACATATCATTTGGGATGTAATATTTTTCTATCAAATATCTTCAACAAGCCAGAAAGGGGAGAACATGATGTATTTTGATGGGTCATTTTAGGTATCACATAGTTTCTTCTTCCATCCAAAAGGAAGATGTTCTCTCTTTTCTGAATTATTTCAAAAAATTTAAAGAAAAAAACACACCACATACTCAATCATTCAGACCTCAATCAGATACACATTATGCTCGGTATAACTCAAACTATGTTTTTTTAGGTTCTAATTTACATTCTAGTTCAAAACAAACGTAACATTCTCAAATCTATGAAACCACATTCAAATTGTTTTGATACATTATTAAAACAACCCATAAGTCATTTTCAATGTGTAGATATCATCCACACCCCAATCAGACACATAGTGAGATTGGTATTACTCAAAATGATTCTTTTTATTAAAAATTGACATTAATTTTAGTAAAAAAACACAAGTGACATAATGAAAATTGATAATATGCTTTCATATCCTTTTTATACTATATAAAAATGATTCATATGTTATTTTTTTGATGTGTAGGAATGAAATGCACCTCAATATGATATACGGTGTTCCATTTATGACTCAATGTGTGTCTCTTTATTTTAAATTGACATTAATTTTAATAACAAATAGAAGTAACATACTCAAAACTGAGAAAATACATTCAGATTATTTTTAAACATTAATAAAATGATCCAAAATTCATTTGTGACATGTAAGAATTATCCACAAAAAATAATATTCATTATATGGTGAGTTTAGTGGCTGGGGCGAGTTCAGTGGATGGGGTGGTCAGAGTAGGTGGTCCTACGGTCAGGGATGGATCTCGATTGGGGAAATAGGTCATAGAAAAGGACATCAGAGCTAGGTTTCTTTCCTTCAAGGAGGCGGTGTACAATGGAGGTTCCAAGAATATGATGTTTTTTATACCTATGATCCAGTTTCAGCAACGTCAATCAGAGTTTCTTGATGGGATCATAGTGGTGGTGATCTCCGAAAAGGAAATGGAAAATTCTGCAAAGGTCCATAATATTACCCTGGTGGCTAGGTTTAGTCTGGTAAAACTATCGTTGGAGGAGTTTAGGGGATTCATGAAATCCTAAGGTCTTCAGCACCGGACAGTTCTATCAGATTTATCGAAGTTCACCTTTTGGGTTCATCTCTACAATAAGGATGACTTCGTGCGGGCCTGGTCGAGGGAGGAAAGGTGGTACGGTCTTCATTTCTTCACCCTCTCGTGGTGGGCTTGGGAGTACAATTATGGTAAAGAATACCAAATGGGTGCGGTGTGGACCAAGCTCCAAGGTCTTCCCCTACCTTTCCATAACCCTTCGATTTTGACGGCGGTGAGAGATGCCCTGAGGAAGTTCCTGTGTATTGATGAGATGACGAAGATTTTGATGGAAATAGCAAACCCATGGGTCTGTGTAGAGATGATCATGTTAGTGAAGTTCCTCTAATTTATTTTGATCTGTTATCTAAAAGGGTTTATGTGGTGGCAGCGTTTGGTGTTTCTTTATCCCCCTAGGGTTTTCACTGCTTTCCGCTTTCAAGGTCATGCGGTGGAGTTCTATAGGAAAGGGGAAAGGAGAGTGAGAATTCGGGGGGAAGATATCCCTAAGTGAGGCCAGTAGATGGAACCTCGCTTAGCCCAGTGCATGGATCAAGTGGTAATATGGGAGATCATGGTGGAGCCGGTGTGGAGGCGATGATGGATGGTCATGCTTCATCTTCCTCGGCTGGGATGGCAAAGGTTAACAGTTTGACAACTTTTTTTGAATTTTCAAATGTTTTTGGGCCAGGGGCCTTAAAGCGGGAAGATTTTTCTAGAAAGGCTCTGTCGGGCTGCTTTTTGGATGAGGGTTCTAAGTTGTCTCCTCAGCTACCATTGGGGTCGGGCCTGCCTGCTCAGATGGATTCTGATGGATTTTCGCTGGCGATGGTTGCTTAATTGCCTTCATTTCTTAAACCCAAAGGGAAATCAAAGGCTTTCTCATCATTTTTTCCAGGAATCCCAAAAGGTTTCACGCCACCTGTTAGTGAGGCACGAATATCATTTTGTGTCTTCTGGTTTGGTGAAACTTTCTGTTCTAGCCTCGGTAGGATGTGCCATGGATTCTCATCTGAAGGATTCGATGAAGGGCTTCCCATATGGAGTGGCAAAGGAATTATATTTGGCCTGCAACTCACAACCTCGGTTGATGCTAACCCCCTTGATCTAGGGGGATTCACCCCAAAGTCTCATCTAGTTGTGGTGGGGAACATGTTTTCTATATTAGAGGAATCAGATAGTCCCTTGAAAAATAAGGTTCTCCTTCCAAAGAAGGTTTGTTCCACCGAAGGATCTTCAAGACTGATGACTCATTCGATGGATAAAGAGGACTGTTGTGGGGACTTATTCTTACCAAGAACAGGTATCATTGGCTGGAAGGCTAAACCCTCCCTTATGTAATGTCTATTTTGATTATTTTGAATGCTCATGGTCTCAGGGGTCAGGAAAAATTTGCCTTCTTGACTTCTGAGTGTATGAGATACAGGGCTTCTTTGGAGGTTATTCTTGAGCCTAAACAGAACCCATGCAGAATATGCTTCTTTTCTAGAAATATGGGGTTCAAAAATCACATGCATGGGAATCTGGTTAATAGCCATATACGGATATTTGGTAAGATTTTTATTCATGTTGAGTTGGTGCAGGTTATGGATCAGTGTATTTCGGTTATGCTCGAGTTCAGATTTTATGTGATCTTGTTCTCCTTCTTTTATGACAGCACCGATGTTATGGTTATGAGAAACCAGTGGGAGTTTCTTGGTTCTTTTGATGTAGAGGGATTACACTGGTATGTTTGTGGGGATTTTAACACCATTGTTGACATATCTAAGAAACGAGGAGGCTAAGTTTTATACTATAATGGTATACTTGTTTTTAATAGCTACATTTTGAGTAAGGGTCTCTTGGACCTAGGTTTTAATGGTGGGAAAATTCACCTTGTGTAATAACTATGGTGGGAGTAACCGTATATAGTGTAGGTTGGATAGATTCCTATTTAAATTTCAGGGCCTTGAGTCCTTTTCCAGGCCCTCGGTCTCTCACATATCTAGTGCTCTTTCGGACCATGGGCCGCTGCTCATCGACCTTAATCAGGGAAATCATGAGGGTAAGGTGTTTTTGTATTTAGTGTATTGGTAGTGCATGGAGGGATCCATGCAAATGATGAATGATTCCTAGGGCCATGAGGGGGATGGAAGGGCTTGAGATGCGTTGTTTAAACGTCTCAAATTGCTCAACTGTGATATTGGATGGTGGTTTGCTGGTATAAAAACTAAGGGGGACTCGGTGGAGCCACTGAAGAAGGATATCGACCACTTGGAAGATTTACTTCAGCATAGGTGGGATGATCCCTCCATCATTTTCTTATGTGATAAGTGATCGTTACGGGCTCAAAGGCTATTGGAGGTGGATAAAGGCTTAAGGTGGGGATCAAGGGTCAGGTGGCTTAAGGAAGGAGATAGAAACAATGGTTTCTTCTACGATTTCTTGAAGGAGTTTGAATGTTTGAAAGTTAACATTAGGCTGGAGTATGTGTCCTTTTCTTCTGAAGTTAATGTTCCTAGAAGGCTGGATTTGGAACACTTCGAGTGGCTACTTGTCGTTGATTGTCCAAAGTCAGTGGGGGAGGATAACATATCGCTAGATCAAGAGATATATATAGGGAGTATACCAAAGAGGATTGGTTCGACGGATAATGATTCCTTAAGGTCTCTTCAATTGGGGGATGGGTTCTAGGATGTTGTTAGCTCAATGTCGCTGGAGAGTGTGCCCAAGATTGATGGTTCTCCCTGAGTCTTTTACGTGGCAGCGTGGGATTTTGTGATGCCACAGGTCATTGAGGTGGTGCATGATATTTTTCATGGGGGTGCCATCAATAGGGGATCACGTGCCTCCAGGGTGGTGCTGGTACTAAAAGTGAAAGACCCTTCAACCATTAGTCATTATAGATCCATTTGTCTTTGTAATGTATCAAACTAGATCCTGGAAAGTTTGCTGGTTAAGAGGCTCAATAAGGTGATTTCGAGGATCATTTCTCAAGAACAAGACGACTTTATCTATGGTAGAAGCATCCATGGGGCACTGGGAGTATCCCAAGAACAGACAGAGGATTTGAATAAGAAGGTGTTTGGTTCCAACACTACGCCAAAAAATGGCAAGGGAAGCACTGCCCCTTTATCAGCGCTCAAAAAAAGCGCTGATAAAGGGGGCCTTTATGAGCGCTAAAAAAAGCGCTGATAAATGGTGGCCTTTATCAGTGCTTCCTTAAGTAGCGCTGATAAAGGGGGGATTTATCAGCGCTTTTACCGAGCGCTGATAAATGTTGAGTTTCAAAAAAAATTACTTTTTCATGAAGAATAATATTTTGTTATATAATTATATTTATATTGATATAAATACAATATTTATTTTTTAAATATGTTATAAATACGTATAAATAGACTATTACATTTAATATATAAAACAATTAGTGAAAATGGCTTCAAAATATTTTAAAAAAATTATTATTAATTAATATTTTTCTAATTATTATCGATTAAAAATCATTTAATAACAATTTGAGGACACAAAAAATAAAAACAATTAATAAAAGATTTAAAATATGTTGAAAATGTAACTCAAACTTCAAACGGCCATAACTTTTGATCCGGGTGTCCATTTGAACTCTACAGCATATCAAATCGAAGCCTGCGACGAGCTCTACGCGATAGTGACAAAGTAAAAGCCTCTCTCCCATTTTTGGATCCCAAAAAAGGCCCCGAAGACCTCCAAAACTGAGTTTTTAGTCGGGATATCCATATTTGTTAACATTCAAACAAGTATAACTTCTGATCTGGATGTCCGTTAGGCCTTTACCACATATCATATCAAAGATTGTTTCATTTTCTTCGATTTGACTGGTTGTGGTGTTGAAATGGAATTCTAGATTATATGTTATGGTCGTTTTAACATTCTATGACTTTTCAAATACACATATATATGTATTTATTCGTAAATATATATCTATATGTGTGTGTGTGGGTGTCTATGTCTGTGTCTGTGTGTTGTATATATGTTTATATGTATGTATTTATTTATTTAATTACTTATAAACACACGTCAAAAACATATTTTCTCTTAAATGTATTTAAAAATAATATTATAAGTACATTCTATAGCTATTCAAATACACATATATGTGTTTATTTCTAAATATATATGTGTTTCTGTGTGTGTGTGTCTCTGTGTGTGTCTGTGTGTTGTTTATATCTATGTATGTATGTATGTATTTATTTATTTATTTATAAACAGACATAAAAAAATATTTTTTCATAAATGTATTTAAAACTAATCTTATAAGTATAGATTAATATACAAATAAATATACATATAATAAATTATAACTATATATATATATATATTAATATATGAATTAATATATATATACTAATATATGAATAAATATATTTATATTAATATGAATCTATATCAAAATATGAATAAATATAACTATATATATAGATATATCATTAAATAGAGAAAAAAATGAAATGGCATAGCGGTAAAGGTGCGGCCACAAAATGGGGAAGGTCCTGGGTTTGAGTACGGGTGGAAGCGAAGGGGGTGCGCGCGTATGGGGGATGCGTTGGAAGGGGGTGCGTGCGTATGGGGGATGCGCTGGAAGGGTAGCGCGTGGGAGACCTCCTAGCGCTAATAAAAGGGGTGTGAAGAGCTGATAAAAGCACTCCCCCGTATTATTTTTAAATTTTTTTTAAATTTTTTTACCTTTATCAGCTCTTTTTAAAAGCTCTGATAAAGGCCCCTTTTATCAGTGCTAAAAAAAGCGCGGATAAAGGGGTCTTTTATCAGCGCTTTTTTTAGTGCTGATAAAAGCGGTCTTTATCAGCGCTTTTCGGAGCGCTGATTAATTGGACCCCCCCCCCCCCCCCCCCTATATTAGCGCTAAGCTTTACAATGCTTTTTTAGCGCTGTTAAAGCCCTTTTTTAGTGCTGATATAGGCCGTTTTTGTAGTAGTGCAACGTGATTATTCAGGTTGATATGGATAAGGCATATGAAAAATTGGAATGGAGTATTTTAATTCAGGTGATGAGAAGAATGGGTTTTCATGAATGGGTTTGTGACTTATGCTTCCAATGCTTCTCCTCACCGTGGATTACTATACCTCTGTTGGGTAAGGGCTTCAGTTTTTTCAAGAGTGTTTGTGTGGTGAGGCAAGGGGACCCCCTATCTCCTTCTCTATTTCTCATTGTACATGAGGCTCTTTCTCAAAACATGCTTAGATGCTTGAGGGATCGGAAGATCTGGCCATACCGACCTGATGTTTCAGACGATTCTTACTCCCATATTATGTCTTCTGACGATATTATCATCTTTATGAATGGAAGGAGGTCATCATTGCATAAATTTTTGCAGCATATGTTGATCTACGACAGCCTAAGCGTCCAACAGTTCAATGCTAGTAAGAGAATGGTGTTTATTTCAAATAAATTTTCAAGAATGAGGGCCCAGAACATTCATGAAATATTGGGAATTCAAAGGAGGCAGTTTCCTATGACCTATCTTGGGGCACTAATTTCAAATGATAGGGTGAAAAAGGTCTTAATTTATTATATCCTTAACAGAATGATCGGTAAGGTGCTCAATTGTAAAAACAAGTTCCTGTCCTTTGGGGGAAGGGTGGCATTGATTAATAGTGTGGTATCCTCCATACCGATGTATGTCTTGTCTGTTATCACTCTGCCTTAGGAGATTATTGCTGCTATGGAGAAGATTATGAACAAGTTTCTTTGGGAATCCAACCATTTCAGAAGAAGTCATAGGGCCACCTATTCTTAGGTGGAAAAAACAGTGGATGAAGGTGGAGTCGGTCATAGTGATATTTTGGTTTCAATGCAATCCATGAAAGAGCGGTTAGCATGTGATTTCTTGGAGGGAAATTCAATGTGGGGAGAAACTATTAGGATTATGTATGGAATGAACTGGGAGGATTGGGAGACCAGGAAGCTTTCCAAACTGAGGAAAAAGGTGAGATTTCACCTGGAAATCCTTCAGGAGGCTTCTCGGTGGGTTGTGGGATGTGGGTATATCCACTTGTGGAGAGACAATTGGCCTGGGGAGAAGCTCTTCATCCCTTACTACCTAGTTCCAGATTTCTCTATCAATGAGGCTAGCTGACATCCCAGGTTTCTTGAAACAATACTTAGCTCTGAGCATATAGATGTTTTTAAAGAAATGATGTTCTCGTAGGAGGTTGACAGACTCTATTTCACAGAGGAATGTTCTGGGTACTTCAATAGACTTGATTATCATAGTTTTAATCATCAGGGGGGGGTCCATGATGAGAGGGGATCAAAATTGTGGTGTAGAGAGTTTCCCACAAAGATGACCTTTCTGGTTTGGAGAGCGAGGAACCAAGCCCTGCCGAAAGATGGAAATATGCAAAAGAAGGGAATTCAGCTGGCTTCAAGATGTATTTGTTCTTCTAATCCACAGGCCAATTCGGCGATACACTTGTTTCTTAAGAGTGACTGGGTTGTTTTTCTTTTCTCCAGTTTATATTTATAGGGTAGCTTCAACGCTGCTTGCTCGTCAGTTGGTTCCCGGGAACAATTTAGAATGACATGGAGTTCAAAATCGATAGTGTAGTTCTTACAGTGGTTGTCTGGATGATCAAGGAGGTACAGAATATGGCTCGGTTAGATGCTCAGTGGTCTAGTTTTTTACTACGGGTGAAAACTAAAGGGTTACTGCATGACTTAGGGTCACTTCTTGAGGGACGAAACCATTCTCCAACCCTCTGTAGTTTCCTGAACAGTCCAATGACTCATACCAGGTCACAAGGACGCTAGGTAAGGTGTCACCCTCTGGTAAGAGGATTCATGCTTAACGTTGATGGCTCATTCATGGACAGGATGATGCGTGGGGGCGGTTTGGTGCGTGATGTGAATGGTTCAGTCAATATTTCCTTTAGCATCTTTCATGGGCTGGGAAATTTGCTAAGTGCGGAAGTTCATGCGTTGCACACAGAGAATGATCTTTGTAGTAGGTTCTCATTGGTGTGTACTGAAGTGGAATCAATCTTCGGGATATTGATTCGGGATTCACATGGGATAGTGAAGGTGTTGTGGACCCTAATGTACATTGTTTGTAGATGGGATGTTATGATCCCAAATGATTTCTCTATCCTCCATATTCCAAGACAAGATAACTTTGTGGAAGATGATCTTTCTAGAGAGAGTATCCCAGAGGAACCCCGAAGTATGTTCTCAAATGTGGGGTCTCTACCTCGGGTATGTAAGAATTTTTTCCAAGGGGATTCCCTGGGGATTCATCACTTTAGGCCACCCTAATACATTTAGGGAGGGGTGCAGTTACATGTTTTAATAATAATAATAAAATGATATTTTTGATCAATCAAACCTCCTTATGTTTCATGGTGTGCCTAATATAACTCAAAGTGTCTATTATTAGTTTAAAATTGACAATTTAGTTTAAAAAGTGTGTCACTAACTAAAAACATGGAAAAAGGACTTATATTGTCATGATAATTTTGGAAAATAATTCGCAAGTAATATTTGATGTGTCGGAATTAGTCTCACAAGAAATTGACACACGATGTGTCCAATATGACTCAAAGTGCATGTTTCCAGTTTAAAATGACATTTTAGTAAAAAACACAAGTAGCATACTCAAAAATGATAAAACAAATCCATATAGATATGATACTTTAAAAAAATTATTCATAGGTCATTTTTGACATGTATAAGTCATCCTAACCTCAATATGATGCATGGTGTTACCAGTATGACTCCAAGTGTCACAAACCAACCTGAGTCAACCCCAAACCGGTCACCCAAGCTGATCTGTTCCATGTTCGAAAGGGAATTCCTGATCCCCTTGGGCTGAAAACTACTGACAGGATTCAATAGAGAGACAAAAAGGGAATTATTCATCATAATATAAATAAATAAACTAAATAGTGTAAAAATAAAAAACATCCCAATACATATATCAACATCTAAAAGGAACATCTTTTAGACAAATCTAAAAATAAAACAAGATATTACCACAAAACCCAAACTGATCCAGACAACACTACAAGAATATTTGGCTTTTGCGCCTGGGAAACGGGCGACCGCCAATGGCGGTCGCTATTGACTGTATTAGCGACCGCCTATGGCAGCCGCTAATGGTGAAAAGATATGCGCGGGATATTTCCCGCCCCGCACTGCCTTCCCCGATTCCCGCCCCTGCACTGTCTTCCCCGATTCCCGCCGCCGCCGTAGGTCGGCCATGGTCACCCCTGCCGCCGCCCTCAGTCACCCCTGCCGCCACCCCCGTTCTGTCTCATTCCCCTTGCCACAACCACTGACCAACCCTTTCGACCCCCAAGCGTGCCCAAAGACCACGACGCTACAACATCTCCTCCTCCGGCCACCGTAGGTCGGCCATGGTCGGCGGTGAGACCTTCCCCCACCCCCCCCGCGTCCCCGGCACACAACCCGCACTCTCGACGCACAACCACACGCACCGTCGACACAAAATGAAGGCAGGTCTTTAGGGACCGCCAGAGGCGGTCGCTGTTGATCAACAGCGACGAAACAAATGTGACCGCTTCCCGCGGTCGCAAGGCGGTCTGTATAGGTCTTTAGCGACCGCTTTTGGCGGTCGCTAAAGGCAATATATCTAGTAGTGCAACCACAATGTATACATTTGACCTCGACGGTCACCCTCCAATATGAAAACCAACCATCTCCCATGGTGATCAATACCATGATGTAACCTTCGCAAAGGGATAAAAACAAGATATAACAATATGCTTGACTATTAAAACTTAGTCATCATGCCGAAAGAAGATATTCCAGATGAATTTATTTTAACATAAAGGAAACATCAACATTAGGATTGAAATAAAATATATAAAATTAAGTTATTCCATATATTTTTCAAATAAAAAAACATGGTCTATTTCCCATATTTAGATTAAAAACCACATTCTTCTATAAGGAGGAACCATATACATTTTCAAAGAGAAAGGGGACATTCCATTTATAAAGGATAGAGAATGAGTACAAATAATTTCAAGAACCTTTTTCCACAAAAACAATTGAAAACATTTTATAATTTTTATCACAAATACACACTACTAAAGAAGTAAGAACATAAATTATACAAAAGGGGAAATGGAAAAATAAGCACATAAGAGTAACCAACTGATCATGTATATAAATCATCGACCATAAGTTACTAAGTGACAATAAACATGGGAGAAACCTAGGAGCTCGTGAATAATCTAGAATATACTATACATGCTGACTCATCCTGGAAAGCATGCCTCACATGATGACATCAACAACACCTATATGCCCGACCACACCCTTTATGGTACATATCTAGGGTCCCAATCCAATAACAATAAAAATTAATATATCCTCATGTTATGGGCCACTATCAAGTGCATAATATAACTAGCACAACATTTTTTTTCAAAAAAATCATTCACTATACTAGGTCCCCATTTCATGATGTATAAAGGGGGTAAGATAAACGATGCTAACCAAGCATCCAATCATATACACATATATAAAAATGACTCACACATCATGAATCACCCCAATCCACCCTAAGGAACAACCTCTAAACTTTCAACCATTCGATCACATGGAAGACATTCTGTGTTGGACTCCCAAAAAATCATTCACCACCAAGGAATGAGAGTTATCCAAAGTGAGTTTTCACAACGACCATTTTCACCAATTTTACAAAGTGAAAAACGATCCTTAAGTACATTTAAAAAAACCATAATTTCTCAAAGAACTGAATATGCCATTCAAAAATGGTGTAATCACAATATTTTCCATTTCACAAACATTTTAAAAATCTATTTTAAACATTCAAATCACTATATCAATCGAAATCCATTTAAAAAAATCAAAATGGGCCACAATCCACCGATTCTTGTCAAACCACTTCAAGGCCAAAAAAATATTTACATTAAATCAAAAAACACTTTGAAAACCCATTCAACAGACCCAAATCCTAATTTCCCATATCAAAATTATATTCACAAAGGAAAACCATTCTTTAGATATCACAAATCACATGAAAGATCCAACTGGGCATTATAAAAAACACTTGGTCTTCAGTATTTAACAAAACAATTCCATTTATCACATAACAAGGAAGAAAACACCACTTTGAACACCAAATAATTATTCCAAGGATCACACATCAATATTTAGCATATAAGGAGGGTGAAAAAATCTTGAAACCAATGGTTCATAAATTAAAAGGGAAAGTGCAAAGTGATACCTACCTCAATCTCATGGTGATTCAACAAAACACACCCAAAAACATGCCACAAAGGTTCCAAGATATAGGATCTACCAAAAGGAACCATAAACAAGAAATAAACCCACTTAAATCAAGTGAAACATGAAAACTAGGTCCACATGACCATGTGATTAGAGAAAATCATGAGAAAATAAAATGATAAGGTATATGAAGAAGAGTATAGGAGGTTACCTTGAGAAATATAGCCTTTAACATGGAAAAAACCCTAGATACACACAGAGGGAGGAAGAAGTAAGATTGAATAATTTGGGAGGAGGCCCATCAGGGTTACACGAACTAGATATAGGAGATGATAGGAATTTTGGGTAAAAAATACCAAGAGGGAATAATTGATATTTCCTAATTTTTAATATATGGGCGTCCCACATGGGTTGGCTGTATAGTTTACCAAACCGTGTACCAAACGTGCACCCCTTACTAGACAAACCAGGGTACTCACACGTGCTGGCTTCGCAGTTCCCAAATATTTTACCAACCATTCCAAACTCCGCTTTCTTGATACAGAACCTCCCTGCATGCTTTCCTCATGGTTTGACAAACCATGCACAAGACATATTCCATGGCTCTACCACCAACACATAAGCCACTCGATTTCCTCAAGCATGGCGCACAACTTACCCAAACTGTGTGCTTAACGTGAGCCATGGAAAAAAACACCCCAAATCTCAATATTTAAACCCATCACACCCAAAACTAGAGAGCCAAACTCAACGATTAAAGGTGAACTAGATCAGAAGTCAAGAATATAATCTGGGTGAGACAATTATCCCCACCATTAATGAATTCTTCCCTCAGAATGCCACAGTATATTCCAATTGATCAATCAAAGACTAAGGATTCCCATATCTGCATGATCCAACCTCTTAAAAAATTTCAACCACAATCAAATGAAATATATGCCTCTTTCCTGAAATAAAACAACAAACCAAAACCACTTATCAAGAAACAATAGGAAAGGTCAAGCCACAAAATCCACAACCATTACTCAAACAAGATCATTGATCATACTTTAAAACCTAATGCTCATCCAAACCAAAAGATAAATTAGAAATTAAACAAGTCCAAAAGATATACAATTCAAATCAGACCAACACCTGAACAAAATTAATTAACAGTGCAGGAGGCCAGAGAAGACTCCCCACAATTAAAAAAACTAGCATTAATTATTTCTAGAAGAAACCACAAAAAGACCAACAGTGGGTCTCTCCACCATTAAGAACCAACTAGATCAGAATGACAACACGTTTCTTCCCCAGAACATTTCAAAATAGGACAACAAAACCCACCACAAGGGGGACCCTGTCAAATGATATTCAATCTAAATGGAAGTAAAAATTTGATAAGGAAGACCATGATAGAGAATCTCAAACAGTATCTATTTCTGCACTAAATACAAAACTAGAACAAGGTCTCTCACAACCCCATGATTTATTACAATACAACGGCTTCACTGCGGGACCTATGGCTAGAGACGTGATATTTCAAACATCTATTACCTCATAGTTTGGAACTACTATTCCATGATTATAACCCATACTTTCCACTAGAATAGGGGTTTCTGAAAATACAAGCTCAACTTTGTCACCTTCAAACAAAAAATAAGAGTAATGAGACACACAGAAAAACTCACCTCCTCTCAAGAGGGAAATAATTTACTAATTTTAAAATATAAACATAGTTTCATTCAAAAATGAGTTCTTAGGAGGACCATAACATCCCCTTACATCACAAATATGAGAGGAAACCACTAGGAAAAACCATCAAAAATGGGAAGAAACTCTACAATAGAAAGAGACTTTAAATCAAGCCCAAACAACTCTATACTCCCACGAATTGGTTCCACGTCACTTCTAGGAAACACCCTGACAGAACCATTTCAAGTGGCATAGGAACCCAAAAGAATGACTTGTCTTTAGTGCATTTGGACATGAGGACTTATTATAGTATAGACTTACACACTGATGAAACACTATAATTCTATTCCAAGATGAGATTTATGAATTGTATCAAGGGAATTGAATTACATGACCAACTCCAATAGCTTCTGGCCGCTTCCCCATTTCCTTATTGGAATTTCCATCACCATGTCATGGAACTGAAGGAGGAAAGACTACCTAAAGAACTCTTGATATCACTACTTCCATATGAACAACTTTACTCAGCATATCAGAAAGAGAAGTTAGAGTTAACTTAAACACCTTTGACTACAGATTGGGATGAATACCTCACTCCAAATCCCGATCCTTGAAGGAATCATTTGTAATATTCCACAGGTTATATGGAAGTAGGTCTACAAAGTGATGATTGAATTCCCACCCCGATCTACCACCATATTGTAGATATCACTTCTCTATTCCCTTTCTTACCTTATTCATATTAGAAAAGTATTTTTATATGAAAGAAGCATCGAAGAATTCCAAAGAAATATATTCAAAAGGTTTATTCTTTGAGGCCAACTTCCATCACTTCTAGGGTGGTCCTTGAACCATAAGATAGAAAATTTTACCTTTAACAACTCAAGAAACTCAATGAGGCTAAAGTTCCTTTAAATATAACACATGCACCCATCTTCATAGAGAGGATCCTCTTGACCATAAAAGAGAGGTGGATTTAACCTTTGAAAGTCGAGAATGAAGTCCTTAGGTTGATCAACTAAAAATCCTGGTAATAGGGATCCATCCATAGATTCATCATGAATATCCACCAAAACTCTATGGGATTGAACACTAGGAAACCAGAAATCCATGAGATATGTAAAAACCAACTCTTAAATCCAATGTTACCAAAAATAAACACCCTCTCAAAATAAGGGAACCAATTCAAACATCCCAAATATATTTTACAGAAACCTACTAAACATCACTTAATAACCAAAACATCAAAAGTTTCCAAAAATGAAAAACCAAACATAAAATTCTTCCATAACATAGAAAAACAATACACCCAACTACTGGCTATCAAAAATCAAAATTTTCCTCTTGAAAACAATTTTGAAAAGATAAAAAAAATTGGGGATTTACACAATCACCAAGGGCATTCCTTAGATTATTACTCACATGAACATTCTTGTGCCACCTAGGGTACCATAAAATCATTACATACTTGGCACTCATCCTCCCATATCATCATCCAAACACTTTCCACCCATATCCATGCATGTGAGAACCCACAGAGATTCCAAAGGATAAAAAAACATTCATATTTTCTAAAAATATAAAATTCCAACCAATTTTCACAATGTTAACCCACTTCATATTTAATATTTATAAATATTTTCAAAATATCACTAACTACCATGTCATAAACCATTTTTAGATTACATGCCTCAAACCCTTGAATCATGCTCAAAAAGAAAATCAGCACAATTTCCATCCAAAAATCTATTTCATCTCATTAAAAACATTTTCAGCAACACAAAAAATCATATTTTTCAAAACAAATTTATTATTTTTAAACAACCAATTTTGATAAACCCTAGAAATAATTTTCCAAAAATACTATTTTCCAAGATATTCTTCAAAATTAAATTGAAAAATAAATTTCCATGTTTTGAGAAATCTAACCATTTCAACTAAAATCCCCCCTTTCACAATTCTAAAACCATAGTTTTCAAAATCGTTTTCCAAATCAAAGAGGATCCAAAAAAACTCACAAGGGGGAAACTAGCGCCAATGGGTAACTTGCCCATATGGTTGGCAGCCATATGCCAAAAACCCCACTATCATGGAGAGTCTTCTTGGACTATGTCCCTGCCTCTACATGGCTTTCCAAGCCCTACGAGCTCAGGAAGACCACTAACAAGACCCCTTTTCAAATCCCCATCACCAAACATTCCATAAGAACCAAAGAGACCAAATATAATAGGAATTACCGTGGAAACCAATGTATTGGTATAGAAAGTGTTGGAAAGAAACTCCCTCATACCTAAAACCCATGTTTTCGAGAGTCATACTCCTTCTATGTTGGCATCCCCTAATAAAATAGGGCACCATGAAAGAAAGGTCATCCAAATACTAACCTGATCTGATACAATTTTTTCATGAACCAATACGATTCGACCCCAAAATGGTAACCTAAAACATTCCATGTAAAGACCTGAAGGGAATTCCCAATCCCCACTGGATGGAAACTAGTTTCAAGCATCAACATAGAGAAAAAATCTATAAATTTCACCCAATATAAATAAATAAACAAAATAGAGAAAAGATTAAAAAAAATATCATAATACATATATCAACATCCAAAATGAACATCTTTTACACAAATATGAAAATACAAAATGACAATACAACAAAACCCAAACTAAACCTAATTACCATAAAATCTTCGTGCAACCTCTAGGGTTACCCTCCAATACAAAAACCAATCAATGCCCATGGTGATCAATACCAAGGTGGAACCTTCACCAAGGGATAAAAAAAAGAATGAACTATAAGTGTGAGTATTAATACTCAGTAGGAATTACCAAATATTATATTCCCAAGGTAATTATTTTAAAATAAAAAACATCAACTTTAGGTTTGAAATACATTATATAAAATTAAACTATTCCACATATTTTTCAAAGATAACCACACACGATAAATTTTCCCTTTTTCCATTAAAAGCCACATTCTTCTCCAAGGAGGAACCATATACATTATTAAAGAGAAAGGTGACATTCCATTTATAAAGGAAAGTGAAATAGTGAAAATAATTTACAAAACATTTTCCCGCAAAAATACATGAAAGCATTTTATCATTTTTTTCATAAAGCCACACTACTTAAGAAGTAAGAACAATAATCACAGATTAAGGGAAATGGAATAATAAGAACATAAGAGTATCCAACCAACCATATGTCTCAATTATCCACCATAAGTATCTATGTTCTTATAGAAATGGGGGAAAACAATGAGCTAATGTATAATCTATAACATACTATACATGTTGACTCATCCTGGAACGGTTTCCTTACTTGATGTCATCAAGTATTCCCACACACATAGCCACACCTTACATGGTACAAACTTAGGGGACTAATCCCACAGCAATAAAACTGAATATATCCCTATGTTATATCCCACTAACTAGTGTATAATCTAAGATAGATCATTAATTGTTCTAAAAAATTGATCACTATTCCATGTTACCATGTCAAGATGTATAAATGGGGTGAGAAAATAGATTCCAACTAAGAATGCAATAACATACACATATATAATAATCATTCACACAAGATGAATCACCCTGAGCCATCCCAAGGGACAACCTAATTCCTTTCAACCATTCAAGAACACGAGATCCTCTTAGCATGGGACTCCCAAAAAATTAGTCACAAATGTGTAAAAATATTTATCCAAAGAGTTTTTCAAGAGAACCATTTCCCCAAATTTCACAAAGTTCCAAACAGTCCTCAATTACACTTCACAAAACCATCATTTCTCAAAGAACCAAATCATATTTTCAAAAAGGGTGTAAACACACCATTTTCAAATTCAAAAACATTTTAAGAATATCTTTTAAACATCCACATAACTTTTTCAAGACAAATAAATTTTTATAAAAATTCCAAACGGGCCACAATCCACCGACTCATGTCAAACCACTTCGAGGATAAAATACAAATTTTATTTAAATACAAAAACACTTTGAAAACCCATTTAAGGGACCCAAATAATAATTTCTCATATCAAAATTATATTCAAAAATCCAAAACATTCTTTATATATCATAAATAAAATAAAATCCAAAAAGGTATTATAAAAAACAATTGGGGTACAATATTTAACCAAAAAATTAAATTTATCACATACAAAGGAATAAATCACCACTTTGGAAACCAAATAATTATTATAAGTTTCACAAATCAATATTTAGAACATGAGGAGGCTGAAAAATCATGAAACCAATTATTCTTAATTTAAAAATGAAAGTGAAAAGGAAAACCGACCTCAATACCATGACGATTCAATAATGCACACTCAAAACCACACCATGAAGGTTCCACGATCCAAGATCTACTAAGAGGAACCATAAATAAAAAAACAAACTAAAATCAACAGAAACAGGAACCCTCGGTTCGCATGTCCATAGGAAAAGATAAACTTAAGAGAAAATGGAAGGAGAAGGTGGATGTAGAAGGGTAGAAGAGGTTATCATGAGAAATATAGCCCCAAAATTTAAAGATACCCTAGATCATAATTGAGGAAGGAAGGAGGAATCATCAATAACAAGGTTGGAGGCCCATTATCATCGCATGAACCAGAGGGAGGAGAGGGGAGTTGTTTTGGGTAAAAAATACTTAGAGGGAAACATTGAAGGTTCATAATATTTAAGATCTGGGAACCATGCATAGTTTGGCCACATGGTTTACAAAACCATTCGCCAACCATGCACCCTTTACTGGACACACCTGGGCACCCAAACGTACATGCCTTATGGTTCCCAAACCATGAGTCAGTCATGCCAAATGGCATTTTATTGAGATAGAACCACTCTGCATGCTTTCCACATAGTTTGACTGACTTCACACAAGTAGTGTACCATGCTTTATCCACCAACCCTTAAGCTGCATGGTTTCCTAGAGCATGCCACATGGTTTACGCAAACCATGCGCCGACTGTGCACCAAGGGAAAAGCATCCCAAAACTCAAAATTTAAACCTATCAAACCTAAAACTCTAGAGACAAACCCAAGGATAAAATATAAAATGAATCTGAATCAAGAATAAAATCTAGGTGTGATTCAAAATGTATCTTTTTTGATAAAAATTGACATTAATTTTAGTAAAGAAACAAGTGGTATATTCAAAACTGAGAAAATCCATTCATATTATTTTGATAATTTAGTAAAATGATCAATATGTCATTTTTTATGTGTAGTAATAATAATCCCCCCAATCTGATACATGGTGTTCCTGGTATGACTCATAGTGTGTCTTTTTTTTTAAAAATTACATTAATTTTAGTAAAAAATGGAAGTGGCATACTGAAAACTAAAAAAAATCATTCATATTGTTTCTATAATTTATAAAAAAGGTTCCATAAGTAAATTTTATGTAATGAAATTTTCCACATCTTAATATGATGCACGTTGTGCCTAATATAACTCAAAGTGTTTGTTATCAGTTTAAAATTGACATTTTAGTTCAAATAGTGTGTAACTCATATAAAATTGAGAAAACATGACAGGACTGTCTCAATAATTTATTAAAATGTTTCATAATTCATGTTGGATGTTCAGGAATTAGTCTCATATCAACCTGACACATGATGTGACCGGTAATACAAAAAGTGAATGTTTCCATTTTAAAATATCATTTTATTAAAAAGGATAAGTGACATTCCGACAACCAAGAAAAAACATTTCAATTATTTTGATATAATAGGAAAATAATTTATAAGTCACTTATGACATGTACGAATCATACTTACCTCTGATTGATGCACCATGTGATCAGTATGACTCCATGTGCATATTTTTATTTAAAATTGACATTAATTTTAGTAAAAAAAGACAAGATAAATTCTCAAAACCATGAAAACACATTCTTATTGATTTTATACTAAAAGAAAACGATCTAGAAGTAATTTTTGGCATGTTGAAATCATCCAAAACTCAATACGACACATAGTGTAACTAGTATGACTCTAAGTGTGCCTTTTTTTAAATTAACATTAATTTTACTAAAAAGGAAAATGGAATACTCAAAAACAGGGAAACACATTCGTATTATTTTGATACTTTAGTAAAATGATCTATATGTCATTTTTTTGTGTAATAATCATACAAACCTCAATCTGATACATAGTGTGCTCGGTATTACTCTAATTGCATATTTCTATATAAAATTGATATTAATTTTAGTAAAAAATTCTAGTGACATATTCAAAAATGAGGAAACACATTCATATTGTTTTGATACTTTAGAGAATCTATTAATAAGAAATTTCCGATGTGTAGGAATCAACAAAAACTCAATCCAATGAATGGAGTGCCTGGTATAACTCAAAGTGTCCATTATCAAGTTAAAATTGACATTTTAGATCAAAAAGTGTGTTACTCATTGAAAACCACGAAAAATAACTTTGATTGTATTGATAATTTAAGAAATAAATCCATAAGTAATTTTTGATGGTAACGAATCAGGATCAAATTAAACTAATATATTATGTGACCAGTATGACTCAATGTGTATGTTTACTGTTTAAAATGACATTTTTTTCAAAAAGAAAAGTAAAATACTCAAAACCATGTAAAAACCATTGTATTTTTTTGATACATGAGAAAAATAATACCTATGTCATTTGTGACGTTTAGGAATCAACCGTACTTCAATATGATACATGGTGTGACTGGTATGATGCTAAGTGAGTCTTTTTATTTAAAATTGACATAAATATTAATAAAAAAGATGAGTAACATACTCAGAATCAAAAAAATTCTTTCATATTGCTTCAATAATTTAAAAAATTACCAATAAATCATTTGTGACATACATGAATCATCCACACATCAATCCAATACATGATGTGCCCGATATGACTCAAAGTGTATGTTACTATTTTAAAATTTACAATATAGCTCAAAAATTATGTTACTCATAGAAAAACAAGTAAACACACTATGATTATATTGATAATTTAGGAAAATGATTCATAATTTATTTTTGATGTGTAGGAATCAATCTCACATCAAACCAACACATGATGTGACATATATAACTCAATGTGTCTGTTTCCAATTTATAATGACATTTTAGTAAAAAAACTAACACACTCAAAAACAATCAAACACATTTGGATTGTTTTTATACCTTATTAAATATATCCATAAGTTATTTTCAATATATAGCATGTGAAAACACATTAATCTAACACACGATGTGGTTGGTATGACTCAATGTGTGTGTTTTAAATATATTTTTTCCATTTTATTTTAAAACGCACATTTCTTCGCCAAAATTGATAAAACATGCGGAGATTGTTTTATCATCATTTTATCTACTATTAATTAATTAATTTAATTATAATTTTTCTTGTACTTATTTAGTTAATTTTAATAGAGATAATTCTTGAAGACGAATAAGAAATGGTGTGAAGTGAAAAAATCAACCAGAAGTCAATATGATACATTATGTTCCTATTGTGAATCAAAGATTAGTTTAAAATTTACCTATTGTGTTTTATATATTTATTTATAATATTACTAAAAAAATATTTTTTTCCTATATAAGTGCATTATTTTTATTCATTTGGGGTTGTTTCTACGGCAATAGCATGACAAGGGTTTGTAGGATAAAGAAAAAGGAACATTGATGTCTTTGAATGTCTATGATAATTTTTAATTACTCATGTAATTGTACAAAATAATGTTTTTTATGTCTATACTAATTTATTTTTTTCTTCTATTGTTGTTTTAAATTTTATTTAAATTAGATTCTGTATATGTAACCTATTTTTGCTGTTGATTTTTATCCTGCGGTGGGTTATAAATTTAATAGGACACAGTTGCATAACCCTTTATCAACAATATTAATGGCACTGATAAAGGTATCCTTTATCAACACTATTGAAATAACTGATAAATGGTTCCATTTTTAGTGCATTTATAGCGTTGATAAAAGCCTAGGGAGTTTAATCGCACTTTGGTAGTCTGTGATTTTTTACGCTGATAATGGAAAATTTTAGCATAGTTGAAGTCCTATTGTTTTTTATTATTTTGGAACTGGGATAATGTCACCATGGATTTCATGATGGGAAAACCTATATCACATCGGGGGTAGTGACACTGTAATGGTGATCATAGATAGCATGAAATATGGTCCCCCATTTTATACCTTTTCGGGAGACCCTAATAGTATATGAGCTTGGGAGGCTCTACAATCATGAGATCATATGCCTCAATGGGGTTCCATGTTCAATATTATTAGATAGAGATACTCAGATCACATCATAGTTCTAGAAAGGGTTTCATAGGGCACTGGGTTTATTGGTACTACTAAGTATAGATTATCACCCACAGACCAACGGTCAATCCGATCATATGATAGAGGGTTTTGGCGACATGATCCGAGAATGCATCCTTGATTTTGGAGATTATTGGGAGAAACAATTACCTCTCATAGAGTTCTCTTACAACAAAAACTTCCCAGTGACAATATACATAGATCGTTATGAGGCCCTATATGGTAGGTCATTCCATTCACCCCTATGCTGTTTAGAGGTAGGAGAGGTAGAACTACCAAGTCCTCATCTCATTAAGGCGACTTCAGAATAGGTTTATCTTATTAAGAATAGGCTTTCTACAGCTCAGTCTAGACTGATGTCAAATGCCGATCATCACTGTCAACCACATGAGTTCAAGGTGGGGACTCAGGTTTTCTTATGAGTTTTTACAAGATCGGGGCATAAATTGATTCAAAAACAAGGGAAGTTATCTCATTGTTATGTCGAGACCTTTAGGGTTTTGGAGAGATTAATTCTAGTAATGACTTGGTTGTAGTTAACTTAGCAGTACTGGGCCATGAACGAAGTCTTGAACATATCCCAACTTCACAAATATCATTCTGATCCATCACATACTCTTTATCGTGAGGAGGTTGAGTCAGAGGTAGATGCATTATTTGAGGAGAATCCTATCTATATTGTTGATCAGGGAATTGTCTATCACTATGGATAGTTAGTTACTCTAGTATGGGTGCTATGAAAAAATAGTCATGTGTAGGAAAATACATGGGATTTGGAGGATGACTTACATGCCCAACGACGGTATTTATTCTCGAACGATGCTTGAAAACCCTTGGAAGGGAAATTTGGAAATGCAATGCTTTAAGGGGAGAATATTTTAAGATCCTGAACTTTTTATGAGGTATGGAACCCTTTTATTTTATATTTAATTCCTTTTTACTGACCTAATGTGAATTCCTAGTGAGGATATGGAGGAAATGGGGGTGTTTGTGTCTTGTTCGGGTCCCAGAACCTAGGTTTTTGGAGGAGGTATCTAGGTTGTACAGTTAGTAGAAATAGTAAAGCCCAGGCTGCATGGTTTGATAAAACCATACAGGTTGGTCCATCCCAATATTCCAGGATTCTTGGTTTGATGAAACTATGAAACTGTGGCCACACTCCCATGAACGTTCTATAGACTTCTTGACAGAGGAAAAATTAATAGTCATCGAATGGTTTTTTTAACCATGCACTATAACTGTGTGGGGTGTGTTTTGAGATAGTGAAGTGAACATGGTTGGTGCACAGCTTGGCCAAATGTGGGTGCAAACCATGCAACCCAGTAGTTATAGGGGAAATGACCATTTTTCACTTAATGCCTTAAATGTTGAACCCTATCCTTAATTACCTTATTTATCTAGAAGTGGACACCCATTCTCCTCATAGAAGCTCCCTTGGAAGCCAAGCATAAGATTTTCCATAACTATCCAATGTGGACTCAATATAAATCTCATTCAGTCTCGTTGGATGCATGATTGTAATTTATCTATTCAACTTAGGTCATGCATCATTTGACTTCATCTCGATGAAGTTATTTTGGTGGAGGATCTTATGCCCTATTTTCTTTGGTGTTCATTTGTTCTTCTATTTTATTCTGATATTGACCAAATAATAGGTAGATAATGGATGTGTTTTTTATGTAAAATTGAGGTATGTGGTCTATACCATATCCCTCAAAGTATTTCTATTTATATCTTGTTTCAATTGTCCCACCCACTGAACATTCAGGGAGATTCTTCCAAAATTAATTGAACCTTGGGATAATTGATAAATTTATTTCTATAAAATGCCCTAAAAATATTATATAATATTAAAGGTTGTTTTCCTAAACCGGAACTTCCCATGGTTTGAGTTCTAGATTTTTATCACCATTATTCCACCCTTGAGGTGCTTTGAGCTCTCCTTTTATAACTTATAATTGATTATGGTAATTAATAGAATCGTTAAAGGTTATAAGTACCATGCAGCACCTTTTCATACGAATATAAAATGTATTAAATGGTTAATTACAAGGATGGAATTTGAATATAAGGGGATTAATAAACTGATTAATGAATTGAATAATGAAATGATTAATGAGATGGGTATGTTGCTGATGGAGGGTTCATAGTATGGTACCGATGACCATCTTAGATTCCATGGAAATTTATACTCTATGGATCTGATTTACATAGGATTCCTTGAACTAATCCATGGACCCAATTACATGATTTACTTTATTTTTTATGATTCCATGTACATTTCTACTTTTTGGACCAGACAATCTGATAGGCTTCCTTGGATATTTCTACTCCTTGGATCCTGGTTACATGGCTTATTTGTATGCCTTGGAAATTTCTACTTCTTAGATCCTATCTATAAAGATTACATGGATGCCTTTTAATTTCTACTCCAAGGATCCAGTATAACCAGTTTACTTGACATTCTGGGATTCCATGGAAATTTATACTCCTTGGATCTGATAACCCTTTAGGATGCCTTGGATATTCCTAATCCTTAGATCCTAATTACATGTTCCACTTAGTTCACTATGTTTCCTCGGAAATTACTACTCCTTGGTTGTTGGCCCATGTTTTATTGACACATGATTACACACCATATGATACTTTCCATGCCTTACATATAGCCCATATGATTTAGTTTCTTGATCCCAGTGAGACTTTATGGACTGGATTGCATCACACATATTGTTATTACTTGTACACAAGTTATATCTATACACTACTTTAGATTATATGAACAGACTATACTTTTTGTAGACACCACCAGTGGGGTACTACTAAGTATTATTTAACACCATATTACGCCCACCTTTGGGTACCTGAACAAACATCATGGATGCAGGTGTGGATAGGGGAAAGTGCCCGCTTGATGATTCTAGATTGATTGTTGCATTGGATAAAGGGAACACATGACCATGATTTGGATCGTTATGTTATATAAGGATAGTTCCTTTTTGTTCTTTTTTTTACTTTTGATACATGTATTATTTTGGATGCCTATTTCTAGGTATTACGTGTCTTTTTTATAGTGCGTTGTGATCATTATTGTATATTAAACTAACATATGATATTACTTGGTTATTAATATGATAGTTTTTTACTATAGAACTGCTCAGTTACATGAAATGATTTTAATATTGATTTTTTTTATCATTATACTACTATTCTACACTCAAAACACAAGGGTATAGTATCCCAATTGTTCTACCATGGACCATCTCAAGTAGTCAGTCGCCACTGATGTACGGGGAGGCTGACTTGAGGCCATGTGGCTAACCAGATTTGGTTACAAATGATTGAACTGGGTCTGGGATGTTATAAAATATTTTTCATTATATAAAAATAACATGTCATATATTTTATTACCATTACCTTAATTGAAATATGATAATGTCGCTCGTGCATACTTGTGGATTACCACATCCATAAAGTGATGTGATTCTTTTTTCATTACCGAATAACATGGATGATATTTATAAGTCTATTTAAATAATTAATATTATATTTATGAGATGATAAGAATTCCCAAATGATATAATAACACTTTCCTTTTTTTCCATCATGATCATTGAAAAATGGAATCATACTCATTCGTATGTATGACCTACCATCCCGATGATTGTAATATAGTTAATTTTTCATAACCATATTACATGGTTTATTTTAAAAGTATAATTTATGTATAAAAATCATAATAATTTAATGATTGTTATTCTTTAGATGATGTAATAATAACAACTTTTACCGTAGTCAACCTACTTATTCCATTTTGGACATATCAAATGAAAATAATCAAAACACCTGACGTGAACTTAATTAATTAAGTAATTAAATATAAAATTGTAATAAATAAAATAATCTAAATAATAAAATTGACAAAGGTTCTTAATAAAGTAAATAATTGAATAATTATTAATATTCAAGATAATAAATAATGTACCTGATGAGTCATACTTGAGGTAAGGGATTTCGTCTCAATTTCCATTCATTGATGCATATTTTAATGTTATACACCATTTTATTTTATACGGTGTATATGATACAATTTTTATAAATTATATCATTAATCCTTTATAAATAGGGTATTTTATCTTAAAATTCATTTTAATTCATCCATAGGGATTTGATTCGACCATTACCATGTGGTAAGGTGTTTTATAACTCAAATTATTTTAATTGGGTTATAATACTTCTTCATTATCCTAGATATTCTAATATAACATTTATAAATAATTTTTAATATTTTATGTTTTATTTCCAATTATTTAATGTGCAATTACATTTGATACACATAATAAATTCATTGATTAATTCTCACTTTGATGGTATGATCATTATAAAAGATCTCATCTCAGTTTCCACTCAATTGATTCATATTTGGTACATTGAATTTAAATATTTTTTGTAAGGTGTATCTACTTACACTTTGATACATAATATCAGGGATTCATTTTTATGAATGGTATTTAATGATTCATTTTTAGTTATTTCTTCCATGAGTGTTATGATTCACAATTTTTCAAAGAAGAAAGGGTTTATTTCACAATCTCATCATTATTCAAGATTATTTATGTCCAATTCTCCAATGAGGGAATTATTTGAGACTTATATATTAAACAAAAACTATTTTAATATCCTATAATTATTATTATATATTAGTTGTCTTTCTTTCACATTCCACTATTTAAGTATACAAGATACCAAAATAATGTTTTTAAGTAAAACTTATTGTTTTCCTACTCGGTCAGGGATTTGTTTCTTCCATATCAATATCTTACCTAAAATTTTATAAATAATATTTATAATACTATATGATTATTTATTATAGAAAATTTTACCAATGTTTTATTTTTTTATATAATGGTTTTAAAGGAACATTCATATAGTTTTCCAAATACGGTACTTTTTAGAATTTTACAAAAACTATGTAAGGAATATTTTTTTAACAAACTCAACATTAAAAAAAATTCATACCAAAATGAGCCCTAATTTATTTTATTATTGGTTTATAAGTTTCCTTGATTCTTTTTGATGAAAAATGGTTTGACGAATATTTTATAAATTTATATTTTTAATAATGGGTTTCAAAATGAAAAGGTAATTTCCCTTAAGAATGTTTTAATGATATTTTTATAGTATATATATTCATCAATGATAAAAACACATTATTTTTATTATAATTTACTAGGGATATGTTTTATAATACCATCATTATTATTTCTCTAGATGGTTTATAATAAGTTTGATTCTATAAATGTTAACATTTTGTTTTATAGTTTTTCTATATGAATGATTTTGGTTTACTATGAATTTGAATATTAATCTCCCCTCTCATATAATAAATGCATTGAACTTAGTAAGTGATGTGTGGGGCCAGATATAGCCCGTTGATGAATTTTTTGGTATCATGAGACAAAATAGTTTGGTTATTTGTCTAATTCCTTAAACATTTATGTAAGATATCTTAGCAGGAGGCCTTTACAGTATGTTTATGATGTCTAGAATTATGAATTAAATCATTATAAGAATTGTTATTAATTTCATGTTATTATTTGGATAGTTATGATGTCCATGGATATGTTTCAAGCTCATGTGGTTATTTATGTGACATTATTAGATCAACATTTATTCCTTCCATATTATTACTCACACTCAAGTTAATGATTTAATGAAATGTGTTTTTATTTATTCAATATTACATATTGATTATAACTTATTTATTCTATGATAACTTCTTCTATTCACATTCCCTTAGTAATCATTTTATCTAACCATTAAATTTTTTCTTTTATCCAGGTTATGAATAAGAAAGAATTGAATGCGTTCAAGATTTCATAATTTTTTTACATTAATTATGTTATTATATCTTATTACTAATAAAAAATGAGAAACATGAACGTATTTGTTTATTCAATACTAATAAACCATTTTTAATTTTGGGATGTAATTTATTTTATCTATTGATAGTGTAATAAAGTGACCGTAGGCTCTAGGCTATTGGAGTCAGGGTCTTTAATGTTGGAATCCGAGGAAGTTTAGTAAAATCCTTAGGAACTAGATTCAGTAAAATTTATACTAGAGAATATAATCCTATGATAAACTATGAGGATATATACAATTATTGGATAAAATCATGAATTTTTTAGTAATGTAATGATTATGTGGTTATACTTGTAATAGATACCTATTTGGATACTACAAGTGGATTTTTCTATAAAAGATGCATCTTGGGGTAATAATCCTAAAAATAGTTGGTAGAGTATATCTAATCCATCATTTTGATTCATGGTGAGTGTGCCCTTATTTGGACCCTCATTTGACACTCCTGGGATATATTCTTATCTTAATTAAAATTTTATCTATGAAAAATTATGTTTAATTAAAGAATAGAACTTATGGAAACCTATGATATGCGATATTAATATCGTATAAACCTAAAGAGTCATGGGTTGATATGTTTAAAGGTATATATATATATCCCTTTTTATATTTTGTGTGATGGGAATTTAACATGATTAAGGATATTTTGGGAGACATGTATTGGAATACATCCCATTAGTTTAGTATATATTTTAGTGAAAAGGTTATTTGAAGAATAATATTTATTATTTTATAGAAAATGTTTAAAGGTATTGATATACTTTAGGGTTAATATGATCTTTGATGTTAATGTAATAATATTTAATTATGATTATTTTATTTTGTGGAAAAAATATGCTATATAGAAATCCTTATGTGTGAAAAAGTGATTTGATGATTAATGTTATTTTGAGGATTATCATCATATTTTTTGGAACATTATAGGAACTATAATAATATAGTTTTAGAAAAATGACAACTCATAAGCTTGGAGACAACCCGTCCCATCTAGGAAGGCCATTGGGGTTATACCCAAAATCGAAGGGCGATAAGGGTGCAATGCCTACCACTGGATTACATGGTTTCCTGGTTAGCATGACCTTGTTTTTGGTTAAATAGTTTCATTTTTTAATATCATGTTTATTTTGGGAAATATATTACTAGATCAAATATTTTTTATTTTCAGATTATTAATGTTTTTTAGGAGACATATTATTGGGATTAGTTATACATAACAATGATCACTAACATAAATTATTATTTGGGAAGAATGTTATCAATTTTTTGGAGGAGTAAGATGAATGGTATGAGAAAACATTTGAGGTTAAAATAATATTTAATGTGTAGGTTATTCGTGTCATTTTCGATATATGGTTATTTATTTATAGGATGATCTATGCTAAACCTTTTTTTTAATATTGAATTTAGAGATTAATGTATGATGTTTTATTCATTCTTGGTATTATATTAAATTTTACTAACCACTTTTCTTTTAGTAAATAAAATATGAATAGATTTTTAAGAACTCGGATCTTTTTTTTAGGTATGTTTTGCCTTTTTCTGGTGTTTTTGAGAAAAGAGGACTTTCTGGAAATTATTGAAGTACACACCGTGTACTTTATGGGTACAAGACGTGCACTTCCTCGCCATATAAGGCCATGTTCTAGCCATGTAGGGGCCACACACACGACCGTGTTAGGGTGTTTGTAGGCTGATTAAAGCGGAATACGGAAAATGTGAGTACGCACCGTGTACTCCAAAAGTACACGCCGTGTATTTTGTTTTTTTTCATTTAACGCACCGGGGTCACGTCTGATAGACATGACCATCTTCTTCTAGGCTTTCATTGTCCTAGAGAACCTATACAACCATAGATCTTAGAAAAACCCTCGATCCTCCGTCCGTCCTCCGATTAGAACACCATTGATTGCGTTGGAATCACATCGGTGAGTTCTCTCTTCTACTGGAACCTCATTTCATGATTCCTCATCTTTTCCAAGTTATCGTGGGTTGAATGTTTTACACATTTTCAGAGATATTAGACATTCTAAGGATATTCAAGCCTCGTGCTTCAAGCATATTTATCTACTAACTTCGAGGTTGGTGGTTTGTGCCTTTCTATATAAATTCTTTGAGTATTATGTGCAATTGTTCCCAATACCCTTGAACGGCGTATTTCGCATTTACAGTTTTATCCCTTTTTTCCCTGCTATGCTTTTAGGCTTGTGTAGAGGATAATTGTAAGTGAATAGGGTTAATTTATATGTTATCGATGTGTTTTCCCATGCTTATATTTTTTATGACTGTTTGGTCTAGTTTTTTCTATTAGGCTATTGTCAGTTGCCATGCCTAGTATTTTAGGATGGTGTGACTTTTATTCTGACATGTTGTTATGTTGTAGACTACTAGCCAAGTATTTCTTGATGTTTACTTAGGCTGTTATGCGATGCAATACTTTCTGATTTTAGACAGGGCTGTGAGAACCTAGAGTAATAGACCATAGGGAGAATGGACGTAAGTGCTTCCCTGGAGTGTCTTTATAATTTACGATGTGAGACCACAGGGGAAACTGACGTTGAGTGCTTCCTTAGAGAGTCTGTTGTTCCTCGACGTGGGCCACAGAGAGAATGTGGCGTAAGTGCTTCCCTAGAGTGCCTTTAGTACCGATATGAGACTATAGGGGGAATTGATAGTGAGTGCTTCCTCAGAGAGTCTATACATTAGCTAAACCAGAGGGGTGAGACTATGTGTGCTTCCTAGAGGGTTGCTTTCTTCTACTAGGTAAGACTAGAGGGGATAGGCTGTGAGTACTTCCCAGAGGGTTACCTGTTTGTGTAATCTACTTTGATTAGTTGTTTCTTGATAATTGGACTATGGATTGTTTTCTGGTGAGTACTTTTCTATTTACTACTTTTAGTACTTTTACCTGCCATATATTCACTGACTGTTAGGCATAGATCTTTGGGTGGTTGCCTACTAGGATTTATTCTCACACCCTTCTTGGGTCATGCTTTTGGGCCCAAACAGATTATATTTTTGCAGGTATTGATAAGGGTAATCTCCCTTCAACATCAAGTTCTTGATTGATGTGGAGATGGAGAGCATGGTACCATGCTATTGCTTGCGATGTTGAGGAGTTTATCTGCTTTCTTTTTCACTTTGGGTTAGAATTGTTGTATTCAGTATTGTGACTTGTTTCGATGTTTTCCTAGACATATATGTAGCATGCATCATTTATATATATTTAACTGCTCCTGTTGTTTCTTTATCAGTCTTCCGCTGTTACTGTTGTTTGGTATTATTACTGCTTCGGCTACTATATATCTGTTTACTTCCACTGTGTACTCTGCCAATGAGGGCATAGTTTCCCCACTATCAAACCCAAGGCCCTCACTACTAATCGGCAGCCTCTGGCGTTCGTGGAAATGCACTTGAGGCCATGTGACCAACCGGGTACGGGGCGCCTCTGGGTGGCTTCTGGAACCGGGATGTTACAAAGTGGTATTAGAGGATTTCATTTCACTTGAATTACTGTTTGGAGCCTTTATCCAGGGATAGGAAGGAATAGGTACATGGTAATAACTTATGCCCAAGAGTAGCTAACCCGTGTATAGGGAAAATCCAATCTGGCTCATTTATTTCAATTTTTCTATTTTCCATTTTTACAGTTGATTTGATTTCACCATTGGGTGATTCTCATGTTTTGTACGGTTGTCGTTGATGTTATCGAGGTTCTATTTCTGTCGCAACCTGATAGGATGAGGGTATTCCATCTCATGCATTATATAGGCACTTGCTAGAAATCACATGTCATGCATTCTTTCCATGTCATCTAGGATGCATTAGCAATTGCATGTTTTTGTGATAGATGTTGTGTAGAATATACATGTTGTTGTGATAGATGCCTTGATAAAAATATGTGCTTCTTGTTAGAGCATTGATTGTGTGAGGTTTTATTTGAATGAATGAAAATATTTGGATCTTGAGGTGTTATGGGCCCCCATGGACCTGAATATGGTGGATCATTGACTTGTTTACCTTGTTTGTAACTTGTTAAAGATGCCAAACTTCGATTCACAGGGAGTATGGACCCTCAAGGATCGGAATTTGGAACTTCTAGTGTTCATTTCTGTGTTTTATGGGCTCCGGAGTAGTTTCTAAGTCTTACTGTCTAGAAAAACCCAGAATACACACCATGTAATTTTGACCACATGCCATGTGTTATTCTGTTCTGGAAGAAACAATTTTTCTTATGTACACACCATATACTTTATATACACTCCGTTTAGTCTCTAACCATGTCAAAGGTCATGTGGTTAGAGACATGGGATAGGGAAAATCTTGTGGGAACACACCTCGTACCGGTTGTGCACACCATGTAGGGTAATCCTAGGAACTCGTCCCTGTAACTAACAACATGGGTCGGGGGAGTATCTTCTTATTCACACTGTGTCAGGTTTGAACACGCCGTGTAGTATAACCCAGGTACCTGACCGTGTCACTAACAACACGGGTCGGTGTCATCCTTCCTCATACATGCTGTGTCCGTCAGAAACACACCGTGTAGTGTCTGCTATGTAGTCAGCTGTGTAGCTAACCACACGGTATGTTGGGACATCTTAATATAGGTCATGTCCATCTAGAACACGCTGTGTAGTGTGACCTGGGTACACAGGTCGTGTCACTAACAACACGGGCCAGGTGAATCTTGTTGAGTGAACATCATGTCTACCTTGAACACGCCTTGAAGTTTGGTCTTAGGAGAGTCGTGTGGATTATCCTTGTAGAAGGACTCAGGCTGGGGAAGAGGATTCAGGTACATGTCATGTGTTAGAATAATAAGACATGTGTTTGGGGTGTTACACGGCCAATTTTGGAAATATTACATGCCCATGTAAATGACTTAAGGGAACACGCCATGTAGTCTTTATACACATTGTGTAGTGTTTATACACGTCGTGTAGTCATGTATTGTAAAACATGGATGATTTCTTTATCAAATTCCGTTCTTACGCTCCTAGTTTCAAGTCCTTGTTAATGTTGATCTAAGGTGTGTGTTTTAACTTGCAGAGTCAAGGCACTGAGATGTCCTCCGGTTGTACACCAGTTGCCAAGCAGAGATCAGACGCCAGATATAGCTGATCAGGGACTTCCAATAGATCCTCTTGTCATACCAGTCTTGGCACCAGCCATCATACCTAAAACAAGAGCCGATGCTTAGTTCAAGGAAAGATTATTGAGGATGATGAAGACCTTCCAGGGAACTCTACCTCCTACCACATCTATGGAAGACCTGAGGTGGGTTTTCAAACAACAGCATCCTCCCATCTTTTCAGGGGAAGGAGGACCTTGGGCAGTAGAGTCAAGGCTATAAGCCATGTTGATGATCTTTGAGCATCTGGAGACGCCTACCCAGAGGAGGGTCAAGATCTCTACCTATATGCTTCAGGATTCCACCAAGATATTTTGGGATGTGATCTCACAGGTGGTTCACTAGTAGGTTATGTCTTGGGAGGAGTTTGAGTGCATCTTCTATGACTACTTCTATCCAGAGTCCCTGAGGGCCCACCAGGCCTGGGAGTTCATGAGTCCGATTCACATCCATCACTTCTATCATCAAACAGACATTGATCACGGAGTGCAATCTGAGGGATTCTAGAGTTGTGAGCTTGGGCGGCTTGGCATCTGGAGTTATCATCCCTCCTACTGACAGTAGGAAGCGCCACATTGAGTCTTTGTGTGGTGATTCGAGGAGGTGAGACACATCTTCTGGTGGCCCGGTGGTATTCTACCAGTGCAGGAAGAGTGGGAATACCAGGCCGCAGTTCTAGAGAGACCTAGTGGAGTGTCTATCATGCGGCAAGATGGGTCACCTTCATCGCTTCTTTCAGGTCTTCTCACCGGCAGCTGCTGATAGGGGTTCTTCTTTGAGTCCGTCTTCGGGAGAAGTGCCACCAATTTCTCATCAGTCTAGGAACTGGAGTTCTTCCGGTCGTTCAAGCTGAGGTGGAGGTCATGGCCATGGTGTTCAGTCGCCATTCTTTTAGCGACAACATAGTACATCAGCTCAGAGTGGTCAGGCAGGGTCACAGGGCCGTGGAGCAGGCCAGACCTTTGTAGTGGAGCAGACCCAAACGAAGCAGGATCCCAGACCTTCTACAGTTTGAGGTATGATCCTAGTTGCCTCATTTTTATATTCATCACTTTTAGATACAGGGGATTCCCATAGCTTTATATTTGTTACTGTCGTGGAGAGCCTTGGGCTCTGTATCGTCTTTTCTATTGATATCTTGATTCTAGACACTCCATTGGGGACTAGAACAGCTAGTGTACGACAGTTCAAGGAGTTACCTCTAGGGATTGGTGGGTGTCACTTCTTATAAGATCTCTATGTCCTAGAGATGATGGGCTATGATTTCATTCTTGGAATGGGCTGGCTAGTTCCCTTCCAGGAAGTTATCGAATGTTATCGTTGTAGGGTGAGTTTCATATCACCAGAGGGTGGATCTTTTCTTTATAAGGGTGAGTGGGATGTCCAAGAGAGCTGAGAAGGTACAGAGCATCATGGGTTAGGAGGAGATACATCCCAGATTGCTAGCCTATATCGGGATGACCAGGGGACTTTACAAATGAACTTTCCTCCAGTGGTGGATCGTTTCAGGGATGTCTTTCTAGAATACTTTTTAGGTTTTCCTCCAGAGAGAGAGGTGGAATTTTCGATTGAGCTTGTGTCAAGTGCATCGCCAGTGTCCATTCCTCCTTATAGGATGACTACACCTCAGTTGCAAGAGCTCAAGAAGCAGTTGAAGGAGTTTCAGGAAAAGGTTTTCATCCAACCCAGAACTTCTCCATGGGGTTCGCATGTTATGTTTGCGAAGAAGGTAGATGGTACCCTCAGGCTTTGTGTGGATTATCGGAAGTTGAACCAATTGATGGTCAAGAACCGATATCCCTTGCCCAGGATCGATGATCTCTTTGATCATCTTTGAGGATCCCGAGTGTTCACAATGATTGAATTGAGGTCCGGTTATCATCATTTGCATGTTATACCATCAGATATACCTCTTACGGCCTTCTGGAGTAGGTATGGTCTATAGGAGTATATGGTTATGTCGTTCGGTCTCACGAACGCACTAGAAGTTTTCATAGCACTGATGAGCCGAGTGTTCCATACATACTTGGATTCCTTCGTGGTTGTTTTCATGAATGATACCTTGGTGTACTCTCACACTCGAAACGACCATGCTACACACCTTGAGATCGTTTTGAGTACACTGAGAGAGCATCAGTTATACGCTAAACTCTCAAAATTCCACTTTTGGATGGACCAGATTCACTTTGTGGGTCATGTTATCTCAGAGATAGGAGTATCAGTAGTCCCATAGAAAGTGAGAGTGGTAGTTTCCTTGGAGAAACCGAAGAAAATCTTTGAGGTGCGGAGTTTTCTAGGGATGGATGGTTACTACAAAGGCTTTATTCTAGACTTTTCACATTTAGCAGCACCGCTGACAGGTCTGACCAAGAAGGATGAGATGTTCTTATGGTCAAATTCTTGTGAGTCAGCCTTTCATGAGCTGAAAGAAAGGCTTACTTCAGCACTAATACTAGTCTTGTCAGAGTTGGGAAAGAGCTACATTGTTTACTGTGATGCTTCAGGTATCGGGCAGGGAGCTGTGCTTATGCAAGGAGATGGAGTCGTTGCGTACGGGTCCCGGCAGTTGAGGCCACATGAGAGGAACTACCCGATGCACGATCTAGAGTTGACAGCTATTGTTCATCCCTTGCACTATTGAAGACATTACCTTTTGGGTTAGAATTTTGTTTTTTTCACTGACCACAAGAGTCTCAAGTACATCTTCACTCAGCGTGATCTGAATTTGAGATAGTGAAGGTGGGTTCTGTACCTTTAGTCCTTTAATTTTGAGCTTTCCTATATGCCGGGTAAGGGCCACGCAATGGCTGATGCATTGAGTAGGAGGACTCAGATACAGGCAATTCAGGAGGCCAGTAGTGAGTGGAAACTTATGGCTATGTACTCTAAGATGCATTTGGAGGAGCATAACAGACAGGGGAAGACTATTCTATCTTTCGTAGTTGTTAACTATATGCTTCTTGACCGAGTTTGAATGAGGCCGCTATCATATTCTGAAGGCCTAGTCCTATGGGAGAGTGTGTCAGGAGAGGACCCTATTACTAGATGTACCGTAGGTGAGGATGAGATCTTGCATTTCCAGGGACGTGTATGGGTGCCAGCAGATATACGTGAGGAGCTTATGTGAGATTTTCATTCCTCAGTTTGGGCAGTTTATCCTGGTGTCACCAAGATGTACCGTGATCTACACCATCAGTATTGGTGGCCAGGAAAGAAGAGGGATGTTACTGGTTTCGTCACGAGGTGTTCCACTTGTCAGCAGGTGAAAGCGAAGCATCAGTGAACATCATGGCTTTTACAGCAATTACCCGTTGCCGAATGGATGTGGAACGACATCGTGATGGATTTCATGACAAGGTTGTCAAATTATCTTCAAGGGAATGATGTAGTATGGGTTTTCATTGACAGGATTAGAAAGTTCGCTCACTTCTTACCGATCAAGGAGACCTTATGTGTTGATGAGCTGGAAAAGTTGTACATCTGTGAGATTGTACATCTACATGGAGTTCCTCACATCATTGTTTTATACAGAGATGCTCATTTTACTTCTCGGGTCTGGCAGGGGCTTCAGAAGGTTTTGGGTACATAGCTACTTTTTTGTATAGCATAACATCCCCAGACAGATGGCTAGTCCAGGCGTGCGATTCAGGTTCATGAGGACATGCTCCGAGCATGCATTCTGGATTTTAGAGGTTATTGGGAGAAACATATACCTCTTGTGGAGTTTTCCTACAACAATAGTTTTCAAGAAACAATTCATATGGAACCTTAGGGGAATTGTACGGTAGGCCATGCCGATCACCCTTTTGTTGGTCAGATGCAGGAGAGGATACTTTACTGAGACCTCATCTTGTTCAGGAGACCACGGAGCAGATAGAGTTGATTCGGAAGAGGATGGCTACTGCACAGTCTCGTCAGAAGTCTTATGCTGATCAGTAGAGACGACCTCTAGAGTTCAGGGTCGGGGATCAGGTTTTCCTACATGTCACACCGAGGTTGGGTCACAAGAGGATCAGGAGATAGGGTAAGCTTTCACCGAGGAACGTCGGAACATTTGAGGTGTTGGAGAGAGTTGTTCCAGTTGCCTATCGTTTGCAGTTACCTCAGAGGTATCGGGCTATGCACGACATTTTCCACATTTCTTAGCTCCGAAATTACTTTTCAGACCCGTCTCATGCTTTCCAACATGAGGAAGTCGAGTTGGAGGTGGATGCATCTTTTGAGGATCATTCTATATGGATTATTGATCGCAATACGATGGTTCTCTGTGGTCGGTCTGTTCCTCTGGTACGGGTGTTATGGCAGCACGGGCGAGTACAGGATGAGACTTAGGAGAGGGAGGTCAATGTACGATCATAGTGGCCTGATTTGTTTGGGGTTTCTTCTTCTACACCGCACTAGGAATTTCGGGGACAAATTTCTTTAAGGGGGGAAGTTTGTAAGAACCCAGATCTTCTTTTCTGGTATGTTTTTCATTTTTCTGGAGTTTTTGAGAAAAGGGGAGTTTTTGGAAATTTTTGATGTGCACGTCGTGAACATTATGAGTACATGCTGTGTACATACTTACCACAGAAGGTCGTGTGCTGGCCATGTAGGGGCCACTCACACGGCCATGTTAGGGTGTTTGGAGGCTGCTTAAAGCAGATTACAGAAAAGGCGAGTACACGATGTGTACTCTAAAAGTACCCACCATGTATTTTTTATTTTTCATTAAACGCACCGTGGTCACATCTGATGGACAGAATTGTCTTCTTCTAGGATTTCTTCATCTGATAGAACTCGCACGGCCGCAGATCTTCTACGAACCCCCGAGCATTCGTCTGTCCTCTGATTCGAACACTGTTGATTGTGTTGGAATCGCATCGGTGAGTTCTCTCTTCTGCTAGAACCTCGTTTCATGATTCCTCGTATTCTCCAAGTTATCATGGGTTGAACCTTTTACATGTTTCGTAGTTCTTTGACATTATAAGGAGATTAAATCCTTGTGGTTCATGTATATTGATCTCTTAATGTCAAGGTAGGTGGTTTGTGCCTTTCTGTAGAAAGTCATTGAGTATTCTGTGAAATTGTGCCCAATACCCTTGAACGGAGTACTGTGCATTTACTGTTTTAGCACTATTGTTTTCCTGCTATGCTTGTAGGCTTGTGTAGAGGATAATTGTATGTGAATAGGGTTAATTTCTATGTTATGGATGTGTTTTCCCTTTATTATACTGTTTATGACTGTTTGGTCTAGATTTTCCTATTAGGCCATTGCCAGTTTCCATGCCTACTGTTGTAGTATGGTTTGAATTTTATTCTGACATACTATTACATTGTATACTTCTATCCAAGTAGTTCTTGAGGTTTACTTTGGCCGTTACACGATGCGATACTTTTTTATTTTATATAGGGTTGTGAGAACCTAGTATAGTAGACCATAGGGATAATGGACGTAAGGGCTTCTCCGGAGTGTCTTTATAATTTACGATGTAAGACCACAGGGGGAATTGGCATTGAGTGCTTCCTCAGAGACTTTGTAGTTCCAAGACGTGGCCCATAGAGGGAATGTGACATAAGTGCTTCCCTAAAGCGCCTTTAGTACCGATACAAGACTATAGGCAGAACTGACATTGAGTGTTTCCTCAAAGATTCTATACTTTAGCTGAACCATAGGGGTGAGACTGTGTGTGCTTCCCAGAGGGTTTCTTGATCTACTAGGTAGGACCAGAGAGGATAGGTTGTGAGTACTTTCGAGAGGGTTACCTATTTGTGTTATCTGCTTTTATTAGATGTTACATGATAATTGGAATGTGGATTATTTACTGCTGAGTACTTTTCTGTTTACTGCTTTTTATACTTTTACCTTCCATATATTCACTGACTGTTAGGCACAGATCTTCAGGTGGTTGCCTACTGGTATTTAGTCTCACACCCTATTTGGGTCATGCTTTTTGGACCAAATAGATTATATTTGTTGCAGGTATAGATAAGGGAAATCACCCTTCTACTTCAGGTTCTTGATTGCTGTGGAGCTGGGGAGCATGGGACCAAACTATAGCTTGCGATGCTGGGGGGTTTATCTGCTTTCTTTTGCACATTGGTTTAGCACAATTGTATTCAGCATTGTGACTTGTTCGGTTGTTTTCCTAGACATATATGTATCATTAATCATTTATATATATATCTTCTCCAGTTGTTTCATTATCAGTCTTTCGTTGTTACTGTTGTTTTGTATTATTACTTCTTCCGCTATTGTATATCAGTTTACACCCGCTGTTTACTCTGCCAATGAGGGCATAATTTCCCCACTATCACACCCAAGTCCCTCACTGTTAGTCGGTAGCCTATGGCATTTGAGGAAATTCACTTGAGGCCATGAGACCAACCGGGTATGGGCACCTCTTGGTGGCTTCCGGAACTGGGAAGTTACAATATTGTTATTCGGTTATGGATTATGTGATACGTTTGAAGTTTATTTTAGTGCTTCATGCATGAAAAAATCATCTTGAATACTCATCATTTGTATAAAACGGTGATATTGAAGTGAATATTTATTAAATGATGAAATTATAATTCTCATGTAAGTATATTTACTTATGTCGAGATTCATTATGGTAAAATAATTCATTCATGTTAGTGAAAGGATACTGAAAAAATGGTATCCTAGCACTTTATTTCTGATGAATTGATTATAATGCCCCTACCATTAAATGGTTTGTTTCTATTAAATACATTCAATTCATTAGATAACCTATATTTCATTATTCACTAAGTATCTATGAAACAAAACTTGGTTATTATAGGAGATAGTCATAACCTATCTATTAAACTGAAATTTTCCACTTCCCTCTTTTGAATTTCAAAAAACGGACATACACGGTTGTGATCAAGGTGATATTTGGAGCCTGATAGAATCAACATAATTTTTAGTGAATAGTAGCATACCCTTTTTAATAGTAATGTGACCCTTATAAATGGTAACCTTACCCATGAAAGTGTAAATAAAATTTAGGCTCTATAAAAATGAAGATGAGTATTTTAAGTGTTGGTATTTTTCGATTAAATGATATTTTTAATTAAAAATTTAATTTCTCTTATTTAGAAAATTATTTTTGAAAAATGGAGTTAATTTTTGGATTCTACACATCAAAAAATGGTTCGGGTGAATTTCTGAGATTATTCTGAAATACTTGAATTTTTCTGAATAGTATAATACATTAATTTACCGTATAAATATATTATAATTTAAATCCACTATTACTAACATCATGAGTGATGTAAGAACCCAAATATAGAACTGACATGCACTTATTACTTTTATAGGTCATGGATAACCCACTATTTATTGTCTTTTTGAGAAATAATAAATTAATAAATATAATATTAAGAAAACCCTCCTCCCCGCGACTATATAAACCACTCCGCACCCCCTCTTCCTCTCACACCACTGAAGTTTGAAGCCTTGACCATGTTCTACAAATTAAACTTCCCAAGCCCCCCATCCTCATGTCCAAGACCTTCTGATCTCACCAAAAGGCCAAAAACGAATGCCATAAGAAGATTCTCAAGGAGGAGTACTCAAGAGGTGAACCTCTCTTCCTTTTTCATTCAACTTCTTCTACAAGTTCCATTATTTTGTTTCTCTCTCTTAACCTCCCCTCTTCCAAATTCTATGATAATTCTAGTACCTTACATGAACTAGAATTTAATAATTATAAAATAATATTTCATCATCATCTCTTTTTTCCCCTCCTCTTATACTAAAAATTAAAACACCGTCCGAGATGTGTTAATTTATCACATTCTAGGACGATGAGTTTTCAATTTATATTAATATATTAAAGAATATTCATGAAACATTTTTAATGGTATAACCAGATCATAATATATTTATTTTATTTTATTTATTGTTCTATAAATCCTTACACACTCATAATATAAAATAATAACACAAAACAAGTTTATTGTGCACAAAACTGCCCAGTTAATCCAAGCGTTTAACCTTAACTGTTATCTAATGAGTCATCCTCATGGTATATAACCAAAATCATTATAAGATAATTTATATATCTATAATTTAACTAATAATATATAATTCAGTATGTTTAAACACATTTCAAATGGACTTTCATTCAGGAATACAAGTAAACTGATCATGAAAACCAAGGAAGAAAATGCTTCCAAAACAAAAAAAATTAACCTATTAAACCCATAAAAGGCCATGAAAGAACATAATAAGGTTAAACTAAATCAATTCAATGTAGATGAGGTTTTATAATTATTAATTTATGAAGAAAAATTTTATTATACAGGTTATTAAGATCAATCGAAGAACACATTTGGGCATAATGTAAGGGGTTTCTCGTCTCACTTTTAATTCCATGAGATTTCCATTGTTCACCACTTTTTCCTTGTATGTGATGTATGTGTACTGCCATTTTACATATAATATAATTATTCTATTTATATTCATGGTATTATGTGATTCATTTGGGGATTATTAAATTTTTTTCATACGATTTGATTTATTACAATGTGGTAAGGGGCTTTGTCTCGATTTCCATTTTATTGAGACTTACTTGGTATTGTGAACATAATCTTTAATATGTGGTGTGTATACTTTCCCTTTGAGGTGATTTTTCATTTAAAATTATAATTATTTTAATCATCCATTTTCTTTTACCATGGATATGTTAATTTCCTTAAGTCGTATACCATTTCACATACGATGTTTATTTTGAATGCTATTTTAACTGGGGAAATATTGATGAATCTGTATCCTCTATTCAATAAGGATGTCAAAAAGGAATATTTTTCATGTATCAAATCTATGTATAAAAATTTATTTGGACTTTAAATGAGGGGTGAGGCGTGCTATAGCCCCTCGATACATTTATGGGTCTTATGATACAAATCAAATGGCGGCAACCCCTTTAAGTTTTTTTGAAAAATGAAATTAGATGGGTATCAAACCACAGACTTAAACCATTTTTAAGGTATAGTGGAATCATGTGCCAGGTACATGATGTCCAATTAATAATAATTCTTTTATTAATTTACAGTTATTACTATCTATGAGGTTCTCACTATGACAAAATCTGTGGATGCAGTTTCATTCTAAGTTTATTAATGGTGTGTGTTTTCATTTATTCACCATGCCATATTGACTATACCAATTTGATTATGATTAAATTATTGTTGATTTATGTTTCTGCTATTTTTATCCCTTACTGAGCATTTTAGCCCACCCATTTCATTTGTTTACCTTTAACACGTTATAAAAAGGAGACCATTTATTGAGTTCTTATGGATGCAGATTATTAGTTTTTGTTATGTATTGTTTTTTTACCTTTCCCACAGTAATATGAGTTACATATATGTATATAGTTTCTTCAAGACTACTTAACTGATCATTCCTTTGTGATTTCATTCGTTGTAATCATACAAATGTAATAAGTAATGCACCGGATCTGGGATTCTGGGGTTGGGGTGTTATAGTTTGTATCAAAATAAGTTGGGTAGAAAACATCAAATCTACATTTAGAAAACATAGTTTTGAGGAAATAACCCTAAGATAGACTTTGAGGATATGTACAGAGTAATATCCTGGAATTTGTTTATGGTGGAGACTATGTGGATCATTCAAGAAAATACATCCCTATCTTAATTCTACAAGTGGACATGGTTCTGGCACAGATTTACCTAGGAGTAACAACTCTGACAAGGAGTTTCGAGCTTGAACCGGGGTATCCTGGTACATGAAAACCGGCCTTAATGCAAACATGGTTTGACAATATCATGGGATATGTCTATGATAATTCACATTTTCTTTACAAACCATTATGAAGTATTTAAAAGTAAATTGAAACAATGTTTATGATTATGAGATTAGTTGTGCATAAATTTTCAGATAATGTTATGTTTTTTCTAGTTATAAATTATGAATTTTTTCCTATTATAGTGTATTCCATTGTTTAGTAATGGTTTCTAATTGAAGACGGGGAATCAATACCCCTGTAAAATGTAGGGATTTCCCCACTGAGAATTTCAACACTTTCAATGTTGGTGGAGATCAGATCATGACCATATTGGGACAACATACTTAGGTTGTGATGAATAACCATTCTAAAACTATAGTAGATCATTTCATACTCCAGAATCCCCCATCATTTAGCGAGACTACTAATCCTGTGGTTTCAGAGTAGTGGGTCAATTCCCCTGAAAAAATATTTATGGCATTAATATGAAATGAAAATGAAATGGTAGTACTGGAAGTATATTACATCATGGGTGATGCTGATCAATGGTATTCCTTGATCTTGAATACCATGGAGGAATAATAAATAGAAGATATGGAACGGAGAAATTTTAGGTAAATATTCTTCGACAAATATTTCCCTCGTGAGCGATGAAATTAAATTAAGATGAAATTCCATAGCTTAAAGCAAAGGGAAGAAGAGAGTGTTGAAGAGTATAATGATACCTTCATAAGATAATCTAGGTATACTATATATTATGTATGTGATTTGGAAGATAATATTTATAATTTCTTTGAAGGTCTTAAGCCAAGACATTGAAGGTTACCTACTTCTCAAACATTTTCATCATAAGATGAAATTGTTTTAAGTGACATAAAAACAGAGAAGGAATTTTCTAGATCAAATTTCTTCAATGGAAATAAAGATAAGAAGAGGAATTATAATAAACATGGAATATCTAAAACTCCAATAGATAATAATGGAAGGAAGTAATTTCCCTTATAAGCGAACTGTGGAAAGAATCATCTTGGGAAATTCTTAAAAGGCATGAGAGTTTTCTATAAGTGTGTAAAAAAGCATCATCGATCTAGTGAATGCAAGGGGAAGTGACAAGAAAATGATGTTCAATTCTATAATTATAGAGATATGGGAAAATATAGAAATGTGTGTCTCAAGTGCCAAGGAAACTTTCCTTAGAAAAATCCGCAAGATCATGGTAAAGCTTATGCAATTACCACCATAGTGGTCGAAGTTACTAATGATGTAGTGGTAGGTACTTTAATTGTTTCCTTAAACATTGCCAATGCATTATTTGATTATAGATCATCACATTAATTTTTATCATCCCATTTTTCTAAGAAAATTATACATGCCCAATTTTTTTAATAAATGATTTTTCAGTAAAAACTCATAGGGGATGTATCACTACAACAAAGATGTGTCGAGCAGTCCCCTCATGAAATATAAACGTGCTTTAGTTTCTAACCTTATCCTCATACCAATGATTGAATTTAATATAATTCATGGTGTTAATTGGTGGTAAAATTATGATTCAAAGATCAATTGAAAGAAAAAGGAAGTTACAATTTTTTGAATGGTTTAGAATCCCTTATATTTATACTAGATACCTCACAATCTAATTCTTATCTAGATCCACCCCTGTAGCTCTACTGAATGAAATTATTAGGGTGGAAGAGAACACAATATCTATGGGCGAGGAAAGAAATATTCAAATTAAAGATGTACCTATTTTTCTAGAATAAATTGATGTATTTCCATATGATTTACCTCAACATCCTCTAGAGTGGGAGGTTGAGTTCTCTATTGATTTAATTCCTGGTATAAGACCTATATCAAAGACTCCCTGTAGAATGGACACTGTGGAATTAGTGGAGCTAATGAAACAACCAGAGGAATTGAGTGAAAATGGATTTATTCGACCTAGTGTCTCTCTATGGGGATTCTCAGTCCTCTTTGTCAAGAAGAAAGATAGATCCATGTGGATATGCATTGATTACAAGGAAATCAATGATATTACAATAAAGAAAAAGTATCATCTACCATAGATGGATGATTTATTTTATCAACTTCATGGAACCCAATATTTTTTTGAAGATTTACCTTTGATATGGATATCATCATCTCTGTGTGATGAAGGAAGATATTCGAAAGACAACATTTTGAACCAGGTATGGGAATTATGAGTTTACAGTAATGCCTTTTGGAATGACTAATTAACCCTCTATTTTCATGGATCTAATGAATATAGTTTTCAAAGAATATCTTGAGGACTTTTTTTTGGGTATTTATTGATGATATCCTGGTATACTTCAAAATATACAGAGTCCATGAGAATCAATTTCAGATTATTCTAAAAACTATTAGAAGAAATGAATTATATGGGAATTTTAGCAAGTGTGAATTTTGAATTCAATCAGTTTCTTTCTTGTCCATATTGTCTCTAAGTATGGAATCATAGTTGATCCTGTGAAGAAGAAAGCAATACAAGAATGGCCCATGCCAATGAACATATCTGAGTTAAGTGTTTTTATTGGCTTATCAGGATACTATCGATGTTTTGTTCATAATTTCACCTAACTGGATAACCTACTAACCAAGCTCACACATAATGGGGTTAAGTTTGAATGGATGAAAGAATGTACAGAATGTTTTGATGAATTGAATGTAAGATTGGTCAATTGTCCAATTTTTACTCTTACATATGGAAATGATAGATTCAGGATATACAATGATGCATCAAAGAATGGACTGGGTTGAATCCTTAGGAAAAATGATAAAGATATTTCTTATGTATCAAGGGAGTTGAAGACTCATGATCAAAATTATACAACTCGTGATACTGAGTTAGCAGTTGTAATATTTTCTCTAAAAATTTGAATACATTATCTCTACAGTGAAATATGTGAGATATATAAAGATCACAAGAGTTTGAAATACATTTTTACATAGAAAAATCTAAACATGAGGAAAATGAGATAGTTTGAGTTACTCAAGGATTATAATTGTTCAATACACTACCACATAGAAAAGGAAATTAAGGTGACAGATTCTTTAAGAAAGAAAGATCATGGACTTCTAACCGAAATGGGGATCGAGAGAGATCCTATATTCATGGATCTAATAAAGATAGATATGGGAATTGTTATGGAAGGGGAAAAATATTTCATCTTTAAAATTATATCTAAACCATATTTACTAGAGAATATAAAAAAGCTCTCAATCCGATGATGAGAATCTACAAAAGAAAATTAATGCTATTAAGAACGGACAATTGTTAGACTTTGTGTATGTGGATGGAGTTCTAAAATTTGGGAATGGGTTATTCATTCCATTAGTACCTATGATAAAAGGGAACTATTCGATGGTGCTCATAGCTCAGATTCCCCTATAAACCCTGGTAGAACTAAGATGTATCGATATCTGAAGGAACATTTTTGATGGGATAACATGAAGCGAGAAATTGCTAACTATGTGTCAAGGTGTCTAGTTTGTCAACAAGTGAAGGCTGAGAGACAACATCCTAAAGGAGACATGAAACATCTACATATTCCTATGTGGAAGTGGGATGACATTATAATGGATGTTTTCATAGGAATACTGAGGAAAACGAGAAGGAATGATGCAATATACGTAACTATTGATCATCTAAAAAAATCAACACATTTCCTTTCTATAAGAGAGGATTTACCACTAGATCGGATGGAAAGAGTATATATTAATGAATTTGTAAAACTTCATGGTGCACCTCTATTTATTGTGTCCGATCGAGATCCCCGATTTACATCAAAATCTTTGAAAAGTCTCTAGAAGTCTTTGGATACTGAGCTTCATATGAGTACTCATTATCACCCCCAAATAAATGGACAGTCTGAAAGGAATATTCAAACACAGAAAGACATATTGATATCATTATATCTTGAATTTCATGGTGTGTCGGATCAATAATTTCCTTTTGTGTAATTTTCCTACAATAATAGTTTCCATTATAGCATTCATATGGCATCATATGAACCATTAGATGGTTAGAGGTGTTGAACTCCAAATTGTTGGGATGATGTTAGTGAGAGGGAACTTATAGTCCCAGAAAATATTAAAGAGACAACTAAAAAGGTAAATAAAATTAAGGCCCTTTTTAAAGCATCCTAATGAAGGAAAAAAGATTTATTTTGATAACCAGATTATGGATTTGGATTTTCATGTAGGAGATCATGTCTTTTTAAAAGTATATCTGTGGAAGGGTGTCGTAAGGTTCAGTAAGAAAGGGAAACTGAGCCCTTGTTACATTAGACCATTTGAGATTATAGAATGAATTGGATCTGTATCATACCATTGATCAATGATACCAAGTCTCCCCAAAGTTTATAATTTGTTCCATGTGTTGTTTTTAAATAAATATATGCCAAACCCAATGCATGTACTCACCTATAATGAAATAGATTTGGAACCTAATTTTCTATAATGTGAAGTGTCTATCAAGATTCGTGACACCAGAGAGAAAGTATTGAGAAATCAGATGACTCATATGGTAATGGTTATTTGGAGAAATGATAAAATGGAGGAGGAAACATGTGAACCTGGGGATGTTATGAAAAAGAACCACCCACATATTTTTAAAGGGCTTTAATTTTGAGGAAGAAATTTCCAAAGGAGGGAAGAATATAACACGCTAATAATTTTATGGAATGTTTCTCTTAAATAATATTAATTCATTATATATATTTTATTGCATGAATCATTGAGTCTTTTTGAAACAACACTTGGTTATTATTGGAGATAGTCATAACCAATCCATTAAACATAAATGTTCCACTTCTACGTTTTGAATTTCAAAAAACAGACAGACACAGTTGTGATCAGAGTGATATTTGGAGTCTTATATAATCAACTTAAATTTTAGTGAGTATTAACTTACCCTTATAAATTGTAATATGAACCTTATGAATGTTAACCTTTCCCACGAAAGTGAAAATAAAATCTAGGCACCATAATAATGAATATGGATCTTTTAAAGTAGAATTCTTCTTAACAGGGGGAGTTTTATAGATATGGGAAACCATATCTCTCTAAGAATCATGAAAAGATTAGGTTCGCAAACCCCTCACTTCATCTTCTTCATGGAAGATATGTACCTTGAAACCATGAGATTTGACTCCCACCTTTTTTAGAGTCATGACCATGAGCGATGAGGATTTTCTGCTATGAACAATGATGAAAGACCGAACGATGAAGCTAATAATCACTTGACAGAGAGTAGGAGCAAAGACATCTCTTTTATAGATGCGCACAAAGGAAGTGACCAGAAAAAAGAACTTCTATCAACAAGGCCACATCTATTCAAGAAGTTTGACGATGGAGGCTACTCGGTTGTAGCAGACCCCATGGCACTTCAACAACATGCGACTCTCTGCAAATTCTCCATCATGGGTCATGTTTCATACTTGAAAGGTGATCTCCCCTGGACTCTAACCAGCTTAAATCATAGAATTGCTAGTTGTTGGGGTTTTTTGAATAGAAACTGGTTCCCATAGCTCACGGGTACTTTCACATCTTATTTCACACTCAATATGATCTCAAAAAAGTATGGAAATTAGGAAATATCTAACTTATGCCTGACTTACTTAGGATTTCTTAATGGGATTTTGCCTTTAATACACACACCCATAGGAACAAAATGGAACAGGTGTGGGTTAGATTTCATGGATTAAACTGGTATTTTTGTCATCCTGATATACTAAATGATATTGTCTCTTGTATTGGATTACCCCTGAAAATTGACCAATGAACTCGAAATGCTGATTTGGGATTATTTGGGAGGGTAATGGTAGAGGTAAACCTTACTACCCCCTTCCTAACTCAATAATATTTAATTCCAAAGATTATAAAACATAAATTAGGATAGAATATGAATGAAAACCACCCTTCTTTGAAATTTGAAAACTCGTTGACCACACCACACCCAATTGCACGGTGATTAGGAAACAAGTGGTCCAACCACTAGAAAATGATTGGATGGAAATAAGAAATTATAAAAAAGGTAATCCATCCAGTTTGGATTTTCTAGAAACATAAAAAAGGGGAATAAGTTATGGGTATAAAAGACCAATAAAACATCAAAAGCTATGAATATTTCGAAACCTTCATGGGCTGAACTTATAGAAGAAGACGAAAACAATGGGAAACATCTTCTTAATGAAATAGAAGACATAGTGATGGAGGTATGAAAAAAACAATTATAAATTGATTATGGAAAGATATAAATAGGTGAGGGTTCCTCACAACACAATGCCTCAGTTATTGCTAAGCATAGAGCCTCTGGTGAAACTCAACAAACAACAGATGTATTGTCTAAAGGCAATAAACATGAAATATCTCTTGGGAATCTTGTTAGTGTACTAAATAATGCAAGAACAAAAAAAATAACAAGATACTAATCTGGGTAAAGAAGCCAAGTGCTTCTCTTTTAGAAACCTCAAAATAATCAGGTGAAAATTCTGAGACCCTTCAGAATGGGGCCCGGTAGAATTTGATTGATCCTGGTCGGAATCAGCACAAGCCCAATGTGGGTGCAAAACTGGATAGTTATAGGTTAGGAGGCTATCCAGAACAACCACCAGGACTGGAAGAACTCAAGATTCCTAAACCAATGGAAGATGTAAACTTAGATCTCCCCCTAGTGGATCCCCTAAATCCTGATGGCTCTGGTCTGCTGAACAACACTACTACCTCATTGGTATTGCAATAGAACCACAGGGAACTGGAAAACACCTTTGCACTTCCTTCACGCTTTGAGAAGACCTCTAAAAATTCCTCAAGTATTTCTCAATGAGGACTCTCTATTGCAACTACTTTTTGTATACCCCTTCTAGACTTGGATAGTCAATCAATAGATCAATTTTAGTCAAATGATCCTACCCTCGAGCCTCTAATTTCCAAAAAACTGAGCAGTCAAGTTGGTAATGAAAAAATTGACAACAAAATCACTTTGAACTCACTTATGAAGGGTTGTAATAACACTGTTTTCTCAAGCATCCCTTCAAATGATTCGAAAAGTAGCCAGAAAAAAATAACAACACAAATCCTACCAAATAGAATAGAAGATCTACTAGGAAAAAAGGATCTAAAAATACAAAAAAGGGAGTTCTAACTCAAAACATAGGCTCAAATAAAGATTATTTTCTGGAATTGTTAGGGAATTGCCAACTCTAACACCCTCCCTGTCTTAAAAAGTATGTTTAACACTCACTGTCCTATTTTATTTTCTATTGCTGAACCAAAAGACAATTTTTCTTCTAAATATCATCACTTATGTAATCATGGATATTCCTTTGTTGGTGCAAAAAAAACTCTTCTTTAGTTGATACACTATGGATTTTTTCACACTTCTCTATTCCAAAGATCCATATTGTTAACATCTCTGAGAAAGCCTTCACCTGTGAGTTTTTCTCTAAGGGACTTCCATTTTTTGCTTCTTTTTTATGCCAAGAACAGATACCAAGAAAGAAGGGCCCTATTGGATTTTCTCACTTCTCTAGGTACCATCATCTACTCTCCTTGGTTAGTTATTGGAGATTTTAATTCTATTCTCAATTCAAATGAGAAAATTGGCCCCTCACATGCTATGATCTCCACAAGATAATTCAAATCCAATATGGAAGACAATAATCTCATTGAAATTAATCTTACGAGTGCCAAATAAAATTGATATAGGAATCATTACAACAAGATGGATTTCTATAAATTGGATAGAGCCTTCACGAATGCTACTGATTTAGATTTTTGGAACACCATCACTAGCACCACACTTCACAAGCTCCATTCTGACCACCATCATATTCTGGTCATTCTCTTATCTGACATTTTTAGATGTACTCTTCTTTTTAGATTCAATAATTCTTGGTTCAACAACACTGAATGCACCAACATCATCAAAATATTTTGGCTCTCTATGACACATTACAATGATAATTTTTTTTCTTTTACAAACTAAAATCTATTAAACAGATGCTTAAAGGTTAGTATAGCCTTAATTATAAAAAAATCAATAAAGTTATCATTCTCCATGAGAATGAGCTAAACCAACTCGAAACCCACAGCACTAGATCTGATTTTAACATTGATCCAAATCTTGAAATTAACACCTAATTAAAGCTCAATTCCTTGCTCAATTTTAAGTAGAAAATGAAGAAGCTACCCTTCAAAGTCAAATGGATTTCTGACGGTGGTATAAATATTAAATTTTATAACTCTCTTCAAAGAACTCATAGAGCATATACGTCTCTTTTCACTTTTCATGATGGATACAACATTTTAGACAATGAAGATGAAATTGCTAATCATATTGTCACTTAATTTGAAACAATTTTCAATGGCCCTGATAACAACAAGGATATCTTAACAAGGATCATTATGATGGTGGTCTCTGATGAATATAACACCTTTCTTTTGAACACTCTTCTAGATCATGAAATTAAATATGTGTTCTTCCGTTTAAATCCTAATAGTTCCCCCGGACCTGACAGCTTTAATAATGGTTTCTTCCAACACTACTGGGATATATTTCAAGCTGATGTTTGAAAACTTGTCAAATACTTTTTCACCAATGGTTTTCTTCCTCATGTTCAAAATGCACAATTCCTCCCTCTAATACCCAAAGTTGACAATGCTTCTGAGATTCATCAGTTTAGGCCCATCACTCTCATCAACACTATTTACAAAATTATTACAAAAATAACCGACAACTTTCTCTTGCTCATCACAGATAAAATAGTCTCCTAGAATCAATTTGGTTTTATCAAAATTAGAACCATCCATAATTTCATTTGCCTTGTATCGAAGTGTTTTATCTCTTTAAACAAAGTTAATAGAGGGGGTAATATTGCCTTTAATCTTGACATTAAAAAATCTTTTGATACAATAGACTGGATTTTTATCTTTAAGGTGCTTCAATCTTTCGGCTTTAGTAATTCTTTCTTCAGTACTCTTAGAACCTTATTCAATTTTTCATCCATTAATATTCTGATCAATGGATCCCCCAGAGGTTACTACAAATGCACTAAAGGTATAAGATAGGGGATCCCCTCTCTGCCATCTTTTTCTCCATTGTGAAGGATTATCTTAGTAGTTTACTCACTAGTATTGTTGATCAAAATAAATTCAATCCCATTCACGTGTTACACAATATGAATGCTCCCACTCACCTATTATATGTTGATGATATAATCCTTTTTCTTCAAGGCGATAAAAGAAACATTTGAACCCTCAAAAAAGCTCTTTATCACTATGAGGAGATCTCTGGACAAGTGATTATTTGGAACAAATCTTCTATCTTCTTTGGGAAAAATTTTCCTCCTAATATAAAATGAAACATTACAAAATATTTAGGTATAAAGTAAGGATATCCTCATTTAAAATTCCTAGGTGTCCCCATATTCTTGGGAAGACCTAAAGCTTCATATTTCTTTGAAATTTTCACCCAGGTCAGAAACCAACTTTATTCTTGGAAGGGAAAATCTCTTTCTAAGGAAGGTAGGATTTGTCTTGTTAAATCAAATATTTTCTCAAAAATGGTCTACTCTATGATGGTCTATAAGTGGCCTATTGGTCTTATTAAACAAATAAACACCACTATTAAAAATTTAGTTTGGACATGAAGCACGATGTAAAGGAAACTTATCACCATACCTTGGTCAAACTATTGCAAACCCATTGATAAAGGAGGCATTAGCCTAAAAAATCTCAAACACTTTAATGAGGCGCTTCAACCCAGACTCACTTTGGATCTCCTTCATATAAATTCTAATTCAATTATTTTCTTAAAATATATTTCTTGAAAGGCTTAAAAAAAGTAAATAAACTTTTATTTCCTCCTCTATCTGGCCTTCTATAAAATTGTCCTTTTCTTCCATTATGAATAATGCATGGTAGATGGTCTCTAAAGACTCTACCTTGAACATTTGGTTTGATAATTGGACTGGAACCCCCTAATTTCTAGAACTACTCTTGGAAAAAATCCTAAGAACACCACCATATCCATCAAAGATTTACTTTTATCTCATAATGATAATATTCCTAAAAACAACAAGAATTTCATTGATACAGATAATTTCCCCATCTCTGATGATTTCTTAGTCCAGGAACCTCCCCACAATGGAATTCTTAACTCAAAAAAACTAATAAAAACACCTTTCTGGAAACTCTGAAACTGATTTTGGGTGGATTAAGCACTTTGAAAAACCTTGGATAAAACCTTCAAGGTTTACCCTCATTTGGAGACTTATTCACAACAAGATCCCAACTAATGATCGACTCCAATTGTATGGTATTAAACACTGTTCCAAATGTTGTCTCTGCAACCAACACAGCGACGATGCCAATCATCTATTTATTTCATGTTCCACTGATTCTGCTCTTTGGAATTATATTTTTGGCATTTTTAATTGTAGGTGGATTATACAAAACTCTATCAAATCTCAATTAAAGGGGTGTGAAGAGATGGATAATTCTCAACAGATTAAGAATATTTTCCTTGCTGCTGTTGTAGAGCTCTACCATGTGATCCGGTATGATAGAAATTCTCTTATTAATAATAATTTCTCCTTAAGTCATGATGCAGGGCTTATGAGGATACTTATTTCCATACATGAAGCTACTTAGATCCAAAAGGGAAACTTCCACAACACGGTGCATGATTTTGGAATTCTGCGGTGTCTCTGTATTGATGGCAATTACTGCAAACTGTGTTGCACTATCGAAGTCGTTTGGCATTCCGCTCTTCTTGGATGGATTAAAGTAAACATGGATGGTGCTTCTAATGGAAATCTGAGCCCTGTAGGTTGTGGAGGAGTATTTAGGAATAATGATAGTCAGATCCTTGGATTCTTCTATGGGAGCTGTGGTACTACCTCTTCTCTGGAAGCTAAAATGATGATCATGATTCATGCTATTTCCTTTTCCAATAAACATGGTTGGACCAACCATCGGAATGAGAGTGACTCGACCACCATTATACAAGCCGTTTGGAATGGTGTGATTCACCTTGCATGGTCGATCACCACTCCCTGGATGAGTTGTATCTGCACTCTTCTTGATAGCAACTACATCATCATGCACACTTATCACGAAGCTAACACGGTTGTTGATGGCCTTGTGAATAAGGGGATTAATCATGATATAACCTGGGTTGACAATCTTCCTGCTGATCTAATCCCCTTTAATCCCAAATATTGTAATATGTTTCCATCTTTTAGACTCTTGTAGCCCTTTTCCTAAAAATAATTTTGCCTTGGTCTTCTGGTCAGGCACCACCTTCTTCTAAAAAATGAGTCTTTTACGTTGTCACGACCCGTTCTTGGGGCCCGTGCCGTGACTACCCCAAGCCTGTCTTCCGTAGGCCATGGGCTGGCGACTAGCACCAAAGATGTAATTCCCGATAACTAGGAAGGCATTGCCTTTATAAAAGTAACAAAACACCACAGAGTACAGGTAGAAGTAAAACACCAAGTACCAAAAGGAAGTGCTAAAAATTAAATGGGCCAGAATACAAACCCAATCGAAAGTACAGCTACAACTGAAAGAAATTAAAACAAAGACAAGCAGATGGAAGATGATAGAAGCATCTCCTGGGTTGTCCTCCTCAGATCCTACCTGAAGGGTAGGTACAGATATCGTAGCTCCTAAATCGTCCACCACAGATCCTACCTGAAGGGTAGGTAAAAATATCCTCCGCAACGCTCTTGCCCATCAACCTCCTCCAAGTGTCGCCTCACAGTGAAGTCCACCACCGGATACTATCTGGTCGTGAGGTCCACCTACGGGTACCGTCCAGTCCTCAAACACTCGGCCTCTGTCTTCGTTGCCCGTCGTCTGCAACCAACACAACGAGGTGCGGTCATAGCCCGTGTAGGGGTGAGTATAACGATACTCAGTAGGGACCCCGAGACCCTCAAGGTCTCCCTAAATCCAACAAGGATAACCACAAAGAAGATCTCAACAGATAACCTCTACTTAGGTATATGCCCATACATATACCCAAGTTATCAAGTAACACATCTCAATCATGAGGAAACACAAAGATTATGAAATCAATGGATAACCACTACCCAGGTATATGCCCATACATATACCTAAGTTGTCAAGTGACCCATCTCAATCATGAGGTAAACAAAAAGGACATAGACTCGACTCAACTAGGATTTTATTCATGATGTCGAAACCACGGCTGCTGGAGAAATCCTACTCTGTTGAGTACAGTGGGCCTGCTGCTATAACCAAGCGTGCCCTACTAAACTTGGACTGCTGTAGTACTCCACCTGTCGGGTACTATGGGCCTGATTCTAAAACCAAGAACTTGCCACCATGGGTCTGCCACTACAACCAAGCGCTCCCCCTCATAGGCTCTAGAGGTACTTCTTCTGTTGAGTATCGTGGGTCTGCCGCAACAACCAAGAGCTCCTCCGTCGTGGGTCTGCCGCTACAACCAAGTGCTCTCCCTCATAGCCTCTAGAGGTAATCCTTCTATTGAGTACCGCGGGTCTGCTGCTCCAACCAAGAGCTCCTCCTCCATGGGTCTCCTACTGCAACCAAGCGCTCCCCATTGTGCTATCCGGAACACACCGAGACGATAGATCAGTAGTCGTCAAGTCTCAGCAAGCTACTAGGTCTCTGCACTCTGGTAGCTCGCCACCGGGAGGGTCTTCTCCACAAGCTACTGTTCAATATGAAAAGTATCATGAAGTTCCATGAAGAAGTATCCTAAAGGACTGCCTCGTCATAGGGCTCTCAAGTCAATAGACGGCGCGTCTGTCGGACGCCCGGTCTGTGAGTTACTAGCCTTTTCGTCCCAGGGGCCCGGTTGGTTTCATGTGTGAACCAACATGGTTGTATCTCGACTATACCCTGAACTCTCATAGGGTGTGCTCAAAGGGACTGTTTCTCAATGTGATCACCAACGCCGCAGACGGTTCGTCAAACGGACGTCTGGTCTGAAAGTTATCAGCTTTTCCGTTCCATGGGCCCGGTTGGATTTTGGGTGCAATCCAACCTGACCACTATCCAACTGCATCCAAAACTTAGGCGAAGTATTCAAAATGTTTAATCTCATCAAGAGGAATCCAACAAAGTTGACGACACGTCAATCGGACGTCCGGAGCTCGAGATATAAGCGTTTCCGCTCTGAGGGATCGGTTGGTTTCGTATTCGAACCAACCTGGCCGTATTCAATGTTCTCTGAAACCTTGACTGTAATATAACGAAATTACCGTCTCGATCCAAGGATCGCATTGCAACAGACAGTGCATTGATCGGGGGTCCGTAGCCCAGATATGGGCATTTGAACGAAAATAGCCCGAGAATAGGGGGTTCGGGCCCGAACCGACCCGACCCGAGACCCCCCTGGGTCGGCCTGAACCGGGTCGACCCGAACCGGGTCCGGGTCCGGCCCAATAGGGCGCATCCTGGCCCGGTGGGCGTGGCCAGGCCGGTTGGCCGGCCGCGCTGTCGCGGCCGCATGGCCGCTCGGCTGTCCGGCTGAGCAGATAGGGGGGAGGGGTGCGGTTGCCCCCCCGTGAAAAAAGCCGCGGCCCCCATGTGGGGGCCGCTCCCTGTCAGCGACGCGGCGACCCGACGCACCTCCCTTGGTCCCGCGTGGCCGCGAGATCCACCGCCTCCTATCGGCCGGCCGGTGCTGGCCGCTGCCGCCGTCCGCCTGTGCCACCTTGCTGGCGTGGCGAGCCGACGGGATCTTCTGCGGACCACCGGACGTGCTCCGGTGGTCTGTTTGGCCTTCCATCTTCACCAGCGGTCCTCCCAGGACCGGCCCTTCACTGCGAAGACCTCATAATGCCTTTGAGGCCCGCTTCGTCGTCGCCTGTTGATCCGTGCACAACGATCAACCAGCAGAGTCTTTGAATCGCCTCCGTGGCCCCGACTCCGGCTGCGGTTTCGTTCGGCCTCAACGGCGTGGCGCGACGGCGCCGCGCTTCTTCGTCGCGTTCTTCCTTATTTCCATGCGGTGCCATTGCACCGTGCCACCTTTGTTCGTGCTGCAATGAACAAAACAAAAAAGTGGGGAGGAGGGTAAGTCGTGTTTGTGCGGTCCAACCTCCTCCTGTTAAGTTGATAACAAGCAGCTCAAAAGATGAATAACGACAAGGATTTTTCATGAACAAAAAACAACAACATCTACCTCAATCGTCATCGAGCGGGGGTTCGTCGAGGAAAGGGACGTCGCGGAATTGCTCGCCGCGGAAGAAGGAGGATTTTCGCGTCACGGAGGAACGGTGTCTCCCTTCCTTTGACACGGAAAGAAATAATTAGGAGATGCGCGTCGGGTCGCCGATCTCCGCGGAAGGCGTCTCTCACAGTTGTCCGTCGTCGGAGGTCGGTGTTCTTTGTGTTCTTCGTCGAGGAGGAAGAACTTCAAGAACTTGAGCGAAATCTCCCAAGCCTCTCAACCCAACAACCCTTAATAAAATAAGAGTTTGTATTATTTTATTTCTCAAGCCATACGTTTTGAAATTCAAAAACGAAATAATCAATTAAGTGAATTAATTACAATGTTCAGACCGCCAAATTAATTGAGGCGTTTTATAAACAGAAAAACGTCTGGGTTGACTTCCACTTAATAGGGTTGTGGGTGCGTTACCCTATTAAAGGAGGGGGGTTTAGGAAGAAAAGAAACGGTGGGGATCGTGTGGGACCCACCTCACAAATGTCCTACCAAGTGGGTAAGATATTGTGGGTCCCACTCCAATCACTAATCTTAGGTTAAACAACTTTAAGTAAAATAAAAATTGGTCACACCTTTTTTATTTTATTCCTTTACTTCACCCAAAAAAAATTAAAAACTACACCCAAGCAAACGCAACTCCAAAAAAGGTGTTTCTAAGCAATTACCGGTGCTGTGATTCCATCAGTGCCCTTAGAATTCGATTCTGAGCACCAGTTCAAATGTTATAAATACCCGCTCGTTCGTTCACTGAACGTACCTGAGCTAAACTTTGGAAAATGATTCCGGGCACACCAGGCCTCGGAATCAGGTGCTGTCAGAAACTAAGTTCTTGTAAAATCCCAAAGAAATTAAGAAAAAAAAATTCCTTGGAATTTCTGGGTCTTTACATTACTCCCACCTACGGGCTTTACGTCCCCGTAAAGCTTTAACACAAACTAGGGATACAAAAGCAGTACTGAGCACGCATCTGAGCCTCCCGCTCCCATGTGCTCACCTGGAGGTTCCTGTACTGCCAGAGAAAGCACACCCAAGGAATCAACCGTCCTCGTAGGATCCACTCCTGTCATTCCTCATTCCCCACTGGAACCTCCGTGAGGGTCTCCCCATCGCCCAAGTCCATCTCCACATGGTAGATGAAATGCGAAGGGTCGAGCTCGTATCTCCTCAGCTGAGATACATGGAAGTCGTCGTGCACCTGGTGCAATTGAGGTTGGTGGGTCAAGCGGTAAACCACCTCGCCTACCCTGTTGAGGACCTATAAAGGTCCGTTGAACCTAGGAGATAACTTGTCACCTCAGCCACATCTATGTAACTCACGTCGAGGTGAGACCCATAGGGAAATGTGGTCACCAGCCTCAAACTCTAGTGGTCTCCGCCTCCTGTCAGCACAATACTTTTGCCGGCTCTGAGCTGTCCTCATCCGCTCTTGGATGACTTGGACCTTTCTGGTCCTACAAGAGTTGCTGAGATTTCTTCTTTGCCGATAATAGAAATCTGGTATCATCCACTGCATGAACCACGTTCTTCACCTAATACAGTCAATCCCGACATGGATGATACTAATCCAATCCAAAGATGACGTCGTAAGGCCTCGACGCTACTACCAAGAGATCCAACTGTTACTCTCGCCTCTAAGGGTTGATTCACACTGTTGGCGTTATTGTGTGGTTACTGGGTCTCCTCCAGTAGGTATCTCAAAGTGAGGGTCAAGTCATGGGTTTTTAAACCGGAACCTCTTAATAACAACATAAAGAGAGGATAGGAAGGTAAACACCACAAGAAAGGTGTCTTTTATTACTGCAGCTCAAAGTATAAAGACACAAAGCATCTACAAACAAACATCAACAAAGATAGATGCAACATGAACAAAAGTCTCCAGGTCTGGAGCTTGTCCCGCTCTTGTCCATCTGCTCCCAGAGCTCCATGTTCGTAGGCCTCAGCTGCCTGAAGCTGAGCTCTCTCATGTCCACCTATTCCCTGCGGTCGGGGTGGACCTCCTGGTGGTGGTGGTGGAAACACTTCGAAGCTTCGTCCACCTCCAACTGCATGTCCAGCTCCCCTGCCTCGGTCTCCCACTCCTTGTGTTCCGCCTCGATCGAACCTTTGCCTCTACCTGGGAGGTCCTTCGTTCATCTTCTGGTCATCTGTATGGCGGGTTGGACAGTCACAAGCCATGTGACCAACCCCGCCATAGGAGTAACACTTTCCGCTCAGGGTAAGTCGTTGTCCACCTCGGGTTCCTCGCACAAACAATCTGATGTCATGCGGTCAACTACCTGTAGGTCTAGTCCTCTTGCACCTCTGCATCATCTGTCTACTGCCCGCTGTAGAAGACTCTACCGCATGCCGCTAGTGGTGGGTCCTGCTGTTGGAGACTGCTCATCAAGGAAACTCTACACTAAGAGGGCTCGCTCCAACACCCCTGTCTGTGTCGGAATGCTGTGAGAAACAACTGAAGCTCCGATCTCTCGCCTGAGCCCCTGCTCGAAGGTTTGGGCCCTGAAGAATCGGTACCGTACCACATCCGTGGAATATCGCAAGAGATCGGTAAACCTCACTGCGTACTGGGCTACTGTCATGCTGCCCTGCCGCAGCTATAGTAGCTCTTGGATGCGCACCGCACGGAGGGTGGCTGGGGTGAACTCTGAGCAGAAAAGGCTCTCAAAGTCCGTCCAAAGGAGAGATGCCTCGTCATGCACCTGGAGAATCAAGCTCCACCATCTTCCTGCTGCCGCGTGCAGGAGGCTCGCTGCAAGGACCACCATAAGGTCAGCTGGTGTCCCTACCATACGGAAAACTCATACAACTGCCTCCAGCCAATCCTCGACTGCCTGAGGATCTGTCTCCCCACGAAACCTGGGCGGTCGCTGACGCTGAAACTCATGCAGTGCACTAAGGCGACATGCACCGTCAGCGGCTGGGGCTTGTAGCATCAGTGGCTCGGTGGGTAGAGGTACCTTCGGTGCCTTTGTTGTCAAAGGGCCATGTACCGAGGCCTCGTCGCTCGGTGGGCTGTCGTTCCGCACAACGCTCGGATCCCTAGCTGGCTGCCGTCGTGGGGACATCCTAAAAAGAAACAGGTGCGCCACGGTTAAACAGTACACCTAGTGAGCTGACACAATGTAATCACAAAGAAAACATGAAACACACATGCAATCAATGTTTTCGTGCATTAAGTTAGAAATCAGAAGTCAGGGTCCTGGTGTACGGATACGTCGGCCGCCGCACCAACACTGGACTCCATGGACTGATAACCACACCCAATACCCTTAACATTATTGCTTCACATAGAAGAAAGATTAGAGTTCAATGCTCCATCGCAGAACCGAACTCCTCTGATAAAAATTTGTCACAACCCGTCCTCGGGGCCCATGTCGTGACTACCCCAAGCCCGCCTTCCATAGGCCAGGGGCTGGAGACTAGCACCAAAGGCGTAAATCCCGATAACTGGGAAGGCGTTGACTTTATAAAAGTAACAAAACACCATAGAGTACAAGAGGAAGTAAAACACCAAGTACAAAAAAGGAAGTGTTGAAAAGTAAATGGGACAGAATACAAACCCAATCGAAATTACAGCTACAACTGAAAAAAAAGTACAACAAAGACAAGCAGCTGGAAGAAGATAGAAGCAGCTCCTGGGTCTTCCTCCTTGGATCCTACCTGAAGGGTAGGTACAGATAGCGCAGCTCCTGAATTGTCCACCACGGATCCTACCTGATGGGTAGGTACAGATAGCCTCCGCAATGCTCTCGCCCATCAACCTCCTCCGAGTGTCGCCTCGTCATGAAGTCCACCACCGGATATTGTCTCGTCGTGAGGTCCACCTCCGGGTACCATCCAGTCCTCCATCACTCGGCCACTGTCTGCGATGCCCGTCGTCTGCAACCAACACAACGAGGTGCGGGCATATCCCGTGCAGGGGTGAGTATAACGATACTCAGTAGGGACCCTGAGACCCTCAAGGTCTCACTAAATCCAACAAGGATAACCACAAAGAAGATCTCAACAGATAACCTCAACTTATTTATATGCCTATACATATTCCCAAGTTATCATGTAACCCATCTCAATCATGTGGAAACACAAAGATTATGAAATCAACGGATAACCACTACCCAGGTATATGCCCATACATACACCTAAGTTTTCAAGTGACCCATCTCAATCATGAGGTAAATACAAAGGTCATAGACTCAGCTCAACTAGGATTTTATTCATGATGTCGAAACCACGGCTGCTGGAGAACTCCTCCTCTGTCGAGTACAGTGGGCATGCCACTACAACCAAGCGCGCCCTACTAACCTTGGACTGCGGTAGTACTCCACCTGTCGTGTACTGTGGGCATGCTGCTACAACCAAGCGCTTCTCACCATGGGTCTGCCGCTACAACCAAGCGCTCCCCCTCATAGGCTCCAGAGGTACTCCTTCTGTTGAGTAATGCGGGTCTGCCGCTACAACCAAGCGCTCCTCCGCCGTGGGTCTGCCGCTACAGCCAAGCGCTCCCCCTCATAGCCTCCAGAGGTACTCCTTATGTTGAGTACCATGGGTCTGCCGCTACAACCAAGTGCTCCTCCACCGTGGGTCTTCCGCTACAACCAAACGCTCCCCACTGGGCTATCCGAAACACACTGATACGATAGATCAATAGTCGTCAAGTCTCAGCCAGCTACTAGGTCTCTTCACTCTGCTAGCTCGTCACCGAGAGAGTCTGCTTCACAAGCTACTGGTCGATACTCCAAATATCATGACGTTCCACGAAGAATTATCTCAATGTACCACCTCGTCATAGGGGTCTCAACGCAAGAGACGGCGCGTCTGTCGGATGCTCGGTCTGTGAGTTACTAGCCTTTTCGTCCCAGGGGCCCGGTTGGTTTCGTGTGCAAACCAACCCGGCCGTATCTCGACTGTACCCCGAAATCTCATAGGTTATGCTCAAAGGGACCATTTCTCAACGTGATCACCAACGCCGCTGACGGTTCGTCAAACGGATGTCCGGTCTGAAAGTTATCAACTTTTCTGTTCCATGGGCCCGGTTGGATTTCAGGTACAATCCAACCCGGCCACTATCCAAATGCAATAAAAACTCAGGAAAAGTATTCCAAAAGTATCGTCTCATCAAGAGGAATCCAACAAAGTTGAAGGCACATCAATCGGACGTCTGGAGCTCGAGATATAAGTGTTTCTGCTCCGAGGGCCCGGTTGGCTTCGTATCCGAACCAACTTGTCCATACACAAAGTTCTCCTAAACCTTGAGTGTAATATACCAAAAAGACCGCCTCGATCCAAGGATCACATCGCAACTGACGGTGTGTCAATCGGGGGTCCGTAGCCTATGATATGGGCGTTTTAATGAAAACAGCCCGAGAATAGGGGGTTCGGGCCCGGACAGACCCGACCCGAGACCCCCCTGGGTCGGCCCAAACCGGGTCGACCCGAACCGAGTTCAGGTCCCGCCTAATAGGGCGCGGCCCGGCCCAGCCTGGTCAGCCCGGCCGGTTGGCATGCCGCACTGGCGCGGCCGCGTGGCCGCTCGGCTGTCCGGCTGAGCGGACAGGGGGGGGGGGGGGGGGGGCGGTTGCCACCCGTGAAAGAAGCTGCGGCCCCCGCATGGGGGCCACTCCCTGTCAGCGACGCGGCAACCCGCCGCATCTACCTTGGTCTTGCGCAGCCTCGGGACTAGCCACCTGCCGCCGGCGCTGCCTTGTCGACGTGGCGTGTCGGCGGGATCTTCCGCGGACCACCGGACGTGCTCCGGTGGACCGTTTGGCCTACCGTCTTCACCAGCGGTCCTCCCAGGACCGGCCCTTCACTGCGAAGACCTCATAATTCCTTTGCAGCCCACATCATCGTCTCCCATCGATCCGTGCACAACGATCAACCAGCAGAGTCTTCGAATCGCCTCCGTGGCCCCGACTCCGGCCGCGGTTTCGTTCGGCCTCAACAGCGTCGTGTGACGGCACCCCGCTTCTTCGTCGTGTTCTTCCTTGTTTCCGTGCGGTGCGGTTGCACCACGCCACCTATGTTCATGCTGCAATGAAAAAAACAACAAAGGGGGGAGGAGAGTCGGTCATGTTCGTATGGTCCGACCTCCTCCCGTTAAGTTGATAACAAGCGGCTCAAAAGACGAAGAACGACAAGGATTTTTCACGAACAAAAAAAACAACCCCTACCTCAAGCGTCGTCGAGCAAGGGTTCGTCGCGGAAAGGGACGCCGCGGAATTGATCATCGCGAAAGAAGTCGGATCGTCGCGTCACGAAGGAACAGTGTATCCCTTCCTTTGACACCGAAAGAAATAACGAGGAGATGTGCGTCGGGTCGTCGATCTCCGAGGAAGGCGTCTCTCACTGTCGTCCGTCATCGGAGGTCGGTTTTCTACGCATTCTTCGTCGAGGCGGAAGAACTTCAAGAACCTGAGTGAAATATTCCATGCCTCTCAACCCAACCACCCTTAATAAAATAATAGTTTGTGTTATTTTATTTCTCAAGCCATGCGTTTTGAAATTTAAAAACGAAACAATCAATTAAGTGAATTAATTGCAATGTTTAAACCGCCAAATTAATTGAGGCATTTCATAAACAGAAAAACGCAAGGGTTGAATTACACTTAATAGGGGTGCATGTGTGTTACCCTATTAAAGGATGGGTTTTAGGAAGAAAAGAAACAGTGAGGCTCGTGTGGGCCCCACCTTACAAATATCCTACCAAGTGGGTAGGAAATTGTTGGTCCCACTTCAATCACTAATCTTAGGTTAAACAACTTTAAGTAAAATAAAAATTGGTCGCACCATTTTTATTGTATTCCTTTACTTAACCCAAAAAAAAATTAAAAACCACACCCGAGAAAACGCAACTCCAGAAAAGGTGTTTCTAAGCCATTATCGGCGATGTGATTCCATCGGTGCCCTCGGAATTTGATTCAGAGCACTAGTTCAAAAGATAGAAAAACCCACTCTTTCTTTCACTGAATGTACCTGAGCTAAACTATGGAAAATGATTCCGGGAACACCGGGCCTCGGAATCAGGTGCTGTCAAAAACTGCGTTCTTGTAAAATCCCAAAGAAATTAAGAAAAAAAATTTCCTTGAAATTTCCGGGTCTTTACATACGTGTTGGTATTTTTCGATTAAATGGTTATTTTAATTAAAAATTAAGTTTTTCATATTTAGAAAATAATTTTTGAAAATGGAGTTCATTATTGGATTCTACTCATCGAAAAATGGTTAGAGTAAATTTTTGATATTTTCTGAAATACATGATTTTTTGGTGAATAGTAAAATACATTAATTTACCGTATAAATACATTATAATTTAAATACACTATTACTAACATCATGAGTGATGTAAGAACCCAAATCTCAAAATCACATGAACTTATTACTATTATAGGTCATGTAATTCCAACTATTTCTTGTATTGTGTAGAAATAATAAATTAATGAATATAATATTATGAAAACCCTCCTCTCCTCCACTATATAATCCACCCCTCATGACCTACTCCTCTCACACCACTCAAGCATTGATCCTTACCCTAGTTATGCCAAATACACATCCCAAGACCTCCCCCACCCAAGTCCAAGACCATCTTGTCTCAGCAAAAGGCAAAAAATAAAGGCCTTAAGGAGATTCTCAATGAGGAGTACTCAAGAGGTGAACCACTCTTCCTTTTTTCTTTCAACTTTTTTTACATGTTCCATACATTTGTTGTTCTCTACTCACATCCTCTCATCTAAATGACATGATAATTCCATTACCTTACATGAACTGTAATTTTATTATTATAATGGAATATTTCATTATCATCTTTACTCTCCCCCTCCTCTTACACTAAAAATGAAAACATCGTCCAAGATGTATTAATTTATCACATTCATGGATGATATGTTTTCAATTTTATTACTATCTTCAAGACTGGTCATTAAACCTTTTTTAATGGTAAAAAAATATCATAATATATTTGTTTTATCTTATTTATTGTTTTTTAAATCCTTACACAATCATAATATAAAATAATAATATAAAACAAGTTAATTTTGCAAAAAACTGCCATGTTAATCCAAGCCTTTAACATTAGCTTTTATCTAATGATTCAAACTCATAGTATATAACCAAAATCATTATAAAATTGATTATATCTATGTGATTTCACTAATAATATATAATTATGGATGTTTAAACACATTTTAAATGAACTTCCATTCATGAATATAAGTAAACTGATCATGAAAACCAAGGAAGAAAATGCTTCCAAGATAATAAAATTGAATCTATTAAATCCATAAAAAAGGCCATGAATGAAAATAATAAGGTTAAAATAAATCAATTAAATGTAGAAGAGGTTCAAGAATTATTAATTAATGAAGATACATTTTATTATTCAGTTTATTAAGAGCAATCGTAGAACACATTTAGGCATAAAGTAAGGGGTTTATCATCTCACTTTTAATTCCATGAGATTTCCATTGTTCGCCACATAATTGTTATATTTGGTGTATGTGTACTACCATTTGATATATAATATTATTATTTTATTTATATTCATGGTATTCTATGACTCATTTAATTATTGTAAATTGTTGTTCATATTATTCAATTGACTATAATGTGGTAAGGGACTTTGCCTCGATTTCCATTTCATTGAGACTCGCACGGTATTGTAAACCTAATATTTTACATGTGTTTTGTGAACTACCCCTTAAAGATCATTTTTCATTTGAAATTAAAATTTTGGGAAATATTAATGTTCTTATATCATGTATATTGTTTGTCGGAGTAGAGTACTCAAGAGGATGGTGAATTGAGCATCTATAAAAATTTCTGTTTGAAAAGTATTCTTAAAAAGTTCCCCAAATAAATACAGCCCAATTAATCAAAGTAATGTAGTTATTAATGTTTTACTATTTTAATAAATTATCATAAGATTGATTAATTCTCAGTAATGTTAATATCAATTATTAAAATTACTTTTGAAGCTATTCTAATAGGGAAAAGAAATTATAACTTCGTTCAAAGATTAACTGTCAAATCAAGTGTAGTGATTTCCAAATTATACAGTAAAATAAAGAACACTAAATTAAATAACACAGCAGATATAAAAAAAGTGGTTCAGTCTCAAATCGAGACCTAATCTACTACACTTGGTGATCACCTTCCACCATGCATTTTATATTAATTAACTTGATCTACACCCTGGATCGGGGTATACAACAGTACACAAGACTGTCCATGTCACATGGACTCTTCCATAGTTCTTCATGGGTATGAACTATCAGGTCACACAGGGACCTCTTCCACACTTATCCTTGGGAAGAAACTAGTGTAAACATATGTGAGAGGAAGGATATCATGTATACTTCAGTTTAATATAGGAGACAACGTGTGTTTTTATATAGACCCACACACACTACTCAAAAGATAAAAATAATACACAAAAGAGAAAAGATGATGAGATAAGGTTAGAAGTGCTCTGAGTGTTAGTCTATGCATCTATGGACTTCTAGGATGAATCATTTGCAGGAATCGAGTCCTCTTGTTGAAAACAAAGTATCACAAGTCAGTTATATCTGGATCGTGTTCTTCGTGGTGTTGATAGTAAGAAGATGTCCTCGACTCTAATCGATGGTATCTCAGCCTTTTGGATTCAATAATTCTTCGTGTGTTCTTCATGTGTATTGAGTTGTATGTATCAGGTTTTCTCAAGAATGATCGTGCTTCTTTGTTATCGCGCTCTTTTGTTTCTCGTCCACACTTCTCGTTAATTCAGGGATTGCACGTGTTGGTGCCAACATGATTCATGTATTCTTCACCTCGTACCTCGTACTATCAGGTGAAATTTCTATAAAGAAACATTTATTATGTTAGTGTATTTAAAAGCTTCAAATATGACCGTTAGAGATTAAATTGAAAAACAACAAAACAGACTAAGAAACAGTGTCACTGTCTATTTGGAAATGGTGTCTTTATGAAACAGTGTCTCCTTGAAACACTTTCTTCTTCTTTACCTTTGAGCGATGAGACAGTCATGATGGCATAGTTGTATAGAGATCAAGAACCAGTAGCACATATGTGGTGTCTGATCACGGTGTCGGTTCACGGTGTCTGGGTGGTCACAGTGTCTGGATGGTGATAGTGTCTGCATGGTCACGGTATCTAGATGGTCATGATGACTATATTGTCACGGATCCTAATATGCATTTGCATTTGGAACTTAATTCCAGGAAAATAAAAAATAATTCTTCAGATCAGGTGCGAGCAGTTATCACTGACAAGGTGACAGGCTCCAATGATCAGGCAGTGGTAGTGGCTCCTTTGGACACTGTGACTATCTCCGCAAACACGCCTGTTGCTCTCGCACCTGTTTTGACTCCAAAATATTGCCTTACGACCCCTCTTAGGCCTATAGCCCATTTGGATAAAAATCCTGATGCTGATACTAAATCTGATTTTAATGTTTCTGTTGTATCCTCTAAGAATAAGCAGGGTAAACAACCCTGCTCGTCATCCTCTCATGGACCTAGAAGGTCAGCAAGGAATAAGGGCTTAGGTGGAGCAAAAAAGGGAGCTCTAGCTCCAAACGTAGGTTCAAATGAATTGTTATTTTTGAATTGTCAGGTTCTAGCTAACTCTAATACTTTTATTGTCCTTAAGAGATTTATTCTTACTCATAACCCAAAATTATTTTCCATTGCTGAACCAAAAATTAAATTTTCTTCAAAATTCCTGCACTTGTGCTCTTTTGGTTATAATTTCCATGGTGCTTGCAAGGATGGTTCTACTACTGAATCTCTCTGGACATTTTATCATTCATCTTTGCAATCTGTTAATGTTGTTAAATATTCTGTCCAAATGTTTACTTGTGCTTTTTCCATTGCTGGTAGTCATATGGTTTGCACTATGATATATGCTAAAAATAGATATCAAGATCGTAGACCCCTCTGAAATTACCTCCTTTCCCTTTCTATTTCTATACTGGATCCTTGGCTGGTAATCAGTGAATTTAACGCCATTATTCTCCCAAGAGAAAAGATTGGTCCGTCACACTCTCCCATCCCAACTAGAGAATTCATAGCTTCTATTGGGGATTGGAACCTTATTGAAATCAACCTTACTGGTGCTAAGTATACTTGGTATAGGAAGTTCCTCAATAGGATAGTGGCTAGAAATCGTGACAGAGCCTTCACAAATATTATTACCCTTGATAAGTGGGAATATGTTTCTAGTATTACCTTACCCAAGATCAATACTGATCATCATCCTGTTCTTGTCAGCTTTTTTTCTAAGGGTTCATAACCTCCCCTCCCCTTTAAATTTTACAATGCTTGGGCTGCAATCCCAGAAGTTTCTAACATGATTAGTGATTTCTGGGATGGCATGCGGCACCAAAATGATCCTTTTTATTTCATTGCTAAATTTAAACTTCTAAAACAGCAACTCAGGAGTTGCTGTTTCTCTAAAACAAAAAAGCTGGACATGGACATCTCCTCTTTGGAGAGTGACCTCAGTCGTGTTCAGAGTTCAAATACCTACTCTGATTTCTCTCTTGACTCTCAAGCTGAAATTACTATTTCTCTGAAGCTTAATTCTCTCCTTAAGCTCAAAGATAACATGTGGAAGAAAATATTTAAAACCAAATGGCTATCGGATGGTTATAGAAATACTAAATTCTACAATTCTCTTCAAAGAATCAGGAAAATCTGTAGGCCCATCACCTTTCTCAGGGTCGATGACACTCTCTATGACACTGAGGATGCCATTTCTAATCATGTGGTTGGCTACTACCACAATCTGTTTAATGGCCCGGCGGTGAGTAAGGATCTTCTTCCTGACATCATTCTTAACATGGTCACTACTGAGGAAAATGAGAATCTCTTAAGCATTCCTATGGACCATGAAATCAGAGCCACTATTTTCAGTCTCAACCTTGATAGTGCCCCGGGTCCTGATGGATTCAACAATGGGGTTTTCCAGCAATACTGGGATCTCATCCAGGTGGATGTTTGCAATTTGGTTAAGTCCTTTTTCTCAAACAGTGTTATTCCTCATGGGAAAAATTCCCAATTTCTTACTCTTATTCCTAAAGTGGAAAATGCTGCTGAGATTCACCTTTTCCGCCCTATTGCTCTCATTAACACTCTCTATAAAGTTATCACTAAGCTTCTTGCTAACAGACTCACCTCCATTACCAAAAAAATTGTTTCTTGGAATCAATTTGGTTTTATCAAAGGAATAAGTATTCAAGATTGTATTTGCCTTGCCTCGGAATGTACTAATATTCTGAACAAAGTCACTAGAGGAGGCAGTGTGGCCATTAAGCTTGATATTAGGATAGATTTCGACACCATTGACTAGAATTTTATTTTAAAGGTTTTTAAAAGATTTGGGTTTAATGACTCTTTTAATACCATGATCCGTACCTTACTTGACTCTACTTCCATATTTGTGCTAGTCAATGGGACTTCTAAAGGCTATTTCAGATGCTCCAAGGGGGTTTGGCAAGGTGGCCCTCTCTCTGCCATTCTTTTTGCTATTTCTCAGGATTACTTATGTAGACTCCTTACGAGCCTTGTTAATCAAAAAAAAATTAATCCCATCCAGGCTTCTAGAAATTTAAATGTTCCTACCCACCTCTTATATGCTGATGATATTATTTTATTCATAAAGGGTGATAAAAGGAACATTCGAAACCTCAAAAGTGCTCTGGCCCATTATGAAGATATTTTGGGATAAGCGATCAGTTGGAATAAATCCTTTTTTTCTTTGGAAAAATCTTTTCCCCCAATAGAAAAAGTCATATCATTGATTATTTAGGAATCAAAGAAGGCTCTTTCCCCTTCACCAACATGGTTGTTCCTATATTTTGGGGGAGACCTAAATCTAGCTATTTTCATGGCATTGTTGATCAAATTATCAACCAATTATCTTCTTGGAAGGGTAAATCTCTTTCTATGGCTGGAAGAGTCTATCTAGGTAAGTCTACAATTGTTTCCAAGATGGTTTACTCGATGATGGTTTATAACTGGCCCACCAGCCTTCTCAAAAAAATCAACGTTTGCATCAAAAAAAATTATGGACTGCTAGTACGATTGAAAGAAATCTTGTCACCATACCTTGGACCACTTGTTGTAAACCTCTGGATAAGGGTGGCCTTGTTATTAAGAATATTAAGCTTTTTAATGAATCTCTGCAAGCTAGAATGACTTGTAATCTAATTCATAGCAACTCTTACTCCTTGGCCTTTCTTAAGAAAAAATTTAATACCAAGATTTGAAATGGTAACCTGGGCTACATCACATCTTCAATTTGGCCTTCCATTAGAAACTATTTTTTCAAAATCATGAACAACTCTAGATGGATGGTTAGTGCTGATTCCTCTATGAATTTCTGGATGGACAACTGGACTGGTGTCCCTTTAATCTCAATGCTAACATCCACCACTATTCCTGAGAACCCCAACTCCACTATAATAGAGGTTTTCAACTCTCATGACATCACCCTTCCAGACCACATCAGTCACGTTATTGACAATTATTCTTTTTCTGACACTAATGATTACCTTATATGGGAACCTGCTTTTAATGGAGTCCTTGATTCTAAAAGTTTCTACAAAAAAAAATTTAGTGATTCCATTTCTAACATTTCTTGGTTGAAATATTCTAACAAACCTTGGATCAAGCCCTCGTGCCACACTCTAATTTGGCGAGTTGCACATGATAGAGTCCCCACTGATGTGTGTCTTCAAGATTTTTGGATTTCCCTTTGCTCTAGATGTCAATTGTGCAACCAAAACCGCAAGGATGCTAATCATATGTTATTGTCTTGTGCTATAGCTGAAGCTCTTTGGGATTACATTACTAACATATTTGGTTGAAGATGGTCTCTTCTTTCTACTATCAACTCTCATCTCCAACACTATGTGATTTGGGATTTCCCCAAGCAAATTAGGAATCTCTTTTTGGCTGTGGTGGCAGAGCTTTTGCATGTGATCTGGTATGGTAGAAATAGTTTTATTCATAATAATTGATCTTTCAATCTCAATGAAGGTAAAATGTGTATTCTCATTTCCATAAAGGATGTCGCCTCGCTTTAGAAGGATCATTGTGACAACTCTATTGGTGATTTTGAGATCCTTTGTCGTCTTCAGATTGTGGGTTCTTATAGGCAACCTCAAGGTACCTTTGAGGTTTTCTGGCAAGCCCCGCTTCTATGATGGATCAAAGTGAACGTCGACAGTGCTTCTAGAGGAAACACGGGTCCGGCAGGTTGTGGTGCCATCTTCAGAGACTCTCTTAGCAGATGCCTTGGTTTCTTCTTCAGTGGATGTGGTACGTCCTCGGCTTCGGAAGCAGAAATGTTAGGAGTCATTCATGATGTGGATTTTTCCAAGAAAAAGGGATGGAACAAGCTATGGATTGAATGTGATTCAACCACTGTTTTCCAAGATATCTGGAAGGGGGTGGTGCACCTTGCATGTCCACTTACCTCTCGATGGATGAAATTTCTTACTTCGCTCATGGATCCCAACTACATTGCCACACATGTGTTCTGTGAAGCGGACATGGTTGTTGATAGTATGGACAACAAGGGAGTCAATTAGGTCACTACCTAGTTAGATGATTTGCCTGAAGACTCACTCCCTCTTTATAATAAATTTTGAAATAATATTCCATCATTCAGACTTTTGTAGCTCCCGTTATTTTGATTATGAAATTGTTCCTTGGTTTTTGACTAAGGCACCACCTTTTAAAAAAAATTTAAGGCATAAAGAAACTAATCATCTATACACGTGATTTGAGATAGATTACATAGGATTAACATGTTTTACATAATGAATAGGATTTTTGATCATTAAAACATGATTAACACATGAGGAGTCCAACAATATCCCCCTTTTTATGATCATAAATCATGTGAGTGAGCGATCTATTCTTAGTGAATATGTCTCTTGCTTTTTCTTGGTGCGCATATCCCTTAGTGTGATTATCTCCCCCTATTTTGGTAGTATAAAAAAGAGTAAAAAATAAAGATATAATAAAAAAGTTCATAATGCATTAGATGAAAAAAAAAGTTTCATTAAAAGCTGGAAGAAACAAAAATAAAGAAATAATCCCTATCAAAAGATAGTGTTCATTTTTTTCAGCACTGGATATCTTCTATGTTCCCTTGGTAGCAACGTCACTAGAAGCCTTGGGAGAATAGGTAAAAGTGTATGAAGGAAGTGTACCTATTGACAGAGAAGGTAAAGGGAGACCTTAAAAGATAGAAGCGTCCAGCGTAGGTGTAGTGGAAGATCAAGGAAACTGTTGGTCAAGGATAACAGGTCTGATCTGACATAGAGCCTAAGAGATAGACATAGAAGTTGAGGCAAGGGAAGAGGATGAGAAGGTAGGAAAAGAAGGTCTCAAGGGTGCAGTTGCAGGAGCCACAATAGCAATAATATTTACATGAAGATGAGGCCTCAAAATGTTGATGAAGTCAGCAATAATCTCACCACCATACTATTTATATTTCTCAAATTCATAATTGTTCTCCACAAACTAGTCTAACAAAGGAGTGAATTCTTGGAGCTTTTGGACTTGAGTTCTGAAAGAATGAGTGACAGGAGGAATTCTCAGATTCTCGACAAGGTACTTGTAATGTTTTGTCATGTCATGCTTCTAGAAGATCCTATTGAATTATAAGTCCACCTTCATAGTAATATCTTCCTGAGCATCATTTGCTATTTTGGAATGAATTCTCACCAAATCAAGATCTCTATCACAGATCTTGACCACCTCAGATATTGACTCTTCGTCAAAGCCACCAAGCATAGATTGGAGTTCTTCTTTAACAATTATTCTAATAAAATCACTATCCAAAGAGGGTTGATATTACTTTCCAGAAGTATTATAAGTTGTAACAGTTGAATTAAGGGACTTTAATTGATTCAGAACTTTCTGGATATATCTCTTATAAACATATGTCAACTTGTTAAGACCAATAACTAGCTCACGCATCTCTTGAACAATTTCTTGTTTCATTAAGCTACCTTGTCATCCAAGGATATTAGATTAGGTTGAATTAGGGAGGTAACTTCATGTGGAATCAGACTACCAAAATCCTCAACAGGATGAGAAATAGGTTTTAGTCTTGATTTCAGCACTCTCTGCATATCTTCAACCATACCTCGGAGAGTCTTCACTTTATCACTTAACAGTTTGTTATCAACTATAACTTTTTGGATTTCATGAAGCATCTTGATAGGAATCTTCCAAATAATATTCTCTAACAACAGGGAATCATCCATTTCACTCAAGTTTTTCACAGGAGAAGGTTGAGTATTCATGAGCTTTTCAAACCCAGCCAATAGGGTATCTCAAAATGCATTCAAATCATCCTTACTCACTAAGGTGGAAGGTTCTTGTGAAGGTTCAAGAATAGGAGCTGAGACATGCTTAGGTTTCTTTGCAGAGATATGATCAAAAACTGATTTCAATTGAAACATGGTAGAGAGGTCAATACCTTTAATTGAGACTTCTTGGGAATAATTTACATCAAAATAACTAGAGAATTTATACCATGTATCTATTGAGCATGGATCAACTGGATTAGGGACATCAATACATTCCGGACATTGGGGATTCTCCCCCTCAACAGGTGCATCTTTCTCAGTATTGAGAGATTTAGATCCTTGATCTATTTATATGATTTCATCCACAATAGCCTCACCCATTTCATTTCTAGCCAACTAAAAGGATTTCTCCATTCTCTCTTCAGTATATAGGATAATTTCAGGAACAACTTGTTCCTCCACATGTTCCTCATAAGAAGCTTCTTGCAAAAGATAAAGATCTCCTTCTATATGCTCTTCTATAACATCCTTTTCACTTTCCTTAGACATGGATTCTTCTGTATAATATTTTTGTTCTTCCAGATCATAAATTTCTTCAGGAATAGGAATTTCTTTCTCAATTAAGTCTTGGGGAACAAGTTCACTATTTTTCTTATCCAAAACAGTTTCCCTTGTAGGTGAAACAACCTCTTCTAATTCTTCTTTCTCATCAAAATATACAACAATTTCATCTTGTTCCAACCAGGATCAGAAATGTCTTTAGGTCTTGAAGGGTGCTCCACCAGATTGAAATTTTCATAAACCCTATCATTATCTTCCACCCATGATTTTTCTTCATGGATTCCAACTGATTTTCATTCTCTTTACTATAAATTTTGAAAGACAAAATTCATAGCCCTTAATGACTTCTTCATTGTGTCCAACCAACTCTTTCGCATGGAGCATAGATGAGATAAACCATGAGTAGAATAGGGAGGTTGACTTGTAGGTTGTATTGATCAACTAACACATATGGAGTATAACATATTTTCATAGGTTAATCTTGGGTCCATTTTTCATGAGATGTATCAAGAATACATCATGACACATGAATGTTGAAAAATAACCTTTTCTAGGGATAATCAGATTCTAAAAAAAATTGAACAAAAGTCTGGTTTCACCATCTAGCTCAGAAGGTGTGGCTATTATCTTGGATTCATTTCTAGTTAAGCTTTCCAATGATTATTCCAAAACAAAGAACTCACTTGGAGAAGTAGGACCTCTCAGGTAGTCCTCAAAATTACCCTCATCAGGTATCCTTAGGCACGCATCCCATAAACTCGAAGAAAAAGTACACCTATGACCATTTATCCATCTTCTCACAACAAAATAATCTTCTTTATCAAAATAAAATTGAACGAACTGATAAATATTTGCAAATAGCTTCGGGTAAATTGGTCTATCATCCTTTGTGAACCAATCCAGCCACCCTTTCTCTTCTAGTACTTTCAATAATAAGGACTTACATGACAGCCGCCACTTGGGGAAAATTTCTTTTTAAGTAACGACTACTCTGTTCACCAGGATCAGATTCAATGGACCATCGGGTGCTAACTTTGGGGCTATTTTTATCTTATTCTATGATTTTATCTTCTCTAGAGTTTATAATGATGTACGTTTTATCCTGGGCATTAAATGAAGGTTCGAGAGAGTGAAGGGTTGAAAGTGGTGTTATGGTTTGAGAGAAGAGAGCTCAGGTGAAGAAGGAGTGAAACTTCCTTTGTTTTTATCGTTTAGGGATACCAAGCATCGCAAAAACAAAACCATTGGAAATTAAAAATAAAATAATTAATTACTGCGATACAGTCTATAGTATAAAATAATAAAGCGTCTTTATAGTGAGACCGTAACCAACTTTCACTGTGAGACTGTAGCTGGCGTTCATGGTGAGACCGTAACTGTGTGATTTCTAAACTGTGCGATCGTATTTTTTGAGACAATAAGTCCCAGACAGTAACAAAGAGATAGTAACTCTGAGACCGTAAATATGAAACAGTAATCTGTGAAACAGTAATATTACTACTTAATATTTATCATTCCCAAATCATGTATTATGTAATCTATTATTTCATAATTTAATGGTTTTTTGAATATATCAGAGAGCTGATATTCAGTTCAAATGAATTCTAATGTGATATCACCTTTTTGATAATGATCTCTCAAAAATTGAAGTCTTACATCAATATGATTTGTCCTCGAGTGTGAACCAATATTTTTTTGAGACTTTAATAGCACTAGTGTTGTCAAAAAATTTAGGTACATGCCTGAATTAATATCCATAATTTATTAATGTGTGTTTCATCCACAAAATTTGTGCACAACAACTACCAATAACTATGTATTCAGCTTCTGCAGTAGATAATGCAATAGAGTTTTTTTCTTATTACTCCATGAAACTAGTGACTTGCCTATAAAGTGACATGTTACATAGGTGTTTTCACTATCTAACTTACAACCAATGAAGTCAACATCAGTATAACTAACTAACTCAAATGATTATCCTCTAGGATAGAATAGTCCACGATTGGGTGTTGGCTTGTGGTATTTTAAAATTCTCTTAACGACATTTAAATGATATTCCTTAGGGTTTTCATGAAAACGAGCACACATACACACACTTAATATAATGTTAGGTTGGTTAGCAGTTAAGTAGAGTAAACTTCCAATCATTCCTCTGTAAGTGGTTTGATCAACAGATTTTCCATCTACATCGAGATCCAACTTACAAGTAGTACTCATTATAGTGTCACTACATTTAGTTCTATCAAAACCAAAATGTTTTAGAAGATCTTTAGTATATTTTATTTGGTTTAAAATAATACCATCATTATTTTGAAACATTTGAAATCCATGAAATAATTTTAGTTCACCCATTAAACTCATTTCAAATTCATTTTGCATCATGTTAGAAAATTAAATACAAAAAGAATTTTTTAAATATCCAATGATAATGTCATCTACATAAATTTGAACTACTAAAACTTAATTGGAAATTCATTTTATAAAAAGGGTAGGATCAACTAGTTTTTTTGTAAAATATTCGGAAATAAGAAAAATACGTAATCTATCATACCAAGCTCTTCGAGCTTGTTTTCAATCCATATAAAGCATTTGATAATTTAAAAATATGATTTAGAAAATAAGGATTTATAAAACTTGGGGGTTTCTCAAGAAATACTTCCTCAGCTATGTACCCATTTTGGAATTCACTCATAACATCCATTTGATATAGTTTTAAATTCAGATGTGTAGCATAAGAAAGTAGAATTTTGATGGCTAAAATTATAGCTACTAGTGCAAAGGTGTCTTTATAGTTAATTCCTTCTTCTTTACTATATCCTTGGACAACCAATTTGGCCTTGTATCTAACTATGTCACTAGCTTCATCTACCTTATTTCTAAACACCCATTTAGTGCCTATGGTGAATTTGTCTTTATGTTTGTCAAAAAGTTTCCAAACATTGTTCCTTTCAAACTGATTAAGCTCTTCTTGCATATCCATCAACAAAAATTCATCATTGATAGAATAATTAAAGTTTTTAGGTTCAAGTTGTGACAAGAAGACGTGATGTTCAACCTGATTTCTAAGAGAAGCTATAGTTTGAGTTCATATTTCTAAGTCTCCTACAATAACATATAAAGGATGGTTCTTAAGAGTTCTAACAGCTCTAGAAAAAGAACTAGTGATTCCAGGTTCTTCAACAGGGTGAGGTTCATTGTGACTTGAATCTAAAGAATTTCCATAAGTGAATGTTTTCATAGATTCCATCACAGGATGGTTAGAGGATTTTGAATTAATATTTAGATTTTTTACATCCTCCAGGTTCTCTAGAGTGGTTTTAGGCTCATGTGGATTTGTTTCATAAAATTTTACCTGAACTGATTCTTCCATACATTTAGTTCTTTTATTAAACACTCTATATGCATTACTAGAGATGGAATATCCTAAAAATATTCCTTCATCTCTTTGGGATTCTAATTTTTCAATATTGTCCTTATTATTAATGATATAGACTTTGCAGCCAAAAACATGGAAGTAGCCTACTTTGGGTTTTCTACTATTCCATAACTCATAAGGAGTTCTTTTAAGAATAGGTCTAATCAATAATCTATTTATAATATAGAATGTTGTATTTACAACTCTATCCCAATAATAAATAGGTACGTCATATTTACTAACCATGGTTCTAGCAATCCCTTTCAAGGTTCTATTTCTTCTTTCTACAACTCCATTCTTTTGAGGTGTTCTAGGGGTAGTGAAATTATGACTATATCCATTTTGAGAACAAAAAAAATCAAACTCTTGATTTTCAAACTCATGTCCATGATCACTTATTATATATTTAATTCTATGTCTGCTATGATTTTCTACATTTTTGGCATATTTGATAAAATGAGAGCAAGCTTCACTTTTGTGATAAAAAAAGAAAGTCCGAGTATATCTAGAAAAGTCATCTACAAGAACATAAACATAATGCTTCCAAATTTAAATAGAAACTCTAGATGGTCCAAACAAATCCTTGTGAACCAGTTAAAGAGGTTGAGAAGTTGACACTTCATTCATTGGTTTGAAGGAAACATTGTGTTTCTTTCCCTTTTGACAAGGATTACACACTATATCATTTGGAAACTCAAGTTTGGGTAAATAGTTGAATAAGATTTTTCTAGTTATCTTTCTAAGAGAGTGAATATTACAGTTTCCTAATCTCATATGCCAAAGCCGAGACTCTGTGAAATAAACTTAAACATGAAGCATTTTGAGAGGCTAAAGAATCTAGGTTAATATAGTATACATTTCCATTTATTAAAGTATAAAATACTAATTCATTTTTATAATTAAAAACATCACAACCATCATTTTAAAATTTAACATGAAATCCATTATCACATATTTGTGAAATACTAAGAAGATTATATTTCAATTCATCAAAAAAGTACTTTGGAAAATAAAACTGATTTAGAGTTTCTGATTCGGCCAAGGACAATGATCTTTCCATTGGCATTGTCACCAAAGGTGACATTTCCACCATCATTTTTTATTAAATTCGTGAAGCAAGAATATTCTCTTGTCTTGTGTCTTGAACACCCACTGTCCAAGTACCATAATCTTTTACAGGATCTCTTTAAGCAACTTTCCAACAAAATAGTCAAATAAAAATAGATTTTGGTACCCATACATATTTTGGTCCAGTAATATTAGTGACTAGTGATTTAGGAAACCATATCTTCCTCATAGGTTTTCTATAAGAATTATGTAAAGTACTTGAAAAATAAACTCAATTTGGTCATGAAAATTTTGAAATTGTAGATAGTGTATCATAATTTGATGCAGCTGAATGTTTTCCTGAACTAGGAGTAAAGATGTATGTCCTAGATTTAGAGACAAAATTATTTCTTCCAAAATTTATTTTACCATGTTGACAGCCAATTCCAGTAGTATATTTAGGAGCAATATATTTACCTAGAATTTGTACTAGTTTATCTTTACCATTAGTAAAACTTCAAGATCCTTTAACAATTTCTCATTAGATATATTTTTTTCATTGTTTTCTTTAAGTAATTGATCATTTTCCACCTTTCCATAGTAAGATTAGATTTAACATTTGAGGTAATATCTTGTTGTTTCTTTAAATGTTTTTATTTTTCTTTTAGTTCATTACATGTCTCTTCAATCATATTATAGAACTCAAATATTTCTTCATTAATCATATTTTCAGAGTCCCTCTAATCACCAGAATAATAGGAATTGTGTACAGGAGATTCCACTATTACCTTAGATGTGTTTGTCATAAAACACATATTGGATTTGCTAGCCTGTTCATCATGTGAAGATTCTGAGTCACTTGAACTTTCCTCATAAGCACTCCATGTTTCTTTCAATTCCTTTTATACTTTCTATCTTTTTCCTCATACTTATTTTTGTACGTGATCTTGGGAAATTTAGGCTTTATATATCCCTTTCTCTAACATTCATAGCAAACTATCTCATCAAACTTGTCACTTCTTTTCCAATCTTTCTTCAATCTTCCCTTTTGATCATATCTTCCCTTGAATTTGGGCTTTCTGAAAAATTTTGTCTTCTTGTAAAATCTATTAAACCTTATGCCTAATTGATCCATCTCTTCATCACTATCTGGTGATGATTTTTCACTTCTGGAACTTTCTACAGAGGATTCCAATTTCTATTTCTCTTCATGTTTATAAGTGGTGGTTTTGAATGCAACAGATTTTCTTTTGGGTTCATCCTCATCTTCCTTTTTGACTTTCAACTCCTCTTCATACATCATCAGTTTCCCAATGAGTTCTTTTATAGGTAACTTTCTTATGTCACATTACTCTCAAATAGAGACATAGGTTCCTATCCATCTGTCAGGTAGGAATATGAGAACCTGCATGATCTATTCATTTGCAGTGACTTCTCTTCCAAGAGAAACCATTGTGTTGACAATTTCATTGAACCTCAGATACATGTAAGAAATTGGATCATTAAGTTTCATTTTAATGTTATAATATTTAATATTATAAGTATTAATTCTCATTTCTTTCACACTAGATGTTCCTTCATGTGACACAGACAAGGTATCCCAAATTTCATGGGAAGTTTTACATGCAGAAATTCTGTTAAATTCCTCATCTCCTAAGGATAAATATAATGAATTCATGGATTTACAATTGTTATTGTATGATGTCTTATTAGTTTCATCCCAAGTGAATCTATCAGTAGAAGGAATCTTATACTCATCTATAATTGAAGTCCAGATTTCAAAACTCATACTTATTAAATGCATTTTCATTTTAATCTTCCATTGAGCATAATTGGTTCCATCAAATAATGGTGGTATGTTTGTTGCAACACCTTCAAATATATTAACCATAATAAATAAGTACTTTGAAAGATCTAGAAATTTAGAATTAACAAAAAAAATCAGATCTTTAAAGTACAACTAGAATCGCAGTTGAATAGGGTCAAAAACAGAGTATTAAAACAACATCTGATACCAAATGTTGGTCAGAGTAGAGTACCCATGGGGGGGTGAATTGATCATCTATAAAAATTTCTTTTTGAAAAGTATTCATAAAATGTTCCCCAAATAAATACATCCCAATTAATCAATGTAATACGGTTATGAAAGGTTGACTGTTTTAATAAATTATCAGAAGATTGATTAATTATCAGTAATCTTAATATCAGTTATTAATATTACTTTTGAAGATATTAAAATAAGGAAACGTAATTATAAATTCATTATAAGATTAACTATCAAATCAAGTTTAGTGATTTATGAATTATATAGTAAAACAGAGAAAGCTAAATTAAATAACACAGTAGATATAAAACAAGTGTTTCAGTCTCAAGCCGAGATCTAAACAACTACACTTGGTGATCACCTTCCAGCAAGTAGTTTATATTAATAAACATGACCCACAGTCTGGATCAGGGTAAAAAATAGTACACATGACTGTCGAGGTCACACGACATCTTCCATAGTTCTTTGTGTTTATGAACTATCAGGTCACATAGGGACCTCTTCCACAATTATCTATGGGAATAAACAAGTGTAAAAATATGTGAGAGGAAGAATATCATGTATCCTCCAGTTTAATGTAGGAGATAGTGTTTGTTTTTATATAGACCCACACACACTGCTCAAAAGCTAAAAATAATACACAACCTAGAAAAGATGATGAGATAAGGTTCGAATTACTCTGAGTGTTAGTCTATGTAGCTCTGGACTTCTAGGATATAGAATATATAAGAATCGAGTCCTCTTATCGAAAATAGAGTATCGAAAGTTAGTTAGATATGGCTCGTGTTATTCATGGTGTTGACAGTGCGAAGAAGTCTTCGACTCTGATCAATGGTATATCGGCCTTTTTGGATTCAAGAATGCTTCATTTTTTCTTCCGATGTATTGAGTTGCATGTGTTTTTTTCTCAAGAATGATCTTGTTTCTTTGTTATCGCACTCTTTTGTTTCTCGGCCGCACTTTTTTTTATTCTTAGAGTGCATATGTTGGAGCTGACAGGATGCATGTACTCTTCACCACGTACCTCGTACTGTCAGGTGACATTTCTATAAAAAAACATTAATTATGATAGTGTATTTAAAAGCTTCAAATATGAACATTAGAGATTAAATTGAAAAATGACAAAACGGATTAAGAAACATTGTCACCATATGTTTGGGAATGGTGTTTCAATGAAACGGGTTCTCATTGAAATGGTGTATCCTTCTTTACCTTTGAGTGATGAGAAAGTCATGATGGCATAGTTTTATAGAGATCACGAACCGGTAGCAAAGATACGGTGTCTGATCACGGTGTCTGGTCACGGTGTCTGGTCACGGTGTCTGGATGGTCACAGTGTCTGGACGCTCACGGTGTCTATATGGTCAAGGTGTCTGGATGGTCACGGTGTCTGAATGGTCACAGTGTCTGGATGATCATGGTGTCTGGTTGGTCACGGGTGTCTGGATGGTCAGGGTGTCTGGATGGTCAGGGTGTCTGGATGGTCATGGTGTCTGGATGGTCACGGTGTATGGATGCTCACGGTGTCTCATAATTATCCAAATATCTCTATATAGGCTTAAATAGTGATATTCATTGAGTGGATTAGACTCAATCATTTATCAAGGAAATCCATTATAACACAAACTAAAAATAGTTTACAATAATTATTTAAGGCATTAAGAAACTAATCATCTATACACGTGATTTGAGACAGATTACAAAGGATTAAAACATTTTACAGAATTAATAGGATTTTTTATCCTTAAAACATGATTAACACATGAGGAGTCCATCATATATGATCCTTTTCTTAATCCATATAACATTTCACATAGGGGTTTTATTTTGAATGTTATTTTAACTGGGGAAATACTGATGAATTCATATCCTCTATTCAATACGGATATCAAAAAGGAATATATTCCTTGTTTTAAATAAATTTATAAAGAATTATTTCGACTTGTAGTGTCTGAATGTTCCCGCTATATCCAATCGATGCATTGATAGGTCTCATGCGACAAATCAGTTGGTGAAACACCGTTCATGTTTGTTTCCAAAACAGAATAAGACGGGTATCTACCCACAGACTTAAACCATTTAGATGGTATAGTGGTATCATATTCCAGATACATGAAGTATAATTAATAATAATTGTCATTATTAATTTTTATTAATTACTATCCATGAGGTTTTCACTGTGACAAAATATATGGATGCAGTTTCATTCTCAGTTTATTAATGGGATGAGTTTTTCATTTATTCACCATGCCATATTAACTATGACAATTTGATTATGATTTAATTTTTGGAGATTCATGTTTCCAATATTTTTAACCTTTAATAAGAATTTGAGATGACCCCTTTAATGTTTTACCATCAATAGTTTATGAAGTGGAGACCATTTATTGAGTTCTCACGGATGCATTTTATTAGTTTTTGTTAAGTATTTTATTTTGTTACCTTTCCCAATATAATATGATATACATATATGTATCTAGTTTCTTAAAGAGTACTAAACTGATCATTACTTCAAGATTTCATTCTTTTTAATCATACTGATGTAATAAGTAATTCATCGGCTTCATGATTTTGGGTTCTGTGTGTTACATTGATGGCCTTTTTATCATCTCTTGGGTTTTGGGGTTATTTATCGTTAACATTATCATGAGGATTTATTTAACTTTAATTATTGATCTCTATCACCATCCATCATTATTTGGACTCTTATTTTCTCCTTCATTTCAAAATTTTCACTTCCCACTAATTTTATCCTAATTTTAAATCCCGTTATGTGACCTTCATATTTCTTTTTCCCTCTTTTAAGTAGAAGTTTTATTAACACGTTTTTTTTGTGATGTGGGTTTTCGAAAAAAGGTATTTTCAAATATAAAACCATTGATTATAGAGATCAATTTAAAATTTAACGTTTGAAATTTAACAATGGGTGGAAGAATATGAAACTCATATATTAGAAAAATAAAACTATGTTCGATAATGTGTAGGTCAGACAACACCGATCCTAAATGAACAGTGAAATATTATTATTTAAATATTAGAGTTATAAAAAAGGAATTAAATTGGAATTTACGAATATGATAAAATTATTTTTGAAATACATATAAATATCTTACTGAATACAAACTTTTTCATAAATTCTTAGGAAATAAGAGCTCAATTTTTAATAAAGAAATTTTCTTCTTAAAAAAATATACTTTTTTCTAAAACGATTTTTATTGATTTTTATGAGAATGTATTATAATTAATTTATGAAAATTTTGGAAAATTAATTTGTTAAAATGGAATTAATTTTTGAAATAATTATTTCAAAATCTACTTAGGGTGAAATTTTGGGATTTTTTTGGATGATTGATTTTTTAGTGAATAGTGAGAATTAATGTTTTTTCAAATAATGTCATGTCTTTTAACTAAATCAAGTAATTTAAAAGACCTATTATGTTTTTTATCTTAAAGTTATATATAATCCATTTTATTTATAATAATATATTTAATTTCATTCAATCATTAATTTTCTTGATTTTGGTATATCATTATTTTTATTCTTTGAAACGATGTTTTCTAAAAACTGTTTTTTAGCGCATAATGTTTATCTATTTCAATTAATTAAAATAACCCATAATATATAAATATTTAAATAAAATTTATATATTTTTTTCCTATTTATATGAATTTAAATTCATATAACTATGCTTTCTAGTCATAGTTTTAATATAATATCATTTTTTCTTTAAAAATGTATTTCCCTCCAGAATCATTTTTCATCGCATTTTATGTGTACTATTTTAAATTAAATCTACCACTTATAGAAATTTAATTTGGTAAAATTGATTCCATGTTTATAATTATCACAATAAATATTATTTAATTATTCCATCTTAATTTTTTTCATAATGAATTTTAAAAACAGAAAAAATTCCTCACCAATGTTAAATCGTAAATCGTGTTATGTTGCATTAAAACTAAATGGCAACGTCACCATTATTCATATTAAATATTATTTTACGAAGTTAATTGGAAAATTATTACTATATTATTGTTATTTAATTGTTTTTGGGACACTTTTCCATGAAATTCAATGATAAAATAATTTATGTAAAGAGAAATACAAAATGTTACCCTATTTCTTTTAAATATATCTTATATGTTCACAAAGTGAAAAAATAATGTTGTGAAAAAATAAAAGTGGTTATTTATAGTATAATGAAATTATTTTTATTATATTAATTTATTTTAATTTTTTATAATTTTTTTAGTTACCTTAAATGCTTATGCAGTACTAACACAATATTTATTCAATTAATAGAAAAATAAAATAAATGATTTGTAAAATATTAAAATTAATATAATTTGAATGAATTATTTTTCACCATGAAATTTTAAGATAAATATAACATGTTATAGTGTTTTTAATGGGGTATATTCGAATTATTTTTCTTTCATGTTGTTTTCAATGTAAAATTAAATTAATAGTTCCCAAAACGACATTAATGATGTTTTATAATAAATAATATTTTTATTAGATGATTTAAAATTAATTAAAATAATATATTCATACAAGTGATTTTTATATGAGTTAAAATATAAACAATCGTCTATTTATTTTGAAATTTTGCTTTTATAGTACCTATCTTGACTCCTAAATAGTAAAAACTTGGTAATCACGGTAATTTAAAAAAAAGGTTAACATTTGAAAAACAAAGAGATAAGGGTCAAAACCTATTATAAACATGTAAAAATGTTATTTTATGATATTATTTTGACCCATATTCATCATATATTTAATTATTACCAGTTTGGATCCATTAAATAAAATTAATTAATTTATATTAATTTTGTACTTTATAAACTTTCAAAAGTACCCATTTCCTTACTTATAAAATGGTACATCATCGCATCTTTTATGTAACAACCCGAGATTTTATAAGATACATTCTTTTTAATTTCATTCATATCTTCTATTGTACGACACACCAAGATTATCTTGCGCTATACGCAACACCGTATTAGCTTGCAGTATACGCAACACTTTTCTTGGCTCTTGTTACACACAATTTCAACTTCGTTTGATAGAAGTTATTATACGCAACATTGAGTGTATATATATATATATATATATATATATATTCAATGTATAAATAAAATATGGTTGTATTATATTATACGCAACAGCAAAGGAGTCATGCACTACACGCAACCCTGACTTGGCTTGCATTACACGCAATCGCAACCTTCCTCGATAGCGTGTGTTGTACGCAATACCGGGTTTTAATAAACAACGGTATATTATTATAATATTGTCATGAACTAGCCATTATGAATAGTATTAACTAAATTTTTTATTTTATAACATTATTATTCATCTTACACATTTTCTAGAACATGGTATAAGAACAAAATAAATATTTCGGGTAAAATAAGTATTTTTCAAAAAATGCAGTTTTGCCGCCTTTTGATGGCGCACCCACATTAAATCTAGTTTTTGAAATGTTTATAAGTTCAATTTGACAAAATAATATTCTTCTTTGTAATCATGAAATAAAAATTTACTTTGGATAAATTTTTCATATTATTCGGGTAACCTTCATATTTTGATGAATAGTAAAAACACGCTATATTTTAATTAAAAACAAATTTTTTCATTGAAATAATTTATATGGTTAAATTATAATATTTAATGGTTTTAAATTATAAATATAATATATTTTTAGCATTTAATATAATTTAAGTCATTAACCTTGATTTTACATTGAATTCGTAGGTTAAATAAATTCAATCTTTTGCAATGTTTTAAACAAAAACCCGTTTTCTTTCGACAACGGGATTAATTTTAATTTAATTTCTGCAACTTTTGTGTATTGAATTTGGAAAAATGGATTCCATATTTGTAATCAGTGGGTCCAAATTATGTTAATAAGCCACTTTTTATTTTGGGGCATTATGAATAGTAACTACGGTAAAGTTTATTTACCATAGTTAAAGGTAAATCGGGTAATGAGGGGTAAATATAAGATTATAAAATTACCCTAACACCAGCCAAAATCCTATTGGATGACTAAAAGTCGACCCATATCACCTAAGGGTCGGATTAGAATCATTTAATGGACATTTGTCCATGAAAATAACTTAATTATTATTAAAACCAAAGAAAGTGACAACATGTCACTCTCTTAAATCTTATAAGTATATTAATTTTAATTTAGTGATAAACTTCATGAAACTTCGAACATGAATAGTCTCCAGAAATATAATTAAATTATATACATCATATAAATTTATATATAATTTTTAGGGATTAAATAATTATCATTAATTATGACACAATAGTGATGCAGAAATTGTTTATCTAGTGAAAAATTAAGAATATAGTTTTTATTAAACTAATAGTGACCATAAAATGCACAAAACCCTAACCAAAACTTATTGGACATGTAAATGTAAACCATAAGCATCCAATGGTAGAATATTTGACCATTTTGAGCCTTATAAAAGCGATTATGACACTTATATTATTTTATTTTAAATGATGCCAAAGTTTTCACCTTCATAATTTAACAAATATAACAATTTAAATATTGTGATTTTGAGATGATAAATTCGAGTAAAAGTATTATTGTGAAAGGAAATAGATTTATTTTCATCATTGGATTTTAATTTTAATTTTTATGAAACAAATAAGTATATGAAATAATTATACAAAAATTTTGTAGTATTTATTTTATTAAGAGATAAACCAAATAAATGGTTTTAAAAATAATAAAATAAAGATTATATGAACTATTTAATGTGCTCCACTAATTTTATAGATACATATGACATTTTATGAATCTATTAAAGCTTTTATTTCGAACATATCTTCTGTATTTATTTTATTTAAATTCAAATAAATGAATAGTGTCAAAATTGACACTATTGTTATTTTATAAAAATAACATATTATAAAATTGTTTAAAAATCACAAAAATATTTAAAAATTATAAATTTAAATTTATATGATCTAAAATGTTATTATGAATCCAACTATGGACAATTCACAACAAATAAGTAATTATTTGTTATAATTTAAAATTTAGAATGTTATTACCACAAATAAAATTAAATTGATTAAATAAGGATAAATCATGTTGATAATGTTTAAAATAAATTCCTAACATGTCTAAATTATATTTTTTGATTATATTACAACCTTATCTTATCTAATATTTGAATATGAGTCATTTTTGGAGGATTTTATATGGGGTTAGATTTATTATAAATTAATATTTTTTAGAATTCCAAAGGTGCCCCTCTCCTCCCTTATAAAAGGGTACCTCCTCCCTCTCTTCCTCACACCACTTTGAGCCTTCAAGCTCGGCCAACCCCTGCCAAAGTCCCTTCTCCACTTCCCTAGAAACATCCTAGAGGTTCTGGTCTTCCTCAAAAACCAATTTTAGTGCCCTAAGAGGAGATCTCAAAGAGGCGCTTCAAAGAAGAGGTAATGTCGTTACCGATTCTTTCATCTTTATTTCTTCTTCCACTTCTTCTTATTTAGTTGTTTCATTATGAAGTAATAACATCAGTATCACTCATATATTGATATGTTATTATAAGTATGAAACAACCCTATTTCACCATCTATCCATCCTAAGGAAAACGAAATCACCGCGCGTGCGTACGTACGGAATACCGTCTCCACACCGTGGTGTAATTTGTTTTTCCAATACCACATTACTCGGATGGGTAAAATGGTGTAAATAATAACTATACATAGTTATTATAACATCAAAATAATTTCGATATATTGTATCATCCACTCCAATTCAATTCAATAATTATGGAAACGATATCATCGCTCTTGCGTACGTACGGACTACCGTCTCCACGACGCGATGAGATTTACATTCCATGTTAACCATTAAAGAATGATTATAAATATATATAATAATTAATAATGAAATATATGACATAATAATGATTCTGGATTTATGTGTATATATATGTATGTCATCTACTTAATTCCATTCAACTCAATAAGGAAAAGAAAACAACGTTCATGCGTACGTACGGTCTACCGTCTCCATGAACGGTGTATTTCTTTCCATTTACTGATTTATTATATATATATATATTCTGAATATATATTATATATAAATCATGTTTTATATTCTTGAATTAATTAATCATGATCTAAGTAATCATATGAATAATTACAAGTCAAAACACGAACGACAAATGAAACGATTTTACCCAAAACGCTTCTTTAACATGGAATTTACAAAAGAACGGGTAATATAAAGTCATAAGTGAACCATATATGATATCATAACAATGAATATGATTTTCTAATAAGTTAATGACATTATTTAAATCATTATACAGGAGGTTTGGATACGTACAAAGCATATCGGACATAAGGTAAGGGAAATATCACAATCTCATTTTTATCCGAGATTGTTTATACTTTAGTATTTAATGGGGTGTATTTTATCATCCACATCCATGTTTCCTCAATATGTAATATTTATATCCTTATACAGTAGTTTATATCCCATTTTACCCTTCGGTGAGTTTTTAGTAAAGGATATGAAAGGAATATTTTGTCGTTTTTCATACGAGGTACTTTTTGACTTTTCCGACAAAAGTGCGGGAAGAATGTTTTTTTTAACTTATACGACATGAATGGATTTTTAAAACATTATTTCCAAGAAGCTTACTTTACAAGTTTTCAAGTTTATTTTTAATCAACTTCTTTTAGTTTAAAATTTTATGACATGTTAAGAAAGGAAAATGTTTTTGAATTATAAAGGATATTTTCCTCAAGAATGGAGTTCAAGTGTTTTATCAAAATTATTTTCCATATAAGATAATAAAGGGTTCTGTTTATATCCCTATTATTACATGGATTTGATTATTTTGTGATGGAAATATTTTTCTGAATTCTTTTATCTTATATAAATTGTTTTATGATGTCACGATGTTTAAGATTCCCATTTTTATTACATGGGTTATGCAATGATGTATGATTTAAGATTTTGTGGAACACATAAGAATGGTATCATTATGAGATGGGTGGGACCTATATCTCCCTCCAATGAATTGGGTAAATATTTTATATCTCATGAGATAGACATGGCTGGAATGGTAGGTTATACCGGTTCAGTGAAACAGGACTGAAACGAGGGTGACTCGGTTCAGAAAGGGACTTTGTCCACTAAGATAGTCTTGGCAATGAGTCTTGACTAATAAGATATTATTCTCTATGATTATGTGTGTATGCCACAAAGTTTCATGTTTTAAGTTATGATTATTGGGATTTCATTTCACTACTATGATTTATCCCATGTTATGAAATTATGCTCTCTTTTGCAGGTTAAGATTTCAAAAATGTTATGTTCTTATGAATATGATGTGATTGATATTTCTTTTTTTTACCCTTACTGAGCATTTGAGCTCACCATTTTATGTTTTCTTTTCCCCAGGATATAAAGAAAGGTTTTAGGTATAAAAAAAGTAAGATCTTTATGGGAGATGTTGAAGATCTTTCACCACGATTAGAAGATTATATTCTGAGTTTCCAAAGACACTAAACTATTATGATCCTTGTGTGTGTGTTTTTGTTATGTACTAAGTATTCCGCAAAAGTAATGTAATGTCCATGTACGTCAAGCTTCGGGTCTCTATAGTTGGTATCAAAGGAAAGGTTTAGTCAACCTTTGGAAACTAGGATGCGTGAACGTTAGTGAGATCCCTAGAGATATTTCTAAGGTATGTCTAGGGATGTCCCTAAGGATAAGTATACGTATATGATATAGTCCTAGAACTATGGTAACGATATTAGATTAAACCAAAGATATTAGATATTGAAGTTACTCCCCCTTTATTATGATTTTTGCCTCTCACACTATTCTTTTTGGGTTTTAGAAAATGGCTGGAAACAAGATGATTCACGATAATGGAGGATATGATGGACAATGGAATGATGAGAAACCAAATTAAATGGGATTTGGAAGTCCAAACATCATTACTATGCCGAATCAGCAATCTCATAATATGATCAATAAAGTAAAATTTGGTAAGTTTCCTGACTCGGCTAATAAGAGAAAGATGGAGCTTCATGATGATCATAGAGGAAAGAAAGTTCAATTTCCCCTATGAAAATCATGTGGGAAGAGGCATCAAGGAGAATGTTTCTGAAATGCCTGGATCGGTTGTGATCACTGAGAGGGGAGGGGTGAATCAGTGATAACTTTTTCTTTTTATGAATTGTTCCCTTTCGATTATCAATTCAACCTCTGCAGCTGGTTAAAGCCTAGATCTACTCTTTTAGTGGTGCAGTAATAATGAGAGCACAGAACACAGAGATTTACAAGGTTCGGTACAAAGACCTACTCCTTGCCGTGTTGGATACACCCCCCAACACGGATTCTTCACTATGCCAAAAGATTATTACACAGTAATTGGTTATACCCCCCAATTACAAGTTGGTTAAACCCCCCAACTCCACAACATCATCTCCATCATGGCTCCACTTCACTTCTTCAAAGGTGTTGATCAAAACTTCAAGTAGCTTCAACAGTCTTCAAAAGATCTCGTTGGTCTTGCTCACCAAAAACCAATCACTTAGAATGATCAGTTCTTTTGCATTCACACACTTAAGTGTGTACTCCTCTTCTTCTTATGTTTTGTCACTCTTTTTCACTTGTGCACACATACACAACTCATTTTGAATGTACTCAAATGGGTACAAGCCGAACCTCGGCCTCTTCCTTTCTTTGCACACTCACAAGCCTCGGGCTCTTCACTTCACACACACTCAAGGTGTGTTCTTCACTTTGCACACAAGGTGCAAGCCTGCTTTCTCACTTCCAAGCCTCGGGTTCTTCCTCTTCAATTTGCACACACACACTAAGTGTATTTGTCTCAATATACCCGAACTCAAACTAGGCGCGCAAGGAGGTGTGGCCCTCTTCTTGTCTTCAAATGCCGCGCAGGCTCAAGTGTGCAAGGGTGCAACACTGCCGCGGGCGCTTCTGTCGCGTAAGCCTCAACGAACCCCGAAGGCGCGCAGGTGATGCGGCTCGGCTCCTTCCTGTCGCGCAAGGGATGCGCGCAGGGACTCCTCCAACTTCTTTTGCGCAAATATGCGCAAAAGGGACTTCACGAAGCCAAGGGTGGCTTCGGGCTGCTTCGTCGTGCAAGTGGGTTGCGCGGAGCTCCAAACTTCACGAGGCACAAAAGGCTCTCACGGGACTTCAAATATTCAAAGGATCAGCAAGCCTCCTCGAGGGCTCGGCCTCTCTTTATATAGGCAGAGGCGGTGCGGTTCATCCGCGTGATAAATCTCAAACTCCCGAGATCTTCGGATCTTTAAAAATCTTTTCAAATCTTGATTTTTATCCTCTGTTTCACGCGGGCTTCTTATATTTTCTGTTCCTTTACGTGCATGCGACTCAGAACGCATGCACGGTCTTCGTTCGGTCCAAACCATGCAGAACATCAACACCGAATGGCCTCGCACCTTCGGTTTGCTTCGGCCGAACTTCAGGTTCTCCATTTCGTGCATACATGCTCATTTTAAACCATGGACGAGTTCCATAGGGCCAGACGATCTCAATGGACACTTAAGCTTCAACAATGGTGGTCGGAATCTTCAAAACTGTCGTCGGGGGGCGCCTGGTTCGAACGGAGCTCACGGGGAGCCTTCGGCTGAGCTCGAGGAAGGAGATGCCTCAGAGCCGTCAGATCAGGCGATCGAATAACCTTGGACGGCCTGGATCAGATCGCGAATGGCGCGATTAGATGAGCGGCTCGGATCTGGCGCGCGATCAATCGTGCGGCCAGGATGCGCTCCCGGGAATTTTTCCGCGTCCCACATCGAAACGGCCTCCTATTTTCACGCGGCTTATTACCCTGGCGCTGCCCGCCTCTCAGCAATTGAACTTCCTCCTCCACGGTGCCGCCCCGCACCGTGTTCTCCTGTGGGCGCGCTCTGCGCCCACTCACGCCTCCTGCGGGCGCGCTCCTAGCGCCCACTATGCATCCTCGGGTGCGCGGGCTTCACCACCGCGTGCCCTCCGGGGGCTTATACACGGCCCCTGCCGCGCTCCTCCGGGCGTGCCCCAGGCGCCCATGCGGTGTCCTACGGGTGCGCCCCTACCTCAAGGATGCTGCCCTGGCCTTGAGGGTTCCCCATGGGCGTGGTGACCCTGAGTCCCACAAGTTCCTTGGGTGATGACCCTCGGCTGGCCTCCTTGGTGGCTTATTTTTTGCTTAAATATACACTAAGTATACAAAGTACTAAGTGTAAAATGCCAAATGCCACAACTCTAAGACATCCTTCTACATTTCTTCCCTTCTCTTCTTCATTAGAATTCCTCAAATCTCCTCAACATATATTCATTACTTAGGAGTGAATTCTTGAAGGTTCTCCATCAACCGAAGCTCCTGAATCAAATAATTCTTCAATGTTCTTCAATGATCCAATTAGAGGTCAAGTTGGATCACATTCACATTGTCATGCACTAAGAATTAGTACATGGTCTTCTTCAGCTCACTTCATCCACTCAGTGATTGTGGATGGATCTCCTTTCATCTCCTCATGCATTGTCAATACAATGCATGGTCTTCTATCATTGTTGTGACTTTGTATCATCAGGATACAAGTTCTATGAACTTAAAGATCAGCTCAACAATCGTCAGATGTTATGCTTCCTCAATCATCAATCTTCAAGATGTACTTCATCAGATGGCACACGAAGACAAGTTATTGACAACAAATGCAATCACTTCACTTGGGCACAACAGTTTCAAAGGAACTGGAAGATTCTTTGGGTGTGGAAAAGAATGACACAAAGCCAGTAAGTGCAAAGGAAAAGGTTCAGTTAACACCAGGGATGAGGATAATGGTATTGCTACGACATCAACAATTGTTAAATGTTTTAAATGTGGAATGTACGGGCATTATGCAAACCAATGCCCTAAGGGAAAGTCTCATGAAGAGAATCAGTATTGTCGTATGGGTAGTATTTATGTGGATGATGATGAAGAGACTACAAATGATATGTGAGATGAAAGAATTGTTGAAGCTCGGTCAATGGTTTAAGAATGTAGTGGAATGATTACATGTTTATCATGTGTAATGTTGTATAAGTAATCTTATGGTACTATGGAATAAAGAGACATCTAAGTATTGTTACACTGTTTCCCTTCCTTGAGTTTTGAAAGTGTATGATTAATGTTACCAGTATCCATGAAAGGTTATTCAGATATTTTTGGAATGTAGATGATATGCGCATAATTAAGGGATAAGGAGAAAATTAAATGTTTGATAGTGTTCATGAGCTCATGACTGATATAAGGAGAAGGTTATATCATGGTTTGAGTATATAGAATTTTTGGATTTTGGTATGTGGAATGAGTTAACTTTTGACAGCATTCATGTTTTCACTAAGGTTTAATGGCTATTCATTTTTCAATAGAATACATTATTAAGGTATTCACATGATTGTAATGTGACCAACAAGATATATGGTGGATAAATGATGGTATTCACATGCTTGGTTGACGACATTTCAAGTTATCGTTTTCTTTATACTATGAGCTTGGACCGAAGTATTTTAGATAAGCCTAAAGATTGGAATGGATTATGTTAACCATAAGTTAGAATTGTTTAAGGATAGAATTTTTTTAGATATTATTTATGTGATGTTATAGTAATGTAGTTTTACAAAAAGGACAACCTGCAGGACGGGCGACAGCCCATCGCGTCGGACAAGGCTGTGGGAATCGAACCCACAACCGAAGTGCGACTGGCCTTTATTGCCTACCACTGGCCTACAGGAAGTCCCTATTTAGTAGAAATTAGTTTTATTATATTAAGCAGTATGATATATGAAGTATAAGTCCATTTTAGGAACTATATATGATTAATATCACTATAGATGGACTTATGTATTTTTTGATAACTTTTCTAACCTTTTGTTTGAGACAGATGGAACGAACCATCATTCTATCACATGATCTGCTAACACATCACGAATGACAAATTCAATTTCATTTCTTTAAGAGATGAAGTGGAAATTGTCCAAAGAACGACAAACGATGAGACTATACCAAAATCACGAAATTATTTCTTCTAATTTCATCAACTTTAGGGAAATGATCTTTAAAACCAAAAAAAATGTTGTCCTAGTGCCCTAATATCCGATGAATCAGATGGTACCCTAGATCATCACAATTTTATGGCTTTGTGATTGCTGGCTTTTCCATAGCCATGTTCTCTACCACTCTCCATCAGAACATGATGGTTAGATTTTTCTTCAATATCCATATTTTAACCTATGTGGAAACCCAGTGATTAGTTTAGTTGGGTAACCGTTACGTTTCATACTTTTGTTTTTAAAGATTGGTTTTGGTATTCCTTTTTACGATGTGGGTTTCTATTAAAGAAACTTTCGAATAGTAAACCATTTATAACCCCGACGAATTTCGAGGGCGAAATTCATTTTAAGGGGGGTAGAATGTAACAACCCGAGATTTTATAAGATACATTCTTTTTAATTTCATTCATATCTTCTATTGTACGACACACCAAGATTATCTTGCGCTATACGCAACACTGTATTAGCTTGCAGTATACGCAACACTTTTCTTGGCTCTTGTTACACACAATTTCAAGTTCGTTTGATAGAAGTTATTCTACGCAACATTGAGTGTATATATATATATATATATTCAATGTATAAATAAAATATGGTTGGATTCTATTATATTCAACAACAAAGGAGTCGTGCACTACACGCAACCCTGACTTGGCTTGCATTACACGCAATCGCGACCATCCTCGATAGCGTGTGTTGTACGCAATACCGAGTTTTAATAAACAACGATATATTATTATAATATTGTCATGAACTAGCCATTATGAATAGTATTAACTAAATTTTGAATTTTATAACATTATTATTCATCTTACACATTTTCTAGAACATGTTATAAGAACAAAATAAATTTTTCGGGTAAAATAAGTATTTTTCAAAAATTGCAGTTTTATCACCTTTTGATGGCGCACCCACATTAAATCTAGTTTTTGACATGTTTATAAGTTAAATTTTACAAAATAAGATTATTCTTTGTAATCATGAAATAAAAATTTACTTTGGATAAATTTTTCATATTATTCGGGTAACCTTCATATTTTGATGAATAGTAAAAACACGCTATATTTTAATTAAAAAAAACTTTTTTCATCGCAATAATTTATATGGTTAAATTATAATATTTAATGGTTTTAAAGTATAAATAGAATATATTTTTACCATTTAATATAATTTAAGTCATTAGCCTTGATTTTACATTGAATTCGTAGGTTAAATAAATTCAATCTTTTGCAATGTTTTAAACAAAAACCCGTTTTCTTTCGACAATGGGATTAATTTTAATTTAATTTATGCAACATTTGTGTATTGAATTTGGAAAAATGGATTCCATATTTGGAATTAGTGGGTCCAAATTATATTAATAAGCCACTTTTTATTTTTGGGCATTATGAATAGTAACTACGGTAAATTTTATTTACCATAGTTAAAGGTAAATCGGGTAAGGAGGGGTAAATATAAGATTATAAAATTACCCTAACACCTTCCAAAATCCTATTGGATGACTAAAAGTCGACCCATATCACCTAAGGGTCGTATTAGAATCATTTAATGGACATTTGTCCATGAAAATAACTTAATTATTATTAAAACCAAAGAAAGTGACAACATGTCACTCTCTTAAATCTTATAAGTATATTAATTTTAATTTAGTGATAAACTTCATGAAACTTCGAACATGAATAGTCTCTAGAAAGATAATGAAATTATCTACATCATATAAATTTATTTATAATTTTTTGGGATTAAATAATTATCATTAATTATGACACAATTGTGATGCAGAAATTGTTTATCTAGTGAAAAATCAAGAATATAGTTTTTATTAAACTAATTGTGACCATAAAATGCACAAAACCCTAACCAAAACTTATTTTTCATGTAAATGTAAACCATAATCATCCAATGGTCGAATATTTGACCATTTGGAGCCTTATAAAAGCGATTATGACACTTATATTATTTTATTTTAAATGATGCCAAAGTTGTCACCTTCATAATTTAAAAAATATAACAATTTAAATATTGTGATTTTAAGATGCTAAATTCGAGTAAAATTATTATTGTGAAATTTAATAGATTTATTTTCATCATAGGATTTTATTTTTAATTTTTATGCAACAAATAAGTATATGAAATAATTATACAAAAATGTTGTAGTATTTATTTTATTAAGAGATAAACCAAATAAATGGTTTTAAAAATAATAAAATAAATATTATATGAACTATTTAATGTGCTCCACTAATTTTCTAGATACATATGAAATTTTATGAACCTATTAAATCTTTTATTTCGAACATATCTTCTGTATTTATTTTATTTAAATTCAAATAAATGAATAGTGTCAAAATTGACACTATTGTTATTTTATAAAAATAACATATTATAAAATTGTTTAAAAATCACAAAAATATTTAAAAATTATAAATTTAAATTTATATGATCTAAAATGTTATTAAGAATCCAATTATGGACAATTCACAACAAATAAGTAATTATTTGTTATAATTTAAAATTTAGAATTTTATTACCAAAAATAAAATTAAATTGATTAAATAATGATAAATCATGTTGATAATGTTTAAAATAAATTCCTAACATGTCTAAATTCTATTGGTTGATGAGATTAAAACCTTATATTATCTAATATTAGAATATGAGTCATTTTTTGAGGTTTTTATGTGGGGTTATATTTATTATAAATTAATATTTTTAAGAATTCCAAAGGTGCCCCTCTCCTCCCTTATAAAAGGGTACCTCCTCCCTCTCTTCCTCAAACCACTTTGAGCCTTCAAGCTCGGCCAACCCCTGCCAAAGTCCCTTCTCCACTTCCCTAGAAACATCCTAGAGGTTCTGGTCTTCCTCAAAGACCAATTTTAGTGCCCTAAGAGGAGATCTCAAAGAGGCGCTTCAAAGAAGAGGTAATGTCGTTACCGATTATTTCATCTTTATTTCTTCTTCCACTTCTTCTTCTTTAGTTGTTTCATTATGAAGTAATAACATCAGTATCACTCATATACTGATATGTCATTATAAGTATGAAACAACCTTATTTCACCATCTATCCATCCTAAGGAAAACGAAATCACCGCGCGTGCGTACGTACGGAATACCGTCTCCACGCCGTGGTGTAATTTATTTTTCCAATACCACCTTACTCGGATGGGTAAAATGGTGTAAATAATAACTATACATAGTTATTATAACATCAAACTAATTCTGATATATTGTATCATCCACTCCAATTCAATTCAATAATTATGGAAACGATATCATCGCTCGTGCGTACGTACGGACTACCGTCTCCACGACGTGATGAGATTTACATTCCATGTTAACCATTAAAGAATGATTATAAAGTATATATAATAATTAATAATGAAATATATGACATAATAATGATTCTGGATTTATGTGTATATATATGTATGTCATCTACTTAATTCCATTCAACTCAATAAGGAAAAGAAAACAACGTTCATGCGTACGTACGGTCTACCGTCTCCATGAACGGTGTATTTCTTTCCATTTACTGATCTATTATATATATATATATTCTGAATATATATTATATATAAATAATGTTTTATATTCTGGAATTAAGTTATCATGATCTAAGTAATCATATGAATAATTACAAGTCAAAACACGGACGACAAATGAAACGATTTTACCCAAAACGCTTCTTTAACATGGAATTTACAAAAGAACGGGTAATATAAAGTCATAAGTGAACCATATATGATATCATAACAATGAATATGATTCTGTAATAAGTTAATGACATTATTTAAATTATTATACAGGAGTTTTGGATACGTACAAAGCATATCGGACATAAGGTAAGGGAAATATCACAATCTCATTTTTATCCGAGATTGTTTATACTTTAGTATTTAATGGGGTGTATTTTATCATCCACATCCATGTTTCCTCAATATGTAATATTTATATCCTTATACAGTAGTTTATATCCCATTTTACCCTTCGCTGAGTTTTTAGTAAAGGATATGAAAGGAATCTTTTTTCGTTTTTCGTACGAGGTACTTTTTGACTTTTCCGACAAAAGTACGGGGAGAATGTTTTTTTTAACTTATACGGCATGAATGAATTTTTAAAACATTATTTCCAAGAAGCTTACTTTACAAGTTTTCAAGTTTATTTTTAATCTACATCTTTTAGTTTAAATTTTTATGACATGTTAAGAAAGGAAAATGTTTTTGAATTATAAAGGATATTTTCCTCAAGAATGGAGTTCAAGTGTTTTATCAAAATTATTTTCCATCTAAGATAATAAAGGGTTCTGTTTCTATCCCTATTATTACATGGATTTCATTATGTTGTGATGGAAATATTTTTATGAATTCCTTTATCTTATATGAATTGTTTTATGATGTCACGATGTTTAAGATTCCCATTTTTATTACATGGGTTATGCAATGATGTATGATTTAAGATTTTGTGGCACACATAAGAATGGTATCATTATGAGATGGTGGGACCTATATCTCCCTCCAATTCATTGGGTAAAGATTTTATATCTAATGAGATATACATGGCTGGAATGGTAGGTTATACCGGTTCAGTGAAACAGGACTGAAACGAGGGTGACTCGGTTCAGAAAGGGACTTTGTCCACTAAGATAGTCTTGGAAATGAGTCTTGACTAATAAGATATGATTCTCTATGATTATGTGTGTATGCCACAAAGTTTCATGTTTTAAGTTATGATTATTGGGATTTCATTTCACTACTATGATTTATCCCATGTTATGAAATTATGCTCTCTTTTGCAGGTTAAGATTTCAAAAATGTTATGTTCTTATGAATATGATGTGATTGATATTTCTTTTGTTTACCCTTACTGAGCATTTGAGCTCACCCTTTTATGTTTTCTTTTCCCCAGGATATAAAGAAATGTTTTAAGTATAAAAAAGGAAGATCTTTATGGGAGATGTTGAAGATCTTTCACCATGATTAGAAGATTATATTCCGAGTTTCCAAAGACACTAAAATATTACGATCCTTGTGTGTGTGTTTTTGTTATGTACTAAGTATTCCGCAAAAGTAATGTAATGTCCATGTACGTCAAGCTCCGGGTCTCTACATTTTATTCACACATAAAAATAACTTTGGTTCAAAAAAATCCATTCCCACGTTAATTAAGTATTCCCATTACCATATCCTATAGGTATTTGTTTAATTATAAAACTCTCCAAGAAATGATTTTGGTGTAAGCCTAATGAGGTTGTCTGAAGAAATGGTATCATTCTTAATTGAGAGTTTTTGTTTTATTTTTTCTTACACCTACTAAAAATATTATTCAAATATTTTTATATAATAAAATAATTATAATACATATTATGATATATTTTTATGTTAATTTCATAATCTATATCTATCTCCTCTTCAATTAAATGGAGAATGAAATTTTTGTTCGTGTGTAAGGTGGACTACCACCTCACGAACCCATATAATTAGTCTTCTAGGAAAACTTCTCAAAGATTGCATTAATATATATATATATATGATATTCATGAAATATTTTTCATTCTTAAAAATTAATATATCATATATTCTCTTACATTTTTATTCATTGAAAGTTGATAACATCGATCATGCGTACATGTGGATTACCACATTTACGAAGCGATGTGAATTTTGTTTCCGCACCACATCAAATTTATGGTATTTATAACTATATTTAATTAAATAATATTATATTTATGAAATAATTATAATTATATAAAGATAAAATTACACTATCCTTTTTTCCATAATGATCATTGGAAAATTGGAATGTTATTCATGCATACGTATGACATACAGTCTCCATGATTGTAACATAGATCATTTTGGATCACTGTATCTCATGGATATATTTAACAGTATAATTGATTCATAAAAATGTTAATTATTTAATGATTAATATTTTAGATATTACAGAATAATGAACTATTTTACCATAGTGAACCTACCGATGTTATTTTGGATATATGAACCAAATATCATCAAAACATCATATGTGAAATTATTTAATTAAGTAATTAAATATAACATAATAATAAATAAAATAAAAGGAATAATAAAATTTTAAAAATTTCTTTTGAAATTAAATGATTAATATAACTTTATTATTTAGAAATATAACGAACACATGTGATGAGTCAGACATGAGGTAAAGGATTTCATCTCAATTTCCTTTCATTCAGGCAAATTTTAATGTTATGAACCGATATGACTGATATGATGTATATACTACCCCATTTACATATTATATTATCAATCCTTAATACTTCATGATATTTTATGTTATAATTCATTTCACCTCATCCATAGGGATTTGATTTGACCATTATCTATGTGTAAGGGGTTTCATAACTCAATTTATTTTCATTGGTGTAACACCCCACGATTTCATAGTACGTTATTTCTTCAAATTAATTCAATAACTTGCACTACATGCAACACCAAGTTCAAGCGCACCACGACATACCAAACTAGCCATTCAAAAGCGATTATGAATAGTATTAACTGAATTTTAAACTTTATATAATCCTTATAATTTTAGAATCCATATTATGAGTTTTTAATACATAATGTATGAAAAAATTATTTTTTCTCAGATAAAAGAAGTATTTTTTTAAAAAAAATGCACTTTTACCGCCTTTTAATGGTGAACCCTTTATAAATACAATATTTGAAAGTTTTATATATTTAATTTGACAAAATAAACATCTTCTTTATAATTAGGACATAATAATTTAGTTTCAATAATTTTTTTTCTAATAACTTTCATATTTGGGAGAATAGTGAAAATACTCTATTTTAACTGAAAACAACTTTTTTAATCAAAATAATTTATAGTGTTAAATTATACATTTTAATGGTTTGGAACTATAAATAGATTATATTTTTACTATTTAATCCAATTCTGGTCGTTGTATATAATTTTAATTTGAAATTGGACATAAACAAGTGTCAATCTTTTGATAGTTATTATTTCTTAAAAATACGCCTTTTGGTTTTGACAATGGGAATTAGTTTTAAATTAAAAAATGAAACTTCAATGTTTTGAATTTGATAAAATAGACATCATTTTTGGATTCAGAATATCGAAATTATCCTAGGGTGAATTTTTCGTATTTTTCTGAAAACGTTCAATTTTTTATGAATAGTGAAAACACTAAGTTAATGTTTAAAACCAAATTTCTATTTAAATAATTATTTATTTTATTTAAATTTATTTTAGGTTAAAATAGATACATAATACCAATATAAGTTCAATTTAATTCATTGGAGTCAGTTTATAATAATTTTAGATATATAAAATGTTTATTAAACTTTTCACCGTCTTTTACTCATCTCCTAGGAGAATTTGAAAATTCACATAAAACATAATTTTACCACTTCTATGAGTTGAATTTCAAAAATCCGAGAGAAATGTTTAATATAAAGGAGTAAAATGTGGTTCAATAAGATAAAAATAATTTTTGGTGAATAGTAACTTTTTACTTTTATTTTACCACAGTTAAAAGTAAATAGGGTAATTAAGGGTAAAAATGATATTATTATTACCCTAACACCTGACCAAATTCTATTGGCTAAGTATAGTTCGACCGAAAACAAACTTTGGAATAAAATGTGATCCTCTTTGGTCCACTTGGATTAGATTAGGACATTTATTATTATTTAATTCAAAGAAGAGTTAAAATAGTTAAAATCAATGTTTAATAACTAAAACATATTTAATATAGGGTTATACAGAAGATAAAATCGGTTATAAATATTAATTAGAAAGCTAAAAATATTTTTTACATAATGGTATTTTATTTATAATTTTTATACATTAAATTATTTATTTTATTTATAACACAATGGTGATGCAGTAATTACCGTATTAATGAAATATTAAAATAATTGATATTCTAAATATCCAAATAAATTTAATTTGAGACTTTTTATGAATTGCACTAATTTCATAGGTTAATATGACATATTAGGGTTGGTTATATGAATAGTTTTTGAAGTAATAATGCTTTTATGAATTTAGAAAAAACAAAAAACCAAATAGTGCAAAAATTGACATAAAAGAGTTTTTAAAACAAATATTATATTATTAATTTCATTCTTTTCCTAAAAATATTATGATCAACAAAAGGACTTATATAATGATAGGGGTATCATTAATTGACCACTTGGGGTTCACTTGTAAGTATATTGTATGTTTATTAACCATATAATATAAAAATACAAAGAGACATGGTACATGTCAAACTATTTAACTGAGAGTTAAATCTAAAAGATAAAGTTAATATAGTGACCCAAACCTGCCTAAAACCTATTGGTATAGTGATTTTAGACCCATCCCCATATTATCCTTTAAATAAGATATTTTGGTGCCATTAGAAACCGAAAATTATTTTATTATAAAATAATATTTATAGCATTTCCTAAGGTGCCTCTCACCCCTCTTATAAAAGGGCACTCCCCCTTCTCTCTAATTCACACCTTCAAAGCCTTTTTATCAGACAAAACCTTCCCAAATATACTATCAACTTCCCTCACTTCATCCTAGAGGCATTACTTTAGTCATACAGCCAACATGAAGAGTCCTTTTGTTCAAATCAAAAGGAAGAACCCGAAGAAGAGGTAATAATTTCACAACCCTCTTTCAAGTTCTTTTCTTCTTCCACTTCTTCTTTCTTTGTTTGTTCCATAATAAAATAATAAATCCATTATCTTCTATATACTATGATGTTATTATAAATATGGTACATCAATATTCATTATTCTATCCATCCTTTGAATGACATGTCACCATACGTGCGTACGTACGGATTACCGTCTCCGAGTCGTGGTGTAATTGTTATTCAATACAATATTATTTGGATGGGTATAATAACGATGTGTAATTCATAAATATAACATGATAATGATTCTGTATATATGATATACCATCAAATTATATATTATTTTAATATCAAAAGAATGATATTGTCATTCATGCGTACGTACGGATTACCGTTTCCATGAACGTGATGAGATTCATTGTTCATCATCTCCATTAAAGGATAATTTTAATTAGATGATTAAAAAAATGGGTAAAGACATGATATCATTCTGGATATGAATAAGATACATCCTATCTATAACAAATATGACTCACATAACAAAGAATATAAAGGAAAACGAATCTGTTAACATGCGAAACAATGATAATACTAAGATATTATTAAAAAAGAAATGTTAAAAGATCATATATGATATCATATTAATGTATATGATTCTTGTATAATTTAATAACAATTTGGCTGCACAGTCATTGAGTACGCGCAAATTTAAAATTTATAAACCCTAAAAACTACTAGTACTATGGTAATAAGGGTGTCGAACCATAGAGAAGGGCTTATGTTGTGCTTGACCAGATTAAAAACTTAAACAACAAAAAGATAAAAATAGATCACTAAAAAACAAACTATACGTACACAGGGAAACAAACTCTAGTAGTGGGCGTGAAAATGAAGGTGATATGGTGAAATTAATGGCTTGAATAGAGAACAAACAGTAATGATTATTTTAGGGTCCTCGGGCTTTTTTGAACTGATTAAAAAGATATTCCCCACTTCCGTTTGGTTTAACTTAATTACTCAGTGCATAAAAAATGGTGCTAATCCACTGCGTTGTCACTACAGTGGATCTACACACCTTGATTAACTTCTTTAAGCCTCGATCTTCCTATCTTGACCCTTGGAAAAATCTGCTTAAATTGGAGAAGAGATGCATTGACCTTTTCCGATTCTCGGTACTTCGGTCAATGATCCACGGTGAAATGATTCACTACCACGCCCGTCGGTTGCTAGGTAAAGTGAAATGATACTCAAAATAAACAGAAGAGAAAACTGAGCAATGAAATCGCACTAAGCAATCAAACTAACAAAACATGACGGATAGTTGGATGATCAGTTCTCTACAGCCCGATTCCCCTAATATATTTAATTGCACATTAAAACAGTAAAACGAATAGAAACAGATAATGAATTAAGAAACATCTCCCGTGATATTTCTCCTATCTCTAGCAACTGCTTCGATTTTGATCCTCCTGCTCAATGTCTTTCAGCATCTTCTTTGGTGGTGAGATGGATTGAAGGTTGATCGCGATGAATTGATGGATCGAGGGATCTCTAGACTGAAGATTTGATGCTCGCCTCTCTCCGGAATCAAGTTATGGAATCCTCCTTCTGAATGAAGTTCTATCTCTCCATTCATATCTGTCTCCACTGATCCCTCCTATGCTTATGCTTAGCTGGGATCATTGGGTGCGTTTCTGTGAATAAATAAAGGCAATTTCAATCTTAATAAGTGTTATGCACAGTTCTCTGCGCATGGAATACGGCTGGAAAAAAGTAAAAAAAAGTGCCCTTGTCAAAAATGAACTCATTAAGGTGAGAGGAATTTTGATCCCAGATGAAGAAGGGAGCAATTGACTTGGTTAATTTTCATTTGATTTGAATCAATAAAGTGATCAAATTAGTGGACTTTAATTTTTGGAACTTGGTGGAAGGTGAGAATGGAAGGTGCCCATGCTTAAGTTTTGAGTTCCACTTCATCTAACCTGTCAACACTCCTTGAATTAGAACTTGAATTAGACAGTGAAGTAGGATTGTTAATAAATACACATAGGAAGCATGACATACTTCATATTGTAAGAATTTGTGATGCTCTTGACTTCCAGTGGGTTTTTGAAGCTAAGCAGGACAATATATTTGAACACCTCTGGAAAAACCTGACTCATTTTTTGGTCCTGTCCATCTGGATATAAAGTTTAATCATGCACTTTATGAACTGAAACTCACAAATTATATTTCTGTTTTAAAGTCTAAGGCATGTATTTGTTTGAGGATAAACAAAGCTTTAAGTGTGGGGGAGTTTGATGTGGCAGTGTTTTTGCACTCTTTGCCTCATCTTTTGTGTATTTTTTATTGACTTTTTTATACCAAAATGATTGTTTTTAGTAAATAATTGATAATTGTTTTGTTTTTGTACTTTGTTGTGTAAAATAATCAGATTTTAGTTTAAAACAGGTGTTTTAATGTGCTTTGGTTTCATTTTAAATAATTCTAAAATTAAATGAGTCGTGCGAATTAGACTTTTATTTATTTATTCTTTTATTTTTATAAATTTTCATTCTAGTTAGTTTACTAATTCATTTATTAAATTAATTAATGCTTTATTCTTCAAATTGTAAATAAATAACTCTATTTGGTTTTTAGTCTTTTAATAATTTAATTAGTTTTAACAATTTAGTTTTATTCAATTAATTTTGTCATTTTTCAATTTAATTAGTTCTTTAATTAATTGGTTAGATAATTTAAGCAAATAATTGTAAATATTTTAATTTGTTCTTTAATTATGTATGATTATAAATTCTAACCCAAATTAATTTATTTGTTTAAATAATGTTTCATTAATTTTATTATTTAACTTTGTTGTCTTTAGTTTTTAATTCCATTCTATTTAGTTTAATTTATTAATTTATTTATTTTTAGTTTCATTAAATTATTATTTTTATTTAATTTTCTTTGTTTTTTTTTGTTCGCAGGTATTGCGGTCGCATGGTCTCGTCCTTATTGGTGACTACCACACCGGTAGCGGTGACCTCCCTCACTGATGCATCCTCCCTCACCAATGCACAAAAGCTTACTGATACCTAAAATCCTCACTGATACTTCTCCCACTGATACTTTCCTTTATTACCTCACTGTTACTAACCCTCGCCGATACATTTCCCTTTCCCTTCAGCTACCGATGCACTACCTCACTGTTACCCCTCTACTAGTAGCCCAACTACCGATACACCTCCACCCCTGCATATTCTACCCTAGCTACTGATACACCCATCCTCACTCTTACCCTCCAGTCTACCGATTTACCAACCTCACTGTTACTATTTTTCAGCTACCGATACACCCACCGTCTCGTCCACCCACACTCTTCTTCCGTCCATCCATGCACCACAAAACCGAAAATCACCAGCAGCAAGACAAAACCCAAACCACCCACACAACAGCAGATTAAATCACCACCAGACTCTAAATTGCAAACCGAAGAAATCAAAATATCGAAGAAGAAGAAGAAGAGCAAATTTGTTGATTCATGCCGCCTGCCTGCTCCTAAATCGAAGCCATAGGCCTCAAATCACTGCTTGCAGTGCCGGAGAACCACCACAAGCCCCCGCGCCGACGCACCGAGATCCCGAGCTGCCTTCTCGGCTCCGCCTCGGCCCTTGCCTTCCCCCTTTTCCATACCTGCGCAATAGCCTAGCCTCCTTCATCCCTCCAAGATGAGATCTCCTCACCCGAAGCCCCTGCCTTGCATCACCACACCCCGAAGCCTGAACCTCCACTGCGCCGTGAGGAGCCATCCGCCGCACTCAACCCTTGCTCGCCTCTAAGCCAGCCGCACCACTCTCCAGAGCCCCCGCTCCTCCCAAGCTGCATACCGTCCGCCTGCCACCACCCGCTCGAGCCGCCGTCACCTCCCATGCCCTACGACCGCGTCACCCTCTGCACCCCCTGTTTGAACCACCACAGCCAGCGCCTAAACCCTACCCCCTTCTCCCCTGAGCCGAACAGACCCGACCCCCCCATTTCATCTTTTTGTTTTTTTAGTTTAGTTTAGTTCAGTTGTTATTTTATTATATCATATAATATCATATATATATTATGTATTATATAATATACAATACTACAATAATTAAAAGTGTATTAACAAAATTCTAAAAGCTCATATATAATATTAATTTTCTATAATAATATATGATATTAATAAAAATAAATATTATATTTACATATAATAGTAATAATAATATTAGGTATTATATATTAATATATATATATATATATATATATTAATAAGTATTTTCGTTAACTAATTTAATTAATAATATTAGTATATAGTTATTTATTTTTAGTTTCATTTTATTTGTTTTATTTGTTTTTTTTTCTGTGTTTTGTGCAGTGGGAGCTACGCATTGAAGCTCTGATGAATGAAGAAGTTAGCGGAAAAGATGTGAGAAGAGTTCGTGAGTTTGTTGCAGGAGGCGGTATGCACTCACTTGGAGTTCATTAAAAAGAGTGTGATGTGCACATAAAAGCACGCCTCGTGGATCGGCTGTTTCCAAGGAAGAAAGTTGCTCCCCGCGTGCGCACCCATTGAATCTGTTAAGAGCAACTACTCTGGTGACAAGCCGGGAAGACATGGAACTGTGAAGGAGCCACGTGGAGGTAGGGGAACACTTCAGATGACACTCGAGAGACTTCGAAGGGATCATCAGCATTCATCACGGGCAGGGGGAGACCAGAAGCAGGACGCTGGGAGAGGGATTGACTAAAAACAATCATTTTGGTATAAAAAATTCAACAGAAAATACAAAAAGGATGTGAAAAAGAGTGTTAAAACACTTCCAGCAGTGAAGAGAGTACGAGAGCTCGAGGGCCGTGACGGGTTTCAAAATCTTGTTCGCACACCCACCGTCGAGCCGCCATCACCTCCCCTGCCCTACGATTGCATCACCCTCTACACCCCCTGTTTGAACCACCACAGCCAGCGCCTAAACCCTATCTCCCTTATCCCCTGAGCTCTTCTCTTCCAAAATTTGGCTGCGCAGTCGTTGAGTACACGCAAATTTAAAATTTATAAACCCTACAAACTACTGGTACTGTGGTAAGAAGGGGGTCGAATCACAGAGAAGGGCTTATGTTGTGCTAGACCGAATTAAAACTAAAACAACAGAAAGATAAAATAGAATGCTAAAAAAAATTGTACGCAAACATTGAAACAAACACTGATAGTGAGTATGAAAATGAAGGTGAAATGGTGAAATTAATGGATTGAACAGAGAACAAACAGTAATGATGATTTTAGGGTCCTCAGGCTACATTGAACTGATTAAAATGACATTCTATGCTTCTGTTTGGTTTATTTCAATTACTCAGTGCGTAAAAAATGGTGTTAATCCACTGAGTTGTCACTTCAGTGGATCACCACAGCTCGATTAACTTCCTTGAGTCCCGATCTTCGGATCATGACCCTTGAAAAAATCTACTTAAATTGGAGAAGAGATGCATTGACCTTTTCCAATAATCGGTAATTCGGTCAATGATCCACGGTGAAATGATTCACTACCACACCTTTCGGTTATGTAATGTGAAATGATACTCAAAATAAACAGAAGAGAAAACCGAGTAATGTAATCGCACTGAGCAATCAACTAACAAAGCATGATGGATATATGGATGATCAGTTCTCTATAGCCTGATTCCCCTAATCTATTTAACTACACATTAAAACAACAAAACAGAAAGAAACAGATAATGAATTAAGAAACATCTCCCGCAAGATTGCTCCTCTCTCCAGCAACTACATCGATTCTGATCCTCCTGCTCAATGTCTGTCAGCCTCTGTTTTAGTGATGAGATGGATCGAGGGATCTCTTGATGGAAGGATGGATACTTGCCTCTCTCCGGTCTCAAGTTTTGGAATCCTCCTTCTGAATGAAGTTCTCTCTCTTCGTTCCTATATCTCTCCACTGATCCCTCCTATGCTTCTGCTTAGCTGGGTTCATCAATGCCTCCCCTGCCTCTCGCGCATTCATCACCCAATAGAAGTCTCTGGAATCTCCCCCAAGGAGTTCCCGGACTACCATGTGGAGCTTTCACTATGTTGCTCCCTCCCGCGCTGGTCACCAGAGCAGTTGCTCCTAACTGAATGAAAATAATGCGCGCGCGGTCACCCACAACCCTCTGCAAAAACAAATGCACGTGAGTCAGATACGAAATAATCATGACACTATCTTTATATATACTATATGTTTATATCACTTCTTAATACGAACAACTTATTAATATATATATATTATAATACCTAAATTGTTAGTAATATAACTATTTTTATTTGACTAAGAAATATATATAAAAGCTTATATTCTATTTATCATTATGCCTATTATTTTTATTATTAAACCTTATATGAAATATATATTATATAATACATACATATATTATATTATATGATATATTAGAATAAAAACTAATCTAAAATAAAAAAACAAAAGATGAAATGGGGGGGGGGGGGGGTCGGGTCTGTTCTGCACAGGGGAGAAGGGGGTAGGGTGACTTCGGTGTGCGTAGAGGGAAGTTAGGGGCGACGGCGAGGTGCGAGGGGTGCTGAGAAGCGGTGCCAGGTGAGTCCGCGAGATGAGGAGGCTGCGAGGTGCGTGTCTCCTAGTGCGGGACATAAGGTCTCAGCGATATGGTGGCTAGGATTTCAGTGGGTCGGCCGGCGCTGGGGTTCCGCCAAAAGGGTGGATGTGGCCGGAGGTGGACAGCAGGGATGTGCGGCGGCTCTGCGGCAGGTGTGCGAGGCGATGTGAGGGTTCTTGCGGTGCCAAGCAGGAGCAGTGCGACCTAGTGTTTAGCCAGAGTGCACAGAGGGAAGTTAGGCCACGACGAAGGGTGAGACCGGTGCGGGTTCGGCTGAGGCAGGAGGTGAAAGGGAAGGCCGACGAGGGCTTGCGGCAGGGGCATGGGTTCAATTAGGGACAGCCGCGGCTAGGTCCCAGTGGCTGCGGCGGCGCAAATCAAAAAATTTGCTCTTCTTCTTCTTCGATATTTTAATTTTCTTATAGTTTGCGATTCTTGAGTTTTCTGGTGATTTGTTTCATTTCTTGAAGTTCGCTGCTACTTCAGATTTGTTTGTGTGTGTTGATGTTATGCTGTTGTGGGATAGTTTCTGCGGATTGATCGGTTTGTAATGTTGGTGCTCCAATTTTGATCTGTTGTTGCTGTGTTGCTGGTGTGGGAATTAGATGCCGGAGCAGAGGTGCAGCCCGGTGGTGACAGTGGGTAGAAGGAATGTAGTAACGGTGAGGAAAAGAGGGGGAGATGTATCGGCGAGGGGGAAAAGTAAATGGAAAGGGAAACTGTGAGGAAAGGAAACGGTATCGGTGAGGATTGAGAGGGGGAGATGTATCAGTGAGGTAATATGGAAATAGTATCGGTGAGGAAAAAAAGGGCAGGTGTATCGGTGAGGAAATGTGTATCGGTGAGGAAGGTAACCGGTGAGAATTCAGAAAAAATGGGCTAACGGTGAGGAAATGCGTAACGGTGAGAAAATGTGTATCGGTGAGGAAATGTGTATCGGTGAGGAAGGTCACTGGTACCAAGGCTACTAATAAGGGCCGGACTGTGTGCAACACCTACGAATAAACACAAAAAAGAAAATTAAATACATAAATAATTTAATAAAACTAAATAAATAAATAAATAAATAAATAAAATTAAATAGAATGGAATTAAAAACTAAAAACATCAAAGTTAAATAATAAAATTAATGAAACTTTATTTAAACAAATGAATTAATTTGGGTTAAAATTTATAAACATACATAATTAAAGAACAAATTAAAATATTTACAAATACTTGTTTAAATTAATTAACCAATTATTTAATGAACTAATTAAATTAATGAATAAAAATATTAAATGAATAAAATTAAATTGTTAAAACTAATTAAATTATTAAAAGACTACAAAACCAAAAAGAGTTATTTATTTACAATTTAAAGAATAAAGCATTAATTAATTTAATAAATGAATTAATAAACTAATTAGAATAAAAAATTATAAAAATAAAAGAATAAATGAATAAAAGTCTAATTCTCAAAATTAATTTAATTCATGAATTATTTAAAATGACACTAAAGTACATTAAAACATATGTTTTAAACTAAAAATAGATTATTTTACACAACAAGTACAAAAACACCACACTTATCAAATATTGACTAAAAACAATCATTTTGGTATAAAAAAGTCAATAGAAAATACAAAAAGGACGTGGAAAAGAGTGTTAAAACACTGTCACATCAAACTCCCCCACACATAAAGCTTTGTTTGTCCTCAAATAAATACATGCCTTAGACTTTAAAACAGAAATATGATTTGTTAATTTCAGCTCAAAATGTCCATGAATGAACTTTAATATCCAGATGGACAGGACCAAACAACGAGTCATGTTTTTCAAAGGTGTTCAAGAACGTTGTCCTGTCAAGCTTCAAATACTCACTAGAAGTCAACAGCCTCATAAATTCATACACTGTCAAGTATGTCATGCCTCCTATGTGTATTCCTTAACTATCCTACTTCACCATCCCATTCAAGTTCTAATTCAAGGAGTGTTGACATGATAGATAAAATGGAACTCAAAACTTAACCAAGGGCACCTTACATTCTCTCCATCCCCCAAGTTCCAAAAATTAAAGTCCAATAATTTTATCACTTTATTGATTCAATTGAAATTAAAATTAACCAAGTCAATTGCTCCCTTCTTCATTTGGGTTCAAAATTCCCCTCACCTTAATGAGTTCATTTTTGACAAGGGCACTTTATTTCTTTGTTCCCAGCCATATTCCATGTGGAGGGCACTGTGCATAGCACTTATTAAGATTGAAATTGACTTTATTTATTCATAGAAACGCACCCGGTGCACCTTGTCTCAGATACTCACCATGGGATCCCATTTTCCCATTTTACTCTAGTTACAAATGACTTAATTAGAAATCATTCGGATTGACTTCCTAAAGTGATTGAATATTATTTTATAAAAATGTGAGTCCACTATGTTCCAGTGAGAACATATAGTTACCCATGTCATGATCATTACTCCAAAAAACCTATCCTGTCATACTCTCATCCTCAGTTCCTAAACAGAAAGATCCATAGAGATAGTGAACAATTTCACTCAGCAATCAATCATACTTAACAGTTTCTGACTCAGTGCCACTCTCAACATCCAACAAACACTTATCCACTAAAAAAGACATAATTGAAGTACCAGTGAACATCCAATGACCATCATGTGATGAATGAATTTGAAATTTATTGAAGGAATTTTGTACCAGAGATGAAACAGGACACTGCCAGAGAAGGCATACATTATTTAATGAATAAAACAAAGCAAATTTCATCCATTTCTGGAGATTTGAGATCACTAAAAATTAATAAATTACAAATCTCTAGGAATTTTGAAAAATATCCAGACATTTTTTATGGCGAGTTTATTTCCAGATGTTATCATTTAATAATTGTCAAGCAGTTTGTCTGATTTTGGAGTGGCGAACTCTTTAAGTCAGTCTTCTGTGTGTTGAGTTTCCTAGCGAGGGAGGCTTTTCACCTTTATTTATTGAGGTGTGGTTCACTAATGTGTACTGGAGAAGATATCTTTTAAACAAATATTTTGGAGTTCTCGAGTGTTACAAATTGATCATTGTTCCTTGCCTTGTTGCTTAATACTAGTATACTGCAATTTTTTAGTTTGTCTTACTTAGTGTAAATTTTAGATTCTATAATAAATAAATGTTTTGTATCCTGTTTCAACTTTATTTTAATAAAAAATATAAAAAGTAAAAAATGCACACTCACTTCACTACTGAAAACAACGGAGTTCATCTTTGAATAAAACCTAGAATGCTCGTCTGCCTTCTCTGTGGATCGACCCTACACTGCTATACTAGTGTAGGTTAATAAATGTAATTTTGAGGGCTGTGACGACCTCCGGCCTGTTCAAAATGAATGAAAAAAACTGAGGTTCAAGAAGGGGGAATTCGAAATGACACTAGAATGACCCCTCTCCCCCACACATAAAACCCAACATTGTCCCCAATGTTGAATCTCAAGGTTGGAGACAGTTGAAGTACAAAATAGATAGACATTTCTACTTAAAAAGGATATGGAGGGGTATCAATGAAGTTCAAAAATTTTCTTTTCCACACAAAAGTAAAATAAAATTAAAAAAAAAACAAAAGAACCCAAGCCCACCAACCATTACCAGAAACAAAGTGAATTTCTATTCCTAAAATGTTCATGCTTTGAATCATTTTGAGCAGACAAAAGATTTTAACAATTTACTTCAAATAGTAGCATTTTTAATAGTGACGTGCAGCAGCAACATAATGAAATTGAAAGCAGTGGGTGCAAGCATGTTTCAAAAATCATCTCAAAATACATTTTCAACTAAGTAGATATTAGCAGCTAACACCCAAGCATGAAATATAGTCCAAGGGTTTCAAAAATCAGTGGGAAGACCCCACACTTAATTCACAGCAGCATGCAATAAAAATGTGAAGAATAAAACATTGCAACGTAAAACAATACTCCCCTAAATGCACAGCTTCTCAAATTTACAAAAGTCTCCCTTTGATTTCCATGTGCATGAACTCTTGCTGCTCCAGTTTTTCACCTACATGATGAAACAATATAACATTTGTGTTCAAGATTTTAGGTTCAAATAAAAAAGCAACCATAGAGTATGAGTTAGGGAGCGTTATCCATGATCTTCAGTGTTCTCTGATGACAACCTCCTTCCACCATGAATGTTCCAAATGCGGCTACCACTGAAACATGATTCTCTTAGCAAAACAAGACCACCAGACCACTTGCTTCATTTGATAATGAAATGCAGACATTATTGTTCACCCAACAGAGAGACAAAAAACTGAGCAAGGAGCATTTATTCAAACTAAAAATTTAAAGCAGAAAACAAACTAAACCATGGGTTGCCTCCCATGCAGCGCTAGGTTTACAGTCCCTAGTCAGACCTTATTCCCCAAAATATTTCTAACCATGATCATTTAATGGGAAAGATATGTCAATGCTGTGAAATTAAAAATTGTCTAAGAAATCAAGAGAAGGACTACTCAAGACATTTTCATCTTTAGCACCAATCAGAATTCTCCAAAATTCATCCAGATCACTAAGAGGATTCATGTTGTACGACTCAACTGGGTCTCTAAAAATCAGTTCATTAGCTCTTAAAAAGTTCAATAGTGGCCCATGAAAATCATCGATCAGATCAAAAATATTTCTAGAGCTGCCACCACATTTAGAGTTTTGCTCAAACCCAAAAACAGAAGAGGTAACATTGAAAAAACCGTCAGCAAGTCCCAGATTAGCTCGCAATTCTGACAACTTAGAAATTTCCCAGATGAAGTTATCAAATTCATATTTCAAAAGGTTATTCTCAATGTCCACAGAGGACTCAAATGATGTGAATCTTTCATTTTCAGGTATGAAATAATCACTCACAACATCAAACTGGACAGGTAAGAAGATATCAAGGAAATGCACTTGTTCATAATGGCAATCATCAAGTTTTTCAGAAGGGCTCAACCCAGATCTTTCTCCAGCTTTAGGAACTCTTAGCCAATCAACTTCACAAGGGAAACTTTCATAAATAGGTTGAGACAGTGCAAGACAAAGTTGCGACTCAATCTCCAGAATGGGTTCCAAAGAAATAATTTGTTCATCAATAGGAGGGTGTGGGGAAAGAGCAGTAGACAGGGAAAAATTTCAGTGGGTTGGGGAATTACTATCTCTGTGTCCTCAAGTGGGAAAGACCCATGCTCAGCTCTAACCTCAATTTTGTAACATTGATTCGCAGCAACATCTATCACATCATAAGTAACCTCATGTTGGGGCCTTTCAAACAACAAACTTTCCACCACATCATCTATAGCTTGGAGGCCAAGTTTACCTTTTGAGACATCAATGATGGCACCACCAGTAGCAAGGAAGGGTCTGCCTAAGATGATTGGAACCTTTTCATCACATTCCATATCAAGGATCAGGAAATCAGTGGGTAATGTGATTTTTCCTACACTTACTAATAAATCATACACTCTCCCATAAGGGTGTGTGAGTGACCTATCAGCAAGCTGAAGACAAACAGATGTTTGATGGATATCCCTACGACACAGCTTTGTAACCAAGGAGAAAGGCATAAGATTGATACATGCTCCTAAGTCACACAGACAATTCTGTTTCCCACTTCCTCTTATTCGGCACTGAATGATAATGCCACCAGGGTCCTTTAATTTGGGAGCAATATTTTTTTGGACAATTTCACTACACTCCGCATTGAGATCAATTTTATCCAACTTCTTCCAATCATTCTTGTTATTTAGAAACCTTTTTGTTAATGAAACATATTAAGGGATTTTATCCAAGGCTTTTAAGAAAGGAATGTTGATAATAAAGCTTCAAATCAGTTTAAAAAATCTCAGGTAATCATGTTCATCACTTTGCTTCACTCTTTTAGGGAAGGGAATGGGAGGGGAATAATGTTTCAGAATAGGTATGTTACTCACCTTCTCCTTAGACCCCACTTTCTTCTTTGCTTCCTTAATCAATTCCCACTTCATTTTCTTTGGTTCCTTAGCTCTCTCAGGTGTGGTTTGCACAATCTGTTCAGTTTGAAACTCGCTGTCGAGATTTCCATAATTGGGATTTTTGAGATTTTAATTTTCAATTTAAGCTTGAACATTGTTTTCCTCTTTCCTAGGTGGTTCCTTAACTGGTTCCTTAAGTTTAATCCCTGACCTGGTTGTTATTGTCATCAAATTTTCTCTTAGATTGGGGGTTGAAGTGCTAGGAAGCTTTCTCTTTTCCTTAACAGCTTGATTCTTAGCCATTTGACTCATTTGAAGTTCCAAATTTTGAATCATAGAATCTGTGTCCTTCTTAAATGAGCTGATCTCACTCAAAACTTGTTGCAACATCCCCTTTAACTCCCCTTGATAATTAAAAGATTCAGCCCCATATTGATTTTGGAAAATTTGTTTGGGATGTGGGTGGAAAGTTGGGGCAGTGGGTTGCTTTGTGACCCTTTGTTCATTCCATGATATATTGGGCTGACCTTGATATCCAAAGTGGTATGGATTTGAGATTTGAGCATGGACACCTTGATTCTTAGACCTATAATCAACAAATTGGGAACTCTCATCACATGAACTAGGGAGATCAATGTTTGGACAATATCTCTGAGTGTGACCAAACATCCCACAGTGATAGCACTGCTCCCTAATGACCCTATCATCGACAACAGCATCTTGAGGATTTTCATCACCCCTATGGATGACTTTTTTCCTAGTGCACTTGTGCTGAGATTTTTGAGCCAACTTATCAAACAATTGTTTCAGCTCCTCAGCAGTGGAATCAGAGAAATCACCTCCACAAGATTGATCAACTAAGTTCTGATTGTAAGGAGTGAGGAAATTATAGAAAGTCTCCATGTGAATATGGGGATCTAATTAATGGTTGGGGATCTATCTAAGAAGACCTCTGAATCTTTCCCACACTTCGTGAAAGAGTTCTCCCTCATCTTGGACAAATCCAGTGATCTTATGCCTAACCTCGATGGTGGTGTTCCTGGGATGAAATTTAGATACAAAGGCATTACACACCTCTTCCCAGGTTTCAATGATTTCCTCATCTAAATTTTGAAACCAAGTCCTAGCCCTCCCCTTTAGAAAGAAAGGAAACAACTTCAACCTCAACTCCTCCTCACTAAGATCTCGCAGAGGCAACTGGTGGACAGAACCATAAAAATCACTGATAAACTCTAAGGAGTCCTCTGCTGAAAGACCATTAAATGATGGCAGTTGAGAAAGATGAGACTGTTTGATCTCATAGATCCTATACCTAGGGGACAATTTGATGCATGATGGATTGTTTGACACAGTAGGAATTTGAAACTCCCTAAGCTTAGGTCTCTCAAGGGTAGGAACTAAGGGTTGTGGCCCATTGACTTTTTGATTTCCAGTAATGTTATCCAAATTCTCCATTTCAAGTTTCTTTTGTTTTCTATGTGCAGAATAGTGCTTGTTGATTTCTTGATTTGGAGTTTCACATTATGACTTAGAAGCTCTAGTGTGCATGCAACTTCAACCACAAGCTTTTATTGAGATTTTTTTTACAGTTTTTATGTTTTGTATTCTTGTTTTTATTTAATTTTTTTGATTTGAGTATTTTTTTAAACTTGGTCGCACGTGCCTTCCCCAGCAACGGTGCCAAAATTTGGCCGCAAAGTCGTTGAGTACGCACAAATTTGAAATTTATAAACCCTAAAAACTACTAGTACTGTGGTAAGAAGGGTGTCGAACCACAGAGAAAAACTTGTGTTGTGCTAGACCAGATTAAAAACATAAACAACAAAAAGATAAAAATAGATCACTAACAAAAACGAAGTGTATATACACAGGGAAACAAACTCTAGCAGTAGGCGTGAAATTGAAGGTCATATGATGAAATTAATGGCTTGAACAGAGAAAAAACAGTAATGATGATTTTAGGGTCCTCTGACTTCTTTAAACTAATTAAAAAGATATTCCCTTCTTCCGTTTGGTTTAACTAAATTACTCAGTGCATAAAAAATGGTGCTAATATACTGCGTTGTCACTATAGTGGATCAACACACCTCGATTAACTTCCTTAAACCTCGATCTTCTGATCTTTACCCTTGAAAAAATCTGCTTAAATTGGAGAAGAGTTGCATTGACCTTTTCCAATTCGTGGTACTTCGGTCAATGATCCATGGTGAAATGATTCACTACCATGCCCGTCGGTCGCTAGGTAACGTGAAATGATACTCAAAATAAACAGAAGAGAAAACTGAGCAATGAAATCGCACAGAGCAATCAAACTAACAAAACATGACGGATAGTTGGATGATCAGTTCTCTACAGCCCGATTCCCCTAATCTATTTAATTACACATTAAAATAGTGAAAAAAATAGAAACAGATAATGAATTAAAAAACACCTCCCGCGAGATTGCTCCTCTCTCCAGCAACTGCTTCGATTTTGATCCTCCTGCTCAATGTCTGTTAGCCTCTATTTTGGTGGTGAGATGGATCGAAGGTTGACCACGATGAATTGATGGATCGAGGGATCTCTGGATGGAATAATCGATGCTCACCTCTCTCTGGAATCATGTTTTGGAATCCTCCTTCTGAATGAAGTTTTCCCTCTCTATTCCTATATCTCTCCACTGATCCCTCCTATGCTTCTGCTTAGCTGGGTTCATCAATGCCTCCCCTTCCTATTGCGCATTCATCACCCAATAGAAGTCTCTGGAATCTCCCCCAAGGAGTTCCCGGACCACCATGTGGAGCTTTCACTATGTTTCTCCCTCCCGCGCTGGTCACCGGAGTAGTTGCTCCTAACTGAATGAAAATAATTCGCGCGCGGTCACCCACAACCCTCTGCAAAAACAAATGCACGTGATTCAGATACGAAATAATCATGAAAATATCTTTATATATACTATATATTTATATCACTTCTTAATACTAACAACTTTTTAATATATATATATTATAATACCTAAATTATTAGTAATATAACTATATTTATTTGACTAAGACATATATATAAAAGCTTATATTCTATTTATCATCATGCCTATTATTATTAATAACTTGTATATGAAATATATATTATATAATACATACACATATTATTTTATATGATATATTAGAATACAAACTAAACAAAATAAAACAAAAGATAAAATGGGGGGGGGGGTCTGTTATGTGCAGGGGAGAAGGGGGGTAGGGTGACTTTGGTGTGCATAGAGGGAAGTTAGTGGCGATGGTGAGGTGAGAGGGGTGTTGAGCAGTGTTGCCAGGTGAGTCTGTGAGATAAGGCGGCGGCGAGGTGTAGGTATCCTAGTGCGAGACAGAAGGTATCAGCGATATAGTGGCTAGGATTTTAGTGGGTCGTCCGGCGCTCGGGTTCGGCCAACAGGGTGGATGTTGCTGGAGGTGGACAGTAGGGAAGTGAGGCAGCTCTACGGCGAGTGTGCGAGGCGATGTGAGGGTTCTTGCGGTGCCAAGTAGGAGCAGTGCGGCCTAGGATTTAGCTGGAGTGCGCAGAGGGAAGTTAGGCCGCAGCGAATGGTGAGACCAGTGCGGGTTCGCCTGAGGCAGGAGGTGAAAGGGAAGGCCGACGAGGGCTTGCAGCAGGGGCATGGGTTCAATTAGGGCAAGCCATGGCTAGGTCCCAGTGGCTGCGGCGGCACAAATCAAAAAAAATTCTCTTCTTATTCTTCGATATTTTGATTTCTTTAGTTTGCGATTCTTGAGTTTGTTGTAGATTTGTTTCATGTTCTTGATGTTCGCTGCTACTTCGGATTTGTTTGTGTGTGTTGATTTTATGCTGTTGTGGGATGGTTTCTGCGGATTGATCGGTTTGTAATGTTGGTGCTCCAATTTTGATCTGTTGTTGCTTGGTTGCTGGTGTGGGAATTAGATGCCAGAGCAGAGGTGCAGCCCGGTGGTGATGGTGGGTAGAAGGAATTTAGTAACGGTGAGGAAAAGAGGGGGAGATGTATCGGCGAGGGGGAAAAGGAAATGGAAAGGGAAACAGTGAGGAAAGGAAACAGTATCGGTTAGGATTGAAAGGGGGATATGTATCGGTGAGGTAATATGGAAATAGTATCGGTGAGGAATAAAAGGGCAGGTGTATCGATGAGGAAATGTGTATCGGTGAGGAAGGTCACCGATTAGAATTCAGAAAAAATAGGCTAATGGTGAGGAAATGTGTAATGGTGAGAAAATGTGTATTGGTGAGGAAATGTGTATCGGTGAGGAAGTTCACCGGTAGTAAGGCTACTGATAAGGGCCAGACCATGTGCAACACCTGCGAATAAACACGACAAAGAAAATTAAAAAAATAAATACATTAATAAAACTAAAAAATAAATAAATAAATAAATTAAATTAAATATAATGGAATTAAAAACTAAAAATAGAAAAGTTAAATAATAAAATTAATGAAACATTATTTAAACAAATGAATTAATTTGGGTTAAAATTTATAAACATACATAATTGAAGAATAAATTAAAATATTTACAATTACATGCTTAAATTAATTAACCAATTAATTAAAGAACTAATTAAATTAAAGAATAAAAATATTAAATGAACAAAATTAAATTATTAAAAGAATACAAAACCAAAAAGAGTTATTTATTTACAATTTAAAGAATAATGCATTAATTAATTTAACAAATGAAATAATAAACTAACTAGAATAAAAAATTATAAAAATAATATAATAAATGAATAAAAGTCTAATTTGAAAAACTACTTTAATTCAAGAATTATTTACAATGACACTAATGTACATTAAAACACATGTTTTAAACTAAAAACGGATTATTTTACACAGCAAGTACAAAAACACAACACTTATCAAATATTGACTAAAAAGAATCATTTTGGTATAAAAAAGTCAATAGAAAATACAAAAAGGATGTGGCAAAGAGTGTTAGAACACTGCCACATCAAAATTATTTCACCATAATACAGGAGGTTAACCTACCCTCGACCAAGGAAAATTACAAGGTAAGGGTTAACTCTACAATCTCTTCATTATCCAAGATTATTTATACGTAATTATCAACTGGGATCTCTTTATCATCCACATGCATGTTTTTTACAAATGTATTTCAAAACATTATTACTATTTACTAAACTATGGGTTAAATTCATTTATACCCTTGTTTGACTTTTATAAGATGTTTATAAAGAATCATTATTTCATTTTCCAAACAAGGTCCTTTATAATATTTTCGAAAAAATTAAGGTAAGAATGTCATTTTTTAACTTATACGATAGGTGCATCTATTTTTCGGCATTATAAAATCATCGAAGCTTCCCTTACAAGCTTATAAGAATATTTTCAAAGTAAATGTTTTCTTTTATAATTATATGTCCTTTAAATGATTTCAAAAAAAGATATATTTCTCTCAAATAGTTTTGATTTCATCTATGTCAACATCCTTCGCTGGATTTTAAGCTTATTTGTAGTAGATTTATTATGATAAAAAACATCCATATTGTATTGAAGGTTTTGTGATATGTTTGACTGTGGATGTGTTATTTTTCTACCATTCATGGTTTATGGAGAAAGTATTGACATTTCATATGTTAGTTTTAATATGAATGTATATGTTATGTTTAAACCTTTTCATATAAAGAATGCATTGGGATTAGTAAGTGACGGGTGGAGACCGCTATAGCTCCTCGATGCATCAGTATGTATCATGAGACAAACTAGTTTCTTGGCACAAGGCCTTGATGAAATCTTATTTGTAGTCATGGAACAAGGCCTTGACTATGTGGTTATGATAGTCTGGAATTATTAATTCCATCATTATGAGAGTGGTTATTGATATTTCATGTGATTATTCGACTAGTAGAATATCCATGTGAATAAGTAAATGGAATTATTTCATTTTATTTTTTCTATATTTTTATTAATTTCATGTTTAAAAGGATTTTTTAGTTATACATTGCCTTAAATTTTTAGGCTTATTTATGAAAGTTTCTGCTATATTTTTATCCTTATTGAGCATCTGAGGTCACCCCTTTCTATGTTTTATTTTTTCCAGGATGTGAAGAAGTATTTTATGACTGACCTGCAAGGATAGTCTGAGGGGATATCAGTGTGGACTATGGAGACTATGTTGTTGTAGTTTTTCACTTTATGATGTAATGTAAGACTTATGAATGTATTTAGTGTCCCAAGGCTACTAAACTAATCAGTCTTTCAAGACATGATATTTTTTGATCATGCCGATGTTATGTAATAATGCACCGACTCTGGGTAACTGGGGTCGGGGCATTACAATTGGGTTATATTTTTTATTTATTATATTTGATATTCTAAGATTACATGTGTAATGAATATTTATTATTCTAATTTTTATATCCATTTTTCTTATGTGTATTTTAATTTAACACACATAATCAATTTATTTGTTAATTTTCAATTCAATGGTATTATCTTTCTAAGAGATTTCATCTCAATTTCCACTCCTTTGAGACATATTTGGTATTATGTACCTATTTATTTATATGATGTGTATATACTACCTAATTTATATGTTATATAATTGTTATATTTATATTCATGGTATTTAATTTTTCATTCAAAATTATTTCTTCCATTGATGTTATGATTCAAAAGGTAACAAAATTGTAAGGTTTTAACTCATAATCTCATCATTATTCAAGATTATTTAAGTTTAAGTCTCCTAAAGGGGAATTATTTAATAATTATATGTTAAAAAAATATTTTATTCTCATTTTTATATTCCTATAAATTATAATTTTTTCTTTTTCATTCCACTCGTCGAGTACGCAAGATACCAAAATCGTGTATTTAGGGAAAACTAGCTTGTTTTTCTACTCGGTGAGGAATCTTTTTATACTATATCCATATTTTCCATAACATGATTTTGAGAATAATTTTAATAATAAATAATTATTTAATAAATAAATTTAAATCAAATTTTTAATATTTAAAAAATATTTTAAAAGGAATCTCTTAATTATTTTCCAAACATGGTACCTTTTCAATTTTTATAGAAATAGTTGTATGAATCAATGTTTTAACATACTCGATGTGAATAGAATTTTATAACCGTGAGGACCACTCATTTATTTGAACATTATTTTATAAATTTCAACTATTATTTTCAATTAAAATATTTTTCCTAATATTATGGAATTTTTTATTTTTAAAATTGTATTTCAAAATGATATAGGTATTTTCCTCAAGAATTTTTTAATGATATTTTTATTGTATTTATATTAATCAATGATAATAACCATATATTTTTTCTATACACCACTTGGGATATGTTTCAATGATACCGTCCTTATTCTTTCTCTGTGTGGTTTATGATCTGTTTGATTCCAGAAATATTAAAATTTCATTTGCTAGTTTTTCCATATAAATGATTATATTGATTATGTATTGTAATTTTATTATCCTATTTCATATGATAAATGAATTAGGCATACTAAGTGATGGGTGGGGACAATTATATCCCCTATATGAATCATTAAGTATCATGAGAGAAACTAGTCTTGCTATTTGGCTAAGGCCTTTCTCGTTTATGTAAGTTGTCTAGACATGGGGCCTTAATAGAATTCTTATGATGTCAGTAATTATGCATTCCATCATTATGAAAATATTTATTTATTTCCATGTGATTATATTAATAGTTATGGCATCCATGTATAATTTTCAATCCATGTGAATATCTATATGGAATTATTTTATCATTATTTATATCTTCCAAATTATTCTTCATGATTATGTTTTTAATTAAATGGAATGTTTTATCAATTATTCACTATTACATTTTGATTATTCCTTATTTGTTCTATTATTTATTCATCATTCACATTAAATTACCAAGAATTTGAGCTCACCCTCATATCTTTTCCTTTCCCCAGGTTATGAAAAATGAATCATTGAATGATTTCAAGGATCCATATTGTTTTTACAATCAATACGTTCTTACATTTTATTACTAATGTAAAATGAGAAGCATGTATATATCTGGTTTTTCGAGACTAAAAACTATTCATTCATTTAGGATGAAATTTATTGTATCTTATTACAGTGAAATAAAGTACTGAATGATTCTAGGCTACTATAGTCAGGGTCTTTACACACATAATATTTATAAATCATGACACCTTCTTTTCAATATTTACACTTAGGGATTTATCATTGATCTGAGAACAAAATTTGACCAATTATTTATTTGTTAAAACCATGGTATTGTTAAATCAATTTAATGATTTATTAATATTCCTGAATTAATTTTTATATATTCATATTTATTATAACAATTTAAAGTAGTTTTTCAATCAGAAATGAAAAACTTTTATTCTTACTAAATTTTGTTTTCATATATTACATGGTTCTATTTGAAAGGTTAATTTATAAATTTTAGAATTTTAATATTATGAAATGAAATTTATTTTTTAAATCAGTAATTGAAAAATAGAATTGAATCAATTTTTGGTATTATCTTGAAAAGTTTTATTTTTAAGTGAATAATGAAATATACCATTTTTTATAAAATTGTAATTTATTTTCATTAAATAAAGTATTTTAAGTGTCCCTTTTTAAATTTTAAATTGATGTATTATAAGAATAATTTAATTACAAAAAATCTAATTAATTTTATTATAATCATTATTATAACAGATTTTATAAAAATGACTTTTTTGGGCTTAAAATACATTTTTCCAAAAATTGTTTTTCATTGCATTTTATAATTTTATATTAAAATTGATTTATTATACTAATAGAAATTAAATATTTGATGATAAATTCCATGTTTGGAATTAGTAGTTTCAAATTTATTAAATAGTTAAAATTATTTTTTTAGTTATGAATAGTAACTATAGAAGACACTTGTCAGACCAGTAAGTGTAAATGGGTAAAACATGGATAACTATCAGATATGTCCATAAAATCTCTGAAAAATTGCATTTATTTTATTTTACAATTTTTTTTTCTACCATAACCATACAATTTTAATTTTTTTTATTTAATTTCCACTAGAATCTGATAATTACCTTAATATGATTTTATGTAAAAAATGAAGACAAAATTTCGGTCTCTCACTACGAGAAAACCGCCGCGAAAAAACCGCCGCTAAACGGCAAAAAAAAATATTATTTTTTTTAAATTTTTTTTTTATTTTTTTTTTATTTTTATTCAAGGATTAGCGGCGGTTTTTTAAAAAACCGTCGCGAAATAGCGGCGGTTTCGGTAAAACCGCCGTGAAATGAAATGAAAAAAATAAAAAAATGTGAGAAACCCCGAAATCACTAAAATGACCATAACTTTTGATCCGGGCGTCCGTTGAAGCGCCACGACCAGTCAAATCGAAGCTCATGAAGAGATATAGAGGCACATATAATCAAAACTGTGAGACGTTCTAAAGTGTGGACGATATTAGAGTTATAAAAAAGTTGAAAAAAGTTCTCCAACTTCAAACGGCCATAACTTTCGCTCCGGGTGTCCGTTTGGGCTCTACCACATATCAAATCAAAGCCAGCGAAGAGATCTACGCACCGGTTCGACAGAAGCAAAATTCTTTCGGGGTTTTCGACCCCAAAAACCCCTCCGAAGGCCTCCAAAACCCCGTTTCCGTCACCGGTGTCCCGTCAAACTTGTCTTCAAACGGACCTAACTTTCGATCCGCGTGTCAGTTCGGCCTCCTCCACCTGCTAGATCATAGCTCGTTCCATGAGCTTCAGTTTGACTGGTCACGACGCCCACATGCACTCCTAGATCATATGTTATGGCCTTTTTAGTGGGTATCGGGTTTGTTATGTTTTTCAATGCCTCGTTTCTAGCACCCGTTCCCCGTCAGCTTTTTTTTAAATGGTTGTAACTTCCGATCCGCCTGTCCATTCGGACTCTTTCACCTTTCAGGTTGAATATCGTTTCAGGATCTTTGATTTGACAGGTCGCAGATCTAAAATGGACTCTCGGATCTTAAGTTATCTCCGTTAATGTGAGTCCAATGTTTTTGTCTCTTTATGACTGTTTTGACGGGTTTTAACGGTAGCTCCATTTATTACTGTTTATTTGGGTTTCCATGACTTGTTATCTTTATCAATGGTTTTTTTGGGTTATTATGATGATTATGTTGAATTACTAAGGAGTTTTCCAGAGTTGTCACGAGTTTTCATGCGTTCTCATTCTTTCTAATACCTCATTCTTCATATGCTTCTCCATCCTTTTTCATGCATTTTCATGTTTTTTCATCCCTTATCACGTCTTTTCATATTTTTTCATGTGTTTCCTTTATTATTTATTATTTATTATTTATAATATACTTTTATTTATTTATTATATATTATTTGTAACTGGTTATTTATTATTTATTATTTATTATTTATTATTTATTATTTATATTTATTAATTATTTATCTTTATTTATTATTTATTATTTATTATTTATTATTTATTATTTATTATTTATTAGTTATTTTTTATTTTTTATTTTTTATTATTTATTATTTATATTTATATTTATATTTATATTTATTTATTATTTATTATTTATTATTTATTATTTATTATTTATTATTTATATTTATTTATCATTTATATTTATTTATTATTTATTATTTATTATTTATATTTATTTATTATTTATTATTTATATTTATTTATTATTTATTATTTATATTTATTTATTATTTGTTATTTATATTTATTTATTATTTATTATTTATTATTTATTATTTATTATTTATTATTTATATTTATATTTATTTATTATTTATTATTTATTATTTATTATTTATTATTTATTATTTATTATTTATATTTTTTTATCATTTATATTTATTTATTATTTATTATTTATTATTTATATTTATTTATTATTTATTATTTATATTTATTTATTATTTATTATTTATATTTATTTATTATTTGTTATTTATATTTATTTATTATTTATTATTTATTATTTATTATTTACTATTTACTATTTATATTTATTTATTATTTATTATTTATATTTATTTATTATTTGTTATTTATATTTATTTATTATTTATTATTTATTATTTATTATTTATTATTTATTATTTATTATATATTATATATTATATATTATTTATATTTATATTTATTTATTATTTATATTTATTTATTATTTATTATTTATTATTTATTATTTATTATTTATTATTTATTATTTATTATTTATTATTTATTATTTATTATTTATTATTTATTATTTACAATTTATTATTTATTATTTATTATTTATTATTTATTATTTATTATTTATCTTTATTTATTATTTATTATTTATTATTTATTATTTATTTTTTATAATTTACTATTTATTATTTATTATTTATTATTTATTATTTATTATTTATCTTTATTTATTATTTTTTATATATTATTTATTAATTTTTATTTATTATTTATATTTATTTATTATTTATTATTTATATTTATTTATTATTTATTATTTATTATTTATTATTTATTATTTATTATTTATTATTTATATTTATTTATTATTTATTATTTATTATTTATTATTTATTATTTATTATTTATTATTTATTATTTATTATTTGTTATTTATTATTTATTATTTATTATTTATCTTTATTTATTATTTATTATTTATATTTATTTATTATTTATTATTTATCCTTATTTATTATTTATTAGTTATATTTATTTATTATTTATTATTTATATTTATTTATTATTTATTATTTATTATTTATTATTTATTATTTATTATTTATTATTTATTATTTATTATTTACTATTTATTATTTATTATTTATTATTTATTATTTAATATTTATTATTTATATTTATTTATTATTTATTATTTATTATTTATTATTTATTATTTATATTTATTTATTATTAATTATTAATTATTAATTATTAATTATTAATTATTAATTATTTATTGTTTATATTTATTTATTATTTATTATTTATTATTTATTATTTATTATTTATTATTTATTATTTATCTTTATTTATTATTTATTATTTATTATTTATTATTTATATTTATTTATTATTTATATTCATTTATTATTTATTATTTATATTTATTATTTATTTATTATTTATTTATTATTTATTATTTATATTTATTTATTATTTATATTTATTTATTCTTTATTATTTATAATTATTATTTATTTATTATTTATTTATTATTTATTATTTATATTTATTTATTATTTATATTTATTTATTATTTATATTTATATTTATTTATTATTTATATTTATTTATTTATATTATTTATATTTATTTATTATTTATTATTTATTATTTATTATTTATCATTTATTATTTATTATTTATGATTTATGATTTATGATTTATGATTTATGATTTATGATTTATGATTTATGATTTATGATTTATGATTTATGATTTATGATTTATTATTTATTATTTATTATTTATTATTTATCTTTATTTATTTTTTCTTATTTATCTTTATTTATTATTTATTATTTACTATTTATTATTTAGTATTTATATTTATTTATTATTTATTATTTATATTTATTTATTATTTATTATTTATTATTTATTATTTATTATTTATTATTTATTGTTTATTGTTTATTATTTATTATTTATTATTTATTATTTATTATTTATTATTTATTATTTATTATTTATTATTTATCTTTATTTATTATTTATTATTTATATTTATTTATTATTTATTATTTATCTTTATTTATTATTTATTATTTATCTTTATTTATTATTTATTATTTATATTTATTTATTATTTATTATTTATATTTATTTATTATTTATTATTTATATTTATTATTTATTATTTATTATTTATTATTTATTATTTATTATTTATTATTCGTTATTTATTATTTATTATTTATTATTTATTATTTATTATTCATTATTTATTATTTATTATTTATTATTATCGAGTTTATATCTATTATTTATGTATTATTTGTTTTTTCAATTAATATATATAAGTATATTAATTTCTGTTTATTAACCACATGGCGAGCTTGCTGGAGTGATAAAGTCTTTGGAAAATATGCAAGAGGTTAGGGGTTCAAATCTCACTAGACGCAGGATTTATTTATATTGCATGGGCATGCATGGGCATGCATGGGATGTGCATGCATGGATAAATAAAATAAATACGAAATAAAATAAATATGAAATAAAATAAATAAAATAAAGATATACGAAAAATAAATAAATAAATAAATAAATAAATAAAATTAAAAAAAATTAAAAAAAAACCGCCGCGAAACGTTCTGCGACGGTTTTGAAAACCGCCGCGAATAGTTTCCCGACGCACGATTTAGCGGCGGTTTTTGAAAACTGCCGCCAATCGATTTAGCGGCGGTTTAAACCGCCGCGAAACGAAAAAAAAACGCCGCTAAATGCCTTTTTTGCCGTAGTGTCTTTGTTTTAATATATCTAATATTTTTTCATAGGGATAAAAAAAAGTTATGTTCATTTATAAATGTTTATTTTAAATACTAATTAATTTTTTTTATCATGTTTGTTTATTTTTAATTTTTGTGATGGAAAAATTACCCTATGTGCGTACGCAATGCCAACATAATACAGTTCTAGTAATAGAAAAATCATGTAAATGATTTTAAATAACATTAAAATTATTAAAATTTGGTTGAATTATTGTGTTACATGAATTTTTTTGATAAATAAAACATATTAGTGATGTGTTAATGGTTTTTATTCTAATTCCCTTACTATATTTATGTCATTAAATTCAAATTATTTGAATAGTTCATAAATTGAATTTAATGGTATCATATGTGAATAAAATATTATTAAATGTTTTAAAATTTATATAAAACTATTATTTGTACTATTTTATAGTATATGGTCATTAATATCAACAAGTTTCCACATCTGGGTAAATTTTCCTTTTATTGTAACTTTCTTGACTCATATATAATAAAAATGGTGATATCATAGTATTTGTCAAAAGGGTTAACTAGTGGTTAAAACTAAGAGATGAGGGTGAAAAAATCACATAAAATTGTAAAAAAATTATTGGATGAAAGGATTTAAACTGATTCTTATAAAATCTTAAAATTATATCAACATTATCACAATTAATCATAAAAATTATTTTATATTAATTATACACATTAAGTAATTCAATGGTGACCCCTCCTCTCACTTACAAACATGAACCTACATATCATACTTACTCAAAAATATTTAGCATTCTGATTTCACCATCACCTACTCAAATATCTTCTAAAAATACCTCCCCAAGTCATATATATACTAGTATCACCAAAAGACCATTCCAAGATGGCCTAAGGTGTAAGGAAAAAAATGTTATCTAAAGAGATGGAATAAGTCCTAACTGACAAATTTCTGGTTTATTTATTCTTCTACCCAATTCAAATATTCTTCAAAAATTATGAAATAATAAAATAAGTGTTTTTTATATAATAAAATTCTAATATGAATGTGGTAAAATATTTTCTCATCTATTTTCCATCCTACTACAAATGAAAAAATCACTCATGTATACATGTGGATTACCACCTTCATGAAGTGATGTATTTATTTTTTCATCACCTCTTTACAAGTATGGTTATTATTATGGATTTAATTATTTTATATGATATCAATTTTATAATTATAATTTTCTAAATATATTATATCATTTATTTTCTTACATTTTCAAACATTGAAAAATGATAATGTCGTTCATGTATCTCTGTTGACCACCACCTCCAAAACGTGGTGTGATTCATTTTTCATGTATTCCTTTCATGGAAGGTTATAAAAAAATTTCATATAAATATAATAATAATTTCTTGATAAATAATATTTATACAATGGAAAAATTAAACCTTTGACAACATTCATCCTACCACAACTATTTTGGGATTATGAACTGGACATCCTCCAAACATCCGATATTAACTTTACTGATTAAGTAACTAAATAAAAAATAGTTAAAAATGAAATAAAAGGGATAATAATAAAATAATTATCAAGAAAATGGTTATTATGAAATTAAATAACTAATATAATTTTATTATATAGGAGTATAAAATGTGTGACGCTAGATGATATTTATGATAATGGTTTTTTCATTAAAAAGCTACACTAAAAGTTTTATTGTTTTTAATCTATTTTTCCTATATATAAATGTTCATTAAATTATCAGTAATATTCTTATTTACACTTTAAAAACTATAAAAATTTCATTTTAACTACTTTTTTACTTTCTTTTCAATGTATTGAAAGAAATATTTTTGGCGTTTTCCATATGAGTTGATTTTACTGATGGTATGAAAGGAATTACTATTCTAACTTTTACAACATGAATTAAACTTATGACCATCATGGATTTTCATTTAAGTTATGCTTAATTTAAATGTTTTGATGGTTATATTAGAAAAAATCATTTCCATTTCTTTTGGAATTTAACATTTTTAAGAGTTTTCAAAAGAAAGTGATATTTCACCTTTTTTATGGGAACATAAAAAGTGATTTGATTATGGGTTCAAAAGAGTTCAAATGATTTTATATTTAAAAGGTGAAATATTAAATTTTTTGTTCATGATATGGTTATTAAGAATTATATTTGTTTATGAGGGATATTCATGCATTTTATAAGATGAGTTAACCCAATATATCTCTCTAATGCATTGGGTGGTGTTCCTTTTCTTCAAAAGAAATAAAGGAGTTAAACATGGTGGTTTATCCCATGGATTTAACTAGGATCTAGTTATTTTTGATACAAGTGAATTAATTTTATTAAAATAATGCTCTATTATTCCTACAAGTGTTTTTGTTATCTTATTATGAATTTTAATGGTTTTCTTTGAGAAATTTTTTTGTCTTCCATGTGGGTATGATTTATTTTATATGTCTATAGAATAATGTGGTATAGGTAAACATTTTTTTGGGTTTTTATGTTTTTCACCAGACTAATGAGTTTCATTCTTCGAATACCTTATAGAACTTTTTAAAATTATACCACATTTTCAAAAAACATTATAGGGATTAAGGATGAGTATAAAAAAGAATCTATTTTTAAATTCATGAATTTTTTTATGAAAATAAAATGTTCTTCATTTTAAAAGATTTATATTTTTTAAAAAAAGGGTATTGAGTGGAAGTCTCCAATTTTTTATATTTGGATTTGTTATGTAATTGTTTTGACCTAGTTCTCTATAACTCTAAACCATAAAAATAATAAAAATATATGAAAATGAATTGTAACACCCGAGACTTTTATGTTATATAAATCATCAAAGGAATCTTTTTCTACACACAACACTTGCTTGGCTTGCTTTACACGAAATCACAACCTTCCTCGATAGCTTGCGTCGTACGCAATACCGAGTTTCACTAAACAACGATATGCTATTAAAATATTATTAAAACTAGCCGTTATGAATAGTAATAACCACTTTTTGAAATTTTATAAATTTTATTTTTCAAAATGGACTTCATTTTTGGATTCGGAATATCGAAATTAGCCTAGGGTGAAATTTTGGTATTTTTCTGAAAACTTTCAATTTTTGGTGAATAGTGAAACCACTATGTGGTAGTTAAAAAACTGAATTTTTCATAAAACTGAATTTTACCGCTTCTGTGAGTGGAATTTCGAAAATCCGAGAGACACTGTTAATATCAAGGAATAAAATGTGGTTCAATGAGATGAAAATAATTTTTTGGTGAATAGTAACTTTTTACTTTTTTTACCACGGTTAAAAGTAAATAGGGTAATTAAGGGTAAATATGATATTATTATTACCCTAACACATGTCCTAATTCTATTGGACAAGTGTAATTCGACCAACAACAAACTTAGGAATAAAATATGACCATTTAGGCCCACTTGGATTAGATTTGTACATTTATTATTAATTTATTTAAAGAAGGGTTAAAATAGTTAAAATCAATGTTTAATAAGTAAATCATTTTTAATATGGGGTAATACATAAGATAAATTCGACTATAAATATTCATTAGAAATATAAAAAGATTTCCTACCTAATAGTATTTTATTTGTAATTTTTAGACATTAAATAATTTAATTTATTTATAACACAAAGATGATGCAGTAATTATCTTATTAATGAAATATTGACATAATTGATGTTATAAATACCCAAATAAATGTAATTCGATACTTTTTATGAATTAAAATAATTTTCTAGGTTAATATGACATGTTAGTATTGATTTAATTAACTTTTTTAGAACTTATAATTCTGTTATGAGTTTCACAAAAATCAATTACTAAATAGTGTCAAAATTGACATAAAATAGTTTTTAAAACAAATATTATATTGGTAATTGTTATTTTATTCCTAAAAATATAAGGTTTGGAAAAATGACTTAGATAAGGTTATATATATTAATAATAAACAACTTGGGGTTCGTTTGGATTGATATAGTAAGTTTATTAACCTTATAGTATAAGAAAACAAGAAGACACGGTAAAAGTTAAATTATCTAAATTAAAGTTAAATCTAAATGATAAGTTTAAAATTGATACCTAAACTTGTCTAAATTATATTGGATGAGAGGATTTCGACCCATCCACACCTTAGCCTCGAAATAAATCAATTTTGAGCTATTTAAAACCGAACTTGACTTTATAATAAAATAATATTTTTAGTTATTCCAAAGGTGCCCCTCTCCTCCCTTATAAAAGGGAACCTCCTCCCCCTCTTCCTCACACCACTTTGAGCCTTCAAGCTCAGCCAAACCCTGCCAATTCCTCCTCTCCACTTCCATATAGACATCCTAGAGGTTCTGGTCTTCTTCAAAGACCCATTTTAGTGCCCTAAAAGGAGGTCTCAAAAAAGCACTTCAAAGAAGAGGTAATGTCCGTTACCGATTCTTTAATCTTTATTTCTTCTTCCACTTCTTCTTCTTTAGTTGTTTCATTATGAAGTAATAACATAAGTATCAATAATATACTGATATGTTATTATAAGTATGAAACAACCCTATTTCACCATTTATCCATCCTACGGAAAAAGAAATCACCGCGCGTGCGTACGTACGGAATACCGTCTCCACGCCGTGGTGTAATCTATTTTCCACCACCACCTTACATGGATGGGTATAATGGTGTAAATAATGACTATATATGACTATTATAAAGTGATACTGATTCTGAAATAGTATACATACACTCCAATACAATTCCACGATCCTAGGAACGATATCATCACTCGTGCGTACGTACGGAATACCGTCTCCACGATGTGATGTGACTTGTTCTACATGATCTTCATTTCATAATGATTATATAAATGAATTGAATGAATTAATATGATATATATTACACTAATACAATTCTGTAAATGAGGTATCTATAACCTAAAGAGAAGAATAAGAATTTATTCGACAAGACACACATAAGAACAAAAAGTTATAAACACCCGAATAACAAGTAGCAATGAAATATTTCTACTAAGAAGCTAAGAATATGACCATATATGATATAATAAAAATAAGTATGATTCTGGAATAAGTCAATAACATTATTTAAATCATTATACAGGAGGTTCAGACACTTACGAAGCAAAATAGACCTAAGGTAAGGGAAATATCACAATCTCATTTTTATTCGAGATTGTTTATACTTTGGTATTTACTGGGGTGTATTTTATCATCCACATCCATGTTTCCTCAATATGTAATATTATTTCCATCCACCTACAATTTTTTTTAATCCAATTTTACCCTTCGGTGAGTTTTTAGTAAAAGATATGAAAGGAATCTTTTGTCGTTTTTCGTACGAGATACTTTTTGACTTTTCCTCCAAAAGTACGAGAAGAATGTTTTTTTAACTTATACGACATGAATGGATTTTTAAAACATTATTTCCAAGAAGCATCCTTTACAAGTTTTGAAGTTTATTTTTAATCAACTTCTTTTAGTTTAAAATTGTATGACATGTTAAAGAAAGGAAAATGTTTTTGAAGTAGAAAGGATATTTTCCTCAAGAATGGAGTTCAAGTGCTTTATCAAAATTATTTTCCATCTAAGATAATATAGGGTTCTGTTTCTATCCCTATTATTACATTGATTTGATTATGTTTTGATGGAATTATTTTTATGAATTCCTTTATCTTATATGAATTGTTTTATTATGTCATGTTTTTTTAAGATTCCCATTTTTATTACATGGGTTATGCTATGATGTATGTTTTATGATTTTGTGGCACATATAAGAATGGTATCATTATGAGATGGGTGGGACCTATATCTCCCTCCAATGCATTGGGTAAAGATTTTATATCTCATGAGATAGACATGGATGGAATGGTAGGTTATACCGGTTCAGTGAAACAGGACTGAAACGAGGGTGACTCGGTTCAGAAATGGACTTTGTCCACTAAGATAGTCTTGGAAATGAGTATTGACTAATAAGATATGTTTCTCTATGATTATGTGTGTATGCCACAAAGTTTCATGTTTTAAGTTATGATTATTGGGATTTCATTTCACTACTATGATTTATCCCATGTTATGAAATTATGCTCTCTTTTGCAGGTTAAGATTTCCAAAATGTTATGTTCTTATGAATATGATGTGATTGATATTTCTTTTGTTTACCCTTACTGAGCATTTGAGCTCACCCTTTTGTATGTTTTATTTCCCCAGGTCAGGAAGAAGGTTATTAAGTATAATATGCCAAAAAGGGACTCTCGATATGATGAAATAAATGAGAGGCAAAGTAGATGCTTTATGAACCAGTTGTTTATGTTTCCCAGTTTCTAAAGACACTATACCTATACGTTCCTTTCTTGGTTTTGTTATATGTTGTAATAAGTGTGCTTCAATTCTAAAGTAATAACAATGTATGTAAAGTATGGGTCGTTATAGTTGGTATCAGAGGAAAGGTATAGTCAACCTTTGGAAACTAGGATGTTAAATCCTTAGTAAGAACCCTAAGGATAAGTCTAAGCATAGAACACAATCTTAGTGTTTTAGAAATGGCCATGAATAACCTAGGATAAGACCTTAAGTGTGAAATTTTATTCTTGATTATGTGGTTTTCCTATTATAATTAGTGTTGCTCACACTATTCTTCTTGGTTTTAGTCAATGGCTGGAACCTGAAGGAACCGTGTTAATGCGGAATGCGACGAGCAATGCAATGATTGTACCCCTGAGAAACCAAACGTTATGGGAGCTGTAATGAAAAATCTTGTAGCCATGCTCACACAACTTTCTCAAGCTATGAATCATGCAAGACTTCCAAACGAGCAAAGGAAGGAGCAACATTCTGTTGAATCCTTCATGAGGCAGCGTCCACCTTCTTTCAGCGGGTCTACTGATCCATTAGTTGCTGAACAATGGATTAGTACTAATGAAAAGATATTTTCAGTTCTTCAATGTTCTGAACATGATAAAGTCATCCTAGCAGTGTATCGTTTGGAAGGAGATGCTGATCAATGGTGGAATCTTAGTAAGAATACGAGGCAAAGGGATGAAATTGAGTCCATGGAATGGGACGAGTTCAAGAACTTATTTTTCAATAAGTACTTCCCTCGTATTCTCTGAAAAAAGATGGAGAAAGAGTTTCTTGAACTGAAGCAAAAGGATGATGAATCTGTTGGTACCTATGAAGCAAATTTTACAAGACTTGCAAGGTACGCTTATGGTATTATTATCCAACCTGAGAGTAAGATCGATCAATTCTTTAGTGGCTTAAAACCAAGTCTTCAAAGGGCCTTAGCCATAAGGGAATTCAATAGCTATGAGGAAATCGTTTGATGTGCTCTCAATGTTGAGATGGAAATCGGAGTAACCCATCAGTCATATGGGTTTGATAAGAAGAGGAAAATGGAATTCAAAGGAAAATCTAAAGAGCCCACTGAAAAGAAGATGAGCTTTCCCTTATGCTCAAAGTGTGGAAAGAAACATGGAGGGATTTGTCTTAAAGGGACAAGTAAATTTTTCAAATGTGGAAAGGAAGGTCATCGGACATTTGAATGCCGCGATGATGGGAAGAAGATGTCTAATGATGCAAACAAAGGAAGGGATACACAGAATGAACCTACTACACTTCAATGTTTCAAGTGCAAGGAGATGGGTCATTATGCCAATAAATGCCCTAATCTAATGGTTGATGATGATGGTCGACGTCAACAAACTCTTAAGGCTAAAGACAAAGGAAAGTCACATGCAATTTCTATCAGTGATGTGGAGTACGATAACGATGTGGTGAAAGGTACACTTAGCATCCACTCTAAAGTAGCAAATTTTTTATTTGATTCTGGATCCACCCACTCTTTTATTTCTGAAGAATTTTCTAAGGGTATCACTGTATTACCTCAACAATTAGATGTTGAGTTAGCTATGACAACACCTAATGGCACAACAGTCACATCAAAAGTTTATAATTCTTCTCCGATCGAAGTTTGTGGGAAAGTGCTTCCTAAAAATCTTGTGATCCTTCCTATAGTGGAATTTGATGTGATTCTTGGCATGGATTGACTTTCTTTATATGGAGCTCATATCAATTGCCAAAGAAAGGAAGTCACATTTCATATTCCAGATCAATCTATGATCGTCTATCGATGCAAGGATGAACATAACCTTCCAGTGGAAATTTATTCCATTTTCTGGGTATTGATTCCAATAAATGAAGGTTATTTATCTCAAATGGTTGGTGAGAAAATCACGATTAAGAATATGCCCATTGTACGGGAGTTTGATGATGTCTTTCCGGAGGAATTACCGGGTCTTCCACCGAATCGTGAAGTTGAGTTTTCAATAGAACTCGTACCGGGTGCTTTGCCTATTTCAAAGACACCTTATAGAATGGCCCCAATTGAGTTGCAGGAATTGAAGAAGCAACTCCAAGAGAATCTTGATAAGGGGTTCATAAGCCCTAGTGCGTCACCTTGGGGAGCACCTGTTCTATTTGTTAAGAAGAAAGATGGATCAATGAGACTCTGCATTGATTATCGAGAACTTAACAAGATCACTATCAAGAAAAAATATCCTCTCCCACACATTGATGACCTATTTGACCAACTACGCGGAGCTCAATACTTTTCCAAGATTGATCTTCGTTCAGGGTATCATCAATTAAGGGTCAAAAGGGAGGATATAACAAATACGTATTTCCGTACAAGGTATGGACACTATGAATTTATAGTGATGCCATTTGGTCTTACTAATGCCCCAACTATCTTCATGGATCTGATGAATAGAGTCTTTAGAGACTCTCTTGATCAATTTGTGGTAGTATTTATAGACGATATTCTTGTCTATTCAAAGAGCAAGGAAGAACATGAAGATCACTTGAGAATTATATTGAAGACCCTGAGAAAGGAGAAGCTTTATGCCAAATTTACCAAGTGTGAATTTTGGCTTCAAAAAGTTGCATTTTTGGGTCACATAATCTCAAAAGAGGGGATATCTGTGGATCCATAAAAAACAGAGGTTATCGAAAGATGGTCGAGACCAACAACAGTAACTAAGATCTGAAGTTATCTTGGTTTAGCTGGATATTATCGACGTTTTGTGAAAGATTTTTCACGATTATCTAATCCACTCACCAAGTTGACTCGGAAAGGAGTTAAGTTTGTCTGGACGGAGGAATGTGAAGAAAATTTCAAGGAGTTGAAAAGAAGGTTATCCAGTGCACCTGTGCTCACACTTCCTTGTAGTGGAGAAAGGTTTGTGATCTACAGTGATGCATCCAAGAAGGTATTGGGGTGTGTTCTTATGAAAAATGATATGGTGATAGCTTATGCCTCACGACTGTTGAAAATCCATGAGCAAAATTACCCAACACATGATTTGGAGTTAGCTGCGGTAATCTTTGCATTAAAGATTTGGAGGCATTATCTTTATGGTGAAAGGTGTGATATTTATACTGATCATAAAAGTTTAAAGTATATTTTCACACAAAAGGAGCTGAATATGCGCCAAAGAAGATGGTTGGAGCTGATTAAGGATTATGACTGCTCAATCCATTACCACCCTGGGAAAGCAAACAAGGTGGCATATGCATTAAGTCGACAAGACCATGCTAGTTTATCCATGATGAGGATCATAAAAGATCCAATATTTATGGATTTACAAAGGATGGATCTTGGAATTATAATGGAAGGGGAAAAATCTTATCTTTCTCAAATGAATGTTCAACCATCTATACATGTGAAGATTAAAGAGGCACAGAAAGAAGATGTCGAGTTACAAAAGAAGGTGAGAAATATTCCTGAATTCAACCTTGATTGTGATGGCATAATAAAGTTCAGAAATCGGGTTTGTGTTCCTTCCATCCCAAAATTAAAGAAGGAGCTGCTGGATGAGGCTCATAGTTCTTCATTCTCTATTCATCCTGGAAGCACGAAGATGTATAGGGACCTGAAAGAGTACTTCTGATGGGATGGCATGAAAAGAGATGTTGCTGAATTTGTCTCTCGATTCTTGGTTTGTTAACAAGTTAAAGCTGAGAGACAGAAGTCTAAGGGGATGTTACAACCATTACCCATACCCGAATGGAAATGGGAAAACATCACTATGGACTTTGTCACAGGACTTCCTAAAACATCCAAAGGCAATAATGCTATCTGGGTCATAGTTGATCGTCTAACAAAGTCTGCACACTTCATTGCTATTAGAGAGGATTTCTCTCTAGATCAGCTCGCCAGGATATATGTAAAGGAAGTGGTAAGATTGCATGGAGTACCACTTTCTATTATATCTGATCGGGATCCGAGATTTACCTCGAAGTTCTGGCGAAGTCTTCAGCATACTCTGGATACAGAGTTGAGTTTCAGCACTGCTTATCATCCTCAGACATACGGTGAGTCTGAGAGAACAATTCAAACCATAGAAGATATGTTGAGAGCTTGCTCTATAGATTTCAAAGGTGGTTGGGATCAACACCTACCTTTGGTGGAATTTTCTTATAATAATAGCTTTCACTCCAGTATTCAGATGGCTCCTTGTGAAGCTCTCTATGGAAAGAAATGTAGGACTCCAACTTGCTGGGATGAAGTTGGGGAAAGAAAGCTATTAGGACCTGATCTCGTTGATGAAATGGCAGAAAAGGTCAGATCTATTCAACAACACATAAGAGCAGCTCAGAGTCGACAGAAAAGTTATGCCGACAACCGAAGAAAAGACCTAGAGTTTGAAGTGGGTGATAAAGTGTTCTTACGAATATCTCCCTGGAAGAGGGTTATGAGATTTGGAAAGAAGGGGAAGTTGAGCCCTAGATATATCGATCCTTTCGAAATACTGGATCGTGTTGGGAAGGTAGCTTACCGATTGGCGCTTCCACCGAATCTCTCTCAAGTTCACGATGTGTTCCATGTATCTCTCCTGAGAAAGTACATACCTGGTTCTTCACATGTACTCAGCTCAGAAGCTGTACCGCTGGAGCAAGATCTTTCTTATGAAGAACAGCCGATAGAGATTCTGGATCGTAGCGAAAAAGTACTACAAAACAAGACCACTCAATTGGTGAAAGTTTTATGGAGGAACCACCAATTAGAAGAAGCTACATGGGAGCTTGAGGATATGATGAGGGAGAGGTATCCTCATCTGTTTGTTACAAAGTGACGAATTTCGAGGGCAAAATTCATTTTAAGGGGGGTAGAATGTAACACCCGAGACTTTTATGTTATATAAATCATCAAAGGAATCTTTTTCTACACACAACACTTGCTTGGCTTGCTTTACACGAAATCACAACCTTCCTCGATAGCTTGCGTCGTACGCAATACCGAGTTTCACTAAACAACGATATGCTATTAAAATATTATTAAAACTAGCCGTTATGAATAGTAATAACCACTTTTTGAAATTTTATAAATTTTATTTTTAAAAATGGACTTCATTTTTGGATTCGGAATATCGAAATTAGCCTAGGGTGAAATTTTGGTATTTTTCTGAAAACTTTCAATTTTTGGTGAATAGTGAAACCACTAAGTGCTAGTTAAAAAACTGAATTTTTCATAAAACTTAATTTTACCACTTCTGTGAGTGGAATTTCGAAAATCCAAGAGACACGGTTAATATCAAGGACTAAAATGTGGTTCAATGAGATGAAAATAATTTTTTGGTGAATAGTAACTTTTTAATTTTTTTACCACGGTTAAAAGTAAATAGGGTAATTAAGGGTAAAGATGATATTATTATTACCCTAACACATGTCCTAATTCTATTGGACAAGTGTAATTCGATCAAAAACAAACTTAGGAATAAAATATGACCATTTAGGCCCACTTGGATTAGATTAGGACATTTATTATTAATTTATTTAAAGAAGGGTTAAAATAGTTAAAATCAAAGTTTAATAAGTAAATCATTTTTAATATGGGGTTATACATAAGATAAATTCGACTATAAATATTCATTAGAAATATAAAAAGATTTCCTACATAATTTTATTTAATTTGTAATTTTTAGACATTAAATAATTTAATTTATTTATAACACAAAGATGATGCAGTAATTATATTATTAATGAAATATTGACATAATTGATGTTATAAATACCCAAATAAATGTAATTAGAGACTTTTTATGAATTAAACTAATTTTATAGTTTAATATGACATGTTAGTATTGATTTAATTAACTTTTTTAGAAATTATCATTCTGTTATGAGTTTTACAAAAATCAATTACTAAATAGTTTTAAAATTGACATAAAATAGTTTTTAAAACAAATATTATATTGGTAATTGTTATTTTATTCCTAAAAATCTAAGGTTCGGCCAAATGACTTAGATAAGGTTATATATATTAATAATAAACAACTTGGGGTTCGTTTGGATTGATATAGTAAGTTTATTAACCTTATAGTATAAGAAAACAAGAAGACATGGTAAAAGTTAAATTATCTAACTTAAAGTTAAATCTAAATGATAAGGTTAAAGTTGATACCTAAACTTGTCTAAATTCTATTGGATGAGAGGATTTCGACCCATCCCCACCTTATCCTTGAAATAAATCAATTTGGATCTATTTAAAACCGAACATGACTTTATAATAAAATAATATTTTTAGTTATTCCGAAGGTGCCCCTCTCCTCCCTTATAAAAGGGCACCTCCTCCCCCTATTCCTCACACCACTTTGAGCCTTCAATCTCGGCCAACCCCTGGAAATTAATCCTCTCCACTTCCCTAGAGACATCCTAGAGGTTCTGGTCTTCTTCAAAGACCCATTTTAGTGCCCTAAAAGGAGGTCTCAAATAAGCACTTCAAAGAAGAGGTAATGTCCGTTACCGATTCTTTAATATTTATTTCTTCTTCCACTTATTCTTCTTTAGTTGTTTCATTATGAAGTAATAACATAAGTATAACTAATATACTTATATGTTATTATAAGTATGAAACAACCCTATTTCACCATCTATCCATCCTATGGAAAAAGAAATCACCGCGCGTGCGTACGTACGGAATACCGTCTCCACGCCGTGGTGTAATCTATTTTCCACCACCACCTTACTTGGATGGGTATAATGGTGTAAATAATGACTATATATGACTATTATAAAGTGATAATGATTCTGAAATAGTATAAATACACTCCAATACAATTCCACGATCATAGGAATGATATCATCACTCGTGCGTACGTACGGAATACCGTCTCCACGATGTGATACGACTCGTTCTACATGATCTTCATTTCATAATGATTATATAAATGAATTGAATGAATGAATATGATATATATTACACTAATACCATTCTGGAAATGAGTTATATATAACCTAAAGATAAGAATAAGAATTTATTCGACAAGACACGCATAAGAACAAAAAGTTATAAACACCCGAATAACAAGTAGCAATGAAATATTACTACTAAGAAGCTAAGAATATGACCATATATGATATCATAAAAATAATTATGATTCTGGAATAAGTCAATAACATTATTTAAATCATTATACAGGAGGTTCGGACACTTACGAAGCAAAACAGACCTAAGGTAAGGGAAATATCACAATCTCATTTTTATCCGAGATTGTTTATACTTTGGTATTTACTGGGGTGTATTTTATCATCCACATCCATGTTTCCTCATTATGTAATATTATTTCAATCCACCTAAAACTTTTTTTAATCCAATTTTACCCTTCGGTGATTTTTTAGTAAAAGATATGAAAGGAATCTTTTGTTGTTTTTCGTACGAGATACTTTTTGACTTTTCCGAAAAAAGTACGAGAAGAATATTTTTTTAACTTATACGACATGAATGGATTTTTAAAACATTATTTCCAAGAAGCTTCCTTTACAAGTTTTCAAGTTTATTTTTAATCAACTTCTTTTAGTTTAAAATTGTATGACATGTTAAAGAAAGGAAAATGTTTTTGAAGTAGAAAGGATATTTTCCACAAGAATGGAGTTCAAGTGCCTTATCAAAATTATTTTCCATCTATGATAATATAGGGTTCTATTTATATACCTATTATTACATTGATTTGATTATGTTGTGATGGAATTATTTTTATGAATTCCTTTATCTTATATGAATTGTTTTATTATGTCATGTTTTTTTAAGATTCCCATTTTTATTACATGGGTTATGCTATGATGTATGTTTTATGATTTTGTGGAACACATAAGAATGGTATCATTATGAGATGGGTGGGACCTATATCTCCCTCCAATGCATTGGGTAAAGATTTTATATCTCATGAGATAGACATGGCTGGAATGGTAGGTTATACCGGTTCAGTGAAACAGGACTGAAACGAGGGTGACTCGGTTCAGAAATGGACTTTGTCCACTAAGATAGTCTTGGCAATGAGTTTTGACTAATAAGATATGATTCTCTATGATTATGTGTGTATGCCACAAAGTTTCATGTTTTAAGTTATGATTATTGGGATTTCATTTCACTACTATGATTTATCCCATGTTATGAAATTATGCTCTCTTTTGCAGGTTAAGATTTCCAAAATGTTATGTTCTTAGGAATATGATGTGATTGATATTTCTTTTGTTTACCCTTACTGAGCATTTGAGCTCACCCTTTTATGTTTTCTTTTCCCCAGGATATAGAGAAAGGTTTTAGGTAAAGAAAAAGGAAGATCTTTATGGGAGATGTTGAAGATCTTTCACCACGATTAGAAGATTATATTCCGAGTTTCCAAAGACACTAAACTATTACGATCCTTGTGTGTGTGTTTTTGTTATGAACTAAGTATTCCTCAAAAGTAATGTAATGTCTATGTACGTTAAGCTTCGGGTTTCTACATGAATTCCTTCCTAAAAACTCAAGATTTTTTAATTATTAATGATTCGTCCTTATATAAGTGTCTGGAGACCAAGTATCTAAAATGAATTGACTATAAGTGACTTTTATTAGCATACAAAGATTGATCGATGTGATCTTAAGCTATAAATATAGGTGGTTAACCCTAATAGTTCTCTTGGTTTTGGAGATAAGAAAATAAAGATAAAATTTAAAGGAAATTATAATAATTACACCCATAGAGGAAATAAATTTAATATTCCATTATGTGATAGTTATGGATGGAATCATAGAGGAAACTTACTTATAGTGTTTGGTAATTGTTTTATGTGTATAAAAGAAGTCCATTGAGAAACATAATTCCAAAGTGATGCGAAGAGGCCAATAAATGAATGGAATAGCGAGAAACTCAACCAAATGTGCCACCCACATTATAATGATATAACTAGAATGAGATTGAAAATTACACCAATTAGTTCATGATTTTGAGGTCTAATAATGAAAATCATTTCTAGTAGCCTCTTAATACAAGATACAAAGTGAAATATAATGTGATCACAATTGCTGAAGTGGGTCATGAGAACAAAGTGTTGAAAGGTACACTAATCATACACTCTAGAATTGAAAATTTCTTGCTAGATTTTGGATCTACCAACTCTTTCATATCTAAAGAATTTTCAAAGGGTATCACATCACCACCTATAAGATTATTTGTTTATTTTATAGTATATAATTCTAATGGTATTATTTTTACATCTCAAGTTTATATATCATCTCTAATAGATTTTTATGGGTATATTATTCCTTCAATTATTTTGATTCTAGACATTGTTCAATTTTATGCGATTTTGGGAATGGATTAGTTCTCTCTGTATAGATCTTATTTCAGTTTTCTTTGAATATAATTCACATTTGATATTACGAACTACCCTATGGTCATATTTCAACGTGGTTATAAATATACAATTTTAATGGTAGTTACTTACATTATACGGGTTATACTACCTATTCAAAAGGGATTTTTATCTCAGATGGTTGGGGAGAAACTCAACATCAATTATATACCGATTTTTTTGAGATTTTTATGATTTATTTTCTAAAGACATGCCTTATATTCCCATGTATCATGATGTTAATTTATAAATAGAACTCCTTCCTAGTGCTACAACTATTTCAAAGACTCCATATATAATGGCCCTAATCAATATATAAGAATTTAATAAGTATCTATTGGAGAATATTTATAAGGGATCCATATACCTTAGTGCAGCACCATGGGGTAAACTTCATATTTTTATTAAAAAGAAAAATGGATCAATCATTATTTTATTTTATTATCAAGAATTTAACAAAATCACTATCAAGAAAAAATAACTTATATCCCATATTGATGATTTTTTTGAAAAAATATGCGGAGATCAGTAATTTCCAATGATCTGCCTTTATTCTGGATATCATCAATTGAGGGTTAAGAAGGATGATATACCCAAGATTTTCTTCTATATGAGGTATGATCATTATGAATTTATAGTGATTCCATTTGGACTTACTAATTCCATGCTATCTTCGTATATCTAATGAATAAAACCTTTTCATATTACCTTGATCATTTTGTTGATGTATTTGTAGATGAAATTATTATTTATTAAAATAGAAATGAATTAAATGAATATTATTTTATAATTGTTCTGAAGTCCTTGAGAAAAAATAAGTTTTATGATAAATTTAGAATGTGTGAATTTTGGATTCAGATAATTTTGTTGTTGGGTAATATAATATAAAGAGATGCTATATTTTTGTATCCTTAAAAAATGGATATTATTGAAAAGGGCCAAGAATAACCATGGTAGGTCATGAAATAACCATGAAAAATCATCCAAATAGGCTCTGAATCAAACCGCGACAAGACCAGAAGGGTATTCCAGATCCCTACTATAGGGACTAGAAACCATTCATCCCATAACAACCAATGGAAATGGTTTTACCAACCAAAAATTTGATATAAGTAATATACAAAAAAGCTAACTAGAAAAAGTAACACGATAAAAAAAAGGAATAAACAATGGTAGTGAAACCACTAATAGTAGAAAGAAAAAAACTCTAATTACAAGTCCAGAATCATCCAGAAAGGATAAAGAAATTATTAACAACTTCTCCATGTGATATTTTTGAAATGTACTACCACATCACCAGTATATATTCATATATAGTTTACATAAACCACACTACATCAATACAACACCTTTCCCTTTCATACATCATAAAAAATGGTATACACAACCCTATGGTACTTTTCATGGTGTGAGTTAAATAGGGTCAATAGGATCACACAAAGGTGTTCCCTAACAAGTATTTATCAAAAAATTGCAATATGCTCAATTTAAATGAAAACACGAAATTAAATAACTTTTTCATATTTATGTAAAAATCATGGTAAATAAATTCACCTTTTCCAAATTTTTGAAAAAAATAAAGATAATCTGGTTTCAAAAAATATTTCATGTAATCCATTTTTAATTTATCAAATAATTCATTATATATCATATAAATCCAAAGTAGTACAAATCCATGAGCATTGGAAATCACTCCTAGGATATCCTTGGTAAAGCTAGCTAGGTCACTCATACCCCAATATCAATCATAACTAGTGCACACTATAAAATTTCCCTAGAACTCTAAGTCCACTATAATAGAATAAAATTGATGAGTGAACCCCCTACGATGTCAGATATTCAAGTACTTAGGACACATGGCCATGGTTATAGAGGAACACCCCATGAGTGAACTCCAAAAATAAACATGGACAAAGTGAATGATAAACCCCCTCCAAGGTACCCAATCCCCCATACTCGTCATTCTTAAAATCATTTCTAAAGGGATTATCACATTTCAAAATAAAATTCCAAACAACCCTTTATAACCATAACCCTGATTTGAAAAAAAATTTCAAAAACCATTTTATAATTAAAAAAACCATTTTTCATTTACTAAAATGAGTGGAAGTTCTTCATTTTTGAGAAATAAAATTTATACACACATATAAAACAATTAAAGAATCAATACAATTTTCATTTGGAAAACAATTTAAAAAAACAAGAGCATTCATGATTTATTAAACATAGTCTATAAATGGAATCACCAACCTAAAACTTCGTTATACAACACCCATAAATGGATCCACACATTGGAAAGAAAGGAAACACATGAATAGGGTCCCTCAACAGTAGAAAGAGAAGGTATTAAACCAATAATACACATAAATAAACAACAATAAAAAATACATAGACCAATGGGGAAAAAAGAAACAACACCCCATTATAAAATCCAACTAACAATTTTTGATTACAAGAATATAAAGAAAAAATAACCAAAATTTCAATCACATGGATGGAACTTTACTGGTTGATAAAAATCCTAGGAAAATATTTCAAAGAAAGAAGCTTGAGAACACAAAAGGATCACTTATGGTTGATTCAAGGAGGTATGAAACATCAACCCTGGATACCCAAGAAATCATAAAAATATGATGTTCATAGAAAATATTGGAATGTAAAGGATTTATCAACTTAAATATGAGTTATAAATGCAAAGATAATGAACCTTAAATGATACCATAGTTTCCATGAACTAGCATAATGATTTCTATAAAAAGATGGCCAATTAGTCCATTTTAAATTCCCAAACCTACAACACCGTGATGTAGTGTGTTGGAAAAAAATATCTAAAAGTGTCATATTGGATTGTTTTGGGTACGGTTCTGTTTTTTTGGCAATGATAGATGACCACAAATGAGTATGGTTTGTGTTTTCCGAAGTTTGGTTTTTAAGGTGGTGTAGTTTCCTATTTTTTTCAATATTTTTAGGACTCAAAATCGGGAATTTGTATTCGGAAATGTAAGGTTTTGTTCATAGGACTAGATGGTGTGCAGAACAGTGAATGAAATAAAAAAGGAAAAGAAACACAGATCCTGAGACATGGATCATGTACCATGTCTAGTAAGGGTATGCGGTCGCGTACCAGGTAGCAGGAACAGTGCACAGAAGAAGTTTGCAAAATAAAAAATGGTTTGTGGTGGAAGGCGGCACGGTACGTGGATGAATTTTCGTTGGCGTAGGAGGTTTTATGTGTAGGAAAAATGGAATTACACAGACCTCCCTAAAAAAATGGATCGCGAAATGGGTGTGGTTCGCCGAAGCAGGATCAATATGTAGTGGAGGATGTACCGAATCAATGATTTGGTAAATCTTGGATTATCCGATTTTGCAGATATCTTTTCCTATATAAGGAGTCCTAATCACACTTATTATAAGTGAGACCTAATATCATCAGATAACAAATTTTTGGCACTTTTAATTCAGCGAAATCCTATGGAAGTTTGTGAGGGAGAATTCTATGTAGGCTTAAGTGGTTTGTGTAGAAGAAATTACACTAATGGTTTTTGTGGAGAACTATATCCCACAAATGACATGGTACGTGGAGTAATAAGGAATGGTACAAAGGTTGTAAGAAAAGGAAGTCCATGAACAATGAATAGTTAATAGATATTGGGTGATTTGTAGAGGAGGTTCACGAAGTCGGTACGCGGAGGTGGTACACGATAGTGAAGGCGGAGGTAGTCTGTGGAAGAAGGGTAGTTCACATATACGGCATCAGTACGTGGAAAGGTAATCTACATACCATACCCAATAAACCATATGCAGAGGAACAAGGTGGTTCATTATTTTCACAAGGAATCTTTCAAAAGCTACAAATTAGTTTTCAAAAGTGTCTTTCGGTATCTAGAAATAACCTGGAAGGTGGATTTCTTCTACTAATGGCTTCACATTCGCCTTGCCTATCTCACTCTCGGCAGATCCTCCACTAGGGTTTCCGAGACCCTCTCGGTCGTGATGGATCATTCCTTGTTTTCCTTCTCTGACATTCCTCCTTTCTATTTTTCTTCAGCCTTTTCATTCTCTAGTGTGCTGCAGAAGCCCTCTGCCACCCTATCCTGCTCTGGCCTCACGATTCTACGTACCTCTCCTAGTTGGCGATGGAGCGGAGGTCTCAAAGAGGCTTTGGGTTTTTGTGGTTCGACGAACATAGGGTTTTCAGGTGGTACTGGAGCTGGACTGTTTCTAGTCTTCTGCATCCTCATGGTTGCTAGTGTTCCGATCCCTCGGATTCTAAAGCCCTACTCTAACCTCGGGTTCCTATGCGCCTCTCCCTGTCAGATCTAGCGTGGGGGAAACAATGATGTTTTGGGATGTGTGTCTCGGCGGCCAATTGTGCTCCTTGCGCAGGTTGGGTCGATTTTCTCTGGTGAAGTAGGTTTTTGGTTTCTCAAACCTCTTTGTGATTCTTCCTCAAGGTTTTCAATGAAGGTTTGCTGTGTTGTTCTATGATTACTTATTTTGTTTAATATCGGTTCGGTGGAAAATTCATTTTGGTTTCTAGTTTCGGTGTTTTTTGTTTCTGTTGCAACATTGGATGTCGCGGCGGTAAGGAGGTTGGATCTCTCTAACATCAACGGTTCTCAAAGGGTCTTAGCGTGTTTCATTTTTCAAAATCCTTATTTTTCTCTGCTTTGGTTCCAGGAGGCCACCATTCTCTCTAAGGTGGTGATGCATGGAGGTTTTCAAGGTCCTTTGGGATGTGAGTATGAGGGGGTGGCTTCAAGAGGTTGACAGTGATGAAATTTCAATCGTGGATGACAAGGTTGTGTTTCAGTTCCAGTGATGATGAAGCTGGTGACTTGGTGATTAGGGGACGACACAATGTTACTGTGACTGGTTTAATCATTCTCGTAGTGGTGGTCAGAGATGCAATCAGCGATGCTAAGGCGATGATGACATTTTCTTTTGTTGAAGTGAAGACGTGATGGTGGTGAAGGTTCTACGATGTCAGGCCGGCATTTGATGATGGAAGTGGGTGAGATTAAAGGTCTCCCTGTGATGAGGATTGAGTTGGGTAGCTCGTGGTTCGAAGCTGAATTGGGAGGTTTGTCTGAATTTTGGTTTTGAAATTTGAATCTTCTATTTTGAATTTTGGATGATGGGTGAGGGGTTTTGGCATGAACTGGTGGCTCTTTCTTGTATGGTTCCCACTTACCCAAAAGTGTATTTTATTAAATAAAATTAAAAAATGGATTATGGTGGTGGATTTCTTCTACAGGTGAAAAAGAAACTTCAACAGAGAATCTACCTAAAGATGAGAATGCAGAAATTAATGCAAATAAAGGGACCTACATGTCCATAAATTGTGTTTGACATACAGGTCCATAAAATATGATTGGATTCCCTTATAAGAGTTGTGACCAAATGAAAAGGAAGATGATGACCCTTTCCACCGACAGTGAATTAGAGAAATTGGCATAGGGAGTGTCCCTTGGGAATGCAGTGACCTGACCCTAAACCTAGCAGAGGGGGTGAGCCTGGGCATAAAAGATGTAGCCCAAAACTGTTACTCATTATTGGTAGTGATCCTTAGTGAATTTGGTATCAGCACATCTCCGTTGTATACTCCTTGGATGTATCCTAGTGAGGGTGAACAAAGTAAAAATCACAATTTCCTATGCATGATTTCATATATGTTCATATATTACATTGGGAGGAATAGATAATTGAGTTTTTTAACAATGAAACAAGTTCAAAAGGGACATAAGTTTTAAATTTTCATACCCCGATTCACCCCCATGGGTATTTGACCCTGTGGAACTAACATTGGGGCTTCTCATTATTCCCATGGTTCCCTTGATGAAACCTCACCATGCTTCCCAACATGATTTGTGTCAATATCGTAGTTCTAGAAGATTGGGTTTTTCAGATAGGCTATGGCCTCATCCACACTCTTGATGGGGAATATTTTCTATGATGTATAGAGAGACTATAAGGGAACCTTCCCATAGATCACACCATTATATGGAAATGAAAGCTCTTCCCGTGGTATAAAGGAAACACCGGGGGACTAAGTTACTTAATCAACACCATGGAACAACCCATTTTTCACTGGAAAATACCAAAGCCTCTTAAAAATATACAAATACATAAAAAAACAAATAAAACATAGAAAATATCATCTCAAATCTAAAAAGGAACATATGTCAAGATGGTATGTTACACGATAATTTAGATATATAGTGTTCTTGGGTTGGTAGGATACTACCAATTCATTGTGAAAAATTTATCATGGATATATAATCCAATTATCAATTGGAATCAAAATATATCATAGTACTTTTGGGAAGACGAATGTGAGGAAAATTTTAATGAGATAAAAAGAAGGTTGGATAGTGAACCTATGTTTACACCACCCTGAAGTAGAGAAGGGTTTTTTATTTATAGTGATACATGAATGAAGGGAATAGGATGAATTCAATTTCATAATGATCTGGTGATAGATTATGCATCATACCAATTGAAAATTCTTGAGAAGAATTACCCAATATTGATTTGGTGATGGAAGCTTTAATTATTTCATTTAAAATATAGAAGAATTATATTTATGGTGAAAGATGTGATATATATAACGACCATAAAATCATAAAGTAAATATTCACACAGAAAAATTTAAATATATGCAAAAGTGGATTGTTGGTATTTATTAAATATTATGAATACTCACTATGTGAAACCCTGGATTAAGCCCTCAATACATACCCTTGTTTGGAATATTGCTTATAACAAGGTCCCCACCAATGTCTGTCTGCAATATTTTTGGATCCAAATTTTCTCTAAATGTCACATGTGAAATCAACAAAAACATGATACTAATCACCTATTTCTATCTTGTGCTATTGCTGCAGCTCTTTGGAATTACATTGTTGACATTTTTGGTTACAGATGGTTACTTCATGATTCTATTATATCACAATTGCAGTGTTGTGTAGATTTTGAATCTTCTCAAAAAATCAAGAATATTTTCTTTCCTACTATTGCGGAGATCCAATAATTGATCATTCAGGCTTAATGCAGGTAGGACATGGATTCTAATTTACATTTGTGATTTATCTTTGATTCAGAAAGCATATTGTAACAACACTATTGGTGATTTTGAGATCCTTCACCGACTCAGGATTTCTGGTGTGTACAGACAGCCTAGACACACCATTGAGGTATTCTGGAAAGGCCCACTTCCTGGATGGATCAAAGTGAATGTCTATGGTTCCTCTAAAGGCAACCCGGGTCTTACAGGATGTAGTGCTATTTTTAGGGACTATCTTGGCAGGTGTCACAGATTCTTCTCTAGAATGTGTGGTATAACATCGTCTCTGAAGAATCTTCTAAAAAAAAGGTTTGGAACAATATTTTGATTGAAAGTGATTCAACCACTATTGTCCAAGATATTTGGAAAGGGTTGTACACCTTTCCTGGCTGCTTACTTCCCATTGGATGAATTGTCTTGCATCGCTCATGGAAATAAACTACATTGCCACACGTGCCTTTTTTGAAGCAAACATTGTTGCTGATAGTCTTGAAAACAAGTGAGTAAAACAAGGAATTACTTGTTATAATGACCATGATTGTTTTTACAATATATGGGTTGAAATAGATCCTATATTTATGTATTTAAAGAAAAATATATTTAAATCATGAGAAGACGTGAGAGTATATTTTTCTCTGTTGGATGTTTAACCATCCATCCATGTGAGGATTAATGTGGCATAGACAGAGGATGTGTAATTATAGAAGAAGGTTAGTAATGCTACTAATTTCAACCATGAATATGATGGATTAATAATGTCCAAGACTAGAGTATGTATCCCATTATTTTAGTATTTGAATAATGATTTACTGGATTAATATAATAGCTAATAATTTTCTATTATTTCTAGACGTGTGAAGAAGTATAGATATCTAAAAAAATATTTCTATTGGGATAACATGAAAAGAGTTATTGTAGATTATGTATCCCAATTCTTAGTATGATGGAAATTTAAGACCTAGAGATAAGAGTCTAAGTGTATTTTTCAACCATTAACTTTACTATAATGGAAAAAGGAAAACATTACAATGGTTATCATCATTGTAATATCCAAAAAATCAAAACACCAAAATGATATTTGGGTTGAATTCCAACTACTTATGAAATTAGAACATTTTTTTTCTAAATAAGAATATTTATTTCAAGATTAGCAAGATAATATATTAATTAATGAAATAGTAATATTTCATGGAATACCAAATTCAATTTTATCTATTTCAAAACAGATTTTTACATCAAAATTTTTGATAAGTCTTCACCAGGATCTTAATATAATGTCGGGTTTCATTCCTTCATATAATCCTTAGAAATACGGTCAGTGTGAGAGGACCATTTAAACTCTAGAATAAATGTTTAGAGATTTATCTATGGATTCCCATGGTGGTTGGGATCAACACCTTTCATTGGAGGACTTCCAACAAAAATAGATTCCATTTGTGTATTCAGATGGATCTTTTTGAATCCTTATATAGAAGAATGTGAATAAGTTCAATATGTTCAGATGATGTGAATGAAATAATATTATTGAGGCCTGAACTACCTGAGTAAATAGAAGAGAAGGTTAGATCCATTTAGCTGCGCACCATGGTACTTAATAGTTGATAGAAATGTTATGTTGACAATCATCAAAATTCGTGATGAGATACCATCGTATTACAATCACCATGGTAGCTATATATATTGGTCCCTTCAAAATTCTTGATCGTAATAGGATGGTATCTTATCACTTCATGCTTCCACCAGATATCATTGAAGTTTATGATGTGTTCCATGTATATATCCTGATGAGTTATATAACTGATCCTTTACATGTAAAAAATATATATGCCATTAAAATAAATTAAGATATCCATTATGTAGAATAATTAGTGGATATTATATATTGAAGGGATAATTTTTTGAAGAACATGACCACTCACCCGGTCAAATCATTGTGGTGAAACTATAAACTTGAGGAAGATATGTTGGAACCTGAGCATGTGATAAGGTATAAGTATCCTTAGTTTCATGTATTGTATTGATATAAATTCAATGGATAGATTCTTATAATAGGGTATAATGTAAAATCCTATGAATTTATAAAATATTTCTCTTTAAATAAATTTAATTTCATTGATAGCTTGTTTTACAGAAAACTTTGGGTTTAAATGAACCTTGTTGTACTATTTAATTGTTATTTCTAAATGTAAAAGTTATTGCCTCGCTTTTAGATTTTAATGTATGAATATGACTAACTAAATTATGAAAATTTATTGTTTATACATGTACAAAATTAATTCATTGGTTATCAATTAATGAGAACATTTGAAAGTAAAAAGGTGATGTTTTTATGAAATACAAATTTTATGAACAAAATTCCTTACTATCTTAATAAATTAAGTTAATTTCTAATGATGAATTATTTTAATGAATTTTATAGAATATATATTAACTAAAATGAGTTACTATTTATCTAATAGTTTTTACATGAAATAAGGTAATAATAAATCCATTTTTATACTTAAGAATTCAATTTTTGGAAAATAGTTTTCATTACATCATTCACACTCATTTTAAAATGGATTTCTACCGCTTATAGAAATTTAATCTTGAAATACTGATTTCATATTCTGAATAAGGGGGATAAAATTTTGAAAATAGGACCCTTTTATTTTTGTTCATTATTAATAGTAATCATGGTAAATATTTTTCACCCCTATAAGGGTAAAGTAGGTAAAACATGGTTAAAAATATGGTATAATGCATATAAATATCCAAAATAAATTCCTTTATTTAATTTTATAGGTTAAATTTGATCATAATAATATTCAATTTCATGTTTTTTCTATTAATTTCCACTTTCCTTTGATAATGACCATAATATTATTTTATGTAATGAGTAAATACAAAATATCACTCAGTTTGTTTTAATATTAATAAAAAATTTTCATAGGAATACATTTTTTTTACTTTCAATTATAAATCACTATTTGAAATATTAATGAAATTTTCTATCATGATAATTTATTTTTAATTTTTAGTGATATATTAATTACCTTAAATTCATACACAACACTGGAACAATACATGTTCAAGTAATAGAATACAAAAATAAATGATTTTGAAAATAATAAAAGTAATAAAATTTGGATGAATTATTATTTTTCATTAATTTTTAATAAAGATATGATAAATTAGTGATATTTTAAAAATTTTGATTCAAATTTCATTTGAATCTTGATTTTTTTAAAGTCATACTCTGTGAAAGTCCTGAAAATATAATTAATGGTATCTTATGTTAAATAATTTTTTATTAAATAATTTTAAATCCAAAAAATATTATTTTTCATATATTGAGTAGGATATTGTATATAATAGCAAAAATTTCTAATTATTGGTCACTTTTCCTTTTATAGTAAATTTTATGAGCCATAAAGAGTAAAAAATCATTGATATCACGATAATAGTCAAAAGGGTTAACATGTGGTTAAAACTAAGAGATAATGGTTAGAAAATAACTAAAATTGTAAAAAATTTATTTTACGAGTGTATTTGGACTCATAAAAATTCTATCTTAAATTCTATCAATTTGGTTCCACATTAACATGAAAATTAATTTATATTTATTCAATAATTTAGGTAATTCCAAGGGTGCTACTCCGCACACTTATAAAATAGAATCCCCTCATCTCCCTTATTAAATTTGTAAGCCTTATGTATCAGCTAATAACTACAAAATAACATACTATGTTCCTTCCCCATTTACTATACCTTTTCTTATTTCCAAAATACCATTATTTCAAAGATTAAGGTGTAAGCCAAAGGAGGTTTCTCAATTAGAATGTATAACTCTTAAACCAGAACTATCAATTTTATTTATTCTTCTAAAAAATATACATCTATTATATCCACTATAAAATAATTACTTAATTATATTAAATATTATTAATTATTATTAGTATTATGATATAATAACCATTATAAAGCTCATTTCCATCCCATGGTAAATGAAAACATCCCTTTTGCGTACATGTGGACTACCGCCTCCACGAATCGATGTGCTTTGTTTTTCGCAATCTGTTCACATTAATGGTTATAATGAAGTATTTAGGGAATATATATGACATATATGATGTTACTATAATTATTTAATGGTGAATTATTATTTACTTTTGTTTCCTTCCATCGATCAAAAAGTGGAAACATCACTCGTGCATACGTATGAACTACCATCTCCATGAAGGGATGTAATTAATTTTTCATCATCGCTTTATATTAATAGTTATAAAAGTGTAAATAATGATTAAATATTATAATAATTATTTATTAAAATTATATATATGATTTAACTTTGACCAAGTATAAGGACTGGGATTGTTGAACCAAAACGTGCATTAAAAGTGAAGTGGTTATCACTCAGAACAATGACATTAATAAAGAAATGTTCATAAATTGATGATAATATGTTATAATTATATCATATATGGTATGATATATATTATTATTAATCTGAAATATATTATTAATAAATCTATATTTATTTAACATGAGGTTCGAATATGTATAATGTAAGATGAGACTTAAGGTAAGAGATTCCTATTATAATCTCATTTTAATATGTATTATTTATGATTGAATTTATATTGAGAGAAATTATATTATAATTATCATATAAATCCATTTTTATTCTCTTCAACTATGGTTATTTCTATAATATTGATGTTTTAGTTCCATTTTCCTCTATTTGGTAGGAAAATTAGTTCAGAAAATGTTTTTAAGAAAATATGGTCATATTTCTCCCATTTTTGTTGGGAATCATTATCCTTCATGTCCATGCTCGGAAAAACATTTTCAAAAATGATTTTAGTATAATTTAATGATTATTTAAATTCAATTTACAAATTTTTAATTTCTCTATATTGTTTAAAAAGAATCTTCTAGTCATTTTCTGAATGAGGTACCTTTTATTGATGTTGTAAACATAATATTTATTTTATTGTATATAACTTGAAAAAAATTATCACCCTCATGAAAAATATATTATTTTCAAATTCCTAAAAATTATTCCATGGTTATCTTCAAATAAAATTTTTTCTATAATATTTTGGATGTTTTTTTTATTTCAAATAAGTGATTTCAAAATGAAATTGGTATTTTCCCCAAGAAATATTTTATTGATATTTTAATGGAATTTCCCATCCATGATAAAATATTTTGTTGGTAATTATTATTTATAGGGTAAATGATCCACATATACTATCCATATTCTTAATATATATGGTTTATTATTATGATTATAATATTTTTACAAAACCTGTTTATTTTTCATGGGTTATACTAAGATTATATGATGAATGTTTTATGATTTTCTAGCATTCATATAAGTGTATTATGATTATGTGATGGGTGGTATACAAATTATATAGCCATAAAATACATTATTTAATAATGAAGGAGTTAAGAAACTCCTAATAGAATACATTTTTAGGAGAATCTTAAGACACTATGAAGGTAAGAAACTTCTAAGAGATGACATAGTTAAGAAAATTCTAAGACACAATATAGTTAATAAACTTTTAATAGGTGATGGAGTTAATAAACCTTAATGATATTATGGAGTTAGTTATATATAATTTACTCCTTAGAGAATTTTGTAATTATACTATTTATGTAATTCCATGATAAATATATGATGGCCAAGATATTTTTTATTAAGATTATGATTGAGCCAAAAAATTTATTTTACTTCTTCAAATTATTTTAATATGCTATCATGGATTATGATTGATTTATGATGAATCATTGCTTTCATGATTCATGTATTTTTAAATTCATAAATTTTGTTTCATGGATCATGTTTATGATCTATGATAGATTGGATATAAACATAGTAAGTTATAGTCATGATCTCATACAATTTTTCTTATCTTATGCTTGAATATGATCATTGATTTATATCTCTCAATTTTACCATTACTAGGCATATGAGCACACCATTTCTTATGTTTTATTTTCCTAGGTTATAAAGGAATTTCATAGGTAGTGTATGTATAATAAGTGTACTATGTGAGAAAATATTATGGGATATGATGAAGATAGTTTATTAAATAATTTGATTGTGTATCTATTCAACTAAGAAACAAACCCATTATAGTCCTCATGTTTGAATTATTGTAAAATGTATTTAATATATATATCTAATGATGTAATATCTACAAATGAAATACTCAGGTAACCTCACACACCAATGGTATCACTTACTCCTAATGTGTCTTCTTTTGTTGGTCCTTGATCTCCACTGGGAACTCTGAAAAGGTTGAACCATATTCAATATCTAGGTCACCTTAGTAGATGATATAAGCTGTGTCATGAAAAAACATTATTAACTTTCACATGTGGAAGAAATTATGCATCCTGTTTAACTAAGGGGGTAATTCCATGTAGTAAGCATCATTTCCTACAATGAATAGGATTTGGAAAGACACAGTGTGTAAAACCATATATTTTTCTAGATTTTTTAAATGAGTGGTATTGTGAATTTTTTATTTTTAGTGCTTATGAGGGGTAAAATAGAAATTTTACTAATAATATGACAAAATATATATTTTTTGAAATGTTTAGTGTTCTCAGAATGACGTTTTCACCCTATGTCAGAAATTTGGTAATATTACGATCAAGTATAATTTTTCAGAGTATATTTATATTTATAAAATAAATATTAATTATTTCATAGAATGAAATCTTGATATATTTTTAATGAAGTCTCATATTGGAATTATGACTCCATGGTTGAATCTAAAATGGGTTATTTCCCTAGGTGATGTGTAACATGGTTCAGGTTCTGAGTCTTGGGATGAGCATTTGAATGGATATTTAAATTAAATTAAATTAAATTATAATTAATATAATTAAATTTTAATGTCTCTAATCCTTTTTTAAATCTAGTTTATGTAGAAGGTGTATGGTTCTACTTCGTAATCCATGAACAATATAAAGAGAGGGGAGGGGGAGATAGTGGTTCTAGACTTTGTCCAAGGAGTGGGATTGAGATGCAGTGGTGGAAAAGGACGAATTTGAGCTCGATATTATTTTATTTTACCTTATATATGGATAATTATATTTATTTTACACCATTTACTCATAAATTTTTCATTTTTAAGTTGAATATTATTATTGGACTACTAATGTTTCCCTACTAGAATTTGTGTGATGATTTGGATGATAAAGGTGTTTCAGGAGAATCGCAAGGGATTTCTATATGGGAAACCTGACTACATGGAATGTTTGGTTGAAAAACACTGTGTATTAAAGAGATACAAACTAGGATTGGTAGAGTTACATGCATAGAGTAGGGTGTTGAGAGTATATTTCATGTACTCAGGGGTATATGCCCTATACTATTCCATTTTAGGGGATTTGGGTGATTTGCAGCATGGAGGTCAAATTAGACATTTGAGGAGGCCATTATGAGTATTTTTAAATGTAGAACATGATTATTATGAAATAATTTTATGTATAGGATATTTGGAGATTATTGATAAATATAAATAGGTGACTAGAGGGTGTTCTCAAGATATTGGATTGAGTGTTCCCCAGTGGGAGTCGTGATATGAGACCCAAGTGAGGGTTGAGATGGTGTTGGGAGGACTTGGTATAAGATCTCTAGGGTCTAATATTTGTGATAGTATAAGACTATACCTATTATTTGGGATTGAGTATGACCTAATTGTATGGACAGTTTGGGTGATTGGACTAATCTAGGATAATGTTTAGGGACATTATTCCTTATAAGTGACATGTGTTGACCCAAGATATGTGATCGATATTAATGAACCCATGTTGGGTCTATTTGTTACAATGAGGAATGGGCTCCCCAGTGGGTTCCTTAATCACATATTGACCTAGAGGGGGTTTGTAGGGGAAATAATCATTAGATATTTTGAGTGTCACCTTATAACCAAAATCCATAGTATAATCCTATTATAACTACGATGATGATAGGTTGTGCACTTGAGAGGCCAACCTCTATTATGTTGGGTATGTTCATCAAGATTTATGACCAAATAGAGATGCATTATAAGAGAGTATTTGGGTGGTAATAACTACCCATCATGATTTGTGTAGATAAATGGGATTCTCTGGATGTTCTCCATGGATATGACCACAGTTCTTGCTACTATGTGACTTCATTCCCCAATAGAATGCAGAAAAACACCTTATTTTCTAGATAACATGATGTGAAGTCCTGGACCTAGTTCACTCCAGGGTAATGAATCCTAGTCATCCAAATGGCCTCAAGTGCGCCTCCCCACATTCTAGAGTCTTCCAACTAGCAACGAGGGTCTAGGGCATGACAATGGGGAGACTCATCCCTCTGGTCAGAGTGGATCACAAAAGTGATATATCATGATCTAGTAGGAAGAAGTAGTATAATTTAAATTGATAAATAAGGCAGTGGAGACAAGCATAAACATCCATTTATTAAATAATAATCTCAATAGCTATAAACCATATCAAATACAAAATGATGATGGAATGTATCTATGAAAAAACAAATCATGCATACAATGCATCAGGAAGTTAGTGAAATACATGATATACAAAATAATCAAAATAAAGAAAATTATATCCCCGAATCATGAGCTTTAGGTTTCTATATGCTACCTAGATCTCATCCAAAATCAAGGAAGCCAGGTTTCCAATGTGGGAAACTTCCCATTGTATAATTATTTTTTCATATAATCTGCATGGGTACCAATGATGTACCAGAGAGTGTGTGAGATAATTCTCAGTAGTCCACCAACATCGACGTCTATAAAATCAAGCCTATGAATATAATCTATACCGTGTGCAGTAATATAAAATTTAATAGAAAAAAATAAGAAACACATACCTGCTTTAGCCTCAACTTGTGTCTATGAACATGTAACTATTTAATTAATTAAATTTAGAATAAGTTTATATAGATGGATTATGTGGAGGTGTTAACAGTACTGAAATATATCATAATAATAATAAAATAAGATCCAAACTAAAACGAATGCATCCTTGACCTCAGGGGTTGAGTAAAATCATAGTTGTAACTCATGTTATCTTACAATAAGGTGTATGAGTGTAATACAAGGGGTAGACCCAAGGAATTCCACCATAAAATAGTCTAATCAGGACTGTGGAGCTTGTCCATAGAAGTCCAATGTTAAGCATGATAGGGCCTAATGTGGTGAATCCATGGAACTGTGTATCTGAAGACATGAAGTTGAATCCAAGGAGTGTATCAATGAAATACTAATATCCATAAAATATTTTAAGTGAATCACGAGTACAATTCCAATTCATTCACATAATAAGACAAATACCTAAATTTTTGGTGGGTATATCCCATGGAAATTGGTTCAATGAATGTGAATTTCATCCACAAAGTGAACAAGGCATTCCATCAGGAATCCAAGGCGATCTCAAGTTTCACAACTCCTATAAATATAAAAAGTCCAAAGAATAGTAGGAACCTAGTACTTAATTCATTTATATACATATTTAATAATAGTCTATTTTATACTTATTCCAAATATTCAATCAATAGGTTTATTCCATTATCATTCATTAAACATGAACAAGCAAGTTAGGGACATGTAACCAATTATAACTTCAATTAAATAATCATTTATTAGGTTCATTCCATTTCCATTAATCAAGCATGAAAAGGTGAGGACATGAAAACAATATGAATTCAATTAAATTTCTAATGCCAAGTGATATCCACATATATATAAACGTTCTATAGCATTCATTTAAATATTTATTAACTTGGAAGAACACTTACCTTATCAATGGTCAAGAAAATTCACCTAAACAGTATCACATGTTATGTCAATATAAGTCACCAAAGGCATAAATAAATAAGTCACCCAAAATGGGAGGTCCATGGTAAGGTTTTAATATCCAAAAGTCTCTAGGGGGATCATTGGGTCTATAACATAAAATTTAACGAAGTTTAATTTAAGGGGAAATTCATGGTGAAACTGGAGTGTGAACAATAGATATAATTTATAAATGGTGAGAATTTAAGGGATGATTCATTGAACACCAACCTTATTGCTATAGTAGATTCATCATCCATTAATTTCCCTTAGTTTGTCCTTGATCATATGAAAATTGAAGAATAGATGAACACCTTAGGAATAGGGAATATGAGATCACACCAAAATAGGGTCTTTTAATGGAATAAAAATAAAGAAATTGGCCTAAAGAGTGGAACAATTAGCAGTAGTAATTCAACGAGATGATCAGATCATGATTCCAAGGTTGGATGGAGAAATGGGATCAATTCCTAAGTGATTTACATTGAAGGAGTTCTAAACTAGATAAGGGAGATGCTGCTATCCACTGGGGGAAGAAATATGAAATGGGGGTTAAAGTTATAATAATTTTAAGGGGAAATGGTCATTTTTTCAAATTACATGGTTCACACGGTTTTAATCATTTATGTATTATTTCCAATGGAGGGAGCTCACATGGTTTATGTGAACATTTTATGAAGCCATGAAAAATTTATGCATCTTGGATCTATTAAAATTTGTATAGTTTTTTCATTGTTTTGTGGCTTTAATCACACAATTAGAGAAAACTGTGTGGCCCTATGATATGCATTGAACACCCCACATGGATTCATTAATCCACGAGTCATGGGATTTAAGGTTTCTACTAATCATGAGGCTAACCATTTTCTCTAAAATATAGGCCTTAGGGCTCTAAAAAAGACGCAAAAAATATCATCTCTTCCCTAGACTACTGTGCATTCATATTTGGTCAAATCAAAGAAGTTAAACTAAAAACAAAATGATCTATACAATATAGAAAAACTATATACTTATAATATTCCCCCTTTTAAGGTAGTAATCTATGAGTTTCCCTTCCAAGGGTGGTCGAACGATTTTTGAGAACAACTCCATCCACTAAGCATGTACGTCAGCCTCTGAATCCCTAGTCTCATTCAATACACGACCGTTCTTACATATCACCCATACTAGTGGGATAAACATTCCTCAAAGAGACTTCATGATATCTTCCCCAATATGAATGGGATACTCCTCAAAATGAGAATTTAAATCCAATTAAAAATACTTGGGATCAGAAGTAAGAGATGTGCCCGCATGGTAAAGATGAAGCTATGAAATGTGGAGGATGTCAGGCATGGAATAATACCTCTGAGTTAAAACCAACAAATAGGATGCCAGTCTAACTCTATCCAGGATCTCAAAAATCCTGAAAAATTGAGGAAATATCTTCTCATTCCTTCATATATTTCTATTCCCAAGTTTCAGTTATACCCATAGGAACCATGATCCCTAACCTCAAACTACAGAGTTCATAAACAATTATTAGTAAAATATTTCAGTCTAGAATGAGTACTATTCATCCAATTTCTAATTAACTTCACCTATATCAAATTCTCCTGCAAGAGAAGAGGACCTAGTAGCACTTCTTCCCTAACTCTAGCCAACATAGAGGTAAACGAAATGACCAACACTATAAGGCCTCATACGGAGCCATCTTAGTTGTTTCATGATAGATATTATTGTAGGAAAACTCAATGAGAGGGAGTTTTTCTCCTAAGAACTACCAAAATCAAGGACACATACTTTTATAACAACCGTTCTCTTTATTTCACACTTAAACATAACTTATTACATAAAACCTTCACTTGATATAACATAAATTATTGAGAGGTCTAGTGTATTTGGGGATTAGGAACATTACATAATAACAGAAAACATAAAATGCAACATCTGATTGAAAACTTCCTTTACATGACCACTACATTCCTTCGTACTTAGCATTGCATTGGATAACATGATGACATGCATAAGAAAAAGGTGAGTTATAAAGCCCAGAAAGGGAGTAAACAAGGAATAACATGAAGATTAAAATAAATGTTAGGAAATAGACATATCAATGGAGCACAAGAGAAACATGAAAATAAAGGCATGATATAGAATGATTATCATAACATCGAAATGTGGCAACAACACTTAACATGACATTAGCCTGAGCCAAGGCTCATTGCACATGGATCATGAGTAAACCCTCATTGAACATTAAGTATGAGTAACCACTCATTGCACATGAATTATCATGAGTCACCACTCATTTCACATGATGTATCACGATACTATACTTTACCCAATGTATTGGAGCGCTATCAGGACACAACCTTCTTAAACATTTTCTTTCATGCATAAGTGTGCCACATGGATCATAAAACATGAATTCATTAAACATCATCATTTATTGGACAATAAAGGAATGTGGAATTAATACATGAAACTTTATAATAAATAACTAAATGTGTATAAAGGTGAATACCCTTGATAGGGAAATGGGTATGGTATTCACTACACAATGACTTTGGCTTGGAAAAACGTGGTGCAATTTCGGTATCATAACGGCATGACATAAGAATTCATAAAAATGGTTGATGAGATATAAAGGGGTGTCTCATCATATGTCATGAAATGGAAAGTAATGTGGTAACATAGATACATTCCCCAACAATTTTAGTGTAATTTTGATTCATGATACAAAAGAATTTCTTGAATGTAAATGAGGAGAGAGAAATTGCTTTCGGAATTTCGTCATAGTAATGGGTTTACATGGGAGGCATTTAATGAGAGATAAAGGGGTCTCTAGTCATTAAAAAATAAATATAGAAGTATGGGGGAGGTTAAAAATCATACCCCAACATTTATAAATGAAAATAAAAGGGCATAATAATATAAGGAAACCTGGACATAAATAAGGAAAGTGAGAATCCCTTACTTGGAAGTGTGATCCCAAGGCTTGGGAGAGGCTTGAGAGAGGATTATTTTTAGATTGGGGCACCTTTGGAGGATTATAGAGAGATTAGGGCAGAGGTTGGACAAACCCCAAATGCTTTGAGTGAAGAGAAAGTGGGAGATTAGGTGGGTTTATATAGGAAAGGAGAGGGAATTCTTTATTATTTAGGTTTGGGACACCTCACATTAAACTAATCAAGTATACAATCCATCCCATGGTTTTTGCCGATGATTTTTTCCAAAAAGTATTTGAAAACAATATTTTATAATTCCAATTTCCTAACATCTTAAAATTAAAAGGTTTCTTATGTGGAGGTGAGTCAAACTCTCAAGGAAATCAATTTAAAAATAAAAAATGTTTTATTAGCCTTGGAGGTCCACTAAAGCTTGTTAAAATAAATCAAACAAGCCCAAAATAATATTATTTTAATGGTGAAACATATATTGGCCTATCACAATGTTTATAGTATTTTATTACATAACTATTGGGCCTTTATGATGTCATAAAACACAATATATATTTAAATAGTATTTAATTTTTACCCAAAAAATCAATTGTCTCAAAAAAATTATGAAAAATTTACCATTGGATAATTTCAACATCCTGATTACAAAAATAATATTCATTTCATATAAATAATTTTCTATATGTGAATTTTCACTTTTAAAATAAAAAGTATCATTTATCAAAAATTCATGGGTTTTGACAAAAAGATCTTTCAAACCTTAATAAAAATTACAATTGCATTCATAAAATTATACGATCATTTATGTCTAATAAAAAGTAATTTAATAATAATAATAATATTTTATTAAAATATTATTTAATTCAAAAATCTATTAATTCATCAAAATAGATTTCTTAGTTTAATATTAACTAAAAATACTATTTTCACTTTATAAACCATTTACAAAGTAACAATAATAAAATGAATGTATATTTATTATTATATACAAAAATAACTCACATATTCATAGTGCTATGGTATTGTTACATAACCCCTTATAACACCCGCATAAGACTGGAAGGTATGGTTTGTGATGGTGAAAGACTCTTGGGGTGGCACAGATAACATCGCTCGAGTGGTAATCTCTATCAACTTCCACTTCTCCCATTGACGGTTCTGTTCAAGCTTAACATGTTGAAGTTCTGCTTTCTCTAGGTCAATAGTGAAGCCCAATGAATACACCTCCTTTTTGAGAACAGAAAAATGGGCTTCATACGGGGAAAGTCTACTAGATGAGGCCATCGCTTCCTTCATACGAGTAAATTGGATTTGTTAAAGCCCAATATTTATACTAAACATGTGATCACTGTTCAATGAATATATTAGAAATGGTCACAATTCTTAACGGTATTTTAAAATCAAAAACATAAAACCAAATAAGTGCATATATTTTACAAAACCATACGAAGACATTTAAATAGACCAAGAAGATTTTTCATTAATTAATTTTTTGGTCGTTACAATCTTCCCCCCATAAGAAGTATCACCCTAGAAATTTCCTCTTCCCAGACTAAAAAAGTTGTGGGTAACTCTACTTCATTACTTCCTCTGATTCCCACATTGCTTCTTGAAACTTGTGGTTCTTTCCACAACACATTGACAAGGGGAATTGTCTTATTTCATAGAACTTGTTCTCTATGATCTAAGATCTTCACGTGTTGATCCTAGTATGAAAGATCATCCAATAACTGTACTACCTCTGAAGAGAGTACATGTGAAGGGTCTAGTATGTACTTCCTTATGAAGGATACATGAAATACATCATGTACTTTGGCCACGGTAGGTTGAAGTTCTAGTCAATAGGCCACTGCCCTGACAAAATCAACAATCTCGAAGGGGCCAATGTACCTAGGAATTAACTTCCCATCCTTTCCAAACCTCAGGACCTTCTTCCATGGAGATATGTGTAGAAATACCATGTCTCTAAAATTGAAATGAAGGTCTCACCACCGATTATCTGAATAACTCTTATGTCAAATCTTCACTGCCTTGATATGCTGCTGAATGGTTTTCAACTTCTACACAATTTCTTTGACCATTTCTGGTCCAAATAGCTTATGCTCACTGACTTTATCCCAACATGTCGGTGTTCTTCACCCCTTCCTATACATGGCTTCATAAGGTGCCATCATATGCTCGAGTGGAAACTATTATTATAGGAGAATTAAACCATAGAAAGTTGTCGATATCATCCTCCTTTAAAGTCCATTGAACATGATCTTAACATATCTGCCAATTTTTGAATAGTTCACTCAGATTGGCCATCAATTTGAGGATGATAGGCTGTACTGAAGTTCAGTTCAGTATCCATAGCATGTTGAAGACTATTCCAAAACATGGAGGTGAATCTTTGATTTCGATCGAATATAATAGATAGTGGTACGCCATGAATTTTTTCCACATCCCTGATATATATCTGTGTCAGTTTATCCAATGAGAAATCCTCTTGAATTGCAACGAAATGTGAAGACATTATAAGATGATCCCCAACACCCAGATTTCATTATTGCCTTTGGATGTCTTCGGTATAACGACCCATACTTTAGATACATGGTTATTACTTCAGAATTGAAGCATACTTATTACAACATATAACAAAATCATGGTAGGACCGTATAGTTATAGTGTCTTTAGAAACTGGGAAACATAAACAACTGGTTCATAAATCACCTACATTGTCTCCTAATTATTTTATCATATCTAGAGTCCCTTTTTGGCATATCCTACTTAATACCCTTCTTCTTGAACTGGGGAAAAGAAAACATACAAAAGGGTGAGATCAAATTCTCATTAAGGGTAAAAAAAAGAAATATCAATCATATCATATTCATAAGAACATAACATTTTGAATATCGTAAACCTGCAAAAGAGATCATAATATCATAACATGGGTTAAATCATAGTAGTGAAATGTAATCCCAATGATCATAACATAAAACATGAAACTTTCTGGCATACAAACATAATCATAGAAAATCATTTCTTATTAGTCAAGACTCATTTCCAAGACTATCTTAGTGGACAAAGTCCATTTCTGAACTGAGTTCACTCCTCATTTCATTCCTGTATCACTGAACCAGATTAACATGTCATTCCAGCCATGTCTATCTCATGAGATATAAATCGTTACCCAATGCATTGGTGGGAGATATAGGTCCCACCCATCTAATAATTAAACCATTCTTATGTGTGCCACAAAATCATAAATCATACATCATAGCATACCCCATGTAACAAAAATGGGATTCTTAAACATCGTGACATTATAAAACAATTCATATAAGATAAAGGACGTCATAAAAATATTTCCATCACAACATAATCAAATCAATGTAATAATAGGGATAGAAACATAAACTTATATTATCTTAGATGGAAAATAATTTTTATAAAACACTTGAACTCCATTCTTGAGGAAAATATCCCTTCTACTTCAAAAACATTTTTCCTTTCTTAATATGTCATAACCTTTTAGAATAAAATAAGTTAATTAAAAATAAACTTGAATATTTTTAAAGGAATATTCATGGAAATAATGTTCTATGGAATCATAAAAATCCATTCATGTCGTATAAGTTAAAAAAACATTCTTCTCGTACTTTGGCCGAAAAAATCTAAAAGTATCTCGTACTGAACTGACAAAAGATTCCTTTCATATCTTTTACTAAAAATTCACCAATAGGTAAAATTGGATTTAAAAAATTTTAGGAGGATAGAAATAATATTACATATTTAGGAAACATGTATGTGGATGATAAATATTCCCCAGTAAATTCTAAAGTATAAACAATCTCATATAAAAATGAGATTGCGAGATTTTACCTTACCTTAGGTCTGATATGCTTCGTACGTATCCAAACCTCCTGTATAACGATTTAAATAATGTCATTTAATTATTACAGAATAATATTCATTGTTATGATATCATACATGGTCATATTCTTATCTTCTTATTAGTAATATTTTATTGCTACTTGTTATTCGGGTGTTCATTGCTTTATGTTGTTAGGCATGTCTTGTCGAATAAATTCTTATTACTCTTTCTAGGTAATAGATAACTTTTTTAAAGATTGGTATTAGTGTAATATATATAATATATATTCATTAAATTCATTTATATAATCATTATTCAATAAATATCATGTAGAACGAGTCGCATCACATCTTGGAGATGGTAGGCCGTACGTACGCAAGAGCGATGATATCGTTCCCATAACTATTGAATGGTATTGGAGTGAAATATGGAATGTCTCAGAATTAGTATCATGTTATAATAATCATATATAGTTATTCTTTACACCATTATACCAATCCATGTAAGGTGGTGGTGGAAAACAGATTACACCACGGCGTAGAGATGGTATTCCGTACATACGCACGCGCAACGATTTCATTTTCCATAGGATGGATAGAAGGTGAAAAAGGGTTTTTTAATATTTATAATATCATATCAGTATATTAGTGATATTTATGTTATTAATTTATGATGAAAAAAATAAAGAAGAAGAAGTAGAATAAGAAATAAAATGGAAAGAATCGATAAAAGATATTACCTCTTCTTTGACGTGCCTCTTCTTAACCTCCTCTTAGGGCACTAACGTTGGTATTTTAAGAAGACCAGGACCACTAGTATGTTTCTAGGGAAGTGGAGAAGAGAAATTGGCAGGGGTTGACCGAACTTGAAGGCTCAATGTGGTGTGAGGAGGAGAGGGAGGAGGTTCACATTTATAAGGGGGGAGAGGGGCACCATTGGAATTATAAGAAATATTAATTTATATTAAATTACAACCCCACTTAAAAACCTCCAAAAATGACTCAAATCCGAATATTAGATGTGATAAGGTTGTAATATCATCAACCAATAAAATTTACACTGGTTGGGAATTTATTTTAAAAATTATCAACTTGATTTATCCTTATATAATCTATTTAATTTTATTTGTGGTAATAATATTCTAAATATTAAATAATTATAAATAATTACTTATATGTTTTTAATTGTCCATAATTGTATACCTTTTTACATTTTCGACCATATAAATTTTAATTTATAATTTTTAAATATTTTTGTGATTTTTAAACAATTTTATAATATGTAATTTTTATAAAATAACAATAGTGTCAATTTTGACACTATTCATTTATTTGAATTTAAATAAAATATAAAAAGAATATATGTTCGAAATAAAAGATTTACTAAATTCAAAACATGTCATATTTATATATAAAATTAGTGGATCACATTAAATAATTCATATAATATTTATTTTAATACTTTTTAAATCATTTATTTGACAATTCAATCAATAAAATAATTTCAACATCACTATTGTGTCATAATTAATGATAATTATTTAATCCCCAAAAATTATAAATAAATTCACATGATGTATATAATTTTATTATATTTCTGTAGACTATTCATGTTCTATGTTTCATGAAGTTTATCACAGAATTAAAATTATTATACTTATAAGATTTAAGAGAGTGACATGTTGTCACTTTCTTAGGTTTTAATAATAATTAAATTATATTAATGGTAAAAAGTCCATAAAATAAATTTATTCTAACCCTTAGTTGATAAGGGTCGACTTTTTTTTTCATCAAATAGAATTTTGGTAGGTTTTAGGGTAATTTTATAATCTTATTTTTACCATTAATTACCGGATTTACCTTTAACTGCAGTAAATAAAAATTATAGTAGTTCCTATTCATAATATCAAAAAAATAAAAGTAACATATTAACATAATATGGACCCACTGAATCCAAATATGGAATCCATTTTTCAAAATTCAAAATACAGAAGTTGAAGTAATTAATTTGAAAATTATTCCCGTTGTTAAGAAAACGGGTTTTAAAAGTTAAAACATTGCCAAAGATTTAAATGTTTTTACCTATGAATTCAATGTAAAATAAATGGTAATGACATAAATTATATTAAATGGTAAAAATAAATTCTATTGATACTTAAAAACCATTCAATATTATAATTTAACCATATAAAATATTGCGATGAAAAAAGTTGTTTTTAATTAAAATATAGCATGTTTTTACAATTCATTAAAATATGGAAGTTATCAGAATAATATGAAATATTTATCCAAAGTAAATTTCTATATCCTGATACCAAATAAAAATTTTATTTTGTCAAATTGAACTTATAAACATTTCATAAACTGGATTTAATGTTAGTGCACCATCAAAAGGCGACAAAACTACATTTTTTGAAAAATACTTATTTTACCCGAAAAATTTATTTTGTCCACATACCATGTTTAATAAAATGTGTAACATGAATAATAATGTTATAAAATTTAAAATATAGTTAATAATATTCATAAAGTCTAGTCCATAATAATATTATAACAATATATCGTTGTTTAGTGAAAATCGATATTGCGTACAACACACGCTATCGAGGAAGGTAGCTCTTACGTATAATGCAAGCCAAGATAGTGTTGTGTGTAGTGAAAGTTTCCTTTGATGTTTTGTATAACATAAGACATAAAAAAAATATTTCTCATAAAATATCAGGGTGTTACATTCTACCCCCCTTAAAATTTATTTCACCCTCAAAATTCGTCACTTCGTAACAAAAAGATGAGGATACCTCTCCATCATCATATCCTCAAGCTCCCATGTAGCTACTTATAATTGGTGGTTCCTTCATAAAACTTTCAACAAGCGAGTGGTCTTGTTCTATAGAAATTTTTCACTACGATCCAGAATCTCTTTCGACTGTTCTTAATAAGAAATATTTTTCTCTAGTGGTACAACTTCTGAGATTAGTACATGTGAAGGATCGGGTATATACTTTTTCAGGAGAGATATACGGAACACATCGTGAACTTTAGAGAGATTAAGTGGAAGCGCCAATCAGTAAGCTACCTTTCCAATACGATCCAGTATTTCAAAAGGACCGATATAACTAGGGCTCAACTTTCCCTTCTTTCCAAATATCGTTACTCTCTTCCAAGGAGACATTCGTAAGAACACTTTATCACCCACTTCAAACTCTAGGTCATTTCTTCGGTTGTTAGTGTAAATTTTTTGTCGACTCTGAGCTGCTCTTATGTGTTGTTGAATAGATTGGACCTTTTCTACCATCTCATCAACAAGGTCAGTTCCTAATACATTTCTTTCCCCAACTTCATACCAGCAAGTTGGAGTTCGACATTTCATTCCAAAGAGAGCTTCATAAGGAGCCATCTGAATACTGGAGTGAAAGCTATTATTATAGGAAAATTCGACCAATGGTAGGTGTTGATCCCAACCACCTTTGAAATCCATAGTGAAAGCTCTTAACATGTATTTTAGTGTTTTAATTGATCTCTCAGACTGACCGTCTGTCTGAGGATGATAATCAGTGCCGAAACTCAACTCTGTATCTAGAGTATGCTGAAGACTTCTCCAGAACATCGAGGTAAACCTCGGATCCTGATCAGATATAATGGAAAGTGGTCCTCCATGAAATCTTACCACTTCCGTTACATATATCCTGGAAAGCTGATACAGAGAGAAATCTTTACTAATATCAATGAAGTGTGCCGACTTAGTAATATGATCAACTATGACCCTGATAGAATTATTGCCTTTGGATGTTTTAGCAAGTCTGGTGACAAAGTCCATAGTGATGTTTTCCTATTTCCATTCGGGTATGGGTAATGGTTGTAACATCCCCTTAGACGTCTGTCTCTCACCTTTAACTTGCTGAAAAACTAATAATTGAGAGACATATTCAGCAACATCTCTTTTCAGGCCATCCCACCAGAAGTACTCTTTCAGGTCCCTATACATATTCGTGCTTCCAGGATGAATAGAGAATGAAGAACTATGATCCCCATCTAGCATCTCCTTCTTTAATTCTGGGATGGGAGGAACACAAACCCGATTCCTGAACCTTATTATTTCATCACAATCAATGTGAAATTCAGGAACATTTCTCACCTTCTTTTGTAACTCTACATATTCTTTATGTGCCGCTTTAATCTTTATATGTATAGATGTTTGAACATTCATTTGAGAAAGATAAAATTTTGCACCTTCCCTTACAATTTCATGATACATCCTTTGTAAATCAATAAATATTGGATCTTTTGTGATCCTTATCATGGATAAGCTAGCATGGTCTTGTCGACATAATGTATTTTCCACCTTGTTTGCTTTCCCAGGGTGATAATTAATTGATCAGTTGTAATACTTAATCAACTCCAACCATCTTCGTTGGCGCATATTCAGCTCCTTCTGTGTGAAAATATAGTTTAAACATTTATGATCTGTATAAATATCACACCTTTCACCATAAAGGTAATGCCTCCAAATCTTTAATGCAAATATTATCACAGCTAACTCCAAATCATGAGTTGGGAAATATTGATCATGGATTTTCAACTGTCGTGAGGCATAAGCTATTACCATATCATTTTGCATGAGAACACACCCCAATACCTTCTACTATGCATCACTATAGATCCCAAACCTTTCTCCACTACAAGGAAATGTGAGCACAGGTGCACTGGATAACCTTCGTTTTAACTCCTTGAAATTTTCTTCACAATCCTCCGTCCAAAATAACTTAACTCCTTTTCAAGTCAACCTGGTGAGTGGATTAGATAACCTTGAAAAATCTATCACAAAACGTTGATAATATCCAGCCAAGCCAAGAAAACATCGGATCTTAGTTACTCTTGTTGGTCTCGACCATCTTTCAATAACCTCTGTTATTGCTGGATCCACAGATATCCCCTATTTTGAGATTATGTGACCCAAAAATGAAAAATTTTGAAGCCAAAATTCACACTTGGTAAATTTGGCATAAAGCTTCTCCTTTCCTAGGGTCTTTAATACTATTCTTAAGTGATCTTCATGTTATTCCTTGTTCTTTGAATAGAAAAGAATATCATCTATAAAGACTACCCATAAACTGACCAAGATAGTCTCTAAAGATACTATTCGTTAGATCCATGAAGATAGCAGGGGAATTAGTAAGACCAAATGGCATCACTATAAATTTGTAGTGTTCATACCTTGTACAGAAAGCCATCTTTGGTATATCTTCCCTTTTGGCTATTAATTGATGATACCCTGCACAAATATCAATCTTGGAAAAGTATTGAGATCCTCATTGTTGGTCAAATAAGTCATCAATGCATGGGAGAGGGTATTTGTTATTGATAGTGATCTTGTTAAGTTCTCGATAATCAATGTAGAGTCTCATTGATCCATCTTTATTCTTAACAAACTGAACATGTTCTCCCCAAGGTGATGCACTAGGGAATATGAATCATATATCAAGATTCTCTTAGAGTTTCTTCTTCAATTCCTACAACTAAATTGGGTCCATTCTATAAGGTGTCTTTGAAATAGGAATAGCACCCGGTTTGAGTTCTATTGAAAAATAAACTTCACGATTTGGTGGATGACCTGGAAATTCCTCCGAAAAGACATCATCAAACTCCCGTACAATGGTAATATTCTTAATCGTGAGTTTATCTCTAACCATTTGAGATAAATAAACTTCATTTATTGGAATCAAGACCAATAAGATGGATGAAATTTCCACTGGAAGGTTATATTCATCCTTGCATCGATAGATGATCATAGATTGATCAAGAATATTAAATGTGATTTCCCTTCTTTGGAAATTTATATGATCTCCGTATAATGAAATCCAATCCATGCTAAGAATCACATCAAATTCCACTATAGGGAGGATCACAAGATTTGCAGGAAACACTTTCCCACAAACTTCAATCAGAGAATATTTGTAAACTTTTTATGCGACCGTTGTGCCATTAGGAGTTGTCAAAACTAACTCCACTTCTAATTGTTGAGTTAATATAGCGATACCCATAGAAAAGTCTTCATAAATAAATGATTGGGTGTATCCATAATCAAATAATACATTAGCTACTTTATAGTGGATGGTAAGTGTACCTTTCACCACTTCGTTATCGTACTCTACATCGCCGATTGTAATTGCATGTGACTTTCCTTTGTCTTTGGCATTAAGAGTTTGTTGACATCAATCATCTTCAACAAACCTTGGATTTGGGAATTGATTGGCATAATGACCCATCTCCTTGCACTTGAAACATTGAAGTGTTGGAGGTGCATTCTGTGTATCCATTTCTTTGTTTTCACCATTAGACATCTTCTTCCCATTATTTCGACATTAAATTGCATGATGACCTTCTTTTCCACACTTAAAAAATTTTCTTGTCCCTTTAAGACAATTCCCTCCATGTTTCTTTCCACAATTTGAGCATAAAGGAAAACTCATCTTCTTTTTAGTTTGGTCTTTAGATTTTCCTTTGAATTCCATTTTCCACTTCTTATCAAACCCATATAATTGATGGGTTACTGTAATATCTATCTTAACCTTGAGAGCACATCGAACAATTTCTTCATAGCTATTCAAGTCCCTTATGGGTAACACCCTTCGAAGACTTGGTTTTAAGCCACTAAAGTATCGATCGATCTTACTCCGAGGTTGGATAATAATTACAGAAGCATACCTTGCAAGTCTTGTAAAATTTGCATCATAGGTACCAAATGATTAATCATCCTTTTGCTTCAGTTCAAGAAACTCCTTCTCCATATTTGTTTGAAGAATACTAGGGAAGTAATTATTGAAAAATAAGTTCTTGAACTCGTACCATTCGATGGACTCAATATCATCCCTTTACCTAATATTCTTGATAAGATTCCACCATTGATCAGCTTCACCTTCCAATCGATACACTGCTAATATGACTTTCTCATGTTCAGAACATTGTAGAACTGAAAATATCTTTTCTGTGGTACTGATCCATTGTTTAGCCACTAATGGATCAGAAGACCCGCTGAATGAAGGTGGAAGCTGCGTCATGAAGGATTCAACAGAATGTTGCTCCTTCCTTTTTTCGTTTGGTAGTCCTGCATGATTCATAGCTTGAGAAAGATGTGTGAGCATGGCTACAAGATTTTTCATTCCAGATCCCATAACGTTTGGTTTCTCAGGGGGACAATCATTCCATTGTCTATCACATTTAGCATTAACACGGTTCCTTCAGGTTCCAGCCATTGACTAAAACCAAGAAGCATATTTTGAGAAACACTAATTAAAATAGGAAAACCACATAACCAGTAATATAATTTTACTCTTTAGGTCTCATCATAGGTGATTCATGGCCATTTATAAAATACTAAGATTATGTTCTAATCTTAGACATATCTTTAGGGTTCTTACTGAGGCTTTCACATCCTAGTTTCCAAAGGTTGACTATACCTTTCCTCTAATACCAAATATAACAACCCATACATTAGATACATGGTTATTACTTCAGAATTGAATAATACTTATTACAACTTATAACAAAACCATGGTAGGACTGTATAGGTATAGTGTCTTTAGAAACTGGGAAACATAAACAACTGGTTCATAATTCATCTACATTGTCTCTGGATTATTTCATTATATCTAGAGTACATTTTTAGCATATCCTACTTAATACCCTTCTTCCTAAAATGGGGAAATGAAAACATACAAAAGGGTGATCTCAAATGCTCAGTAAGGGTAAAAAAAAAGAAATATCAGTCATATCATATTAATGAGAACATAACATTTTGAATATCTTAACCTGCAAAAGAGGTCATAATATCATAACATGGTATAAATCATAGTAGTGGAATGTAATCCCAATGATCATAACACATAACATGAAACCTTGGTTCATACACACATAATCATAGAAAATCATTTCTTATTAGTCAAGACTCATTGCCAAGACTATCGTAGTGGACAAAGTCCATTTCTAAACCGAGTTCACTCCTCTTTTCAGTCCTATATCACTGAACTGGATTAACTTACCGTTCCAACCATGCATATATCATGAGATATAAATCTTTACCCAATTAATTTGAGGGAGACATAGGTACCACTCATCTCATAAAGAAACCATTCTTATGTGTGCCACAAAATCATAAATCATACATAATAGCATAACCCATGTAAGAAAAATGGGATTCTTAAACATCGTGACATCATAAAACAATTCATATAAGATAAAAGACTTCATAAAAATAATTCCATCACAATATAATCAAATCAATGTAATAATAGGGATATAAATAAAACACTATATTATCTTAGATGTAAAATAATTTTGATAAAACACTTAAACTCCATTCTTGAGGAAAATATCCTTTCTACTTCAAAAACATTTTTCCTTTCTTAACATTTCATAAAATTTTACACTAAAAGAAGTTAATAAAAAATAAACATGAATATTTGTAAAGGAATCATCATGGAAATAATGTTCTATGGAATCATAAAAATCCATTCATGCCATATAAGTTAAAAAATCATTCTTCTCGTACTTTGGCCGAAAAAGTCAAAAAGTTTCTCGTAATAAAAATGACAAAAGATTTCTTTCATATCGTTTACTAAAAATTCACAAAGAGGTAAAATTGGATTTAATCAATTTTAGGACGATAGAAATAATATTACATATTGAGGAATCATGGATGTGGATGATAAATATTCCCCAGTAAATTCTAAAGTATAAACCATCTCGGATAAAAATGAGATTGCGAGATTTTCCCTTACTTTAGGTCTGATATGCTTTGTACGTATCCAAACCTCCTTTATAATGATTTAAATAATTTAATTCACGTATTAAATAATCATATTCATTTTTATGATATCATACATGGTCATATTCTTATCTTTTTAATAGTAATATTTCATTTCTATTTGTTATTCAGGTGTTCATTGCTTTATGTTCTTGTTCATGTCTTGTCGAATAAATTCTTATTACTCTTTCTAGGTTATAGATACCTTATTTACAGAATATTATTAGTGTAATATATATCATATATATTCATTCAATTAATTTATACAATCATTATTCAATGAAGATCATGTAGAACGAGTCTCATCACATCGTGGAGACGATAGGTCGCACATACACACGAGCGATGATATCGTTCCCATAACTATTGAATGGTATTGGAGTGGAAGATGGAATGTCTCAGAATTAGTATCATTTTATAATAATCATATATATTTATTCTTTACAACATTATACCCATCTATGTAAGGTGGTGGTGGAAAACAGATTACACCACGACGTGGAGACGGTATTCTGTACGTACACACATGCGGTGATTTCATTTTCCATAGCATGGATAGAAGGTGAAATAGGGTTGTTTCATATTTATAATAACATATCAGTATATGTGTGATACTTATGTCATTAATTTATGATGAAAAAAAAAGAAGAAGAAGTAGAAGAAGAAATAAAATGGAAAGAATCGGTAAGGGATATTACCTCTTCTTTGACACGCCTCATCTTAACCTCTTCTTAGGGTACTAAAGTTGGTCTTTGAATAATACCATTACATATAGTATGTTTCTAGGGAAGTGTAGAAGAGAAATTGGCCGGGTTTGACCGATCTTTAATGCTCAAAGTGGTGTGAGGAGGAGAGGGGCACCTTTGGAATTATAAGAAATATTAATTTATAATAAATTCCAAAACCACTTAAAAACCTCCAAAAATGACTTAAATCCAAATATTAGATGATATAGGGTTTTAATATCATCAACCAATAAAATTTAGACAAGTTTGGAATTTATTTTAAACATTATCAACTTGATTTATCCATATATAATCTATTTAATTTTATTTGTGGTAATAATATTTTAAATTTTAAATCATTATAAATAATTACTTATATGTTGTTAATTGTCCGTAATTGTATACATTATTACATTTTAGACCATTTAAATTTTAATTTATAATATTTAAATATTTTTTGTGATTTTTAAACAATTTTATAATATGTAAGTTTTATAAAATAACAAGTGTCAATTTTGACACTATTCATTTATTTGAATTTAAATAAAATATACACAGAATATATGTTCAAACTAAAAGATTTAATAGATTAATAACTAGTAATATTTATCTATAAAATTAGTGGAGCACATTAAACAGTTCATATAATATTTATTTTAATACTTTTAAAATAATTTATTTGATAATTCAATCAATAAAATAATTTCAACATCAATATTGTGTAATAATTAATGATAATTATATAATCTGTAAAAATTATAAATAAATTCACATGATGTAGATAATTTTATTAGATTTATTAATACTATTCATGTTCGATGTTTCATGATGTTTATAACTAAATTAAAATTATTATACTTATAAGATTTAATAGAATGACATGTTATCACTTTCTTTGGTTTTAATAATAATTAAATTATTTTAATGGTCAAAAGTCCATAAAATGAATTTATACCGACCCTTAGGTTATAAGAGTCGACTTTTAGTCATCCAATAGAATTTTGGCAGGTTTTAGTGTAATTTTATAATCTTATTTTTACCCTTAATTACCCGATTTACCTTTAACTGCAGTAAATAAAAATTACAGTAGTTACTATTCATAATTTTTAAAAAATAAAAGTAAACTATTATCATAAATTGGACCCACTGAATCCAAATATGGAATCCATTTTTCAAAATTCAGAAAATAGAAGTTGTTGTAATTAATTTAAAAATTAATGTCGTTATTAGGAAAACTGGTTTTAAAAGTTAAAACGTTGCCAAAGATTGAAATGTTTTTACCTATGAATTCAATATAAAATTAATAGTAATGACATAAATTATATTAAATGGTAAAAATATATTTTATTTATATTTTAAAACCATAAAATATTATAATTTAACCATAAAAAGTATTACGATGAAAAAAGTTGTTTTTAATTAAAATATAGCGTGTTTTTACTATTCATTAAAATATGGAAGTTATCAGAATAATATGAGAATTTTATGCAAACAAAATTTTTATATCCTGATTCCAAAGAAAAATTTTATTTTTTCAAATTGAACTTATAAACATGTCAAAAACTAGATTTAAATTTGGTGTGCCATTAAAAGACGGCAAAATTGCATTTTTCAAAAAAAACTTATTTTACACAAAAAATTCATTTTGTTCACATACCATGTTTTATAAAATTTGTAAGATGAATAATAATGTTATAAAATTCTAAATTTAGTTAATACTATTCATAACGGCTAGTCCATAATAATATTATAACAATATATCGTTGTTTAGTGAAACTCGATATTGCGTACAACACACGCTATCCAGGAAGGTTTCTCTTGTATATAACACAAGCCAAGATAATGTTGTCTGTAGTGAAAGTTTCATTTGATTTTGCATATAATATAAGACATAAAAAAAAATATTTCTCATAAAATATCAGGGTGTTACATTAGGAAGTCCGGAGACAAATTCCAAGGTGATGTTCTCTCATTTCTATTCTGGTATGGGCAATGGTTGCATCATCCCCTTAGACTTCTGCCTCTCTTCCTTCACATGCTTACACACTAGGAACTTTGATTTATACTCAACGATCTCCTTCTTCATATTATCCCACCAATAATGATCTCGGAGATCTCGATACATCTTTTTGTTTCTTGGGTGAATATAGAAATTCGAACTGTGTGCATTATCCAAAAGTTCATTCTTCATCTCCGAACTTGATGGAACACATAGTATTTATCCAAATCCTATAATTCCTTCTTCATTAACATTGATCTTTGAGGATTTCTGTTTTCCGATAGCTTCCACTTTCTTCTGAATTCCCACATCAAATTTTTGAGCATCCTTTAACTTTTCCGAAAGAGACGGTTGTGCAATCATTTGTGAATGGATTGATGATTCTCCTATATTTATGATTCCCATGTCTATCTTCATCAAATATAAGAATATTTTATCCTTTTCAATTCACATAAATGAGAGAATCACTGGGTCCTTTCTACTTAGAGCATCCTCCACCTTGTTCGCCTTCCAAGGGTGGTAATTGATTGAGCTGTCATAGTCATTGATAATCTCTAACAATCTTCATTGGTTCATGTTCAAATCTTTCTATGTGAATATATACATGAGACTTTTGTGGTATGTATATATTTCACACTTCTCCCAAATGAGATAATGCCGTGAAATTTTTAAAGTGAAGATCACCACAGCCAACTCCATATCATGTGTTGGATAATTCTGCTTATAAACATTCAATTGCCTTGAAGCATAGGCAGTGACTTTTTAATTTTCCATCAACACACAACCCAGAACCTGCATCAATGCATCACTAAAAACCATAAAAAGTTATCCACTTGTGGGTAAAGTGAGCACCTTCATAGTGATAAGCCTCCTTTTGAACTCCTTGAAGTTTTTTTTGCATTCATCACTCCAAGAAAACATTACTCCCTTCTGAGTTAGCATGTTAAGAGAATTATAAAATCATGAAAAAATTTCTCGAAAATAGTCGATAATAACTAGTTATCCCTAAGAAGCTACAGATATCCATTACCAATGATGGACTCAACCATCCCTCTTTTGTAGCTGTCTTGGAGGGATCCACAGATATCTCATTGCTTATGATGATATGTCCCAAGAATGAGACCTCCTTCAACCAGAACTCACACTTGTTGTACTTTTCCTAGAGCTTCTCCTTTCGCAAGGTCTCTAGTATAGTTATTAGATTCCTCTCATGATCATCCTTTGTTTTGGAGTGTATTAGAATATCATCTATAAAGACTACCAAAAATTTTCGAGGTAATCTTTAAAGACTCTATCCATCATGTCCATGAAGATTGATTGAGAATTAGTGTGTCCTAAAGGAATTACTATTAATTCATAGTGCCTGTATCTTGTAGGAAAAGTAGTCTTGGGGACATCTTCCTTCTTCACCATTACTTGATAATATCCCAACCGCAAATCTACCTTGGAGAAGTATTGTGCTCCACAATTCTAATTGAAGAAGAAATCAATTCGTGGTATATGATAATTTTTATTTATCGTGATTTTGTTAAGCTCATGATAATCAATGCAAAGGCACATTGAACCATCCTTCTACTTGACGAAGAGGACTGGTTCACCCCACGATGAAGCACTTGGGCGTATAAAATCCTTATCTAGATTCTACTATAGTTGTTTCTTCAGCTCCTCAGGAACCACAATAACCATTCTATATAGATTCTTGGATATTGGAAATGCCCCAGGTATAAGGTCAATTGAGAATTCAATATCTCTTCTATGAGGAAGAAAAGGAAAATCTCCGAGAATCAATTTAGCGAATTCCCTCATAGTAAGCATGTCTTCAAGGATGGTTGATTTCTTAGACTCGCGCATCTGAGCCAAATAAGCGTGCTCATAGGGCAGTAATATACACACTTGAGATGATGGTTCTAAAGAAGATTCATCTTCCTCCTTGCACTTGTACAGAATCGGTGGTCAATTCTACATATGGAGAGTGATTTCCCTCTCATGGAAATTTATGTTGGATCTCTATAGGGAAATCCAATCCATGCCAGGAATTGCATCAAATTCCACCAGAGGGAGTATTATGAGGTTCTCCGAGAAGTTTAATCCACCAATTATGACAGGGGAGGAGTTATATTCAAGGGATGAAATGATTTCCCCATTTTCCATACTCACTGACATCTTTACTTCCATGATTTTTTGTGGTGTTGTGATTGTTATACTAAACTATCGGGATATAATAGAATTCATAGAACCTAAATCAAAAAGTAAATTCGATATTTTTTAATGAATAACTAGTGTATCTATCAACACTTCATTGTCGGGGTTCACTTTGGTGTTAGTGATGGGAAAATATCTCCCTTGTTTCCATGGAGGTTGTTGGTTGCCTCCTAAAACCATTGGATTTGGGAACTAATTTGCAAGGACACTGGTTCTTTGTAGTTGTAGCAATGAACAACGCATTGAGGTTCGAACAGAGTGTTCCTCTCCTCTATTGCAGTTGCAGGTTTTTCATGCCAACAGTTAATGGCTAGGATCCCTTTTCATCCACACCTAAAGCATTTCCTCATCCCCTTCAAGTAATTTCCGGGGTGCTTCTTTCCACACCTTTGGAAAGTGGGGTGCTTTATTTTCTTAGCACCATTGGATTTATCCATCATACCGCAAGAATTTAAGTCCATCTTAAGCTTCTTCTCCCCATTATACCCCTAAGATTCGCTGATCTACATTTCGACCTTGGCGACACATTATAAATTTTTTTCATAACTATCGATGTCACGGATCGCCAGGGCTTTCCACAGGCTAGGTTTCAACCCACCAAAGAAGAGGCCAACCTTGCATTCGAGGGTAACGACAAAGATGGAGGCATATCATGAATGCCTTGTGATGTTTTCCTTGTACGCTCCGATAGATTCGTCCCCTTTTTTCTTTAGGTTAAAGAAGTCCCTTTACATCATAAGCCAGAGGGTGTACAGAAAATATTTGTCAAAAAATATCTTCTAGAAATCCTTCGATTCCAATGCCTTGATCTCCTCCTCAAGATTCATATTTTTGATCAATGTCCACCATTGATCAGCTTCACACTCCATAAAATAATTCTCTAGGAGAAACTTCTCTTATTTGGGACATTGATGGAGGGAGAAGATCTTTTCAATGGAGTGGATCCATTGTTCAGTGATTGAGGGATCATATGATCCATTAAAAGTAGGAGGCCTTTCTATCATGAAGCTCACGACAATGAATTGTTCTTTCTTGGGGGGGGGGGGGGGTTGAACATTCCTCTTGACTCATGTTTCTATTCAATTATTGAGTTACCTGAGAGTGTATCATGACAAAGTTCACAATTCCTTCTCCCATCAGATAGGGGATCTCATTAGAACAATCATCAAATTGATCTTCACATCGGTTGTTAGCTTGAGTCCTCATATTACCAGCCATTGGATGGAAACAAAAGAAATTTAGGGGTAACACATAAAGGATAATCTAAGTAAAAAACAGATGACATATAAATAACTTTTACTTCCTTATCTTATGAATCTATAGGCTTAAATCTATGTTATCCATGATCTAGTTTCTAACATATATTCTTAGGGGAATTTTTTTTAATTCCCTTAATAATGGTCATACTAAGCTTGTGAATTTACCAATGCATATCCCCTGAGAGTGTCATAAGCAAGAGTGAATAATGGCTCATTGTCATGTACTAGGATACCCCAGGTCAAGCCTGAAACTCCTTGTCGTAGTTTTCACTCCTAGGTACATCTGTGCCAGAGCCACCTCTATCTGCTCGTATCCAGACAGGGATGTATTTTTTTGATAAACCACTTACTCAATAATCACCAAAACATAGGGATGTTTTTATTATACTTAGTCTTATATCTAAGGCTTTTCACTAGGGTTTTCTAATCCTAATCCAAAAAATAACTAAACCTATCCTCTGATACAAACGATAACAAACCTGCTCTTTATTTCACACTTAAACATAACTTATTACATAAAACCATCACTTGATACAACATAGAATATTGAGAGAGATAATGTCATTGGGGATTAGGAACATTAAACCACAACTTAAAACATAAAACACAACATATTATTGAAAATTCCTTTACATGACCACTATATTCCCTTATACATACCATTGCATTGGATAACCTGAGGACATGCATAAAAAAGGGTGAGCTATAAAGTCCAGTAAGGGAGTAAATAAGGTATAACATGAATATTAAACTACATGTTATGAAATAGTCATATCAATGGAGCACAATAGAAACATGAACATAAAGGCATGATATAGCATGATTATCATAACATGAAAATGTGGCACTAACACTTAACATGGGATTAGCACGAGACAAGGCTCATTGCACATAGAGCATGAGTAAACCCTCATTTCAAATAAATCAATATTAAAACCTCATTTCACATGAATTATCATGAGTTAACACTCATTTCACATGAATTATATTTATACTATACATTACCCAATGCATTAGAGTGCTTTCCGAGCGCACCCTTCTAAAATATTTCATTTCATACATAAGTGTGCCACATGGATCATAAAACATGGATTCATTAAACGTCATCAATTATTCCATGATAAAGTAATGTGGAATTAATACATGGAAATATATAATCAATAAGTAAATGATAATAAAGGTGAATACCCTTGATAGGAAAATGAGCATTGTATTCACTACACAATTACTTTGGCTTGAAAAAATGTGGTGCAATTTGGGAAGCATAACGGCGTGACAGAAGAATTCATAAAAATGGTTGATGAGAGAGAAATTGGAGTCTCATCATATGTAAATGAAATGAAAAGTAATGGGGTCATATAGATACATGTCCCAACAATTGTAATGGAATTTATATTCATGATACAAATGAATTTCTTGAATGTAAATGAGGAGAGAGAAATTCCTTACGGAATTTCACCAGAGTAATGGGCGTACACGGGAGTCATTTAATGAGAGAGAAAGGGGTCTCCCATAATTAAAAAATAAATAGGAAATTATGGGGGAGGTGCGAAGTCATACCCCAAAATTTATAATTGAAAATAAAAGGGCATAAAAATATAAGGAAACTTGGACATAAATAAGGAAAATGAGAATCCCTTACTTTGAAGTGTGATCCGAAGGCTTGGGAGAGGCTTGAGAGAGGCTTCTTGGAAGCTTGGGGCACCTTGGGAGGATTATAGTGAGGGTACGTTAGAGGATGGATGAAATGAAAAGGATTTTAGTGAAGATGAAGTGGGAGCTTGGGTGGGTTTATATAGGAAACGAGAGGGAATTCTTTATTATTTAGGTTTGGGACAACTCACATTAAACTAATTGAAATTACAAAAACATCCCATGGTATTTGCCCATGGTTTTTGTAAAAGGGGAGTGTAAAACAATATTTTTTAAGGAAAATGGACTAACTTCTTAAAATAATTGGGTTTCTTATGTGGAGGTGAGTCACACTCTCAGGGAAATCAATTTAGAAATATAAAATGTTTTATAAGTCTTGGTGGGTCCAATAAAGCTTTGTAAAATAAATAAAACAAACCCAAAATAACATTATTTTAATTTTAAAACATATATTGGCCGAAAATAATGTTTATATTATTTTATTACCTCACTATTTGGTCATTATGATGTCATAAAACACATTATATATTTAAACAATATTTAATTTGTACCAAAAAATTCAACTATCTCAGAAAATTATGAAAAAATCATTGTTGGATAATTTTTACATCCTGATTCCAAAAATTATATTAATTTTGTCTAAATAATTTTCTAAATAGGTGAATTTTAACTTTTAAAATAAAAACCATCATTTATAAAAAATTCATGGGTTTTGACAAAAACAGCTTTCAAACCTTAATAAAAATTACAATTTCATTCATAAAATTATACGATCATTTATATTTAATAAAAAATAATTTAATAATAATAATATTTTATTAAAATATTATTTAATTAAAAAAATCCAGTAATTCATCAAAATATATTTCTTAGTTGAATATTAACTAAAAATACTATTTGCGCTTTAAAAACAGTTTACAAAGTAAAAATAACAAAATGAATGTATATTAATTATTATATAGAAAAATAATGTACATATTCATAGTGATAAGGTCTTGTTACATAACCCCTTATAACACCCACATAAGACCGAAGGGTAAGGTGTGTGATGGTGGCAGAATCTTGGGGTGGCTCGGATAACATCACTTAAGTGGTAAACTCTATCAACTTCCACTTCTCCCAGAGGAAGTTCTGTTCAAGCTTAATGTGTTGAAGCTCTGATTGGGATTGGTCAAGAGAAAATACAAATGATGTTTCCTCCTTTCTGAGATCTGAAAAATGGGTTTCATATGGAGAAAGTCTACTGGATGAGGCCACTGCTTCCTTTTTCTGAGAAAATTGGATTTGTTAAAGCCCTATATTTATACTAAACACGTGATCACTGTTCAACATCTATATTAGCAACATTCACAATTCTTAATAGTATTTTAAAATCCAAAACATAAAACCAAATAAGTGCATACATTTTATATTACCATAAGAAGACATTTAAATAGACCAAGAGGAATTTTCATTAATGAATATTTTGGTCGTTACAGCTTGGATCATGTCTTCCAACACTTTTATAGTTTTTGTCAACTGACCATCAGTCTGAGGGTGAAAATATGTTCTTAAAAGGAACAATTTACCCAAAGATTTCACTAACCCTTTCAAAAAATCATGATGTGAAATGAGAATCTCCATATATAGAAATTGAATTAGAGACCCAATGTTGGCATATAATATCACACACATATAGTCCTCCCTTCTCATAAACTGGGAATGTCTCCCAAATAGGAAGGAAGCGTGCTACCTTCATTATCTGATCCATATATACCCAAACCATCTCTCTACCTCGAGGTGAACTTGGTAAACCAACCAAAAAAATCCATTAAGATGTCATACCATTTCCATTCACATATCAGTAATGACTATAATAATACAGCTGACTTCTAGTGTTATTCCTTTATCTTCTGATAGGTGGAACACCTAGTGGTAAAACCCATGATCTAACACCTTATCCCTGGCCACCAATATTGACAACACATATCACAATACATCTTGGAGATACTTGGGTGCACTACTTACTAAGAAGAATGGGATTCTCAAATCAACTCCTCTATCATGTATGAGGAAACCTAGATACACATAAGTATACATAGGATGTCTTCACCATCAATAAATCAATCAAAAGGCGGGTCCACACCTAAAATACTTTACCTTAGGGAAAAATAATTTAGGTCTGAGAACTGATTTCTCTTCATCCTCTTAAGGAGTGAATAGGTAACAACTAATTCTATAAGGGAAGGTCACCCGCGAACCTCATGAAGCTCAGGATTCATATCTTAATGAAGGGACATCAATTTCTATTCATCAGTAGCTTCATAAATGGTTTGTACCTATGTTTTTCATATTAGTGTATCATCTACCACATTTCCCTTTCTAGGCATATAGGAAAGCTCAAAGTCAAATTAATTAAGCTATTGGACCCATATTCACTATCTAGTATTGAGGGCACAATGTGTAATGATATATTTAAGGCTCTTGTGATCTGTATAGATGAAAAATAACTCTCCCATTAGATAATGTCTCTAGCAGCATAACACATGAATTACAACTACATGCTTGAGGGAATGAATTGTGTAATTACGCATGTGAGGTATCGACTATTGAGACCCATACACAATGACATGATTATACAACATCGATATTATACCTAGAACGATTCATGATGCATTATATAACACTGTAAAACCTATACCAGGCTCTAACAGAATCATGATCGATGAGGAAGTAATCCTTCTAGTCATATTTTTTGAGGCCTTCTCACACACTTAAGACCACTAGAAATTTACACCCTTCTTAGTCAGACTGGTAAGAGTTATATTAAGGCATGAGAAGGATTGCATGAAACACCTGTAATATCCATCCATCTCCATGGAACTATGTGAATAAAACATGTTCTTGGTCTTATCTAAGGGAAAAACAACACTCACCATCTCGGGTTCAACAAATACTCCTTATTCTGAGAAGATATGATCCAATAAGTGATCCATATTTATCTAGAAGTGGAACTTTGTGAGCTTAGTATATAAATAATTCTCAATTAGTGTACTCAATATGATCTTAAGATGCTCAGAATAGTGTCTTCATGTATGAGAGTTCACCAAGATTTCAATGTCAAAGAGGATGATAAGAGAATCCAGGTAGGGGTGGGAAACCATATTCATCAAGCCCATGAAAATTGCGGTCATGTTTGTATGAATGATAGGAATAAATAGATACTTATCTAGATTTTATCGACTTTGGGAATCTGTATGTGGTATATTTGAAGACTTTACCCACACCTGATGATAATCCAATTTCAAGTTGATCTTGGAGAATACTATAGATCCATGGAGCTAGTAAAAGAGAACATCTATTCATGGAACTGAAAATAGGTTCATAATTGTAATACTTTTCAATCATTGGAAATACACAAATATCCTAAGGGTTCCATATTCCTTCTTTTAAAAAATAATGGGTGAACCCCAAGATGATGTGACGGTTCATATAAAACCCTTAGATTCTAGATCCTCAAAATGATTTTTGAGTTCTTGGATCTTAGTAGGTTTTATCATATATGGAGTAATAGATTTTGGATCTTCTCCTAGAACAAGATCAATCATAAACTCTACCTCTCTCTTAGGAGGTAATCCAGAATAGTCATTTGGGAAAACAGTGTTGAAACATTCCACCACTATAGAAAAATATACTTGACGCATTCCCTACTCCTCTATATAAATGATGGAAATCTAGTATGTCACTCCACTTGGAACATGATGCTATCGACTATCTCTACTTGGTTCGACATCCCACTCACCCTTGTGAAGATAACTATCAACCTCTGGTGATTTTAATGGTACACTATAGTGATATCAATCAACATTGGTAAGATATGAAAACAACTAGTATATCCAAAGATTGACATCAAATCCTGTCATCTTGAGGGAGAATAAGTCCCATAAGAAATTATAAATTCCCACATTAAGAGGAAAATCCATTCATTGACATATACACCATGACTTCACACCCAAAGATGTGTATAGGGTCATCACCACAAAAAATTATAGAATTTCTAGCATGATACATCCCACGATTGATAAAGAGATAAAGTACTGAGATGAAACTATATTAAATAAAGTAGATACTATAGTTGAGGATACTACAAAAGTACCTAGTATAGTAGACGATCATGCACTCTGATCATCAGGTATCTTTTGTAATGCACTCAACTAGCCTGATCCACAACCATAAGCTACAGTTGGAATATCCAAAGGAGGTCTGTTCTACTAGAGCTAATAAACAAAAGTTTGGTTACCTTATCCACAACCTCCTAATCAGCCTATTTTTTTGGTGATTCTTTATATTTCTTCCTAAAATGGTGTCATATATCCCACTCATGAAGGGGGAACTAGTGCAATACCTCTTCCACTAGAAATAGGATGAATTTTTTAGAAAAACCTAAGATGAAGACTTATATGAACGAAAGAATGACCCTCAAATGGGTCTCTATTACAATGAGTCTTCACATTACTTTACCATCCACACTAATGGAATCTAATGGAGCTGCCAATGTAGATACTCTGGCTACCACTACTCTGATGAGAAACCACAAGGCTATGATTCCAACTACTGAAAAAACAACTACCCTACCTTAGAAATAACCCACTATTCCCAGTACTATCAGATTCCCTAAAGTTTCACTCTGAGATGATAGACTAGTTCATGATCATAGAAAAATTAGATAGGAAAAATGAATTCACCTAAGAGTGGATTGAATACCATATCCCCTCCCCAAAACATCTCTCTCGTGATAACTCATCAACATAAAGAGGTGGTGAAAAATGTGGAAACATGGAGAAACATAAAAAATAGTCCATGAAGAAAATATCACCATAACATAGGTGCATAAGCACCCTGGATTATTCGGATCTCCAGATCTTGGGGAAAAAGTAATCATAGTAGGCAGTCTGGAAGTCTTCCCAAACTGTTCCCTAATGAATAACATCATGAGTAATCACAACACACCAACCATTGGAGTAATCATGAAACATGTATGTAGTGATCTTAAAAATCATATCTGGAGTTTTCTCCACATGCTCAATATAATGACCCATACTTTACATACATTATTATTACTTCATAATTGAAGCATACTTATTACAACATATAACAAAACCACGAAAGGACCGTATAGGTATAGTGTCTTTAGAAATTGGGAATCATAAACAACTGGTTTATAAAATGTATACACTATCTCCCATTTATTTCATCATATCTAGATTCCCTTTTTGGCATATTCTACTTAATAACCTTCTTCCTAACCTGGGGAAATAAAACATACAAAAGGGTGAGCTCAAATGTTCAGTAAGGTTAAAAAAAAGAAATATCAATCACATCATATACATAAAAACATAACTTTTGGAAATCTTAACCTGCAAAAGAGATCATGATTTCATAACATGGGGTAAATCATAGTTGTGAAATGTAATCCCAATAATCATAAATTAAAACATGAAACTTTGTGGCATACACACATAATCATAGAGAATCATTTCTTATTAGTCAAGACTCATTGCCAAGACTATCTTAGTGGACAATGTCCATTTATGAACCGAGTTACCCTCGTTTCAGTCCTACTTCACTGAACCGGTATAACCTACCGTTCCAGCCATGTATATCTCATGAGATATAAAATCTTTACCCAATGCATTGGAGGGATATATAGGTCCCATCCATCTCATAATGATACCATTCTTATGTGTGCCACAAAATCTTAAAACATACATCATTGCATAACCCATTTAATAAAAATGGGAATCTTAAACATCGTGACATCATAAAACAATTCATATAAGATAAAGGAATTTATAAAAAATATTTACATCACAACATAATCAAATCCATGTAATAATAGGGATAGAAAGAGAACCCTTTATTATCTTAGATGGAAAATAATTTTGATAAAACACTTGAACTCCATTCTTGAGGAAAATATCCTTTCTACTTCAAAAACACTTTTCATTTCTTAACATGTCATAAAATTATAACTAAAAGAAGTTGATTAAAAATAAACTTGAAAACTTGTAAAGGAAGGTTCTTGGAAATAATATTTTAAAAATCCATTCATGCCGTATAATTAAAAAAAAACATTCTTCGTACTTTTGTCAGAAAAGTTAAAAAGTACCTCGTACGAAAAACGAAAAAAGATTCCTTTCATATATTTTACTAAAAACTCACCGAAGGGTAAATTTAATTTAAACAATTGTAGGTGGATGGAAAAATATTACATTTTGAGGAAACATGGATATGGATGATAAAATACACCCCAGTAAATTCTGAAGTATAAACAATCTGGGATAAAAATTGAGATTGCGAGATTTTCCCTTACCTTAGGTTTGATATGCTTTGTATGTGTCCGAACCTCCTGTATAATGATTTAAGTAATGTTATTGACTTATTCCAGAATTATACTTATTTTTATGATATCATATTTGGTCATATTCTTAGCTTCTTAATAGTAATATTTCATTGCTACTTGTTATTCGGGTGTTTATAACTTTTTGTTCTTATGCATGTTTTGTCGAATAAATTCTTATTCTTCTCTTATAGATACCTCATTTCCAGAATGATATTAGTGTAATATATATCATATTCATTCATTTAATTCATTTATATAATCATTATGAAATTAAGATCATGTAGAACGAGTCGCATCACATCGTGGAGACGGTATTCCGTACGTACGCACGAGTGATGATATCGTTCCTATGATCATGGAATTGTATTGGAGTGTATGTATAATATTTCAGAATCATTATCACTTTATAATAGTCATATATAGTCATTATTTACACCATTATACCCATCCAAGTAAGGTGGTGGTGGAAAATAGATTACACCACGGCGTGGAGACGGTATTCTGTACGTACGCACACGGGGTGATTTCTTTTTCCGTAGGATGGATAGATGGTGAAATAGGGTTTTTTCATACTTATAACAACATATCAGTATATGAGTGATACTGATGTTATTACTTCATAATGAAACAACTAAAGAAGAAGAAGTGAATGAAGAAATAAAGATGAAAGAATCGGTAACGGACATTACCTCTTCTTTGAAGTGCTTCTTTGAGACCTTCTTTTAGGGAACTAAAATTGGTATTTGAAGAAGACCAGGACCTCTAGGATGTCTCTAGGGAATTGGAGAGGAGAAAGTGGCAGGGGTTGGCCGAGCTTGAAGGCTCAAAGTGGTGTGAGGAAGAGGGGGAGGAGGTGCCCTTTTATAAGGGAGGAGAGGGGCACCTTTGGAATAACTAAAAATATTATTTTATTATAAAGTCAAGTTTGGTTTTAAATAGCTCCAAATTGATTTATTTCCAGGATAAGGTGGGGATGGGTCGAAATACTCTCATCCAATAGAATTTATACAAGTTTAGGTTCCTATTTTAACCTTATCATTTAGATTTAACATTAAGTTAAATAATTTTACTTTTACCGTGTCTTCTTGTGTTCTTATACTATAAGGTTAATAAACTTACTATAAGCAGCCAAACGAACCCCAAGTTGTTTATTATTAATATATATAACCTTATCTAAGTCATTTGGCCGAACCATAGATTTTTAGGAATAAAATAACAATTACTAATATAATATTTGTTTTAAAAACTATTTTATGTCAATTTTGACACTATTTAGTAATTGATTTTTGTGAAAATCATAACAGAATGATTAGTTCGAAAAAAGTTAATTAAATTAACAATAACATGTCATATTATCCTAGAAAATTAGTTGAATTCATAAAAAGTCTCAAATTACATTTATTTTGGTGTTTATAACATTAATTATGTCAATATTTCATTAATAAGATAATTACTGCATCATCTTTGTGTCATAAATAAATTAAATTATTTAATGTCTAAAAATTACAAATAAAATACCATTATGTAGGAAATATTTTTAGATTTCTAATTAATATTTATAGTCGAATTTATCTTATGTATAACCCCATATTAAAAATGATTTACTTATTAAACTTTGATTTTAACTATTTTAACCGTTCTTTAAATAAATTAATAATAAATGTCCTAATCTAGTCCAAGTGGGCCTAACTGGTCATATTTTATTCCTAAGGTTGTTTTCGGTCGAATTACACTTGTCAAATAGAATTAGTACATGTGTTAGGGTAGTAATAATATTATTTTTACCCTTAATTACCCTATTTACTTCTAACCGTGGTAAAAAAAAGTAAAAAGTTACTATTCACCAAAAAATTATTTTCATCTCATTGAACCACATTTTACATACTGACATCAACCATGTCTCTCGGATTTTCGAAATTCCACTCATAGAAGCGGTAAAATTAAGTTTTATGAAAAATTCAGTTTTTTTAACTACCACTTAGTGGTTTCACTATTCATCAAAAATTGAAAGTTTTCAGAAAAATACCAAAATTTCACCCTAGGCTAATTTAGATATTACGAATCCAAAAATGAATTCCATTTTGAAAAATAAAATTAATAAAATTTCAAAAAGTGGTTATTACTATTCATAACGGCTAGTTTTAATAATATTTTAATAGTATATCGTTGTTTAGTGAAACTCGGTATTGCGTACGATGCAAGTTATCGAGGAAGGTTGCAATTTCGTGTAAAGCAAGACAAGTAAGTGTTGTGTGTAGAAAAAGATTCCTTTGATGATTTATATAACATAAAAGTCTCGGGTGTTACATTCTACCCCCCTTAAAATGAATTTCTCCCTCGAAATTCATCACTTTGTAACAAATAGATGAGGATACCTCTCCCTCATCATATCCTCAAGCTCCCATGTAGCTTCTTCTAATTGGTGGTTCCTCCATAAAACTTTCACCAATCGAGTGGTCTTGTTTCGTAGGACTTTTTCGCTATGATCCAGAATCTCTATCGGCTGTTCTTCATAAGAAAGATCCTTCTCTAGTGGTACAACTTCTGAGCTGAGTACATGTGAAGGATCAGGTATGTACTTTCTCAGGACAGATACATGGAACACATCGTGAACTTGAGAGAGATTCGGTGGAAGCGCCAATCGGTAAGCTACCTTCCCAACACGATCCAATATTTTGAAAGAACGGATATATCTAGGGCTCAACTTCCCCTTCTTTCCAAATCTCATGACCCTCTTCCAGGGAGATATTCGTAAGAACACTTTATCACCCACTTCAAATTCTAGGTCTTTTCTTCGGTTGTCGGCATAACTTTTCTGTCGAATCTGAGCTGCTCTTATGTGTTGTTGAATAGATCTGTCTTTTTATGCCATTTCATAAACGAGATCAGGTCCTAATAGATTTCTTTCCCCAACTTCATCCCAACAAGTTGGAGTCCTGCATTTATTTCCATATAGAGCTTCATAAGGAGCCATCTGAATACTAGAGTGAAAGCTATTATTATAAGAAACTTCTACCAAAGGTAGGTGTTGATCCCAACCACCTTTGAAATACATAGAGCAAGCTCTCAACATATCTTCTAGGGTTTGAATTGTTCTCTCAGACTGACCGTCTGTCTGAGGATGATAAGTAGTGCTGAAACTCAACTCTGTATCCAGAGTATGCTGAAGACTTCGCCAGAACTTCGAGGTAAATCTCGGATCCCGATCAGATATAATAGAAAGTGGTACTCCATGCAATCTTACCACTTCCTTTACATATATCCTGGCAAGATGATCCCGAGAGAAATCCTCTCTAATAGAAATGAAGTGTGCAGACTTTGTAAGACGGTCAACTATGACCCAGAGAGCATTATTGCCTTTGGATGTTTTAGGAAGTCCTGTGAAAAAGTCCATAGTGATGTTTTCCCATTTCCATTTGGGTATGGGTAATGGTTGTAACATCCCCTTAGACTTCTGTCTCTCAGCTTTAACTTGTTGAAAAACCAAGCATCAAGAGATATATTCAGCAACATCTCTTTTCATGCCATCCCACCAGAAGTACTCTTTCAGGTCCCTATACATCTTCGTGCTTCCAGGATGAATAGATAATGAAGAACTATGAGCCTCATCTAGCAGCTCCTTCTTTAATTCGGGGATGGGAGGAACACAAACCCAATTCCTGAACTTTATTATCCCATCACAATCAAGGTTGAATTCAGGAACATTTCTCACCTTCTTTTGTAACTGGACATCTTCTTTCTGTGCCTCTTTAATCTTCACATGTATAGATAGTTGAACATTCATTTGAGAAAGATAAGATTTTTCCCCTTTCATTATAATTCCAAGATCCATCCTTTGTAAATCCATAAATATTGGATCTTTTTTGATCCTCATCATGGATAAACTTGCATGGTCTTGCCGACTTAATGCATCTGCCACCTTGTTTGCTTTCCCAGGGTGGTAATGGATTGAGAAGTCATAATCCTTAATCAGCTCCAACCATCTTCTTTGACGCATATTTAGCTCCTTTTGTGTGAAAATATAATTTAAACTTTTATGATCAGTATAAATATCACACCTTTCACCATAAAGGTAATGCCTCCAAATCTTTAATGCAAAGATTACCGCAGCTAACTCCAAATCATGAGTTGGGTAATTTTGCTCATGTATTTTCAACTGTCGTGAGGCATAAGCTATCACCATATCATTTTGCATAAGAACACACCCCAATCCCTTCTTGGATTCATCACTATAGATCAAAAACCTTTCTCCACTACAAGGCAGTGTGAGCACAGGTGCACTGGATAACCAACTCCTTGAAATTCTCTACACATTCCTCCGTCCAAACAAACTTAACTCCATTCCGAGTCAACTTGGTGAGTGGATTAGATAATCGTGAAAAATATTTCACAAAATGTCGATAATAACCAGCCAAACCAAGAAAACTTCGGATCTCAGTTACTGTTGTTGGTCTCGACCATCTTTTGATAACTTCTGTTTTTGCTAGATCCACAAATATCCCCTCTTTTGAGATTATGTGACCCAAAAATGCAACTTTTTGAAGCCAAAATTCACACTTGGTAAATTTGGCATAAAGCTTCTCCTTTCTCAGGGTCTTCAATATGATTCTCAAGTGATGTTCATGTTCTTCCTTGCTCTTTTAATAGACAAGAATATCTTCTATAAATACTACCAAAAATTGATCAAGATAGTCTCTAAAGACTCTATTCATCAGATCCATGAAGATAGCAGGGGCATTAGTAAGACCAAATGGCGTCACTATAAATTCATAGTGTCCATACCTTGTACGGAAAGCCGTCTTTGGTATATCATCCCTTTTGACCCTTAATTGATGATACCCTGAACGAAGATCAATCTTGGAAAAGTATTGAGCTCCGCGTAGTTGGTCAAATAGGTCATCAATGCACGGGAGAGGCTATTTGTTCTTGATAGTGATCTTGTTAAGTTCTTGATAATCAATGCAGAGTCTCATTGATCCATATTTCTTCTTAAAAAACAGAACAGGTGCTCCCCAAGGTGACACACTAGGGCGTATGAACCCATTATCAAGATTCTCTTGGAGTTGCTTCTTCAATTTCTGCAACTCAATTGGGGCCATTCTATAAGGTATCTTTGAAATAGGCAAAGCGCCCGGTACGAGTTCTATTGAAAACTGAACATCACGATTCGGTGGAAGCCCCGGTAATTCATCCGGAAAGACATCATAAAACTCCCGTACAATGGGCATATTCTTAATCATGAGTTTCTCACCAACCATTTGAGATAAATAACCTTCATTTAGTGGAATAAATACCCATAAAATGGAAGAAATTTCCCCTGGAAGGTTATGTTCATCCTTGCATCGATAAACGATCATAGATTTATCTGGAATATGAAATGTGACTTCCCTTCTTTGGCAATTGATATGAGCTCCATGTAGAGAAAGCCAATCCATGCCAAGAATCACATAAAATTACACTAAAGGAAGGATCCCAAGATTTGCAGGAAGCACTTTCCCACAAACTTTGATCGGAGAAGAATTATAAACTTTTTATGCGACTGTTGTGCCATTAGGTGTTGTCACAGCTAACTCAACATCTAATTGTTGAGGTAATACGGTGATAACCTTAGAAAATTCTTCAGAAATAAAAGAGTGGGTGGATCCAGAATCAAATAAAACATTTTCATCTTTAAAGTGGATGGTAAGTGTACCTTTCACCACATCGTTATCGTACTCCACATCGCTGATAGAAATTGCATGTGACTTTCCTTTGTCTTTAGCCTTAAGAGTTTGTTGACGTCAACCATCATCATCAAACCTTGGATTAGGACATTTATTGGCATAATGTCCCATCTCCTTGCACTTGAAACATTGAAGTGTAGTAGGTTCATTCTGTGTATCCCTTCCTTTGTTGGCATCCTTAGACATCTTCTTCCCATTATCGCGGCATTCAAATGCCCGATGACCTTCCTTTCCACATTTGAAACATTTACTGGTCCCTTTAAGACAACCCCCTCCATGTTTCCTTCCACACTTTGAGCATAAGGGAAAGATCATCTTCTTTTCAGTGTGCTCTTTAGATTTTCCTTTGAATTCCATTTTCCTCTTCTTATCAAAACCATATGACTGATGGGTTACTCCAATATCCATCTCAACTTTGAGAGCACATCGAACGATTTCCTCGTAGCTATTGAAGTCCCTTATGGCTAAGGCCCTTCGAAGACATGGTTTTAAGCCACTAAAGAACCGATCGATCTTACTCTCAGGTAGGATAATAATACCAAAAGCGTAACTTTCAAGTCTTGTAAAATTTGCTTCATAGGTACCAACAGATTCATCATCCTTTTGCTTCAGTTCAAGAAACTCTTTCTCCATCTTTTTTCGGAGAATACGAGGGATGTACTTATTGAAAAATAAGTTCTTGAAATCATCCCATTCCATGGACTCAATTTCATCCCTTTGCCTTGTATTCTTAATAATATTCCACCATTGATCAGCATCACCTTCCAAACGATACACTACTAAGATGACTTTATCATGCTCAGAACATTGAAGAACTGAAAATATCTTTTCAGTAGTACTAATCCATTTTTCAGCAACTAATGGATCAGTAGACCCACTGAATGAAGGTGGACGCTGCCTCATGAAGGATTCAACAGAATGTTGCTCCTTCCTTTGCTCGTTTGGAAGTCCTGCATGATTCATTTCTTGAGAAAGTTGTGTGAGCATGGCTACAATATTTTGTATTCCAGCTCCCATAACGTTTGGTTGCTCAGGGGGACAATCATTGCATTGCCCGTCGCATTCCACATTAACACGGTTCCTTCGGATTCCATCCATTGACTAAAACCAAGAAGAATAGTGTGAGCAACACTAATTATAATAGGAAAACCACATAATCAAGAATAAGATTTCACACTTAAGGTCTTATCCTAGGTTATTCATGGTCATTTCTAAAACACTAAGATTGTGTACTATGCTTAGACTAATCCTTAGGGTTCTTACTAAGGCTTTCACATCCTAGTTTCTAAAGGTTGACTATACCTTTCCTCTGATACCAACTATAACGGCCCATACATTACATACATTGTTATTACTTCAGAATTGAAGCATACTTATTACAACATATAACAAAACCACAAAAGGACTGTATAGGTATAGTGTCTTTAGAAACTGGGAAACATAAACAACTAGTTCATAAAACTTCTGCACTGTCTCCCATTAATTTCATCATATCTAGAGTCCCTTTTTGGCATATTCTACTTAATAACCTTCTTCATGACCTGGGAAAATAAAACATACAAAAGGGTGAGCTCAAATGCTCAGTAAGGGTAAACAAAAGAAATATCAATCACGTCATATACATAAGCACATAACTTTTGGAAATCTTAACCTGCAAAAGAGATCATGATTTCATAACATGGGGTAAATCATAGTAGTGAAATGTAATCCCAATAATCATAAATTAAAACATGAAACTTTGTGGCATACACACATAATCATAGAGAATCATTTCTTATTAGTCAAGACTCATTTCCAAGACTATCTTAGTGGACAAAGTCGATTTCTGAACCGAGTTACCCTCATTTCAGACCTGCTTCACTGAACCGGTATAACCTACCGTTCCAGCCATGTCTATCTCATGAGATATAAAATATTTAACCAATGCATTGGAGGGAGATATAGGTCCCACCCATCTCATAATGATACCATTCTTATGTGTGCCACAAAATCTTAAAACATACATCATTGCATAACCCATGTAATAAAAATGGGAATCTTAAACATCGTGACATCATAAAACAATTCATATAAGATAAAGGAATTCATAAAAAATATTTCCATCACAACATAATCAAATCCATGTAATAATAGGGATATAAACAGAACCCTTTATTATCTTATATGGAAAATAATTTTGATAAACCACTTGAACTCCATTCTTGAGGAAAATATCCTTTCTACTTCAAAAACACTTTTCATTTCTTATCATGTCATAAAATTATAAATAAAAGAACTTTATTAAAAATAAACTTGAAAACTTGTAAATGAATCTTCTTGGAAATAATATTTTAAAAATCCATTCATGTCGTATAAGTTAAAAAAAACATTCTTCGTACTTTTGTTGGAAAAGTCAAAAAGTACCTCGTACGAAAAACGACAAAAGATTCCTTTCATATCTTTTACTAAAAACTCACCGAAGGGTAAATTTAATTTAAACAATTTTAGTTGGATGGAACAATATTACATTTTGAAGAAACATGTATATGGATGATAAAATACACCCCAGTAAATTCTGAAGTATAAACAATCTCGGATAAAAATTGAGATTGCGAGATTTTCCCTTACCTTAGGTCCGATATGCTTTGTACGTGTCCGAACCTCCTGTATAATGATTTAAATAATGTTATTGACTTATTCCAGAATCATACTTATTTTTATGATATCATATTTAGTCATATTATTAGCTTCATAGTAGTAATATTTCATTGCTACTTGTTATTCAGGGGTTTATTACTTTTTGTTCTTATGCGTGTTTTGTCGAATAAATTCTTTTTCTTATCTTATAGATACCTCATTTCCAGAATGGTATTAGTTTAATATATATCATATTAATTCATTTAATTCATTTATATAATAATTATTAAATGAAGATCATGTAGAACGAGCCGCATCACATCGTGGAGACGGTATTCCGTACGTACGCACGAGTGATGATATCGTTCCTATGATCATGGAATTGTATTGGAGTGTATGTATACTATTTCAGAATCCGTATCACTTTATAATAGTCATATATAGTCATTATTTACACCATTATACCCATCCAAGTAAGGTGGTGGTGGAAAATAGATTACACCACGGCGTGGAGACGGTATTCCGTACGTACGCACGCGGGGTGATTTCTTTTTCCGTAGGATGGATAGATGGTGAAATAGGGTTGTTTAATACTTATAATAACATATCAGTATATGAGTGATACTGATGTTATTAATTCATAATGAAACAACTAAAGAAGAAGAAGTGAAAGAAGAAATAAAGATGAAAGAATCGGTAACGGACATTACCTCTTCTTTGAAGTGCTTCTTTGAGAACTTCTTTTAGGGAACTAAAATTGGTCTTTGAAGAAGACCAGGACCTCTAGGATGTCTCTAGGGAAGTGTAGAGGAGAAAGTGTCAGGGGTTGGCCGAGCATGAAGGCTCAAAGTTGTGTGAGGAAGAGGGGGAGGAGGTGCCCTTTTATAAGGGAGGAGAGGGGCACCTTTGGAATAACTAAAAATATTATTTTATTATAAAGTCAAGTTCAGTTTTAAATAGCTCCAAATTAATTTATTTAGAGGCTAAGGTGGGGATGGGTCAAAATCATCACATACAATAGAATTTAGACAAGTTTATGTTCCTATTTTAACCTTATCATTTAGATTTAACATTTAGTTAAATAATTTTACTTTTACCGTGTCTTCTTGTGTTCTTATACTATAAGGTTAATAAACTTACTATAAGCAGCCAAACGAACCCCAAGTTGTTTATTATTAATATATATAACCTTATCTAAGTCATTTGGCCGAACCTTAGATTTTTAGGAATAAAATAACAATTACTAATATAAATTGTTTTTTAAAAACTATTTTATGTCAATTTTGACACTATTTAGTAATTGATTTTTGTGAAAATCATAACAGAATTATTAGTTCGAAAAAAGATAATTAAATCAACACTAACATGTCATATTATCCTATAAAATTAGTTTAATTCATAAAAAGTCTCAAATTACATTTGTTTTGGTGTTTATAACATTAATTATGTCAATATTTCATTAATTAGATAATTACTGAATCATCTTTGTGTCATAAATAAATTAAATTATTTAATGTCTAAAAATTACAAATAAAATACCATTATGTAGGAAATCTTTTTATATTTCTAATTAATATTTATAGTCTAATTTATCTTATGTATAACCCCATATTAAAAATAATTTACTTATTAAACTTTGATTTTAACTATTTTAACCCTTCTTTAAATAAATTAATAATAAATGTCCTAATCTAATCCAAGTGGGCCTAAATGATCATATTTTATTCCTAAGGTTGTTTTTGGTCGAATTACACTTGTCCAATAGAATTAGGACATGTGTTAGGGTAATAATAATATTATTTTTACCCTTAATTACCCTATTTACTTTTAACCGTGGTAAAAAAAAGTAAAAAGTTACTATTCACCGAAAAATTATTTTCATCACATTGAACCACATTTTACTTACTGAAATCAACCGTGTCTCATGGATTTTCGAAATTCCACTCACAGAAGCGGTAAAATTAAGTTTTTTGAAAAATTCAGTTTTTTTAACTACCACTTAGTGGTTTCACTATTCATCAAAAATTGAAAGTTTTTAAAAAAATACCAAAATTTCACCCTAGGATAATTTCGATATTACGAATCCAAAAATGAAGTCCATTTTGAAAAATAAAATTTATAAAATTTCAAAAAGTGTTTATTACTATTCATAACTGCTAGTTTTAATAATATTTTAATAGTATATCGTTGTTTAGTGAAACTCGGTATTGCGTACGACGCAAGCTATCGAGAAAGGTTGCGATTTCATGTAAAGCAAGCCAAGCAAGTGTTGTGTGTAGAAAAATATTCCTTTGATGATTTATATAACATAAAAGTCTCGGGTGTTACACTCAATGATTGGAATAATGGATTATATCCATAAATTAGTATCCTATAGACCACAATCCCCTAAGAATGCGAGAGGATGCTACTACTGGAACTCATGAGTCAGATCAAACATCATAGGTGCAGGTCTTTGTGAACCCTACATGGACTACATCAAGCATGGAAACTACCTCAAAGCTGAGCATCAGTGCCCAATTTGGGAATTTTTGGTGGTGCATCAGGTGGAACTATATGAGTTATCATTGGTGGTTGAGGGCCCACTATATCCGGAGTGTGGTAATCAGAACCCACTTGGTGTATGACTTGAGAACATTGTGGTGGCATAACTCTAAAAATTCCAAGAACACACCACAAACGAAGATTTCAAAATATATAGGATCACTAATATAAAAATATAAAATGAAAAAGGGCCCACTACCCAACATACTATCCTTAAAACTTTCTTAAAAGGCCAAAGTATTGGTAAATGTTCGAGTCATTATTTACATGGGTTCCCATTTATGGAGGTTTAATTTAAATGTAAGAAGATAAACTCTCTTTAATTTTAATATGGACTCTTAATTTACTATAAAATGATTCATTTACAATTCTTATTTTAAATTTATATTCATAAGTTATTTTATACATAGCACAATGTTCAATTATATGGACTATCATTCCCAGTTTTATAATTATTAATACACCTAATAAATTGAAATTGAAACCCATTTGACTTTAAAAATCCCCCTTAAATTTGATCTCAAATTTAATAGATAAGATATTATGGTTAAACTCTAATTAATTACGCTTTACAATTTATAAGGGCCCATACACCTTATAAATTTAAATTGGAAGTAATTTAATCACAGTCAAAGCCCAACTCAAGTAACCAGGGTTACATATCTTACATGGATTGATATTGGATATTTAAGATTCCATATACAATCTAAATAGGAAAACACCATTTTGGTTAATGTTGAATTTTTAAACAACCAATTTTATTTCCCCATAGAATAAGTTAGTTGAATCAGAATATATAACAACCAAGGCACACTCAACAATCATAGGAAACAGATGTAATGAAAATAACCAATATGGATTGGAATATTCAGGGAATGTGAATACTAGGTGCCTATACTGATGCATGTAACCATGCCTCTTTCCATATCAGGCTAAGATATAATATATATTTGGAATATAGAATACCAAGATTTGTGTGCATCACCAAATGGTGAATGTATATCAAATATAATATGACGAATTATAAAACCACAATTTTCCGATTCTGAAGAAACTTGGTATTTACCTCAAACATGGGTCAGCTACTCCCATGAATAGCTTAAGAACAAGTTCCAACATGTTCCTAATATCTTGTCTAAATTTAGAAACAATAATATAAGAAAATAAACTCTCCAATGTCACTTCTTGACATTCGGAACCTAGTTCACTCCTTAGTAACCGAACCTGATTGGCCACAATGACTTAAAAAACATCACCATATTCCAAAGTCTTCTAACTCGCAATGAGGGACTATGATGTGATAGTGGGGATACTATGACCTATGGTCAGAGTGGATCACAACATTGATATATCATCATCATGTAAGCAGAAGCAATATAATAGAAATGACTAAATATGGTATCAGAAACATGAATAAAAATATATGTAATAAATAATAAACTCAAGAGATATAAAATGTATCATATAAAAAATAATTATGGCATGTATCAACCAAATTAAAAGAATGAATACATGGAAGAAGGCCGATAGTGTAGTAAATAATATACAAAATAATCGAAATAAAGAAAAAACTATTCAAGAATCATGATTTGTGGTTCATTCCTATGTTATCCATCTCATATACTAATGCAAAAATGATAGCTGTCTAATGTTGGACACTTACCCTTGTCCATTACTATAATCATATAATCTTCTAGGGTACCAATGATGGCCTAAATAGGATGTGAGATAAATCTTAGTAAGCCCCCAAAAATGATGAATATACAATCCAATCAGTGAATATAAAATGTATTATGTGAAGGGTTATAAATCTAAGTAGTATAAATAACATCCTATACCTTCTTGAGCTTAAGATAGTTTATCTAAACATGAAACAATTTATTTAAATAATTTAGTACTCATTCTATATAGATGGAACACATGAATGTGTAAACAGTAATGAAATATATCATAATAATAATTAAAGAGTATCCAAGGTGAATCCAATGAATCTTTGACCTCAGGGTCGAGTCAACTCATAGTATCCACTCATGTAGTATGGAAATAAGGGACCTATGTGTAATACAAGGGGAAAAACCAAGGCATTCCAATGTAAAATAGTGTAATTGAGTCCATGGATCTCTTCCATTGTAATCTTGGTCTAAGCTTGACTGGGCCTCACCATGTAGGACAAATGTTTTTTCTAAAATTTTGGGTTCCATGCTCAAAAAGAGCCCTATACACCATTGATTGATCAATATCGTTACTAGTAATTCATATTATGTCAAATACAAGGAGTTAAACTCTAAAGAAAAAGGATATATACCTTATTGAAAAACTAGTTTCTTACACATTGATCATCATAAGGGTCTGGATATGTCCCGAGTTTATGAATGAATTAATTTCATGATAGGGTAAAAATACACCCATGTGTTCCTAGATGACTTGTTTTCCAAGTATGGTATACATACAGCTATATGTTTCTGGATAAATTTCTTCTCCAGTAGAGTGCAGATACACCTATGAGTTTTCAAATGATTTGTTTTCCTACGTGGGGTGTGTATCCTCCTAAGCTCCAGTTTAAGCTGTATGCTCAGAGATAATCCAAAACTAGCCAAAGTGGTTTTGGGTCAATCCTGAGCCATTACGTAGAACTTGACGATTGATAGTGTTTGTTTATTTATTTTGATACTAGTTATCATATGGTTGGGCTTGGAATATGTTATGTGTAGGAACTTTTTTATTGCAATAGATGATAGGTACACTATTGGGGATGAGCGACTAAGAATTTCTTTCTCACCCCTTGTACGAGAACCTTAGTGTGCATGCAGACCTTATGTATACCTTTAGGATTGAACACAAGATTTTTAGTGGATCAAGAAAAGGAATTGTGTTATGTGATTGAGGGGGATATCCTGGATAGTATTTGGAGGATGGGACATTGGTACAACTTGGGGATGGTAGTTGAACCTCATGTACCAGTATTTAATTTTTTTATCCCCTATATGTGATAGATTTGGTGGGTGATCAATGTTATCACATGCTAGTATGATCATGAGTTTTTATGAATATATGATTTTTCATATTCATTTCATATATTTATTATTTTTTTATTTATTTATTATTTGTACTCTGATTATTTCATGTGGATGTTTTATAGTTATTTTTTTCTACTATTACTACCCCGATACGTGGGTTTAGTCTCTACACGATAACACAGTAGTCCCCCGATTTCTAGTCAGTAGCCTTTATCATATAGGGAGGAATGCTTGAGGTTATGTGGCGACATGGTCTAGTTACTATTCAGAGTGAACTAGTATGAGAGTATTACAAATTGTTATTAGAGATTTAATGTGGCTGATATCATAGAGTGTATTATTTTTTATTTTTTATTTATATTTGGGAGAGATATATATATGTGACATATGAATGTTTCAGATCATATAATAAACCTCACACTGGGGAACTGTGAACACTTTTTCTAAAAGGAATTTCAGGTTTCCTGAGATCTGTGATTTCAATTATTGGTTTTTATTTTTATGACTATATGATTTCACCTAAAGTAGAACATATGAATTTTTGGATTTATGATTTAGTATGGTTTTAGATCTTGGACCATTGTAAAGAGGCCAATGTACATGAATCATATTTGGAATGTAGGGTTAAATGAAACATGTGTGCTTGTTTGTGATTAAAATAATTTATGGCATGGTTATATTATTCAATGTACCAGAAAATAATTATATGGATTTTTCTCATATAACTTATTAGTGGAATTATAATCAGATACACTATAATATATTTTCTTGGATGATAGGTATTTTAGATTTTACGAGGATATGTATATGTCATCCCTCTGGTAAGGGGTGCATGGCTACCGTAGTAGGTTGGTACATGAATTTGGTTCCTTGGGGATGTCCCATTGTGGGTGATTATGATACTAGTTCTAGATTGAGAGAAGATGGGTCTAATTATTTAAAGTGGAAAAAATATCATATATGCTGTTTTCTTATATATCTTATTTGTGTAATTCTACTTAACCACACCATATGACCATGCTTTAATCAAAAAAAAATATTCATGGAATGATGTTGCTATATACATGTATATTTGTATGCGATCATGTTCCTTTAGGGGGTAGTCTCGTATGAAGATGCTTGATGTGGATTAGTGTCCTAGTATGCTGGTGATTTGGAATGTTTTTCCTAATGTGTATAAATATATGTAAAACTCAATAGATGGGTGTTTTATCTAATGAGATTCCTTATGATAATGATATAGGAGTAGAGGTGTTTCCCCATGAGCTATGACCTTTGTGAGATATGGTTCTCAAGTTAGTTCGGATTTCCTAGTGCTTTTGAGTTATAGATTTGGATACTGGTGAGCCATATATTATGGTTGAGATGATCTATAATATGTATGAGGGATACCTAAGATGTGGTTTACCCAATGGTTATGAGTGACTTAGTGGTTTTAAGCCTTGGAAAACTCTTCGAGTTATGTTATCGGTGGATGTGTGGTGATACCAGGCATGTAGTATAGGATTAAAGATTCCTGGTGGTTAATGAAGTAAATAACATGTAGTTAATGGGTAATAAGGCATTGATTTTAAGTTCATGATCAATATTATTCTGAACCTTATTGATTCTGATGTTTTTATAGTGGCATGATGAGAACATGGTAGACAATTTTAGTTTTGAGATAAAATTGTTTGGTGGGTGATATTTTTATATTCCTTCACATGAGTGAGATGTTGGTCTTGTCCAAAATAAATAATTGATGTGCTTATAGATAGATGACATTGACATGCATGATGGGTATAATCATATGTAAAGGTGAGTGATCCTAGATTTGAGGATGTGATACTCATGGGAGTGTGAGTTAGGATTTAAGATCAGGTGGTATAGAGCGTATTCCTGTTATGTTTGGATGAGATCAAGCTAGTGTGTTATGGTTGTGTGTGGTGTTATTAAATTTTAATCTATTTAGAAAAAATTTATGGTACAAGGGATTATGGATTTGATTAAATGACTTTGGGAATGGTTTCCCAATATGTCTATGAAAATAATGTGTGTATCCTTTTTTATGTAGATAAATAGTTGATATCGCGATGTTAGGTGTTTACCATATGGGTGATTCATGAATAGTTAGTGTTTGATATTTCATGTTAATTATCAAGTATGAGTGGGACAATCTAGAATAATAATTATTTGTGGTAAAGGGAATATCATGATATGTTGAGATATGAAACCATGTTGGTGGAACCATAAGTGTGATGAGACCAATCATTATATGGTCGAAGTGGAACTAGGATTATCTTGTAAAGATAAACATGACAATATCTAGTTCTATGGAGAATGTAAGTTATGGGATTTATATGAGATATAGGATTGATACCATGCATTGGCATAAAAATTAGAATGGTTTTTATATGATACAAGGGTGAGTTGAATCGAGGGGGATCCAGTACATCAGTGAGAGCATAACAACTGATTTGGTTAGTTTTGGAAATGAATTAATGTAATTACAACAAGAGTTATATTACGACATCAGTGTTGGTTCTTCAATGATCTCTAATTAACTTTTAGAGGTAATGAATCGTAATTGAGTGATGATGAGAAATCCCATTAGTGCTAATGAAATTTTCTTATAAAGAATGTTTGGATGAAGGGGGACTAACTGACTTGTTTTCAAGATATTGGATGTGGTGGTATATAAACCACATTATGAATTTCATTTGACCATTGAGACTATGTTTCAATAAGTGGTTCTGATGGTGGGGATTATAGTGGATTTGAATTGGACATAATGAGATGAGTCATATAGTGGATATTTCTATAAAACTGAATATTAATTTCTTGATGACACCATGGTGTGTTCTGGTTGATTATCATTAGTAAGTACCACATCAATGATTCAATGGAGGTAATGATGAGTGCCTCAATTTTTAATAAATATTGCACCTGATATTCAGTGTTTCATTGTGGGATATCGATCGATATTCATGAGTAGAACATGCTGAATTGATTGTGAATTAATGACTTAGATAAGTCAAAATTAATGGTTAAAAACCATTGAGGATTCTTAGGGATGAGAAGTGCTATATAAGGGATGTTTAAAAACTCTATATTTCTTTGGGTAGTAAAAATTAGAGGTATTTTGAATTTTGGATTTTGTGTTCTTATGAGGTGTAATGTGGAAATTTTGATGAGAATATGACCCTGGAAATGTTTAATAAAAATTACATTGATCTTGGAATAGGGTGTTTATGCTAGTGATGGAATTTAGTGAGATTATGAGCTGATTGAATTTTTCAGAATATATTAACATTTATTAAATAAATATTAATTATTATATAGATCAAGAAATTGATATATTTTGAATGGTGTCCAAGATTAGAATTTGAAAATCGCCATTTATCTTTAAATAGAAGGCTACTCCTATATTAGGTGTAAAATCGCTTCAGGTTTTGAGTCTCAGGATGGGCATTTAAAATGATATTTAAATTAAATTAAATTAAATTAAATTAAACTAATTTTATTTTATTTTATTCACTCCAACTTTTTCATTTATATTTATTCTTAAGTCTTATATATTTCCATTTCACTCCATTTCCAGGATATATATAGGTATGGGGGGAGAGGGTGACACTAAGCTTATTCATAGCAGTGGGATCAAGATGCATGTTCTGTGAAGTGTCATTCTGAGCTCAAGATTCATTGAATTTTCCTTGATGTAGGATTATTATTTTGATTTTACATTTTTTACTTTTACTATTCATCAAATTCAAGTTTTAATAGGATCATTATACTAATGGTAAGGCCCTAAGAGTTATTGTGTGAGCTTTGTGGTGAAATAGGGGTTTTAAGAGAATTGTAAGGGGATTCCATTTATAAAACCCAAATACATGTTTTTTGGGGTTGAAACACCCTATTTAGTATACATATACATTTAATGATGGGTGTAGGTACATTCTAGGAGTATGAAATTTAGAGTAAACACTATGTACTCAGGGATACATGCCATGTATTGTTCCTTTTGAGGGGATTTATGTTATTTTTCACCCTAGAGACGAAATTGGATGTCTAATGAGTCCATTCAGAGTATTTTCCTATGTAGAATGCGATAAAGATGACTAAGTTGCATGTGAAATACAATTTTAGATGATTTAGTACAAGATGAGGATGAAAACATGGTGTTCCTTGAGTTAATGGATTGAGAGTTCTACCATTAGAGATGTGATATGAGGCCTAGGTAAGTGTCGCAGGGCATTGGGAGGAAATGAAATAGGACTGCCAAGTTCCTTGATTTTTAATAGCATGGGAATATCCCTAATTTGTGTTACTAATTATTAATTGATTATATGGATAGTTTGGGTGAGTAGAATGGCATGTGAGGATGTTGAGGGATGCTATACCCACTGAGTGACAGTTGTTGATCTGAGAGATGAGATCGAGACCGAAGAACCCATATTGGGTGAATGTGTTATGATGTGTCTTGGGGTATATCATTGGGTGACCCAGGGATATATTGACCCTAAAGAGGGCGTGTATAAGAAATGGGTAGGGGTGATTGTATTTTTCACCTTAGAACTTAAATCGACGGTGCGACCCAATTATGGATGTGAAAACCACAATTTTTACTCTTGAGAGTCATCCATCTGTTATGTGGGATGGGTTTGTGCAGATGGTCAACCCCATATAGATGTTTTATACAAGAGGATTCATGGTGGATGCACTTCCCTCAAATATTTATGTAGATATGTGTGATGAATTCGATGTTCTCATGCTATCAAACCTTCATGTTTGCTACTATATGACTTTCCTCCTTAAGAGGGTGTAGATACGCCCCTTCCTTTTTAGATAACTTTATTCCTCGACATATTACTGATAGAACCTAAGTTTATAGATTAATTTATTGTATAAAAGGGTGAACATACATACATATGTTATTGGAATACTTTATTTTCTGGTAGAGTATTGATACACCTATGGGTTTTTGGATGACATGATTTTATAACAATGTGTGGATAAGAACCTATTTTTCTTGATGAATTTATTCCTCAATAGAGTGTGGAAATTATCTTGAGTTTCAAGATGACATTTTATCCTAGGATGGGACCATCTACCCTTGGGTTCTAGATAAGGGTATATTCTCAAAGGCACTTCAACATTGGTCGATGTAGGTTTTGGTCAATCCTATTTGGCACCTTTGACCAAAAAAATCAACCATGTTTATTTATATATTTTTACACTAGTTATCATATATCTAGGATTGCTGTATCAGGTGCATAGGAAATTTTTTATGATATCACATTATTGGAGCATCATTGGACGGGGCATTTTGAGAATTTATTTTTTACCCCATGCACAAGAACCTTGGGGCCCGTGCAGACCTTATATCTTATTTCAAGATTGTGAACTAGAAATGATGTGGATTTGGAATATTCCTAGTGATTCATGATTAACCATGATATCTTGGATGAGATTTGAAGGTTGGTATTTAGGTAAAACATGGGTATGTTAGTTGAGCCTAGTGTAATTGAATTTTAATTTTCTATCACAAATATGTTATTTTTCTAATGGGTGAAAAATGTTACTAAATTCTAGGGTGACCATGAGTTTGTGTGATAGTATGCTTCCACATGTTCATTTTATAGAGAATATAGTTTTTGTCTGTTGATTATGAATACTATAATTATTTCGTGTGTATGATTATTATTTATTTTTCTACTTCTATTACTACTCTATACAAGGGTATACTCTCCCTTTGGTAACATCATAGAACTCATTTTCTATTTAGAATCCTATGGATTATGGGGAGACATGCCTAAAGTCATGTTGAGATGTAATCTAATTACCATTCATAGTGAACTAAGATTGGGATTTTACCCAATTAACCATGGGTATAATATGATTCCTTGACCAATTCCCTTCAATAGGTGTTATAGAAAGTCCTTATAGAACACACATTCTCTTTAAAATCCAAAATCCTACATCATTGGTTTGTACAAAACATTTGATAGCCATGAGTTGTCCTCATATTATCTTCAATCACTTGCACTATCTCTGTCACAAATCACAATAGTTATACCTCATAATATATGACTCTCCAATCATCATATAGTAAAGTGGATACCTGTAAGGTCTCTCATAAAGGGCCTAGAAAGGTTTAATGATGATAATGGAGTTGTAGATATTGTTATATGTAAACTAAAATAACAATTAGTGTTCAAACCAACTCCTACAAAATTGAGCACATGAACCCACTATAAGTTCTCAAGAACATGAATGGTGCTCCTAGTGTGGCCACCTATCTAATTTTGGAAAATTATACTCAGACATAACTATTTATTGAAATATTTCTTAAAAAAACTCCAAAATAGGGAAGTGAAATAAACATCTTGGTTGGAAATTATCAGAGAGGGTACCTAATGCAAACATAAAATATCATCTATATACATTCAACCCACACTCCTCACTGAACATTTCTATTTAATAAAGAGTAAGTAAAACAAATTGGTTGTTTGAATGATGATCATATATATAAAAATATTGTACCTTTTCTGGACATGAAATTCTAGTCATGATTCCCATAGATATACTATCCATCTCCCACTATGGAACCTTGAGAGGTTGGGTCAAACCTCATGGGATATGGTGCACTATCCTTACCTATATATTGGTGAGGCACCATAACATGAAATATAAAATACTATTATTCATACCAAAACACAAAAATTGATACTTAAATTCCTTCTATATATTCATACCACCTGGATTTACTACCAAGGTGGAGGTGTGAAGCTCCCCCGACACCTTGTCACATAGCCCAACTAGAACCACTAAGTGTCCTTGGAAAGAAATTATGTTCTTTACACCTTATGAATATATTTTATATTTTTTTCTTTAGAATATACCATTATACCGGATCGTATAATTGGTGTCTCCAAGATGGGATTTACTCACTAAGTGAAAAGTTATCTGGGATACAACCCTTAATTGATGTTAAGAAACTCTACCATTTTCCACTAAATCTGACTCCATTAAGGATAACTATTCAGATTCCTTCTAAACTAGATGAGAACAAGATTTTGGAATAAGTGAATCATCTAACATTTTTTCCATTCCAGGGGTGTATATGATCTCAGTATATTAGTCTTGTAGGACCTCTAGTTGTTGCCTCTACATTAGTTTGAGATCTCACTATGAAAATATATATGCAATAATCTTATGATATTTGTAGATCAATAATAATTCATCAACAGTTTAGTACATCCAAGTATTCATGTTTAATACTAAAACTTAAATCATTAATTCATGGGTCACATAATTCATCTCGTGGGGTCTCAGGTGCATGGATGCTCAACAAATCTTGGTTTGAGGGGAATAATAGAAGACCACATAATCAACTCATTATTTAGAAAACTATAACACTAAGGAACCAGTCATCATCTACTTTAGTTACTTAAAATATCTCTAATAATGATCAAACCCATAAAAGGCTACCCATTTTTGGTATGGGTAATCATTGTAGTTTCAATTATAAAGAATCCTCATATCAATATATAGTAATATCATTTTAGATAAAGAAATATATGAAACTAAATCACATTATTGAGTGGATTCTAATACATCCCTACCTAAGTCTTTGTGGTCCCAAATAGTTCTCTGCCTGCTAAGATAAATCCCTATGAAGTAGACTTCCCAAATATATATTTTTACTTTTATTGTTTACCATATAGATAGATCTCTTAAAAAAGTATAATTTGGTCTTAATATTCTCTTCAATATCATTAATTTTCCAATAATATATGAGGATGCTATTGATAAAGACCACTAAGAACTAATATAATAATGACTAAAACATCTAGTTCACGAGTCCTAGAAACAAAAAAAGTGAATTTAACACTCTCAAAAACATCACTAGAAACATATACTTCTGATAAAAATAGTTGAAATATAACATTGATATTTCCTCCACATAAACCTAAAGCTGATGAAACACAAACTAGAGGTCGATATTTGACAACCACTTTTCTCCATTCAGTTGGTCGAAGGGGTATTTGATCCTTGGTATAGATATTTTAGTCTTTATTGTCACCTAATTTAGATGGATATAGTTATTAAAAATCCCTAAACTCAAATATACATTCATGGTGAATAGAATATTAGTAACGAAAGAAACACATTAGGTCTAATGAATCCTTTCAATAAAAGTACTTATAGCTATACATTCTACTCTCTAAGCTCAGTTGGAGCCATCCGATGATCCTTAAAAGATATCATTGTAGTCCTAGGATAAAAAATATTTATAAATTGATCTCTCAGTGAGGAGAAATCCAAGAAAATTCTCTAGATAAACTTTTACACATTCCTTTATAACCATGAGATTTCAATACTCTATTGCATCTGTAACACTCTTGTAACATCCCATACTGTTTCAGGTATTTCTAAACCATATTGTATTAAATTATTATTACGTTAAATGGGGAAAAATAGTTTATTAGAGAAATTTTGTGTTTCTTTAAACATGTCACAGAATGGTAAAATGCCCAATTAACACTACATATTTTCAAATTAAATATTTTCTGAGTTAAACACTGAGTAAGTTTGAGTTTTTTAGGCCCAGAAAAGCTTGACGAAAACGAAATAAAATTATTAAATAAAATATATTAAGTGATCACTTTTTATTCATAATATTTGAATAACTTAAAAAATGATGTGTCGTTTGACAAATAGGAGACCACTATTATGTCCGAAATATGGTGTTTATCCTCATAGGGGTATAACATTCGATGGAGTTTGAAATTTGGATGACCCGCTCATGAGATATAGTTATTAAATAATATATAATATATTATTTATTAAAAATAATTAAATATCCCTCAAATAGTGCGTCATATGGGAAATCCGAGACCACCAATGGGTCTGGAACATGGTGTTTACCCTAGAAAAAGTTTAACATTTGTTCACATCAGTTTTTTGGATGTCTCGCATGAAATAAAAACCCTTTTTATTTTAATTAATTGATTGTTCTGTTTTTTTAATTAATAAATCATTAATATATCTCAAATGGTTCATTTTTTGAGAAAATCGAGACCACCATTGTGTTTGGGACATGGTGTTTACCCTAGAAATGTTATAACATTTGTTTCAATCGGGTGTTTGGATGCCTCACTCACAAAAATAACACATCTTATACTAATTAATTAATTATTCCGCGTTTTCATTAATAAATCATTAATATCTCTCAAAACGCTCATCGTTTGTGAAATATGAGACAACTGTTGGGTCCGGAATGGGGTTATTACCCTCTAAGGGGTATTACATTCATTCACAATGGGTATTTGGTGCCATTTAATTCTATACATTAAATAATGAAATTTATTAAATTCATTTAATTGTTAAAAAAATGCATCACTGTTCATCTTCTCCATTTTGGCATCGCACCACCATTTCTCACACAAAAGACTTTCAAAAAACTCCATTTATTTCCCGTTTTTACCATTTTAAAATTCTAAACACCTTAAAAGGATGAATCAATGACTCCTCAATCAATTTTAATTTAAATCGTGTCTCTGATTAGCCATTTGAAAATGTTGATGGTTTCATGGCTATGGGGTTTCGAAATACCCCAACTCCTTCGGTTCTTTGGTGTCGTTGGTTCTAGATGAGTCTGGTAGGCTGTGTATCTCCCCTGCACACCTTAATCGAGTTTTAAACATTAAACTTGGATCAGTGCTTCCTCCGTCAACCGATGTGCGCGCCCCTCCTTTCTTGTTCATTGTTCTTAGGTTTGTTTTTATATTTTTTTTATTTTTTTCCTCTTTTCTTATATGAATTATATAATAATAAAAAAACAATAGAGACTTGAATGAAGGAAAAAATATATAAAATAATAATGGTAATATAAAATTTATCAAATGATAAATTTTATATTAATTATCTAATCATATATTGATAAATATATTTGTTTGTGTGTATATATATACACCTAGATATATTGACAAACTCATTAAGAGTGCTTTTATTTTAAGCAACATTATCAAAGTGTAATTGAAATGACAATCAGAAATGGATATCGGGAGATAATTTTATGAAAATATCATAAGATAAATTGAAAAATTGTATAATTTCAACAACTTACCAAATAATTATTTTAATGAAATTATCAAAAATTAATTACGTCTTATCAAATAATAATTATGAGGAATACTTAAACAATAATTTTATTAAATTATTGAAATGAAAATTATAAATAATTATCAAGTGATAATTACATCAAATTATCATACGATAATTGAAAAATTATTTTGTATGGAGTAAATATATATAATATTTATCCATGTAATTAAAGGATTATTTCACCAAATTATAAATGATAATTTGTGGAAAGAAAATTATCATAAGAAAATTTGGGAAATGTTAATTTGTGAGGGATAATTATCAGAATGTAATTATTCAAATTATAAAGGATAATATATAATTAATTATAAAAGGATAATTACAAAGGATTTTTTTATAAGATAAATTATCAAGATATGATTATTTGTGAATGAAGGATATTTTCAAACACATCTGTTAACATAAAACGATAATCAAGAGATTATCCTGGAGAGAGAAAATGTAATCACATGTAATATTTTATTTCCTTGTGAAATAAAATAGAGGGATATGATTATCGAATGAGGTTTATAATTATTCTTATGGATATTTATTGTGATTGCATGCAATAATCTAGAGATTATCTAGGAGAGAGAAAATGTAATCGCATGTAATATTTTACTTACATGGAAATAAAATAGATGTTTTGGTTCTAGGACCCATTAAAGAACATAGTACTTTAGTGGGTCGATGCTTATGATAATTTTACATTGAGGAGGTGTATTGAACCACACTGGGTGGTTTATCCTTGCCACTGACATTGACGACCGTGAAGTAGGTGGTTCCGTTCTGATTGGCCAAATTGATTATCCTTGTTATGATTGATTTATTTCATAGTTGATTTAAATTCAATTGCTCAAATTTTCTTTCAATTAAATTGAAAAAAACTAGATTCCAGTGAATTGAGATATTGGAAATGGTTTTGGCATGGAAATTCAGAAAACCCTGGATTCCATTTAATTTGTTGTGTTTATGGAAATTTCCTGATTTAAATGGACTAATTTAAATTATGGATTTTATGGAAATGATTTCAATTAAATTGTTGAATTTAATTTTTGGAATAAATTATATAATGATTGAATTGGTTTTTAATGGAATTCAAACTGGTGAAAATGGATTAAAATGATTTGATAGATTCTCATTGGTTTTTATCTTGTGAAAAGGCATGTTTTTGAATAAAACATGTTTTGGTTTTAAATGGAATGAAATTGGAACTTTTGAATTTTAATAATGAGATAGATCATATTTTTTAGAATTCTTAAAATATTTCACTCATCATGTAAGAGCACATGCAAGACTTAGGTAATTTGGGAGTTATTTGGATACACTCTACGCCACGACAACATTCTAAAACATACTTGCGGCAGGGCCACATCCCCAACAGGTTGGTGATGAGTCTCCTTTGGCCAGTATCACAGGGACGTGTGTATAAAAACATTTCTGAGTTCACATAGAGGGTGTGGAATCTTATAGCTGGTTAATACTATGGTACCTTTTGGAATATGACCATGTTTCTCACATGTTTATTTATATTTGAGATATAAATGTATGATAATGTTTTTTTGGAACTGTATTACAAGACTGTTGAATTTATATAAACTATTTTATATAAATGTTGTACTTAAGCTATTGTTTTGAAATATTCCATCTCTTCTAAAGTAAAGCAGGTACTTTAAATGTATTTTTCCATCATTTTGAAAATGTATAAGATGTTTTGTTTAATTATGCTTTTAAACATCAAACCTATTTATTTAAAAATTGATAGGTTTTCTTTGGAAAATCTATATTTGGAATCTATTATGGAATTATTGGTGGTATCCTACTAGGATTAGGCTCACACCCTACTTTTTTCCTTCAGGTATTTGTAGAATTTCTTCTTCCAGGTTCGAACAAAGGGAATGGATCTATTAGAGGTAGATCCATCTGTTGAGCTTTGGTCTTGGTGTGTTGTGTCATTAGGGACCTTGGGGTTGTTTTCCTATTTTAGTACTTTGGATTTTATGCCTCTTTGTATTCTGGTACAATACTCCCAGTAGAGTTTCTTTTTGTTATGCATACTATCTTGTTTCTTTTCTTTCACATTGTTAGTGGAAAAATCGTTATCACTTTGATGTTGGGTGATGCCAGGTGCTTGTCTCTGACCTGTGGGGATCGGGAACGCCCTTCGGGCTATGTCAGGGCCGAAACGGTTATTGGGTTACCAAGGTACCTCCACTGGTTCTTGAAAAAATGGTATCAGATGGTCAGATTAAGCATATGACCTTAATGACAGTATGAATTCAAGTATTTTGGTTGGGACTTATGAAGTAGTTGCGATTGAGTGCCTGGCCTGCTCTCACCGCAATGAACCTTATGTCACCAGGGGTGGTTAGGGAAAGACATCTTGTGGACTAGTTCTAGCCTTTTTCCTTTTTTTATTTTGATAGAGTGAAATCCAAATCATGTATCTTCTACCTGTCGGGATCATGTTTCCCTCATTTCTATGTACGAACATTATCTAATGTCTTCCTTTTGTCTACTAATGTTTTATAACATCCTCCCTTCGAGAAGATGTGTGAATTGAATCCAGGAAGGGGCTACTGTTAATCCTTAGTGAGAGAATCCTCCAGTTGACCCAAGCCTAGATGAAGTTATTGTGCACACTTTCCAAACTATAGGACATGCACAACCTCTAGTCCTTATTCAGGCTCCACCCATGGAACCTGGGGGGATTCTCTTCAAAATTAGTCTCAATAATTCTTTCACCAGAAACCACCAGTTTTAAAAGGCTCCACTAATCCTCGGCATGATGAGGAATGGTTGGGCATGATTGAATGACTGTTTGTTTTCATGGAGACATTGGATGAGATTATGGTGAAGTGTGCCACCTTTTTGATGGAGGGACCATGTAGGAGATGGTGGGATATGATAGTGACAGAAAATAAAAATGGAGGGATTTTAGTGGAAGGAATTCAATGTTCTTTTCAATTGACACTTCTATCCAGAGACAATAGTGTTGGCCAAGGTTTTTGAGTTTTTCAAGATTGAGGAGGCTGATAAAACTGTGGATCCAGTAGATTTTTAGGACACTTGCAGAAGTTCTACCATAACTATTCCTCTCCACATAATGACACGAGATCATCAGAACCTTAAATAACTATGGGGAAATCAAAGGCTTCATGTACAAATAGTTTCAGCCATAGGAATCCGGAACGAAGCTTCTTCACATAGTGTGAGAGTCTCCAGAGGAATATGATACATTTCTAGTGACCACGATATGTATTATTACTATAGATTTGTCTTTAGTGACTACTCTATTTGATATTGATGCATTTTACTCATTTCTTTTCAACCCATAATTTTAATCTTCATAATATTCCTATGAATCTTTTATCTTGTGCAATGTCTATTAGTACACCCCTTGCTGTGATGAGAGAGCAGGGTATCCACAGTCCTACTTATTTCATCTCTCTATCAGATGTCAAAAATCCTTGGTATTTTCTAGTACTCAACATGAAATCTCTTGACAGTATATTCAGGATAGATTGGCTCATTCCTAATAAATTCCAAATTGATTATTATATTCAATGGGTCTACCTTACCACACCTAGTGGCGTGTTTATTGTATTTCAAGGAGAATGGACCCAAGCTCGAGCAGGGCCAGACCTTCTTATTCGGAATTGGGGAAGGTAATATTAGTGTTTGCTTCTGATTTGGAGTATTGATCTCCCTCTAGTTGTCGTCGAGTTTCCCATCATCTTTCCTTCTAATGTTTCTGGTTTACCACCGTTAAGATAGGTTGAGTTTTCCATTGACTTGATACCCGGTACTCAACCAGTTTATTTTCCCTCTTACCAAATGGATCCAACTGAACTGAAAGAACTAATGTCCCAATTGGATGACCCTATTGAGAAAGCCTTTATTCACCAAAGTGTGTCACCTTGGGCGGTGCTGATTCTATCTCCATGAAAGCTAATGGTTCTCTAACATATTCTCTTATAGAGATGATTTTTCAGGAACAGAAGCTTGTTGACAAATTCTATCGCCCTGAAAGCTGATGGTTCTCTAACATATTTGATCTGTGGTGTTTGATTACTTTACAAAGGCAATGCCTTCCCTTTTTACCGGGATTTACGCCTTGGTGCTAGTCGCCAGCCCCTGGCCTATGGAAGGCGGGCTTGGGGTAGTCACGACACGGGCCCCGAGGACGGGTCGTGACAAAAAAATATAAAATTTTAATGTTAATGTGATAAGGCTTGAAATAATATCATCCAATAATATTTAGTATTGAATTTTCTAGCCTTATCATAATGTATTTACCTTAATTAACTTGATTTACTCTTTACTATGGTGACAAAATTTTACCATGACTTCTATTCATAATGACCAAAAATGAAATTTAAATCATTAATAAATTTGAAACTCATAATTAAAAATATGTTATCCATTTTACATAATATAATTTTTATAACTAGAATAAATCACTTTTAATATGGGTGAAAAAAATGAAAATATTGTTTTTACAAAATTGTGTTTTTAACTATAAAAATTAACAAATACCATAATAAAATATAATAATTAGTCCTATAAAATTATTTATATTTTTAGTTTTTAAAATGGAATTTATGCTACATTAAAACCTAATATAAAATATAATTAGACATTTAAATTTCATGAATTAAAGAAAAAATGGCATTTTTGTAAAAATCTACATTTTTAATTATTCACACAAAATTATGACTTTTAAAAAAATTTACAAAAAATAAACTAAATAAAAAATTCTATATAACGATTTAAAAAAATGAATTCTATTTTATTACATTCAATTCCTAAATTTTTTTAATTTATCTTTTAAATAAATCCGTGTAGTTCATTGAATTTTTTTGTTAAATAAAACTATTTCTTTTTTGATAAAAACATTTAAAAAATTATTTATTAAATGATGTTGATTATGCATCCAAAAAATGAATACATATAAATAATAATATTAATTTATTTATATAAATACCTGAGTTTACAAAAAAAATCACCCTTTAAGTAATTACATCATCGATATTCTATTTATTACTTTATAAAATGATTGTATTTTTCCATCATAGTATTTTATGATTTACCTGATACTACCTCAATCACGTGATTCCTCTATAAAACCATTAACTTGTGAATAAAATTATATCATATTACCTTATCTATATGAACCAAAATTTTATTATGAATTTATTTATAGGAAATATTCTCTTCCAAATGTACCACCTCGGGGCTCAAAACAAAAGATGCATTGGTTATGTACTTTTATAGAAATGAAAAATTAAAAAAAGCATGTATCTAATACAAAATTAATGGTAAGGATACCAAATAATAATCTTATAACACTTTTACAGAGTTTAATATGGTCTAGTGAATTTCAAAATTATCTTTCCATTTTTACAAAAATGCATACCAGTTCTCCAAGGAGATACTTTAAGAAAAACATGATCGCATTCCAATAATGAAAGTTATTTCCTAAATTTATTTTCATAACTATTATATATACATGAAGCTTACCTTATATAACACCAAATCATTTTTACCTTCTCAACAATAAGTTCTTCCAATTGTAGTCCAATAAATTTCTTTTCACTGCCTTTATCTTAACATGATGGAGTATGACACCCCATTCCATATATTTCCATATAAGGTGGCATCTTTATACTAGAATGAAACTAGTATTACATGATGATTACTTTAATGAAATATGTTGATCTCGTGAACCATGATAATTCGAATATAAATCACGAATATTATCTCTGAAATCCTAAATTATTTATATCGACTTTCTATCAAGTTGACGATGAAAGGTTATATTGAAATTTAATTTGATAATCGATGAATTTTGAATCCTATTCCAATAATTTAAGGAAAATATATGATTTATATCAGATTCAATAGATATTGGGACCCCATGTAATCAGATTATATCCTCATGATAATGCCTATAAAGTTAATCAAAAAACATTATATCTAAAATATTAATAAAATAAACTGATTTAGTTAAATGATCAAAAATAATCAAAATCAAATTATAATTTTAAGATTTATTTAGAAATCTAACCACAAAATTCATGGATATATTCTACCATTTATATTGAGGCACTGAAAAGGTATGAAACATCACCTTTATCATTAGTTTCTCATCATTATCCGGTTGAAAAGTAAAATATTTCTAAGTAAAATCAGCAATATCATTCTTCATAACTTCCCAAAAATAATATAACTGAATGTCTCTATACACCCTAGTACTACACAGATGAAAAGAAAATGTTAAGTTTTGAGATTCACTTAACAATTCATTTTTTAACTAAGAATCACTATGAACACATAAACACTTTTCAAATCTGACACCACCTTCTTTATCAACAAAAATCGTAGGTATGTTACCCTTCAGGACCACCCGTGCACTTTCATTCAAACTCTGATATTCTTTCAAATCCTCATTAGTTCGTTACAAAAAAGATTAATGCACTAATACCTAATCAAAAAAGAATATGTTCTTGCACACACAATTTCTAAGAGAACATTCATTAGATCATTAATCAATGTATCATGTTCCAAACGTAACATGGTTAATGATACAATATATTTGTCTAAAGTCATTAGCTACTTTGTTTGCTTTAACTAGATGATAGTGAGTCATGAAATCATAATCATTTATAGATTCTAAAAATATTCATTTCATCATTTTTATCTCTATTTTTGGTTAATGTATACATTAAAATTTCATGGTCAGTATATATTTAATATTTTACCCCATTTAAAAGATGATTCTAAAATTTTAATTAAAAAATCACCACTGTATGATCATGATCACACATATGGTAATTATTCCCATGGAGTTTCAATTGACATGATGAATACGCAACTGCCTATTCATCTTCAATTATGGCACAACCATGTCCCTTTAAAAAATTATCACTCTAAATAACACATTCACTATTTATTATTGGAAAGGATAACATTGATGAATCTACTAATATTTTATTCAATTCCTAGAAAAATCCCTCAAATTTCTATACCTAGATAATTTAATCCAACTTTTCAAGTTATATTTTTTAATGGCCTAGATATCCTATTTTTTTTTAATAAACCATAATTAGTAACCCATTAATCCGAGAAAATTATGATTCTCATTGAAATTTATATGCCTCAACCACTATTCCCACACTTTATTTTTAGATGCGTAAACAATTATTCTAAATTTTGAAACAATAAGCCCAATGATTAAAATATTTTGTAACCTAAATTCAAATTTAATTAAATTTCTTTAAACATATTTTCTTTTAATGTTCAAAAAACAATCCTTAAGGGTTTCTCATATTCCTAAAAAACATTAAGAATAAACCAGACTTTCATCAATGAATTCCACCACAATTCTATCTAAATAATCAGGGAAAACTAAATTTATAGAATTCATAAATACATTGAGAACATTTATTATATCAAAAGAAATAACCACAGACTCATAATTCTTATACATAGTTTATAACACCATCATTATAATGTATTCTTCCTTCAACTTTAGATGTTGTTACTATTCTTGAGATCAACACACTACTGGAAATCCAGCATTTCCCAATGGTTTAGAACCGTTGGGAAAGGCTGCAGAACCGTTGGTATATGTTATACCAACGGTTCTGCAAACTGTGGGGAAGTAAGCCGTTGGGAAAGGCTTTTCCCAACGGTTTACACAGAACCGTTGGGATAGGTTAGAAAAAATCAACCTATCCCAACGGTTCTGCCAAACCGTTGGGAAAGGCCTTTCCCAACGGTTTGGCCCGTTGGGAAATCAACAGATCATTTTCTTTCCCAACGGTTCCATGAACCATTGGTAAAAACAACATTCAACAAAGTATCCCAACGGTTCAAGGAACTGTTGGTAAAAACACCTACATAGAGCCTATGCCAACGGTTTTCAAACCGTTGGCATAGGCTTTGCTGTGCAAATTACACAGCAGCCTACTCTGCAATTTGCACAACAGATTTTTGGGAATTCACCCTAGGTTTCAATTCAATTTTCAATCCAATTATGCCCTCGTTTTCAATTCATTTTTCAATCCAATTATTGTACCTGTAACACATATAATGCATACAAACCAACACATACAAATAATGAAAACCAACCAACCAACACATATAATGCATCCTGAAAATATACTCATCCATAATTAAAGTATAATTCATAACATAATTATAAACATACATAATTCATTTAGAATTCCTTTTAAAATTTAGATGACAATCATATGTGGAATCCGAAATTCAATTCATAATTTGATTGGTTTTTCATATACCATATATTTTTAATAGAAATGATATCCATTTTAAACAAAATACATACATCTGGAATGATACCGGTCACACCGTGCCTCGGATTGAGGTGAGGTTAACTCGTACACATCACAAATGAATCATTGATCGTTGTCCTAAAGTATCAACATATTCCGAAATCGTTTGGTTGGTTTTCCGTATGTCAGTTGTTGTTTTCACTTAAAATGAAGTGTTTTTTAAAAAAAAGAGAGACACTTTGAATGGTGTCGGCCACACCGCGTCTCGTATTGAAGCGGGGTTAACTCGTACACATCACAAATGACCCATGGATTGTTGTGCTAAAATATAAACACAATCAGAATGCGTTTGGTTGGTTTTCCGTATGAATTTAAAATGTAGTCCATTTTAAAGAAAAGAGATACACTTAGAGTGGTCTCGGCCAAACCACGACTCGGATTGAGGCATGGTTGACTCGTACACGTAACATATGACCCATTAATCGTTGTCCTAAATTTTCAACAGATTCCGAATGCGTTTGGTCAGTTTTTCATATGTCAGTTGTTTATTTCACTTATAATCTTGTCCATTTTAAACAAAAGAGACAGAGTCAGAGTGGTACCAGCCACACCGCGTCTCAGATTTAGACGGGGTTGACTCTTACACATCTCAAATGACCCATGGATCATTTTCCAAACGTATCGACACAATCCGAATACGTTTGGTCGGTTTTCCGTATGCCAGTTGATGTTTTTCACTTAAAATGACATCCTTTTGAAACAAAAGACGGACACTATGAGTGGTGCCGACCACACCGCGTCTCCAATTGAGGCAGGGTTGATTCTTACACGTCACATATGACCCATGGATCGTTCTCCTAAAGTTTAAATGGAAACTGAATGCGTTTGGTCGGTTTTCCATATGTACTTAAAATGTTGTCCATTTTAAACAAAAGAGTGGCACTTAGACTAATCCTGACCACACCGCGACTCAGATTCATCCCGGGTTGGCTCGTACATGTCACATATGACCCATGGATCGTTGTGATAAATAATCAAAAGATTAAGAATGCATTTGGTCGGTTTTGCGTATGTCAGTTGATCTTTTCATTTATAATCATGTCCATTTTAAACAAAAGAGACAGAGTTAGAGCGGTGTCGGCCACACCGTGTCTCGGATTAAGATGGGGTTGACTTGTACACGTCACATATGACTCATGGATTGTTGTGCTAAAGTATAGATAGAATCCGAATGCGTTTGGTCGTTCTTCCGTATGTCAGTTGAGGCCTTTCACTTAAAATGACGTCCTTTTGAAACAAAAGACGGACACTTTGAGTGGTGTCAGCCGCACCGCATGTCAGATTGAAGCGGGGATGATTCGTACACGTCACATATGACCCATGGATCGTTCTCCTAAAGTTTCAATAGAAACCGAATCCGTTTGGTCATTTTTCCGTATGTACTTAAAATTGTGTCCATTTTAAACAAAAGAGAGTCACTTAGACTTATCCTGGCCACACCGCAACTCAGATTCATCCCAGGTTGGCTCTTACACGTCATATATGACCCATGGATTGTTGGGATAAATTATCAATAGATTCAGAATGCGTTTGGTCGGTTTTCCGTATGTTAGTTGATGCTTTTCACTTAAAATGACGTCCTTTTGAAACAAAAGACGGACACTTTGAGTGGTTCTGGCCACACCACGTCTCCGGATTGAGCTGAAACCACCGTGAAACATTCTAATTATTATTCGTGACGTGTACACGCAGACGGCACGTCAATCGGACGTGCGGTTTGCGCGGTACGGCTCAATATTCGTGTCTTAAGTGATGCGCGAGCTTCGTAAACGCGCGTGAGGGGGGTCCAAACGGGCCGAACGAAGTCGGAATGGCCTGAAATCAGACGACAAATACGGGTGAGTGATTTCTGAGTGGTCGAGCAGACGGCACGTCAATCGGACGTGCCGTGTGCCCGCGGTGACCGACAACGCAGTTCTGGTGTCATAAACGGCCAAAACGGGCGTCCGACGGTCAAATTCATAGCGGACGACCTCAGATTTAGCTGAAACGACCGTTCAACATTCTAATTATTATTCGTGACGTGTACGTGCAGACGGCACATCAATCGGACGTGCGGTTTGCGCGGTACGGCTCAATATTCGTGTTTTAAGTGATGCGCGCGCTTCGTAAACGCGCGTGAGGGTGGTCCAAACGGGCCGAACGATTTCGGAATTGCCTGAAATCAGACGAAAAATACGGGTGAGTTATTTATGAAGTGGTCGAGCAGATGGCACATCAATCGGACGTGCCGTGTGCCCGCGGTGACCGACAACGTAGTTCTGGTGTCATAAACGGCCAAAACGGGCGTCAAACGGTCAAATTCATAGCGGACGACCTCAGATTGACCTGAAAAAACCGTTCAACATTCTAATTATTATTCGTGACGTGTACGCGCAGACGGCACGCCAATCGGACATGCGGTTTGCGCGGTACGGCTCAATATTCGTGTTTTAAGTGATGCGCGCGCTTCGTAAACACGCGTGAGGGGGGGTCCAAACGGGCCGAACGAAGTCGGAATGGCCTGAAATCAGACGAGAAATACGGGTGAGTGATTTCTGAAGTGTTCGAGCAGACGACACGTCAATCGGACGTGCCGTGTTCCCGCGGTGATCGACAACGCAGTTCTGGTGTCATAAACGGCCAAAACGGGCGTCCAACGGTCAAATTCATAGAGGAAGACCTCCAATTGAGCTGAAACCACTGTGGAACATTCTAATTATTATTCGTGACGTGTACGCGCAGACGACACGTCAATCGGACGTGCGGTTTGCGCGGTACGGCTCAATATTCGTATTTTAAGTGATGCACGCGCTTCGTAAACGCGCGTGAGGGGGGTCAAAACGGGCCGAACGAAGTCGGAATGACCTGAAATCAGACGAAAAATATGGGACAGTGATTTATGAAGTGGTCGAGCAGACGAAACGTCAATTGGACGTGCCGTGTGCCCGCGGTGACCGACAACGCAGTTCTGGTGTCATAAACAGCCAAAACGGGCGTCAAACGGTCAAATTCAAAGCGGACGACCTCGGATTGAGCTGAAACCACAGTGAAACATTCTTATTATTATTCGTGACGTGTACGCGCAGACGGAACGTCAATCGGACGTGCGGTTTGCGCGGTTCCGGTCAATATTCGTGTTTTAAGTGATGCGCACGCTTCGTAAACGCGCGTGAGGGTGGTCCAAACGGGCCGAACGATTTCGGAATGGCCTGAAATCAGGCGACAAATACGGGTGAGTGATTTATGAAGTGGTCGAGCAGACGACACGTAAATCAGACGTGCCGTGTGCCCGCGGTGACCGACAACATAGTTCTGGTGTCATAAACGGCCAAAACGGGCGTCAAACGGTCAAATTCATAGCGGACGACCTCGGATTGACCTGAAACCATCGTGCAACATTCTAATTATTATTCTTGATGTGTACATGCAGACGGCATGTCAATCGGACATGCGGGTTGCGCGGTACGGCTCAATATTCGTGTTTTAAGAGATGCGCGCGCTTCGTAAACGCGCGTGAGGGGGGTCCAAATGGGCCGAACGAAGTCAGAATGGCCTGAAATCAGACGAAAAATATGGGACAGTGATTTCTGAAGTGGTCGAGCAGACGGCACGTCAATCGGACGTGCCGTGTGCCCGCGGTGACCGACAACGCAGTTCTGGTGTCATAAACGGCCAAAACGGGCATCCAACAGTCAAATTCATAGCAGACGACCTCAGATTGAGCTGAAACCACCGTGAAACATTCTAATTGTTATTCGTGATGTGTACGCGCAGACGGAACGTCAATCGGACGTGCGGTTTGCGCGGTACGGCTCAATATTTGTGTTTTAAGTGATGCGCGCGCTTCATAAACGCGCGTGAGGGTGGTCCAAACGGACCGAACGATTTCGGAATGGCCTAAAATCAGACGAAAAATACGAGTGAGTGATTTATGAAGTGGTCGAGTAGACGTCATGTCAATCAGACGTGCCGTGTGCCCGCGGTGACCGACAACGCAGTTCTGGTGTCATAAACGGCCAAAACGGGCGTCAAACGGTCAAATTCATAGCGGACGACCTCAGAATGACCTGAAACCACCGTGAAACATTCTAATTATTATTCGTGACGTGTACGCGCAGACAGCACGTCAATCGGACGTGCGGTTTGCGCGGTACGACTCAATATTCGTGTTTTATGTGATGCGCGCGCTTCGTAAACGCGCGTGAGGGGGGGTCCAAACGGGCCGAACGAAGTCGGAATGGCCTGAAATCATACGAAAAATACAGGACAATGATTTTTGAAGTGGGTCGAGCAGAAGGCACGTCAATCGGATGTTCCGTGTGCCCGCGGTGACCGACAACGCAGTTCTGGTGTCATAAACGGCCAAAATACGGTCCATTTTAAACAAAATAGAGACACTTTGAGTGGTGTCGGCCACACCGCGCCTCGAATTTAGGTGGCGTTGACTCGTACACATCACATATGACCCATGGATCGTTCTCCTAAAGTTTCAACAGAAACCGAATGCGTTTTGGTCGGTTTTCCGTATGTCATTTTTTTGTTTTCACTAAAAATGAAGTCCATTTTAAACAAAATAGAGACACTTTGAGTGGTGTCGGCCACACCGTGGCTCGGATTGAGGTGGCGTTGACTCGTACACGTCACATATGACCCATGGATCGTTCTCCTAAAGTTTCAACAGAAACCGAATGCGTTTGGTTGGTTTTCCGTATGTCATTTTTTGTTTTCACTAAAAATGAAGTCCATTTTAAACAAAATAGAGACACCTTTGAGTGGTGTCAGCCACACCGCGCCTCGGATTGAGGTGGCGTTGACTCGTACACGTAAAATATGACCCATGGATCGTTCTCCTAAAGTTTCAACAGAAACCGAATGCGTTTGGTCGGTTTTCCGTATGTACTTAAAATACTGTCCATTTTAAACAAAAGAAAGTCACTTAGAGTGGTCCCGACCACACCGCATCTCGGATTTAGGCGGGGTTGACTCGTACACTTCTCAAATGACCCATGGATCGTTGTCTTAAAGTATCAACACAATCCGAATGCGTTTGACCGGTTTTCCGTATGCCAGTTGATGTTTTTCACTTAAAATGATGTCCTTTTGAAACAAAAGACATACACTTTGAGTTGTTCCGACCGCACCGTGCCTCGGATTGAGGCAGGGTTGATTCGTACACGTCACATATGACCCATGGATCGTTGTCCTAAAGCATCAACACATTTCGAATGCGTTTGGTCAGTTTTTCGTATGTCACTTTTTGTTTTCACTTAAAATCTTATGGAAATTCATATAGAATATTTTTATATCATATTTAGTATGGATTAGATTTTAGTTGATCGTGATATGAAACATTTCAGAGCTAATGAAATTAAGGAAGGTAGAGGGGCTATCCGGGGGGCTGTTCGGGGGGGGGGGGGGGGGGCTGTCCGGTGGGTGTCCGGGGGGCTGTCCAGGGACCAAGGAGGAGGGTGGGGGGGCTGTGCGGGGTCTGTCTGGGGGGTGTTTGGGGGTTGTTCAGGGGGTTGTCTGGGGTTGTTCCGGGGGCTGTCCGGGGGTTGTTCAGGGTGTTGTTCAGGGGTTGTTCAGGGTTGTTCAGGGGTTGTTCAGGGGTTGTTCAGGGGTTGTTCAGGGGGGTTGTCCGGGGTTGTTCAGGGGGGCTGTCCGGGGGGTGTTTGGGGGGTTGTCCGGGGTCCAAGGGGGAGGGTGGGGGTTGTCCCGGGGGTTGTCCGGGGGGCTGTCCGGGGTCCAGGGTGGAGGGATGGGGGCTGTACGGAGGGCTGTCCAGGGGGCTGTCCGCGGGGGCTGTCCCGGGGGGGCTGTCCGGTGGGTGTCCGGGGGGCTGTCCGGGGACCAAGGAGGAGGGTGGGGGGGCTGTGCGGGGTCTGTCTGGGGGGTGTTTGGGGGTTGTTCAGGGGGTTGTTCGGGGTTGTTCGGGGGGTTGTTCGGGGTTGTTCAGGGGGCTGTCCGGGGGTTGTTCAGGGGGTTGTTCAGGGGTTGTTCAGGGGTTGTTCAGGGGGTTGTCCGGGGTTGTTCAGGGGGCTATCCGGGGGGTGTTTGGGGGGTTGTCTGGGGTCCAAGGGGGAGGGTGGGGGGACTGTCCAAGGGGCTGTCCGGGGGGATGTCCGGGGTCCAGGGTGGAGGGTTGGGGGCTGTACGGGGGGCTGTCCGGGGGGGCTGTCCGCGGGGCTGTCCGGGGGGGTGTTTGGGGGGTGTTCGGGGTCCAAGGGGGAGGGGGGTTGTCCAGGGTCCAAGAATGAGGGTGGTTGTCCAGGAGTTCACAAACACACAACCACTAAAAGACAACAACATCCATAAAAACAGACAATATATAAAAATAACTCAACTCCAATACTATACTACGAGTCTAGATAAAACCAACAACTAGAATAGATTAAACATCAAATCTCAGTAATATAAGTCAAAAATGTAACGGATCAATATGTCCCACATCAGCATCACCATCACCATCATCATCATCATCATCGCCCTTGTCATCGTCCTCCTCATCGTCCTCACCCTCCACAGCGCCTTCCTCCTCGCCTTCGCCCTCCTCCTCGCCCTCCTCATCTCCCTCCTCTTCCGCATCAGACCCCTCGCCATCATCATCTTCAAGCTGGACATCGGCCTGACCACCACTGGAACTGCCACCTGGTGCACCATATATAGAATGTATCGACGACATGTATTCATCAATCATTGGGCTGGCCTCTGCTGAAAGTGTTGGACGTAGAACTTCAATAAATTTCATAAATGCACTGTTTGCCCTAGCAGACTGTTCTGCCGTCTCTGTGGCCCTTTCCTCAGCCTGTTCTGCCTGTTCCCTAACTTGCTGCAGCTCGGTGGCACTACAACTCGTACCTGAGGCAGGCCAATACCTCGTCGGGGCTATCCTAGGTCGGCAACGTACTCTGCCAGAATGATCCTCTCCCAACACCTGATGTAAGTGATCAGATGGCCCAAAATTGTCTGATTCTTGGGCATCGAGGGCCTCTAAAGAATCCTGTTACAAATATAAATATATTATTAAGTTACAAAATAGATATTAAAATATAAAATCAATATATTAAAACTTACAATCTGCTGCTGAGTCGCTTCGTTGACAGCACTTCCATCCTTTTTTCGTCTACTCGAGCAAAATAGTTTTGCTCGAGGCACACGTCCTTCAATATTTTGTACTTTCCTCTACAATGACATTGAAAACAAAAGTTATATAAAAACTTTATCAAATAATTAAATAATTGAGGAAACAAAAGAAAATGTAAGTCGTAAAGAAAACTTATAAACAATTGTCATACCTGCTGCCTCTCATGATCCGGCATCATCGTGCGTCCTAGTGTATGGAGGTATTTTTTTGCATCAATGTTTTTTTTTATTTTTTCCAGATGATTCCTAAATAAAATTCGATAATGCAAAGGATAATATTAATGAAAAACTTGAAAGTTATTATTTACATACCTCAAATGTAATTCATACCTTAAACTGGGTACTCGTCCAATGAGTAATCATCTGACGATACTGCT